>CM057009.1:97724415-100124415 GCA_029891345.1 Dryococelus australis | reverse complement strand
CAAGCTGACGCGCTGGTCGCTCCGTTGCCGCCCCCTCCTGGGGAAGCCAGGGAATGATTGACAGCGGCGAGATGTGGCTGCCATCAAGACCTCTCCTCCCCCAATCCCGCCCTCACCTGCTGAGAAGCCGACGAACATACAGGAGGCCAAAAGTATTTTGGGAATTAAGACACTCGGCGCAACTAGGGAGTTAGCAAGATTTCTGGGTGACAGACTACGGCCCTATAAGTACTGCAGCGCTCCAGCAACCAGCAGTCCGGTGGAGGCCATCTGGCCGAGTGTGAGAGTGAAGTCATCTATGGACGACAGGACTACGCCGGGTGAGGTGTTCGTGGTGTGAATGGATGAGAGGGCGTGGTATCCGGAGAAGTGACGGCTACTGTGCATGAGGATGCTCGTAGAACTCTAGAACATTGCAGACTGGCAGGACATGGAATAAACTAAGGTGGGACTGAATGGACTAACTGTGGATATTATATGATATTTATTATATGGGACGAGTATTTGTTTATTGATGTGGATTGGATTTAATTAGGCGTAGCTGAAAGCCATCATTAATATGCAATAATTTGGTCCACGTCAAATATGTATATTGTAATTTATTTTGCCCAATTTTGCTTTGTTTGCCACATACATTGAGAATGTTTCACTGTAGAAGATTATTAATGTATGTAAAGAGTTCTAGCGTTTTTCTTATGTTTTACCTTCCAATGAGGAAAGAATAAAGCACGCCGTAAAGGATGGGCGCGATTTTACTGAGATACATGTAATTTACTATACCCAGTCCTAAAGCAACTGAGTTCATAACAGAATGAATGTAACCACAGACGGAAAAACCCGTGAGAAAGAGATAAATGGGCAAATATGGTAACCAACCAAATGCTAAACGCTCTATTTTGAAACCCGCAGTTTCTATGTTGAAAGCTTGACAAAAAAGGGAATAAAAGTTGCAATGAGTAAGCGAACTTTCGACTGCAAGTTTTGTTAGAATTAGACGCCAAAGTGGGGGGAAAAAACACAAGTAATGTTTCTTTCGTAGGGTCTTCTGAAAAAAAAAAAAAACATATGTAGTTGGTTTTGATTAGGTTCTTCATATAATTTATATTTTAGAGGTCTTCGAAATGTTGGATTGTTTTTATTGTGTCACACATACTAAGTTATTTATGCTCCTAAACTAAGGTTTCGGAAATAATTGCTGTATAGATGCAATATTGATAAATATTAATGACGTTTCATGTTTTATTTAATAATCTTTCTAGTGAAATTATTACCATTTTATGGTGACCTGATATAATTTACAGATATTTTTACATAACGATAGTAATAAATTATGGTCAGTACTGGTCGGTACAGTTGTGACGCCATATGATTGCCATTATTGACCAATGAACTTTAAATAAGAACAAAGGTGTTAATTGCGTGTGAGTTAAGGAACGTTGTCTTTTCCCTGACATACTTTGCCTAAAGGACACTTAAATAGACAAGTGCAAAGTATGAAAAAAATAGCAAGAAACTCGCAATAAGTGTTAGCCAAAGGAAAAAAAAAAACCTTTTGTTAAGCTAAAACATACAAAATTAACATTAGAGAAAAAGTGTGTGAACTGTTGATAGAAGTAGCGGTGATGATTAATTTAAAAATTGAACTGACAGGTTTAGTCTTAACAAGTTTTATAGCCTAGAAAGTTAAAGTGAGGCAGGTGCTACCCGCCAGTTCATCACATCTGTGCCAGCAGAGACGACTGATCAAGGACGTGAGATGTGTATAATTATATAATTTGACAGTTGTGTTGTTTGTACTATGTAAGATTAATGGTTATCTGTGGTTTCTTTGCATGCAAATTTGTCTATGTAACTAGCACTACTTTTGTTTCTCAAAATAATCAGGCCACACCAGCCGGCCTATCATAATTTATTGATTTTCGAATAATAGCGTTTTAGAACAAAACTTATTCATTATAAATTATAATCAGCTAAGGACCAGCACGGAAAGAATGACAGTCCCGAGTATTGAAGTTAATTTCTGGTTTTGATTTATAAAATATTGATATTTACGATGGAAATCAAGATTACCGAATGCTCTTAGTGAAATGCTGAGCCTTAGCAGTTAAAATAAGAAGTACTTCAACATATACGATGAACCACTACGGAAGGACAATCCGGTAGAGGAGGACTTCGGAGGACCGACTTCGAACCAGGGACAACGCAGTGTCTGGCACTTGGAGAGCCATATCAGCGAGGAGAGGTCTGCTAGTTGCGAATTCAGGCGAGTTCCGGTTCGACGTCCACTTGGGTTGTTCCGGCCCGCAGAGGACAAGCTTCTTGAGGACCACTAGGGGATGTGCCGCCAAGCAGGAGCGGAAGAGCTGTTCCTGCGTTCTGCACCCGTGAAGGATGACCTCACGACTTCGGCGGATTTGCAGTGATTTTCCGCTATCTACGCAGCTAATTTGCACTCTTACCCAGGCAATTAAATCAATTTCAGACACCAGTACCTTTAGATTCAATTATTGACAGTCATATGGTTGACAATGTGCAGGCTGGTGTTGTCTGTGATAGAGAACTAAAATAGCATAAAATTACACAAACAACGTGTATTAAAACGTACAATATAATCTTGGGTTTTCTTTTTTTTACTTTTTTGAGGTATTGACGTGAACATGGTTCCTGTTAAATGCATTTAATTGCATTAAAGCAAAGATAAATTATTTGTTTCTTATGATTTGCTATATTTAAGAATTCTCTGTTTATTCATATAATTAGTTGTCCAGTTATTAATTTAAACATAATTATGCATGCTATTAACTTCAGAGATAATACAAGTCTAGATAAATGTACTTATTTTCGTGGCAGCATAGAAGTTAGCCGAGGCACATATTTAACCTAACATATCAAATGTGCATTCCTATATAACTATCTTTTATCATTACACTACATATTTATATATTCTAATACACGTTACAGAAGGAACATTTTATCGCCAATACGAGTGGCTATAATATGTAACACCATAGGAGTGTTAACAGTGGTAATTATACACTTGTACTGCGTGCACTGTTAGTAGCAATGTTTCAAATATATAATCATATACAGTAAAATATTTGCAGACCACTGATTACAAAATATGTACAGTTTCAATTATCACTTTGCTCAAATGCTTTTATGACAGGAAGAAAAACAACGAACACCTTGCGCATATCAGCGAGAAAACCCGAAGCTCTCATATCTTGCCAACTTCTGTTCAGTAATGTATTTACTGTAATAAAAATTAATATACCGCCATAATGGACCCTGTGACTTAACTTTTTTTATTTCTATTGAGATAATTCCTTCTGAACGATCACCAAGTTCAAGATCGGCCATCATTCAGTAAAATACGATTTTTAACTAATCAACAGTGATCGTTGATACATTGTGGAATTTTAACCCTATATTTCGAAGTAACCACTAATTTCAAGATCTCAACACGAATATGATCGCCCCTGATCACAGCCAGATTTCCAGACTAGCACAACCTACTCAATACTTCCAACCTAACTCATCGTCTAGAAGATGATGATCACCATGATCGTGCTCAGCTTATGATCTATCAGCACACTCAAAATCGGTTATCATTCGACACAATAGGATTTCCCCCTGATAAAAAGCGATCGCTTGACTCCTTATGCAATTTTGACTCTACATATAGAAAAATGGCTAATCTTATGAGATCACCTTCCTTTCTGTTGTTTGTGAGTTTTTATGTGCTCCCGACAACTGTTTAATCCACGCACCGATTTCCACCATTTCCGGTACTCTCACAGTAAGCACACTTGACTATTGTACTTTTCAAACATGCCACATGTTCATTTTGGAAATGGCGGTTGGTTTCTGTAATACGAAAGTGACTGTCAGATTTGATTTTCCACAGATTTTATACAAATTAATTTTTTGTCACATTGTCGTGAAACCCGTAATTACTAAGTCGGTTAGGGGCAAATAGATCAATAATTTTTGGCACATTGTTCGGATAATCAATAAATATCATGTCTTTGTTATATAGACTGACAAAACAAATCGACTTTGATAAAAGTATTTGGTTTTCCATTGTGCATTTTCGTAATTATTTCTAAATATGTCAACAAGGATTATAATTTTAGCTAGCTGAATGTGGTCAAAAAGCAACTTTTTTTCTCGCCTCATTTTGAAACCCGCAAATTAAAAATTTCATGTAAATTTACTGAGGGAAAGTGAACTAAATTCAGAATTTAATGTTTTTGGGCACGTGCTTTTAATTTCTACTAAACAATATTGTTTTTTTTTTTTCATATACATTCAGGAAAATAACTATGTGGTGGCCTAAACAAAATAATAAATTTGCTAACCGATTTTGGTAAAAAAAAATCTGGTTTGGCTGTGTTGGGGTCACGGCCGTTTGTTTTGCGTGAATACGTCTACGTTGACGCGCTCGGACGCCTTGATGTTTATTTTATGTTCCCGGCACCGCTTCACTAGATCATATGGGGTTTTATGAGTACCACTGGATTGCTTTTGAGATGCTCTTTCCAACCGTATAAGATGTATGTATTTCGACTTGGCTTTTTGACGCGTATAGGCCGAAAATATGTTAGTTTTCTTAATTATTAAACGCATACGATTTCACCATAACCACGCCACACAAATGTTCTTATACACGTGATCGATTTATCTTGACGGGAGCTGTCGATTGAAACTTAAACAAGCGTTGTAGCTTCTCCTAGTCAAAAGTTATACTACGCGGAAGTTATGAGACGCGGTGAAACAAACTCAAAATTGCGCCCCCCCCCCCCCCTGCTTGTCCCGCGTCATACTTCGCAGTCCTCGCTCAACGTAACATATTATTTGATCCTTTGGCAATCGAGTGGTGTAACTGAATTTTGAATGTAGACGATAGATTTGGAGCTGCAATACCAAACTCTATCCCCCGATTTTGTTATTGTCGGATTTTCTGGATTGCCTCCCTCTTTGGTCGCAAATTTAAAGACGTATTCACGCCAAAAGTTAGAGCTAAAATACCTTAAACACTTCAATATGAAATTTAATTGAGATCGGTTCAGCGTCATACAAGTTGTTAGCGGATGCACACACATACCGGAACGTGATTACATAAACTTCATATAATGTAAAATGGAAAATTTTAATATTTCCCCTTTAAAAACTTCAATAATTAATAAATTTTAAGGACTGCGAATGAAAAGTATTTGAAGATCCAGATAATTCACTAACCTATTATGAAATGTGTGCAAATAATTTTCAAGCTGGCCAGTTCGAAAAATGAACTAAGTAAATCGGTTAATTATTTTGCGTTCCCTCGTATGTATAATTCTAGCGAGCACATTATTGCCGCAAAAAAGAATTCTTTTTCACAGGACATAGTTGCAAATACCTCGAGTGATAACACTCGACCTGAAATAAAGGTTTCCGAAACATAGATGTTAAAAAAAAGTACAGATATGTTATACACATCAAATAAGACTTCCAAAGAAAACTCACCATCACCGTCAGTAATAAATGGCGTCTGTGCTAACGAATGTACAACATTGCGGCAAGTTGATGATACCAAATGCTCTAGATATCAATACTGGACAGCTCTATATAAATAGCATAGGCGAGTGTGTGAAAAAAAACCTAGTCGAAGGAGTTGTTACAATTATTATTTTTCTGAAATATTTCAAAAGTCATAATAACTATCATTTATTAGAAAGTATTTTCCACTTTTTAAATATTTGACATATTATGAATTAGGTTTCGTCGTCTTATGTTCGGCCATTGTTAAATAAACTTTCCATAGAGAAAATAAATGGTCTTCCTCATATCCACCATGTTGGTATTATTAATTTACCATCATTAGAATATACTATTAAACAGAGGTGCTGCTGTCTGCTGGCTGGAGGTGATAACACCGCTGAATTTTCTCGCTAAAATCTTCAATCTGTCCGTTATTGGTATCTCGTATTTGATGATAATCTACGGAAAGAAAAATTAAGGGATAGACTTGGGAAACAAACGTTACTGCTTAACAAAAAAAGTGAGCCAGCTTCCTAAAAGAAAGTTTTGTTCAAGTCAACAGAATACTAGTTTGTACACGTCTAAAAATATACTTTTTTGAGCAAACAAAAATTGAAAAATAATCAAAATGATTTTATTCACACAACTAAACACGCTCATCAGTAAACAAAACCTCTGTGTTTGGCCAAATAAATCGAGTCTCTTAACAAAATATTTAGTCGAATCAACGGTATATATTTGTTTGCCTACTCACGTGATTGCCTTCGAGTGAGTTTCTTGTTTAATTAATTATCGAACATTAAAAACTGTGTACGATGTTACGTGAAACTGTACTAAGAAAATTAAACTTGTAACATACGCCCCGCACTATACGATTCATCTGCTGTATCAAAAAGTGTGGAACTATCTGTCTGAAAATGTTAACTGTAATAATGTATAGTGTATCACGTTTGTGTTCATTTGGAATGGAGACCACTGCAAAGAGAATAAACACCAAGACTTAGGATTATGTGAGGCCAGTGCAGTGCGATTAAGTAAGTGCTTGCCAGTCGTGGAGTGGGTGTCCTGGTTCCTACACTTTGCAGTGGGCAGTTGTTGGGTTTCAAACGTTTACAGCTGCATGAAACTTTGATAGCCTAATAGACTTTATAAGGTCACAGCTTATTATTAGTCTGCCTTCAGGGTTACATGTTCTTGATATCTCGATTAGTAGTAGGGAATAGTATGTTGACGCACAAGGGATAGTGAAAGTAGCAGCTGGAGTCAGGGAAGCCGCCATGTTATTACGTCACCCGTCCGCCATATTTGACCCATATAACATCGACACTGATCTTTGACCTTTGATCTTGAACCCAAAAAATGCGGAAAAATTCTTTAAAAACTATTAAAAATCTTATTATGAAACATTTTACTAAAAATAGTTTTAAAATATATAAAAATATTATTTGAATTTTTTTTTTTTAATTCGTTTAAAATTAATTTAAGAATTATTGATGATGGTTTAAAAATTCCTATAAAAATGTTCAACAGGAAACTAAAAATTTAAGATTTAAAAATGAAATATTTAGTTACGCACGTTCTTCAACATTGGAAATCTATGTAGGTATTAAAATATTCCTATTTCATTATTGGTCACTTAGCTGAATTTACTAAAGCGTAAGCCTTCTAGGTTCAAATCTAAATAATTTAAACAACTTGGCTATTGCCCATCCAAGACATTGGAGAGTTCCAAATATATAATGATCCTATCTCGAGGAAAAATAGCCTCGAGATTATGAACGTTAAAGTTAAAAAGAGCATAAACGTAGACTCAGATCACTACATGTCCATAATCAAGTTCAAACCGATTTCCGCGAACAACAGGGAGACACCCAAACAGATCACATGCTTTGATAACGATAAATTCAAGCAAAGAATCACAGAGTGCCAAGAAAATGCCAGACCCAGAGATTGCAACTTACACAACACCAAAGGTCACCTGATTGAGGCAGCCAAGAAGCTCGCAGAAATCGAAAGAAACAAAAAACACGCCTGGTGGAATGATACCTGCGAAATGGTATTCAGAGAAAGACTCCACGCATGGAAAAAATATTACTCGGCAAAATCAGAAACCGACTGGGAAACCTACAACAACCAACGAGCCCAAACGGCCATTGTGATCTGATCCGAGAAATGTAATTATGAAAAATCTCTTATGGAAAATATTGAACCAAATTTTAAGAAAAACGAAACCTGAGAGTACTACAAATGTTCAAAAGAAAACTCACAGGCTGCAAACCGTAGTCGCTGTGCTTTCAACGGAAATATGGTACACTGGCCACATCAAATGAAGAAAGCTGTGAGATCCTTGCCGACTACTTTAAGAACTTACTTAACTGTGAAAAGCCCATAAGTCCTATAGAAACCGAGAAACCCATATTTAGGTACCTGGAGTTATTACCACCCGACAAAGATGAAATCAATTGTCTCAGCCAGCCTATATCAAAGTGAAAAAAAAACCGTTTAATATGAGAAGCATTTAGAGAAATAAATCATACTACTTTTCGAAACTTTACTTAATTTTCGTTTGCAGTTGAATTTTGTAAAGTGATTGTACCACTCTCTATTCTGTAAACAAGATCTGGCAAACTGGAAAATTTCGAACGGTATATTAAAATCAAGCCAACCAACATCAAGTTACAGTTAAAGTACCTATATATATATATAAAATGATAGGAAACAGAAGGAATTTGTTTCGTGCAATTGTTATTTTATTGTAGTAACATACTTTACTTAAAATATTGCCTCGGCAGTTGCAGCTATTTAACAGAAATTTAGTTTATTGCTTTCAGTGAGCAGAAAAGTCCCTCAATGTCACACTGCGGTTAAAATAATTACAAAGATAATTAATTATTTGGGAAAATAACGTCTTGGAAAAAAATCAGATTCATTGGGACCGAACACTATGTATACTAAATTTAGAACTAAGCTGCATAAATTTCTCTGAGCTGCATGTGAAATGCGTAGACTAAGTAATAGATAATTATCTCTTATGTTTTCGTCTACAACACGACTTGTGTTCGTAGCGATAAATGTCGTCCACTGAACATCGCACAAAGTCATCTTACAGCAGTATCAAAAGTTCTCAGGGACGTTACAAGCGTCCAACTGCTAATATTCTCCACGTGCTCTGGAACGTTTTGCCATTGGAGTAAAGTGTATTTTTTAATAGATATGTAAAAAAAAAAAAAAAAGAAAGCAGAATTTCGTTTCCACCGGGGTTTAATACATTTAGTACACAAACGAATCTTTGATGCACTTTCGAATGCGTTATCAAGAAAAATGGATGTCTAGACAAGAACGAGACTCTAAAGGAAAAAAATTGACATAAGATCAACACAAACTAAAAAAAAAAAACACAAGTAAAAGTCAAAGGGCAATGAAAAACCTGATACTGTGATTTCAATGTAGTTTGTGTATGTACGGACTTGCTGTTTACTACATTTGTTTTATTAATATTAAAAGTCTGTAATCATAAATCCGTGGAATAGGTATATTAATTTTATAATTTATACTTTTACTGTGTATATCAAGCGGAACAATATAGTAAATCAATTATTGGGATATGTTGTGCAGCAGAAATCAGAATTATATATATATATATATATATATATATATATATATATATATAGAGTCTACTCAGTTTAAATTTTTCCCTTATCAGTGTGATGGTTTATTTAATTTAATGCAAAATTGTATATGATTTGATAGAGAACACAATGGTTTTAGGAATCTGTTAATTTTTATGAATCTGTAAATTTTTCTTGATTAGATGATAATATCCCCAGTAGAAACTCTTTGTTGGCCAAAAGTCTGGCTTTGGCGTTGGGCCAACATTGGGAAACTTAAGTTGGCCCAACGTCAAAATGTCACTTGGGGCAACGTTGGCCCAACGTGTCCTTTTACGTTGGCTGCCAACTGAAATATGACTCTCGACCTACATTATTACGCCAATGAAAAGTTATGGTTTTCTGCACGCTTTCCTAAATGCTATTTCTTTCAAACTTATGCCATATCAATCAAAAAACCAAAATGATGTTTGTTGGCTTTGTGTAAATTTATCACGTGTTAATTACAGATCACTAATTTAATATGATGGAAACCCAACCTCTTACTAACGTTGGTATTACGTTGGCTATTCATAGTATTTTGATCATTTACTAAATAATATTAATCTTTTCTCTTTCAGAAAGGCATTTACACAGCCATTTATCCACAGTTAGCAATGTTTTGCGAAGATGTGTTATTGCATTCATAATGCCAACTAATATGCAACATTCTGCCAATGTTGGTTGCTTTTTTCAAATAAAATTTACCGAATGACAAAAAAATTAAAATAACACATTAATGCGATTACTACTCACCTTATACCACTAAACATTATAACCTGATACACCCATTGGCAGATATCGAATTCAAACCCACGACCATTTAATTTTCAGCCCGACTTCTTATCCACTAGACTACTGTAACTTGTTATTTCTAGAATGGAAATAGGTTGAGCTATGTATTATAATATTCCAGTTCGAACATACAATGTTGGCCCAACATACAAAATTCATGCCATTTACCAACTATGTCTACCAACGTGCTGCCAACAATCAGCCATTCATGACCATAAAAATCTATTTGAAACAAAAATATGTATAAAAATACTAACTGGTAATCACACATGAACAATTATTGATAATTTTTTGATCCCATAGATTATATTAAGTCTTGTTGGAAATATGTTAGTTGCATAATATTGGCCAAACCAGCCAATAAACTAAAGAAAAATCACTAATTATCAACTGTTTGGTCTCCAACATTATCCCAACATAAGACCAACAAAACACATTTCGAAGAAAAATGGTCAGTTAAGTGAAAAAAAAATTTACACTTCATTAAATACAGGAAAGGTTTTTTTTTTTCATATTGAATACTTATTCCCTAATATTGACTTTAAATAATTCTTATACAGTACATTGGCAGAACTATGTTTATTAGTTTACATAATGTATGCAATGACACGTCTTCGCAAAACATTGCTAACTGCGGATTAATGAATGTGCGAATGCCTCTATGAAAGAGAAAAGTATATTATTTAACAAATGATCAAAGTACTAAGAATAACCAACGTAATACCAACGGTAGTTAGTAGTTGAGTTTCTGTCATATTATATAGGTGATCTGTAATATACACACAATAAACCAATCTAAAGCCAATAAACAGCATTTTGGTTTCTTGATTGATATGACATATGTTTGAAAGAAAGAGAATCTCGAGAAGTGTGTAGAAAACCATAAATTTTCATTGGCTCATATTTCAGTTGGCTACCAACGAAAAATACATGTAGGACCAACGTTGCCCTGAGTGACATTTTATTGTTGGACCAACTTACGTTTTCCATCGTTCGCTTAACACCAGAGCCAGACATTAAGACAATGTTGGGCCAACAAACATTTATGTATGTTTATCAACTAGTTGCTAACAATCAGCCAACCATGACCATCAAAATATATTTTAAATACAATAGTTTATGTATTAAAATACCAAATGTTTAAGCAAACATGGAAAATTATGTTTTTTTTCGCATCCAAAACTTTCTATGGAGAATTGTTGATATTATGTTGGTTGCCCAACTTGGGCCCAATTAACGAAAACTGATTGAACACCAATCATTTGATTCCCAACATTATTCCGACATAAAACCAATTAAAGATATCTAATAGAAAAATGGTCTGTATCGTGAACAACATTTAAATCTCATACAATACAGGAAATAGGCATTGTTTTCATTAACAAAAACTATTCCCTAACTTCGACATTAAAGTGTTGGTTGTACAGTGTTGGCCGAACATAAAAATTAATACCAATTAACAACTGTATATCTACCAATTTATTGCCAACATTCAGACAACCTCGAACATCAAATTAAATTTGAAAGAGAAACATTTATGTATTAAAAAACCTAAATTTCAAGCAAACATTAAAAGTTATGGTTTTTTATTTCACTACAAATACATTATTGAGCATTTTTGGAAATATGTTAGTTTTACATTGTTGGCCCAACCAAAAAAAAAAAAAAAAAGGACCAAATGCGAACTGTTTGGTTTCAAACACTGTCCCAACATAAAACCAACAAAACATATAAAAAAATTGGCACTATCGAGAAAAACATTTGTATTTCATAACGTACAGGAACTGAATATTGTTTTAATTAATAATGTCTATTCCCTTACTTTGCCATAAAATGTTAGTTTTACAACGTTGGTCCAACATAAATATACATACACATTACCAACAGTATGTCTACCAACTTGTTACCAACATTAAGCCAACCATTTTAATGTTTTTTAAATATTGATCTTGCAACATGTTGTGACAATTTTTGATATAGTGAGGCGTTGATGTATTTTTCTCTGTGGTATCTAATACACTTTTCGAGTAAGATTGTTTGGTTGGCATATTACGTTGGGCCAACGTTGTATTCAAGTACTTTTTCTAACTCAACATATTGCCAACCTTTCCAATCAAATGCCAACCGCTAGGCCAACGTATGCTGCTAATTGGGATTTTATTTTGGTATTGGAAACATTCCAATTTTGACATGAATGTGGACTGTTGTTTGAGAAATGATGGTATCTAGGTAATTGTACATCACTTACTACGTAGTTCACTCACAAAGGCGAAGTATCGTGAAGGAATATTTCATTTCCCTTACGATCCTCGGCTCTCCGCCCTTCCTCTAACCCTCCTCCCGCGTCTCTTCCTCCAGCACATGGGAATAACCTTTTTTTTACCATCTGTATCGGGGCATGCGTGGACATCTGGATCAAAAGTGATGTTTAGAGAAATTGTGCGTTATTTATTTCAAATGAGCGTCGCCCTTCTAAAAATAAACAGTTGTGAACTCAAAGTAAACCGGAAAGGGAGCGCCTTCTGCATCACTTTCTGTTCGGCACACCGAGCAGTTGTTTGGCTTATCGTGGATCAACGCTGTCGCCAGGGGGTGGATACCTTTTAGAATACGGCTGATCCCATTTTCCAATTACTATACGCAACATCTAGTTATGCAGAGTTAACTATTTCCAATTAATTTTAACCTCTTTAAGTGTCGCTCTGAGCCTATTAGGCGCACTGCAGTCAATTTCTTTTGTTAACGTGCAATGGGATTTTCCAGGAACTGTCAAAGTCCGAATACCTTACCAACCCCCCTACCTGAGCACATTGACTATACAACAGGGACACTCAGTTCTATTTTGGAAGCTGCTGGGTAGAGTCGTTGTTTACTACGCGCCTGTCAGACTCTGCGCGACCTAAATCGTAACTCAAGATAGCTTCATTGTAATTTATTTAAAGTCTATTGTACGTTTAATATGGATATATTGATTGATAATCAATGCGTCAATTAATTATAGGCAGGTATTATGCGATTTTGTACAATGCTTTTGTGCATCTTATGTAGTACTTAGTCTTCTTTCAATCATGGGATCTAAAAAATACAATTCAGAGGACCCAAAGGATGTGCAAGATGTCTAAAACTTTTGATTGAACCTGATACAGATGATTCAGAAACATCATCAGGAGAAGATGAAGAAGATTGTGTTAAAGAAAGAAAAGATAACTCAGAATCGGAACAGGATACAGACAGCATTGAACAGGACAGTGACAGTGGAACAGGTATGTCTCAAAACATTTTTGTTAAAACCATATTACAATGAGACCTACAAATCTACCAGTAAAAAACATTACAACTAGAAGTCATATCATTGTATCACATTTGACTGGAGTAAAGGGAGACGCAAAAAACTGCAAAACTGTGAGGGAATGCTGGGAATGCTTTTCTGAGGACAGCATAATGAAAATTATTGTAGATAATACTAACCTACAAATTAGAGCAATGGCAGGCAACTACGATAGGGAGACGTGCAAAAGAAACTGACTTAGAAGAAATCAAGTCGATATTTGGCTTTTTATATTTAGCGGATATCAGGAAAATGAACCATTTGACTGTAAAGAAAATTTGGACTTCAGACACGACCGGTATTGAAATATTTCCAGCAGTAATGTCTCAGAGACGTTTCGGTTTTTTGCTTCGTTGTTAGCGATTCGACAACAAGGATACTTGAGAATTGCGAAAATGGAAATACAAATTGACGCCCGTTAGGGAAATGTTTGGAAAATTTGTCGACAATCGCAAGAAATGCATACACCATTGGCTAATATGCTACTGTACACGAAAAACTTGAGGGTTTTAGAGCTTAATGCAGATTTCGCTAGTATATCCCAAGCAAGCCTAGGAAATATTGCATTAAAATGTTTGCTCTAACAGATGCAAGTATATTTTATGCTTTAAATTTGGATATATATGCTGGAAAACAACCAGATGGGCCATATTAAGTAAATGATATTCTGCGGATGCTGTAAAGCGATTGTGTCATCCTATTTATGGAACTGGCAGGAATACTACCATGGATAATTGGTTCACCTGTGTGAAATTAGTAGTAGACTCGTTGAAAGAGAAAATAACAGTTGTCGGCACAATTCGCAAAAATAAGACTGAAATACCGCCTAATTTTATTCAAGTAAAAGGCATACCTACAAAATAAAGTGAATTCGCATTCCAGAAAGACATTACTCTAGTTTCCTACATTCCTAAGAAGTGTAAGAATGTTTTACTTCTCTCTTCATTACATCATGACTGTGCAATTGATTACAGTACAGCAGATGATCTGAAACCAGAAATCATAACCCTTTACAATTGCACCAAGTTAGGAGTAGATACACTGGACCAACTTTGTGCAACGTATGATGTATCTAGAAAAACTAGACGCTGGCCCATGGTGGTATTGCTTGCTATGCTAAACATTGCTGGCATAAGTTAACTATTTAATTATATTGGTGATTGAAACCAAGATCTAGGGATCAGAGAGCATTTCATTAGGCAGTTAGCCGTCCACCTTGTTGAAAATCACATGACCAGAAGAGACATAAAAACTCTACCCACGCATACTGTTGAAAAGTTAAACAGGGACGCATCTACATCAGCTCAAGAAGTGTAAGACAACCACCCCAAGTGCTCTACACCAAGCAAGAGGTGTCAAGATTGTGGCGCGAACAGCGCGAACAAAATCGTTTTACGAGATATAACTGCGAAAAGTGTGGCAAGAATGTATTGTCACGCGCTGCAGATGGTGCCGGAAGACTGTCCAGCGCTGAAGGGGGGGGGGGGGAGGCCGTGACCCACTTTGACCCCCCCCCCCCCTCTTCCAGGAACGATGCATTCGCGACCGATTGCCCTGCTTCTGGGAAGCCCGTAAATACTGACAGCGGCGAGACTTGCTAGCAGCATAGACCTCCTCTCGCCTGCTGGAGATTCCGATAAATGTAGGGACGACACAAGAATATTCTTGTAAAACTGGCCGGTGCCACAGCCCTCCTCGGCGCAGCACGTAAGTTACAGAAAATTCTGGGTGACGGCCTACGGCGCTAGTCTATATATACTGCCGTGGTCCAGAGACCAGCAGGCTTTGACAGAGACCATCTGGCAGTGTGAGAGCGAAGTTAGGTGAGAGACGACGGGGGCGGAAATGAGTGTTCTTGGTGTGAACGGACGAGAGGGCGTGAAACCGACGAGTGAAGTCTACTGTGCATGAGGGCGCTTGAAGAAGTCTCGAACATGGCGGACTGGTGGGAAAAGGACTAAACTGAGGTGGGACTAAGTGGACATGTAGTACAGATTTTATTGTAAATATTGGAACTGTCAAATATGGAAGCACAATTTATAAAATAATTGAATAGATTGATACACTGTATATTAAGCCTGATCTTTAATTATTTAATTTCATTGATTTCTTTGTGGTAATTATAAATTGTATTAATTAGAGTAATTAATTGTAACAGTAAGTGACATCAATTTAGGTGAGATGTTGAGTAGAGAGAATTTTGTTTGTAGTTAATATTAATAAAATAAGAAATTTATGATTAATTATTTTATTTGATTAAGACCTCCATCCCTTAACGAACTTGGTTTAGCCCACTTTTTCCTAGAGAGAGAAATTGCAACAGTATGCTTAGAACATGCACATTTTATTTGTGGACTTTGCTTCCACAAGAAAGTCTAAGTTATGGACATGCTTATTTGTATTATTTCACAACATTGTTGTTTGCTTATGTACATAACTTATATGCACAATTTGTTTTTTTTTCTTATGCTCACAGTGTTTAATAGACTTAATGAAATATTTTTTTAAAACAGAAATTAGTTTTATATATTGTATTGTGTATTAAATAAAATAATCGTCCATGCACTTAAATTATTTCGCAAGAAAGTTAAAGTATTGACTTTATAATTAATATACTTTAAAATCTGACATGAATTCACATTCTTTATTATGATAAAATTGAAGAGCCTCTCAGACTCAGCGCGACTGGAAATGTCACTAATGTCACTCCAGGTTGTGTGATCAGTGCAGGATCAAATTTTTTTTTTTTATAAAAATTCTTAGATTTAAATGGCGCATATATTCATTTCAGATATGAAAACTTTATACTTGTGTTTTATTGATTGTGCTGTTTTTTCAAAACTTTCAAGATTGGTATTCCTGAGACAATAAATAATGGCGTGGCATGTTCTATGCGGAGTGTGACGTGATGTCTTGTCTAAAAAATAATTTATTTATCTCCATATTTATATACATTTTCTGTTAAATAGGGCGGATTAAGTTTGTAATACCGTCCCCCTCCCCCTGCCACCAGAAATAGAAGAATAACGGCTGGAAAAAAACTAACAATGCTCTACTAGTTTAAGTATAAATGATATGAACAACAACCATACATACAGCAAAATTTAATTTTATAAACTAAGGATAGATTTAGTAAACTATCTCCTAGGCTGTTTCTCGGTGGAATCATCATTCTTTTCATAGCACACAAGGGCCTTTCAACAGTGGTCATTGATATTAGTACAGGCAGTATTGTAACTCTAGCATTTTTCAGTTCATCATAACCTATAAGAGACTAACACATACAGTTTAATGGAGATAGAGTGTCGTTAAAATTGGAGGCCAACTCGGCATATACCAGGTATAATGCTGTCAGAGTGTGTTAAAATCAGACACCTTCATCTGCTGAATGTGGCGAAATTATTCAGATGTTAACACACACTGCCAATATTACGTGGCATAGACCAAGATTATTTGGAAGCACGTTTGAAGTGTTTAAAATGTTTGGCCTCCAGTGTTAACGGTAGTGTTAAACTAAATTATTCATTTTTCAATTGTTTACGATGAACGGTATCACTACATGAGGATTCTTATTGAAGGAGAGGAGATTCCATGAGAATAATTTACATATGGTGGAAGGGTACATTATTCTGGAGAAAAGTAGATATATAAAGGGAATCCCTAGTAAAAAAAATTTAGACGCCTCAAGGTCAAATCTGGCCATGAGAGGAAGCATTGCGATGGGATCTCCCAAGATAACGATATGCATTCTCGGAAAGCTAACTCATTATATATTTAAGTGTAGAGCGTTATTACAAGCGATGAAAGCCAGTGCATAGCACTAGAAATGCCACTTACTTTTCTCTTTGCTTACTTTTCCTCGTGATAACCGCACAGGAAAGCCATGAAACTTATGTTTTCAGCCGTTTCCACATTTCTTTTCCTCTCTACTCATATTCGATAGGATAAAAGCAAAAAGTAGCAGCTGCAGATAATAGTTTTTCTATCTTTCCTGGAAAAGACGTCGTATTTTCAGGTAATTTACTTACTGAGATACTGAATTTACATACAATATTTTACTAGGGAGTGGGGAACTCTTACGCAGGGCTTTCAAAAGTGACTATCGCGAACAGCCTATAATAGGGATCAGTACCTATTATACGTGGTAAAGACTGTTCATGGTAAACTGAGCACTTTGGGAATCCCTGCATAATGAAGATCTACTTGTATGCATGTTACGTACCGTATTCTTCCACCGAATGTGAAATTAACATTACCATGGGTCTTATCATTTTATTCATGCATTGGTCAAGTAAAACTGTGAAATTATAAGGAAAGTAAATTTTTACAAATTTGCTCATTCCTACAAAAATATGCATTAAAACAGAAAGTAAAATTAATATTTTCAGCATTCGTAAATATTTACTTATCATTTTAATTCGATGTTAAAACACTGACATGATTTCCCTTCGTCGTTAACAACTTTCCGGGGCACATGCTACTCATGTACCCGTTATATGCGGATAGCAACAGTGACGTTTTCGAAGGTTGATTTCAAAATGTCCATTTTACCGTATAGTCTTTAACACTGATAAGGCTACTCACGGTTAAGTGAGCATTTTTCAAAGCCCTGCTTAACATCGACTTGTATGCTAATTGTGCAGTATTCCACCGTATGTAGAATAAATATTACCATGGGCCTCAACATTTTATTCATGCGTCGGTTACGTGAAACTGTAAAGGTATTCTAAAAGGTAAATATTTTACAAATTTTTTTCTGATTCTTAAACTTACTTGAATTTTATATATATATATATATATATATATATATATTGCTTATATATATTATATATATATATATATATATATATTATATATATATATTATATATATATATATATATATAATATATATATAATATATATATATATATATATATATTATATATATATATATTGCTTTATATATATATATATATATATATATATATATATAAAGCAAAATACATTATTTCACCATCCACAAATGTTCACAACACTTTTAATTCAACGTTGATCCATCGTTACAAACTTACTTGGACGCAGGCTACATTGTGTGCCCGTTGAAATATATGCTACATTTGGGCAGTTATATTTTTCAAAGGTTGCTTTTAAAAGTGCTCAATTTACCGTGAATAGCCTATAACAAAATGCACCTTATTGTTAAAAATACAGATAATAGTATTAAGTTAGTGCCAGGTGTACTGCCTGAGATTTAATAGAAAAAAAAAATTTGTTTCAATGTTATTTCAGAGAAGACTAGCTCGACAGGTTCGCTAGAAGCGGGACCTAGACCTCGAGGCAGGCAGGCAGCAGGCAGACGTGTTATCTTTGTTGCCGCTGGCAGTGCTAGTAGTTTCACCACTCGATTCCGGTGGCGTAACGTCGCCTGACAATTGGCACGTCACGCCAGATGCTCGGCGTGACGTCAGCAGAGGCGTGCGCGGGCGGCGACCAACGGGAGCGCGGAGGGGCTCGCCGCTGCCTCAACCAGTATTCGCGTGCCCCCCGCGCCCACGGCAACGTCGGCGGTGCGACGCGAGCGACCCTGGCGGCGGGGCCTTGTAGCTATAAGGCAGCCACTGCCGCAACCAGCCAGACTAGAGCGAACCGCCGCGCACTGCAGTAATACGGTACTCGCGTGCGCCAAGACAGCGCGTGCGCTTACATTGCGTGTCTGTTCCCCCTTCCCCCCCTGCGTGCTCAACTCTTCTCGACTTCGCCCACCGTGCCTCACACGTACAACCTTTCCAATAACTGCGTTCATTTCTCCCCTGTTTTTAATATCGCCAAACTGAAATGTTTTTTTTAATGTTCGCTGTCTAACATTCGTGTAGTGCACGTGGAAATACTCGAGAACTTGGCGACCGGACTGAGGTACCAACTTCGACAAAATAAAAGTTGCGTGGACTTCGAGGTCGGTTTTCAATTACTTCACTGTGCAAATTTTGTCATCGATCATGAAGTCTGCGATACTCGTCCTGGCTGTGGTCTCCATCAATGCCCTACCGCCTCCGTGTCCAAGGTAAGTTTCACTTTTATTTTTAATTCGTCTGTTGGTTTTTATCAGTTGGTTGAACCTGGCCGTGTTCGAAATGGCAATTTTGCTATTTAATGATTTGCTGTTGGCAATTGCGTGTTCAGTATTCATAACAACATACTGAAATGTTTGACTGGAAAATGCATTTTCAGGGAATATAAAATTATTTATTTAATACGATAACCGAAATACTTGGATGTGTTATTCGATAATTTTAGGTTTAATATCAATACTGTACGGTAAATGTAAATCAGTTACGAATTGACGTGACGTATTTTCTCCCTTATGTGATCTGGTAAATTTTATTACGTGATTTTGTGTTCAGTAAAGTCCGGTATATACTTAAAACTGATTACATGAGTAGCGTTTATACATAGCTATTTTAGTAATGCAAATTGTCTCACGTGACCGTTTAAAAAAAAATGAAGTGTACCAAATCGAACATGACTTGGAACTAATTGTTATTCTGGGCAGTAAGTTGGTTAAGTAAAACTAAGACCGCTGACTCCAGTCTGCAAGATCCTCATTATTTTCACACATTAAACTGCATTTCTTCTTCTGACAATAGTTTTAAAATTTTTAGGTATGTAGAGTGGAGAGGTATCCTAATTGTTCAGCAGACACTGAAAAATTCTATCTGAGCCATTGTCTGTTGCATTGTTTTGCTACGTTGGAGGAATCAATGCCCTCGTGCCAAAAAAGTTGGGATTACACAGGATGCTTTGCATAGTTACGGCCACGTGCTATTGAGCTCACGATACGTGGAAAGAATGCCCAGTTACATTGTTTCTGCCAGAGTTTATATTCTCGGGCACTTATCCCTACTTTTTTTTTTTCCATGATTCACTTTACAGGTCACGATAGAAAACTTTTGATTGTTCACCTGTGTCGGTATTGTTTCTCATATAGTTTATAATTTGATTCTTTGAGTTAGTTATGACCTACGTCAACAGGTGCGAGTACGATAACGTTTAAAAATGATGAATGGAAAGAATTCATATGTACTGTTTATTTTGCAGAAGATATGCATGACTGGAAGGCCCGTCTACAATCGCGTTGACGTTACAATAATGCGGTACAATAACTCATGAACCCGTGAACTGTATACGATTGGCTACAACCGACGGTAAACGTTGCCATGACGCTAAACGTAAACGCAACGCGGTAGAAGTTAGTAAACATCAAAATTTTTGCGTTAAACTCCAACCAATCAGAATTCAAGACGTCACAAACAAGTGAAAAAAAATGTTACAGACGATTGGCAACAGGTAGCAGCGCTATCGCCGTACGTATTTAATTTGTTAATGGCATACGAAATCAATGTATAAATAATGGAGAATTCATTAAAAAATAATTGAGTAACTATTAAGTCTGCGGAATATCTTTTTCTTTACAAAATATTATTTTTTCAATTTAAAACACAAACAAAAATATTTGTATTAATACACCGACATTATTTTTATTCCTGTTAACGTCGATTGTAGACATGCCAGTTTCCTTATGGCAGCGTTTAACGTCAAGTTAATTGTAGACGAGCCTTAACGTGTTCTATGTGCATGTAAAATTCTTTTCAGCTGATTGGAGCAGTAATGGGAAGACCAGCTGTGAAGATGATTTGTGTGTTACGAATCGGTACGCCTCGCTGATGGATTGCTAGTGTTTGAAATTCTTTCGTATGCCTTGGCGTTCGTCTTTGGCGGAACTTACACCACGTAGTCGGATCCCGGCATCTGGTGCGGCGTGCCGTCGTGTTTTCAAACCGCCTCAATCCGGTTTCGCGACAAGGTTGTGTGTCCGGATTTATTCACACGTGACTATATCTCACCTTGCTTGCCTAGCGTTGCCAAATGTTTTACGGTACCTCCAGGTTCTTTACAGTGGCGTTACTTTATCGTACCTTCCTACGTTCTCGGGATAAATAATTTATTTCTCACGGAAAGCATCTTAGCTAGGGATTACGATGACTTAACGTTACACGTAGCTTGCATCACGATATACTTCCACGTATTATGTGAAAAGCGTGATATTTTCAGCTGTTAGAGACTAGTCACGGTAAAGTGAGCACTTTTTAAATCAACCTTTGACAGATGTCATTGCTCCTATTTGCATATATTATAACGGGCTCACTGACTGACCTGCGTCTAGTAAAGTTAGCAATGACGAAGGAAGAGTAGATCCGTGGTTTAATTTTGAATTTTACAGTGTTGGGTAAACATTTGTGATTACAGAAGTTATTTATTTTACTAGCAGTCATTTTAATGCATATAAGTGTAAGAATTAGTAAAATTGTAAAATATTTATTTCTACAATAATTACACAGTTTAACTTTACTGACCAGGCTAGTGACAATGTTAATTTTACAGATGGCGGAAGAATACACAAATGTGCATACAAATAGATATTGAGCAGGGCTTTCGGAAGTGCTCAGTTTACTGTGAACAGTCTTTATATTATGATGCTTCACGTGAGTACGTAAATCTCGTGCACCAAATGAAACTGTCGGGAATAAATTGTTGCCTTTCGGGTTGACAAACTGAAACTTCAAGTTATAGAGGATTGTATTAATTTTGTTGTGGCACGAAACCGTTGCAAAATTGTGGCGTTGGTGATTTACTTTATACAAACTTTGAAAACAAATAAGGGATAATCATAACCTCTAGAATGAAATGTACCTAGGCGATGTAGATAGATTTTTCGTGTATACGGGAATGAGTTGTACGTAATAAACATTGATATCCTTGAGAAGATTAAATTGTGATTCACAAAATACTAAAAGTAGCAAACTCTGTGATGAACAATTCTACATTTCAAGCAAGCGTTATGAGAAACAAAATAATTTAACTGTGGCAATGTGAAGTTCCCTAAATATTTTCCTCGTCACCAGAATGAAAATAAAACAATGCAACTCAAAGAGAACGCATTGTCTGTATTGTGACTGACCTGCAAAATCACGTAATACAAGGTCACATATTACGCAAAGTATGATATTGACAGGATTTTCTTTTCGTGAAACGATTTTTACAGATCTCATTGGAACACACAAGTCAAAGTGTATAGCCCGCTTGTGTGAAAGCGTTACTGGTATAGTTGGATAAGAAACAAAATAATCTTCTGGGTATTGGCAACGTCGGGCGGCCTTCCCCTACCTCGGCACGGCTGGAGGGGTCGAAAACCACTTCTCGCATTCGAGTCGTTATTACACGAGCAAAAAACGGTTCTCACTCATTTTATTCCATTACACTTTTATCATCAGACTGTGAAACATGTTAATTTTTCAAACGTAGCCAGCATAACTAGAACGGGTTTTGCCTAGGGTGGTAATAGAAGACTGGACAAATGGCAGTAAACGTTAATGTCTTGAATCGCTGTTTGAGCCACATATAGTTATATAAATGTCTTTTAGAAGAACATAAAACTGTATAAGCACCTGCAAGTTTATGTAACCAACCAGTGATTTGCTCGAGCTCAGTCAATGGGAAGCTAACAAAAGCAAAAGTGTCGAGATAGTACTCTAGCAAAACCGCGAAGTAAAATAAAAATTTGTAAAGAAACAGATTCATGCCACTCATAAAAATTTTGTCACAACAAAAAAAGACAAATATGAACATACGCTGAACAACTTGGAACATTTTCCTCGCCATGTACGACTTCTGTATTTTCCTCCAAACAGCACCGCATGTAAAATCGCCTACTTCGATTAATTTCTTGTGCCGTTTTCTTATATTTATGTATTGAAAAGTGAGACTGGTTTTCCTGTTTACCATCTGCCAATTCGTTTGACTTTTGATCCTGAATTCCATGTGGCGGCACTTGCTTCAATGACGCACGTCAATTTAAACTACTTTACTTTTGTCCACTGTATTGCGCTGCAGAATTGAATACGATCTCCGTTGCTTCCCTCTGCAATAAGGGCGCAGAAAGCGTACTTGCATAGTAAGGGTTCGTCTTTGTTTGAAAGAGGTTCCTTTGTACCACAGCAACTCTGTATCTATGCCCACGACCAATAGAAAGATGAGGCCTTTGTTGGCCGAGCTTTCATTTCAGGTGTATAGAATTTATTTTTTAGGACACAATGTGATGTTTTTGATTACGAAATAATAACGCTAAACCACTGTTTATTTCCATAAAACGTTTCGATGATGATTGGCGTATGTTAAACGTTATCTCCTCTACGCCTATGGCCCTGAACTAGAGCAGAGTGGTTTCGTCGTGATCGCAGAACTTCAGAAATGTAAGCGGTGAACCTATAATTTTATTGGACGCCCCTCTGTAGCAAAGTTCAGTGCGCTCCTCTGTCATAGCTTCCCATGTATCCAGTTCGTATATTGTGAGATAACAGTCAGAGTAAGCAGTTTTTAGCTCTTTTGGAGAGCATGAAAATAATCTTTCCAATGTGCGTGATGTATTGATTGTATCATTCCATCACCGTTTGGAATGTGCTTTCTTTCGTAGGTAAACCTACTGGGGGCACGTTTAATAGTTTCCTCATAGTGCACATGTTTCAAATACGCTACAATAGATTCCAATCACCAGTTATAAGGCCGACTTAAAAACACATTGTTATTCAGTTACAATTTATAAAGTGGTTCTGAAAATATATAGTGCAAAAACTTTTAAGCTAACTAGCCACTTTTAATCAAATTGTTATTTTTAAGTGCTCCTAGAAATTTAACGAAGTATTGTTTTATTCTTGCCAAATAAAATTTAAGGGGCATTAACTTAATTGAAAATAATAAGCCTATCTGTTATATGCTACCATATTTTTTTGTGATCGTGTTGATGCACAGGAAAATGATTTCAACTTTCCATAGAATACTCTTACCCTCCAATTTCTTGTGATGCTTGCCACACCCCGAATGTATACCATTAAATATGTCCGATAGCGAAGTAAACGAATAAACTGAACGGAACTCGTATTTTATGAGACTGTCCAAAAGTTACTATAATAAAGAATTTCGGTTTAAGTATGATTCGGAGGTCCATGGGGTTCATTGTGATTGCAGTGGGGATCCTTACAACCCCAGTGGGGGTTCGGAACCGCACGTCCCCCATGACTTCTATACCCATGCCCCACAGTGGTGTACCGAACTTTATACGCGACGTAGATGCCCTGGAAGTTAGTCGTACCGTGGTACAAGGGCTGCCCACCAACTGATCTCCTTCACTACCTCAAGTGCTCGTCACGTGACTGCCCGCTGACACTGGTGGTCTGTGCATGTTGGTTTGTCTCGTGTCTCACTATACGCCACACAGTTCCATTCACATTAAGGTTGAAGTAAAGCAACTGCCTATGGAGCACTGCACCCGACTGTACAGCGTGAAGAACTCGTAAAAAAGTAGTAGACACGCTATAAAAATTGTCAGAAAAGTGCGATTTATGCTGTATATGAAAGAATAATGTATATATTTTGCAACATTATAAAATATTTTACTAAAATATACTTTTTAAATGTAAAAAAATAATCGATTAAAATAGTCTGTATTTTTAACCAAATTTAAGCATTTTTCCATTCTGGATGCTTCAGAAAGCATAATATCGAATATCGTCAAAATGTTTAAGTACTGTGATCATATGCAAGAAAATAATAGAAATAATGTATCATGTCAATTTTATAGTTAACATTATATACGTCAGTTTCAGCCATAACTGTTTGTGACAAATGGACGCACATAAAGTCAACTATAAAAATTATATCCTACATTATTATTGCAATTTTCTTACATGAAATCATGGTAAACATTATAACGATAATCCATGACAAAGATTTTCTATTAAATTCGGCTTTCTGAAGCATCCAGAATGGAAAAGGCATAAATTTGGTTTTGAAAAAACTGTTATTGAATATGTTTTTAGATTTTAAAAATATATTTTAGTAAAATATTTTACGTTGCAAAGTATATACATTCTTCTTTCATATACAGCATAAATCGCACTTTCATGACAATTTTTATGGTGTCTGTTATTCACGTTGTATAGTCGGGTGAAGCGCTCCATAGGCAATTGCTTTACTTCAACTTCAAATAAAAGCACCGACGACTCACCATACACGTATATTCTTGCCGGCCGCTCAACCGTGTAGCACTTCTAACAGAATGTTTTGCATTATTTCCAAGGAAGGCGTCAGACAGACGTTAGCAATATATGGAGTTAGAAAACTATAACTTTCGGAAGAGAGAGGCAAATCTTAATTTAATTTTTTTTTTTTTTAGAGATCAGATGTTTGTAAAACGACGTTCCGCATAAAAAAAATTCTATGCGAAAGGCTTTGAACTCTAATCTTAAGAACCCTCCTGTTAAACAATTTTGCATTCGTAACATTGCACCTTTCCACTGCGTTGTTTTTTTTTTTCGAGTTGCGCTGCTGGGCTGAATGTGCTTTCTCGTGAGGTAATTTCCTGTATGTTGCTGATCATAACCAAGCCCGAGTGGATTATAGCCCATAGCGGTGGGGTTTTTACGAGTGGTGCTTATCGTGACCATGATTACTATTGTTTCTTGCCCGCATTCGTATAAACATCCATTGTTTTCTACGACTGCCAGAGTTAAGTGAGGTTGTTTCCGTGAATACACGTAATTCTGTAGGTAGTTGGGCTTAACGTCTCACCGATAGCGATGTCATTAACGGTGCAAGTTGCTCAGGGTAGAGAGAATGAGGAAGTAATCGGCCATGGATGGCCGAAATCAGGATGGCCGGACCGGGAATCGAACCCGGGTCCCCCCCGAATGCGAGTCCAGTGAGTTACCACTGCGCCACCTCTCTCTGTAAACGTAACTTTGTAAATGAATGTAACTGGAATACGGTTTTTTGCCGGAAAAAAATTCCATTTATCTAAGCCCGTATTTTATTTGCCTTTATCGTCCTAAGTGTATTCAATGAGAGGAATAAATCATGGAAATTGTACAAAATTGCATTCTTAGAACTTGTGTGCGCAGTTAACTTAAAGGCATCGGACACCAATAATTTAATAATTTTATATTTGTACCAAACATTCAACTCGTATGCATTGTATGTGATGACATATTCCTCGAAAAAAAAAATTTAATTTTTTAAATAATTTGATGTCAAATACATAATTCTTCTTTTATTGCTGTTGTAATAAGATCTAATAACCAAGTTAGGCCTATACTACATTTTTTATGGGTAAGTCACAGCTTACTTTAATGTACATGGCTAAAATACCAAGATAAGTACCATCAAATACCAGTAAGACTTAAAATGTCATGAACCTGGAATAATTTGAACTACAGTACAATTGAGATTTGTGTTGGCTTAGAGCTGTGTGTAACATATGTAACTTTGAAAATCGCTTGTAGGGCCATCTCTCAATGTCCACGCCTTTAGTATGATACTTGTTTAATAAATTATTTTACCATTTGCCCTGCAAATGTGCGTGCTGAACTATTTATAACTCGGTCCATCCAAATGTACAGCAGCCAGGGAGGGAGGTGATAGGTTGGTGTGTGCCACGGTACCTTTACCCTAAGGCCTACTGCAGCAGGGATGCACACACTGCAGACATGCAGCGCGCACAATATGTTCATAATTCCCGATGAGTGCAAGGTTAACCTAGGACACACTAGGGTAACGTAAACAGCGCTTAACAAAGAGAGTAGCAGGACTCGGCAAGGTGGCCTAATATGAAAGGACGACAAAATGTACTCAGTTAAGGGCTTACGGCTAATGCCGTCATAGTTGTAATTTATGTCAAAGATATATACATATATATTATATATATATTTGAAAAACATGTTAAGTATAAAAGAAATTATATATTTGTAACATTTTTTAACAAAAAGGCATGAACTGTCTTTTTGTGATAGCATATATGTCAAGCAGTAGCCCGCAGAATTATTTTGATTTTAATTTTTTCCTATAATTACAATTTAGTTATAGGCTATTCATGATAAAGTGAGCACTTTTGAAAGCTGTCTCATTTGGAATACTAGTCAATAAATGTATTTTATTTTATCCTCAGATGTTAACTTCCGAGCGCGGTGGAATGTACACACTGTGTATATTACTTACATCGCAATATTTATTTAAAAAGGTTGTTAAAGGATAACGAATGGCTGAAAGGAACAAGAAACTAGAGCCTCAAACGTGCTCACTTACCATGAATAGCCTATATTATTTATTAAGGCTGTAACAAAACAGAAGAATTTCGTATTTGTTATTAAATTATTCAAAAATTAATCTTTTTATTCGCAGAAAATGTCATCACGCACAAGGTAGGAGAAAAGTTCAATTGTACGGACCTAGTTTGTTGGCTTTCGGCGCGTGAAATAACCCTACCGTTACATATCTACGGAGTAGAAAGTACATAAAAATAACTTAATTTCTCGCTGCGAATGTTCCGTTATAGAAAATTTATAGCGTGTATGATAAAAGTGACAGTGCCATTTGTATAGTTTTCATTTCCCAAGAGCGTCATTACCTTTCCTGGTCTAGGCTGAAGTGTGGAACGTGGTTCAATTTGTAAAAGTTATCGTAAATATTAGAGTTTTTAATTTTTTTTTTTTCTAAAACTATCCTCATTCCCTGATGATCGATTGCCCGCTATTTGTTCAGCGTATTGACTTGAATAATTTGGGAAATTAATCAGTCGTGCGTGGCGCGCGACAGCACGGTCCAGGTTCACCCAAAGGATACACTTCTATTTTATTGCTAAATCATGTAAACGTGCCCGCCTGTTTGAAATAATTTTACTCGTATGAGGCCTAAAAATGTGAAAGCGCTGGAGGCGAATGCTCATCAACTCTCTCATCGCCTCTGCACGCTAAGTACTGAACTGGCGTGCGGTGCAGTCTTGCCGTCGATAATGCGCCGCCATGAGACTTTCAGCGGACCATTTTATGGCATAAAAACAAAGGTTTGATGCACGTCCCTATTCCTTTTTTAATGTTTTCTACCGCAATGTTCATACCTGAAAATGACCGTGAAAACGCATGTTTGAACCATTTTCACCACCACAAAAACATGCTTTAGAGAGAAATTGAGGAACTGAAAAACATATACGGATGTGTAACGTTTCCTAAGTGCTATCCGTAAGCAGACCTCACTCACACGTTTGACGGGTTTTTAATAAAACTTATTCTGCTGGAGCTGTGCACACCGTTAGGAGGCCTACCCAGACGACCACCTTAACGATTACAGCACTCAATTGCGTTTGTCGCTTTCATCGCATGGCCCGTAGTGACGAAGGCGTGATTGCATGACGCTGAACATTCTCGGCTGGTTAGCAATCGTCGTATCTGCGGCATTTGTCTTAACATTGCCTGTGTTCTGCTTAGGTCACGTGACTGGTTTACATCCACGGTTACTTCCGACGTTTCTGGAAATATGCTCAAGTTCTACTTCCATGATATTTCTCTGCCTCGTACAAACAAAGCTTATCCCAGTTTAGAAAACTACACTAAAGAGACAACGCACCGCATTCGCGCGCTCTCAGTGTAACGATACTTTGCATAAGAACTATTTCTTACCAGCCATTACCAACCCACCCATTTTCTCACCTTTTTAATGCATGTTAATTACAAACAAAATATTGTAATTTAGAAATAACATAAATATAGAATTTTAATTTAACCAAAAATAAGGCACGTAAGTGTTAAAACGCTTGTGATACACAGTTAGGAAATAAACATGCACGGCATACATTGTTTGTTTGTCTGATTTATTTGTTGCGTCCGTAAGATCTTTTTTCAATACATAAGGATATTGGACAAGTCAAGTTACAGTATACAAAGTTTATACACACGCACATTATATATATATATATATATATATATATATATATATATATATATATATATATATATATATATATATATATATATATATATATATTAGAGGCCCTATATGCCATATTGCACGTACACATATCACATATTTCTTCATAATGTTGACTAAACTTCTTCCCACATGCTGTGGGGCGTCATCATTTTACTAAAACAGAATAAAAAGGAACGAGAAAAACCAGAACACGAAACGCGTACAATGAAATGCTATACAGTAATGTTTTAATTTTTGTAATTGTGTGGTTTTCAAAATTTTGATTCTAAATGTGTGGAGAAACCTGTAATGTCGGTCACTATGAGAAACGTGTACTGCGTATGAAAAGGTATGGAAGGTATTCTTTACAAGGTTCATTGTCATAATATACGTGTCGTGGGAAGCATCCTCGACGGTAGACGTATACGTAAGGTTGATACTTTTATTTATTGTATGCATTAGACCTTCAACGAAGAACGTGAAATTAGTTGAGAAGGAAATGTATATATGTTTTTATCTTCCTGTGTCCGTTTAAAAATTATTAAAACTGTTGCTAGATGCATCTGGGCGTAGCCGGGTCGTAAAGGATCAAGGTCTTAATGGGGTAAAATAATTATTATAATTTGATTTCCTATTTATTTACAATACTACAAAATTAGCTGTACAGCTATTTCTTCTACAGTTTAAAGTCATTGCTGTTAACATCCTTAGTGCAAACTTATACACTGGTACCAATTTTAAATATCTGACCACGTTAATCATACGAATAAATAATTGCTCCTAGTAACAATGATACAGTAGTTGAAATCTCTAAATGTCTGTCAGTTTGCACCAGTGTGCCAGTCTCTCATAATCTCTCACTTACGCTCAGACACCCGGGTGAACCACAAACACCTCAACACTCGTCTCGTAGCACCCCGATGGAACTTTTCAGTCTCTTCTGCTCTCATCACTTTCCCCGCTCTGCCAGTAACCGCCATAGTTTGCAGAGCCCACTAGGCACCGTCGTACACACACTCGGAACGAAATTCCGTCGGTGGTGTGCAGGGCTGTAATTACACGCCTGCTCCTGCCCTTAATGTATATTTCCGCCCATACGCGTGTCCCATATTGATTCATTTCAGCATCCAGACGTTTCCTAATTGGAGGGGGCAACAATCATCGACCTTCTGGAAGGTGCTGGTCGCCGCTAAATTTGATCTGTCAACCACTGATGCATCCCTCTTTCTCCCACATCACACCCAGTAGGGATGTCGATCAATTTGGTCTATCGATATACCAAAACGATGATATTTTTCAATAATTTATCGATCACTGAAACTATCGATATATCAAAAATACGATGTTTTTCAATAATGTATCGATCATTGAAGCTAATACCAGTGTTTTTTTTTACCATCGGACACGCGCACACACGCACACGCACACACACACACACACACACATATATATATATATAATTTTGAAATATTTATTGTTTAAGTAAGTTCTGTTTTGAATTTTAAAACAAGTAAGTATACTTCGGCAACAGTTAGTGACACGAGTGGCGCAATGTGCAGTTATAGAACCTCACTCTTAAGTAGTGCACTCACTTTTTTCAATTAAAGGCTGGTCCCGATAAAGTGAGCACTTTTGAAATCAACCTTAGAAAAATGCCACTGTTCCTGCCTGCATGTATTTTAACGGGCGCATTGAGTGACATGCGCCCGATAAAGTTGGTAACGGTCGGTGGAAAGTAATCCCATATATTAGCGTCGAATAAAAAGTGTTAGGTAACCATTTGTGATAACTTAAATTACTTCTTATACTTACCGTTTTTTTAACTCATCAGTATGTAAAAATTAGCAGTTTTGTAATCTACTTACTTTTCTGATATTTTTACATTTTTACTTGACTGACTGATGGGGCTCATGGCAATGTTAATTTAACATAAGGTGGAAGAACATACAACGTGCATACAAGTAGATCTTAAGCAGGGCTTTCAAATGTGCTCATTTTACCGTGGACAGCCTATAGTCAAATGTGCAGCATGTTCCCTTATAGCGATTATTTTCTAGTTGTTCGGTACCTGTGCATTAGACATTGCTGTTTAATAGGTAAGGCTTTGCTTTGCGACACTATAACTCTATAAATAGTTGTGAACAAAAACTGTTAATTACAGTATACGACAATCAAAAATATTAATATTAAAAGGAGATTTGTATAAGTACGTGTATTACTAAATCCCGGATTTAATTTATAATAACTAACATCTCTGCCAGAAAATCGCAGCCTTGAAGAATGACAATTCTTATGGTTGGGTTATTTGTGGTTAAGTTTGGTAGTAGTTATCCACCAGCCAGGCTTGTTCCGAATTTTCATTGTCTGGGCTTAAGTAGTATATGTAATGATGTATTGTGAATCAGAAATGCAAAAAATTTGGCTCCATGTACGTGAGCTGAGGAATTCAAAATCTTTCAACTGTAAACTCACACTTATTGAAACAAATACACTATTATAAAATAAAATTTACTTTTAGTGCTACTAAAATCTAACGAACATGACGTATAAGGTATATTGGAAATTAACACGTTTAGCAATACTATCCAGTCCTTCTGTACACGTAGTAACTTTTAAGTAAATATGTAATTTTTATATCCTATAAACCAAGCCTAATAACACAGTTGCAATTCTTTTAACACATTAATTAAGTAAATATAATTGATTTTTACTGTAAACCCAGCGTCATACATGAAATATCGGAATTAGATACATCGAAAATCGACATTTATTCACGTCAAATATTTTTCAAAATTTCGTTTTCAAAAATATCGGATTAAAAAAACATCGATATATTGTTCTCGATATCAACATCCCTATCTCCCAGTTCTACTCTCCTCGCACAGGTGAGTCAAACCAGTTACTGACAAGGAAATAATGAAATTAGAAAAGAAAAGATGGAGGGGGGGGGGGATACGGCAGACCACCCGCTCACAACTGAATAACATGTTCACGGTAAACTGAGCACAATTGAACGCCATGCTTATCTAGGTTTATGCACGTTGCCATATGTATTCTTCCGCCTTATGTTAAATTAATAATGTCATGGGCCTCGTCACTTCATTCACGCGTCGGTCAAGTGAAACTGTAATATTATTAGAAAAGTATTTATTTTACAAAACTGCTCATTTTTACACTTTATACATTAAAACCAATTGGAAGCGAAAGAAATAACGTAAGTTATCACACATGGCTACCTAACACTTTTTATCTGACGTTTATATATGGAACTACTTTCCCTCCATCGTTACCAATTTTACTGGGCGCATGTGACTCAGTGCGCCCGTGAAAATATATGCAGGTAGGAGCAGTGACTATTTCTAAGGTTGATTTCAAAAGTGGTCACTTTATCACGAACAGCCTTTACTCTGTTTAATTAAGGCAGAGGTAGTGTGGCCTCCAATGTAAAACTGTGCGCCGATTATTCAAGATGCAGAGTTAATTAAAAATTAGTGCACACCAAAATTGTCTGCAAAGTCAAAATTAAATTTGCATTTGGAAGAAGAAAGCACACACTTTATCATTCCGGAAAATACTTCGCTATAAAATTTGTATACTTCAATTTTTAAATAACTGAATGACAGGAAACGCATTGTAATATTAATTAAAGCGCATTTCCATGTGTTGGAGGCTTCAGAAAGCACTTTAAAAAAAATCAAGCAAGACTCGCAATAATTACTCTGTATTTAATAAAAAATAGTGGTGATATTTACTAATATTTATAATATCCCTGGCTGAAATTGATTAGTTATTCAAAATACCAACTTGTAAAAGTTATTAATTTTCCATTCCATAGCCTACAATCAGATAATATTATCTAATAGTTTTTTACAAAGTATGTGTATTCTTTTTCCATATGGATCCTAAATCGTATTTTAATGGCAATGTTGGTAGTTTTTAATGCTTGTAGAGTTAGGCGCAGTAATAAATGGGCAGCCACTTAACTTCTACAGTAAAGCTGTCCAAGAGCCATATATATATATATATATATATATATATATATATATATATATATATATATATATATATATATATTAATTTTAGGATATACGTCTATCGTTTTTTGGCACAGCATTAATGGATAAAAGTTTGAGAAATTATTTTAAAAGCGACATTCATGATTTTTTAGTGTCAATATCACAATTTTAACTTAAAATATTGATTCCTACCAATTCATTAAAAGTTGTTTTAACACAATTTTGGTTTCAGTTATGTTTTTTTGAAGTCACATTAATGGAATATTGCAATTTGTTTTAATTCAATTTCTTGGTTTGCTTGCAGTCAGGTTTTAAGTTTCAAGTGATTTGAGTTTAAATTTTTACTCAAAACTATCTGGCTTTCAGATAGTTCAGTCGCATTTTCGCCATTAATTTGTGGAGTGGATAGATTTGGGCTGATCGAGATCTTGGGAGCTTGTGAGGGTGAATTTAAGAAAGGAGCAGCGCCGGAATGCAATGGCTGGGGAAACGGGAAAACCCCGAGAAAACCCGCCGACGAGCGACACGATTCCTACGCGCCAAAATCTGGGCGCAACCCCGCCGGTAATCAAGCCCGGTTCACTTAGGTGGGAGGTAAGTAGTCTAACCACTTAAGCCCTGCCATTAATTAGTAATTATTATTGATCTATAAATGTCGCAAAATCTCATCTCGTCTAGCTGGGAGGCAGTAATTTTGAATGGATTCCATTATTTCATTTTAAATTTAAATTTCTTCGAGAATCGAAGAATTAAGAACACTGTGAAATATTTCAAGCAAACTCGCAATAGAATTAGGAAGTAATATCTCGATAATCAAGAAACAGTTTTAAGTTTCCTACATCCAGCAGGCAGTTTGTACGTGCCTGACTATAACAAAGATAGTTCCAAGGCCCTTGTAAGATAAACAAAGAAATTTGTTAGTTTTCTAGTTTGAATGTCTCTTTCCTATATACTAAAAATGAGTGGTGCAGTAGCATTGTTAAGTTAAAAGAACATTGCAACGTACTACTCGGAAACGCACAATGTGTGTACAGTATGGCAACTACAGTCGTGCAAGACAATGGTGCTGGGATATTTTTATAATTTAGGAGAGTGGTGAGGGGGTGCTCCAGACCGCAATTTCAAAAGGCTACGTGAAATAGGCCGTGAAATAACAGAGTAGCACCTGTTTAGAAATTTAAAAGTGCGCACACATCAATTTCTTAAAATGTGAAATTAAATATTTTACGCGAATTTAATTCCCGTGCAGACAGTTGAAGTTGTCACAAGAAATATCGTGAGAGTATGCAACTTACATGCTTCTTTGGCGGAGTAATGACAAAAGTACATTTCTACATTCCTAACTACCCCGAACTAACCTACAACATAGTTGTTTAACTCCCGTGCGTTTCGTTTTGGTTTTTTTTTTGCGAAATATAACGTTTAATTATTTTCAAGGTGGCAAAAACAGTAATTACACTGTTCTATAAGGGTAAATTTTCTAACATGGAGTAGTGTTCTTCTAAAAGAATTTTGTATGAGAAATTCATATTTGAGATCAGAAATGTTCTGTCAGGCACAGTTTTTTTTTAGATATCTTTATAAATATACACTATCTACCGAAAAAGTAATTGGGTACCTGTCCACAATGTTTGCTCGGTGCTTGTCACCCCGTTAGAATCTCGTAGGGCCAACTCTTGCGGCTATAACAGCAGCCACCCTGTCTGGTATGCTCTCTACAAGTGTTTGCAGGACATCCACGGGGATTCGTCGCCATTCCTCTTGCAATAATTCCATGAGTTAAGCAATGGATTTTGTCCGCGCCTGACGAGCCCTCAACCAGCGATCTAATTCGTCCCAAAGGTGTTATAGAGGGTTGAGGTCGGAGCTCTGGGCGGGCCAGTCTAATCGGCGAACATTGTTGTCGGCGTACCACTGCATAGTAGACCTTGGTACCTGACATTGTCATCCTGGAAGTAACAAGGGTCCATTCCGTAAAAACGCCACAATGTTGGAAGCATTCCATTATCCGGAATGTTACACTAGGCCGTCATGCTACCACGGAAAAACCAGCGGTCCTACGCTGAAGGCAGTGAAACACACAACTGACGTACTGAATTACCCATTTTAACGGGTGCCCAATTACTTTTTGGTTGATAGTGTATATATTTAACTAAAATTAAACCATATGTAATAATATATTTTATTAAACATAAGTTTAAACTTTTGGCGAAACTGACTTCTGAATTTCACTTGTTTCAGACTTAGAGGTTGGTATACCTGTAACTATGTTTCCATGTGTTCAGCTGTTCTGCAAGTCCTTAACAGGCTAGTAATATTTGAGCTTAACCTGTGTGTAATTTTGCTGGAATTAAGATTGTCGTTGCTGTTGTTTATCAAGGTACTAAAGAGCACGACAGATTATTTTTGGGGGTACAAATGTTGTGTTTACCCTACACCCGAAAATCGTTGAGGGGATACAATGTTTCACTGACAAACCCCCCCCCCCCCCGGTTCAGTGGGCAGCGATGGTCTAGTGGTCAGATTACTTGCCTCCCCCTAAGGTAAACCTGGTTTGATTCCCGGCGGGGTCACTCCTCGGATTTTCGTACGTGGGAATCGTGACGGACGACGCCGCTCGTCGGAGTGTTTTCTCGGAGATCTCCCGTTTCCTCCCGCCCGTGCATTCCGACGCCGCTCTATACACACTTCGCTTCACTAAATAGCCGCCCAAATATCTCCACTAAACCCCCTTCCCTTCCCTTTTGATTCCGTCGCCCCTGAATCTATGTATGTATTGCGGAAAAGGAATATTCTCAAAGCTTCATTGCTGACTGAGCTATAAATTTCTTCGCGTGATAACGTTGTCACAATGACATTACTTAACGAACCGTGCCTCTCTACTTTAAGAGTGATGAGAGAAGTTACAGTCCACCAAACTGGCAATTGTAATTTTCTATACATAAGCGCCATTTCAAAATTTACGTAAAGGCTGTTCACGGAAAAGTGAGAACTTTTGAAATCGGCTTAAAAAAAAACACTGCTCTTAATCCCATATGTGCTACAGTACTCACTGACATATATTGCTATTACCCAAGTCGCCTGATGAATCCGGGCCTCCCCGTGACTGAGCCCTTAGGGTATAACGGGGGGATAGAACATCCAGAGCAACAAAATAAGAGGATGACTGGTCAGGTCATCCTCTTGCCAGACATTTCATAAAGCCAGTACTGTAAACAGCCATCACGCTTTTTAATTGTCTGCAGTTGCGTGCAGACAATAGAAGGAGTTACGCTCCTTCCAATCGCGGTGGGTGGAAGTGCAACCACCTCACCTATCAACAGTGCTTGCTGGGTTTGCCAACAAACACCACCTTGATGGGGCCGAGGCCTATCCAACCTCTACTCACTCACTGAGTAAATGTGTCCTCTTCTTGGCGGACCAGACCTGCGCCCCTTCGTAGGAAAGTGTCCTTACCTTAGTAAGGGCTTTCCTCCAGAACGTCTCCCCCAAGCATTAGGGTATTCAACCACTGCCACCCAGATTCCAACCCTTGATCAGCACGGCCAAGGCCGGGGCTAATACCGCTGATCCCCTGGGCACCCAGGATTTATTCTGCACATTGCTGTGCGCTGCACACCGAGTTTTCACCCAAGAGAAAGCCCAACACCTTGGGGACGCCAGACAATCCCTTCATTGATGCTCCGCCACCTCGAGCTCCACTACAAGCCTCGGTTTTGGGACGTGCAGCCGGCTCGCGGGTCATCACCGCTGACGAGAAATACAAGTCGCCACTGGAAGCAGCCTGTACTCTCGCCGTGACCGATCACCCGTGCACGGGTGGGGCCGTCACTCGCCCAGCACATCTTCCTTACTCCGTCAGCCACAGCGTTGTCCACTGTGTTTCCAGCCCTTACCATCTTGGAGGTGGAGATGGACTTGAGCAAGAGAGGCTATATAATCGCATCTTACCCCATTTCAAGTGGATGAGGCTTGACCTGCTTCCCAAGCTGTACTCACGGGCCAGGCTCGTGCAACCCAGTAACAGATCTCCACCGGAGGGATGAACGAGAAGGAACAACCGCTCCGCATGGCTTGCAGGTTGTCCCACCAGGCAGAGCCTTACACCCATTACAGGCTGGTTACTCAATTCACCCGTCTGGCTCCACCCCGGCCCCCAGAGCCAGTACTCACTGACAAGCAGAATCTCAATTAAGTTGACAGCAAATTAATAATAATAGTTCGAATAATTGACATTTTGAGAATGTAATGTTTATTATATCCGCTGAAGTCAGTTAATCTTATTTTCAAAACTTTAGAACTGGAATTTTGCATATTATTGACGCACTTACGTTCCTAAAATTTACTTGTCAATGGTAATTTTGCATACGACATCTATACAGATTGAAAGTAGGATAGGGCTTTCAAAAGTGCTCACTTAACTATGAACATCCACAAAAAATTTGTCTGCGTCACAACTGAACATGGTCTAGTCGCGGTTTCTTCGCACTTGTGCTGGATCCAGCCTTGGAAATATCACCCCATATATGTCGTGTTTACTTGTTCCCTGAATATGTCTTTTATCACATCACAAGCGTTTTATACCACAAGTTAACATAGAAGCACCTTATTTTTTGTCAAGTAAATATTTTTACCTATGTTTTATTCACAAATTATATTGTTTCGTTTATAATTCATAGGAATAAATGCAGAGAGAAAATTGTTGTTGGTAATGCCTAGTAAGATATAGTTCTCATGCAAAATATTATTAAACTGACTGCGCGCGAATGCCATGCTTCAGAATTGTTTGAAGTAACGATGAATGGACTATTGTATAACTGTAGCGGATAAAGCACCTAAATCACATGCATGAATAAGTGTTTACAGTATATTTGTGAGGTCTGGTTTTGTAAACGGCTGAAATTGCAAGGCAAGTGAAAAAAACAGTTCTGTATTTTCCGTTCACAACTCCCCAAGAACGCATTGCTAAAGTCGTTTACCGCTCGTAAGATATCCCGTCTGTGCATTACAGAAACGTTTAACGTGCATATCTGATCTGAACAGAGGTTTACTGTTTGTTCTAATTTGCAACGCGTTTTTTTTTTTTTTTTGGCTGATGAAAACGTTACGTACAGTGGTACAGAGGCTGAATTTATTAGAATCGCCGATATGCATATAGGTTTAAGATTAAGGGGTTCGTTAAGGAACAAATAACTATAGGCTATAGTTCGCGAAAACGTTTTTATCTAGTTCGCGAAAACGTTTTTCTTTTTAATTATTGTAAAACTTTTCTTAAAAATAGTTAGCATTTTTAATGTGTATTTATTTTGTGATGAGAAAGCTATCCTTAATTTCGTTGCTCCGGCCAATATTATATTTATAGCCAAAATTGCGCTTTGCTTTAATGATTTCTTGAAAATAAAAGTTAAGTGGACACTGGAAATATACTGCTTTGTACCAAGCAGGAAAGCCAGAAAAGTCAATAATGCAATTCCCATTAAACAAAACGTTCGCTGCATATCAATAAAACCGAGATTTTAAGGTTGGTTACGCGATACAGCTAGCAGCGTACTCAAGGCCACGATCCTTCATTTCTACAGCTTTTGCGAGAATTCATTTTTTGAACCCAAACAGGAGCCGATATTGTAAAATCCTCTTACAGTTTTGCTACAAATTGTTTTTATTATGAAGTCTAATTTTTTCAACGCAAAAAGCGGTATACTTTTATCCAATTAACTAACGAAAATTTTGTGTATTTAATAATTAGGGCTTAGTTAAAATTATACAATTTTTGTGTTGAAAAAATTAGACTACATATTTAAAAAAAATTTGTAACAAAATTGTGAGAGGAGTCTACGATATGAGCTCCCGTTTGGGTACAAAAAATTAATTCTCGCAAAAGATGTAGAGATGGGAGATCGTGGCCTTAACGAACGGATGTGAACTTTTTATCTACCGTTGCGTGATAGCGACGTCATTGAGGTACAGTGTTCTCTTGCGTGTTTTACAAACTATGCTGCTCAAACCCGTTTCCATCAGTGCTGCATTCGTGACCTTCTGTAATGTTCCAGATATTATTAGCAACACACTACGTTACCACTTACGCGAATTTTTTTGATGCAACACACGTCCTTCACTTAACTTTGACAATAAGCATTCGAATTCCCAATGAAAATACTACTCAAGTTACACTCCATATGACACGTATTTGTAGTAATGCGAAAACAACAGTCTTCTTATTTTCGTAACTCATTTACCTAGGTCTCGCTTTCAGTATCCATATCTTCGAACGCGGGCTATATCCAACCCGTTTACAAATTGGTTAAATTGTGGTTTGGATTTTAGATTTGCGTTCAGAGACTGTTGGCAGTTACTATTTTAGTGCTCATGACAATATGTTGATAGCTAGAATCATGTTACATAAAAAGTGGAAAATCCAACGCTTGAAAAAAAAAATATTTCCCGTAGTTACCACATGTAGTGATGCTATTATAGAAAATAATATGGCGCTTCATGTCATGCATGCTTTGAAGGCGGTGATCTGACGATTTCGTATTCGGTGGTAATTTGACATATTTCGTTAGCCAATAAATATGGTATACAAAATTGGAAGAACAATTGTTTTATATTCAAGATCTGCTGGTACAAGTGCGATCTCGGATATCTGCTTGCAGAACTGCCAATTCTTTATCGTTATTATAAACGGCATCACCTTCAGGTACGCCATATTCATGAAGATGATGCTGTGATTTGTTTCTTTAGTTTAGCATTTTCAGTACACCTGAGATTCCTCCACTTGGATGAATATTTTTGCCTGTAGATGTTATGACCATAAGTCCGGTCCGGTTGTATATTATTTATTTTTTGTTGGAAGAGTTCCTTCCTTTCAATATTGGTTCTTTATCCATAAAATACATTCAGAATTAATACAACAGAGTCACTAAAAGCAAGTGACTACACATTTTCAATTGCCCAACACATAGCCACTATTCCGGCCGTCTTCTGCAGCAGGCGGTGCTGTTTAATGCACTTTTCACCGTTGAAACCAATGCAGACGTTCCGGTGTGTCAACATGTGTCGTTTGACGAATCACCACCGAACTCGGCGACCTTAGTTTTTTAAAATTAGTGTGTTGTTCTTGTACGGAAAGTTTGCAATAACTTGCGTTCTTCTACGCACACCGAAAATGAACCACACTACAACACAATTGACAACAAAACACACTGACAAAGAAAATCCACATATACATTTTACGTGAATGTTGCATATAGGCTCGTGTAATGGAATTCAGCAAAAAATGTTTTCATTCAACCTTTTAAGTCTGTCTTCTTTAGCTTTTAAATAATATCAGTACGAGTTTATGATATGTTGAAATAATAAACAGAATGTAGTGAATCATCAGAAATGTTATAATTAATGTAAGTTAATCTATTGCGTAAATGATTCTGAATTTCTGTTTTGTTTTTGAGGCTTCCGTCACATTATGTTCCGAGGAAATACAGGGTTGTGTTACATCCAATTCGTATCTCTCCTCTCCATTTACATTCCATTTATGGACTTTGTGCGAGTGTGTGTGTTTACAAACATCGTAATTTGTGACTTCCAAGGAGTCTCGTCGTTCCACGCCAAGTAACGACGTCTAGACGTTTCTTGTTTCGCGACAAAGTAAACAAGTGAGAGCGGGTTGTGGTGTTGTATGACGGCTCGGGTACTTGTCTCTCAGTTGTGTTACCGCTGCGCTGCTTCCAGCTCAGATGTCGACGCAGCATGCGTTGGCTCAATAATAGCGAACTTTTGTCTTAAACCATTTCTGATGCGACTACGTGTTTGAAATCAGACCGTCACATGAGTTACCAAAACGGAAACTGCAATGTTAACTGTGTCGGATACAAAAAAATCGATAATCCTATGTTGTACCAAACATTGTTTTACTTGTACGCATATTATATGAAGCCATTTTCCGCGATTTAAAAAAATTTAACCAGTCATATTTTTGTAATAATTTGATGTAAAATACGAAATTTTTCTGTTTTTCTGCAGCGACAATAATAAGAAATACTTATTTGTACAAATGAAAAAAAAAAATGCTGTGGGCTACCGCGTGGCACACCTGTAATCGCCAAGTAACAAGACAAATATATGAAAAAAAAAAAAAAAAAAGATTTTTTTTGCATATTTTCATCTTTTTTATTTTAAATTATGCATGGATTGTTATTTGGTGATTACATATATGCCACGCAGTAGCCAACGGCATTAGTTTATAATGCAAATTTTTTCTTTTGTACATTTTAGTATTTCTTATTAGGGCTGCAGTAAATGCGAATTTTTTTTTATTTCACATCAAAATATTCCACAAATATGAAGTGTAAATTATTCGCGAAAAAATGTCATTACATTCAATGCATTCAAGTTGATCATCATTTGATACAATTATAAAATATTTACTTTTTTTGGTATCCAACAACGTTTCCGGAGTGAACCATTCTATCATTTCCGACGCTATAACATTCTGACATAACATGAGTGAAATAAATGTGGTTTCGTTCGAGTGTATGCACGAATAAGATGCGAACGCGCACGTGCAAGGCGTGGATGGGGGCCCGTGGCGATTGGTAGCACATTTTGGGCGCGGGAGGAAATTACCGGCCAGTATACATCGCGATACTGACGTGCTAGTGCGCTGAATTTGGCGCCTAACGAAAGACCACGTCAATATTTGTCAACCTAAGCTATAAAAGCCAAGTAAGCATTTCGTTGACGTTCACGTCTTTCCCCATAGTTCAAAGGAAGCATTACTCACTGATGCGGACGTATTCACGTAAAACTCGCTACCGTGTTGTCAACTTGCCACGCCCCGATTTATGTGTTACGTAAACTTTATGCACAATATTACCTCCCAACGTGTTCCGCCACGTTGCACTCTTCAATCTGGGAGAGATATTGGTGTGTGTTACAGTTGGCTAGACTGTTCCCTTGCGCATCATCATACACCACGTGATTGTTAGATGGCAGAGGGGCTGCGGTGGTGTAGTGGTCAGACTACTCGCTTCTCACCACGGCGGTTCGGGTTCGATTCCCGGCCGGGCCGCCTCCGGATCCTCGCATGTTGGAATCGTGCCGGCCGATGCCGCTGGTCGGTGAGCCTTCTCGGGGATATCCCGCCTCCCCCGCCCCCCCACCCCGGCGCCGCCCCATACTCATCGCAATCACCCTCATCGGCTCTCAAGCTGTTAAGGCCGCCCTATTATATCAATTCTCTTCACTCACTCACACTGTAGTAGTGGTCCTTATTCTGCGAACCGGATGCTCACATGTAAACGTGGCGGACGTTTTCATTGAAGGTGATTTTTCTCATAGTACTCCTCTCATTGCATTCCTTTGCAAGTCATTAATTTCTATAATCCATTTAACGTAAGCTCTGTTAGGTCGATACACCATGGCAGACTTTAGCAGGTGACTTTACGTTTACATATTTATTTAGGTGTATGACAATGCAACGTTAAACTCAGGCACTCTTAAATTTACGATTTCAAAAAGTTGAAACTTAGTCAAGCAGACTTTTTTTGGTTATCTAAAGTTAAGTTAGAAGGAGTATAGGCATGTATTTGTTTAAGTATGATGCGATTTCCATTTCGGTATATTGGACAAGGCTCGTGGTAAAATTCTCTTCTCAGAATAAAATAAATTGTCACCGAACATTATCCGAGGCAAAAAAGACAAAAATTAGTGTATACTTACATTAATAGGAAAATTGTAACTTATTAGAATTTTTTTGAAACGAAATTTTGAATATGAAGGGCATGTTTTTTTTTTTTTTGGAACCAATGGACAAAATGTGTTCCCGGGTTATGTACAGTAATTAAAAAAAAAAAAAAAAACAATTATGTTTTGTTGATAAAGTTCGCAAAACCGAATTTCATTGTTAACTTTGCCGTTGTGTTGTGTATTGGCGATGTCGTAAAATTAACGGGAACGTAGACAAGGCTAGAGTTTCAAGTTGTGTAATGGTATTTAAACATAGCAATGAACGCATTCAGCGGTAAAATCATTGTTGCAGTGTTGCCAGTTAGTGGTGCAGGTTCTACTAAGATATACGTCTGATGACAATATTGTATTTTAATAGAAGCGATCATTTTAAACCACGTGGTTTTGTGATATATGACGTAAATATTTTTTAATACTATCCAGAAGTGATGTTCATGTCTAAAGATAATAACCTCAGGAGTTTCCAACAACATAGAAAATTCACCGAATTTCATGTGCATCCTTTTGTCAATTGTGTGTTTATCTCACTTCCACTATCATATGACGTAATTCCATCAGTTGCGTAATATATCCTTATTTATGAAACCATTTTGTCTACACAATAAAAAAAATTCTGGAAAATTAACAGTGAGAAAATTATCCCAAATTCTTGGTAAAATCACAGACAACCTCAGTATATTTGCTAGTTTCCTCAATTTGCTTCGTATAAATGTGGCGGCAGCGGTCGCAGGTTAGTATGCGGGAATCGTGCCGGATGATACCGCTGTTCGGCGACTTTTCTCAGGAATCTCCCGTTTTCCCGCCCCTTGCATATCGACACTACTCCATGCTCATCTCACTTCACCCTCATCGGCTCCCAAGACCTCGGTGTTAAGAACCACCCAAATATATCCACTCCACCTATAAATGCGAACTATGAAAATAAATTAAGTTGATCTATTTATGCGGGTTTTTCACTGTGTGTTAAATAATGATAAAAAGCTTAAAACTGTGTTTTCCATTCAAGAAAAATAGGTTTTCATTTTCTAGACTTCTATTAATGTTTGAATTTGCAAAGTTTTACTAATCGTTACAGTTTGAATCCTGAAGAAATATGTTTAAATGGCAGGAATATCCTAAATATAGCAGGAAATATGATTTTGTAATTCTAGCACCTAAGAAAGCTTCGTGTAACCTCGCCATTGTTAGTTTGCGAAACCTGAAGCTATGGAGAATAAGCGAGGTTCCGTATCCTGTGTTAGCGTTTATAGTCGTTATGATACATACAAACTTCCGTGACTGCGCGCAAATTGAAAGTGTTGCGAGTGACGTCTGTTGCTGGCGGAGATGCAGCTAGTTTTATTTTCCTCTGCGGTACGACGCTTTGCCTCGTCGTTGCTGAACGACATGAAGCGTGAAAGCTCTGGGACAGCGCCGCGTAGCCCGCTGAACGCAATCAGTGTGAACTACTATTGTTCGCTCTAGCTTGCAGCGTGCAGTGGACCTGCATTTATTCTAGCCGCGCATTTGCCATACGTTTGCGATCGTGCATCACCAGACGAAATGCATTTTTCTGTAACATATCACACACACACACACACACACACACACACACACACTCTCTCTCTCTCTCTCTCTCTCTCTCTTTCTTTTATCTGTTTTTTTTTCCCCATCCCATTATGTGTAATGTGAGACACTCCAGTGCTAAACAGATCTTTAATGTTAAAGACATCTGAGACCAGTTAGATTCCTGTGCTGGGCATGTCGGTGTGTTTACTGTGTTTACTATTTCACGTGTTTGATTACCCACAAGTTGTCATGAGCTTAAAAATGTACATTTGGATAGTACTAGGCACACTGAATAATTTTTTAACAGTTTGGGGTATTGTAAATTTGTTGCAAAATACTGAATAAAAATAGCTCACAATTTTTTTACAAAAATGATTAACCGTTATATAAATTGTTTCATATAGTATTCTTACTTTATATATTTTCCGGAGAGATTACGGAGATTTTCCAAAGGGCGTGGTAGTTTACTTTAATACAGAACACTGTAGTTCACTTCTGTTATTCAAGTGAATAACATAAACTTGTTGGTACCAAATAAGTTATCTTTAATAAATTGTGTAAACTGAAATAAAGTTGTGCGATTGACCTAGACACTACTTCTAACAACCTCTACAATGAAATGAATCCGTATCGTCAGAATACAAGTAAACGGAGATAAAAGGATGAAACAATTTCTCATCAATGGATTTTTTATATTTATAAACGGTGGGAAAAAATATGCCCCTATAACATTTCAGCCTTGCGTTGTTAGTTGTCACTTGTATGCTATACAAAGCGTTTGAATGTTTGCGTTTATTTTGTATGCACCGTCTGCCGCTGCTAAACATGGCTGTGTGAAGGTCCGTCCACAAGTGCGCTAATCCAACACGTGTCTTTGCAGAAACAAATGGTGTTTTGTGCCCGTGACTCTGTGACGTCATGGTATTTGCCAAATCTTGCGACTCATTCGTAAAAGTTGTGTCCTGAGACAGACATTCGCCAACTTCACATTATCTCAGATACTCTTCCCTGAGACAACAACAAAATAAGGAACCGCTTTTACACGCCGTCGCGTGCAGAATGAGAAAAAAAGTCTTTCTTTATATAGACTTATCCTGAGCTACGTGTGTAAACCTTGTAGATTATTTTTGGAAAATGGTGTAGAAAAATGTATGGCCTATGACGTAATACTGTTAGCCTAGTTTGTGTTCCTTGAATGCACTCCTGATTATTTCCTCATAACAGTCTCTAAAGAACCATGGGTGACAAGTTTTTTTGGCATACCCTAAAGGTTTCTATATCAACTGTTAAATATTCACAGATAGCAGATACCAAATAAAATTTCACTGTCCACGAATGTGTTCCATGTCACGTAAGGTGGTATTCAACATTTCGTTTACGGTCCTGCAAACTCCTCGCGATTAAGAGGGGATTGCGTCTTAAATGCCTACGTAAAGACATAGACCGTATTATTATTCCTACCCAATTTTCCATGACGAATCATCTTGCAAAGTTTAATGGAGTTCAGGATACTCCTGTTCATGACTTAGTCCTGTCGACAGCGCACACTTTGAATACGGAACAAATCGCGTGAATTTTCAGGACTGGGGAAGCATCAGATGTGGCCTTTGTAAAAGAACCTTTATGAAATTCGCCTAGCGAGAGATTTCGGGAAACCATGGATCTCCGGTATCGAACACGGCTCCTCGTTCATTTCCAAGTTCAGCGCAAATTCGCTCAAACCGTAAAGATTAAAAATTAATAAAAATTTATAAATCCCATGGTATTTTAAATTACGTAACACATTTACGTACTGACGCGAGTACAAAAAAATGACGTGTAGTCACACACACAAATGTGTAAATTATCTTGGAGAACTTAAGTCTACAATGGTTGTGATCTATAGTTACTGTCATAAAATGGATAGTTAAATGGAAAGCATGACGACGTAGAAAAACGAAGAAATGTTTGTTGCATTTGCTTTCCTTCAGCGTCAGCTCTTAAAGATTTCGTTTTGGACGTCTGAAATTGTAGTGCGATACAGCTGCGTGCGTCATTGTGACGTCATTGGCAATGGGTGCAGCATTGAAGTCACGTCCACGGACGCTGCCAATTGTGGACGGGGCCTAACCTATTTAGGTACCCGCGGCATGGTTAACAGCGATCAAATTCATCCCCACCCACCCCAACCAGAACCCCCTCTACCCGTTTCCATTGTCGCTGAATAGTGATTGCCACTAATGGTCCTCTAACAGCTCTATGACTCAGCGCCTGACTCGCCATTAAAAATCTGGCCGTGATTTCTTCCTGCGAAAAATCTGGTTTTCCTTGCAAGTTGACTGGTCCAGAATACAATCCGTATTCCTGTTACGTAGTGATGGGAAGTATTTTACGTAATTGTTATTTTATGCCTCGTACCAACTTGTAACAGTATATATTGCGAGTATAAATGAAAAGTAAATGGTACCACACAAGTACAACTTTCCTCCAGCAGCTACATAATTTTTTCTTCGTGTCTACAGATATACTGTTAAAAAAATTCCATATAATAAAGGAAACACTGACATGGCATAATTAATTAATCACTTTATGCTTTTGCATCTGTTAGGTCAATTGTACTTTGTTTCAGATAACTTGTATCAGTTATACCATTGAGTAAAGATAAATCTAAGAGTGGACTTCTCCAGGTTTTTAATTTTCTGACCACTCCAGCAGGTAAGAATATGTAGTTCGTGGGTGGAACACCACGTCGCGCTAGTCCATTTTCGTGGCGAGTGCGTGGGGAAAGTCAGTGGCGTTGCTACATTGACATCTACCCTCTCTCTCACTCATGCTCCATCTCTGTCACCCCCAGTCCCAACGCCGCAACAGTAGAACATGTTCTGGATGTCTGCTATATCCACAAGCTGCGACAGACAAGATCGCGGACACCCGAGTAACTAACTCAAGCCGTATATGACCGTTTACGAAAATATTACAAGTTCTGTAAAACATATGAATGTACAAAATGAGACTTCGTGTACACATAAGTGACGGGAAACGTTGATTATTACTCACACGGTCATAATTAAACAATAAAAACCACTTTATAAAATACGCGATAATTGTGGATTTATGTTTTATATATACATTGTCAAACGGATGTTTTATAAGCGGTGTGTGTAGATCAGTACATTGGTGCGCGCGTCTGCACCACATAATTTTAAATTACGACTGTCTTACATTTAGTGTGTGATATAATACACTCACTTTTTGCGCACTCTTGACAAAACCTGCGTTGTCTAGAATATTGAAATATAAATTTATGGGTACGTCCGTTACCTAAAGACCATTGCATTTTTTTACATTAATCATACCCTAGATGCTGGATTATTAGACACAAAATCTATTGCTATTTTCGTATCTTAATTGTTACTATTAATACGAATGTATATGGCCATGATTTCGCTTGTATATTTTGTTGGTTACATAATACACTTAGCTTCGAGTTAGTATTCAGGAAATTCTTTATATAGGTAGTTTCGTCAGATATAAAATGCGAAATACAAAAATTAAGAAGAACGTAATAATTTTTGTATACGTACTATAATTTAAAATGATCTTGTTAATAAAATCTGCCGATTCGAATACGCGCTAAGTATTAATAACCGTTTTAATGCAAATTTAGTTTCTGGACGATCATATATTTTCTATCAATGTTTGGATGAAAAGTATTAGTGCTCATTCAGGGAAGCCTTTCAAAGTACGGGTATTCTCGCATAAAGATATCCTCAGGCCATAATTACGTGTACCGGCCATTGTTGTTTAGAGATGGTCAATTTTTCCGTATTACTCGCCTAAGTGGTTCCAACTGGTTATCACTAACTCGGGTCATGTGAGGAGAAGATAACTACAGGTGCATTTGACTTTTTGAGCTTCGCGGTCGTGTCTAGTGCAAGCGTACTGTTGTTTATTCCAAAATAGTAAAATTTTTTTAAAAACTTTCTACAATGTTTTTATCTGAAGCAATCTTATTGGGGTCACTCTTTACGTGAGCACTTACGACAGTCTCGTCTTGGTTTTTTCCCGTTCTGTAATATTCCACCTCGTGTAGGGATCACTACCATAATTGCTCACTGACTGGCTTTGATGCATCTTCAGATAACGCTTTGATATACTTAATGACGTAAAATGCTACATTTACGTAAATTCCTTCTACTCTGAAAACAAGAGACCTGTTTCAATTGCCACTTGTTTAGAACATATCTATGTTATAATACGTAGACCCCTAAAACTGCTTTTTACTATACACTGCCAACATTTTTAAGGATATTGTGGTTTTTTTAAACAAACACACACACACACTCCAACTCACACTCACTCACACACAGAGTGTGGTAATGATTTTTTTAAGTTACTTCAAAAGTGTTTCATTTTAAAGACGCTATAGATGTGTACATGGCAAACTGTTTCTGTCAATACTTACGGCTCCCGACTATCTGAAGCTATAATCCATGTTTGAGGCCGTGAAGCGCGAGAGCGATAAGGATGACTTTCCAACGTGCATCGAGTACGGCATCGTCACTAAGCGCAAGACTTTGAAAGGACCTGCAGTGTTCTCGTCGCACTGCGTGTACCTATGTGACTTGCAGCGTTGACCCTATTAATTTACTAGTAGAACGTTCAATGCAGTGCCCTTGAGTAGTTGTATCTGACGTGTATTTTGAGAAACAGCACTTTGAAAAGGCCGTTTTGAGCTATTTTGGAGTGTTCTGGGTTGGTGATTCTCAAGTGCTTGACGTTTTGAAAACACTGAACAGTTCCAGTCTGAAGTGTGCGTTCTCTTCGTAGATCATTACATCGGTAGTACGTTTAAGAGTTTCCCCAGAAAAAAACAGTCTCCAGCGCACTTCTAGCGCCAGTTAGGCGGGAAACTTAAGTGAAGAAAACATTTTTTGCAGTAATTCAAAACTGGCGTAGGATTCGAAATGTGTTACGATGTAGGTATTACGTGAGGTGATCAGTTTTCCACTTTTCGTAATCGCGTGCGGAATTTGTGACGACACTCCGTCACAACTTCCAAAGAATCACCGACTATCGCGGCCAATAACAAAGAGGATCGGGTTAGGCATTTGCGTGTTTGGCATTGCGGTTAGGCATGCACGTGATTAGCTTATCTTTCAGAGAATCAATCCACTTCCCGTTATTCAAGGGGAGGCATTGTTGAAGAATCACGCTGCATACTTCGGACCTAGCGTTCCGAAGTTGTCACCGCCTAACAAACGGTAGAACAAAACTAATAGTTAACCGCGATCATGCCACGTTATTTTACGCAGATTTCCTGGTGCCATGCTGAATTTTTTCGTTTCCTGTGATCAGTCGCACAGGCCTATTATGTTGGCCTGATAACTGGCCATTCTAGCGTGGCTGTTTACGCAGCCGTTATATTTGCGACTACATAGTTTCTGTAAACAATACGGTTAACCTCTCTTCCCCTTTGATCCTGACGAGACCCGCACTTCAACAGTGGTTTAATGGAGATGATTTCCTCGAGACTTATCTGTGATTTGATTTTTTCTTGTAGTGTTGCCAAGTTTTCCAGATTTCCCGTATGGGACAAATTAGACAACTGGGGTAGAGACATCTGAACTCAACAACAATTATCAAGAAAAATATTAAAAGAAAGAACAGTTTTAATTACTAATTGAAATGGACAGAATTCATTATTATTTTTTACACCACATCATTAAAGAGCAACAAAATATTAGTTTCAATTATAGTTACGATTCAGTGTGATATGAATTTCTGATTTAATCGGCTTTAAAAAAGACGACGAAAATATACTGTACACATTTCGGCAAGCATTCATTTCCACGGACCTAGCCTGCCCTTTCAGCCCCGCGATACGGGAAATCCCATACGATACGCGACGGTTGGCATTCTTAGTTTCATGATACTCTCCAGTCAGCAAGCTTGTCTGAATTGTATGTTGTGGAGCCTTCATGTCATATGAACCCATATGCTCAGTAGTACTGGGCCATGCAATATGTGTATCTGGATCAGAACTTACTGTGCCCCCATATAGGCTGATCGCTATTATTAACACTTTTGAAAGCCCTGCTTACGATCTTCATTTCTTCCGATTTGGTATCCTTCCGCCACATGCAAAATTAACATCGCCACGGGTCTCATCATTCATGCGCCATTCAGGTGAAACTATTTCTTTTTTTGGGGAAATATGAAAGCGTACGTAATATTCCGATTCAAGTTATAATGTGCAAAAACTAACACACACTGACTTCAGAGTGAGTGAACACATTCGTGCGGCTCTTAACATCGAGGTCTTGAGAGCCGATGAGGGTTAAGCGAGGTGTGTAAGGATCAGCGCCGGAATGGACAGCGAAAACGGGAGATCCTCGAGAAAACCCACCGACCAGCGGCATCGTCCGTCACGATCCCGATGTGCGAAAATCCAGGAGTGACCCCGCCGGAAATCGAACCCGGTTCGCTTTGGTGGGAAGCGAGTAGTTTAACCACTATACCACCGCGGCCCCACTTCAGCGGCAATAACATCAACGTGTTATCATTTGGTAATGCAACTCATCTGGACACACAGAGCCACAACTCTTTTAACGTTTAAAGTACAGTGAGAGCTGTTCGTTTTTCACTCCGTTATGTTCCATGTTAGGACCATAAATTGGAATAATGGAAGGATGGGTAGTTGTATTAGTTGAATTAAAATAAGAAGACTGAGTAATTTAAAATTGTCTGGAACTCCTTTACTAGAGTGTTAAATACCTTACAAGTTACAGTTTGAATAAGTAAAGATGGCCGGTTGGAGTGAAGGGATGAAAGGCATATAGGAGTTCAGATTACTTGAGTTAATTCATATTGAAAGGACTCACCAGGTCTCGCACCCTAGACCCTTGGCCGCGCCGTCCGCTGTAGAGCCGCCGACTGCGACTTCTCTGGACCTCGTGACCCTGTCCACACTTCTCACCCCAACACGTGTGTTTGTTAACGTAATTTATTTAGATTGGTCCCTGTCGTGCCCTGTGGGTGGAGTTTGCTGGAGCATTGCTATGCTTGCTTCTGAAAATCACTTAGTTTGCCGGACCCACATATTCCGTCGTCCTCGGCGCATTTCTTTGATAGTTTATGGATTGCAATTTCTGCTCTGTGTTTTGATTTCGTGTTTTGTAAACTGGGCTTCGGCCTCGATACCTGCTCGTTGTTTAAAAAGGATCCTTTCGTAACAAGGTGCACGACGGGCGCTTTCGTAACAACTCGCATATCTGTGTCTCATACGTCGTGTGCGCTGTCTGTGTCTCATACGTCGTGTGCGCTGTGTGTTACATACCTGTCAGATCACACAACTTCTGTTTGAAATTCACGCGTGGATTTCTTGAAAACGATTCACCTCAGAATGTTCCCTTAACGACCTTTTCTGTTAATTTGGACGTGCTTATTTGTAATTTGTCTTAACATATCGTTTACAGCTTATTATTACAAATTTTCTTACAAGCACAGGGTGGCGACCCCCATTTACTTAATGAAGAGGGATAATATTACCAATTACGTTTTCAGATGTGTGAGATCTTAGTCATGCAAATCACAATTCGCCGACTTACTATGAATGTATTAGTACTGTATGATATTTTTTAACTAAAAGCATTCCAAAACTTGACGTTTGTGGCCACGTGGCTTACTTAATAAATTCTTAACGAACAAGAGGGAGAGGTACATAAGTTTTAGTCTTATATTTTCGTAAGGGATAACCTGCCGTTTTCTGTCGGTGTTGTTCAAAAACACTTTAAATGGTAATCATAACCAGTGAATTTTTAAAGAGATTCATTAAAATTCTGTTGGCATTATATAGGCCTATAAATGTTACCTTCAAATAAGAATGAAAAAAAGGTACGAAACACATGCTAGAGAGGTAGACAATGGTTCCCAGTGTAAATGCAGTATTTAAAATAGACAAATCAGTTAATTTGAAACACTCTTTGACCTCCAACACGTATTAATGTCGAGTTTGTCAAACTGTGCGGGATGAACGCAGCCTGGTATAATGCTTTCTTGTTTAAGGTATTTTTTTTGGGACCGCTGTGGACAATGACCTTCATCGTAGCTCTGGTCGTGCTGAATTGACGCAAGACGTCTTCCTGATTGACTAAATGTGAAGAGGGGGTCAATTTACGTGGGTTCCAGTAAAGTGGAGAGATTCATTTGGTCAGCCAGCTGTTCGACCATCTTGAAACTTCTTAAAGGAGAGGCAGTGGAAGGTTAGCGACGAACCGCTATATTCTGCTCTGTGCCAAAAGTCTGCTGTAAGCTGTTTACAGTTAAATGACAACTTATGAAATCAACCTTTGGAAAATGTCACTGCCTCTTTAACTGCTCATATTTTATCGGGCACATTGCTTGGCATGCGCCCAGGAATGTTGGTAACGACGGAGGGCAATTAGTTTCACGTCATAACGTTCAATTAAAAGTGGAGTGGAGAAATTTGGGCGAGTTAAGAAAGGGATGAGCCCCCGCGTCCAGGTCAACAAGTGAGGGAGCGATACGAGCGACACTAACCCGGACGCTTAGGGCCTCATCGCTCATACGCACAAGGCGTGTAAAGTTTCCGTCGTGACGCTCTACTGTGCAAATGAGATATTTAGCAGTGGGGTTAAGCCCAGATATTAAACTACGCCCGTGTCTTTGTACGTTTCTATCGCCGCTTAGAAACTGCATTGGCAAGCTTTAAAGATGCGATATTTAACCACTTTTACGATTTTTTTTGCCAAGAATGCACTTAATATGACAAAAGTAAACAAATGGGGGCATAGATAATTGTTTTCTATATTTTCTGACAAAATGTCGTGTTTGCAGAACATTTATTTACCGAGATACGCGTATTCGCGCAAACAACTATTTAACAAAAAACGCGGCTGTCCATCCCACTATTAAACATTGGGGTCTTGAGAGCCGATGAGGGTGAAGCGAGGTGAGGATGGAGCAGCGCAGGAATCCAAGGGCGGGGGAAACGGGAGGTACCCGATAAAATCTGGCAACCAGCGGCATCGTCCGGCACGATTCCCACATGCAAAATCCGGGAACGGCCTCGCTGGCAATCGAACCACGTTCGCTTAGATGGGAGGCGAGTTCTCTTACCATTACACAACCGCGGTGCCTTTGAATGAAAAGTTGTGAATACGGAAATATTTGGTTTTACTTTTTGCCTTTTTTTAAACATAGATATGCAAAAATGAGCTAATTGGTAAAATATCTACTTTTCTAATTATTTTGCAGCTTCACTTACCGACGTATCTACAAAGTGATCAGGCCCATGGCAATGTTAATTTTACATAAGGTGGAAAAATACGCAATGTGTATACAAGTAGATCTCGAGCAGGGCTTTTATAATTGCTCAGTTTAACGTGAACAGCCTAAAGTTGAATTAAAGTTTCTTTACGTACCTGTCGATTTGAAATTAAGCTTGTCCTCAAAAGTCAAAATATTCATTTCACTAACATAGGTTATTTTGCGTTAAACCTTTTCGTCGTTAGCATTTACAATGATTGTTTGGAAGATACAGTTTATTTGACTATTTTCTGTACAGTCAGGAATATTTCGTTTTAGATTCTCCAGTCTAATGTTTTAATCATGGAACTGTGTTTCTTATGTACGGACAATGTCTATTGCGTAAATGCATATGTTAATGATACTATCATTTTTATACGGCTGGAAATGTTTCCCCATAAATATGACTTGCGGTATGAAATCACAAACAAAAACAACGCATCCATAATGAAAGGTAGAAACACGTGTGTTTTAATTTACAGGAAGGTATTTTAAGGATAACATGTAAGGGTTAATATTCTTGCAGTCAACTAGAATCCACTGGCAGTAGATAATAAACTGCATGTTTTGGCTGTTGTATGTTGCTGGTGCCTGAAATAGTGAATTTTTCTTGAAAATATGAGCTACCTTATGTAGGAAAATGTTTCAGGAACATATACTTACGTATGATTAAAGAAATTACACAATTAAAGTAACGGACGCTAAGAGTTCAGGCCACAAAAGTATGCTAATTCTACACACACAGGACTAGAGATAAGAACAGGAAGTTTGTTCCCAATACTGAGTACCACATTTATACCTATTTATTTCCAAGTGTGGCCACTCGACCTGAAAACTTGTAAAAGTCAGGAAATTTTACGAATAACCTGCAAAAATTTCGTAAACAAATAGTAAGCATTAAATTTGTTGACATTAAGCGAAAAGTTAAAGAACTAGAAATGTTTAGTAACAAAAATAACTGAAAATGGTTTCAAGAAATGAAAAAGGAAGTTAATGACATCACTGTAACGACTAGCAAAGGTTTCATCATTTGGGAGTGGTTTTCAGTTTTGTTGTAAATAATTTTGTTTATCACTTAGAGCTGGCAACACATAGTCACGTAACGTTGTATAGTAAGTTAAATGTATTTGTAATACGAAATTTATTATTTAAGTTTCGGAATGAGATCTCATGTCATCACAACATCACAAGGTGTGTAGCTTGGAAAAGTAAGTAACATGTAGCACTTTGCTTTATGTTTTACATTATTCGGAATCTTGATCATCATTTTGTTGTAATGTTTTCTTATCCTTGGTATGAGGGAATTTTCGTAGGTATACCTTTTAGGTTTAAGAGTCAGTTCCAATAGCACTTTTTCGGAAAATAATTCAATTTAATTTTGCCAATGAAGAATTAAATAATCATAAGAACCGGGAAAAGTCGGGGAATATTTTCAGGTTGAAGGAGTGGCCACCCTGGTTCCGTATGATTCCAGAAACAGCTGTCAAACCCCAGCAGTCATTCCGCCGAATGAAATATAGCCAATTCTAGGTAACTTCCAACTTTTCTGAAGCTCTGTTGAAATTCAACTTTCAAGCCATTCCTCCGTCTTATACAAACAAAGTAATTCTTACAAAATAGCGCTAAAGGGGAGCGCACAATATTCGTGCGCACTCAGTTTAATAATATTTTGCATGAGAACTATTTCTGACTAGGTATTATCAGTACACCTATTTTCTCTCTGTTTTACTCATATTGATTATAAATGAAATGTTACAATTTATGGGTCAAATATAAGTAGGCCTATAAGTTCAGTTTAATCAAAAGCAAAATACCTGTATGTTAACAGGTAAATAAAACACTTGTTACACGTGACATATTTAGGAAATAGCAGAACACCTCGCATTTGGGGTGATTTTTCGAAAGTTTAGTTCAAAAAGGGCGAAGAAACTGCGAATAAACTATAAGAAAAACTAAACAGTCTCAGTATCGAGAAAGATGACTTGGAGCGCGATTTTAATTTACTGGTCTACTTATCGGCAGCCCAGCTATTTGAGCATCGCTGGCCGGGCATTGCTGAATTTGCTGTATTGTGACATAGGACTGTTTAAAGTTAATTGAGCGCCTTCGGAAGCCCTGCTTATGCACATTGTGTATTCTTCCACTAAATGTTAAATTTATTTACGTTTTCATATGACCGTGACCACTTTATTCATGTGGATGTCAATAAAAGCTGCAAAATTATTGGAAAAGTAAATATCTTGCAGATTTGATAATTCTTATACATATACGCATTATAAGCTACAAACTTCACAATTTTCCGAAGCCCAGCTACAGTTCTATTTCCACGACATTCCTCCGCCTAATGCAAACAAAGCTTAACCGAGTCTATAAATTTACACCAAAGGAACAGCACACCGCATTTATGGAGATTCTGTGAAATAATATTTCGCATAAGAACTATTTCTTACAAGGTATTTCCAGTACACATATTTTTCCCTGTTTTATTTATGTTAAAATTAAATTTAAAATATTTTATATCAAATATGAGTAAAATTTGATTTTAACTAATAATAAGATACATTTATGTTAACACAAATGTAAAACACTTGTGACACACGAAATATATAGGGAAAAATCACATCATACATGGGGTGATTTTTCAAAGAGTTGATGAAAAAAGTGTGAAGAAACTGCGAATATACTTTCCTACCATCATTACCAACTGTGCTGGCTTGGGGGGGGAGGGGATGGTGACAGTGTGGTTAGACTGTCCGCCTCCCACCAGGGCTAACCGGGTTCAATCTCCGACCAGGTCACTCCCGATATATTCGCATGTAGGAATCGTGCCGGACGATGCCGTTGGTCGGCGGGTTTTCTCAGGGATCTGCCGTTTCCCCACCCTTGCATTCCGGCGCTGCTCCATTATCACCTCATTCCACCCTTATCGGCTTTCAACTCAGTGTGCCGCTTAAAATACGTGCCGAAAAAGGCAGTGGCGTTTTTCGAAGGTTGATTTCAAAAGCGCTCAGTTAATTCTGAATGGTCTTTAGGAAATTGACAACTACAGTTCGTGCCGTGCCAGCCTGTACGCTGGTAATTGTTTCCACGAAACTAATCTGCTCGGTTACCGTTAAAATATTATTTCTCCCGGACGTTAAAATACGCTAAAGTGACTTGCAGGTTTTGTAAAGGGAAATACCCGGGGAAATTGTTAACAGTACGTTTAAACAAACACCTTTGAACTCAACTTTTGGAAATACTTTACTGCCGGTAACTACGTGGATTTTAACACACACGTACCCACGCAGACACACACACACACACACACACACACACCAACACCTATACACACAGGCTGGCATTCTTCCAAAATTTTCGCAGCGATATAGAAAAGCGTTGTTCCAAATGTTAACGCCGTATTAAAAGTGCAATGTTTAAATCTGTCGACACTGAATTTATTTTATTTTTATTTCATAAACGTAGGCGTATAAATCATAATTAGCAAATATTCTTCCAATTGACGCATGGGTACTCATACGGCCACTAACAATTTTAGTTTGTTATTATTGTCTAAATATACAAAATTGGTGTAAAAAATAATTTTCACAATATAAAGTATACGCGTGTCTGCTGCATGACTTATTTCGATGAACTTGAACGCACTTCATTTGTATTCTAAATAATTCAGAATTGTCAGTGAAACAATGATCAGAAATTCGTGTATCGTTATCGGATTCCTCGAATTGTGCTAGCTGTGTTGTCCGATAAACGCTAAGGCATGCAGGCATGCCATCACATCGTGCGTCAGTTCAAACAACTGCGTATCACGGCTTTGTATAGGAAACACCTGATATACAATAGCCATCATTGCAATTTAGTTACACTTCAAATGTATTTTCCCGAGTACTAGGAAATGTTAGTTACGACAGTATTTTACTGGGGTTGCGACATGGTGAAGATCGTGAACTGGATCCCAACCTATGCCTTTATCTCCGGAATGTTTTCCGGCGCTATTTAACTCAAGTGCCATTGCACCATATTTTGACACCTCCGCTTACGAAATTAATCCTTCCTTTGCTACTGTATAAAGTACGTACCGATAACCTGAAAAATGTGCTGCAGGGCAACGAATGGTACATTTTACGAGAGAGAATCCTTGCCACGGAAATGAATTGTTTGGGCTGCACTGGGGCGTCAAAATATTACAGCTCTTTGGATATGCACTTATAACACATTTTAAGGCCCTCCCAATAGGCATAATAACGAAAAAACTATATTTTATTCTGACCTCAGACGTTAACTTTTGAAAAGTATAAAATGTATACACTCAGTTTGTTAATCACATAGAAATTTTTATTTTAACGATTGGCGAAGGATACAAACAAGCTGGCAGATGCTTTTTAATCACGGCCTTAAAAGCGCTCACTTTATTGTGAACAGCCTATAAATATATAATATTTGGTTAATAGGACTAAAGTAATTATTTACGTGTTAGTATATTGAATAATCTTCTATCATTTGCACTGAGGACTTCACTAAAGTTATAGTAACATGTGACAGATATTGCTGTGCCTTTTAATAGAATTGTAAACGAGTTGGAAACTGAGTGCAGCACACATCTATCCCTCACGAACCTGAACAGGCACAGTTCCCTCAAAAGTGCTCATTTTACTGTGATCATGCAATTCCGTGTGACTGGTGCACGATTTTAAAAAAAATCTGTGTGTACTTGATCAAAATTCTCGGCATTTTTTAGAATTCAAAGTGACTTCTAAAACAATGGAAATCCGTTTAACTACCTCGTACTGCCCGGGATTGTTTTAGCTGTATTGTACGATAAACGCAAAGGAATGCAAATGCCACACCACATTGTGTGTCTGTGGGTGTGTAATTTCACGTGTTGGTAAACCTGACTCGCACGGGGAAGGTCATGGGCTGGTGCCAACCGACAACACTGTGGAAGGTTTTCCAATGTTGTTCTGGTCAGATGCCATTTCAGTTACTTGATACGTACTTTGATATCTCTGCTTTGTACCGAAGTTGGAGGTTGGAGATTTGAACCTCCTTTGTAATACATGTCGTCATGTTCTTATTGGGTTGGAGGAGGTGACTTATTGGTTAAACTAGTTTTTGACCGTACGGCCTATGTCCAAAACGCTGTGAGACTTTGACGCCACATAGCGGCCAAATCATGCGTTGCCGCACATGGATTCCTTCTCGTAAAATGTTTAGTTAATTTTTTATGTAGGCCTAACACGTTGTCGGGTTTTCAAAACATCCTGTATACAGGCTATTGCGATACAAAATTATGATGTCTTTAATAGTATGGCCAAATTAACGCCACATGACCTTATCCACCGTAACCAGAAAACACTGGGAAATCTATCTCAGTGTTTTGGATCGAATAGAGCCTACTTCCTTCCCATGCAAATCAGGTTTGCCATTATGTGAACCTAACTTTACCAGCACACTGACGCACGACGCGATGTCACGCTTGCGTTCCTTTGTGTGTATCGTGTATCACAGCTGACGCAACAATTCCAAGAATATATATATATACACACACATATATAATATGTCTGATATCACGTACCTTATAGTTCAATTTTTTTTTAAATTCCTGTATCAATACACGTGTAATTATTATAATGATCTCGGTTCAGCTCTTTAAAGAGCACTGCATTAGACCAAGTGAAAGATGGTCGATTTTATTAAAATAAGTACTTATTATATACTCGTGATCAGTCGAATTACACACACCCGCCGTGTTGTCAAAGTGGCGCCGTGGTCGCCCCGTCGAATGGAATAGTGCTTAATGACGCATAGCTGGGATTCGTCAGACGACATAATACCGACCGCCTGAATAATATTCGAGCACAGAATCAACTGCGTATGAATGTAGTTTCCTTATGCATGGACTGTCTACAAAAATTATACAGCGACGTTTTTCACATCGTACTGTCACTCGCTATATTTGAGTCATCAATGCAACTAATAATTGCCAATTACTCTAGTACAGTAATCAATTAAATATTTACCCTTCGTCTTATTATAATTATCAAGAGGTGACACAGAGTTCTCTCGTTTCTCCAGCGGCGACGATCGAACAAAGAATTTCCTTCGGCGAGATAAATGGTTCTATTTTTACTCCGCATTTACACACGCCGGAAGATGACCTTATTCAGCATCCAGTGGCAGGGCAATCCCCCATCATCTAGAAGGTGTTAGCTGCCACCAGGTGCGAGTTGTCAATTGCAGGCGCGTTGCAGTTATGTCACATCCCCCCTTCCCGCGTTTCGCTCTACGTCATACCGTGCTTGACTAGGTCTTCTTGCAGTCGGTTGAATCACACAAGCTGCTGGAAAGTATTGAAGAAGGGGGAGGTGGGTACTGGGCTGATGAAACATTTTTGTAACTAAATGTACTTGCAGAATTGAAGCGTATAAACTACCTAAAGCAACTTTATACTTATTTTAATTTGTTTACAATCTTACTATAAAGACCTCATGATTGACGACTTTAGTTGCCTTCAGTGTGACGGCACGTCTTGAGTTGCCAGTTCGTGGCGAATTGGGACAGACAGATGAATGAACAGGGTAGTCTATTTTACAACATGCATGCATTCCTATCGCCGACAAACCAAGGCGAGCAGTAGTTCATTTTTTACCTCGCGTCATTTCTTCCATTCTGCTAGTATGTATATTGTGTGTGGTTTACGTTGCACGTGTCGACTATTATTACACGTATCATCCGAACGGTTAGTACGACTTTGAATTTGCTGCGTTTATTTAACAAAAAAGTCATGGGTGGAGGAGTAGGAAAGGCGTACTGTTGTCGCCAAGACTCGCGGTGGCTCTAAGCGCGGGGGTGAGGAAGGCCCAAGTCAAGGGGGGTTAGGTTTTAAGGAAGAAAGTGACCACGCCTCCGCGCCGTGCTACGTGCCGTACTAAACACATTACCCCTCGTTCCTCTCAGTAGCGACGGACTGTGAACTTAGGCGAGTAACAGGCTGCCCAAGAGGTATAAACAAGCTATACACAGAAGGAAATAGAAGTCATCACAAGCTTGTGATTAAGTGGCAAGGAATAAATATATCCCCGTTGTTTCACTTGAGTGTGTTTCTCGATCAATACTGCAAAATAGTATACTTGTAGAGATACTTAAGCAATTCTATATTGACTGGCCCGAAAATAATACCAATTTAGTGACTTGAAACGGACTAATGAAGTGCATCGGGATTTGGTAGAAAGTTTGCAGCAATGTTGGGATGCTGCGGTGGCAGGTGGAAGAGGGCACAGTCGAATAAAGATATTGATAACACTAGGAGGATTACAAATGAAGGTACTGATATCACGAGATGGATTAAAAATGAAGGTTTTGAAAACAAGATGCGGATTGCAAATGAAGGTTTTCATAACACGATGCGGATTACAAATGAAGACATAACACGACGCGGATTACAAATAAAAGAATTGATAACACGAGGTGGGTTACAGCTAGTCATTAGTAAACAGAGGGGGATTAGAAATAAAGGCAGTAATATCGCAAAGCAGATTACAAAGTGCAGTTATTTCGTTATAAAACGTCATTGCTAAGTTGGCGCAGTCTACGAGAAGGGCTGGTAGACGTGACGCCATTATCGGGAGGAGATTGGTAAACTATATGTGCCTTAAGTTCCCTTTTGTGAAAGTGCAAGCGATATGCGTTGGTGTTGTACAAGTATTGGAGCAGTTGAAGTAAAAGCTACATTGTGTAAGATAAGTGTCATGTCAGCACCGTCATGTTCGAGACTAATGCACCGTCATGCTGACCTGGTGTTGAGTTGTGCTCTTTTCTGCAACCGAATTACAAATTCTTTTCCCATCTCTTCCCTAGCCCGTCTAGGACACAAGCTTTCCCATAAATTCTCCTTCACCCGACACTATTCTTCCCTTTTCTCCACGCCTTCCGCAATTATTTCACTGGCAACTCCATTAGTTTTATTTTCGATAGCTTGCAGCTAAAAGGGTGTGCTTTTTCTTTTTTTTTTTATAAGCCCTAATATTACGTGTTTTAGTGGAGTGCCGAGGTAGGGAAGTATAATATATTCGCTGTTTCTTCACAATTTTTTAATCATACCTTTGAAAAATTACCCCATAAACGACGTGTTATGTTTCTTAAGTATGCAATTTATCACATGTGCTGTATACTGGCGTTAATATAAAAATGTCTTATGTTTGGTTAAACTGAACATTTTCTTACGTTTTACTTATTAATTGCAATAATTCATTTATAGTTAATATGAATAAAACAGGGAAAATATAGGCGTGTTGTGGTAATGCCTATTAATAAATAGTTCCCATGTAAAATTTTATTTAAATGAGGGCGCACGAGTACGTTGCGTAGTCCCTTTGGTGTAATTTCCTAGACTTAGTTAAGCTTTGTTCGCACGAGGCGGATGGATAGCATGAAAGTAGAAATTAGCAGGGTTTCAGAAAAGTGTGAAGTGACCGTGAATTAACTGTCTAATGCTTCTCAAGGCTAAAGCTGGGTTTAAAGTAAACAAATAATGCGATGAGAAATATGCAGTAAGCGCTGATCTGGCATATGGAAACACGTCTTTGTTTTGCAGTTTACAATAAAAGTTTTAATCCTTAATTCCAGCTAATGGGAACAGGCGACAAGCCTGCCATGTTTGCTTTGGTTATTACCTAACCTCGTATATTACAATCATATTTAAGCGGATCATACTTCAAAGCCAACATTTTCTATCAGAGAAAATTATATTTGTAAACAAATATAATCGTATACATACCTGTAAGTAATAGTTTCCCGCCAACAACACCGAATGCTCTGTTCTGATTGGTCATCGCCTCGTAAGTTTCACTTAAGATATAAAATATACCTATTTCTTTTAACGCTTAAGGGAATCCCAACCATGCACACGACCAAGTACCATTGGAAACCAAATACATGTAACACATGCGTTTCTTCTGCACACGTCTTAACGCATAATTTAGCGCTTAATTTTTCTATTGCAAACACAGCTTAAGCCTCGCACGCCTACGAGGAAGGGAAATGGCATGCAAATGAGCAGGCATCGTGCGACGGCGGGGGATTGCATAGACATGTCTGCAGTTGGGGTCACCCTACCTCACTAAATGTACCTATGGCTAATACTATTGCGACACCAGCGCAGTCACGCATTACGTATTTGGTATTTGGTATTTCAACTCTCCCAGGCGGCTTCCTCTATGCCAGCCTCGGCTTCCTTCCTGCTCTCTCCCCCCCTTACCCTCCCTTGTTTTACCCTCCTAGTGGGTCATCATTTATTTTTTGGTAAAGAAGGCAAGTTAATATAGGTTTTTGCACACCCTGTGCCGTTCTTATTATACGCCTAGCCTACGCCCATACTTCGTCGGATTGAGGCCTGCAGGAGCTGCGTGAAAAGCTGCATTATGTTATAAATTGTCGATTTAGCTATCCTTGGGACGAGGGTGTAGATGAGGCACTTTTCACTTGTTTCGTCGCTTGTGGACGCAGCATTTTGTCTTCTGGGTTTGTTTGAGTGTTTTTAATATTTGAATGGCGTAATTTTGTGTCGTTTTGGTTATGCAGTGAGTTAGTCTTTTTTTCTAAATTTGTGGTTTCGGTCGCCAGTCTAAATTTGGTTTCGGTCTAACTAAATTCTAACTTTTCTGTGTGCTCCAGTTTGTTTTAACGTGTTGCGTAAGTTTTGTCTGCGGCTGAAGTTTGATTTGAAGTTTAATTGCATGTGCTGCGAGTCCACGACTCACGCGTTGGGCGTAAATAGGTAATCTTTTAATACGTGGTTGTCCTTTTTCATTTAATCGACGGAGATATGATGGGTCTTTGGACTGCCTCTACCGATGTTCTATTTTAATCCATATTCTATTACAGCTTTTAACATGTATTTTTTATTAGAGGAGGCTTTAACGTGCTTCTTAAGCTGTCCTTCATTAGTCTTATTGCTCCATTTAGAATCTCTAGTCAACATACTGGTATTTTGAACGTTTTTAAACATATTGCCTGTTGCATTGATCTATTTAGTGTACGTTCTGATGACGTTGATTTGTATGAGGAGCTTGTTTAATATATTTACATTTGTAATTTTTCTTGTGTTACAGTTGAATGGATTTTTTGGATCTTAAATTTTTTGGTGACGGTCTATTTTATATGAAGCAATATGGTGCTGTCAATTTATGTAAACTTTTGATCAAAATGTAAAGTTAAACATTGTTTTGTTATATAATTATTTGTGCTCCAGCAAACTATGTCTAGAAAGTTAGAAGAGGAATACAGGGGTCTGGGCACAGATAAAATCCTCTCGACTGATATGACTGTGATATTTCTGCAGTAATGTGAAAGCATTAAGAAAGACTTAGAATAGTCGAGGTATTAGACATTCCATGAAAGTTTGGGGGTTTTGTACGAGCTCAGTATATTTAAATAAAATATAAACGTTTACACCACCACCACATGATGAATGGATAGGGCTTACCTGTCATCTACATGGTGTCTTTCTAGTTGTGCCAAGTAGTACGCGCATGCAAGGGTGCAAGAGTGACACAAGTGCCTTTGCAGAAAAGTGCATTTTTGCACCATTGCACAGGCACAGGTAGATGCACCTGCACGTGCATTTATGCAAATGCATTTCTGTCTGTTAAGTGTAATTAGAGTATTTTATACATGTTTATGTTTGTTATTTGCCTGGGGTATTCGCGGCAAGGGCATGTTACATTAACTATATTTTTGGATGGAGAGGGGGTTATTTTCGGGTAAAAAAAAAAGGAACTATATAATTATGCAATCATTGATGGGCTACAGGAGAGAGGTGTTGCGCAATCAAACGTCGTTACTCGGCGACTGCCTGAGCTAAGACTGATGTGATGCACTCCTCTTTGAGACTGTTGCTGGCCGGGTGCTAAGGGTGAATGCAGATAGATTGAGTATGAGGTAATCGCACTTACATAACAATACTTAGAACTTCAACAAACTATATTTTTAATTAGGTAATAGCACACTTGTATAGTTATGCATTCACATGCATACATCTGTTCCCAATGATAGCCTCAACTCAACTGATCCGAGATTGTATATACCAAATGGCATTACCTGTACTCAACCAAATATAACAGCACCGCAAGGTCAGACTCACCTTAACCCCTCATAAGCATACTTGGTCGTCATTTTCCAGCCACCGAAGCTATTATCACAAAATTAATAACATACAAATCACCGCCGACAACATACAGAATCACAGGTCAAACAGACCTTAAACCCTCTTCTAAGTATACTTAGTCGCCATTTCCCAACCACCAAAGCTATATTCACAAAATTCATAATATACACATAACCCTCGACAACAAACAGCAAATATGGAATGATATCGAAATATTATGAATTTCGTTTTTTTAACAATTTTCGATGGGTTGATGGGGGTTTGTGTTATATAGTGGGTTGATAAGTCTTTAAATTATGTTTGGGCATTGGGGAGTGATGGTCGACATAATTAATTAATAATATTGTGTTATGGGTGAGATCTCTGATATTGTAGATGGAGCATTGGCATATTGGTATGTGGAAATAAAAGACGAATTATTATATATGTCTGAATAATTAACGACTTAAACAATTACAATATATCGTGTGTTTAAAAACGATGTTATAAGTGAATGGTGTGTATGAGGTGAGATGGTTTCACTTTTTCGTATAGCAAATGTTCTTTTATAAGTAGAATATCTTCGGTTTGTATAGGTATGGGATGGTAGAATGTTTGAACCCACGTGCTTTCTAATATGGGTATAAATATAGTATTTGTCTTTGCATGATATAAGAGTAAGGTATATGCATTATTTATATCTTGTATGTAATATGTGTGTATATATATTTTTAAAGAGTTTCACAAATATTTTATAACGAGTATTGCCTTTAAACTCTGTTTAATTACCCAGGGATGTATTTTTCAATATGATATTTTCTTCCCTCGTATGTTACTACATTCATGAAAAGTATGAATGGTTGGTGTGTTTAAGTAAACCAGACTGGTAGAAAACAATGGAGGTTTAGGTATTTACTTCATTCAGTTTGTGTATGTGTGTTTGTACATTTGTGTGTGTGTGTGTTTGTTGGACTAGTGTTGTAGGAATGATGTGCGTTTCAAAAATGCTTTATACTTAACAGGTCGCGCTGTGGAATGTTGGATGTGCAGGCACGTTGCTAATATTCTCCTTTGCAAGTTGGTTGGCCATGCTAGTGTCTACCTTTCGAGAGATCATCTCTACATTGTGTTATAAATGCTATCTTCTCGGGATCTTTGCTAGAGATATGCGCGATCCCTCTCTTGTTTTTTAAACTGTTCTATATAATGGACTTGAATGTTATTTACACAATATTAAATTACAATAGATGTGCATTTAGTAAAAATGGTAATACGCATATCCAACCTCGTCGGGGGTTTTGAAGCATAGTGTGTGATAGTAGAAATGTAGATATCAATGTTAAGGTTGACATAGAAATATATTTGTGTATATGTTTTAACTTTGTCAATGAAATAGTTCTTCCACTACGTTACTTAGTGTCCATGAGAGTTGATGCAAGGTTTGTAGTTAGCTTCGATGGGAATTTCTGGAATTCTTCTCTGATTGGTAAATGTATGGGATGTTAGGTTAACATTAAGAATCATTTTCTTTTAACATAAACCAGTAAAGTCAATTATATATTTTTGAGGCGTAAGGATTGTTGTATTTAGGTATAAGGCATATTTTTAAGGCACAAGGCATGTTTTTTCCTATGTTTTTTACAGTAGTGCTTTCATACAGGCTTGTGTTGAAATTTCCATTGTTAAGTGTATGCATTTTTGAAGAATTATTTATATTTTTTTATACTTTAGTTACATAAATATAAATGTAAGATTATTATATTGTATACGCGAATATGAGTGATTGTATAGCCTTCCTATTTAAAGCACTCGCCTGCATCTTTTACGGGAGTCTGTTGTTCTCGTTGTGAGTTATGAATATAGTGTCGTAGGGAGGTTTGATAGGATTAGGTAGTGCTTTGTTGGTTGACGACCTGTGATAGTTTGATAGAGAGACGATGAATGCGGCACGGAAGTTGTAGACAGATTGCAATAGGTATTTGAAAGACATGATGTTTACGTGTCTGTTGTGTAGTGCGTTTGATAAAATCGACTTGGTATACCATGATATCAAACACAGATTTGTCGGAAGTTTCCTTTGGTTATGGTATGATGTGTACTTAGGTTGAAATTAATTCTGTTAGGTATTCCTTATGTGAAAACTAGTTATAAGTGTACAAGTACATTACGCATATACTACTTGTATTTGGATGTTCATTCGCAAATACTCTTGATAATTTACTTGGTATGCGAATGAATATAAATCTAATTATCATGTATGGTTCTTGAATCGATACATACATATTACTCACGAATAGTTATTTCATTGTGTGTAAATAGTCATACTATTTATTATTATTTGTTATACAAATACATAAATATTTAATCTTGATGGGTGGTTAAGCGAGTGCTCGATCTCCCAATGCTAAGCTATATCGCATCCCATACTCTAACATCCTAGACAAAATTTTTAAGGTTTCTCTAAATATGTTTTAGGTGTTTTATCCATTGAAAATCAACCTATGTCGATAACATTTAATCATGCTATCCCATAGAAGCATGCAAGAGCGTGTCGACCATTCCCAACCCAGTCTTCCTAGAATTATATATATATATATATATATATATATATATATATATATATATATATATATATATATATGTATATGTATATACACACACACACACATAAATGGGCTTTGGACCTGGTTTGACTTTTTAAGACTTGCATCGACTGGCACAGTGTGATGGCGATGTGTACCTAATAGGAATTCATTATGTCGCCTTGGGGTACGATACATGCATTCTCAGGTAATTTGCGAGCTTATTATTTTAGAAATAGGATATGCATGGAGCTGGTGTTTACACATCATGTAAATTTCACAAGAGCATATATTCATTGATGATTATGTAAGTGTGTATGTAGTCTTTTATGTAGGAATAAAGGCACTTTCAGCTTTGGTGTGCTTATGTAACAAAGCTTGTGTTTGGTGTCGACCAACATGAGAAGTGCGGTAATGACTGTGTGTTTATCAGCCTCTATAATTTATATTCGTATGAAAACTTTTAATATTGCTTGCTATTAAGCTTTATTCGCATACCGCTTTTAAGTGTATACCAGTTCTGAATATACTTATAGTATATGGGTAATGTTAAGAAATGTATGTTTTTTTATTTACATACATACATTTATTCACATTTTTACAAATACAAAAAATTAAGACATCAGTTAGGCTTTGTTCTTACTATTTTCTCGTATACGTGAAGTCGAATTATCCAAGTTTATTAATGTTTTGAAGGGAACAGTATAGTCTTCTATGTGGATAAACATGGTGGACTCAAAGGATAGAACTGTTGCTGGTGAACTCACTGGAGGTGTGGTACCTAGTAGCATACCTGTTGCTAGTAGATTTCTTATATGTTTCTGGTTGAATGGTTAATATAAAATTGTCATTTACGAACATATCTGGTTATATTATTTTATAGAGTCCCATCTGTTTGGTCAGGAGGTATGATTGTGAAAACTTGGCTTCACTAAGTGATTTCTCTCTCTATATAGGACAGAGTTTGTTCACACACCCTATTTTGGAGGTTGGTCCAGGATGGTTTATGGTGGTTCACAGTGCTATGCAGGTCCCCGTACACGTTTCAGCATATCATAGTGATACTTTGAATACTTCTTTAAACAGCTTGAAATGTGTCTGGGAAGTTTTCATTGGTATCCTCCACTGTATATGGTCGCATTGAGGGTGATTATTAAATGTCTTGTTCGCTTCACTTAAGATTTGATTTTTTCATTAATTTTAATATGTATGAGTAACTAAGCATATATGGTCTACTAAGGTTAACTAAACATTCGCTGCTATTACAGTCTCTCACAAATTCAGGCTTTACACAGTCTAGCATGGCTATTGTGTCCCATGAGAAGTAAACATGCACATAATTTGCACATTGCTCAACACATGATACGAATGCAGCGTTCATACTATATTCCATACATTGGACCTTTGACAGTGTAGTACACAGCTTTCAATGTTGACGATGTAGTTGTTGGTTTGCGAAGGTCACTGGCAGATGAAAGCTGGGCCCCAGGTTTGTTGTTTTGTCATCTGTGCTGGCTGGCTGGGCGACGACCCGTGTTATGCTGCACGTAGCTCGCGCTTTCTGGTAAATGGACATATGTTGTTCTGCTGCCTCGAGTATACAGCTTCGGACCTCGGCTGGTATAATTCACAGGTAGTTTACGATATAACAGGGTATCTGCGAGGTGAAGTCTACTTCTTTCATGGTTGAACTGAATATATTGCTAATTAATTCCCTCCTTTTTACATGTTAACACAATCCAACATGGTAGTCGAATGTACATGAGAACTCAGTCAGCATATGAGAGTAAACAGTCGAACACATGAGAGTCATTACCCAATGGGAAAACATTGGCATGCATGCAGGTTTGTCGGCAGTCAAATGCAGATGAGAAATAAGTCGAACGAATTTGAGGAATCAGCCGAATGCAGGTGTTGGAGATTTGCCGATGAAACTGCCAATGAGAGTAATGTATCAAATGTGAGTAATTGTAGGGGACATATACCTTCTGTTATATACCGACGCGATGGGCTTAGTGAAGAGCTAGTTTCCATAGGGTGATGATGCGTAATTTGTCTCATTGCACAAATAAATTGTTAGTATCCTGAACAGGAAACGAACATAGTATCTTTCCACCAACCAGTCTTCCGTGCCCGAGGGTTAGGAAAAATAAATTAAGTACCCTGCCTGGGAATCAAGCTTGGTAGCAATCTACCCACTGGCTGTCAGAGCTCGAGAGTTAGGAAACAAACAATAAAGATTTTAAAAGCTTATGCTGGGTAATGAACTCGGTACCAATCCACCCTTGGAAATGGCAGCTAGCTATGCTTATAAGATGACTTAAGGTGTTTTTCTCCCTTTGGTTCTCTTTGTTGTCGGAGGTTATTTGTATGTTATAAATTTGGTGATTATAGCTTTGGTGGATGGGAAATGGCGGCCAACTGTACTTGTAAGAAGGCTTAACGTGTGTTTGACTCTGCAGTCCTCTTATATCTGGTCGAACGCAGGTATTACCATTTGATATATACAATCTCGGATCAGTTGAATTGTGACTGTCGTGGAGAACGGGCATGTGCAGGTGATGATTACGTAAATATGCAAGTGCGCTATTGTCTAATTAAATGTATACTTTTTAAGTCTATAAGTATTGTTATGCAAGTGCGATTGTGTTATACTCAATCTATCTGCATTCACCCTTAGCGCCCGATCAGCAGTAGTAGTCAAGAGAGTGCATCACGTCAGTCATGCTCAGGCAGTCGGCGAGTAAAGACATGTGATTGTGCAACACCTCTCTCCTATAGCCCACCAATGATTGCGCAATTTTAAAGTTCCCGTTTCCCCCCGGAAAAACCCCCTATCTAGCCAAAAGGATAATTAATATTACATGTCCTTGCCGGGAATGCCGCAGGCAAATGACAAATGCAAACAAAAAAAATAAAATTATTACATTTAACACCTGGAAATGCATTTTCATGAGTGCAGATGCATGCACAAGGTATCTGTATGTGCATGTGAAATGGTGCATGTGGAAAATTACACTTTTCTGCAATGGCACATGTGCCACCCTTGCTCCCTGCATCGCAGGACTTGCATGCGCGCACTACTGTGCCATGCATAAAATGTCTCTTTTTTTTTCTGCTTACACATTAGTATTTTCCTTGGTTTTGTAGTGTGCTACAAATACTCCTGTCACTGTGTTGTAGCGTCTGTGGAGTAAATCGGTACTGTCACGCACAAAATGATAATTATTTTTGAGGAAATAACGTAAAAGTATTTTTTTTGGCTTGTTGTTCAGCTGGAAAACTCAGGAAACTTCACAGGTAACGGCAATGGAGGAAACTCAGGATCTATATTAGTACAGTTGTTAAAATTTTCCTCGGCGACTGTGTGGCATGTTACCCGTATTTCCCCCCTTCACGCCTCCGCCTTCTCATGACTTCGTCCACCATCTGGCAGAGTCCCGAGTGCTGGTTCGGATTGCCTGAAAATTTCCGAACTGAACAACATTACGATTGCAGTGGAGTAAAACAGGTGTTTTCACGTAGTCATTGAAGATTGCATTTAATCTGTCGAGAAGAGTAAAGATGAGGTGAATTTGGATTATACACATAATTAAAATTTCTGTGTTGCTTATAGACATTTGTAATGTATTTTATTGTAAATTGAGACCAACATGTGTATTGGAATAGATAGTGTCTCTAAGGCATATCAAGTCACCAAAATCGTATTGCTTTAAACAGTTAATTTAAGATAGGAAGTTAGTGGTTTTCATAGGAGCACTGCACGTGACTGTACAAAATGCGGACATTATTAATGAGTAGTACACATCCTACCAAAATTGTCAGAAGTTTGCGAATTTATGTTGCATATGAATGAAGAATGCAATTTTTTGTGAGACTGTACAGTATTTAATGTTTTTAATTTGTGCAAGTCTACGCTTAAATTGAAATTAAAAATATTTACATTCTGGAAGCCTCTGAGCTAACGCTTTGCATAAAATCTTTATAAATCAAGAACAGAATCGTATGCAATAAAACATACTAGTCATGTTTACATATATTTTTAATAGTTGATTTTATGCACATCCGTTTGTTATAAAAGTTATAACTTTCGTTGCTGAAGTGGATAAATATTTTAAAATATTCGTGAACAATATTGTTAATTCTTTGTTGAATACAATCAGAAGAGTTATATTTTTTAAGCTTTATTTGCAGACTAAATTCTGTGAAGCATCCAGGCAGAAAAACATTAAAAAAATATACTTTTTGGGTAATTTAAAAAGAATAATTTAAGTAAGTATAGCTTAGCAAAATTTGTTACAGTGTTACAAAATATATGCTTTGTTCTTGATATGACAGTTAAATCGTACATGTCTTGAAATTTTGATAATGTGTGCACTACTTTATAACGAGTTCTTCATGTTGTACATTCGAGCGCAGTGCTCTATTGGAAGCAAGTGTACTTCTACAGTCAAAAATCTACGGTGAGAAATTATTAAATGTACTTGAATACCTGTAATTTGGTCAGAAATACCACCTCCACACAATTGCCAAATTGACACGCCCACGGCCCGACACAAGAATTCTTCGAAGGATCGCGGATAAGGCTGACGTGCAGTCACAGCTGCCAGCTGGGATGAAGCCCAGTTTGAGAGTTCTCGAGTGTCATTTTCTGCCCTTGACAGTTCCGTAACTTGCGAAAGTGACAGACGGCTCTAGGCCAAGATTATTGTGAACCGTTGCCAGTCGTCATACTTGTTATTCGTGACTCGGGTGTGGACATGTGCCTCAGACATGAGATGCGCATTTGATGGGAGACTGTCGTCACTCACGTGATAACATTTTGAAACAATTGGGTCCAGTTTTTAGAGTTTTCTGCTTTAGTGTGTTCTGTCATGTTTCTGTTTGGAATTTTTTTTATACCGACACTGTACGAAATGTAGCTGTTGTGAGCTTATGGTTTCTGCAACATTTCCTCTGCTACCACTTGTTCCGGTTAACCCGGTCATCAGTTTCTTAAGGCGCCTCATCTTATATATACACTATTTAATCGAAATAAGGTTGCGCAATACGTGATGCATGTTGATTGGTGACGAAATATAACATTTTATACAGCTTTTTAATATTGTGTCAGATTCTGAACAGTTACGGAGATATAATTATCGCAATTACTTGGCTCCCTAGGTCACTAGACCCGAGTCCTGTGGATTGTGTATGGGACTGGATGGAAATGCTTGTGTACGTAATGTGGCCACAAATACGGGTAATATTTCGCTTAATGTCAAAGCGAAATGAGCCAAGCTAAACGCGCTGTACACAGACGGGCTAATTTAGCCCGTGCGTATTATTGCACAGGATGGCATTTTAGAACATGTACTCTCTATTCTATGTATGCATCGTAATACGCGTTTCACCAGATGTAGTAATTCCTTTATTGTATGCCATAGTGTAGCACTAATCCAGTCGTTTCTTCGTATACATTCTGAATCGGATCAATGTTTGTGGTTTTTGTAAGATTACCCACTATCTTGAATATATGATGCTTCATGTATACCGTATTACACGTCAATATTCCATACTACGAAGTCTGATAAAACCCCCCAAAATTGCTTGAGATTTTGTTATAAGTAGATGGTAATTAAAAAAAAAAAACAATTTGTTATGCTCAGTACATCATGTGTGCACCAATATTATTTTGACCAGAATATTTCTATATTACAGCGTGTTATTTTATAGTATTTGTGATATAAAATGAAAATAACTTTTGTTCTCGTCTACAGTAAAAAAATTAACTGATTAGCGTTCGTAAACTATTGGATTAGTGTTCGAAGAAGTAAGAAGAACGTGTAGATTATTAAGCCACCGTGTTAAAACCAAGCTGCAAGCTAACGAATAAATTATTTTGAGGTTCCTGTACTCGTTTAAACTTAACGGGCCGTTGCATGTGATGACAATGTTGAATTCTTCGGGTGTTGAAAACCAGTCAGACTGCGTGCTCGGAAATAGTGATCTTGGTTGGGCTCGAACAGTCCTCGATCTGGCCTCCTTGCCACATGAGTGCGACATTTTGGCGATACACTGCCACTGAAGACATTTTGAAGATTTCACTGCATTTATGGGCCACAATATATACCAGTAGTTAACATACGATATAACACCGGAACGTATAATCTTTATTTCAGATAATTACGCTGCACTCCAATGCGTTCTGCTGTAAGTTAGATTTGTGAAATTGTTTCCTAGTATATCTGTTCAAAAGTCGTTGGTGTAGGGAAATATTTTTATATGCTCGTGCGCTGTAGATACGAGAAAGAAGAGACGTGGTGTGCATTTAAGAATCCTAATCCGAAATCATTTTCATTCCAGTATAAACGTATTTTAAAAAAAAAATTATTGGTTTAGTATTTTTTTATGATTTATCCGTGAATCCACAGTATTCCAATATTTTCGAAGTTAATACTGGGTGTGTCTTACGCGACTAGTACTTAATTTTTTCGAATAGTTAGTACGTTTGGAATTGGTAGCTTGAGGAGTGTTTATAAAACTGTTAGTATATAGTAAAAGGTTTTAGAGCCAGTGTAATGTTTTTTTTTTACATTATGATAGTGCAATGTTTTTGTAGTTTCGGTACGTTAGTTATTCAGGTGGTGGTTATTGAATGGTTATGGAATCATGAAGGTGAACCAGTTGGGGAACTACTACTTTTGGTTTAGCACGCATTTGTATCTGGTTATATTTGTTTGAAGGCATGTAAAGAGACGAAGCTGACCTGTGACGTAGTTCACCTTCATGCAGTCATGCATACAAGTCAGCAGAAAAATATTTGCCGAGCTCTTTACGTACGACTTTCATTTACAATTCAGATTACGTTCTCGCATTTGAAAAATAACGCATGCACGTTTTGTGAAAGTCGTTTTTAATAACGTAACGGCCGTTACCTTCGAGTTCAATGGTGCTGTATGAATTTGTACGTATAATTGTTTGAGTATAAGTCGAATTTTGGTCATTGTTAGTACTGTTACAAAGGTGATATTAACTGTGAATGACTTACGAATTTATGTCTCCCTTCCGCAATGTTACAGTTGCAGGCAGAATAAATTGTTGAGTGCTATCCGAATCGAATTAGCTACAGTGACAAACCAAGAGCCGCAAAATAGCTCCATTCCAAATATGACTCGAATAAGCGCACGCATGTGAAATAATTTACAACGAATTTTATTATTCGACGGTTTAAGGTACGACATAGGTCACTTCAGCAGGTTTAGATACTTGCCGCACTCCTCCACGATGCATCTATATCAAAACTACGTGTTATCAGCCACTTGAACCTAGAAAATCTCGCATTAACTCAAAGCTATAGCAGCCTGAGAAATAAGACCGGGCGTCCTTGGGTAAATGAAAACGTAATTATATTTTACAACGTTCTACAACACTTAAGCTCTATACAGATATCCAAATTTTTTTTAATGTGCTTTATCATAAGCTAACCAAATTAATTTTTTGTCAATCCCTGACTGTAGTGATATACAAAGGCCATCTACTCCCGCAATAACTGTGCACTATTACTCTCTTCCTAGCTTAAAATTCTGTCGCACAGTTATAGGCTGTTCACGATAAAGTGAGCAGTTTTTAAGGCCCTCCCAACAGGCATTAGCCACTAATAAATATATCTTGTAGCCTCAGGCATTAAATTTGGAGGGTGGTGAAAAGTATACACTGTGTTTATTGGTCACATTGCAATGTTTATCTTAAAAAAGCAGCAGGAAGATGGATATTGGATGAAAGGAAAAATTTAGAATGGCCTTAAAAAGTGCTCACTTTACCGTGAACAGCCCATATATTAGTAAAGTAACGGCAGTGCGTACTGCTGTTGTAACTTATTGTGGAAACACATTACTAACACGCCTGATGTACCCCTGTTGAACAGAAACTACATTGGAATTGTTTAAAATTGCATTACTCCTGTCTAGTCCTACTCGACGTTGCATCAAGTTGACAGTTTTATGTAAGTTCTTGTACTTGTTTCTTTGATGGAGGCTTATCACTGTGGAGTAATAGAAAAGGCCAGTCCATGGCATGTAGTAACTTCAGCTGCAGTACGATCCCGGAGTCACCGAAGAAATTTCATTTCTTGTAAATGAAGCCTACCGAAATCATAACAGCGGTGGGAGTTTCTACAGAAACGACGACAAAGGTCACACAAACGTGTTATTTTTGATTAAATGAACTTACACTTGTATTTTATCTATAAGTGATATTTCATTTGTTTTTGATATGAATAATAAATCTGTTGGTAATGCGTAGTAGGAAATAATTGTGATGCAAGTTATTATAAAACTGGGCCCGCATGTGTGTGGTGCGTTGTCCCCTTGGTGTACTTTTCTAGGCTTAGTTAAGCATTGTTTGTATGAAGTGGAGGAATATCCTGAAAGTAGAACTTTAAAATAGGGCTTCAGGTAAGTTTGGGGGTAACAGCCGATGGACCATATATATTTAAACGAAGCGTCACTTTCATGGGCTTGTGGCGTATTTTACTGTACGATAGTGTACACTCGTATAGTAAAATATGAGTGTTGTTTTAATCGTGCCAAGGTCATGCGTCATATTTGCACGATATTTTTTGTTCCGTTATCGGTTACAGACATCCTGAGTTGAGGGGGGGGGGGGGGAGGAGCTTCTTAAAAGCTGAGATCATGGAGACTCGATTATCACACTTGTCACTTCACCATGAGTGATGTTATGTCCGTGACAGCTACGGTTCTCGCGCATTTCGCTGCTCAAGTTTTACCATGTTATTTTAATGTTTCGTAAGTCAAGTGTGCATCGCTTTATTTCAACGCAATGCCAGAGGAAGCAGGTGTAAAGATAACTTCTTCCGACGATTCCTCGTGGGTATTAATTTTCATGTACTACACCTTGGCCGTCTTCAGAGAGTTTCGCCGTAATCTGTGAAAGTAAAGTAAGACAGCACTCGATGTTAATTCGGTTCAGAATTGGCGTTGTGGTTCACATAAGGTACAAGTAGAGTGGCTTAAAGTAGTACACACACACACATTTGCCAGAGAAGTACTATTTAAATTGCATTCCTATAGGTTGTTCATGGCAAAGTGAGCAAATTTTTAAAGAGTCTCTTCAGACATAATAACCAATAAAGCGCTTCAATGTAACCTCTGACTTTTCTTTTTGAGTATGGTGAAAAGTATACATTGTATTTATTCCTCGCGTGGCTGTGTTTACATTAACGAGTGGCGGAAGGATACAAATTAGCTAAAATAAAAGTTACCAGGGCTTCAAAATTGCTCCCTTTACCATGAACAGCGTATTCGCGCAGGGGGCATCTGAGCCAGCCTGCATTACTTCCGTCGCTATGGTTTTTTGTGCAACTTAGTTCTGCAACAACGACAGCCCACAGAGTTGACTACGACTGTACGGTTTTATGTTTCTCCTACCTTTGAAAGAAACTGCACAGGCAAACTCTACAAATGCAATTTTTGACGAGAATACATCTTTAAATTTGCGACCATAGTGGGAGGCAATCTAGAAAATGCAATGATAAAAAAATCGGGGGTACTGTTTGGCATTGCAGCTCCGAATCTATCGTCTACATTCAAAATTCAATTACACCACTCGGTCGCCATAGGATCGAATAATATGTTACGTTGAGTGAGGACTGCGAAGCATCGTTTGCGGGGGGGGGGGGGGGGGAGGCCACACTATTTTGAGTTCGTTTCGCCGCGTTTCATAACTTCCGGGTTAACGTGTGACCGGCAGAAGCTACGTCACTCGTTTAAGTTTTCATCTACAGTTATCGTTAAGATCAATCGATTACGTGTATAAAAACATTTGTGTTGCGTGGTTATGTTGAAATTGCAAGAGTTTAATGTAAAAAAAAATTGTCGGCCTATGCGCGTCAAAAAACCAAGTCGAAACTCAGTAATCGTACACGGTTGGAAAGAGCATCTCAAAAGCAATACAGTGATACCCTAAAACCACATATGATCGAGTGAAGCGATGTCGGGAACGTAAAAAAAAAATACATCAAGGCGCCCGAGCGCGTCAACGTAGACGTATTCACGCAAAACAAACGGCCGTGACCCCAACACAGCCAAACCCAATTTTTCTTTTATAAAGCACTTAATATGTTAATAACAAAACCGTACTGGCTTAGAGAATTTGTTTTATAGTCTGATCGCGGTTTCTTCACACGTTTTAAATCAAACCTTCGAAAAATCACCCCACGCATGACGTGCTCGGTTGTTTCCTAAATATGTTGTGTATCTCAAGTGTTTTATACTTGTGTTGACTTAAAAATAGCTTTTATTTAATTCAATAGAATTGTTTTTTACATTTTGTCTATTGATTATAATATTTTACAATTATTATTAATATTAATAAAACAGTGAGAAAATACGTGTGTTGGTAATGCCTATTAAGAATTAGTTCTCATGCAAAATATTATTACGCAGTGCGCACAAATGTGATGCACTGTCCCATTGATTAAATTTTATAATCTCATACAGGCTTTCTATGCATGGGGTGGTGGAATATCCTGGAAGTATAACTTTAGCAGGGCTTCAGGAAAGTGTTTATTAACCGTGAATAGACGATATCTTCTTTGGCAATCCCAGGATAGCTATTTGCTGAGATACACGTAACCGCGCAAACAACAATTGTACAGAGAATAATGCCCGAGCTACTACCTCTGTAAGTGCCTGGCTGTACGTGTTGGTATAGGCTGTTCAGGGCAAAATTAGCACTTAAAGCCCTGATTAAGATCTACTTGTATGCACGTTGTGTGTTCTTCCACCTTATATAAAATTAACGTTGCCATGGGCATCATCACTTTATCGATGCGTCAGACAAGTGAAACACGTGAAATTATTAGAAAAGTAAATAGTGAACAAATATTCTCATCTTTAAACTTCGATGCATTAAAAAATACAGAATGGGAGAGAAGTAATTTAGTTATAAAAAATGGCTATCTAACACTTTTTGTTCGACATTAATATATGGAACTACTTTCCCCTCCATAGGTACCAACTTTACCGACACATGTGTCTGAGTGTGCCCGTTCAAATATATGTAGGCCAGGGGCAGCGACTAAGATTGATTTCAAATGTGCTCACTTTAACGTGAACAGCCTATACACGTCGGGATAGTGAAGCGTTGGCGCGGTCTATAGTAGCTACTGCTGCGGCCACGATCTTGAACCGATACCGCAGTGCGGGGAACATGCCGGCTAAGTAGGTCACAACTTTTAGTTCCACGCCCGGTATTTTCTCTCAGACGTCTGGGAGAAAAAAATACATACCTCTGTCACGGGCTGGTCTTTACGTCGACACTGCGTAAATCTTGCGTTGTCATTTGAGATAACTGGGTAGCACGCAAGTCAAGTTCACCGGACTAATTTCAGTTAAAATAAACCTGCCGATTCCGGGATTCTCTAATCGGAAACCCTAAAGTGTGTATGAATTTTACGGGGTGTAAACTTTAAAATACAATGAATATGCATGGATGAAAGTATCATATTGTTGCAGGGTTACACAAAATGTCTTATTTCAAGAGCAACAAATTATCACGCCAGAACAGTTCCGTTCCATTTACTTTTCCTCCGCCTTTGCATTCTAGCGCTGCTCCATACCTCGTTTCACCTACTTCGGCTCTCACTACTTCGTTGTTAGAGTGAAATGTATTACTACGTATAAATTTATACCATGTTACGAAATTGTATATTTTATAGTAACTAGAGTAGAAAAGCCACCTACAGTTGCAGTCGTGGCTGAAAGAAAGTCTCTTGACTTAAGGACTGTTCACGATAACGTGAGCACTTTAGAAATTAACCGTATAAAAAAGTCCCTAACCCTGCATCCATGTATTCTAAATGGACGCACTGAGTGACATTCTCCCAGTAAAGTTGGTAATGACAGATAAAAAGTAGTTCCATATCTTAACGTCGAATAAAAAGTGTTAGGTGACCATTTGTGATAACTTAGAATTATTTGTTTCGCTTTAAGTTTTTTTTAAATGCATTAAAGTGCAATAATGAGCAGATTTGTAAAGATTTACTTTCTTAATAATTTCATAGTTTCATTTGACCGACGCAGGAATAAAGTGATGAGACCCATGGCAATGTTAATTTTACATAGGGTGGAGGAATACACAACGGGTTTACAAGTAAATCTTAAGCAGGGCTCTCAGAAGTGTTCATTTTACCGTGAACAGTTGTTAGTGTGGTTTGCTATAATAGCTTTCGACGAGTCATGCCTTACGACAGGTTGTGCGGCATTGTATGTGGCGAAATAAGTAGTTTATGTAATAATTCTTTTTACAACAGCGATTTCAACACATTCATTGTATCACTATTTGTCCATTTTATGTATACTGCTGGGCATTTGTGTGTAAAATGTTTTTACATTAGGGTCATTGTGTCCGCAGGATGTTCTCGCTTGATACATGGAGAAGGTCGTGGCATTATTACGAATATTGGAAATGTGATGGCGAGAAATGAAAAGTTGGATGATGTACGCAGTGTATGTTTGGGAGGGAACACTTGTGTGTGCTATCCATTCGTGGTTGCCGCTCTTCTGGAAAAACAAGGAAACGTAAGATAATTTGCAAAATGTGAGGAAAACCTAGGAAATATTAGGAAATTTGGAACACCGGGGCTAAATGTCACGGTATTCTGTGATACGCAAGTTTTTCACAAATCGTGCGCAACTACTCGATTATTGTTTAGATGATTGTTGACAAACTTTTTAGGCGTTATTTTTTGCAATATATGTCGGGAATAATTTTGAAAATCCGAGAAGTATTTTGGAGTAAGTGTGTGTCACAATAAAAATGTGTACTTCCTTACACAAAAGTAAAATTTTAAGCAGAATGAAATAAAGGAAGGAAGTATTTTTGTCTAGAAATCATGGAAATGTGAGGGAATTTTCAAATTAAAAAACAAAGGTTGCAAACCTAATTTAAAAACGTGTTAAGTTTCAGCTTTAAAAAAAAAAAAAAACCCACAGATTTGTGTTCCGCCAGATTTAAAGGTCGTTTTCCTTTTTCTGTTTCTCGTTAGCGTAAAGCGAAACGGCTAGATATAATGCTTTATCATGCTTTATCAGCTTTCGGGATAAAAGTCCATAAGCAAAGAGGTCGTGCGATCAACCGTAGCGTTCTGGGATTGATTACCAACAGTCTCCCTCCAGATTATTACATGAGAGGTAGCTGGGTTCTTTGCTCGGAGTACTCCCGTTTCTGCAGCTCTTGCATTCCGGTCTCATGTCATGATGCATGCACCTACGACTCTGCTTTGAGAACACGTTAACCGGTTTATGTTACTTTCCTCCCACTCATACTAGCCCGCCTTATATAAGCTACTTTATATATTCCAAGTTGGCAGCAGAGATTAACTTAGCCAGCGAAAAAGTCGAAGCCATTGGCTGGCCAATATATTCACGGTAGTCATTTTAAAGTCAAACTTATTACTTAAATTTTAAACAGCCTCTTAATGATTTATAATATTCAAAATACTATGTACGTATTGAAGAGCATATGCGCTTGCAGATTGGAAATATTTTCACGAGTTTGTTCCTTTAGAGGAGAAAAAACTGTACCAAGTAACCAGTTTTCTGCAAGATGGTAAATGTAGAGGGTCGGAGATCATGAAAGCAGATAATTATTTAATTATAATACTAAACATTTTACTTTATCACAAAATTGTATATGGTATAAATGTTGTTATTAAGTGAAATATTTTAAACATACACCGTTGCTATACTATGTCGTCACAGAAAACCCAGTCTGAGACATGAAACAGACGAAAAACGAGCTAAGGGTAGCTGTAGTCAAAAGATATCAACCTCATACTGTTAAAGTAGACATGGTGTACTTTATAGCCAAACTATTATCTTGACAACCTCGAATGCATTATTGTTTTCATAAATTGTATAAATATTATTTTGAATTTGGTAAGGCAGTTTTTATTTTTTTTGTGATGGTAGTACAAACAATTTTCTACTGGGTTACAAATCAGGGATGTTGAGAGCTTCTTAGCTCCTGGTTTTGTTTCATTTGTAAATAGTATAACGTTATTATTGCCAAACGTCTTATTGCGTGATACGCGTGTAAAATTGCGTTGCGGAGTGGCTGTTAATTGTGCTCGTTTGTGTGATAACATTAATGCGCGGTTACATCATAACTGGTTTCTCGTGTACTTTACGTCTCTGCAGGTTAAGTTATCGTCGATAAAGTAATTATCACATATATAATTGCAGTATTTTACAGTTAAATTAAATATTCTTTGTAGCTGTGTATTGGTTCAACACTTATAACATTTTCAAAAACAGTAGCCTATCATCCTATTACAAAATCAATAAAACCAGAATGGCTGGGCCGTGATTAGTTGTGGACAAAGGCTGCACAATATAAAGTTTTCTACAATTCACATTAATGGCATTTTATCTCTTACGCTAAAGATTTATTGTTTCTTGTAAGTGATCGAATGTCGCATTTGAACTTCCGAAGGAAAATCTTTTGAATCCGTATTTGGGTGCCATAATTCATTCGTTGTACAGTTTGGTCAACAGAAAATAAAGCATTGTTATTGCAGCGAGATCATATCTTTGTGTGACCTTCTAAACATTGGCCAGATTTTGGATATGCCCACTTACAGAAGTTCTGTGTCATCTTGACTACATATAAATAAGTTTTCTAAAACGATTTTCCCCCTTATCATTAGAATTTCTTCTGATTTACATTATAGTTTCGCCTGTCGAAATTGCTATGCTAAGTTCTCATATTTAGACATTGAGACCTAAGATTTTTGTTTGGGTTGCTGTATAACATGCTTTGTAAACCTAAGGTGATTTACATTATTGCGAATTTATGTTTACCGCAGGAAAGCGAGCAGATTCCATGACTATAAGACTATAACGTCCGTCATAAGGTATTTATGATTCACAATGTATATTTCATGTGTTGGATTGTTAGCACAAACTCATACTCGAATAAGACTTGGCTAACGCGGACAGCTGGCAAAAAAATGTATCTGCAAACGTACATACTTTATGTATATTTAGTATGATTTGATAACAAGCCCTATGGACCTGTCAAAAATTTTGTTGCGTTTTGAACAAATACATAGAGGGAATGCAAGAACAGTCAAGGGTTATTTTCTGTTACTACATTAGTAAAATTAAAAGTTAAATGCATTAAGTAGTATTTGCCCACTTAGTAATAGTGTAGGGTCATTTTCTGCCCGCCTACAGAATCATCATTATTGTTGAATACCAGTAGTACTTTCAACGTACGTGTCTATTGGTTAGTATCGTTAATTTCGCCGAATAATCAATATGCCTAATAAAACATGTAAATCACAGTATCTTTAATACAGGACAAGTAATAGCACTTCGTACGAACGGGAAAAGTTTGAGAGGAATTGTAAAGTTGTTGGAGCGTAACTTATCTAACACCCGTATCATTGTGAAACGAAATGGAGTGGGCACAAGGAAAATAATCCCAGAACCGGTCGTCCGTCAAAGTTGACTAAAAAAGGAAGACGACACATTGTAACAGTGGCCTTGAAAATCCCAGAAAAAAAGTGCATGGTGTCTTGCAAATGACCTGGTGTCAGTCAGAAAAAAAAGTAACATCCTAACACCGCGCAAAATGTTCTTAATCCCAATGATATTTAGTCGTTTAGAGAAAAAGTATAAAACGCTAGAACAGAAGAAAGTTTTGTCCACAGTGAATAATGGTGGCGAAAGGTTTATGGTTTGGGGCTTCAAAGCGAATGTAGACGTAATGGGATGTAATACGTCAGTTCGGATCTTAGAAGACTGCAGTCTCTGTCGAAATCGCCAGACCTGAAGCTCAGAGAATCTGTGGTTCGTACTGGAAGAAGGAATCGGGAAAACTAACATTACGGGCAATGACTTCAAACGGTATTTTACTTCGCAATTGGGAAACGCGTAACAAAACTGCACAAGAAAAATTGTAAAATCAATGTCTTGGCGATTGGAAGTACTAATAATACAGTGTACAAAATGTTAGAATCATACGGCGTGACCCTGAACTACAGGCGCAAGCGCTCTGAGGTGATTCACTATACAAAACGAGATAGAAAACATTTTACGAAATATGTCCTATAGTAATTCGTAAGAGAGATAGGTGTTCTTAAAAACAGATATTTCAGATTTCTTATTTAAAATTATAACACGTAGTTGAGATGAAAGAAAAATTCCCTGAATACTGTTACGTTGAATGGAAATCTGATGCAATATGTGAACGGTTGTTGTGTCATATCATCCCCATTCATTCTGAAAATAGGGGGTGGCATGTTGTTGTCTGTCAAATGTATATAACCCTAGGATATTTATAGCTTTTAATGAAGCCATAATAATGTGTACAGTTTGCATTGGTGTAATTCTCTTAGGTGAACGGTTGTCGAGATAAGAAAGTTTTCAGGGTGCAGTTGGTTGCCTGCCTGGTATAGGCTATTCACGGTAAAGTGTGCTTTTTTGAGAGCCATCTCATCATTTGGAATAATAATCAGTAAATATATTTTATCGTAGCCTTAGACGTTAAATTCCGAATGCTGTGGAATATACACACTGTGTTTATTACTTACATGGCAATATACCTAAATGTTACGCACATTTGTTGCCTAGTAATAATGCACCCCCTATTTTCTTTATGAATGGGAATGGTATTACCCCTCAACCGTTCGCAGATTTCAGATTTTGTTTCAAGACAACAGTATTCACTAAATTGTTCTTTCATATTAAGTAGGTTTTATTATTTTGGATTAAAACCATTTGAAATATCGATTATCAAGGTCACCTACGTCCCTTGCGAATCACTGTACGACACACATTGTGTAGGTTTGCTGTTTCATTTTGCATGTGAAATCACCTCGCAGTGATTGTACTTGTGGTTTAGGATCATCCTGTATACATAGACGCTTCGTTTTATAACCACATTCCATAATGTTTCTTTAGCACATTTTCTTAATATGTTACTCTGATTCACATTGTTGATTACCGAGCGAGGTGGCGCAATGGTAAACCTTTGGACTCGCTAGTATCTCGCTCCGGCCATCCTCATTTTGGTTTTCCATGCTTTCTCGAGAGCACTTCCGGAGTATGATGGGGTGGTTCCTTCCTCATGGTCGACTCCTTTCCCGATCCTACTTCTCTTAGCTACTTGCTCCGTCTATAATGACCTCGCTGTCGACGAGACATTAAGCCCTGCCTACCACATTGTTGGTTGTTTTTGCAACGTAAGAACGTGTTTGTCACACGAATATTTTTGTGCCCGAAATTCTACATTACCAGTGTGCGTCGCTTTTCTATAGGCTATTCACGGTAAAATGAGTACTTTTGAAAGCTCTGCTTAAGATCTACTTGTATGCACGTTGTGTATTGCTTCCGCCTTACGTAAAATTTATATTGACATGGACATAATCACTTTATTCATACATAGTTCAAGTGAAAGTGTGAAATTATTATAAAAATAAATATTTAACAAATCTGCTCACTCATTTTTTACACTTCGATCCATTAAAAAAAAGCAAAGCGAAAGAAATAATTTAAGTTATCGGAAATAGTTACCTAACATTTTTTATTCGACGGTAAGATGTGGAACTACTTTCCCTCCATCTTTGCCAACTTTACTGGGCGCATGTCTCTCAGTTCGCCCGTTAAGTATATGCAGGTAGGAGCTGCGCCTTTTTCCTATGGTTGATTTCAAAAGTGCTCACTTTATAGGGAACAGCCTTTAGCGAAGTGTAACTCTACTGCAGTGTAGCTCGCCGTTCATCCAGCAATGGCTAGACAGCAATCTTGGTGACAGCAGTTGCTTGTCTCTGATTAATTTCCTTTAGGTATTGCCCCCCCCCCCCCCTGTTCCTCCTCCCTAAAAACCATTTTTCGGCTTAATTGAGGGAAAACATTTTCTAATAATATTTTTTCCCCCAGAAGTTAGTTAGTAATTTGGAATAGGGGATGAGGTACAGCTCTTCTGTTTTCTCTTGGAGGATGGCTTCTGAACCGCATTTTTTTTTTATCCGCAGAGTAAATGGATCACACACATGCTCGTGCAAAGTAGTTTTCTGCCTCGATGAATCCATTCCTGACTGAATGATGCTGATCTCGGAATTTATTAAACGCATCTCGTTGCACAGTTAGGATAATTCATACTTTTTTTTTTTTAATTCTGTGTAAATGCGCAGTTTATTCAACTACGAAGGCAGTCGCTGTAGTATGATTTCGCGATTTGTTTTGTGTATGTCGTAGGTACTGAATACCGGTACTGTAGTTCGCAAAGCTCTCAATAGTTTGCGCGTAGTTTTAAATGCTGTATATTCCATACGTTGCTGATCAAAGAAAAGGCTGTTCACGATCAAATGAGCACTTTTGATTCAACATTAGAAAAAAAGTCACCGCCCCTGCCTGAATATATATTTTACCGGGCGCACTGCGTGACATGCACCCAGTTGGTAACGATGGAGGAAAAGTAGTTGCATATCTTAACGGCGAATAAAAAGTGTTAGGTAACTATTTATAATTACCTAAATTATTTATTTTGCCTTCTGTTTCTTTCGAATGAATCGAATTATAAAAGTGAGCAGATTTGTGAAATTTTACTTGTGCAACAGTTTAACAGTTCCACTTGATCGATGCATGAATAAAGGGATGAGGCCCAAGGCAACGTTAATTGTACATAAAGCGGAAGAATACACAACGTGCATACAAGTAGATCTAAAACAGAGATTTCAAAAGTGCTCATTTTACCGTGACCAGCCTATAGCTGATTTCATAACTTGAAGTGCGGTGCTTCTTGCATACTGACTTACCCATATCTTTTTTCTGTGATGTTGGTTTCTAAATTTATTGTCACTATTATCTTACAACAGGTGTGTGTGCAACATTTTGTCTACACTGAATGAAAAAAATATCGGGGATTAATCTTAATCCACCATTTGTAATTAGCTAAATTTAAAACTATGCTTCGGGTGTATTTTAGCTGTTCGATTAATGGAACAGTAATGATATTCTTTTCAGCAATTCCACTGCACGTGTCTCTTTAATTTTGTAAGTCGCGAATTTCTTCGTCACATAAGCTCTATTAAAAAGCGCCACGCAGCCTGCACAATGGAACTTTAAATTACAATAAAGTGACGTAAATTTAGTGTGTCGCCAACATTTTTATTTAATAGGCCTAATATATTATACCAAATTCTAGTTGTATCTTCAGAGGAACAAATATTATCACTTTGAGCAATCAAATGTTGGCAAAATGTTACAAAAATATGGCCTCACATGAAATTCATTGGAAAATTGACTGCGATGTGATAATTTGTAAAATAAAATTTGAAGCTCTGTCTAGAAGTATTTAACCTTCGCTGCTCGATTATTTAAGTCATCCATTTCGGATAGGTTTCTTATAAACGGGATAAGTTTGAAAATCTAATATAATCTATAGAACTTTTTAAGCTGCAGATTCTCGGTAGCCGGTGAAAAACATTGTATTAATTCAGTCAAAATATTTTCTACTCATAAACTGGGAGTTCGCTACTGTTAGATTTAATTAATTAATTCGTTGCTTGCGAGTGACAAATACAAAGTCTTTAGAAATTAAATTTGAGAGTTTATTTTAGTGTTGAAAACAAGTACTTCGGAACTTCAAGTGCATGTCTGAGTAGTGCTATCTTATCTTGTTAGCGCTATAGTCTCTGGCTGATTAAAGTGTTCATAATATTCTTTAATAAGTCTGGTTATGTGAGAACAGAATTCACCATACGGTATAGAATTGGGTTCAGATCGAATTTATTGTACACGTTTGCTTGTTTCAAAAAAATTTATTTATATATTTTTTTATTAGATAAAGAGCATCTGAAGTTTGACGTCTGAACTAAGAGACTGGGAATGCTTACTGAACAAAAGTCGTGCAAAATTAACGGTCTTGTAGGTTTTAATACTCCTCATGTGTACAAATTTACCTAGAGTACGTGGTGAATCACATCGCATATGTTTCAGGCCTGCAAATATTGTACACGTGGATCAGACAGCCATCGCAAAGAAGATCTGAAACAATTAAAATTAATTTAGAATAAGCAAAGAATGCAGCACTTTCCCTTCTCACTGTTTTAAACCTGAGATGACGTGAGAGGAAGGACTAACAAAAGAAATTACAACCATGGTGACAAAATACTTGCACGAGATATGTTTTTTATTAAGTGTTTTGTTAGTTGGAGGAACGTTTTCGGAATTGCTGACAAAATACATCGCACCAGAAAATATCGCAGATATGTAGCCATAGAAGATAAATAACATACTATGTAACCTGTCCATTAGAAAAATTTTGGGCTTTTCCACCATTTTAACGTAACACTAACGTGTTTTGAAAATAACATTGCTTGTCATGTACATATAACAGCAGTGTCTGCTAATAATTTAGATAGTAGTTTGCAATATGGTTATGTTAGTATAAATTTTACCGTGCGGTTAGGCCAAGAACTTCGTACAATATGTCTTATGTCGATAAGCTTTAAGAGCTCGTTAAAAATTTCAGTTAATTGAAAGTTCCCATAAAGTGAACGCTCTTTAAATGAACAATTACTTTTTCTACAATTTTGAAAATAGTTTTTATTTTATAGGAGATACAAGAATACTACCTACAAAGAGATTCCTTGAGTGATTTTGACCAAACCCATATCACCTGCTTCTAATTGAAAACCCGAAATGGATGCGTGCATGCACATGAATATATTTAGGACTATCTGAGCCTTGCGTATTATCACTTTATACTTTTTCGTTAAAAATTAATTGGGCTTTAGTTTTTAATTATTGGGAAGCCAGCTTTGAAATAAATAAATATAAATAAATATATATATATATTTATTATCGCATTTATGTATACGCTGTGCTTGACAGAAGAATATGTCATCAACATTATTACGCGGAAGCTCATTCACTAAGGATTCTGTGTTTATGTATGTATGTATGTTATGTATGTGTGTGTGTGCGCGCGCGTGCGTGGTCAAACTTTACAGACTACCCAGCTTCCATTCTGCGTTCACAATGACGTCTACAGGGGCGACACCTCAAAGGGAAATTCTCCCGTACTGTAGGTATAACCGGCCGAGTCGCCATCAAGTTCAGTTACCCAACACGCGTTGAGATTGTTTTTACAAGCTCCAAGGCTAGCAGCAAAGCTGCGCGTGGTAATTAAAACCGAACTGCCCATTGTTAGCGCGAGTCGCATGTAAGCAATGTTGGAACGAATGGGCCGTTCAAGATTACGACTCCAAGTACTGCGCAGCCAGACGGCCATTAAAACGCGCACCGGCCGCGTTATGCCCCAACGCGCACGACACGACGGCTAACAGCCAATGAAATAAAAGATAGATCGCCGTAAGCCCTACTGATTTTGTCGTTCGAGCAGCAATTTTGGATTAGAAATGATTTCTATTCTTCGTCGTGTCGTGCGACACGACACACAGAATGTACAACATTAGAAAATTAAATGTTATTGCAAGATTTCCCTACAACGGTAAATACGCAGCTTAAAAGAAAAATAATTTGAAAATTACTGAATCTAACTCTAAAAATTATAATTTTACCTTTGTATGCATTAGCGATACCAATTGGTACCATTATTTATTACAAATTCCCCTCTTGTTCACCGCGTTTGAAACTAACGTAGCCTACCAGCGCCTTCTAAATAGTTAGGTTAAATGCCGAGAGCGTATTGTTGGTCGTGCTGTAAATTCTAGTAGTCACATTGAAATGTTTTGCGGTTGCGTTTTTGGTCGTGTCGTGCTGCTTTGGTCGGGGCTATGTAATTCCGGCATTACAGCCTTTGACGACTCTGCTTGGGGGAGGGTTTTATTTCCGTGTCAACGATCCCCACAGAGGCGGCCGCGCCAGTTCTGCACGCCATCAGGGCTCGCTGTGCTTTGTCACGTTCTGCTCAACGTTATCGCGCGAGCTCCAACGCAACACGCGAGTTCCGCCGACGCGGCGCGGCCGAGCCAGTGCACCGCCTTTCTTTTCCGCGAACGACCGCGTGACGTAACTGAGGTTCCGCTGTGACATGATATTGTTATGCATCATTCCCGGTTAGCTCTGGCCTTTTGTAAACCCCGCGCAGTTCGTTCTTAGAACACATTGTTTATACTTCCACGTGTAAAAAAACATCGCCAGGGAATTCATGACGAGCAAAACCATGCGTGCGCCATTAAGTAATACTGTGATGTGTTTACAACTGTGTTTTTTTTTTTTTTTTTAAGCGTTCCATTGATACCACGATGAGAAAATACCGAGTGCTATGATACTTTTACAATATTAATGTATGTAATACACAGGTGTTCCGTGACTCAACCGACATACTTCGGCGGCGTGTTATACAGATCATTGGCAACAAATAATGTCATATACACAAGTAGGCTATGCAGCCCCATTTCAGTTACAGGGACGTAAATTCAATAAAAACACAAATTGTAAATACTGAATGTCTTTGTTGAATGTCTCACACAAGCTGTTCAAATAGTGCACCATCTTACCGTAAGCAGGCTGCGATACTTGTAGCCCACCATGACTTTGTGCCCCTGCATGTTCATTTCTGAGTTGATTAGTGGCGTCAGTTATCGCCTGTAGCAACTGGTATCGTGTGTGTGATCGCCGTCCGCTGTAAACCCTACTCTTCAGGCAGCCCCAGAATAAAATGTCCAGTAGGGAGATGTTTGGAGAGCGCGCCGGCAATGAGACTGGCCCATCTCTTTCAATCCACCTGCGTGGATACTCGGCTGCTACACCACGCCCATTTCCGTCACAGTATCCGTATACAAACACCATGTCTGCGTACTCTGCACGTGTAAACATTCCTGGCATTGTTGCACAACCACTCGCCTCGACACACTAACAAAGACTGGCCACGCAAGCCACACTAGAAGTGTCTGCTTACAGTCTGATTGAGCACATTTTGAACAGCTTTTGACTTACAATATGAATGTAGTCAATTGCATTAAAGATATTCAGTAATTCTAGTTCGTGTTTTCATTGCATTTACGTCCCTGTAACTCTGGAATGGCCTGCATAGCCTACTTGTGTATATGGCAATTTTATTGCCATTGATCTGTATAACACGCTGTCGAAGCATGTCGGTTGATTCGCGGAACATCCTGTATGCCACTATGACGCAAAACATATTGTTTTGGATTTGAGTTAGGGGTTGTACAACTATTGTTTTAGATGATTCGCTGTCTATAGTTCAGGCAGAGCTTGTGCAGGTTACTTAGGTTAAAATTATCTTGTATTAAACGCTAACACCGTTTATCTTCTACAGTAACTTTCTTATATGCCAATTACTACTGTGTTGTGCATACAACAGGAAGCCAATTTGTCGCGTCGATAGTAAGCATTATACGTCTGATAATGTGACATTTAAGTATGAAACTATTTTACCTGATTCTCTACCACCGCAAGTATTCTTAGTTATCTTAACCTTATAATTCACGCAGATACTAGAAGTATAGGCTGTTCACGATAAAATGAGCACTTTTGAAAGCCCTGCATAAGTTCTATTTGTATACACGTTGTGTATTCGTCCGTCTTATGTGAAATTAACATTGCCATGGGCCTCATCACTTTATTCATGCGTTGGTCATCTGAAACTGTGAAATTATAAAAAAAAAAAAAAAAAGGAAAAACTTTACAAATGTGCTCATTTTTACACTTCGATGAATTAAGAAAAACAGAAAGCAAAACAAATAATTTTAAGTTATCATAAATGATTACCTAACACTTTTTATTATACCTTCAGATATGGAACTACTTCTCATCCATCGTTACCAACTTCACTGGGCTCACTTCACTCAGTGCGCACATTAAAATATATGTACACTAGATAAGATCAGTGACATTTGTCTAAGGTTCATATACAAAGTGTTCACTTAATCGTGAACAGTCTTTACACGCAGTGCGATGATAACATAGTACGCCGCTCAGATCTTGCATGTAGCGGCGTTGTCGCACTTATGCGCGTGGAGGTGTCCCGAACTTCTCTGCCTCCAACGCAGTGTCTATATTAGGGTCTATATTTCACCGGACTCGAAAGTTAACATTTAAGGCTACAGTAAAATATATTTATTGAATATTATTCGAAATGAGAGGGTTTCAAAAAAGTGTTCTCTTTACCGTGAATAGCCTAAACCAAACGATTCTGTTTTGTACTTTGGACACTGCTACGCCGCATTAATTTTAAGTTAAGCCTTTATCAATGTTTCGTTACCAGTTTTTGAGTTATGTTTGCTGTGCATTGAATATTCTTTATATATATATATATATATATATATATATATATATATATATATATATATATATATAAACTGTGTACACATTTGCGTCTATGAAAGCATGCGCCCAATAATATTTTTAATGATTTGTTACAAATATTCTAACCTCAAACTAGGCGCGAAAATTTTCGCCTCCTCCGGCAGGAACTATTATAACCTCCTGATTCGTAATCGTTGGCTTACATTCCTTTCACAGACATTAAAGTTGTATTTTATTATATCTGCAATTTGGGTATTTATCTTCAGCCTGGCGCAAGTATTACGATTTCAGCCTGCAGAGACAAAGATTTCCTCTAGAAAGTTCTGAAAGAAATTTGTAATTAATAATAGAGACTCACGTGAACCTACTACATTTTTGTTCTAACTTTTTCTTTGATTACACATTTTATAAATAGAACTGTGGTAAATTATGAAGCGAGAGCGAGATTATGCTGTGTGGTTGCCAACACGTAATTGTTTATGGGCCCAGATACAGCCAGAAAATAAGAACCAAAGTCTGATGTGAGAGTGCTCTCTCCCTCTCTCTCCCCCTCTCTCTCTCCCCCTCTCTCCCCCCCTCTCCCTCTCTCCCCCTCTCCCCCTCTATCCCCCCTCTCTCTCTCTCCCACTCTATCCCCCTCTCTCCCTCTCTCTCCCCCTCTCTCCCCCTCTCTCCCCCTCTCTCCCCCTCTCTCCCCCTCTCTCCCTCTCTCCCTCTCTCTCCCTCTCTCTCCCTCTCTCCCTCTCTCCCCCCCTCTCTCCCCCTCTCTCCCCCCTCCCTCCCTCTCCCTCTCACTGCTTGGTTACGACGCTATTTTACTGAGAGTACGAATGTTGATCGTTATTTGGAGTACGTGAAACGGCACATACTGGGCCATACGAGAGTATTCTTCCCCTCTGTTTGGAAACGGCAGTTGTAAAGCCTGAGCGACAGCTACAGAACCACTTCAGGAACAGCACAAACACAGTTACAAGGACAGGGCTTGCCGTGCGTGCCAAACGGGCAGCCTCTGTGGTTCGGCTTGCCAAGGAGTAACGTGTTTCGGAGAATGGATCTACCTTTCCTCGCTGGCCAACAAAGCGTGACTCGTAGAAAAATTTAACATTTTTATAATTTAAAGTTAACTGGGGCGATATTAGAATATTTAGTTTTAAATTCATTCCTGGAAGACTGTTGATGAGACTGCGCCCGCAAAAAGCGGATCTGCATGTGTAGAGTGAGTGAAAAGATTTGGCGGCTCTTAACAGCGCGGTCTTGAGAGCCAATGAGATTAAAGTGAGGTGAGACTGGAGCAGCGCCGGAATGAAGGGGCGGAGAAAGCGGAATATCCCCGAGAAAAACCGCCGACCAGTGGCTTCGTCCGGCACGATTCCCACTTGCGAAAATCCTGAAGAGACCCAGCCGGGGATTGAACCCGGTTCAACTTGGTGGGGGCAAGCATGCTAACCGCTCAGTCACCGTGGACACACATACTTGAGGATTGGAGCGGTTCGAAAGTTTATTTGATATTTGACGGGCTCAGCCGGAATGATTGGCGGGGGAAACGGAGACCAGCAGCATCGTCCGACACGATTCCCAAATGCGAAAATCCGGGAGCGACCCCGCCGGGATTCGAGCTTGGCCCCTACATACTGGGATACGTATGCATGTGTGCGTGTATATATATGTATGTATATGTGTATATGTATATATATGTGTATATGTATATATATATGTATAATATATATATATGTATGTGTGTGTGTATGTGTGTGTGTGTGTATATGTGTGTGTGTATATATATATGTGTATGTGTGTATATATGTACATGTATATATATGTACATGTATATATATGTACATGTATATATATGTACATGTATGTGTGTATATATGTGTATGCATATATATGTACATGTATATATATGTACATGTATATATATATATATATGTACATGTATATATATATGTACATGTATATATATATATGTACATGTATATATATGTACATGTATGTGTGTATATATGTGTATGCATATATATGTACATGTATATATATGTACATGTAGGTGTGTATATATGTACATGTATGTATATATATGTGGTTGTCCTCCAGTAATTTTCAGTGAAATTTTTCTTCTGTTTTTCATTTCTATGAACTATGGCTTTTATTATAATATAAAAGGACGTAGGCTTTCGAAGTAGGTCTTAAATTTAATGTGTTTGTGACATTATTTAAATTTTTTCATATTAAGTTAACTTGCTGAAATGCGTGCGTAATTACCCTAACAAACCTTATACCGAATTAATGGTTGTGATATTTGGCAGTCTGATGAAATTTCCCGTATGAAGCTTGATGTATTTTTTCAATGGTGCTGGCAACTGTGTTACACAGCTTTCTGAAGTCGTTAACCGCCGGTATGTGTTGCATACTTAGCAACATGAGGTATATTTTATTTACTCTAAGCGGTAATTAATATCCATTTAAATATCACCTGGTATAATTTTTATGGCATGATTAAGATGCTAAAGTTAATAAGTCTGTCTGCAGACTTATTTTAAAAGGCGAAAAGTTATGTACAACATAAAACTAACTTAGTGTACTTTGGCTAGGCTTGTATTTTGACTGTCATACTTAAAATAGATTATTTTAGGAGATGAAACCTAGCTCGTTAAATTTTGATTTGCCATTGTGTTGGATTGTAAATTAAAAGAAAACTCACACACTTATTTGTTTGTATGGTTATTGTATGTATATAAATATTTGCAATAAAACTTAAAATTCTCAAAGGAAAGGCACTGTGGTTCATGCTTTGTTGATAGTTTAGTATTTGTAGTTAAACTTAGTGGTTGCAGTACCGATCTAAGTGTGTAAGATTTTAACTAACTGCTCCTTTCCGCTATAAAGGAGACACGCTTAACTCGTAGTTTAAGAGTATGATGGGAAATATAAACAACTCGAGTGGCGAATACTAAATATCATAATTATTGATATCACGGAAAGTCATAGACATGTTTAATGTAAAATCAGTGGTTAAAAAATTGCTAACTATGGTTAAGATGTTTTGATAGCCTGCCAGTTTAGAAAGATTCCGACTGTAATGTAGATTGCAAGAAATCTTAATCCTATTGCGAGTGGTAAGCTCAAGGCGGTGCTTTGCTCTAGCTGTTGAATTAAGTTTACACATTTGTAAACACAGCTCACATTTTCTTGTTTAATTATTTTACTGCCCATTCTTAGAAAGTCTGCTTGTTTGCACGGGAGACTTATGTCCTGGATTAAAGTAGACACGTAGAATAGCCCACGTTTCTATCCAAAAATCGTACACAACGTAGTTAAGGGTTTGTGTACAAAGCTTTAGATATCTCGTGTAATAGTTATGGAAATTTCCACTTCTGTACTCAGTGTTGGTACTCAGTCAGCATTATTAGTGTACGTGCTTGTGAATATCCTGCAGATAAAGGAATACGCTTTGCAATTTTCATCTGCAGTTGGCAGTATCAGACAAAAACACACATTTCGCGTTTATACTGGACTGCTGAGCTTTCATCCAAATATAATTTTATGCCCAAAGGCCCGCAAATCACCCAAAATTTTACCTTCGTTTTCATTTGAGTTTCTCTGAATGTCTAAAAGCCGCGTCCAAAAGGATGATAGTAGTGAGAATGGGGGGCTACTAAAATCAAGGTGCAAGAATAGCCTATGTAACCATAAGAATAACCTGGGGAGGGCTTGGGAGGCAAGGATACTGATTGAAGGCAAACTTTATTTTTCATTTTTAGGGGTGGATAAGATGTGCAGGCACCCCCACCCCCTCCCCCTCAACCCTGAGGTGTGTTGAATTAGGCAGTAACCCTTCCCCCTGCTCACCCCGGATGTGTGCTGTGATTGGCTGTTTAATGTTCCTGGTGCAAGAGGGTACCACCGGATATCTCTCTCTCCCACACACCCTAGCACTTCCTGTCTCATGCCACTGGCCACATACACGAAGCTAATCTCTCTCAACACAACAGTATTCTTTATTTTAAAATGTTTGTTTTTGTTAGCTAACATAATTTCGCATGTATATTCATTTAAACATACTTATACCTAGATATGACTGTCAAGCTATGGGTCTTGTTATCATTATATAGTGTGTAAATATTAGTTAAAATCAACGAACTATGCGAAAGAGAATAATGTGTAACTCGAAGAGCTGACTAATGAAAATAACATGTAATTTTATTTAATAAAGCCTTGCAATAAGTTCGAAAACACCCAAATTTGCTTCGAGCGTCACAACTGCCGTTATTCAGCTCTTATTAGTTCGATAGTCGAACAGTGCATACCACGATTCAGATCAAGAGGAAACCAAAATTATAGTGAAGCCATGATAGATGTATGTATAAGAGATGCCATCTGTTTCATACTGAATAGCCATAAAGATTCTAATAACAGTGCATTTTTCAAGAAATCAAAAAGCATTTTTTTTTTCATGAAGCATTCCCTGATATTTTTTATTTTGTTGGAATTTCAATTTTGTAGAAAATAAATTTTATTAATTTTAAATTTTGTTTTAAGTTGCTGCATTTTTTAAAAATCCAATCTGTAATAATACTTTCCAATTAATTACGATACAAACATACACAAACACACACACAATTACACAACTCATTTGCACACATCGGCCAGTTTCAAAACCCCTAGTATCATTTACAAGCAAAACTATATACTTGACAACTATATCAACATATCATACATCTCAAATGAACAAATCATACAAAAACATGCACGATCGTATTATGAGACCATTTCAACCTATTATATTAACATCATGCCACCAGACTTACTTTTCAAAACATTTCAACCAATAAATCCAGAAAACGTAGCATTACCTTTAAATGTATTTTATTGCATATTTAAGAATTAATGCTTCCAGTAAATTGCATACCATCTCCATCACATCGCAGAAGTTCGGAGAGCAGTACTACTTCCAAACATTCGCCCTATACTCAACATCAGATATTACTAAAAGACTTATAATAAAAACACGCACTTTTTTTCAATCTAACGTTAGGATATTCGAATAAACTCGGTACTAGATTTCACATAATTTAATCATATCTTCATCATTATTAATCAGATATGAGCTCAAACAACCTAATCTAGTGTCAACGTGATTGCAGCTGAAGGATGATAACATCCCATCTTTCATTTATTAAAAGTGGCTTTCCTGAATTTATTCGCAATTTAATATATTACTGGAAAAAATACGTGTAACAAAATTCTCGTATTTCTTTTCTAAGTAACATTTAAATTGTAAGAAGTCCAAGCCATTAACTATAGATAGGTAGTTGGGCTTAATGTCTCGTCGACAGCTATGTCATTAGAGATGGTGTAAGTTTCACAGGGAAGAGGGATTGCGAAAGGAATGGGAAGGAATCGACCGTAGCCTTTGTTAGAGACCCATCCCTGCATTCGCCTGGAGTGATTTCGGAAAACTATGGAAAACCGAAATCAGGATGGCCGGACCAGGAATCGAACCCAGGTTTTCCCGAATGCGAGTGCAGTGAGTTACCACTGCGCCACCTCGCTCTGTCCGTTAACTATAGATTTATACCGGGTGAGGGATTTAAAACAGGCCACCCTAATATATTGGCCTCTTGTAAGGATAGAGGAAAATGTTTCGGACAAACGTTGTTTGGGGTGAAAGGGGCCATAATGTTACGTTAATAAATAGGTGTTGAACGCCGAGGGGTGACAAATATGGGGGTCAACGTCGGTATGTTATATGTTCTAGTACGTGTAACACATGTTTGCATTCATCTTGTGAAGAGATGTTCAGAGGTGGGTAATAAAGTATGTCATCCCATTAACAAAACCAAGTTGACCTCCATGTCTCCTTCACCCCATGACGTAACACCAAACTGTTAACGTCGCATTATGGCTCCTTTCCCCCCGAACAGTGTTTGTCTGAACTATTTTCTTCTATCTTTACAAGTGGGCGATTTATTAATGTGACCGGTTTTAAATGCCTCATCCTGTATAATATAGATATATAACGATCATATGCCCTCATAGCTTACAATTATTTTGTATGTATCAAGGCATTCACTACAATTATTTGATGATAAAAATGAATACCATCTTCAATTAACTTTTAACTCAGATTAGACTTGAATTACAACAATAGTCTTCAATACACTTTAAACTATTTTTCACATCAGTCAAAATTATATATCATTACTTACATATGCTCAATCATATCCTTCATTCTACAAAACTTTTGTGCAAACAATTCAAACATATTTATTACAGCCTTTAAACATATTACCTAAAAATATATACAGAAATCGTGAAAAAAAAAAACCTTTGAATTAGGTTGTGCTTACATTTGACTATATGTATGTTTAATATAGACTTGCTGGTAAATATTTGTGCACACATCATACACCGATTTACAATACACACAGGAATCTTTAAATAATTGCTCGTCATGTGATGATACATATTATTACTTAACGTGAATAACTTCCTTCAAAATCGGTACTGATATCCTGAAACTGTAGGGTTATTCACCCCAACACTTTCATAGCAAGTTAGCACATGTTTTTTTTAAGTTGTTAATGATCATTAACACAGTGTGGCATCTATAACAAGAATAATTCTTTCTAACTATGTTTCCTAAACATTATTATTTTTTTGTTTTAGTGTCTTCTCAATTTAAAAATTAAGTAAATTTTCTTACAAGTTGTACACTGGAAACGAGCTCGTGTACTCTTTTCCAAAGTACTTGGTGATGATGAATTCGAAGGACTTGATTTTAAAGGATAATCTGCAAATAATCTTATGCTTCCATGATGAATTCTCTTTCTTAAACAAACTTAAACATATTCCACATCGGTATACTTTCGAAGTAGGATTCTAGGAACATGCTATCTTTCCATGTCGATGAACATAACGATGTGTGGTAAATTTTTTTCCACAGAAACGACATACGGGTTTTATTCCCATTGATGGTCTACTTTTACATACTGCTCAATGCCTTGCTAACATAGAATTTCTCGTAAATGTACGATCACGCTCTGGGCAGCAAACCCTAATACACTCGGGATTATTTACACAACTACTTCTTTCAGGAGAACACATATTACGACTATGCTGACACAGAAATCCAGATGATTGTTCACACATTGGAGGAGTAAATTCGCAGCAGCTGAATACATGTAGGTTTACTTTATCACTAAACAAAGATTCTCATTTCAAACATCTATGTAGTTGATGAATGGGTTTACTGCGACATTTAAGTTCTTGAGAACGTACCTTTCCCTCATTGAAGTAGTCCCTTTCACAATAACACTTTTGCTTCATATCTAATGTTTGCTACAATGTTTCTTCTGAAGAGTGCATATCCAACATATTCGCTTCTAATACCCCAAACAGACTGAACTAACTACCTAAAGATGAGCTTTTATACTTTTTGTAAATATATTAATATAGGGATAAAATTACATATGTAAAATCATCTCATGTAAAATGAAACTATTCTTAATATGAAAGCTTAAAAATGGATATTTTAATAATTAGTTTATTTTGCATGTCATTAAGGTTAGCAGGGGCTAGAGCTGACATGTGGTGTGGTCAGGCGAGAGAGCCAATGATGGTGAATGAGCACAGTGTCCGGCAGAGTTAGTAAAGACTGTATGCTATGTACCAGTTCAGCATGGTAGAGACGAGAGCTGTTGGCTTGCATTGTGTTTGGAGTATGCTTACATGCTATACATTGCTACACCACGACTAGTATTATATACATTAGTTTACACCTAATATTTAAATGTTAACAGGAAGGAACATGACAGACAGTTTTTCTTAGTTCAATATTTCTTTAATAAATAATATGTTGCCAGTCGACGTAGAATGAAAATTAGGTTACAGTAAATAATAGATTCTGAAATAGTGAGAAGAAATGTAACTAATTATAGGTTTGTATAGTAAGAACAAGGCCAGTTTGGTCAACAGGTGCTGCGTTTGGCTACAGTATTCAGCCGGCGGTCGGGGAATGGAGAGTTTAGTAGTCGGTGCATCCTGAATAGCTTTCAATACTAGTAGTAGTAGTTGTGTATTTCCAACCCTGACACACTGTTTTAATATATAATTTAAAATTCTAACTTCATACGAGTTTTAAAATGTGTGTGAACAGTCGCAAGAGGAGATGTAGTTCGCTTTCAATAGTAGCAGAAACATATTTTTGCAAGCTATGTGTTGAATTTTCCCTATTTCATTCAGATTGCAAACCCTTCAGAAATAAAGTCAAAGTGGAAAACAGTCATTATAGCAAAGGAATATGTCAGATAGTCTTTATATAATAAGACGAGGTGTGAAATTGCCTTATACAAAATAATGCGTCACTGACATATTGGGAAAATGAAAGAACAGTCTTTATTCAAATATTACTTCGTAAAATTAACTGTGGGGCTAACATGATTCTGGAATAGTTGGAAAAAGATGAAGGAACAATCATTATATATATATACACACACACACACGCACACACACACAAGAAGTCTTAAAATTAACTTACATAAAATAATGCTTTACTGTCATATTGGGAAACACGAATGAATATATGAATGTCTTTATTCACAAAATCATGCTTTACTACTATATAGTATAAGTATACGATTGTATGTAACAATATCAGGTGCTTTAGTAGAGGTCGTGTCGGAATCCTTGTCATGCGAGTCAGCCAAGTGTGTACGTGAATTTAGTCGAGCAAAGCGAACTGTTGTACGGTGTAGTGGGATAGCTGTATTGGTGCATGGGCTGTTGACCAGCGGGGTTTATGGTAAACATTTATACACAAACTGAGTTGAGGCTGCAAAGTTACAATCTCAGCATGCTGAGAAACGGCTATCTACTGACGGTATATGTTGCACTGCGCTGTGCATGGGTGCTAACCATTGCTATACCATGGCTAATATAATACATTTTTACATGTAATTTTAACAATTGGGAATATACTTTGCTTACACAAGGTGGAAAATATTATCAGAAGTGATGCTTAATAAACAGTCTAAAGAATTTGAGTTTCCAAACACCAGGTTGGATGACATGGTTGAACAGTCTTTATTCAAATAAATCTTCACTGAAACAGGCTTTTTATGTAATAAAATTAACTTTACCGAATATTTAAGCACTTCATTTGATAAAATAGCAGATGTTGTTGCTATTGGACTGCCAGTGGTGGCTGGACTGCCGGTGACAAGAGTATATCAATAGATATACCTCCCAGCACTACCTCCGCTCAGAGAAAACTGAATTCAGTCTGCAGTCGGGAATGCCAGAGCGCGGGCATGCAATTAGGGACTCTGTATGCTTAATTAGTGTGTAATTATTCTTCATAATTGTGCAATTGTTTAATGTCTCAGTACTAAATGATTGTACTTGTTCAATCCACAATTGCTAATTATTCATTATGAGTACTTAGTAATTACTCATTGAACGGTTTTTCGATTGTAACTGACATTTGTGATGGTCATTTGCTATATTTGTAATGGTCAAAATTCAATTCATTATTTTTTTCCTGGATTTTAAATGGCCATTGCACATCCTACCTCAGTCCCTCAGCGACCTTCGAACAGGCAATGCGTATGGTAATTCCGACCTCCAGAGTTCAATTCCGTGCTAGACATCGAACAGCAAGTACTAAGCTGCTCCCGACCCCCAGATCTCGGTCTTGCATCACACACCGAACAGGTTATACATGATCAGAGTTCAGTCTGCAGTCTGGAGTGATACGGAGCGGACATGCAAATGAAGTTCAGTTACTTGTGCAAATGGTAATTATTATTCTGTGGGTAATTTTTTATTTAAATTGTTTGGTTAATTATTGTCTTGGTGCTTAGTGTTCTTATTGAATTGCAATTGCTGTATTTTGTAATGGTCTTTATTCATTTCCTAAATTTATGTTTTTTTTTAATGAGTTAAATGTTAGATTTGTAATGGTTGTTTTCCAGTTATTCAATTGCTGGATTTGTAACACTAAAAATTCAATTCGTTATTTTTCCAGGAATTGTAATGGTCATTTCTGTAATTGCACAATTCCGACCTCAGTTGCTCATCAACCTCCGAACAGATAGAACCTATGGTGGGGCTCCCGATCTCCAGAGATCAACCTTCCACCAGATTCCGGCTAGGCAACACCTATACTGCTCCCCAAACCCTCCCCCTCTCATCACCCACCATCACAGCTCAGCCACTCGTCGACCTCCAACCAGTCAACACCTTTGCTGTTCCCGACCTCCTGAGCTCAATCGTCTGCGAGACACCAGACAGTCAACACTCCTACCCCTCCCGACCCCTCCCCCACATCCTCACTCACCATCGGACCTCAGTCATCCGCCAGACTCCAAATGAGGAACATCTACTCTCCCCAAATGTCCCTTGTGCCATTCTTGCTCCAAGAACTAACCGACAAATCAGAGCACATCTCCAGGGAAAGTAAGGGTAACATCAACAGCCAATCACGGCACATTTCAAGGGGGGGAGGGGAGGAGTTACAGCCAATCGCAGCATACCTCAGAGGAGGAGGGGGGTGCCTACACATCGTATACACCCCTAAAAATGAAAAAAAAAATGGTTGCTAGCAATTAGTATCCTTGCCTTCTAAGCCCTGCCGAGGTTATTCTAATGGGTTCATAGGCCATTCTTGCACCTTGATTGCAGTGGCCCACCGCTCTCGCTACTAATTAAGTATTTTGAACTCACACTTACAAGAAAGGGGAAATATTGGGTTTTATTGGAATTTCCATATAAGTAATTGTAGTTGATTGTGTAAACCCGGAAGAAAGGTCTTAACTAGGCATGGGGCATCCTCAAACGCGTTCGACAGATTAAAAGTATTTTCTACACTTATAGCGCACGACATACATTTTCGTTGTGGTAGATACGTGTATAAAGAAGAAATTACGAATTAAAGGTGATTTAAATAAATTTTTTCTCATACAAGCTTCAAAATGGTACAAAATAAATGTACTATGCTACAGCTGAACATAATTACTTTAGTGATTAGAATGCCATGAATGTTTTCTTAGAATTCTGTTACACGGTTTGCCCCCGTGTCAATTTTATCTTTTGAAAGAAATTGAATTCAAAATAGTTAAAAGATAAACCCGTATTGCATGTGATTCAATTGTCATATTTCAAAGGAATTGCTACATGCGATTCCCGTGACTTCGTCACACGCTTCACCTGAAACCGAACTTTGTGTATAAATATATTTTTACTTGTACAAATCAATGTTTTAAGTTAAAAATTTCCTATTTGCGTGAAAATAAACAGTATGAATGTTATTTTTCATGTTATATTTTACTTACATAAATTGCCATCGATAGTGTCATGAAACGGTATATCCTCGAAGCCTAGAAAAAAATGTGCGCTTGAACAGATTTAAAGGAAGCTACATGATGGCGAGAGACAGAGAGAGGAAGGGAAGCTTTTGGGAGTGTTTAAAGAGGGACTGTTGGCAGTGACAACGCCAAACCAGTTTAGACAGGGGGTAGGGAATGTAGCAGCAGGTGGTGAAGGAGCAAGAACCAAGAATACGGTGGCCGTCGTCACTGGGCTGTGACCCAGTTTCAAAACTAGCCGTGATAAATCCGCCGTTTTTTTTAAGGCGCTTACATGAAGAAAAGTTTAAGCAGTAGGCAATACGGAGTAAGCAGTATGTTTCAGAAATTGTTACGGCACAATAACGATCATACTGCCGAGATTCGGCCGGTAGAAAATTAATTTACAGTGTGTTTTTGAAATGATAATAGAAGCAGGTTTTTATTTATAATACTCTTGCAATCGACAGCTGTTAGAAGCAGGCCAGCGGGAGATAAATCTTGAAAGTTCGTCTTGGGTAATCAAAATGTAAAAATGTTCGCATTTAAATGCATGGCCCTCTCTTATTAGGTAAGAGTTAATGGTCCGAGATTTTTTCTCGTTTTCAAGGCACAGCGATACGGACGATAATAACACGCATGTCCAGCGTCCCGTCGCTCCTATGCGCAAGGCAACTGAACCTCCATGCAGTGCTTCGGCTGTTAGATCTGTAACAGTGGGATTTTATTACACGCTATTGTTATCCTACTTATTAAGGAAGACTTGGCTTAAATTTAAGTTGCTACTTCTTATCGATGAAAATTTAAATTGCGAACTTCAACCATTTTCCCAGTAGAAAAAAGTCGTATTCCAGGACATATTATTTGCTGAGATACGCGTAAACACGCAAACGACGAATGCACAGAAAATATGTTTGGACTACTGCCCCTTAGGGAATGGCATTCGAATTCATCCTCCCTAAATCATAAATGCTAAAGGGGTTTACAGAAAAATTTAAGCATTGAGCAATATAAATTAAAAATTATCTTCAATAAATATAATATTATAAAATTTGAAAGCCTTGAAACAGTGAGTGGGGCGTGCGGTTTGATTTAGTTTCCTCGTCCCGGTTCCTACCGACTTTGCAAACTGCAAGATATTTCGACGTTATTCGGTCTGAAAACATTATGTGCCCGATTATATAATATTTTTCTTGACTACTCATCTCGGGTTTATGTTTATTAAATTAAAGACATTGTCAACTTATGCCGGTTTTCGCTTCCAAGTACTGACGAATGAGTCATATTAATAATATCCGGTAATCGAATCATTCTGTTGGTAAATAACTTAATTCCAAGAGTTTTTTTTTACATATCCTGAACATAACGAAATTAATTTTAAATTCTTCTAGTAACTAATAATTTTTATCATATCTCTGCCAATGTACAGCGTACGACCATTTACATCAAAGGGACTATTTACAGATGTCCCTATGAGACGCGTAACTTTGATAATTTTTGGTCGTGACAGTAATAATATCTACCGCCGATATATTTAGCTGGTAGCTGATTTTCTTTGACAGTTTCTCCTGTTTCTAGCCATGTATTATAATGATGATAATTAGACATAGGGGCCTACTTAATGGTCAGAAACGCAGTGACCAAACTCTACACATAGTTTCTTTAGACCAATAGTAACAGTAATGCCTTATACGCTTATATCAGAAAATGTATTTTTATATTGAATAATTGTGTTCAGATTTGCGTCGTAAGATGCCTGGAGGACAAAGGGGTGCGATCATGTGTGTAGGATTAGTTGCATAGGACGTAAGCCTGCGACACTCAATTATTGCATACGCAGCGTCTCGTGCCTATTCCTATGCAACTTGTCGTACACGCATAATCCCACCGCTTTGTTCTCCAGGCGTTGTACGCCACAACTTTGAACAAAACTAAATTATAAAAAAAAAATACTTCCCTGAATATTAGTGTATAAGAATTTTGTAAGACAGTTGGTCCATAGAAACTATGTCTGGAATTTGAGTACTGAGTTTCGGAACATTCTAGCCTGTATATGAGTTAGGCACTATAAAACATGTCTTCTGGTGCATGTAAACTTGCAGCATTAGTTTTTAAGCAACCACTGCACTAGACGAAAAAATATTAACTATTAAGAAATTAACATGTTTTGTCTTCTTAACAATAGTTACCAATCAACGAAATTGAATTTCACTTGCGTAATGGTTTATAGTAATAGTAGAGTAATTTTTATCCACTAACACCTCAGGTAACAGCAGTTCTCTATTAGATGATGCGCCGGCCAAATAGAGACACTGCAATACCACTATTAAATGTTGGTACTTGTCGCTTGAGTTATATCAAACTACATTATTTTATGTCCCCTAATGTAAAACATTCGGCTTGCTCGTGAAACCATATTATTTTCCCACACTAATTGATCGTTAGATATGACATTAAATATGGAATATGTGAACAAGTCATAAACTTAACGCCACAGCAACTAAAGGCTGTTCACGATAACGTGAGAACTTTTTAAATTAACCTTATAAAAAGTCACTGCTCCTGCCTGCATATATTGTAACGGGCGTACTGAGTAACATGCTCACAATAAAGTTGGTAACGATGGATGGAATGTAGTTCAACATCCATAATTCGAATAAAGAGAGTTAAGTGATCATTTGTGATAACTTAAATTATTTCTTTTGCTTTCTGGTTTTTTTATGTATCGAAGTGTAAAAATGAGCATTTTTGTGAATTATGTACTTTTCTTTTAATTTCGCAGTTTCACTGGACTGACGCTTGGATAAAGCGATGAAGGCCTTTCCAATGTTAATTTATATAATGCGGAAGAATACGCAACATGCATACAAGTAGATCTGAAGCAGGGCTTTCAAAAGTGCTCATTTTCCCGCGAACAGCCTATATAATATAGAAATGTTATAAAATCTTTTCGTAGATGTATTCTTAACTCTTTAAAGTTACCTATGTATAATACGTTCCCTACGTTTAGCATGCGAACCATAGAACCGTAAACATAACGGACATCTCTCCATGAGCAATAAAATTTCCCTACACGTACGGAAACTTCCGTACAGTTGGCAACGCTGTCTCGCCGGCGTACCACTCCGGTGGTTCGGGTTTGACTCCGTGGCGGAGTCTCAGCACGTTGGAAACATCGCCGTCGGGACCTGGCGGGGTTGTCTCGGGGGATTTACCGTTCCCAGTCCGTGTTCCGTCTTCAAGGCCGGAGAGCGCTCGGGGACCGCGTCATGGAAAACCAGTTCAGTGGGCACGTTAAGAGGCTGCGTCACACCTTATACAGAAATATTGTTCGTTTTAGTGTTAAAACCGAACAGTCGGGCTTTCTATAGCCTATTCACGATAAAGTGAACACTTTTGAAATCAACCTTATAAATATCTGCTTTTTTAACGGGCGCCCTGAGTGACATGCGTCCAGTAATGTTGGTGACGATAGATGGAAAGTAGTTCCATTTCTTAAAGTTGAGTAAAAAGTGTTAGGTAACAATTTGTGAAAACTTAAATTAAATATTTCGGTTTATGATTTGTTTTAAGGCACCGAAGTGTAAAATGAGCAAATTTGTAAATTATTTAATTTTTTTAAATAATTGCACACTTTCACTTGACCGACGCATGAATAAAGTGATGAGGCCCATGACAATGTTAATCCTACACAAGGTGGAAGAATACACAACGTGCATACAAGTAGATTTTAAGTAGGGCTTTCAAAAGTGCTCATATTACCGTGAACAACCTATAGCAACAACTGGCATGTAAACGGATTGTCTCCGTTTACCGCGTACCTGTTTATATTAGCTTCTTTTGTTTTTTTCCAATCAACTGTTTGTTAGTAATTTTTTTAGACTATGTTAGATTCCCTGAGGTTTATCCAATTTTTCTGTTTAGTTTCATGGATGCATCACAGAAAGGTCTATTATATCTTATTATTTTAGATTAAGAAATTTTTGCACGTTATGAAAGCATACCTATCAGAAAGCAGGTTTTAACGCATAGATTTAATGTAATTACTCAAACTGTTGAGTAGCTAAAACGCAAAAATCAAGTTACTACACAATATTATTTCTCTGATTCGTATCACCAGGTGTTTAGAAATACGTGGTAACCAGTATTAACTTCCACACGATCCATGCATATCATGTAGGAAGCCTTCTGGACGTGTATATGTGTACGATATTATATATATTTTTCAAATCGGAAATAACATATAACTTATAATATTTATATAATAATTATAGTTGTAAATAAAACTTACGTTGATATTTTACATCAAAAACTAAAAATGTACATGAAAACTGATTTAATTGATTTAATAAATAACTGCGTCACCAATATTTACTTGTTCTATATAGATACCTCATATACACGAGATTGATCATACACCAATAAATTTTCGATGGTAGGCCATTTTGCTCTCCGTGGACACCACAAACTGAATTGTGGGTATAGTCCATTGACAGTTACGTCCAACTTTCCTGAAGCGCTGCTGAAGTCCTGCTTACAGGATATTCCTCCGTGTCATGTAGACAAAGCTGAACTAAGTCTAGAAAATTACACCAAAGTTATTAAGCATCACATCCGTGCGAATTCAGTTTAATAATATTTTGCATATGAATAATTTCTTACTAGGCATTACCAACATGCCGTTTTGATGGGAATACGTCTTTCAATTTGCAACCATAGTGGGCGGCAATCGAGAAAATCCGATAACAAAATCGGGGGATAGAGTTTGGCATTGCAGCTCCGAATCTATAGTCTACATTCAAAGTTATATTACACCAGTCGATTGCCAAAGGATAAAAGAACATATGTTAAGTTGAGTAAGGTCTGCGAAGCATCGCGCGTAACTTTCGCGAAGTGTAACTTTTGATTAGCAGAAGCTACGACGCTCGTTTAGGTTTCAATCGACAGCTCTAGTCAAGATCAATCGATTGCATGTATAAAACAATTTGTGTGGGAATGGTTCTGGTGAAATTGTATGCGTTTAATGTAAAAAAACTAAGAAAACTGAACACAATTTCGGCCTATACTCGTCAAAAAGGCAATTCGAAATACAGAAATCGTATACGGTTGGAGAGAGCATATCAAAATCAATCCAGTGATACCCATAAAACCCCATGTGATAGAGTGAAGCGGTGCCGGGAACGTAAAATAAACACCAAAGCGTCCGAGCGCGTCAACGTAGACGTATTCACTCAAAACAAACGGCCGTGTCCCCAACACAGCCACGCTCCATTTTTTTCTTCTTGTTTTATTCACATTAATTATTCATGAAATATTAGGGGGGATTTTTCAAAGGTTTGTTTCCAAAAGTGTAAAGAAACTGCGAACAGTCTATAATAACGGAGTTGTCTGCGAGCCGATGAGTTGAGATCTGCCCAACTAAGTATTTTAGCTTGGGCAACGCGGATGAAAGCCGAAGTGGTGAGAAGCGCCCTGATTGGCTGTTAATGCAGCCTGCTCTGTCTGCTAGGCGTTGTCTGCGAACGTGTGAATCCACCTTTAAGATTTATTCACATTCACATCTACGGCGATCACTCCAAACAGACCAAACGGACCGAACCCTTGATTGTTCACATGCAAGTAGATTTTTCTAATTTTCCATTTTGTTGTTTGGATGCAAGTTGTTTATGATTACGCTGTTTTATTCGCTATTTTTATTACTGAAAGATTCCGAAATAAGTTATGCACAACAAGGACGCTGTCATGTTTACACTTTATTTTATTAATTCTAATGTAGTACCAATTTTTCGTAAATGATATTCAAGAAACGAATTAGGTTTTATACTTCCAAAAATACTTTAATATTTAAGTGCAACCTATCGGTGCATTTACAAACTATAATTGTTTAATACAAGTGCCGGGTAAAATCAGCGTTTATGTACTCATATTTAATTATTATAAGTATATACATTGAACTACTCTATGCTATTACATCTACACACGTTGATTATGCAAGAAATTAATGATATACACTATTGGTGAAGTTTGCTGTTCCCGCGAGCATAAATAACGGCGTGAGCTCAACTTTTCTCGGCATGGCTCGTGCGGAAAAAGAGAACAGTTTCTGATTGGCCTGATGTAGTTTTCTAGCTTCCGTGATCGCCGTACATGCGAACTTGGCCCTTGGGACCCCCCCCCCTCCCCCGCAACTCCTCCTTCGCCCGCTTCCTTACCACTGGAATTAACATTCAGGTTTTGTTAGTAAGTAAAATAAAACACTAACGAATCGTGTGGCCTTTCGACGTTCAACGAACACCTGTACTATTCAGTAACTTTCCTCTTAACCTCGAAGGTCGTTATGATATGAGTGAGCTATAATTTGAACACAGGAAGCAATTTCGTGTCTGGTTTGAGTGTGATTGAAGTAATAATTAGTTTTGTCGGCCAGCTGAAATTTTAAATTGGGGAATGACGTAACAGCGATGCTCTCTGAATACAGCGAATAAGATGCACGCATTACTCTCGCGCTTGAGGTTGAGAAGCGCGGGAGCGATAAGGGCGAGACTTTCACGCTCATCAAACGAGCCATCGACGCTAAGTGCATGGCTCTGTGTACTGACGTGCTGTCTTCTAATCGTGCTGTTGTACCTATGCCACTTTCAGCGCTGACATTATCATTTTATTGGCGGAAAGTCTCTATCAAACTTCAATGCAGAACACTCGTGTACGTTAAAATCTGACATGGATTTTTTAAAAAGCCGTTTTTAGCTCTGTTGGAGTGCTAGGAAATGGTATTTATTATTATATATATATAATTTCGATGTGCTAACCTACGAAAAGAACACACGCTTATGTATATTACTTCCCAATACATCACACACACACACACATATACATATATACATACATATAATTTTTCCGCTTTCTGTTTTTTTATGCACATTTGTATAAGACTGAAAAGATGTGCAACATGTGTACTTTTATAATAATTGCGTATTTTCACTTAAACGATGCATGGATAAAGTGATGAGGCTCATGGTAGTGTTAATTTTACATAAGGAGGAAGAATACACAACGTGCAAACAAAATCATCTTAAGCTGGGCTTTCAAAAGTGCTCGGTTTACCGTGAACAGCCCATAGTATACTGGCTTCTTGGAACGCTGGTTTTTGTAAACGATTAGCCGGGACAAACAGAAATACTTCTCTATATGTAATTGTTAGTTGCTGGGGTTGTCTGAGAACCTGTAGGATCACGAGGTACTGGATTCGTATCCTGATTGGGTCATGCATGTGTGCGTGTGTGCGCGTGCGCGCGCCATGGAGACTATATTAGGTTAACGGTGTTTGTCTCTGTGCAGGATTTGTATATTCAGTTGAGGGAATTGAGTGCAGTGCTGCGATTTGGGCGGCTCTTAAAATCGAGGTCTTTAGAGCCGATTAAGAAGTTTTTGTTTGCGAGGGGGGGGGGGGGAGAGAGGCATAGCAGCTCCAGAATTCAAGTGCTGATAAACGGGAAATCCCCAAACTAGTTGACCAGCGGCATCGTCCGGTACGATTCCTACTTGCGAAAATCAAGGCACGAGCCCGCCGGGAATCGAACCCGATTCGCCTAGGTGGGAGGCAAGTAGTAGTCTGACCATACACCATCGCGGCAAGAGGGAATTGATTAAAATATTTGCAGCACTCCTGTTTCATTTTTTTAATTCTTGCAAAGGCTGATGTAAGCGAATTCATTCTTCCTCATATCTTATACCGTTCGCATGTGTCTTATCTTCTTTCGTTTCACGCCCGAGCCTGATTTGGCGACCTGGCCCTGTGTAGCCATATCGCTTGTGCTCAGATTTATCGTGTTTCTTCGTGTGCTTCAGATATAGCAAACGGTTATCCACATCCTGTCGCCTTCCTGTCTGAAGTGACCCAGAAGAAAATAAGTATTTAAACTTGGCGTAAAGATAGTTCACGTTGACATTCCAGGGGACGTATTCTCTAAAGTTTTACTGTATTCATATAAAAACATTTACCGCTTAACTATATTTACGAGACGAAATTGGATACTGTAACTCAATGTCTCCATGATGGGCCTCGAATGTCTCGCGACTGTCTGTATACACTGTTGTTGTGAAATTTGCCTCACCCGGAAAGAATGGCCTGAAAGAATGCAAACTCCGAGGATGTGTAGAACAGTGTACCAGCAATAAGTGATTGCGATTGCGTAGATATGGCTTACACGTAGGCCCAGCAGCGCACCTCTCTTGTGTGACCGGAAAGGTCAGTGTTACGCCAAGCTCATTGCAGAGCCGTCAAACGAAGGGAAAGCAAGTGCCAGTATGCTTCGCCGGCGTCAAAGGGCGATATATCAGCATGTGAGCGAGTTCGAATGGGGCAGAATGATCGGTCCCCAGGAAACGGGTATGTCACACCGTGACATTTCGGCTCGTGCAGGGCATGCTGCAACGACAGCGATGCATGTGTGGAACTAGTGGATAGTAGAGGGTAGTACGTACGCAGTGACGTTAGGGTACTGGACCACGCAATGTGACCACAGAACGGGATGACTGCCATATTGTCCACGTGATCGTAACGGACCGTACAGCTTCGTCCACAGTGTTGGCTCGACTCTGGAACATGGCAGCGGGTGTGCATTTGTCTGCGTCAACTGTTCCGACGCCTTCTGCTGCAGACTAGATTGGTGGCACGTATGCCATTGTGTCAACTTCCTTTGTCCATAGACTACAAACGCCTCGTACTGTAATGGGCACGTGAACGCCGTCGCTGGCGTGCTACGTGGCAAAATCTAGTGTTTTCGGACGAGTTCCACTTCATGGCCACATACGTGTTGGATGCTACCGTGGTAACCGCAATCTCCCAGCCTGCATTGTGGAGAGGCATAGCGGACAAATGCCAAGTGTGTTGGTTTGGGGCGCCATTGGATACAACATGCTATCTCGACCCATACGTATTGAGGGCAATGTGAACATCAACCTTTAGATCAGGAAGGTTTTAGAGCCTGAGGTACTGCCCCTCCTTCAGGCAACTCCACATGCTATATTTCAGAAGGACAATGCCCGGCCACATGTGGCGAGTAATATGTAAGCCTTCTTCAATGAACGGGTATCACTGCTTCACTGGCTTGCATGTTCGCCTGGCATGTCACTTATCGAACATGTTTGGGAAATGGTTGGTCTGGGACTTGTTCGTTACGGTCCTCCAGCTATCACTGTTGATGCTTTGTGGACTCGCGTACAAACCGCGTGGGGGGAGACTCACCAGGAGCATATCCAAGTATTTTTTTTTATTCCATGTCACGACGTTTAGAGTCTCTGATTGCAGCACGTGGGGACTTCACGCCATACTGAATTCTCAAGGACAGAGATCATGTAAGTAAAGTTCTCTAATTGTAATCAATTTCATTTTGTCGTGTACTGAATATGTGGTATAAAGTTCATTTCAATCAGATATATTCTTCCTGGTGTTGCTTTTTATTGCAAACTTTCGTCTATAAAGACCGGTCAAGAAGGTGTCTTTATGAACGTAAGCGAAATGAAAATGGCCGTCGTTTGCGTTTATAGGCCTACGTGTATCTCGATGAATAGATGTTCTGGAAATTAGTTTTTTTTTGCCATAAAATGCGAAAAGTCAATTAGCTAAGGCCGCATAGTTTTGATTTCATCAGAATAAATGTATTTAAAGAGGAAAATATTGCTTAAGTGGTGAGGCTTGCATGCGCAGTTTCCTTAATCGTCTGGCTGTAGAAGAATCTATGGGCTTTCATCGCTAGTAGGGAAGCCGCACTGTTACAGATCTATTACGTATCTAATTGGCATAATAGAGCGCACCGACGTAAACTGTGCAGGCAGAAGCGATGGAGCGCTAAGCGCGCGTGTCATTGTCGGCCGTATCGCTGCTTTGTTTCTGTACAGTTTCCAGCATGTAGCACCCTTAAACCTCCCGCTTACTTGGTCCCTTGAACTGCGTTGCAGAGAATTTGAAATACACGATTTTTCAATCAAACGTGCATCTAATGCATTTACCTACGAAAGGAACACACACTTCAGACGAGGGCTGTGAAGTGTTTTCAAAATGTCACGCAGGTCAAAACACCATTTCAGAGTACTTCAAAACGGCTAAAAACGGCCCTTTCAAAGCGCTGTGTATCCAAATATACGCATCATATACATACAAAACTACTTAAGGGCCCTGCATTTTACCTTCCTACAGACATTCCACCAATAAAATAATAGGGTCGCCTCTGAAAGTCCCATAGGTACACACTGTGAGCCCAAGAACACTGCACGCCTGTACAGATCCTTGCGCTTAGCGGCGATGGCGCACTTGATGCGTGTGGCAGTGTCGCGCTTATCGCTTCCGCACTTCTCGGTTTCGAACGCGTAAACAAGCTGCAGGTAGGCGTGGTCCTTAACGTCAGCGTGACTTGGCTTGACGTGTATCTGAACACGTAAGAAACAGCTTCGGTTCGACAAGCGCCTGGAAACCAGGCGACCCCGTGTGCAGTGTTTCAGTCGTCTTGCTCACCACCGCCCGGAATCTCCGCGCTTGGCAGGGTTTCGCGGAAAACAGTCGGCCAACGCATTGGACTTCTCCTGTGCGCGAGCGCGCGTACACCCGCACGGCGTTACAAAACATCCTGCACGCGGAACTAAAGGCTGTTCACGATAAAGTGAGCACTTTGGAAATCAACCTTACAAAATAGTCACTACTCCCACCTGCATGCATATATCTTAACGGGATAACTGTGTGACATGCACCCGGTAAAGTTGGTAACAATGAATGGGGAAGTAGTTCCATATCTTTTCGAAAAAAGAATGTGTCCGGTAACCATTTGTGATAACGTAAATTATCTTTTCATTTAATGTTTTTTTAATGCACCGAAGTGTAAAAATGAGCATATTTGTAAAACATTTTCTTTAGTGATAATTTCACAGTTGCACTTTACCGACGCATAGATAAAGTGACGAGGCCCATAGCAATGTTAATTTTGCGTAAGACGGAAGAACACACAACGTGCATACAAGTAGATCTTTAGCAGGGTTTTCAAAAGTGCCCATTTACCGTGAACAGCCTATACGCAAGGGACGAGATGGTGTTGTTTAACTCGAGGGACCGCGGCGTGGTGGTGTAGTAGTTACACTACTCGCATCACCAGGAAACGTGACGGACGTCGGCGGATTTTCTCGGTGCACTCCCGTCCCTCTCCACCCTTGCGTTCCATCTTCGCCTCATTTCACCCTCACCGGAGCACAAGACCTCGCTGACAAGCATTGTTCAGAACCTTTAAGCTCTTCTTTGTAACTCAGAATGTCGCACGACAAAGTGTGTGTATAAACTACAGTGAACAGGCAATTACCAACATTTTGAGGTGGATTCCAGCACACACACGCCAGAGATAAAAACTTATTAAATTGCTCCGAAAGGAGAAATATCCCATTCCATTATTTTCTCGCACAAATTGACAGCGTCTGGAAGATATCTGAAAAGGTATTTTTTAATTTGCTTCTTCGCTTTAATGTGACTACGATACAGATGACGGGCCTGGTGCTGCTATCTCATTGAAAATTAACTAGGACCATCTGAAAACTTGCATCACACAGATAAGTCCCAACATCGAATAAATAGTGTTAGGTAACCATTTGTGATAACTTAAAATTAATTCTTTCGCTTTCTGTTCTTTTAATGGACCGAATTGTAAACATGAGCAGATTTGTGAAATATTTACTTTCCTAATAATTTTACAGTTGCATTTGACCGACGCATGTTTAAAGTTATGAGGCTCATAGCAATGTTAATTTCGTATAAGGCGGATGACTACACAAGGTGTATACAAGCAGATAATAAGCAGGGCATTCAAAAGTGTTCATTTTACCATGAACAGCCTATACTAGTAGCTGTCTTTATCGTAAAGATGGCCGCAGTATCATACAAATAAGTAGAAGTTATAGAATAGGGCTCCAGGCACTGAGCCGACTCAGTTGTCGAGTCTCCATGCGAAACACGCATCGATATAGGCTGTTCACTGTACATTGAGCACTTTCTGAAGCCCTGTCTGTTGGAATAATCGTAAATAAATAAATTTTATTTCAGCCGTAGACTTTAATTTTCTAATCCGGTGAAATACACACAGTGTGTTTATTGCGTGCATGGAAATATTTACTTTAACATGTGAAGGAAGATATTAAGTTTGCTGATAGGGGAAAAAAGTAACTAGGGCCTCAAAATTTTCTTTACTGTGAACAGCTTATAACAGTGAAATATAGCTGGCAGCGAATCGGCTTGGGTTCTTAAATTATGAAAAAAACATTATCCTGCCTGTAATTTCATTAGGTTAAAATATTTTGTTTATTTCGTCCACAAGACCTTTTTGTACAAATATACTGGAGGTTGGGTTTAATAAACATTTTTTTGCATGCTGAGGTGAAGTTTTTTTTTCAGATGGAGCCACCCAGCATAATGAATGTGTGTACCCCTCCATTAGACATTAGTGTTCTACCATAATTAATGGATTAAGTCAGTATGTTTTTAATTGAAATATTTAGTTTTATGAAAAAGAGTGTTTTCGTAACAAAAAAAAAAAACTCAATTTAATACGTTGAATAATTACATTGGAATGGAATACGTTTATGTGAAATCCCAATGCACAAAAACTTGTCGCTAAATTTATTGAAGAAATCACAAATAATGTTTAAAATATGCCATAACACATTGTTTTTAACCTTTTTAGTTAGTGCTAGTATTTAGTCCGGGTGAATTTACTATCGTGCATAATCAGCTAATTATGCCGTTAATAAATGCGAGGAAGTCAGGAAAATGGATATTGAGAACCACGATGCTTTTCCATGCAATGCGATACGTAGATTGCTCGTTGCTTGGTGGGTCATATACTGAGCTCTCCGCACATTTTTAAATAAACACACGTAAACATTTCAAATTTTGCGGGCCTCCTAGCCTTCAGCATTGTGGGGTCTAATCTAACTTCCATGTTTGCAAATGTCGTGTTGAATAGCTTACTGGCTGAGTACTCTGGAAGTGATCTTTATAGAGTTAACTATACTCGTGTGATATATCCTTGTAATGGTATCACTAATCGGCATATATATTATATATATATATATAACCCAGTATTTTCTTTCGGTGTTATGAGCTGTAAACAGTATTGTGTCTTTTTTACCGTGCCTAATTCAGGAAAACTGCTTTAATAAAAACTTCAGATAAATTGCTGATCGCGTTTATAGCATGGCATGATTAGAATATTTTCACAGGAATGGAATATTGAAAAAAAAATCTTACATTAAGTTGTTTTATTGTTAATGCTAAGTGTGTAGTAGTGAAGACCCCTAAAATGAAATGCACAGTAGTAGATATTGAAGTGAAAAAAAAATATAAAGGCTGTTCCCGATAAAATGAGCACTTTTGAAATCACTGCTCTTATCAGCATTTATTTTAACGGAGGCACTGAGTGATATGCGCCCAATAAATTTGGTAACGATGGAGGGAAGGTAGTTCTATATAACTTCGTCGAATAAAAAGTGTTAGGTAACCATTTGTGATAACTTAAATAATGTATTTCGTTTTTTTTTTAATGCACCGAAGTGTAAAAATGAGCAGATTTGTTAAATATTTATTTTTCTGATTTCACAGTTTCACTTGACCGACGCATGAATAAAGTGACGAGGCCCATGGCAATGTTAATATTACATAAGGTGGAAGACTACACTACGTGCATACAAGTAGAACTTAAGCAGGGCTTTCAAATGTGCTCACTTTACCACGATTAGCCTATAACTTCAGATACCCAACATTTAAACACTACACTTGCGTAACGTAAAGTGTAAAGATCTCTTTTTATTAGTTCGTTGCCAACTTAACTGGGATGCCAGTGTGTGCTGTAACATATATATGTCGTTATGACCAGTGATTTAATTGTCAAAGGTTAATTTCAGGAGCCCATACTTTACCGTGAAGAGCCTACACGATAAATGCGCGTCTTCTCGCAGCGCGCGCAACAGGACACGTCGTGTGGCCGCGGATGCTGATGTGAAATAGTTCGTACTGTTGTGGACATCAAGACGAGCAGGGGTGAACAAGGTTACGTGGCTGCTCGCTTGACAGTCGCGCGGCCAAAATACTGCAATATAAGAGCTTCTTAGGCATGTTCACTTCCTGCTAGCTGCAAAGCTATATTATGACTTGAATCGCATCCCTGTTCACATTGTATTTGATTACAGCTTGTCATTTAAGTTTTAACGCATAACTTCCAATTTGCAAAATCTCTAGTGAACACGGACGTCCTGTATTAAACATGCAGTAGTGGAATATATTATGTAGACGAAGTTAATAATGGCTGCATTGGCACGTGTATTAAGTGGCCCAACGCCTTTACACGCATAGCTGTGAATGGTTGCAGCTCTTCCGCCGTGCTCCATGTAACTATAGGCTGTTCACGGTAAAATTAGCACTTTTGAAAGCCCTGCTAAAGATCTACTTGTGTGCACGTTATGAATTCTTTCACCATATGTAAAATTAACATTGCCATGGCCCTAATCACTTCACAGTTTTCCTTGACTGACGCATGAATGAAGTTTTTAGGAAAGTAAATATACAAATCTGCTAATTTTCACACTTTGATGATGCATAAAAAAAAAGAAAGCGAAAGAAATGATTTAAGTTATCACAAATGGTTACCCAACCTTCGTTATTTGACGTTAAGATATGGAACTATTTTCCATCCGTCGTTACCAACTTTACTGGGCGAATGGCACTCAGTGCGCCCATTAAAATATAAGTGATCGGGGCTTGTGACTTTTTTGTAAGGTTCATTTTAAAAGTGCTCACTTTATCGTGAACAGTCTTTATACGTGATATCAAGCTTGATACCCGCCATTTTGGACTTGTGGATTATTTCTTGAAACATGGAAGTATATATTTAGTTTTTAATTTATAGCACTAACTGGCTATAGGGTTAAATTGGACATATTTCCTGAATTCTGTATTTTATAGCTGCTCTTAATATCAACACTTTTGTATTTTAACGTGTATTGAATTAATCCAAAATGCAAATTATACATCGTCCTTAATGCGGTGACCCTGCAATTTTTAGGGTTGGAAATGTGGTACCGAAGTTCAGTGCGGGACCATATAAACGTTTCGCAGATATCAACGTAGCATAGTTCAAAATAAACGAGTCTGAAAATGATATTTTCCAGCAAGGTTATAAGACTTTTAAAGAATGTTCGCGGTATGCGAGTTGTGTTGGAAGCTGTATTATTGACTCGTCTGAAGCGTGATTGCTTTGCATATTGTTACGCGCTGCCGATACTCCTCCGCGCCCTTCCCCCCCAGGATGACGTCACCATCACCTGGGGGTGGCGAGGGAGAGCCACCACACCTGAAGCCTATCGGCTGCGGGGGCTGACGTCACCCTCGCCTGCTGGAAGTGTGCGAGACATTGCGTGAAAATTGTCTTGTTCGGCTCGTCTCGAGGTGCAAAGTACGTTGTGAGCCAGGTCATCTGTCTGTTAGATTAACAGCCACGATGTGCTACTTGCGTGGGCAATGGCTGTCTGGAGACGATGGACGATAGCGCAGTTACCAGCAGCAGTCTGAAGAGCAGGCACTTCGAATTACATGTTGGACTGTAAATAAGTGAACTACTTGTTTCATGATTGATCAACACTTGGATAATGTAAATTTATAGTAATGCCATTTTATAAAAGCTGTTCACGATAAAGTAAGGACTTTAGAAATGAATCATAGAAAAAAGGCACTGTCCCTGCATTCATATCTTTTAATGGGTGCACTGAGTGACATTCGTCCAGTAAAGTTGGTACCGACGGATGGAAAGTAGGTTTCATATCTTGACATTGAATAAAAAGTGTTAGGTACCCATTTGTGATAGCTTAAAATTAATTCTTTCACTGAGTTTTTTTAATGCATCGTAGTGTAAAAATGAGCAGATTTGTAAAATATTTACTTTCTTAATAATTTCACAGTTTAATTTGACCGACGCATGTATAAAGTGATGAGGCCATAGCAATGTTAATTTTGCATAATGCGGAGGAATACACAACATGTATACAAGATCATCTTAATCAGGGCTTTCAAAGGTGCTAATTTTACCTTAAACAGCCTATAGCCTATTTGTAATTGATATCAAGTGACTATACGTTCGCATGACGACAGCGATCGCAGTGACAGGACTTAAATTATAATTGAGAATAGATTAAAAATTGCTGTCACAAGTAAAAATAATTTGTTAATAGTAGACAGTTCTATATTTAAGAAAAAGTGGCTGTATGCACATTTGTGACATTGCAAATAAATAAAGAAATTAAATTTGTTCTTGTATTTTGTTAGAACGTCAATCCGTCATGCGGCTGGATACACCGTAGGCGGTTTGTTACAGTATGAAAACATCGTGAACATGATTTGGAACATTAATCGTACTTTTTTTAAAGTGTTACTTCACTTATTGCGCATGAATGCGGCGCCCTGTCACTTTGGTGTAATTATCTACGCTCGGATAAGATTTGTTCGAATGAGGCGGAGGAATATGCTGGAGGTAGCAGGATTTAGGAAAGTTTGTATAACCGTGAATGAACTATACGAGGGATGATGCGGCCTCCGTAAGCACGGCTTTAACCTTTTGCCAAAATTCAGCGTCATAATTTCAGATTCGTAGTAATAACTGACAATGTACGATCATAGAAAATGTTGCGAGTTGTAAAATGTTTTTGTGCGTAATTTTAATTGTGCGTTATCTGCTTGTTTTAAATGTCGAGAACTTATTAATCTATACTTAAAAATAACACTGATGTGTCTGTCTGATATTTCAAAATTGATACCAACATCTATGCGTTATATACTTTTTAAACGATGTTAAAGTATAAATAATTGTTTTAAAAATTTTTGCCCATCTGTCTGTCTGGATGTTTGTCCAGAATAGGCTCCGAAACGGCTGAATCGATCTTGATAAAACTTTCAGAGATCATACAGTTTATTTCTATTTAAAATCTCCTCTTTATTTCATCTCGATATCTCAAATGGTTATGAAGTATATTATTTTTTTCCTATAATTTTCTTTATGTTTCATATCTTATTTTTTTCCAAAAGAATTATTGTCAAAAATCATTTTTTAAACAATAGTTTTTAAAATAATCATTGTTATATTACGCATCATAGAAAAATATACATTACTTTTTGGAAAAACATAGTAAAATAACAGATTATCAAACAACCAACACTAACGCGATGATAAAACTATTTCCGATAATAAAGTAACAATCTTTCAAAACAATTATATAGGTACGTATTTCAATAAATTCATTAAACCTGGGCGAAGCGATTGTGGGCTGTAATTAAATAACTCCATAAAACCTAAGGAAAGCGAAATTTCTATTTGGAAAGTATGTAAACAAATCCTAACGTCTACGGGAACGAAGTCACAGGCACTGCATTAATTCACATATAAACATAAAAATACATTTGTAAATATGTTCTTGACATTTTACAGCAAAGCAGATAATACACAATTGAAGTTACGCACTAAACTATTACACAACTCGTAAAATGCATGTTTTTTGTAATTCGTGCGTAGCCAGTAATTACTACGATTTCGAACTTACGACGCGGAAAGGAATAATTTTTGAAAAAGGTATCAAGTCGAGCCTTAAGCGTCCTATGAATGTCGAGCCTTGCGCGTAGGAGTGATGAGGCGCTAGAAGCGCGTGTTAGTGTCGCCCGTATCGCTGCTTGACTTTGAACGCGTAGGTACATAGGACCCTTAAGCTTCTTACACAATAGAAAACTATAGCATTTGACTTTACGTTTCCTTTCCTCCGTAGAAAACACCAATACATAATACAATTGTAAAGTCAGAGTTCAGATAATTGAACATCGGTTCTGCGAGCTTCGTAAAAATATGTATCTTATTATGTAAATAATTATAATATTATTCAGGAATGCATTTTAAGCGCCTTTTATAAATATAGGCTTAACATTTACATAAAAAATTAATTTAAAACCAAAAACTTATTTTCTTACTTTATTAAAATATGTCAATTCATATATTTTCTCTTTATATTTGTTTGCCATTTATTTAATTTAAGACTAGCTTTGTTTAATATACCGAGAAAAAATCGCCGTACAATAAAATAACGCACTTTCCACATAACCTCTGTTAGATTCTCGGCAAAATGGCTCCTTGACTTTTACTTTAAATTTCAACTTTTCGAAATCGTAAAGTCAAGAGTGATTGACTTTACCTTTGACAGTTCCATTGTGTCAAGTTACATAAGAAACTACATGTCGAAAAGCAAACGTAAAGTCAACTGTTTAAGTTTTGAATTGTGTAAGGGTCTTTTAAGTTGACGGCGAACGGATTGTAGGTAGCAGGTCCCGGCTGAACAAGGATGATGGAGGGGTTGGAGGGGGTGTATCTGGGCTCCGGCAGATCGCAAGGTCGGGGGCTCGCAGGTGCTTCGACTCTCGCGGCTGATGGATCGATGGCGAGGCGCGGGCGCGCTGGGGGCAGCTGCGCGCAGCTGATTGCGCTTGATTGCGAGCGGCGCAGCGCCCGCTCCAAGGCTGTGTTGGCCCCCGGCGGCCGACACCGGCCGTCTTGACGTCCGTCCCCTCCCGGCCTTTCGTTTACGCCTGCTGCTGCTGCCGGCGCGGCTCACTGCTTTTACCCGGGCGGAACGTCTACCGCGACCGCACGACGCCAACAACCTTACAACGCCCGCCTCCACGTCACAACACTCCAGTATGGACGTTCTCGTGCGTCGAGTCGGCCGCCGCCGCCTGCAACCATGCTGTAAGCACACAAGAACGCTATGCCTAGAGACTCGAGTAATTCGCGAGTTGAATTACCTGTAGGCTAGACTTCACAGTCTTATATACTCTCCTACATGTGTCCGTAGTGTATTGGTTTATTGTCGTGGTAGTAAAATGCGGTGGTTGAGCGCGCAATTTATTGCATGTTTGTAATTGGCTCATTTATCTCCGGGAGGTATCGAACAACACGTCAACCAATTACAAAAGTAACATGAACGTACAAGTGTGTGAATTCCAACTTGTCTGGAAATGAACCCGCGAAATTCTCGGGTCTCTAGCTTATGCTAACGAAACCGCTGTTCACCGGTGTTTATGAAGTGAGCGCTTTACAAAGCCCTCTCATTTGGAATAACAGCCAAAAAATAGTCTTAAACGTTATCATCCAAGTGCAATGGAATCCACGCACTGTGTTTATTACTTGCATGGCAATAGTTATTTGGTAAAAGTGATTAAATTATTTAAAAATGGCTGACATAAAAAAAGTAACTAGGGCCTCAAAAGAGCTCCCTTTACCGTGAACAGCCTTTTCATGTATTCAAGCGGGGTGAAAGAGAGTTTTTTTTCACCCCCCCCCCCCCCCTTGTTGTTAATCCGGATTTCACTGCTCGCTTGCAGTACCGACTGTCCCAATTATCCGACATTTTTTTGTACTCAAGTGTTTTCAAATTGTGCTTTTGTACTAACCAAAACATTCATTATTGTAATTTTTTTTACGATATACTGTTCAATTTGTCGACATTACTTTAAACATAAAAATCAATTAGGCGTCTTTTTTTTCATAATGCCACTCAAAAATCACAATTTTAGGGTTTTTGGGACGTAAAAATCGTAAAAAGACACTAACTCACAGAAACTATATAACTCGCGTGAAAATAAGAGGTCATAACTGCCTTCCAGAAACCTTTAATTTCAACATACAAATTGTTTCCGCAATATTTAAAAATTGCGTAAAATCCGAATTTTTTCCGAAATTTTTATTTGTTAAATTATATTGACGCGTTCTCAGAAAAAGTTCCTTAGGGTGAAAACATAAGTTTTTCAGGAGGCCTAAAAAAAAAAAAGGTTCAGAATGCCAAAATTATTGTTTTCGAGATACGGACGGAACATGCCGAGAGTATAAAAGCTATAAGGGTGCTACTTGTTTAATTTAATTCCTCGTAGAATTCTCTACACAAACAGCCGTAAACCCTAAAATGTTTCTCAATCTAAGGTATCTTATCTGAGAAGGTACCACACATGATTCTTTAAAAAAATAACATTGGTTAAGCATACTGTAAAATGAACTAAGGCATCACTCTTTTAGTCATGCTTGTTACATTTCCTGTAAATGTGATCGTTTGTTATATTTGTACTTCACAGAAACACTAAAATTTTGATTTGACATGGCATTATGCATAACTATGCAATCTAAATGTTGCTTATGTGAGGGAAAAGCACTTACGAGTAATTTCTTCGAATTGAATGGCATTTTGTACAAATACAAAATTATGGAAGCTTTTTGGTGACTAGCTCCTGTAAGCGTTTGGTGTTCCATGAGACTTTCGTCTAAGACCTCGTACTTCTTTAAAACTCGTCAAAAAAGTATTCTTGAAGATGAAAGGACCTAATGATTTGCGGTGGGCCTCTTTGTGAATAATAATGTTAATTTTGTCATTCATTATAGGCATTTATGCAATATACATCGTCCACACACAATAATTATACATCACACTACAGAATACAAAAAAAATTATTTAATATCATAAATTGGGCAATTGTTTCTTTGTGTTGAAAAACCGTTAATTTTAGCGTTTCATTGTGTACTCTATTTAAAATATTTCATCTCCATATCAGAATAATGGTTTGTACTTGTTGTTAGTCTGCAGTATGGCATGTCTAAAAACAACTGATTTATTGTGTTATAAGTCAGTAAAGTTTCATAGTCAAAGCGGCTGAAACAGCCATGTCAAGGGTGAAGCGTAAATTTCAGCAGCAGTTAAAACTACAATCATGCAATTCAGTCACTGCAGCGAGTGAAGAGATTTGGACAGCTGTTAACATCGATGTCTTGAGAGCCGATGAGGGTGAAGCGAAGTGAGTATGGAGCAGCGCCGGAATGAAAGGGCAGGAGAAACGGGAGTTCCCCGAGAAAACCCACCGACCAGCGGCATCGTCCGGCACGATTCCCACATGCGAAAATCCGGGGGCGACCCTGTTGCGAATCGAACACGGTTCCCCTTGCTGGGAGGCGAGTAGTCTAACCACTACACTACCGCGGTGCCTTAGTCGCTGCAGAATATGCGCATAAGTGCCAGCATGCCTGCAACTCCCGCCTTAGCCACGAATGTTTGGAAATGGCGAAGCCGCCGTTTTGAAAATAAGCGTGTAATGTGTTATTAAAATATTTGTCTTCTACAGTACTGTTGAAATATACCTTTTTTATTTTGTTTCGGCTGTACAATTGCTGACATTTTTTAAATAAAATTTCTCTAGCGGCACAAATTTGAAATTATATTTTGAGCCTTCATTTATAATACCATAACATGAATTTCAGTTATTATAGACATCCTTTTGTTTTATATGCATACAGACTTTGCCATGAAAATTCAAGGTATTTGCTGGGCACAGTTCCAAAACATTGGTGTAGTAATGGCGACGATGTTCAGCATTGAACTAGATTCTGGTTTCTTATTGGCAGCCATTTAAGTTACAAAACTTAGTATCGTGATTATCTTATTCTTGGATCGCCAAACTTTGGCTGCCGCAATCTTTAAGAAAATATTTTACCTTTATTTCAATTGTTCAATTATTTCAATTTCGTCCTAATGCTGTCGAAAACACAGTATCTACATTATATTTTATACTTTTGTCAAAGTTCTTAGTACTCAAAATTTTTCCTTGGATGGGTACTGAACTAAAAAAGAACACAGATAATTCTGGCAGTATTGATATCATATGTTGATTAATTTGCTACGGGTTTTGTGGTAGGTGTTTTGTATTCCTTTTTTTTTTTATTTGCATGTTTTCAACAGACTGTTCAGGGTAAAGAGAGCACCTTTTAGGACTTAGATACTTTTTCCTTTCAGCCGTTTTTATACTTTAACCACATTTAAAAACACATATTGCCATTTAAGTAATAAACACAGTGTGTATATTCCGCCGAAGTCGGAAGTTAACATCTAAGGATAAAATAATATGTATTTTTTTACTGTTACTCTACACGAGAGGTTTGGTGCACCGCCGGTCTGGTATGCGGGAGGTTCTGATTCGAATCCTGGGTGAGGCATGGGTGTTAATTTAAGTTAGGTTATTAGTTAGTTTTTAAGCCGTCCCCTGATACGACTTCAGACATAACACTAGGGGACGTTCGTAAGTCCTTTCCAATCAGCAAATTCCAATCAGTACAAGTGAGAGAGCTTTCAAAAGTGCTCATGTTATACCGTGAATAGCCTATAATTGAAACTGTGGCGGAGAGAAAAAGGAGTTGATTTTATTGCCATAACTGACACAAACGTAGTCACGTGACCTTTGTAACAGGACAGTAATATGTTGATTTTTGTCGGGGGTCCGTTCCCAGAAATTTTAAAACACGGTAATTGCATTGTAAAAAATCGCCTGGTACATGTTTCATTAGGTGTGAATGAAATCCCCTACTGAAATTGTGAGTCAGTTCTATACTAACTTAGTATGAATATTCTGAGAGCTGAGGAAGACTGTATGAAGTACGGATTTTTCTATATTTAGGACATCATACACATGGTATTCGCTGTTAATTGAGCACTTTTGAAATCAAGACTTGAGAAAAAAGTCACTCTTACTTACATGCGTATATTTTAACCGACACACTGGCTGACATATGGCCAGTAAAGTTGGTAACAATTGAAGGAAACTAGTTCCACGTCTGTGCGTTGAATTTGAATTGTGAGGTAAAAATCTGTAAATTCCGAAATTATTAATTTTGGTTTTTTTAAATTTTTAATAATAAGCAAATTAGTAAAATATTTACTTTTCTAATCATTTCGTGTATTAGTTGCCAGAAGCATGGATAAAGTGACTACGCCCATGGTAATGTTAATTTCACGTATTGTGGAAGAATACACAGTATGCTTAAAAGTACATCCTAGCAGGGCATTTGAAAGTTCTCAGTTTACCGTGAACAGCCTATAGGAAAAATATAAGCATATAAATGAGTGTGAATTTAAATCATGAGTTAACTTTTCTTTACTTCGTAGTCTTTTTTTAGTCCGGGCTAAGCAAAGATCATTCTCCGACCAATATTTTCCGTATTCAGAGGACATTTTTATTGCTAGTCCGAGGATCATCTTGCTTTAGTACGGCCTAACTTTTAGTCCGGACTGAGGGTAGGATTAACAAGGTATTAAGGTCGAAATGAAACATGGCGAACATAAAATACGACAGATTCGTTAATATTATATGCCAGTGAAAGCTAGATAAAGTTTACGAAACATAAAAATTACGTTTAAAGCCGATTCTGTCAATCTGTATGCAAAAATATGCCGACCTGAATGAAATGTTCTGCAAATAATAATTCAAAGGAAATATACCTTATAAGCTTAATAAAACATGAGTTTGTATCTACAGCAATGCCTTTCTATTCTGGTGTCAATCAAATGCCTTCCCTGGAAACAGATTCTTAGGAGACGTGATATTAATACAGTCAAAGAGGATTTTAATTAAATCCATTTTTGTGAATATATAAAGTATTTACACTTAATTGGAATGTAGTGGTAGCTCAATGGTACCGTCATGGGTTGATGTGCAGAAGATTGCGAGGCCGAATCTTGTCTTGGTTATAGAATTTTAACCATTTTTAAATGTCTTTTTGTAATGTATTTAGCATTACAATCCTCATTTGATATCATTATAAACACAATATTGGCGTAACAAAATGAAACCAGCCCATATTACAATATATGATAGTCATAAATACAAGGTTGAAAGGAATAAAGTGACGTTAATGTAAAAAAAAATAACGAAATTGCTATTCTTGCTTAGCAAAATATTGTGGACGAGTGTAAAAAGAGATAGTAAATTAAACTGTATGAATAACGTGAATCTGATTTGTTTACACGAGCTGGGCAGAATGTACTCGGCATACTATCTAGAGCTTCACTTTTGAAAGGAAATAATCAAAACTGTAAAAGTATTGAGACCTTACATATAACCTTTGCTTCCACAATTACTTTGTGGGATATATGTATATTTACAAAACTTCTATTTTTATTTTCAATTCAGCACACAATATAACTTATTATATTTGATTCGTTCTTGCGCAGATTAACGTTTATTGTAAATTACTGTTCAATTTGAAAAGGAAACACGTTTTTATTTTAAATAAGTGATATTGAGTTTAGCGCTATCTAGTTACTGTTTTGTCATGAGTGGAAATTAACGTTTTATTTGAGACGAATGATCTGTAATGCACATTCGCGCTGAACCTGGCAACAGTGTATTTCGATGATCCTTCGACTAAGGTTAGTCTCGCTCTAATCGGGTTTTATGAACATGATATAGTTAGTCCACCCTTAGTCCGGACTAACCCCAGATCAACTCCGATGAAGATCGTCTGTGGATTATCCTTGGACGAAGCTCTGACTATGAATAAGGCCCCAAGTCTCCTTGCAGCCACTCTGACAAAATATTCGCACATAAAAAATCTGTAACAACCTTAATTTGGCCTCTCGCCAACTGGAACCAGTTTTGAAGGACATTATTAATACAACAGGTACGTCATTTTGTGCTGCTCAGTCACCATTTATTCAACTGCTCGTGTAAGCTTACACCGTAGTATTTTCTCATTTATTTACTTGGCTTGCTTTATTTGCAACATTTACTAAATAATCTGACACCAGCATTACTCACAGATTTCAGGGTTTTTATTTTATTGATCCTCGGTATCTATAAAATCTTATTTGTTCGGGTATAATGTTCATGAACATAATAAGTTTTACAATATTTATGCTTGTTTATAAAAAATAAAACTCAATACATTCAATAAAATACGGCAAATTTAAAGTGTTTGGTAGAAATTCGTGAATACTGAAATGTCTTATTTTTCCTTTGTATTTTAATGCGCTTAAGTGTTAGAATCAGCAAATATGTAAAATACTGACTTTTCTAATAATTTGACAGTTTCACTTGATGGACACATGTTTAAAGTGATCAAGTCCATGGCAATGTTAATTTTAAATGTGGTGGAAGAATACACAGTATGAGTAGAGCAGAGCTTCCAAAAGTGCTCAGTTCACCGCGAACAGCATATAGAAGTGTTAATTTACGGATGCAAATGGCGAGGAGTGCCTATAAGCCCCGGGAGAAATGTCTGAATGTGTGGGGAGGGAGATTCGTAATTGACGACAGCAGCGCCAGCCTGCCTCCATCGGCCGCAGCTGTTATTGATTTCTTCTCCCGGGGATTGCAGACAGACTAGCAGTGGCGCGCTTTTACCTCGGCTCGCTGCCGGCCTCTTCAACAAAACAAACCAACTTCGCTGGTCATGGTATACTGTATGTATAACATTCATTATGAATCTATGCTGCACAAATCCCTCTGCAGCCTCTTCAACGAAATCTTCTTCACTAGTCTGGATATACTGTACGCATAGTATTCACTGTGACTCAAGGCTGCACAAATCCCATACGATAATTGGGACTTTGGTGTCGGTTGCTATATTAACTGGATGTCTACTTTTGATGTGAAGTGTACTCTTCTTGATGTGATGTGTGCTCTTCTTGATGTGATGTGTGCCCTTCTTGATGTGTTTCAGTGTGATGTGTACTCTTCTTGATGTGTTTCAGTGTGATGTGTACTCTTCTTGATGTGTTTCAGTGTGATGTGTACTCTTCTTGATGTGTTTCAGTGTGATGTGTACTCTTATTGATGTGTTTCAGTGTGGTGTGTACTCTTCTTGATGTCTTTCAGTGTGATGCGTAATCTTTCAATTGCGATGCGTAATATTTCAATTGTGATGCGTAATCTTTCAATTGTGATGCGTAATCTTTCAATTGTGATGTGTAATCTTTCAATTGTGATGTGTAATCTTTCAATTGTGATGTGTAATCTTTCAATTGTGATGTGAAATTTTTTGAAGTGATGTAACCTGTGCTAGTGGGTATCTCAGTCCATTACTCATGGGAGGTAGTGTTAGTTTTCCCAGCTCTAAATGAACAGTCTCAAGTTATGGAAATCTCATGGGCCTTGTGAAAAGGGTTTTGACGTGAATAAGTCTTTAAATTTGCGACCATAGTGGGAGGCAATCCAGAAAATCCGACGATAACAAAAAATCGTGGGACACAGTTTGGTGTTGCAGCTCCGAATCTATCATCTACATTTAAAATTCAATTACACCACTCGATTGCCAAATGATCAAAGGATATGGTACGTTTAGTGAAGACAGCTTTTCGCCCGGGAGGGGGGGGGGGGGGGAGATTTTGGGTTCGTTTCGCTGCGTCTCATAACTTTTGAATAGGAGAAGCTACGACGCTCGTTTAGGTTTCAATCGACAACTTTCGTCAAGATAAATCGATTGCGTGTAAAAACATTTGTGTGGCGTGTATATGGTAAAATTGTATGCGTTTAATGAAAACAAATTAAGAAAACATAACACAATGCCAGCCTATACTTTCCAAAAAGCCAAGTAAAAATACAGAAATCGTATACGGTTGGAAAGAGCATCTCAAAAGCAATCCTGCGATTCCCATGAAACCCCATACGATCGAGTGAAACGGTGTTGGGAACGTAAAAAAAAAATCAAGGCGTCCGAACGCGTCAACGTAGACGCATTCACGCAAAACAAACGGTCGTGTCCCCATCACTACCAAACACGATTTTTACTGTTATGCGAACATTATCCTCCTGTTTGTGTTCTTGGGCCACAAATTGGAAATTTACTGTAGTGTTTTTCCAAACATTACTGTTAAATGTTAGGTAATCTTAAGATGTACCTTTAATACACGGTGTAAGTACCATATGTTTCAGCACATAAGAAGAAATTTATACCCATTGCAGAATCTACTGCCGTATACAAGCAGGGTAAAAAGAAAGACCCTAATTTTTTTTTTTAGCTAAGTATCTAATGTTTTATGGCCCCCCACCCCCTCCGCGATGTCTTAAAATGTTACTAAAACTAACAAACTTTTTTTTTGCAATATTAATTTGTGTGTCATAAGGAATTTATTTACAGACTGCAGTTATTTCTTATTGTTTTTATTACGGTTATTGATACTAATAAACTTTATGTTAAATAAATATGGATCATAATATGAAGCCTACCTAATACATCTGTTACTCTTAGAGGTGTGAAATTGGTTTTGCTATCTAGTAGTCCACCACAGGGGCCATCAGCGTGAGGCTGGTCATTCAATGTCCTGTGAATACATTATTTTATTACTGTGACTCAAAAAATTTTTCAAAGTTATAAAGCAATCACGGTGAAATCTACTTGAAATTTCATTGGCAGAATAACGCCTTAGAAAATATAGCAGCCTTCCTTCGCACAAATGAAATGGAACTTTAGACTGGACATTTTGCAAGAATATTTGTGTATTTTCAAAAAGAAATACAAGAACAAATTTTTTTTCTCCTCCAAAATATTAAGCTTGTTCTATACATTTTTTCCAGAAAGAAGAACCGTTAATACATATAATACAAAGAGAATTTCAGACACTGGTTTGTACTCGGATAGTTTTGTTTGTAGGGGACTGCATTTCAGTGGAAAATAAATTATACAATACATTTTATTAAGAAAACTTTTAAAATCCGGTGTGGATACGTAGCTGAAGATCTCTGCAATATAAGTGATCTATAAAAACTGGAAATCACAATGAACGTGTAAAAAAAATGCAACTTTGTTTGTACAGAAACATTTGGTAAGGGAGCCTAAAATTATTTTTAAAATTATTTTTAAAAATTTGATATGTGGGTTTGTATGCTAGAATTGATGGTAAATTTCCCACTATTTATACAATTTTTGGCAGTAAATCGACTAGATTTTGGAAATTTTTCTTTCAAAACTTTGAAATGTAATTCACTGTCTAATGTATACGTCTGTTTAATCGAAAACTATCTTGCACTGGATAACGTGCTGTAACCAAAATAGTACTTTCAAAAGGAAAATGTACAATTTCACGAAAATGATTTTTTTCTGTGATATATTAACTCCCTAACACGTCTACGACACGGAGCAACCACCACTTCATAATGGAGGAATTGATAATACAAATTTTGGTTATCACTTTTCCTCATAATACGCATGACATGATGTTACTCCAATCTAAATATTTTTATACGATATACGGGATTCATCATTTTGAAGGAATACTACTCAGGCAGACATAAGCATAAGGTGTTTTGCCATATTTGAACTACGCAACTAAGATTCATGAAATGAAACATTTACACTGTCTATAAACACGGGACCGCGGTGGCTGAGCTGTTAGCCTGCTCGCCACCCAACAAGGCAAACCTGGTTCAAGCCCTGGCCTAACCATTCCTAGATTTCCGCAAGTGGAAATCGTGCCCGGTGATGTCGCTGGTCGGCTCAAATCTCTTCACTCTAAAAATATGTCTCAGTGTTTTGAATAATTGTGATCATTGTGGAATATTGGAGAGCCATTTTGATCCCACATTCCAAATATGTGACTATGTTTAAGATCATCGTGTTAGTAACTTGTTTACATCCGGTAGTATTATTTCATTCCTTTCTTCTCCACATTCCTTCACGACGACGTGTGCAGTTCACGATTTCACACGTTAGGTCTACTTTTTTTTTGTGCAAGGATAAGTCACGGGTTAAACAGTCATGTTTAATTTCTTTATTGGTTTTATTGCTGACGACTAATGCACAGCAATCAACGTTCGTGGTGGACAAACTGGATGCATTACTTATTCAAGAAAATTTTACTCATTGGATTAAGGTTTGTTTAAAATTTTACAAATTTTGTTCTTGGTTTCTTTGAATTCTCTTCACCTGTAAGTAGGTACTTTGCGGGGGAAAAAAAAAGCAAATTGACGATGCGGTAATGTAGGTTTATAAACAAGTAAATAGCATTTTTAATGAGTACAACATGACTTCGTTTTGTTAGCAACACTACTTTTAGGGCGAAGGGAAATAAGTCTCGTGTGCACACAGTTCATATAGATCGAAGAACCTAAGCAAAGTAACAATATGCTACTACGTTGAGTGGCGTAACTTAAATATAATGTTAAGATTTAAATGGGCAAGAGCTCAAATACTATGATGACTAGGCTGAATTATGCTGATTATGATTCTTACGAGGTTGCAGCAGTTCGTAATAGTAAATCATTTACCCAAAAATTACCCTAAATTTTTTAGGTTATTAATGATTTATGAATGTTTTCATATATAGCGTAACGAACTTTGTAAATGTAATTCATTAATGTAAATAAATGTAATGCAGGAAGGCAATGTTTATTTATCGCACAGTTAGTTGAAAAACAGAATTTGGATTCACGATATCACCAGCAGGTCTGGGCCTGTGCGTGCCTTTTGAAGAAGAGTATTTTCAGTTGTAAATAAAATACGACGTTAACTATTTTACTGAATCTCCCTGCTTCTTAAAATTTCTTGGGCAAATTATAGTCGACCATGTTTCCTATTTTACCAGTACATCCTGTGTTTGCACAACTGTTTAGTGGGTACACACAGGCATTATTAAAACCTTTATACTTTAAAATTTTTTTCCCCGATATGAGAAATTCATGTTTTGTATCGCGACTTTCGTCGTGACAGCAAATGCTCCAGAGCTAAATACTCTTCACTATTACTTTAAACATTTCTGAAGCCCTGCTTAAGTTCGATTTCTGGACTATTTCTCCGCCTCACGCAATCAAAGCTTGACTAAGTCTAGAGAATTAGACCAAAGAGAGACACCACCGGATGCGCGCGCACCCAGTGTAATATTATTATCCATAAGAATTATTTATTACTATTGACTGTTCACGATAAAGTGAGCACTTTTGAAATCAACCTAAGGAAAAAGTCATTACTCCTACCGGCATATATTTTAACGCTGCACTAAGTGACATGCGCCTAGTAAAGTTGGTAAAGATGGAGTGAAAGTAGTTCCAAATTTTAACATCGAATGAAAAGTGTTAGATAACCATTCGGGACAACTTTAATAATTAATTTCCCTTTCTGTTATTTTAACGCATCGAAGTCTAAAATTGAGCGAATTTGTAAAATGTTAATTTTTCTAATAATTTCACAGTTCCACATTACCGACGCATGAATAAAGTGATGAGGTCCATGGCAATGTTAACTTTACATAAGGCGAAAGAATACACGACGTGCATGCAAGTAGATCTTAAGCAAGACTTTAAATAGTGCTCATTTTACCGTGAACAGCCTATAGGCATTACCTACACACCTTTCTTCTCCCTTTAGTTATCCGTATGAATTTTTAATGAAATATTATAATTTATACACAGAATATAAGTAAAAATTAAACTTAACTAAAAATAATGTTCTTTTATGTCAACACGGTTAAAAACACTATTAATACGTGACATTTTTAGGAAGCAATAAAACGTCATTCATACGGCTTGATTCAAAATGTGTGGAGAAACCGAGAATAGACTATACCAGCGTACATGTTTGAAAATAAACGAGGCGTCTATTCGTGTCTCGGACGACACAAATCACGAGATAACAAAATCTCCGCCTTGTGTTAGTTGCTGTGTTATCGCGGATTATCGTCTCGGCCTGCGGATCGTCGCCGCTCGTTAAGATCGACGTGCGAAAATGAATTCCTAATTGGGGAACGCACGGAGCCGCCATGTTTTCGCTGCACTTGCAGCCACTTTCGGAGCAAGATCGATACATTGTGACCCTCTGGACGTAGGCAGTCGGTAAGTTGCTTGCTAACTAAGGCTTCACACGATGCAAGATGAGTGACAAACTTGCGCGAGATGCCGACCTTGTGCGAGAATTACTTGCACAAGGTTGTCTGCAAGGCGCATCTTGCACGAAATAAGGAGATGCTCTATCTCCTTATCGTAGGTCCTATATTTTTTTTTTCGTGCAAGTTGCGATGCTGTTGGTCCTTGTATGCTGGTCATGTGACCTGTTCTAACATCAACCACAGTGTAAAAGAAAATCATGATCTGAGGTGTGCGAAGAGGAATACGGGGAAATAAAACACTGCCGGAAAATAACTTTAAAACATGGATTGGAGTTCAGACAGTTTGCTGAGAATAAAATGAAAACACTTATATTCTGGAGGGATGGCTTTGAAACAAAAAAGAGTGTTGAAGTAAGCAACTTCATATTTTGTATTATAATATCGTTGCTGTTTGGTACTCGCCAGGGCTATCAACTAATTTTGATGCGAGACAGTATTCATCTTATTTATCTGCGTGTGAACTCGTTTCGAACGAAATTTAGCTGGTATTCTCGTACGAAAGATTGCGCGAAACACATCTTGCGTCGTGTGAAACCGGGTTTTAACGCTGTTCACGATAAAGTGAGCACTTTTGAAATCAACCTTGGAAAGAATTCACTGCTCCTACCTGCATATATTTTAACGAGCGCACTCAGTGACATGTGCCCAGTAAAGTTGGTAACGGTGGAGGAGAAATTTGTTCCATATCTTAACGGCGAATAAAAAGTGTTAGTTATCAATTTGTGATAACTTAAATTATTTCTATCACTTTGATTTTGAATGCGCCGAAGCGTAAAAATTAGCAGCTTTTTAAAATATTTACTTTTCTCATAATTTTACAGTTTCTCTTGACCGACGCATGAATAAAGCGATGAGGCCCTTAGCAATGGCAATTTTACATAAGGTGGAAGACCACATAACTTGCATACAAGTAGATCCTAAGCAGGGCTTTCAAAAGTGCTCATCTTGCCGTGAACAGCCTATACAAAAGAAGCCGCACAAGAGCCTTCTTTTCGCTCACAGAAAATGCGTCCATTTTTCCAGAAATAAAAATAGTCCCGCAAAATTTCCGACTCGCAGATCTTTAAATAACGGACTTTTCTTAAATATCACGTAATTTTCTGTGATTGCACGGAACCTCTCCTTCAATGTACTAGTCAGTGATTATATAGTTACAGATAAAAATAATTACGATATAAAAATAGTAGATTTTTCTGTGCAGTTGTTTTATTATGTATAAAAAAAAATTAGAAAATTAAAAATTAATTTTTTTCCTTGCGATATTTGAATACGGGTCAAAACTTTTGGAGCCCGTGATTCTTACTGCTCACCTATGCTATTTAAATAGCGCTAATATGTTATCTATAAAAATGTAACTTACGTATCTGTCTGTTTACGTGTTGCTCACTGTTAGACTTTTTGATGTTGAAGGAGTAGGTCTCGGTGGTGTTGATATCTAACTGCTGCAAAGACGACAGTTTTTTTATTTTTTTTAGATTACAGCGACGAAGATAGCGACATGTAAATTCGACATTATTCGTTTCAGAAATCCGAAAGTATGGGAAATACGGAGACATCCCTAATTTAGTATTTGTTGAGCTCAGCTCAGTGTTTCTTCATTACAGGTGGCATTCCCGTATATTACGCGCCTGTACATTTCCTTACAAATTTCCACCAATGTACGGAAGTTTCCAACAGTGTATATTAAGGTTTAATAGTATGTTATCATGAAAAGGAACTTTTGGATTTAATTGTCACATTTTAGTACAGTAATTGTGTAATCCGGTGTTTTGAAAAATCCAGTTTTTGACAGGATGTTTAAGAACATGGACATATTTCGGTATATTTTCCATCTTAGTGTGAAAAACAAAGTTTTTTCTTTGCGTAGGTCCCAACATAATAAAATAAACTATAATTTAGTTTATGGAAATTGAAATTGTCCCATTAACTGGCATAAAAAACAGGAAAATCCAGTACACATGCGGCATCGGTGATACCTGGTCGCGAAAAATGTTTATTTGCTAATCTTTTTATATTGAGCTTCCCAACCTGAGAATAATAAACATCAGAAGAGGGAGGCGGGGGGTCACAGCGTCTTTCATTCGGTGCCGTTCATTCTATTTTTTTTCCACGCATTACCAAAACGCCTATATTCTCTCTGTATTTATTCACATTAATCATAAATAAAATATGATTTATAGATAGTATAAGTAAAAGTTCAGTTTAACCAAAAATAAGGTACCTTTAGGTTCACAGAAATATAACTTGCTCGTGATATTATGGCATATTTAGGATGCAACAAACACGTCTCATGGGATGATTTTCCAAAATCTTTGATTCAAATATTGTGAAGATTGCGCGAATAGACTGTATAGGCTGTTCGCGATTAATTAAGCACTTTTGAAACCAACTTTTGAAAAAATGTCACTGGCCCCTACTTGCATATATTTTAACACGCACGTTACAATGACAGGCATGCGCCCAGAAAATTTGGAAACGAGGGAGGGGAAAATAGTTCCACGACTTAAAAGTTAAATTAAAAGTATTTATTAGGTAACACTTTGAATATCATTTTCTTTTGGTTTTTTTAATAAATATAAGTGTAATCATCAGCAAATCTGCAAAATATTTATTTTTTAATAATTTCAGAGTTTCACTTGATCGGCGCAGTAACAAAATGATCAGGCCCAGGACAGTGTTAATTTTACGTATGTTTGTAAGAATACACATGTGCACAAGTAGATCGTAGTCAGGGCTTTGAAAAGTGTTTGGTTTACCGTGGACAGTCTATAGCAGTCGCCTCGCTCGAGGGCCCCATGAGCTCTATGCAGAGTTGTTGCAATCTTCGATGCACGCCGCATTCTCTCCTGGCAGCTGTGGAGAGCAGGTCACCTGTAGCCTTGGAGCCGGCTGTCTGTCATTGGCCAACATTCACCTGCGAATGCTTGCTGCCTCCTGCTTCCGAACCTAGCCGTGCTGGCGGCAAGGGGGAAGCAGGGTTTCCACCTTTCTCCAACGTGGACCCCATCCTCACCGAGGCGGTGGATAAGCGCATCTCGTTTCGTAGAAGTGGAGTGGCTCCACCCAACTGTAAAACATTTAGAACTCATTAAAAAGTAGTAAAACCCACTACCATCATTATGAGAAAAAGTAACATTTATGTTGCATATGAAACAATAATGCATACTTATTGTAACACTATAAAATATTTTTCCTGGAATTTACTTATTTTAATGTTTAAAAACCACAGTCTTTATTTTAATTAATACTTAATCTCATTTTCATACTGAATGCGTGATAAAGTACATTTTCCAAAATAAATTCCTTCCATCAAGCAAAATCATTATAATAATTCCTCTGGTTCTATGTGACATAAGATAAGTGAAACGATTTGAAAATGCTTTAATAATTATATTTATGACTACCCGTTTCAGCCACATAAGTAATCATTTTTATATTTCAAATAAATGTCATAAAATCAGTTATTTAAAATATTAATTTTTACATTTGTGCCAATATTTTGTTAAAACTATTGTAATTGTTTGCTCGGCGTGACAAAACTTTCCTTGCAAACCAAGCGTTTATTTATAAATAAACTAAAAAGATAAAAATAATTATACGATTAGTTACAGAATTTGTTGAACTTGTAAGACAAGGAACAGCCGTACTAAACTTTAAATCTATGCAAAAATATTAATTTGTAGTGAAGTATATTACAGCTGTTCGATCATGTCTTAAAAATTCTACAAATTCTGTAACTAATCCTATAATTGTTTTTATCTTTTCAGTTCATTTATAAATAAAATCTTGGTCTCAAAAGGTTTTTTACAGTTAATTTATTTTTCAATTTTAGTCTCGCCTACTTTTTTATTATATATGTTGACTATTTATATTGTTACAATTTCTCTCTTGAAATTTAGGGGGCTAAACCAAGTTCGATAAGGGATGGAGGTATTAATTAAATAATAGAGTTAATTATAACAAACTAATTTTATTTTCAATAACTACAAACAAAATTCTCTCACTCAGTATCTCACAACGAATTGATATCACTTACTGTTTACAATTAATGACTTCAATTAATACAATTTATAATTATCTCTAAGAAATCCATGACATTAAATAATTAAAAATCAGCCCCAATAGATAGTGTATCAACCTATTCCATTATTTTATAAATTATGTGTCAATATTTGGCAGTTCGAATATTTACAATAAAATCCGTATTACATGTCCGTTCAGTCCCACCTCAGCTCAGTCCATGTCCCGCCAGTCCGCATTGTTATAGAGTCCTCCGAGCGCTCTCGCGTACAGTAGGCTTCACTCGCCGGTTTTCACTCGCTCTCGTTCATTTACATCACGAACATCTCGTCCACAGATGTGTGGAACTTAACTTCGCGCCCGCACTCAACTAGATGGTCTTCGCCAAAGAGTGCTGCCTGCTGGACCACGGCAGTATATATAGTGTCGTAGGCCGTCACCCAGAATTTTCTCTAACTCGCGCGCTGCGCCTAGCTTCCTAATTCCCAGAATATTCGTGCCCCTCCTACAGGTGTCGACTTCTTCAGCGGGGGGAGGAGGAGGGCATGTGACGCCAGCCAGTCTCATCAGAATATTCTTGCGCCTCCTGTCAGCTTCTTCAGCGTGGTAGGGGAGGAGCTGTGACGCAAGCAAGTCTTGCCGATGTCAGTTATTCACGGGCTTCCCAGAAGCGGGGCAACCAGGCACGGAGTGTCTCGTTCCAGGAACAAGAGAGGGCCAAGGTAAGTTACCCCCCCCCCCCCCCTTCATCACCTGACAGCCTCCCGGCGCCAGCCGCAGCGCGTAACAATATACCGGCATGCTGAATATTCATTATTTATCTTACACGTGTTGTGTGTCGATGTATTCGACAGCTTGTCCACCAAATACATCGTGGTTGCTAGCGATTCGGTGGGCGCCGGACAGACACCTCACAGGCACCTACCGTACATACAAACAAGGGAAATGAAATAAAAGCTTGTAATAAATAAGCGGTTTACATATCCATCTGACTTTTCAATGTTTATGTTTCCAGAACTTAAGATTGAAACGCAGTGAATAAAATTAAGTTAGTGCAGTGTTTGCTAGTGTACGCTAAATAATTGCTGTCTAAATTTGAGTGTCAACTGATTAGAATATGTTCTAATATTGCTGTTAATCTTCAACGATACTTGATGCGTAATGTTCCTCTGCCTCTATTACATTTAAAAAAATGCTTATAGATGATTTACAGCTTCTAAATGACTCGTGATATCGATACACTTTTATAGATTTAGCTTACATTCCTTTACTCGCGGTAGCGGATGTGAGAAAAAGGTGAAACATATGCAAACTTATAGCTTCTCTCACGAAAGAGTAACTAAAAAGGGAAATTTTGCGGAAGAAAAAGAATGTTGAAAAATAGCCTCAATTAATGGCTTTTTGATTACTAAACGATCTGTGCAAGCTGGAAAAAAATTTAGGTGGAAAATTTAACTAGATTATTTCTATAAAGTGCATCTGCAAGCGTAACTTTTTGTTACAATCAGAAATCATTTCAGAACGATAAATATTGTAGCTAATTTTAATAATCAGGTTTTTATATAATTACATCAGAGGTTTTCCGAAGGACGTGTAATTTAAGTTATGTATGACCGGTGTTAAGAAAAGCTGTGTAAAATGCTGAACGTGTTTGGAGTATGAAAGACATGGACCTGCTTGGGGCATGAAAGACATGGGCCTGCTTGAGGCATGGAACACACAGGTCCACGTCTACTGAACCCTACGTTGTGATGTTTCGTAGAATTTTCGTCTCCATTAAGAACTAGTTAGAATTCAAAATAATATTTTTATGAAAGAAATGTTGAAAGATGGTAACTCGAAAGTGGTTTTATTTCAATTAGGTGGAAGAGTTGCTTCGATTGAAACAGATATTGCGAGACGGAATGTTTGTCTGACAATAAATAAATTGAAGTACAGAGAAATCCCTCGCATTCTGTGTATTCTCTGATAAATGTTTTGCCTGACCATGAAATTTAGTGCGAGGGAAGAGCCCCACAGGAATAAACATTGAATAATCTTACCTTTGTGAATTTTTCGTATTTTATTAAAAAAAATAAAATGAAGTGGCAGATAATTACAAAAATGTATGCAGAAGTTTTTTTTTTTTTTGCAAAATAGTATTAACTAGGGAAATGTTTGTTCTCAAATTCACTTAATTTCAGGTACACTTTTTTTTTTTTAGTTATGACAAATAACGCCATTTTAACAATTAGCAATAACCCTGATGTACATGCTGCTGTTCAAAGTTTAGTTAAAACAAAAGCTTTCATAAACTATACATCTGTGGAATATTATTGCAACCGTATTCATATGAAGTAAATCTGGTACTCTCATTGTAAATCGTATACCATTTTAATGCTAAAAAAATTTTAGGTACCAATTTTTGTTAAGTAAAAACATGTCTAAACTGTTTACTTTGATACGTGTTAATTTTGAAAATAATGTTCAGATATCGAAATTAAAACGCTCTTTTTTTTTTTTAACGTAATACTAATGTCGTAAATTCGATAAGATTTTCAATTTGCCAAATTTTGTTCCATTGTTCTGCTCATTTAAGACGATTTTAGTATCGTGTTGCTTTTTTAAAATATTTTATTTTATAATAAATAGAACAGCCGCACAATTTGTATATGCAGAATTGTTCTAAATTAGGTCAATTGCATGTTTGTGCATTTAATATTATATTAGAACTATTTAATTTTAGTAGCATTGCTTGTGTTTTTTACTACTGCACTGCCCATGCATCGATGAGAAAATGAACCAGTTTCTTTATAGTTCGCGCAATTATGCTCTTCCTTATAAGTGGTTACCCCCCCCCCCCCCGTGGGAAAAAAAATGTAATGTGTTTTCCCCGCTTCATTATCAATTCGCAAGTACCGCTACTGTTTCATGTGAGGTTGGTACACTGCATTTAACACTGAAATTTTAAACTATAATAACCATGACGGTGATACTCGGATGTGTGAAATTCTTTCTGCAGCAGCAAGATTATGTGAGATGAGCGTGCATACATGCTTTGCAGTTGAATTCGGATTTTGATTGGATCTCCATTGCCTACAATGAATACGAAAAAAAGTAACCAAGAAACGAAGAGCACAATATATGAATGAGAAACACAAATGTAATAAAATTGTGATAGTATAAATAAGCACATACATGGAAGAAGAGAAAACTATCTAGTTAGACAACGAGCGACACAAACAAAAGAAGACATCACAATTATGACAATACGAAAATAGCGAAAACCACAAGCGAAACGCACACTCCAGTTTATTCTAAATAAACGTATAAAAGGATCAATCAACACGTTATACTGATCCAGTCTGACAATGAACGAAAATTAAAAAAACGAAATCATCATAAATGTGGTTAGACATCATGAGCAAAATTTACATGCGAAACACAAAACAGCAAAAGTCACCAAATTTATAAATGGATCCAAGAAAAATTATAATTGTCAGACAACGAACAATACAAAAGACCAAGAACAGCACAAGTTTAAAAATACAGATGGCTTTAAAAAAACACAACCGTAAAAAATTAAGACTTTTTGGTAGCTGCGATCTGCTCCCGTTTCAGATTTCAGATGATAAACAATATCAATCCATATATTGTGTTCTTAGTTTCTTGGCTACATTTTTCGTAGTCACTGTAGGCAGTGGAGATCCAATCAAAATCCGAATTCAGTTTCACCACACTAGTGCCATGAAAGTTCAGAAATAACATGCTTTGCAGGTTTCAGTGAAGTCTCATGCGAGATATGTATCTCCGTCAAGTACTTCGCACGGGTTGGCTGGATTCGGCGAGTGTGTGCAAGTGCGATGCAGAAGGTTGCGACAAAGTTGAAAGTAGGTCGAGCCCGCTTACACCAGGGTTGGTTGGCGCGAGTGAGAAGTTGCCGTGTTTGACCTTCCACAAGTGTGAAAAGAACATTTGCCACAGCGACAAGACCGGTATCTCGCTGCAAGTGGCTTGCGGATCCGGTGTTAGAATTTCCGTTAAGACCATATATCGCGATAGATTTTAATTTCATTGCCTGAAAGAGATTTGTATAAGGACCACATAAATGTTAACATCTGTAGTCGGATGATTATAGTTTTCAAAATATTTATTGAAAAGCCGAATAGTTCGGAATATGGGAGCCTAAGTTTCTATGCCCCTAATTGACTGCCAAATAAATCACATGTCATGTTATCTATATCATATCCACATGTTAATTGAGTGAAAGAGCGAGTGAAGATATTTGGGCGGCTCTTAACAGCGAAGTCTTGAGAGCCGATGAAGGTTCAGTGAAGTATGGAGCAGCGCCGGAATGAAAGGGTGGGAGGGAACAGGAGATCCCCGAGAAAACCCGCCGACAAGCGGCATCGTCCGGCATGATTCCCACCTGTGAAAATCCGGAGTGAACCGGCCGGGGATTGAGCCCGGTTCTCCTTGCTGGGAGGCGAGCAATCTAACCGCTCAGCCACCGTGGCCCCGTGTTAATGAAGTATCAAGGATATTTAACAATGGGCACTCGGGTAGTGGCATCTGAATCCATTTTAAAATAGGTGTTGATGTTTTTGCCTACACCTTTTTATTCATCCGAGAGAAAATAATATTAATATTTATTAGTTTCTCTTGGGCGAATAAAAATGTATTGGCAAACACATGAAGCCCTATATTAAATTGATTCAGATGCCAGTACCCTAGTATTCATTGTTAAATATCCTTGATACTTAATTAACGTGTTGTGTATATGATATAGATCACATTACATGTTATTTATTTGGCAAAGTTAATTAGCATAGAAAATTGGGCTCCCATATTCCTAGACTTTAGACTTTTAGAGCAATATTTGGGAAACTATAATTATCTGACTGCAGATATTTACATTTATTTGGTCCTTATATAAATCTTTCAGATAAAGAAATAAAACATTATCGTGAATTATGGCCTCGATGCGGCTGCCTAGTGCGGACCGGCAAAGTGAAGTAACAGGGTTTTACACGTTAAATTATTTGAGGCGTGTCTTGCTCCTTACAAACGATATCGCTTTCAAACTAAATATATTTTCCATCTTTCCTCGAGCCACATTTATACAAAAAGTTCTCTGTAAAATCTTTAATTCCCTGCAAATTCCGAGCAAATTAAAATTTATAGATTTAAAAAAATACTCTTGCCCATTAAATTTACTTCTGGCGGCATAAAAATTAGTATGGCAGCTGTCCAATATTATACAGAAGGTTTTTCTCGTTTCAGATTAATTTGCAAATTTGATTTTTGAATGTAGAGTTCCCCATGTGTAAATCGGCGGGGCCGTTCCCCGAATTTTAGCCCGTGGGAATCCTGCCGGCAGATGCCGCTGGTCGGCGGGTTTTCTCGTGGATCTCCCGTTTCCGACGCCATTGCATTCCGGAGGTGCTCTATACTCGCCTCATTCACCCTCAACGCCATCTCAGATTCCGCTATTTTAGAATGTTTCGTACAAAATTGTTTTGTTTTTACCCGAAAATCACTTATTAGTCAAAAATTCACTTCAGAAATCGATTATTTTACCCAAAATCGGTCTTTTTCCCTATAAAAATTTCTCGTTTCGCCCAGCTGCAAAAAAGGACAAACCCCACCCCCCCTCAGAAATTTCCCATTTTTTTCCTCAAAAATGTGCCTTTTCCCCCTTAAAATCGGCCATTCTCACCTTGAAATCGGTTTTTTTCCTAAAAAGATTCTAAAAAATCCCAAAAATTGTATCATTACAAAACTATAAAAATTGATTGAGATTTTTTGGCTTCGTTTTGGAAGGTTTCCTGCTGGGAGCTGAAATACTTGCAATTGTGCGCGGAACAGCTAAAAGTGGCTGGTTGTGGAGGCCACGATTTAGAATGACTCGTCAAAAAAGCCGCGTAGAGGTTGAGACCCATGCACCTTGACCATTCGCACGAAGGAAGTACTGAAACGTACAGTTCAAACTAAGTATTGCCTGTCACTCTTCTGGAGACTGAAATCAACATAGATAACGCTGACTTAGTTTATTATATTTTTTTAGAATCCGGTAATTTCCGTTTTCAGTTTTCTCAAGTTTTCTTAGAATGTTCAAACAGTTTTTCGCGTTTTATTTATAAATTTATTGTCTTCTTCCCACAGAGGGCGTATAGGCCAGACGATATGGAATTTGTCAAATGTTAAAAAATACATACACACAACAAATACCGTAAGTAAAGACGTTGCAGAGAGAGGAAACGGAAAGTATAAAACAGAGGTGCCGCGGTGGTTTAGGGGTTACTTATCGCCTCCCACTTAGGCGAACCGGGCTCGATTCCCCGTAGGGTCGCCCCCGGATTTTCGCATGTGGTAATCGTGCCGGACGATGCCGCTGGTCTGAGGGTTTACTCTGGGATCTCCCATTCCCCTTGCCCTTGCATTCCGGTGTTGCTCCATACTCACCTCACTTCAACCTCATCGGCTCACAAGACCTCGATGTTAAGAGATGCCCAAAACTACTCACCCACTCACTAAAACAGCGTTACATAAATCAGGAGTCGTCGTTTAAAAGAGGCCCCGTGGGACATGTGTGTAACGGAGCGAGGGAATGAGGAAATACAGACCACGGGGCCTCTTTTAAAGGACGCACCCTGTATAAACGTAGATAAAACAACTTACAGTTGAGATAAAAAACTGAAGTGATGACTTATATCTAAAATAAATAAGTAGACATTTGAAAATAATAGGCACCTTTCTTAGTAGATCTCGCATCGACTCACTATCATAAGGTCGACAAAACGCAGATATGTATACAGTCTAACTCTGATTCACACCCATCATGGTTTAGACCCAACTGACTGCTCCGAATGTAGTATCCCTTGTTGCTCTTTCACATTTTAAGTGAATGCTGGAGCAATTCTTACTGCGTGCATCCACCTGTGTAATTTGTTTTAGTATATTTTATATTTGTGTAGTAGATCGAATATTAGTATAATAAAAGTAAAAAATGAGGCTGCAAAATAATTAAAAACTAACTAAGAGAAGTACTGTCACTAAAAACCTGCCTGATTCGGCAGCAGATTTCCAAAATGCTCTACCCAACAAACACGAAAAATATGAGCCGGAATCGGGCCGGTAAAAGATAGCCGACAAACTCCGGCCAGATGATGTCGGGCCGCTATCATATGCCGGAAGCGGTCCGATGGAAATATGAACAGGTGGCTGACTGTATGCCGACAGTGTCAAAATACACTATTCTGCTAACGGCAAGATACAAAATGTATTTCGGCCCGACATACACAAAAATTACGGGCCGGAATCGGGCCGGTAAAAGCTAACCAACAAGTTTCGGAATCTGCAGCTGCTGAATGGCGGCAAGATGCCGGGCCTGCGGCGGCTGGATGGCGGCAAGATGCCGGGCCTGCGGCGGCTGGATGGCGGCAAGACGCCGGGCCTGCGACGGCTGGATGTCGTTACGATGACGGGACTGCAGCGGCATGATGTCCAGAAATAAGCAGTATAACCATGAAAAAACCTTAACTTTTCGTATGACATGGAAATCTTTTGCTTGCCGAGTGGCGGGATTTGAACCAAATACCCTTGAGTTGACAGTCCAGCATACTAACCTAGACACTACGGGGTAAGTTGCTGATACTTTTCAGTAATTTCAAATTTATCACGACACAAATTAATATAAATGAATGTGTAAATTCCATGACAATATAAAAAATAAGTTTTAAACACTGGTTATTTAAAAACTGTTTCTTCGTTTCTTCAAAGGCTTGCAAACAAAATAGTTTTTTTTAGTTTTTAATATATCTGCCGGATGGTTGTACAAATTAAAAAAATTTCAAAGGAAAAAAATGCCATGGGCTACCATGTGACACATATAATCATGAGAAAAAAAACATGCTAACGGTTAGCACATGGTCTCAAAAGAGACATCGCGCAATTAACAGCTAGCTAACATCTTGCCTAGTCAAAAAACTCTTTCCAAAAGTTTGTCGGCAAAAAGACACCGTATTTGTAGCTTTATTGTGATAAAGAGCCAGAATAAATAAGATGACGTCCAGCTTACCGGAAAAATAATGATGCTATATCGGAATCGGGCCAGAATATTATTTTTGCTATTTGCGACACGTTGGCTGTGAGATATCACGCCGACATAATTTAGGTGGTATCCATCTGTTTTCCAAAAAAAAATACAATGGGCCGTTGTCTTTTTTCTAATGGCAAACATACTGTCTCAAAAAAGACGTCACGCCGTTGTCAGATGGCTATCTTAGGCATTGAAACGACAGTTGTCGACAATACAGGTATAGGGCCGACACTTTGCCGACATGTTGTGTTTGCTGGTTCCTCAATGGTGCCCCACTTAAGCTGAAATTGAACACTGTTAAAATTTTTTAAATTTGTTTGTCATAATCTCTGAGGTTAAGAAGCTTGCAGTTGTGCTTAATGCAGTTGACTTTTAAAATTGCTTTGAAGTTTTTATATAATTGACTTTGGTATTATTTCACACCCGCAAAATATCGTTAGAACGTAGAAAACAGTTCTAGGAAAAATAAATGTGCTTCTAACCTAGATCCGCAAATGGAAAATTACTTTAGTATGGACGACAAATTCAACAACAACATAAATTCGATTTTAAACTGGACAGGCGTAATCTTTGAAGAATTTTTGTTCATGTCAACTGAAAGTTGATGATAACTGCTCAGAAAATGCAGTAGTTGCGTTTGCCGTGTGTTTGCAAATATCTCGCTGATACGCTAATTTAACACTTAAATTTTCCTGTATTGTAGTTGGATCCTGATAAAAGTGAATTGTGCGCTGTTATTTTGTCAAGGAATTGTGTCCTCAGCGTTACCGGCAGCTTTTTTCATGCGATAGCTTATCTGACTCATATTAATGACGTTTAGGTTTAATTTCTACCGCCGGTCTTGGTAATGGGATTGCCTAGAGTGATTTTCCAGTTTATAATTACGAACAATTCTTATAATTATCCATCCATGTTTGCATAGGTGCTTAAGAGTAAGAAGAGCTCTCTCATACTATTGGATATTCATATTGGTTGTTTCTTTTATCACTTTAAAAAAAAAAAATTCTGATATGTTCTGCAACATAGGTCGTATTGTACCAAAGATTTTTCTGTTTATGAAAATATTAATCAATAGTGGGTAAGTAATTAGTTAATAATCAGTGACTTTTAGCGTTGGCTGCTCTGTTACGTTTTTTTCGTACAGAAATGAACAAGTGGAGAGCAACTTCCCTTAACATCAGGATTTGTAAAGTCGTTAAAAAAAATCCCAATGAGAAAAAACCAAATATATTCATGCCGAAGATATTCTCGGCCGAAATTAAAGAATGTACTGTTACATTTTCTCACTCAGTGGGCTTAGCTAGGTACTTTGAAGGATGGAGGCCCTAGTTAAATAAGTTTTAGTAATGATTTCTTAATTTATTTACAGACACTACAAAGAAATTACTCTAGATATATCTCACAATAAATTATCACTTGATATTTACAATCAATCAATTTTATCAATACAATTTACAAACACCTCAAAGAAATTAATGCAACCAAATAACTAAAATAAATCCCAATATACATTATATTAAAACCTATAGGACAATTTTACAAATTATATGTCCATGTTTGACAGTTCTGGTATTTACAATGAAGTCTGTATTACCCATGCATGCAGTCCTATTTTAATTCAGTCCATATTCCACTAGTCCGGAATGTTCTAGAGCGCTCCAGGCGCCGCCATGCACAGTAGCCCTCCACTCGTCGGGTACCAATCTCTCTCGTCCGTCCACACCACACACACGCTCGTCTGCCGTCGTCTCGCACCGTTCACCGTCGTCTGTCATCTCCAATGATGTCCCTCGCTGCACCACACTTACCCGATTGCCGCACTTCCGCCAGGTGAGTACCACAAATCTGAATGGTCTCTAGCTGCGGGGAGGGAAGGTATTTATAGTGCTGTCTGCTATGGGATAGAATATTCTCTCTACATGTCGAGTTTCGCGGAGGATGGAGATTACTATAAGACACCTCCGGCAGGAGGGAGGCTCGGGCTGTGACGCCAGCCAGATTAGCTGTCAATTATTCCCCCGGCCGCCGGGCGACGTAGTGCGAGCGAATCGGCCTGGACGAAGGGGATGTCGAGGTTGGCCACTTCCCACAGCGCCATGACCACGCAAAACCAGGTAACATGACGTCCGCGCCCAGACCCGCGCGTAACAGTGTTTTGACGCTAAGTTTTCAGTGACATTGGAGATCTACCAAGACGAAATGACAGCACTGCCAGGTTATCAGAAGAGAGAGTGGAATGAATACTGCACCATTTAATCCGATAATTCGTCGCACGTTTTTGTGCTACTAACACACACGCTAGAAAATCACGAAAAATTTTCGAGGAAACATATTTTTAAAACACTGTAGTTTCTCGATCCTATTGTGATTGGATTATGCGTTCTTGACTTGGCTTGCCTCTTTGCAGCCCAGTTGCAAAGTTTCAGTGCTAGTGTTGGAATATTTATTTACCTAGATAAATGGGATAGCAGCTTCATACACACAAGACAACAAATAACGAAATAAAATTTTCTGAAACGTGCACAGTACGTTGAAACCCTGGGAACAGAAAAATTTACCGAAGATAAACCATCGTATTCTTGGTGACATGTACACCGTAGTTTAAACGCAAGATACAGTTACATTTTGCCCACGATAAAACATCGTAAAGTTTGTGACATGTAGACAGTACGTTGAAAGCCATTGAACAGTCAAATTTTCCCACCATAAACCATCGCCTGTTACTATTGAAGCTTACGGAATTTAGCTGAATGTTGTGTCGGTGCAGCGGCTCGCCGAGTGGCGGCGGAAACAGCGACTCGGATGTTCAACGGGCGTGACTGCGGTCTGGCGGTTCGTGGCCAGGAAGGAAAAAAGAATGCAACCACAACTACAGAAGACCCTGGGAATTACGCCAGTGACGACACTGCAGTTGGTGTGCCTGTGGCGGAGGAGGAGACGTCGGTTCTAGTAATCGTGTGTCGCGGATAGTGCAGAGCTTTTCAAAAATGCCACGGATAATCTGCCGTGAACAACACTAGCTTATGTTTCAGCGCAGGCAAGCCTACGATATTCCTGGTTTAACTTCCAACTGAGCGCTTGTGTATTCCACGCTCAGAAATTCCCACTGCATATGGGGACGCGGTGGTGTAATGGTTAGACTACTCTCCTCCCAGTTAGGCGAGCCTGGTTCGATTCCTGGTGGGGTCGCTCCCGAATTTTCGCATGTGGGAATCGTAGTGGACTATGCCGTTGGTCGGCGGGTTTTCTCTGGTATCTCTACCAGTTCCCCTGCCCCTTGCAATCCGGCACTGCTCCATACTCACCTCACTTCACCCACTTCGGCTCTCAAGACCTCGATGTTAAGAGCCACTCAAATCTCTTCACTCTTCTTCACCCTACTGAATATATAACAACACAACAACTCGAACACCTTCAATGTTGGCAGCAGTGAATACGAGAAAGTGTTGCCATGTCTTACTCTTATTGCAATTTCAACGATGTAATTGGTGGGAATAACATAGGATTTCGGTTTCTGTTTGTTAGATTCCAAGAATTATTTGCATACTTGTAGACTTTCGAGTTATTTTTAGATCTTAAAGATGTCAATACTGATCTTATAGCGGAATGATACAGAAATAATTGAAGGAAGCAAGAAAGCAGGACTTACAAAACTGCTCCGATTAACTGGAACAGTTTAGAAAGACTTTACCTGTCCTCGTATCCCAAAAAGACCACCCAACCCAATATTCGAGTGATGGTAAAGATAAGAATTAAAGATATCGTCAGTTGTGCAATGGTGGTTTTGTGATATATATGGCAACCTCGTGGAAATCGAACACCATTTGCACGTGTAACGTGATGTTATTTTTGTGCAGCCAGAAAAAAACGTAACACCATCCTGTGGATATGAAACTGGCTGCAATATTAAATTCTTGTACATTGTGAAAGTTTTAAAGTAATGTTTGCGTATAAATGTTTTCATTTCATTATGTAAGGATTTATCATGTCTTACTCTTAAACCTATTAGATCCCCTAAAAAGTTACATCTGACTTCAAAAGTGCACATTTTAATTACATTGGAATTGATAAACAATTTAAGTTCCCATTTAATGGCGTTATCGCCGTACTACCTAAGGTGTTCTCAATTAAATGCCCTTTTCTAGAAATCTCGCCATGCCGCCACAACGTGGCGTTAAGGACTGACATAAAAATTCTAAACCTGGGGATTTCCAGCATTATAACAAAGGCAGTTTACAATATTTTTCTTGGATGAGGATTAAAAATATTTGAGCACAAACGTACCACGCTTTCAACGGTACGGTCAAACATTGCAATGCAATAGCGTGTCCTCTGTACGAGCAGTGTTTATGGATGAAGTATATTTTGCTTGTCTTGTATGAAAAATTTTAAATACTCATTTCAATGGGCATCAAATTAAGCACATAAAACTATTTACCTCCTGGAAAAAAAATGGCTGTTCAAAAGGGCGTCGCAATTCACTGGTGTATTGCAGAAAAGTTTAATACGCCGCAATAAAATACAAGAAAAATATATATTTTTGAAAATATTTTTCATAAAAAATTAATTTCACCGACAGTGGGACAAGTGCTGGTGGATTGTTGTTTCCTAAGGTTATTTTTATGTTGATGAGATTGTGCTCGCAAATAATTGTAAAATATGCGACATACTTCCGTGCTACTTGGGTGATAAGTGAGGAGTTGACTCTGTGTGTACCTATTAGTGTTCTTCCACCATACGAGATAGTTAATTTCTTGGGTTTTATTAAATGCTTCCCGCCTAAACCCGTGCTCTGGATATGTGCTAATCAGACTGCTTGCTTCACATATGATATTTACCATATATTCGAAGGGATTTAAAATTACTTAATAAAGAAACGTTGTTACTTTCTGTGGTTGTTATAAAGACAAGAATTTATAAGTGATAATAAAAGTAATTATAAGAATCTTCTTTGTTTCTTCTTGGCTATACAATTACTAGATTTATTAGGGGTCGTTGCTTCTGATAGTTTTCGGGAAATTATAGTTTTACTAATGCGTTTTTGAGAGTGGTATTTAGCCATTTCTTAATTAGCCATCGATATTTTACTTAGAACTTGTTTACCCAAAGTTGTTTTCTGGCAGGAAATAACGCCTTAGAAACAGCAGCAATAGAAGGCGTTTTGCACGTGCTTAACGGCAAAGCATGACATTAGTATACTAATAATAATAATAATAGAAGGAACTTTCCCAGATATTCTGTTAGTTATGTATGATTACAGCACAAGAATTTTTAGTGAAGCACCGGGGAAATGTGAACAAACGTTCTCCTTCTCACTCACACCACCCTACCTGCACTACCGTTTGCCTTGTCTCGTTCCAGCCAATAGCGAGCAAGCGGCCTCATCTATAACCTGTGCGTGCAGTCACGTCAGTTGTATAGTGGTGTAAACTGTTGTAGCAACTTGTGTTATTTTCCATCCAGTTTCGTGTCATTCTCATTTACCCACAAATTATAAGTATCACCGCCATTGTATGTCTTAGTGCAACTTGCAGAAATATATATATATATATATTTGTTGTCTTTAATAAATCAGCTGCCAGTTCGTTTAATTTGATGGAGTGGTGCGAAGAAAATTCCAGAGTTTTACGTGATGAAAAAACTATACCCACCGTAAAAAAAACTTCCGGGCAGTGTTGACAAAAGAAATTAATTTCAGAGGTAGTTGGGAAACTTTGTGAAAATTAATCAAAAATGTGTGTGTCAAGTTCAAAAAAATGTAAAATAATCAGTTTTTCTTAATGGAAAGAAACGAGATCGTCGCGTGGCGAGCGACATACCTACGAGCTATAAGAGAAATTGACAGCCAAGTCGAAATAAATTACCTGTGAAATACCTAGATGAGACATGGAATTATCCTTATTACATTCCTAACAAGTGTTGACAGTGTGATGACGTAGCATGGGTGTACAAAAACAACCTTTCAGTTCAGCGGTGAATTATTGTTCACACAGGTAGTGAAAATGCTTCATAGACGGAAGCAAGTTAATCTTGAAAACCAAAACTAAAAGCGAAGAATAGCATGATGAAATGAATAGTAACACTTTAATGAAATTGTGTGAAACATAACTACTTCCCAACATTCCGTCTCCAAGCATTATTGTTCTTAATAACGCCCCATACCATAGCGTGTGTGAGAACAAACCCCAACTATGTCTTCTACTATTACCAACACGAGAAATTGGCTGGTAAATAACATCATTTTTTCTGTCGACGAGAGGAAAACTTAGCTGCATGTAAAGGTTCGGTTACATCAGCAACCTCCCATTCATACCGTCGATAAACTCTTTACGTCCCAAAGACACACAATTATCCGATTACTGCAATACCATTGTGATCCAAACCCAATAAAGTATATCTGGAGCATGATGTTGCTAACGAAGATGTTAATGTTGCGAACGCGGACATTCTGCAATTGACTCATTCTGCCATAGACAGTATTTTACCAGCATACTGGAAAAAAACTATACGATCATGTGGGAAAAAAAAGTAGAAAACGATTATTGGGTAAATGATGTGCTGATATAGGAGGAGATTCCTCAAGTTATGTTGAACCTACAAGCAGCAGTAGCAGGAGTGTTAGCGACAGTGATAGCACCAGGGCTACACTTGATTTTGTCGCACATTATAAAAGACAATTACAAAGTCAAAAATAGTTATTTCTAGCAGAAGCCAAAATGACAGTGACTCCCCGTTCTTCCATTCTACTCGTTTAAGCAAAATGAGTTTAAATAGCAGTGTACAAACAAATTACGAAGCGCAATCAATTGCGAAAACCCACCCATCTCATGATATGAATTGGAATACAAGATAATTGACCCCCGAATTGTGAGAAATTAATAAAGAAACTGTTAGTTTTTGTCTTTTATCTACGGGCTTTTTTTTTTCCTTCATAATTTGCCCATATCAAAATTAAAAGCATTATAAAAATTCAAACAGTCTAACAGGCTTTAAAATATGTTACAATAATAATGTTTGTTATGAAAATTACAGGAAATTACATTTAATAATGGGCTCTCATAGCAATACACACTTAGCCAAAATATTGCAAAATTGCAAAATGACAGGTTATATAAAAAACTTATCTTAAAAATTTTCCTATACATGTCCTATTAAAATGCCCTCGTCCAACATGGCAGGATATGCATTTTGCCAAGTTATAATGTTCTCATCGTGAGGTCCCTATCCATTCTCTTCCCCAAGACGAAAGACAACCCCCTTTTATAGCCGGAAAATAAACTGACCAGGGTGTTGAACATCCCAGATGGTTTCGTTGTGGTTCGAGTCCAGTAACATTCAAATTTTGACCAGGCGAGGCTTGTCGAGTGCTTTCAAGCGGTAACGGACATTTGAAACGCTGTTTCAAAGCAATACAGCATAGCTAAAAATAAGTATTTTAAATACCTGCATCTCAACATGTACGCGTCAGATACATGCAGAATTACTCGAGAGCCTTGCATTGAACCTTGCTACAGACGTTCAGCCAATGGAATGATGGGGTCGCCGCTGAAAGTCCCTTAGGTGTATGCTGCACGCCAGTTCAGAGCCTTGCGCTTAGTGGCGATGGCCTCACGTCATGCGAGTAAGAGTATGGCCCTTACCGCTCTCGAGCCCCTCTGCCTCAAACGTTGAAAACAGTTCTATGTAGGCTGTTCAAGAGCCAACATTTTTGTTCTAGATTTTGGAGATATTTTATGGTTTCGTGACACACAGATGGTAATTGATAAAAATGACAAACGCTTACAAGAATTTTGACTTAAAATATTTTTTTGCAGAAATTTCAAAAATTTATGTTAACGTTCCCGCGAAATTGGAGCTGTTTTCCACGTTTTAGGACAAGAAGCGCGAGAGCGATAAGGGCGACACTGCCACGCGTATCAAGCGCGCCATCGCCGCTAAGCGCAAGGTTCTGAATTGGCGTGCCGTGTTCTAGTCGCACTGCGTGTACCTATGGGACTTTCAGTGGTGAACTTTCTGTAGGAAGGTTGAGTGCAGGGACTTTGAGTAGTTCTGTGTGTATCTAATGCGTATATTTTGAGATACAGCTCTTTGAGAAAGCCGTTTTTAGACGTTTCGGAGTACTCTGAAGTGGTGTTTCTAATTTGCGTGATGCCTTCAAAGTATTCAATAGCCCTCATCTGAAGTGCGTGTTATTTTCGTAGATCAACACAGTGGACGCACGTTGAACAATTTCGTGGAGAAACGTGTGTTTCAAACACTCTGCAACGCAGTTCAATCGCCGGGTAGATGGGAGCCGTAATACGTGCAAAGTTTGGTTTCAAGTGAAATGACAGTTGAAGTCGCAGGACACTTGGCTCACCTGTGGCAAGAGTTTAACTAGTGACTATTTTGTCTTTAAAGTGGATCTCGAAATTTAAAATTGAAATACGGGCGAACTACATAAATAACAAAAAAAAAGGTATTCGTGTTATATTCCCTTAAGAGCAATTAATCTTAGCTGTAGCCTAAATAATTGTTCATTTTTGTGTTTAGCAAGAAAAAATATATAAATTAAAAATTCTTGTAGTTCCTCTTAATTTTTTAAAATAATTGTATACCTATCATCGACATACTGTGGAAAATAATTCTAATATCTTGAAAACCTTAGCTCCCAAACATGCTGGCAGTTTCGTTAAGGGGAGATGAAGAAATTTCTATGGTGTTGCTAGTTTTTTGTATCGTAAAATGTGTTCAGTATTCATTATTAGGAATCCTTCTGTGATAAGACACAGTATCTCACTCAGGTTATCGTATAACTGTGATGTAAATGGAGTAACTTGTATTTGTCTACCGCCTGGAATACATTGGAATTAATGTTCGTATACCTTCTGATGACTACAGAAGCGATAGCAGTGTAATAAGTCTTAACACTATTGAAAATAAACTAAGTAATGTGTTCTATGCCATAACGAGGTTATTTTACATTTTCAAAAACTAATCAACAACGTAATTATTGACAAAAAATATAGCCTATAAATCCAATGTGACATAAAAGTCTCTCTCTTAATTGCAGGAAGGAAACCCAGGATCCTGTATGATAATGGTGATGGGAAGGGGGGCGCGTTTTTACGAAACTATTAAACGTGCGTCCAATGTACTGGTATACGAGAAGATCACACAGTTGAGTGCTTTCAAGATATCACTCACATTATAAACATTGTTTCACAGCACTCCAAAATGGCTAAAAACAGCTTTCCCAAAGTGCTGTATCACAAAATATACACATACAAAACAACTAAATGTCCCTGCACTGAACCTCGCTTCAGACTTTCCTCCATTGCGCTGTGTGTCCCACAGGTGCACGCTAACACTGCACACTGTTGATAGCCTTGCGCTTAGAGGCGATGGCGCACTTGATCCGCGTGGAATTGTTGCCCTTATTGCTTCCGCGCTTCTCGGCCTCAAACGCGGGGAAAAAGAGCTAGGTAGACGGGGGCCTTAATGTGCTTTTTTTCTGAAAATTATGATTAAATAGAGCCCTCCTCCCGTGCCACGAATCAATATTCCAGCCCTGGACTGGCACAGTGAGACAATTACAACCCACCATCCCCTTACCGAAAGACTACATCTGCTCCTGAGCAATATGTGCCGTTTCCCCAAGGGAACGAAGCTCGCGTTGACTAAGTCATCATCCCATTCGCACGGAACTCGGGCTGTGTCTCAGTTGGCCCAGAGAGCGCTCTCTCGTGCTCTCGCTCTTGCGACGACGTCATTATGACGTCAGAGAGAACGCTCTCTGGTCATCTCAATTCGTCGGAGAGAGCGCGAAAGTGCGAGAGCACAGAGAGAGAGAGCACGAAGTTGTAAACTCGCTGGCGCTCTCTCGCAGGCGCTATATTTGTTTACATTATTCCTGTCTTTGAATAATGTTATAACAGCTTCCTGGGCCAAAACCACGCTGCATTTTAACTGTAAGTGAATAATTCCAACTGTTTTAAACAGTGAAATGACATACACAACATGTATTTATTTAAATAAAAATACTGATTTCTGACTACGTCTCGTTTTTTTTGTCACTTTGCTGTAACATGACGGTAAAATATAAACCAAAATTAATAGTATTTTATGAGCTAATTATTATTCTGGTAGTGCTATAATTATTTGTGAGTTATTTTGAACACACATCAATTATCAATAGCTATGATCGCGATTTTAGCTTAACATGATTTGCCGCCTTTTGGTATCAGATGTTTGCCTGACGTCGAAGAGAAACGAGGGAGTGATTTCGGAACAGCAGTTGGGCGACACGTGAATTCGTGTAATAGCACAGCTGCACCTCATTTGCGCTGACGCAAACAGTTCGATGCAGCGTTTTCACGCTCGCGTCAACCTCGGTACGCGAGCAGTGCTGCTGGTTTACAACGCGCCGTCGTAAAATTGCACGTTATTGCCAACCTCTGTTTCGTTGCGGAGGGCAACATTAATTCGTAAATGTCACGTGAATATACTTGTGTCGAAACCGTTACGGAGTTAATGCCAGTCGTAGGGATTTTCTGCTGTAAAGTTGTTATTCGCAGTGAGGTTGCACTTTCCCAGTGTTCAACACTGGTATAACAGGCGAAAGAAGTTAGTACGCTAGTTTCTCGTGCAGTCATGGTCCAATGATCTCATTAGCAACTCGGATCGAGTGGGCTACGTAAATGTTCTAAACAGAGGATATAGTCTGTTTCATATAACTCCAATAATTTTTGACTGTTATCGAAAAGAAGTGCGACCACGATGTATCCCTCCACCACAGCTATTCTGTAGGCGAAGAAACCGATCTTTGTAAACAAACTACGAATCTAATGGCAAGCATTGAAAGACTGTCAACTTCTGTCCAGTAATTAGACTACTATAGCTGGTTGCCATTCCCAACTGTTTTATTTTTGTTATGATCACATAATATACTAGGTAGGGTTCTGTTTTATTTTATTGGTGGGGTGGGGAACTATAGTTTTACGTCTTTCAAGATACAATTTTTTTGTTGTTGTCCTTGTAAGAGAATGGCACTAGGAACTTGCATTGTTTTGACGATGCATTGGAAAATTTTGTTCGTACGGAAATAGCAATAAATTTACTAAAACTCAAAAGTTTTAACTTCATCGAAAGAACTAAATGCGGTAAATTTTGTCGCTGTTCGTACCGATGCGAGAAATGCTCAACAGATAAATGTCATTGCATTTTTTATGTGATTAACTACACTAATAGGGAGCTTATTTAGGCCACGTAAATTTGAAAACCATGTACATCTGAAAACCTCCCGCGAGTACAATACGTAATAAATACGTCACAATTAATACCGATGTGCGAAATTCACATTGCAAACATGTTAAGCAAATTTAACTTCTACGTAAAAATCGTTAGTTTCAATCAAATAAATGTTCAAATCCATTTCAAATATTGTAACAATTTAAGAAAATATTATTTACAAAACACACAAGCTTACTGTTCACTTCGTAATTCCTAAACACGTACCGAACTTTGGATGATTAATCACGTGTCAGCTACTGATACGAAATAATTTATTTGCTGACTTATGCAATTATCAAAACACTTGAGCTATTTCTTGAAACTAACAAATTCACACTTCACACTTCACAACGAAAATAATTTTTCGCTCGCGCTTCGCGATGGCCACAGAAAATGGCGGACCACAGAACACAACAAACCAATGTACAAAGCGGCAGAAACCTGTCGATAATTCATTTCACTGAGGAGACAGTTCTAAAAAGGCACCTACGACGAACTACACTTAATGAAATACGCAAATACAAAGTTTATTAACTGCATATATAATATTCCGACATCACTAGCAAGGAATTCTCGCATATTGATAAATTATGACGGAAGAGAGCACATTGGCAACAACAGCTTTTCACCGGGCGGGTGGAGACCATAAACAACAGACTCAACGGAGATTGGTGGAGACCTTTCACATAACCGTGATGTTTGCATGCTCTACAACAATATTCCTAAATGTATTTAAAGCCATTGCTCTATAACTCAGTAAAATTGCTTATTAGTCTAAGAGCGTAATTTTAACCATAAATGTTGTAATTATCATTAACTCTCCACATTATAATTTTTAATTCCGAGTACCATTTTCTTTTACAATCATCGCCAAGAGCACCAACATAACACGCATCCTGCAACAACCATCATCTGGCACAGTACTTGGGAAATGGGGGCGTTTTCTCTTTACATGCTGTTTAGGTTGGTCACAACGTCTGTCAAATTTTATTGAAGTTATATTAAACAGAGTATAGGTATAGAACAAACGAGCGCCTGTCGTTTGCAATCTAAACCAGGAACCCAAGATAGCTTGCGACTTAATTATTTCACTGGCTTCTAGCCCGATGAGGTGAGATTTGAGTGTAGTGGAGAAGTTTGGCCGGCTCTTAACATTGGGGTCTTGAGATTAGTGAGACTTCGCAACCATCTTTTGTTACTAATAATAATGTCATTATTTAATTTTGAACTTGCAACTCTAGAATCACAGTGTGTAAACCATTGCGAGGCTCGAAGCAAACTCGTGATAAAATGAAGTCGCAAGATCTCGAGATTTTGAGCCCCGCAGGAACGGAGCACGTTGGCTATACTTCAGCATTGCTGACTTGTACCTCGGAGGTCGTGCGTTCATATCAAGGTTGCCCGTGCTAAGAACTTGCTGGACAACATTCCAGACCAAAGGCAGTAGAGTTACTCTCGTGTCTGCAACTCCCCTCGCCCATGTGGCCTTTTCGTGGTTATTAAAATTGCAAATAAAGTAAAGGCCTTTTTTTTTTTAACTGAAATATATCGGTCACATTTTAAGGCAGTCGTAACAGAAGCAGAAATGATAAGGCTAGGCGCAACCCAATATATGGAATATTTTTTCCTGCTAATTTATAATTTTGTGAAGTAATATTTAAAAAAATATTATATAGAAATTTATTTATTTGCCTTACTCTATAGTACATACTTGAAGTCCTATCTATCTACGTCAATTTGTCACAAATAGCATAATATACACTTCAAACTACCAATATCTTCCAGTATTTTTAAAACTACCAAAGACACTTATAAAACTCAAGTAAAGAAGTGGCCGCGGTGGCTGAGCGGTTAACTTGCTCGCCTGCCACCAAGGTGAACCGGGTTCAAACCCCGGCCGGGTCACCCCCAGATTTTCGCTGCTGTACGATGCCGCTGTTCGGCTGGTTTCCGCGGGGGTCTCCCGTTTCTCCCGCCCTTTCATTCCGGCGCTGCTCCATACTCACCTCCATCAACCTCATCTGCTCTCAAGACCTCGCTGTTAAGATCGCCCAAATCTCTTCATTCACTCACGCAACAAATGAAAATATTCAACAACTCATAAAATGTAAATAATCTATGCTATATTCAGAAATCTTCAATTACTCTTAAAATTAAATTGACACAAACGAGAAGAGGCTTTGCACACAGGCAGTGGGTGTTACTGAGTTATGTAACGATAAAGTGAGCACTTTTCAAAGCCCTGCTTAGGATATTCGATGGTTGCATTACTGTAATATTAATGGGGTATCCTTATTTGTCAACAATGTGGAATAAATGGAAACTAATTAACTATTCTCCTTCTTGTGAATGACTACAGAAGTGATAGTAGTAGAATAAGTAAAAAAAAATGAATGTCCCTAATGCATAATTAAATAATATTTCATGCCTAAACAAAGTTACATTTTCAAAATTTAACCTCGTGTATACATGACAAAAAAAATATAGAAATTGAAGTTGGGGCCCAATGCAATATATGCGCAGAATTTGTGACGTATATTGCATATTGTAACGTCCAAGGACAATAAAGTGTTTTTTTATTACGACTCTTACCTCGTGGAAAAACCAAGAACAAAGCAGTGGGGCGTCATTTATTTAGTTCAACTTTTTATTGAGAAAAAAAATGTGTACAAATTAAAACATAATTTTATTAGTGTTTCAGACTACACGAAACTTTCTTCCCGTCAATTTACCATCTCTTCAGTAGTGGAGGAATTAAATTTGCGATGGTTACTAAACTTTAAAAATTAAAATTTAGTTGTACCACTTATCCAAGTCTGATAGAGTAGATTTGGCCTTGTGTTATTATTTTTCTGGTTCGGGTTCAAATCGTGCTTCAGAAAGAAAAAAAATCTAATCTTTATCTTTTTCAATGTGTACACAGTGTAACACTCGCATAGCCTTTTTTGATTATATTTCAATAATAAAAATAATAAAACATATTTAACAGGTTTTCGGTAAGCTTCATCACTAACAAAACTAAGCAAAAATAACTATTTAAAATAATTCTGGAAAATCTATTAAATATTTACGTACTATCACAAAATTTTGTATATTCGGAGCCTCGGTAAAGCAGTGCATGCAAAAGCTTATGATTTTAAGGTCTTGGTATTAATTTTAATAAATTTCTTTTTTCAGATATGTTCTCTGTAAAGTAGTCTGAGGCATTGTGACACGTCTGGATGGATATGACACGTTCGTATGAGCCAGTTCGGCACTAGGCCATCTACAAGAGTTCTTTGAAGATGCCTTGGTCTAATTACTCGGATAATTGGCGTAACCATCTTAGTTTAGGGCAAGGTTTTTTATTGCGTTTTACTATAACCTACATGTTAATGCTTGAATTAAATCATGTCTATAGAATTTATAGAAGCTAAGATTTTTAAAACTTTTTAGCTTTAAAAGCTCATGTTTAGTAGACGCGTGTTAGTTTTTATACTTTTATGAATTTAAAAATGTCGTCAGGCCCATATTTTTTCTCTGTGTTTCTGCATACGGGACAATATTTTATTTGCAGCAGCGTTGTACAGTCACATTATCGTAGGCAAGACAACAATAAACCTCTGATTTGCACCATGATCGATGATATTTATATCGGTGATGCTTTATTATGGGCTAAGAAAGTGGTTTTTTTATGGTACGAAGATACATGATTACGTTATTTACTTGGCACGAGTTAGTCAATGGGAATTCTTGTGTGTGTGTGGTGATTGCAAGCTTCCTTGGCATTTCAGAAAACTCGAAGCATTCTCGCGCGTTATCGCCATTGCTGTTAACTCCCGTGTCTCCCGCTCAGGAGTTCTCGATTTGACGAGTGTTCGCCATGCTGGTGGAAAAATTTTTTCAGTTTCGAGTTGATGTTACGGTTTAGGTGTGGGGCAAGTCCCATGAGACCGGACCACAAATACCAACAAGGCACCTAAAGGTAGGTAGGTAGGTAGGTAGGTAGCGCGTAACGTCTCGGGGATCTCCCGTTTCCCCCGTCCTTGTATTCCGGCGCTGCTCCATACTCCCTCATTTCACCCCCATCGGGCTCTCAAGACCTCGACGTTGAGAGCCGCCCAAATCTCTGCACTTCACTCCATGCACTGCTGGGCACTTAACAGTGGCGGTAAAGGCTGTTCACGATAAAGTGAGCACTTTTGAAATTAACCTTTGAAAAAAATCACTGCCCCCAGTCTGCATGTATTATAACAGGCGCACTGAGTGAAATGGCCCCAGTGAAGTTGGCATAGGTCGTTCACGACCACCACTTGTTAATGCAAACCCTGTCATGTGAGTAATAAACATAGTGTATACATTCACCATACCCAAAACCAAAAATCCCAGGCCACAATGAAATGTATTCATTGGCTATTATATCTGATGAAACAGCTTCAAAAAGTGCTCACTTTACCGTGAATTACCTGTAGCGATGGATGGAAATAGTTTCATATCTTAACATCGAATTAAAAGTGGTAGGTAAATATTTGTAACAACTTAAATTATTTCCTTCGCTTCGTACTTTTTTAATTTATCGAAGTGTAAAAAATTGCGAATTTGTGAAATATTAACTATTCTAATAATTTTGAAGTTTCACTTGACCGATGTATGAAAAAAGTGATGAGGCCCATAACAGTGTTAATTTTAAATAAGGCGGAAGAATACGCATCGTGCATACAAATAGAATATAAGCAGGGCTTTAAAAGGTGCTCATTTTACCGTGAAGAACTTTTAATTATTTTAAATAGTAGAAGCACAAAATGTTTGCCAGTCTTTAATCGTTCCCTCCAAATAGTCTTCAGAGAGACAGAAACTCAGTGGTGGGTAAGCTGGCGTCAGCTCTGTACTGTACCCTGTTGCCAGTTAGTTTACACTTCCACAATTTACAATAAAACGTAGTTCGGCATTTGACGCAACAGGACGTGTGTAAAGGTCCCTTGGTTGCTCTTTATATATGGTCTGTTTCCCTATGCTCCACAGTGGTTATTGGCTCCTGCCGCGCGCAACAGAATGTACAGTAGTGAGCAAGCGCCAGATTGCCTAGCAACAGTTCACCACACGCCAGCGCAGAAACCAGTCCTGTTCTGAAGCCTTCTCGAGGTAAAGAAACGTCGTTCAAGTTGCTCTGTAGATAAGAGGCGAGGTAAGTTAGGGCCCCTCGAACCTATCTGCGCCTCTCAGGCTCGGATTACGTGCTCAGGCTCGGATTACGTGCGGTTGATGTGTCTCAACGGGGATTGGTGACTGCAGCTTTTGACGATAACGTCGCCGAGATAGCAGTGCATGAAGTTAACGATGATTACAGAGGCTGAAGAAAAATATTGAAATTCGCGGTACCGTAATTTTTGGGGAGCGTCCACAATTGGCTGTATCAATGGACGTATCCCATTCCCAACTTGAATGACGTCCCGTTGACGTGTTAAAAAAATATAAGCTTGATAAATTTGGATCTCTGAAGAAGAGCTTCCACAAATTGTCACTAGAGATGGAATCAATGGCTCAGACAATGAGGCACGGGGAAGGAATCGGCCATGGAATTTATTATGTGGCAATTCCAGCATTCGCGTAAAGTGATTTCGGAAATGCGAGTCCTGCGCCACCTCGCTCGGAAATAATCTTGACTTATCAAGACCTGAATCAAAAACAAAATGAAATCCAATAATTCACTCGTGGAAAGTTATTTTACGCTGCGTGATCCTGATTTGACCTTCGGCGAAGTACATAAGGTTTTTAATATTAATTATTTACAAGAAAGGAGGAATTGTGTAAATGCTTTCTGTAAGAGTGTTATAAAATTATTAAGGCTGCTTTGAAATTTTTAGGACGATTGGACCACTGTTCAGCATTTCGGTTAACATTTTGAAGAATGATCGATGAATAAAACGACGTATGTAGATTTATAAAATTTTAAAAGTTATTCAAGATGCTTAAAAATTTACAAGTACCGAAGTACAATCACACTAAGTAAATAATTAACAATTTTTCCTTTATATAGTAGTTTTGTAAGAAAATTGACAACGTTACCATTTATCGTGAACAAAGTGTGAAACATGTAATTAAATATTGTACAAGTGCAGTATATTTTGCCAGTTACCAGCGCTATCAACGAAGTTATATCGCTGGACAAAGCACCTAAACTTTCAACTTTGTTATATGTGATGTTTCTAGAAGATTGGGCGATCGTAGATATTTTTTTGTGCTTTATTTGTTTAATTTTGTTTGCACATATTCGTTGTTTCTATATTAATTTATTCTATTCTTTTTTGGCCTAACGCTTTCGACAATTGTTGGAAAATGCGTGAAAATCAGACGTAAATAATAATAGCGAATTGCTGTCAGTCTGTGTGTTCAACGAAGTGACATTTAATAAATTCGAAAGCTGTGTTAATTATGAAAGGCACTTTTCGATGTTGATTAATGGTTATGTCAATAATATCTGCTTCAGTTGTACACATTAAACAATGTCGGTGATCTTACGGAAAATTTGACGGAAATGTAGAGTTAATGTACGGAAACACGATCCTTAAAGACGACAAACGGAGCTTTGCTGATTGAATACAAAATGCAGAACGTATCCACCTTTCTAATAATTTCGGGTTTTAGGAACGAAATATACCGAGTCGACACGAAGCTTTCTTCATCACTGTAACCAGACAATAATAGTTCAACACCTATTCGTTCACTCACATGTAAAAGTTTAAAACACAACCCTCAAACACTACTAGAAAATGAGCGTTACATATATCACATAATTAGAAGTACCTTATTGCCATAATGAGGTTGGAAGTGAGTAGTTAGTTATGTACTCAATTTTTTTTAGTTCTTGGTCAAAATCTCGATCTAGAATAACCAAATTTAACTTGTTTAAATGTTATTTTTCTACACAATGAAAAAACCCACATAACGAAAATGACTTTTCCTGTAATCTCGTCTTTAAAACCTTAAGTGAAGTAAAATCTAGCAAGTTTATCGAAAGGTTTCGCGAATCCGTGGAAAGTTATGTGAAATTAACGGAAAGTCGATTATTTTACAGAGAGGTCTGGATACATTCTACCAGTAGTTTTCCGTAAGAAAGGTTCTTTTATCGTACTTTACGAAGGAAAAAAAGGCTTACGAGATAACTTTCCTGTATGTGTGTGCATGTGTGTTTTGTGCGCATGCCTTGGGCGCGTGTCTCCCCCTCCCTTTTTAATTTGAACTTTGTTAGGTTTTATGCCATATCTCATGGACGAATCAACCGATGTTCTCCAAATTCTTCACACACGTAGCGCTATGTAAACGTACGTGTTTTAAGTGGCTCAATCACTTATTTTCCAAATGACGGCCCTGTAAACATTTTAGGTTAGTAAACCCAATCATTCGATACAATAGACTGATCAAATTCGACTTGATGCTCGAACGTGACCTCCGAAATGAATTTGATTGCACATTAGCTTGTGGTAAGAGATTTTCTGGGTTCGAGTCCCGGTAAGGCACGTATGAATTTAAATTTTCTAACTACTGTTGCATATGTTTCTGGTTTCATCTCTTGCTTTCAACGAGGCAAGTCCTACACACCAACTCGGCTTCTAAGAAATTATAAAAAAATAACTGCACCATTGTTTATGAAAGTAGGTTCATTAGTTATATCAGCAACTTTTGGTTTCGATAGTGTGTAGTATGTTATACGACTTGTTTGATGATTAATATTTGCTGATTACCTGACTGACTGCCTGCTTGTTTGGAAGTGACCGAGCGTGTGACCAAGTGAGTGACCGAGCGAAGAGATGTGGGCGGCTCTTAACATATATGTGTTGGAAGCTGATTATGGTGAATTGATGTGATTATGGAGCAGCGCCGGAATGAAGGGGCGGAGGAAACAGGAGATCCCCGAGCAAATCCGCCGACCAGCGGTATTGTCCGGCACGATTCCCATTTGCGAAAATCTGGGGTGAACCGGCCCGGGATTGAACCCGATTCACCTTGGTGGGAGGCGAGCAGTCTAACCTCTCAGACACCGTGGCCCCTGTTTGGAAGCTGATGCATGTGTTTGATATGGCGAGAAGGTGGATAAACGGCTCTTCGCCTCGCAGTAGCTGCAGAGAATAATGACTGCACCTAGGTCATAGTCTGCTTTATTTGTTATCGCGCGCTGACCGCCATCGACGATCTTTCGCTGTCGAAGGAGCAGAGTGCTTGGCGCTGATGGACGACGATCACGTGTCGAGGGTTTGATATTTGCTCAACCGTGGATGAACGTACGCCCTTGGGGAGCGTTGGGTTTACTTTACCAATCAAGTATCCTGCGACTCTCTGCGCACGCTTCAGCCGTGGAGAATTTCTCGGTAGCGGCTTGGTTAACCTTGCGCACCTCCATTTTAACACTCTTGTCATGCCCCCTCGTGCGGCACTGGAGGACATCATTTCAGGGCCGATTCGACGGAAATTTTCAACCTAATGTAATTTAAAGCTTGGCTTCATATGTCATATTGAATTACCGGTTGTAAACCTATTTCATTTATTTACGGACACTTATTTTGAAACTACAAATAAACCTCTCTGGCTCTTTACATTATGCTTGTAGAAGAAGCAGTGTACGTTATAAAAATTAATCAAGCAATAATAAGATTACTAATTTACTATCGATTTTAAATTATCAATATGATCTGACCATTTTACATTTCTGTGCATCGGAAGTAAAGCTCACTGTCACAAATATGAAAATTTACAGGAGTGCAGTTTACATCGATATCATGATAGTACATAGTGAACTTCCCTATTGTTTAAATAGCGTGCTATACCGTATAGTATACAGCGGTTTGCAACCCGGAAATAGCACGAAGAATACAATAAGCAATGTCAAAACCTCGGTTTTGTAAAATATACATAGTGCCTTTTACACTGATGCACAAAATTAGACCTAGCAGATGAGTGAATAAAATTTGGTGACTACATTTGAAGGCGTTTGTAAACTGTTAGCGTACCATATGAAATATTTAGTTATTTCTTTGGAAAGAAAGATACAGATGAGACCGGACAGTGGCTACTGTTTTGCGCAGGGGAACAGCATCAGCTTGTGGGAGGGGGTGGGAAACACAAACGTTGACCTTCACCCATGCCTTGCCTAAAATTTAATATAGGTACAGTATAATTTTTACATTATTATTAATCATAAAATTTTGCAACATTTATTTCAAATTCTTCTGTTCATGATATCGAGATGTTCTGAAAATAGACAGGACACATGTCAACGTAAAACTACAAGCAGTGCAAATTTGATCAATTTTTCATTTTAACAGTCTGTCTAATGGATTTAAGATCAACTGCGTTACCTATCAGACGTGGTCATTCGTAATTATGTGACGTCGCTAAATAACTTGGCGTTGTTTCGTTACTGAATAATGCACCTCGTATGTACGCACTCTTTCATGCTTAACCAGTGGCAGTCCAAAAGATTTTCATACAATTTCTCCTTTCTTTAATAAACTTATCAGATTCCATAGTAACTTATCTTTCTAGTGGTTTCCGTATTGCTGTGCGTCTTGTCTATGCGAGACCTATAAAGTGAGCGGAATTAGCCAGCAGCCCAAGTTAAATCCAATATATATCTCGACTGCTTCAAAAGACTTTCAACTGAGCTTATAATGAAATGCAGATATATTCATGCGAGCACTCTAGATGTCTAAGCCAACCTGACTTTTTTTTGTTCTTCATTTAAAATCCTACGCAGTTTGATTTCCAGGTTTCATAATTCCAGCATTGGATAAATGTTCAGTGTTTTTGGCGTAGTTAATGGGCCTGTTTTTTCGGACTCTCTTATAGGTGCGTGGTATTGAGTTGGAGAGACGGTGAATGGTCTGGTTTTGAAGCCCTTCTAAAGTTCTACTTCCAGGAAATTCCTCCGCCTCGTACAAACAAAACTTAAACAAGTGTAGTAAATCACATAAAAGTGACAGCGCACCACATTCGTGAGCACTAATAGAAAATATTTTTCATAAGAACTATTCCTTACTTGGCATTAATTACGAACATAGCTATTATTTCTGTTTTTATTCACATTAGATATAAATGAAATATAATTTGTAGATAGAATAATAACTAAAATTCAATATAACAATAAAAACTTTAGTAAAATTATGAAACGCTTGTGATACATATCATATTTAGGAAATAACCAAGCGCGTTATACATGGGGTGATTTTTGAATGGTTTGTTTCAGAAAGTGGAATAAACCGCAAATAGACTATAGTCCATTCCCCATTGGAAGCAACTTTCTCGGAGCCCTGCTAAATATCTAATTATAGGTCCGTTTCGTATCCTTCTGCCCAATGTAAACAAACATTGTCATATGACTGCCATGTAGCATCTGTCAAATTCAATGTTTACATGCCATTGTGTGTGTACATGTTTTCGTATACTTTCGCTACACCTAAATATAAACATTGAAGTGTGACTTCGACTTTTATACCTGTCAAATGTGTTGTTTACTGTTTACAGCTTTCAAAGAATTCTCTCTTAGGATGCATTTCAAAAACCATTTCGTACGAATATTCACAGTTTAGGGCTTTAACATTATTTAGGTCAGTTTTATGACGTTTTAAAAATGCCTGAATTAACGATAGTTCTTACGGTTACGTTACATTAACATATTTGTTTTCCACGACATAGCACATTACACGTAATGCACGTTAATATTTTGCCGCAACTGTGTTAAACAGTTACGATTTCGGGGTGATGAACTGTACTATTTAACTTTTTGTTATTGATATGTGTTGGGTTATTTCTTTAAATGGACGGCCTCAGTTCAAATAACGAAGGAATAGCCAGTCCAACGAAAAAGCGACATTAAAATCAAGCACGCAATTCGTGTTGCTCATTTTTTGTTATAGAAATTTAAAATATAGCGGTGAACATGCACTCATCAAATAAGCCTACCGTAACTTTTATTCCACTCATATTTATATGTATTGCTACTTACTGGGTATTAGGTTTATTGAAATTTATTGGGGCTGGGCTTGGTTATTTTGTTGATTGGTTGTAAATCACGTTACACGACTGTGTTTCAAACACCCACCAGGGTAAAGGTACAACGTTGTGATAAATAAACATACGTGGATGTATATAAATAACTTCGCCATAAAACAGTTCACATTTACAACATATAAATAGTTAATATCAAGTATTTGAAATCACGCACACACAGGGCCAGCGTATCGACCACGATGCCCAAAGGCACGCCATTTCACAGACGCAATGATTAACGAAACACACTCCACAGTATATTTATTACTGCCGTGGAAAAACAGATTTATCACAACTTAACTTGCCTAGGTAGGTTTAATAAACACAACGTGTACGAACATGATGCGGTAATTTGAAATATTTTTCGGTGCAAGTATAATTTACCCTTCGTTTGGTAAAACAGCAATACGCCATGTCACGGCTCGACACGTCTGCCAACTTCACTTGGTAACTGCCCCGCAATCGTATCTAAATATATTAAAATAAGTATTCAAACATTAAAATCTGTTTTCAGTTGTAAATGACAAATTCAAAAATCGTTATTTTATTGTAATAAGTATGAAATATGCTAAAATTGAAAACATGTGCAATAATTTTTCGCCTACTAGCGAAGTGAAACTTCCCGAGTGTGAAAGAGACAGACAGAGAGAGAGAGAGAGAGAGCGAGAGCGAGAGCGAGAGCCAAGCGTCGCTCAGCAGACAGTTGCTTCAAAGTTGCTCTCGTTCGATGAAACAACACCGTACAATTACGGCCTACTCACGATATTTCCGCTGTTATTTTAAATTATAAAAATGAGATATGTTGTCATCGGGGCTACCTAAATATTTAAATAGGCACCATTTAATTTATAAATAGTATACTAAAAACAACCAGGTTAAAATAATATTTTAACTGTGAACTATTTCTTACCGCCCGTTGCCAACACGTCGCTGCTATCGCTGTAGTTAATTCATATAATAAATAAATAAATATTACAAGTTATAGAAGATATTAAGGTAAAGTTTCATTTATTCAATAATACAGTACTCTAAAGTTAACCACAGTGTTATATATATTTGTGGAATACATGTTATTGAAAAAACAGATTGACATGTTATGCCTGGAGTGTTTTTTTCAAAGGTTGATTTTCATAAGTCGCTTCCAATCGGGAATTGACTATATATGTCAGTTTATGTAAGGATAATAAGAGAATTTTTAAAAAATCTCTGTGTTCTTTGGAAGATAATCACCACAGTGGCTCTTACCGCAAGGCTTTTTTTGAACAAGAGTATCTTGTAGTTGACCATGGCGTGATTTTTTTGCATTTACGCGGCAGAGTATTCCAAAAGAAAATACGTACGCAGCTCTGCACGCGTGGGTGATTACAATTGATTATTCATAGAGGAATTTTAAATAAATGTTAGAATAAACGTTTTATGTTTCAATTTGAAGGTACGCTGTGAACTTATATCAGCTACCTCGTATACGAATGTATTTCAAAGTCTGTGTACAATAAAGAACTATAAAATTTACCTAAATAAAAATTAATCAAAATAGTTATCATAGAATCCAGAAGTAAAAATTATTTAGGAAAATAATCTTCGCGCATATTTGAGGAAGGTACGTAATGGAGCCACTATAGCGAGGGCTCTTCCGATGGTTAGCTACTTGAGGGGGGAGGGAGGGAACCACGTGTCACTGCTGATGTTGTACACATCAAACCGATAACATCGCGCTTTTAAATACCGCGCTAAGTGACTTAACCTTTTTTCGACTGTTGATATGCACACGGGGTGAAACACTCGCCCAACCGCGCTCAGCCGCTGTCACTACTGAAGTGACTAACCCCACACCTTCGTGTAGCGCGGTAATGGACGCTTCTGACTCGCCCGACATATTTTTGGACTTCTCTGCATTATTTTCTCATTTGGAGTTCACTATAACTTTATACCGGATGATTCGCAATTAGACCGACAAACTTCGGGAGGTGATTCTTCATGAAAAAGTAAGAGGAAAATACATGTGCACTATATACCTAAACCGAATATTAAGGGAGGTATGAGCCCTTAAAAAAAAAAAAGTATATTTTAAGCCGTTTTTGTGCAAGATATCGGTAACGAAGTAAAATACAATGACAACTCTCGGAACATTATTGTATGTTATGGGAATCTTCAACGTAAGAGCCGATATTTTGCACAAATACGGCTTAAAATTTTTTTTTTTTTTTGAGGCCTCGCACCTCCCTTATTATTCTGTTTAGGTATAAAGTGTCACATATGTTTTCCTTTTACGTTTTCATGGACAATCCCACCCGAAGTTTTTCGGTCTAATTGAGAATCAGCCTGTATATGTTAGTGGGCTATTCAGAAAGCTCAAGAGTTTCGTCGCGACTGAATGAGCTTCACTCAGCTCTGTAAGCCTGTTTTATCTTGGATTTAATTGGATTATTGCCTACACGAACTACAAAATATAACAGAGTGAAGAAAGCCAGACAAAGAAAGTTTAAATAAAATAAAAAACTAAAAATACTGATATGAGCAACCCAGGCTCTAAAACCAAATAAATTATCTAATACAAGATAAAAAAAAAACAGAATATAAACGTTCGTAAATCCTGTCAAATTGTACACATTATTCTGGTGTCGATATGTCGAATTTTCATAAACAAAATTAAATGGTTATAAATAAACAAAATGTTACTGCAGTATGTGATAGACGACTCATTAATGTAACATTATATATATATATACATATATATACACACACACACACACACACACACACACCACACACACACACACACACACACACACACACACACACACACATGAGCTGATAGCAAGCGCTGTTTCCATGCCAGCTATGCAACAATAGCAGTTTCCCCGTTTCCTTCATGTGAGATGCATATACATGCAATTATGTTTTTACGCCTAGGAAGTTGTTCATATTTACGATAAAACGAATTGTTACGAATTATGTTGTACATCTTCTGAATATGATTCTTATTGGTATTACCGTAGAGAACCTGTTAAGATTTGAAAGTTACGGAACAAAAGGTCAAGAACTACATGTAGAGTATATTCGTCTCGCAGGTCAACAAATCATCGCTGAGGCGGCTAACACGTGTGCCTTCAATATTACTACCAATTGTGTTGTTCTTATCGGCGCCTTTGATCGAGGACATTTACAACAGTCGCCAGGCAATCACTTACAGTACTTTATGATTGCGGAAATTCTTTTCTTTACAGAACCATAGTTGATGACGCTCATTGGAAAATATTGGAACTTGGTTAAACCTTTATTAATAATTTACTGGCAGTGAATAATGTATAGTACTTCGAAAGATTTTAAAGCTGCTGGTAACAAACAAATATATAAATTTATATTCGTACGAATTATTTTGTGTCATGGTTTGTCTGGATCACAAGAGTAGTGTTTTTGGGAGGTAGAATTAAAATTAACTAATACATTAGCATAACATTTAACAAGGATGACTGAGTACTAATGTCTATTAATTTTAAATCATAGCTAGCATCAATTATTTTACAAGAATATCTCAGGCTGATAGAAATTAAAAATATGCAATAATGTTCTATTATAAGCAATTTTCGAAAATCGCGAAATCTTTTCGTCGCGTGATTTTAAAGATTTTTTTGGAAGTGACTCATTTCATCTTATTTCAATGTGAATTACATTTTTTTTTCCGTGAGTTAGTTTTTATTATTTTTGCACCCCAAAAAAAACTAAAATTTTTAACGTGATATACCATAATGAAAAAGGTATAGGCGAAAAAATTTTTCTCGTAGGAATATTAAGTAATGTCTAAAAGTTGTAACCGTACAAATATAAAACAATTATTTTTATTTGATGACATCTTTAATGTGATCCGGATACTATTTTCTTATAAAACATCAACGTTTGTTAGCTTGGCAGCAAACGGTGATCATGTTTATATACGTGTTTTCTGCAGGTAACCTAGAATAAAAAAAACCTAAGCATTATCCGGGGTACGTAGTGTCAAGTCATACAGGGGGCTCCAGAAATCAGTTTTGCCCCAGGACCCCAAATACTTCCTGGGCGGCCTTAGAATGTCCCTTCGCGGGAAGAGGCCGATGGACGCTAATGGGACACGCGCCGCTTGAAAGACTTCTCACTTTGGTGGTTATGACACCGCCCTAGAGTGTAGATTTGATAAATGCTCTTCGCGATAAAGTGAGCATTGAAATAAACCTTAGAAAAAAGTCACTGCCCTTACCTGCATAATATTTTAACTGGCGCACTAAGTGACATGCGCCAAGTAAAGTTGGTAACGATGGAGGGAAAGTAGTTCATATCTTAACGTCGAATAAAAAGTGTTAGGAAACCATTTGTGACGACTTAAATTATTTCTTTCGCTTTCTCTTTTTTTTTTTTTTTTCATGCATCGGAATTTAAAAATGAACAGATTTGTAAATTATTTACTTTTATAATAATTTAACATTTTCACTTGACCAACTCATGAATAAAGCAACGGGGTCTATGACAACGTTGATTATACATAAGGCGGAAGAATGCACTACGTGCATAAAAGTAGATCGGAAGCAGGGCTTTCAAAAGTGCTCATTTTATCGTGAGTAGCCTATACGCATTATTACTTGTATTAATATTGATATGGCCAGTATTCCAGCAAAAGTGTAATATCTTTCGTAGGCGGCAGTGGTGCCACGTCAAGCTGGTGAACGCGAACGCCAGAACTCCGTGGGGTTGGCTCCGAGATGGAGCGCTCTATTTTCTACGCATCCTTGACTTTATTTTTAAGCCCCATTTTTTTTTTTTTTTGCCACACAGCAGTGCCGACGCTGTACTTTCGTCCTAATTTGCACCTTACTCAAATTTGTGTCCACGAAACATGGCCATGTTATTATTTTTATAGTATTCATTTAGAAGCCCAGGGCAGTGTGTGATACTTAGAATGTTGTTACCTTGATTTAATTTCCCATGATTAGAATAGTGTCGGCTGCCTTTACTTTTTTTTAATGATTTGCTTACAGCACCTACCATTTTGCGAAGAACATTGCCTTGGCTTACCCCACCCTTTTGTGAAAAAAATTTCTGACTCGAATATACTGGCTTGTTGTCTGTTTACAACACGAGAGTACGTAAAAGCAGAATAAATCTGATGAAAGAAAACTTAATGAGAACGTTTTAATAAAGTACACCCGAAAGTACAAATATTTTTCAACCATTCACTCGGTACGAGCAGGTAAATTAGTGTGGTGGTCGTGAAAATTAACATCTTTTTCCATATATTGTTGGGATTTGTTTGTTTCAGCCGAATATCTATTTGACATCCACAGTCATGTCTGAACACTAACACAGGGTTATGCTTAACTACATATTGTTTCTAAACAATCAGTTTGAAAAGTTTTTTTCAAATGGCACCATAGTTAGAGTATTAAATTAGACCTGTGTTTTCATTTCTCTGGCATTTTTGCACCTACAGAACCAATACTCAAGGTGATGGGTATACTAATGTTCATACGAGCAAACCAAGCTTCTGAAAGGATAATGGCATAAAACAGATGAAGAAATAGTTTCTTGATGAATAATAGTAACGTTAAAAATGCAAGTGTAATAACTGCATCATAACCTGGGGCGTATAATTTGTTTCATGCCCGAACCTCATACACATTGCATAGTAATGCCTAGCGAATTCACCAGTGCGATAATAACAGGATTTTTTTTTAACTTTCATAGAAAGGAATACTGTTGCTGGGCATGTTTATTTTGTATTGGTTCGTAAGCTCAAGTGCTTTAATAAATTCGACATTTTTTTCTCATTGTTTGTGTCTTATAACTACATAAAGGTATAAATGTAGGTTTCATAATTCCAGCTTGTAGATATTCAATAAATTTTACTAAACGAATGTGCAAAAAAAAAAAACTTTTACTACCAAAACTTAACAACTTTATCATTACGCTCCTCATATCATTACTTAATTTTTCTTTTCGTCCTCATGAAAGACCTTTCAATAACAAGATAAGTGGTCTCTTGTGGTATCAGCTACGCTCAAATGTCTTGGAAATGCTCTATCCTTCTGGAAAGTAGATTGACGGGAGCAAATGAATCATGTGCCCGACTCGCATAAAAATGAGTGATAAGTAGTAAGGTTGCAAGGCCGAGGTGTGTAATGGCGTGCCCATACAAGTGTTTTCTATCGCATTACTTTATTTCAGTTTTTTTTTTCTTTCAGTTGTCCGTACGACATGTTTATCGTGAAAGGTCAGTTGAACATTAGTAACTGTTGTGAACACTTAGAATAGGTTGCACCTTTCATGAAATGCGATTTAATATGTCCGTTGAAGTTTATCTCGCGAAACTGTTATTCCATGATAACATCTCTAATTAACGTCAACTAAAAAAAAAAACTGGCTTATGCAATAACTGAACTTATGTGTTGCCCTTTTGCCCAGTTGTAGTGTAAATCATTTAAGACCTTAAAAAGTGTTGCATTCCTGTTTATGAAAATTTATATCCTTCAGAAAACTTTTTAAACATCCCGTTTCACAAGGCAGTTAAAAATTGTAATTTACATTTCCTACATTATTACCATAGCTAATAAGTTCGTGGACTCTGGCGCCCCGATTGTAGACTACCACGCATCACTACGTTTACGACCGGACTGTACTGTTCAGTTGGCGGACTATCGGTTATTAGATAAGTAAAGTGCCGGAGTTTAAAAACAAAAATGGTGCAGAGGGGGTAACGCACGCATACATATTATTTTATAAACATTTATTTCCAAAGTAAATTTGCCTAAGAACTGAAACTTGCATTTTCTTGTATTAGGCATTAGAAAAAAAAACATGAACCAAGATGCACACAATTCTTTTCGGCGTGGAAGCGACTATTGTTAATATTTTCTTTATTTAATATTATTACAATTTGAATTGATAGACACAAAATGAAAAAAAAAATCACGCTAATTACATATTTCAGAATACATTGGGTAGGCCTACCCGTGTTCTTGATTGATAATGTTTTCAAGTTTGAAGATGTCTTATCTGAGTTAAATAAGTTAAGCACTTTCAATAGATTTCGATTCGATATTACGTATGAATACACGAAAAAGGAAGAAACTTTTCGGAAACTTTTTTTAGTACAGCCAGAAGAAGGAGAACTGGTTTTTTTAAAACGCGAATTCTTTAAAAAAGATTTAGGTTGTGCGATGACAGAAGACGTAACTTGAAATGCAGTTTTAAATTGGCAAAACGTTTAGTGTGTTACTCTGAAATTATATTCTCGTTATTGACTTGTTACATGTGTGCATTCTATAAATATTATTTCAAGGAGACTTGCAACAATTTATTTTATTGTTATGCCCCAGTTTACAGTTAAACATAATGTAACAATATGTAGACAATACGCATGGAAGATCCTTGAAGAAATTGAGGATATTTCGGACTGTTGCAATTGTGAATGGAGCTGCATCACGTTCCCGTAATGACTGCAATAAAGCGCATTCTCGCAGTGAACAAATTACCCTCGTGCGCGCATGCGCTGGTTGCGCCTAAAATAGCGTGCCTAGCTGGTGGTCTGCTTCCTGTCTAAATGAATGTGCGACGTTGTAATATGATTCGTAACTGGTCGTTGTTGTTATAATTATGATATGCATTGTTTGGGTGTCACTTGCGGATTTTATCATGACATGTAAGTTGTAAAACTCTAGTAACCAGAATCGACGCATTAAATGTTTTTTTGTGGTTAAATTAAAGAAACGTGGTAGGTGACTCTTAAATTAACGTAATCGTAATATATGCGACAATTAATGCACACTTCGACGTAATTGCAAGCTCTGAGATCGTGCCTTGTCTTACGGACTTTCCCTTCGGTGTCTAAAATTCGTGTCAAAAATAAAAATAAAAATACCAGTAACCCTTCCATTGGTTAATTGTAAACTTCTGCTTACTTTTACGATGCGTATTACATATTTACTGAACAATTAATGTAAGTCTCTTATAAACGTGGAAACAAGTGTCTGAAAACTCTTTCACGTTGCTCCAAAGAGTTACCAGAATGTTACCAAACTTGTTTTCGAAACAGCTAACTTTCCGTTGTGCATTCTGTTGGTGCGCCGCCTGTCTTCGGCTAGGGATGTTCTGGGTTCGAATCATGGGTAAGGCAAGGGTGTTATTTTAAATTAGGTCATAAGTTAGTTTGTAAGCCGTCCCCTGATAAGTCTTTAGGCATAATACCGGGAGAAGTTAATAAGCCCTTTCCAATTTCAAAGTTATCGAAACACTGAAAATATGTTTCATAGACCCTATTTCTTTACTTTGTTATGTCGAGAGCGAAGTCCTGTTTGATACGTTGCCGGAAGTAGCAGTATCTTTCGCGTGTGCTCTATATTTTCTTACGACTATGTGGCACGCCTGCCCAGAAGACGGCGTTGGTAGAGTTGTAGAGTATTGCAGGAAGGGTCACATTATGGGCTAAACTGACTGTCGGAACTCTGTGGTTGAAGGTGGCGCTTGTTTCGAAAATGTAACCAGAACGAGTCCACGAGATTGAGACCTGTTAGAAATTGGGACAACCAAGATTTAAAAACAGGGGACATGCTTAAGAGTTTCGAGTCCACCAACGGCAAGAGTTGCTGTGATTTTAAGAAGTGTTGCTAGTGGTGATTTCATTTTCAAGTCTGCAATGCACTTTTAAAATGTCCAGACAGAGTCTCGTAAGTCTGCGAAGCAATTATCGTAGAGCTACGCAAAGCTTTCTATGGTGGCTTGAAAGGGCAAGCGGCCAACCATATGCAGCTGATGCAAGAGCGTCGCAAAATACAAATGCGGATGCACTGGAAATGGTATGCCGGGTGACGGGAACGTCGCTTCTATGTCTTCCAAGTACTCGCTAACATTACACGTCTGCCCGCTTTTAGAAGTCCATCTGTATGCGAAGAGTATGAATATTTCTCAGCTATCGTAAGCCGATTGTGTGCATATCGTCCACGCATACAGACGGCATACAAGTGTTTCCCGTCTGACACAGAAAACGCATACAGCGTGACACGTGACTTTTAGACGTTTACTTCAGAGTGCGGTGTATTTATTACTTACAAGGCAATATTTATTTAAAAAGATGGTTAAAGGATACAGGTAGGTAGGTAGGTAGGTGGGTGGGCATAACGTCTCGTCGACAGCGAAGTCATAAGAGACGGTGCAAGTTGCGCAGGGACGAGGAATTGGGGAAGTGTTGGGAAGGAATCGGCCATGGCCTTTGTTAGGCACCATCCCAGCATTCGCCTGGAGTGATTTCGGAAAACTATGGAAAACCGAGATCAAGATGGCCGGACCGGGAATCGAACCCGATTCCTCCCGAATGCGAATCCAGAGAGCTACCGCTGCGTCATCTCGCTCAGTTTAAAGGATAAAAAATGTCTGAAAGGAAAAAGTAACTAGTGCCTCGAAAGTGCTCACTTTACCGTGAACAGCTTATATCCGGTCGTGTAGGACGTTCTGAGGATTATTTTTTCTTTCGGGATGATGACTACATAGAAAGTGCAGGATACGATATTATTGATTGAGGACTTAACATTATTTGACTTTTTCGAGGTACACGTCTGAACCGAACTCCATCCGCTAACTAGAACTTTCTCAACAGTTTTTCGACATGTCTGCCATTATTCTTCAACTCAATCACGAGTCCGAAACATAAGTTGATAAATAAGCGACCGCGTCCGTCATGTTATGTTCCAAAGAAAGACGGATGATTAGCGTGGATGCGTTACAAACGTAAACAATGCAGCCGATTGCAGACGTCTGTCCGCATACACGTTTTTCCGTACATGTGTTTGTATATAGTCAATTCATGGAATCTCACGTCGTTTCTGAAGCCCTGCTTTGTTTTACTCCGCCTCATGCAAACGAAGCTTGACTAAGTCTAGAAAATAACACCAAAGGGACAACGTACCTCATTCGTGCGCACATAGTTTAGTAATACCTTGCGTGAGAACTATTCCGTAATATGCAGTAAAGGCTGTTCACGATAAAGTGAGTACTTTTCAAATCAACCTTAGGAAAAAGCCACTGCTGCCACCTGCATCATTTTAACGGGCGCACTGCGTGACAAGTGCCCAGTAAAGTTGGTAACGTTGGAGGGAAAGTAGTTCCATATAGTACCGTCGAATAAAAAGTGCTAGATAACCATTTGTAAAAACTTAAAACATTTCTTTCGCTTTCTGCTTTTTTATGCAGCGAAGTTTGAAAATGAGCAGATTTGTAAAATATTAAATTTCCTAACAGTTTCACTCGACCGACGCATGTATAGTGTTAATTTTACATAAGACGGAAGAATACACAACGGGCATACAAGTAGATCTTAAGCAGGGCTATCAAAAGTGGCCATTCTACCGTGAACAGCCTATACCAATACACCTGTTTTGTCACTTTTATTCATGTAAAATATAAAAATAATATTTATAGATAAAATATAATTAAGATGTTCAATTTTACCAAAAATAATACAATTTAATGTTAACAGAAGCATCTACGCTTGAGATACATGAAATGTAGGATATGACCAAACACGTCATACATAGGATGGTGTTTTCCAGAGGTTTGGTTCAAAAAGTGAGAAGATACTACGAATAGGCCAAACATTCTTCTGCATGCCGGCAGATTTTACGTTGCTAGTGAGTACTCGGCCTTATCGACAAACAATCCGCGCGTGCGAAGTGCGTAATTTGCATCACTCGCCTTGCGTAATCAGCTATCCCTCCTCCCCCCCCACCCCACCCCGCGTCAAGGTTAAGGCAGGAATGACGACAGTCACGTAGATTGTTACAAGCCCCTCCCCCCACCACTTTATCGCTGGCAGCTCCGTGCCGGCACGTTGGGTAGCGCTTGAAACCGGCCACTCACCTTCAGAAGCGCCGCGCCGCGCGTTTACCTTGGGCCGTAGCCGTCCACACCGCCGCGAATTGCGCCTCGCCTTTGTCCACCGGGCAGCGCTGTGCGATATCCACTTCTCAATTTCGTTTCGAAACATGTCGACCTCTGTCGGTACCGATGTGATATATCGCTCACAGAGAATATTCAAAATCTAAGACCATATATTGCAAATACAGATTATATTGATATTGTAGACATCAGGGTAGCAAAAATCGGTGATATTGATACCGCAGATATTAGCGTAGAAAATGTCGGTCATATTGATATCACAGATATGGGCGTGGCAAATATACGTAATGTCGATATCGCTGATATCGGCTTAGATTATACCTATAGGTCAAGTTAATATAGCTGATATCGGCTTTTATATTATATCTCGTATTGATATAGCAGGTATTGGCATCGCAACTACCAGTCACTGTGAGATTGCAGATATTAACATCGCAATTATTGGCCACAGTGAGATCGCAGATAATCTGTACGCAGATTTCATATGTTGTAGACATCTCATATCACCAACATTGTCATATTTTTCCATGTTAGAATTGATATGCTGTTTTCTTTCATATGTGACGTAAAAATGCCCTTTCCTGATCATTTTGATAGTGTCTGTACTACTTTTCCATGACGTGAACGTTACTTGAAATGATCGTGGTAGTAATCCTTCAAACACAGTAGTCAAGGCGTAGCCAGTTTAAGTGAAAGAGTAACGTGTTACGTGAATTAATCGCAATCCTGGCCTAAGACGCCGTTACGACTGGCCAATCAGTCCAAAGAACAGCGAAACAGCGTCAAGGTGTTTCATCTCTGGAGATACGATACAAGTCGTGCTTTAATTTTTCTCGTACAGTCGGACTTCAGTTGGAGACTTTATTAATTTTGTACACAGTAAATTACACGAAAATAATGTGTGTCGATACATTAAAAATGTAATCCACGAGTAGTTTGGGATGTGTTTGGGATTGTAACTCCGCTCAAAACAATAGATAATACATCATGCATTCGCAAACCGACCGCTCAACTCATTACTCTGTTCGAGGGGCCGCTGTGTAGCAGCGGCTAGAGCTCTCGGCTTCCACCAAGGCGAAATTGGTTCTATGTTACGCGGGATCACACACTGTTTTTCGCTTTTGGGAATCGCGCCGAACGATGTTAGTGGTCGGCGGGTTTTCCCCGCCCTTTCATTCCGGGGCTGCTCCATACTCACTTCGCTTCACCTTCATCGGCTCTCAAGACCACGATGTTAAGTCGCCCAAACCGCTCCGCTACTCGGCTCGAGCAAACAAATACGGTGGCAAACGAACAGCAATCAATTCGCCATGTAAAAATACTTTATTCTCCGGTAACGAATGTATATTGTGCATTTATAAGTTCTGGATTTTTTTTAAACCTAACCTGTTCACTGGCTTCCGCCAGGTTGATTTCAAAAATGCTCACTTTATCGTGAAAAGCCTATAGGCATTATCAACTCACAGATTTTAATAAAATAAGTTTTAAATGAAATAATATGGTAATTTTTAAATATATAAAATATAGGAAAAATTTAATTTTTACCATGTCAACAGAAGCATAAAAAGATTATGATACATTATATATTTAGGAAACAACAAAAAACTTCACACTTGGTAGTTTTGTAAAGGTTTAATTAAAAAGCGTGAAGATACCGAAAATAGACTTTAGAAGGTCATTTGTGCGTTAGAAACGTTAGGAAACAGAAGCGTGAAATATCTGGGAGTATCGGGAGAAAAAATATAATCCACTCTCAGGCTAAGATCGCTGGAAAATTATTAATGATACCACTGCTTGTCTCTAACCCCCAGATAATAAATATAATGCAGTGAACATATGGTGTCGTCTTTAATCGCATGTGTCCTTTTCGCGTATACTCCTCAATACAATCCATATATGTGTGCAGAAGTTGTCGCTAAACAATTCAACTTTCTCATCCAGCATGTTGTTGCACTTAATGATGTTCTTTGGCATGGATGCACAGGTCTCGAGAAATGTGCCAGTATTTAGTTTTTCAATTACTGCAATAAACTTGAACACACTGAAGCGCGAATTAAATGCCTCTATCACTATCACCTTTTCGCTTTGCGATATGTATTCGTGAGACTTCGGGAAACGCTGGTTCTGCTTGGAAGTCGATGCAGTGGTTTGTCAAGTTTCCCGGTTTCGTACATTTACCAGGCCCATTAGGAAAATATTTAAATCAGCAAAGTAAAATGAAAAAAATTGCCAAAGTTTAAGATATGCATTATGTTTGAGTAGCTGCATTTCCAAGGCATTCAATATCCCACCTCATCGAGGTAATGGAAAGCGATAATTAACACGGTACTTAATTTGCTGCAAGAAAAAAAAAAAAAATTTCCAAAACTTTCTGGCGAATTTCAAACGCCTGATAGGTAAGAAGCCTTCATTTCTTTGGTAAAGGCTGCATCAAAGCGTTATAAAAATCTTTGAAATCAAGCTGAAAGGAAGTGTACACACACAATAAATATCGTATCCCTCCTCTCCACGGTTTTCCCCTTCAGATCTACTGCAGTAAACTTTAATTAAGATTAAAATTAAAATATAAGCTTATCCCACAAAAAATATTTATATACTTTCTTTATTTTTCAGTATTTATTCCTTTGGTGATTTTACAGTGTTGTTAGTAGTAGGAATATATTTTTTTCATGGAATACGAGAGAATTATCTTGGTTATAATTCGCGAACCACGTGTGTGTCTAGGTATATGCGCGTGTGTGTTTGCGAACTACGAAACTTAGCTGTTGCTAAGGCTGGCGTTATTGTTTCACTCTAGCGAACATAAGCCGAGGTTGGGTGTGCAGGAGTAAATATAACAATGTCCAAGAATTCTTGGCAGCTAGTGCGGTCTGGTGAACTAGTTACCTTGAGTGTGTTACGAAACAGTCGCTGCGAATAACCGTGCCACTTTGAGAATGAACAGACTGTCAGCGGGTTGTACGGGCGTGTCTGAAAATACTCGTTGAAAAGCCCCTGTACAGCCGGGTTTCAAATACTTTCCGCCTTCTTACTGAACCGTTGAAACACTGCAGCTAATTACCAGTGTTTTTTAATGACAGTTTTCCTAACTCCACTATTGTCAGTGTGCCTATGGCTTGGCCACTTCGGTATCAGTTAGGTATAGCTGTAATGAAGAGCTGATTTTTACAGGTAAATTAATTCTCCTTCGGCCAGGAGGGATGTTGCAGAAAAAATTTCTGTATTTCATTTCGTGCGTGATTTATATCATGTTTTTATGCATTTTATTAAAAAAAAAAAAACAAATAATGTGATAGTTATTACTTGATATGTCAATACTGCCTCTGTTCTAGGATACGGGATTATAAATTGTTATCGGTTATCGGTAAGCGTTAACAGTTTTACCACAAAAAGTTTAAAATCATAATTTTGGGAGATCAAGCAGTACCCCTCGGTAAAAAAAAGTTCAGATCACTAAAACTTTCAAAATTTTAGATTAATCTATTACTGTGTTATAGTCTCATAAAGACATTCAGCTGATACAAAAACAATTGCAGTCGTCATATCAGGTAATTTTAGAAAAATATTAGTTCATATAAAAATAATCTCTAAGTAGAAGCTGTTCAAGAAATATTAAAAAAGAGTTTCTCCTAAACATTATTTTCTACCTCTTATACCAATTCGTCACTATGCCAATGCACGTTAATCAATTTCGCCTAGATGTTAGGCGAAAAGTGTATCTTAAAATGTGCTTGTTAAGGATATATGAAATAATTTTCTGCACGTACAGTCAGTTGCCTTGTTTATTGTGTGCTGCCAAACGAGGCTGTGTGATGAGCAGATGACATAAGGATATAAAATAACTTTTTTTAATAACCAAGATCATTCTCTTAGACTTATTAAAAAAAGTTATTTCTACTCTTTACCGCAATGACAAATCGCCGAAGGAATAAATACTAGAAATGAAAGAAGGTATATAAATATTTGAACGGAGTCGGATGATATTTTAATTTTAATCTTGCGGACATTTTAATCCAGTAATGCTGCTTCTTGTTAAACACCACAACTTCGCTGATACAATATAAATTAAAAATAATTTAAAAAATAAAAACTGAGTTCTTTTAAATTTTTTAATGGAAATGTTGAGAGTACTATTTCACGTTTGTCGGCAGAAAACAAAACGTACAATTGTTGTCATACAAGAATTGTGCAACCAAAAAAATACCCACTTCACGTAAATGTTAGCAATTTACTTTGTGGAATAGCTGTTAAAGGTGAAATACATCTTAGCTTTTTTAGTAGTACATATTTTAAGTCAAAGCTACAATCGCGTTGATTTGGTAATTTTCAAGTTTCGAAGCCGATAGAGAACGCAAAATGACGTCAGTTTTGCAGGCAAAATCGTTCACGTGACCGTTTTAAGAAAGAGCGCCATTTGAAAAACAACCTTTGTTAATTAGCATAGTCTTCTCTCAAATGGTTTCGTGCGGAATGTAATTGGAAAGTCCCATCGTTTTAACACGTCTGCCAGTAATTGTACGTTATTAGTCGTTAAGGAAACATTTTTTGACTTTCACTTACTGCATACGGGCAGAGCCGTGAACAGATCGCTAAACATTTGGCCGGCATATATAATCCATTCGCGGTTACTTCACACTTTTCGGAAGTCCTGATAAGTTCTAATTTCAGGATATTCCTCCGCCTCGAGCAAACTAAGCTTAAATAAGTCTGAAAAATTACACCAAAGAATAACGCACCAAATTCGTGCGCACTAGTTGTAATAATATTTTGCATTAGAACTACTTATTACTAGGCGCTACCAACACACCTGTTTTCTCACTGATTTTATAAACATTTATTATAAATTAAATATATAATATACAAATAAAATATTGGTAAAACTTCGATTTAACGACAAATAGGACACTTACATTATATGTTAACAGAGGCATAAAACAATTGCGATACGTGGTGTATTTGGATATAACTAAACACGTCATACATGAAGAGATTTTTCAAAGGTTTGATTCAAAATGTGTGAAGAAATGCCACTTGGCTATGCCGCTCGTGCGATGTGTTTCCGATAGTTGGAAACGTACAAACCTTTCCTTATGGTGGTTCGTATGCAACGTTTACCAGATTGCTTAGGCAGGATTTACAACAACCCGTCCGGTCCGCCCGCCAATCACGTGAACAACAGCCAATCAGAGGTGTCCATTAACTCTATCCGCCCGTCAAAACGTTGGGAAGCTTTAACTTTTGACGGACGGACGGATGAAATTACAGCCTTATAAACTTTTTTGTTCCATTCATTCAGAGTTCATTAGAAGGCTGTGTGGTGTGTACAGTGCTCTGTTTTGCTCTCTTTTTGTGTTTGTTTATATAGCTGTAAAATGCAATAATGGTGCAGTTTTCCTCGAAGAAATGTTGATAATCACGTCATTAACACAAGTTCCTTCTGTGCAATAGCAAGTGTAATAAAATTATTATTATTTAAAAAAATTAAACTCCCGATAATTTCCGTTTTTTACATGTACTCGCGCTTTGTTTATTTATACACAAAGTAGTGACCGTGAGCTAGTTCTGGGCCAAGATTGACATTTGACCTTGACTTTCACCTTGGCCTACTGAACTCGTAACTTTACCTGTGAACTACTTTTTTCACCTACTGACTTACTTTTGAAAATTTGACACACTTTCGAGAATTTGACCTAGATTCCATTTTTACACATTCGATGACCTAGATTCTATTTTTTTTATCAATTCTGGAGCACTTCCGGTTCTTTGCCTGAAGAATGCATTTATTTATAGATTCACGACTTCGAATCGCGGACGGAACACTTATTATTATTTTATATTTGTACTTAACAGAAATTAATTTTGACTTGTGTTCCTGGTAAGCGTAATTAATGTAATGTTATTTTGGACTACTGAGATCGATTATCGAACAGGTCAGTTAACAATATTTTATTTTTGAACTTATTAAAAATTTAATTTTCGTATGGTTAAAATTCTTTCCACTGTATACGGAAATGTACGATCGCACTACATGTTTCAAAGTATATCGAGCTGTAAATATCGTCACACTCATTAAAAAAAAAGTAATACCATTGTGCATGCAATGTAGGTCTTCACGCGCATAGTCGTAGCAAGTGATGGGTTTGTACATTGCATATTGTGCTAGTAGAAACCTGTAGCAGGAACACTTCCTCTGAAATTGATTCGTCTTCGTGGTATCCGGATTCCATTGATTCTGGGCTGTTCGATGGAGGGTGAAAGTCCCCTTTCATTTTCATCGGGTAGCCTCGGGGCATGCATGTCGTTTACTGCAGCGCAGGGTCATCGCGTTGTGTCACTTGTTGGTTTAATGGTAAACAATTCGTTCTCTGCTTCAGGGACGTCTCTCTGAATCGCGGGTTGTGTATTCGAGTTCGAAACTTGTTCACAGATGATGACGCAGATAGCTTGCGAACCAACGTCGTTAACTTCCAATTTTAAAGTATATTATTTAAAAATTTATTCCCTTCATTTTATACGCAAAGTCAAACCAAGATGTTTAGACTGGGAATCGAACTCGTTATATCCAAAAATCTCCAAAATTACATTAAGTGAACGGTTCAGACATAGAACCCGATAATTATACTTGTAGTCGTTGCTAATTACATGGTTATGCAAGATCGTACATTAATTTCGTCATTAGTAGATTACGTCATAATCAATATAATTGCATTCACACGCTATCACCCGACCTGTAGTCTAGCGGCGACAGTGCTAGGGAATGTACGTAAGCTCTCTATCGACACTTTATGCAATTGTGTATACTTGCATGGTTTAACCGTAATATTATCGCTTCTGGTAATATTAATAATAATTTGTATTGCATCTCAGTTGAAGTCTGGCTGTCTTGCTGAGAGGACGTATGAAAGCGTATACTGACTTGATAAATGTGCTTATGCTTATGCCCGGTTGTACCTGCATACTGAGTTGGTGATTGCCAAGTGTGTGTATTTATTACATGTTTTCTTAATTGCACGATTATGTCATTTACACAAATATGAACTTACACGATCACGTCATACAAGTCCATTCACAATTCATCAGCCGACCTGCAGCAGTCACCGAGCATCAGTTGCGCTCCGGCAGTCGGCGAGGTCACATCGATGTAGCAGCTCCCGTAAGTGTATTTCCATTTTTACCAGGACACTGGCGATCGCGCAATTTCCCAGAAATTTCCAAAAACCAAAAACTTACAAAATTTTCCAAAAATAAAAAATAAATGTCTTTTCTGGGAATTGAATCCGGTATTCACAAAATATCATCACACTAAGTAGTCATAGCAGGAATCACAGCCAAAAATAAATTTTTGTAAATTCAAAAATAAAATAATATTAGCTGCTCTGTAAGATATTTGAAGACAGTAGTCCAAAAATAAAATTACATAAGTGTTCTGTTCGGTAGTCGAACTCGAAATCTCCGAGGTTGCAAAATTTTCCAAAAATCATTCATTTCGAATCCGGTATTCACAAAATAACATTATGCTAATTGCCCTTAGTAGATAATCGCATCACAAATGAAATTTAACCAAATTCAAAAATAAGTAAATGTTAACTGACCTGTTCGAGAATCGAATATGGTAATCCAAAAATAACATTACATTAATTACCTTGAGCAGGAACACAAGCCAAAAATATTTTCATTAATTCAAAAATAAAATAAGTGCTTAGTCAGAGATTCGAAGTCGGGAATCTAAAATTAAATGCGTTCATCAGGCAGCAAACCAGAAGTGCTCCAGAAGAGCACAAAAATAGCATCTAGGTCAATGGATGTGAAAATTGGAATCTATGTCAAACTTGCGAAAGTAGGTAAAATTTTCAAAAGTAGGCCAGTAGGTCAAAATTAGGTCATATGTCATGAGATCAGAAGGTCAAGGTCAAATGTAAATATTGGTCCATAACCAGCAGGCAGTCACTACTCACAGTTTTCACTTTTAGTGGAGATTTTTTTTTCCGTATTTATAAAAAGTTTTCTTTGTATTAGTTAGCAGCAGTGAACTTAACTACGGCCGAACTGAAGTATGGTTGTAAATTGCTCGGCTGGGAGTTGGACGCACGTATGACAGATGAATGACGGAATGGTGCGACGGGCTATTGTAAATCCTGCCTTAACTTCGGAAGTTATCGGGGCATTTATTTATTCTGCTTCCACTTCAGATGTTACTACTTACCTAACACTAAGATTTCTGATCAGATCTTGCGTACTTGAAATACTTTATTAATTCGGTTATTATTGCGTGTGTTATATATTATTATATATTATTGTTTGCGTAACGTTTATATAGAATTTACTTAGTGTGACTGTAGTTTTTGCGATCAGTTGTGCTACAAAAGTCCAAATTGAAAATAAAAGATTAAGAACTTTCATCTGTGTAAAGACTGGGCCTAACCTCCTCACCCAGTAAGTTTAAGTTTGTACAAAGGTGACAACGTGGCAAGGTGTGGCGACAAGATGGCGACATGTGTGGACGAACATCTATGTGGCTCTTGTAATAAAGTAGTGGTTGCTTTTCTGTGTGAAGGGTTATGTGATAAATGGTTTCACGCATGCTGTGTACAAGTAATGAAAAATATAAAGCAATTTAAGAGCTTGGGGATGTTGTGAAATTACTGTATCCAATCTAGCAGTAGGTTATAACAGATGAGGAAACAATTTACTGGAAATTTTAATTATTTGAGTTTATGTGATCAAGTAATCTAGCAAAAATTATCGACGGCGTGGAGATGACAATGTAGAAATTAAAAGAAAGTTGGAGGTAGGGATTGCTACAAATATGCACAAGATGACAAAATATATTTCCGACTTGAATCGAAAAAAATTGATATTGACAGTTCACTGGATTCAATAGAAAAATGGAAAAGTAAAATATTACGGGATAAGAATATTATTACCGATAAGTCCATAAAAAATACCAACGTTTATACAATTTTTGATAGCCAGGGACAAGTTCTTGAGAAAAAATGGTAGTATTTCTCGCCCTGAAGTTAGTAGAAGGAAATATGTGAATGGTATTTTTAAAAAAAGAGAGAAAATAATCCTTTTTCCATAGAAACCGCAAATGGTGAAATAAGTGGAACTTCTGTAATTCATGATTTTGATCAACATGATAAAATAGTAAACCCTGCCTACTTTGAAGCATTGCAACTGAATGCAAAGAAGGAAATGGTAATTAATAACAAAGGTAGTATTTAAAAAAGTTTAAATCGAAATCCAGTGGTAATTGGAACTGCAGATAAAGGGGATACAAGACTTAGTGGTGCAAAAAAAGCATTGTTTCACCTTGGAAACGTCGTGAAAGATACAACAGTTGAAGATGTAAAACATTTTGTAACTAAAGTTTTTCCTAATATTCATTTTGAAATTCAGAAACTTGATTCAAAGGGAATTAATTACAGCTTCAAACTTGTAGGGATTTATACACAAGGATGAGGAAATGAATTCTTCTAAATACCCAAAAATAAAACCTGAAAGCGTTTTTTATTCCACAAGAAAATAGAAAAACAAGTGGGCAGTTGCCAAATAGCAAGAAGATTCTTTTCACGTGTGATTTGCGAGATGCTGAACTATATTTTTTTTAGTGAGAATATACAGTGTTTACAGACTAATATTGATTTATTGACAACAGCTATTTACATTGAAGGATTAAAGCCAGATAATGTTTGGCTTAGTGAACACTGGTTATCTCAAGTTGAAAGTGATTTTTACACTCGCATAGGTTAACCATTGCTAGTGCTTCCTTTCGCGCATCATTAGGTTGAGGTGGTACAGTTATTTATGTAAATTGCAAGTTGAGATCAAGTAAGGTATATAGACCTTACCTGATTCTGCTTGGAGCAACATTGTGAGCTAACAGCTGTTGTAATGGAGGTGTATTCATTAATTGTGATATCCATTAATCGTTCTCCTAGTCGTGACCTTTATAAGATTTTTGAGCAATTTTATCAGACTTTGTGAATATTATCCATGAAGAAACATTAACTGATTATTTGTATTGATCCCAACATACTTCTAGAGATATTTTTGAGGGAGGAGTCTTTGTTCACAAATATTCTTCGTAGACACAACCTTTTTATTATGGGTCGTCAGCCTACAAGAGGTGATGCATGTTTAGACACTATGATAACTAGCCTCTATGTATGGGATTATGACACATCTGTAGTTGAGCTCAATATAGCTGATCATAATGCTTTATTGGCTAAAATTAATACAAACATTGTAAATAAAAAATCCTCAATTTCTTGGCATAATATTATATTTTAGGTTGAGACACTTCACCGAGATAAGATGCATTAGTTTTGTTATTTATTAATTTCTGTTACTTGGAGGGAAAAAATTAAAATTTTGGAATCAGAAGATGAGTATAATTCAATGTTAAATCATTTTATGAATATTTTTGATGAAGTTTATCCTGTTAAATATAAGTCTAAAATTAATAATAAATCCAAACATTGTCTATTAACTAGGTCTCTAGACAAAATACCCCTTTTAAGTCATGGTACACTCCAGATCTCTAAAGAATGCATCAATATTATAAGGCTTTAGAAAATCCAAACGAAAAACCAAATTTTTATACTAATTTTTTAAAAGCAAAATAACTTTTTAGAAATAATGTTAACTTGGCCAAAATAGCTAGTAATGTTAGGTTTATTGTGGCAGCCAGTAACCCATGCAAGGCTGCTTGTGTTGTTATAAATAATCACTTAAAGGCTAAGCCTAGTGTTTTTACTACTACTACTAGTCCAGATGATTTTAACCATTTTTTTGTTAAGATAGTACAGGATATTGTAAATAATTTACCAGTAATCAATAATAGTACCATTTCAGGAATATCTGATCCAAATTGCAAAATTGTGAAATGGGAACAAGTTCGCACTGAGGAAGTTATCAAAATAGTTCACAAATTTAAAAACTCTTATAGTCCTGAAATTTATGGTGTACCATTTCGTATTTTAAAGCAAGTCACTTAATGTAGCTAGAACTGTAACGATTTTTAAGAAGGGCATCCCGGATTGTATTTTGAACTATCGACTGATTTATGTAATATCTGTATTAGCTAAACTAATGGAAAAATAATTATGAACTTTCAGCTTGTTAATTATTTCGAAAATAATCAACTTTTTATGAAGATGCAATATGGGTTCAGAAAGGGTAAGTGTAAAACTTTTTCTTTGGTGGATCTGGTTGATAAGATAACTGATGCTTTTAAAAATATAGACAGTTCTTCTTACGCTTTGTGGCCTTAGTAAGGCCTTTGATTGCGTTTCACATGAAATATTTTTGGATAAACTTGCTTGTTATGGTATAAGTGGAATTGTCTTAAATACTCTTAAAACTTATCGTCAAGATAGAAAAACCTATAGTTTCAATAATGTGTGCATTTTCTGGGGTCTTAAGTTTGGATCACGGCGTACCACAATGTTCGGTGCTTAGACCATTGTTATTTCTTATTCTTGTTAACGATTTACTACTTTATTTTTTGCAGACGATGCGACTTTCATAGCGAAAGGTAGTGATAGAGATATTTCATTTCGAAAAGCTGATGCAGTTTTAGATTAGGTTCAACTCTGGTTTATAACAAATAAGTTGCAACTAAATCAAGGTAAAACTCGGAGATTAATATGTACATTAGGTCGACAGATCACTGCTGATGACATTGATGGGGTTAAATTATTAGGTTTCTGGATGGATTCCAAGTTGTCTTGGATTAATGATATTATCAAAGTGTGTGCCAGGTTATCTAGGGTACTTCATCTTCTAAGAAAATTTAAAAGAATGGTGACTATCCTACTTATAGTATACGATGCTTTATATCATAGCCACATAATTTATGGCATGATACTTTCGGGTCATTCACCGAAGGTTACACGTGTTCTGCTTTTACAGAAAAGGCTGTAAGCATAATAACATCTACATGGTATTTGGATGATTGCAAACATATTTTTATCCAAGTAGGGATTATGGCTATTGTTAGTCAATATGTTCTTAATATTTTAGTACATTTGAAGGAAAATATAAATTATTCTAGTAGGGAGGTGGTCCATGAGCACAATACTCGACAGGTTATTGAACTGAACGTTCCCAGGTCTAGACTTGGTAGAACTAGAAAGACATATCCTATACTAGCCTTAAAATTTTATAATTCACTAGCTCATGAAGTAAAAACAAATGAACGTGAAGTTATTTCGCATTACTCTCCAGAAAAAAGAAGTGTTAAATAGGCCACTTCATTCTTAAAGTGAACTCAATGTAGAGCCGCTCTGGGATGGATGGTTACAATTTTATACATTTTATAAATATTATCTTATTTTTACTATGGATATGCATAAAATTTTGTGCTATGTTTTTTTTTAGCTAGCTCGATTTTATTTGTTAAATGTTGACATTGTTATTGTAACAACTTATTTATTCCTACATTGTTTAAATGTGTTGTATTTGCGATTTATCTGTTTTGAATGTGCTGTTTTAGTGAATTACCTTATGTGTTCATGATTTTAAATTCTTTTTTTTTGACGCAGTCAATCTGGTTGTAACCGGTCAAAGACTTAGAAATAAATAAAGTTGCCTAGCACTTGAACTGCACTGCAGCGTGTTTGAAATACGCGCTTTACCACGAGACCATAAAACTCGCTTCCAGTGAGCTGATGTGTGAAAAGAAAACGCACACCAACATAGCTAAAAACGGCTTTTCCAAAGCGCTGTATCTCAAAATACACGCGCGTCAAGGGCCCTAAATTAAACTTTGCCTCATAATTTCCACCAGTTAAATGATAGGGTCACTGCTTCACGTACCATAGGTACACTCAGTTCAACGAAAACACTGCATGCCAGTTCAGACAGTCTCTTGTGTTTAGCGACGATGGTGCATTTGATGTGCGTGATAGTGTCGCCCTATCACTCTCGCACTTCTCGGACTGAAACACGGAAATTAACTCCAGATAGGCGGATCCCTTAAGTCATTTCGGAAACAATGTCAAAAATAACCATTTCACTTTGATTACGGTGTAAAATTGAGCTACGTCAAAGTATTGTTCATCGAGGTGTGCACACTGTCACGAGTGGGCCCTGAAGATGTTTCCGAGCCTGTCGGTGACTGCGCAACTTTCTTAATGACTGACGCCGCATCGACACTCGCTCAGCTTCTGGACGACTGGAATGTTGATTATCGCCCGTGGACCGGTTCTTGCAGTGGTTAGGCGTTGACTCGAGTATGTCCGATCTTTGGCCGCGCACTGCAGGCAGTCAATCTGTTTGCATTTCAGCGATAATATTTTGTGGGCTTGCGTGGTTGATTATTCATCAGGAAATATTAATTTGTGATTTAAAAAAAAAGGGGGGGATAACAACATGATCATTATTTCAGAACGGTTTATATTTATAATATTAAAATTTCAATAGTGAATTATCACTTTTCCCGAAGATTTTAATTGCAACAAACCTACGGCGACAATAGCATTTTTACTACGACTACTATAATTGGAACATTACCCATATTTCTCCCATTAAGACAAGGATAGTAAATAGATTTTCCAACTGCGTTTATTCATTTTCTTATACATATAAAACTATTTTAATAGATGTAAAAATATATTTTAAAAAAACGAAGTAATCCTGTACGTCTTCAATCTGTGATCCGCAATCAACCAATTTTTTTTTTACATTCATAGCAGGGGTTTTTCGTAATAAAACACGAGAAAGAACATAGAGCAAAAATGTGTAAAGAATCGTTATTTCCAAGTTGATATTGAAATATAAATTTAGGGTTCCAAATGATGGGCATTTCATGAATCGGTGAAAAAATGCCAGATTTCCGTCACTTATTGATTCAGTGACATTTTTCCACAGATTCATCAGTCACTTTTTTCTTTTTTATTCAGTGGTTTATTTTTGACTGATGGATCATCTAAACAGCGTGTAAAAATGGCCGTCAAACAAGCTTTAAAAATGACAGTTAAACAACGCGTATAAAGTGTAATAACAACGAATAAACTAATAAAACCAATATAAAATACTTTGTAAAATGTGTTTCGTCTTTCAAAACGCTATTTCACGAGGTAATATGAACACTCAGGCAGTGTCCCAATTCGCCGAAAGAGTACTCTCTCGCCCACTCTAGACGTCACAGAAAGTCGTCTCTGCTGTCCCAACTGGGTGGAGAGTGCGCGAGAGGGAGCGTGGACGATGATGTTCACTCGCAGCTCACTCTGGCACCCTCTCTGGCATCCATGTTGTTTTCCGATCTAACCTCGAATATTCCGACATATTTTTTTGCCTCTACAGAAGTGTTAGAAATATTTCATTGCCATAACTTAATCATTACGATTGTGAAATGTGCAATACCAACCATATTCCGTGTAATATGAAACGTAACAAATTACGAATGTTATGTTCGCATTTCGTTTAGATTAATTGCGAGCATATTATTAAGTTCTTTGCTTTCCACATAGTTAAGTTTTTAACAACTCCCAAATATGGTAAATTAAAATAAGTTGCGCTTTAAAAAGAACTCTATAAATGTATTCGAGGAAAGTGAAAGGCGACCAATATTTTATTTTCCACTATTTATTTCTCGTACCTTTCCGGTCAGAGAATTAATGCCGAATGCATACAGAGGCCACAAATCTCAATTTGCTAGAGTGAGCCAAAGTGTGCCAGAGTGAAAGTGGAGTGTGAGAGTGAGCACACTTACAAGTTGGGACACGGCCTCAGCCTTTCATTCCGTTTTTACGTCTTTCATTTCGTTTTCATGTAACCGTCACAGCACTCTGTTTGAAGGTTTAAACTGCATATAATGTGGTGAAGCATTTGCACACATATATAGGCTACTATTCATTTTAACAATCCTAACGGTACGAATTAAACAAAATACGAAATGTAAGAGCATACTATTTGAATCTTCATAATTTCGATGCGAGATTACAATACATACATTTTCCTCCCATTATTATACGTTGGCGTGGTAGCGCAGATAGTAAGGTAACGATGTAAAAATGAAGTGAGAGGAGTGTGTGAATTCAATGCCACCCATCGGCAATTTTTTTAAACTTTTTTTTTAAATTACGGTAAGTTGCGCAATATAAATAACAAACTATCGTATATATGTATACTTCACGTAATTATTTGGTTACATTCAATAAGAACAACATTTAATTCGCCACTGCAGTCGGCCGTCACTTATTAAATCAGTGAAATAATTTCACGTCACTAATTAAATCATTGACTTTTTTTACTGAAACAATCGGTGGTTTTAAACTGATTCGAATTTAGTGTGTATACTAAAAGTACTGGTTATTCTGGGTTGGGTTATAATTACTGACGATATCAATTTTTCAAAACGTTTAATGTTTAAAATTTCAATTTACTATTCTTAGGTAACCTAACAAAAAGAGGTCTTCTGACGATTGAAGATAAGTAGTTAATATTCATAACATTATTTAAACTGCTACGTGAAAAACTGGGTATTTCCTAACTGGCAAGTTGGTTGTTTCAAAATAATATATACAGCCGCCACGATAAAATAAAAAATGTACAAAATTAAAGTGTGCGTTTTCAAATACCGATATATTACAGGTGAACGTCAAAAATATGATTTTTACAGTGGTCAAACAAACATTTAATTTTTTTTTGTGAACCACGTAATTTGGACTGACCCTAAAATGAAACAAATGTTACCTACGAACCTCGTCACTGACGTCGTATTTATTGGCGCAGACTTGGCACATTTTTACACTGCTTATTACATAATTTTTAATTTGTTTCATTATATGCATATTTAGTTCATCCGCTTAGTGATAAAGAATGTCCCGTGATTGGGACATTCCGATATTTCAACGCAAATTTTATTGAAATATTGTTTATAAACTTGGTCAAGTAGAGATGAACTCTGTCCTCATGGATGGAAGGAAACCAATTCGATAAGTTTCCGCAAGTAGTTAACTTCAGCGAAGATTTACGTTACGTAAGTATTTTACACGTGTATCATAAAGGACTAGTTAACTTGAACAAATACGTGTTTGCAACGTTGAAGTATTTCGAGCAACGGCAGATAGAGAAATGTTTATCTGCCTAGGCACGTTTCCTTAACATTAGTGTTTCACATTCCAGCGCTGAAAGAGATGACACAGTATAAGTTTTATTCACACATGCAGAAATTATCTTTGCTTCCACGTTGCATGAAAAAATTTTTTGTACAAGAACCGTAACATAACATGCTAAATTTTTACACTAAGTTTGTGAGGCACGTGACTGTATTAAATTGGGATTGCTTGCCCAGTTGAGTTTTACAATGTTACACTTTTTGAATATTTTGAAGATTGGTGCGATGTTTAGGCATACAAGCCACACACACACACACACACGCACGCGTTTGTTGCAACCAATAAAAGTTATGACAACTAAATTTCAATTAAATTGAAGTTTGATAGTGGCCTTGTATTTATGTAAAAACGCTTTTCTTTAATGTGTAATTATCATGTGACCTCAATTCAGTGCGTGTATGGAGATTTTAGGGGTTGCAAAGAAGATACGTTTCTTTTTAATTCGTGCTATTTTTAGGTTGACACTATCCGTTTAGTTGTCGCAACAATCGAACAGTAGCTCGGTTAACGGAAGTCTCCCAGTTTACAGCACCGAGAAAATACTGTGAAAAATGCGCGTGATCGAGACATTGGGTCTGAATGGAATTGTCGGTTAACTATAAAATTTAATCGTAGAACGTATGTCCGCTCGAACCAGTGTGTCAAACTATTACGTCACAATATTACCATTATGTGGTGAGCCTCGATGACAAACATTAGTCTTTGCCGCGATCATTGTCGCCAAGTGTAGAGAAGTGTTGAGACTACGAGACGGCACACCGCACGAGGCCGTGGGGTGCCTTCGGTATGCCATTGGTTTCCAGATTTTTGCATGAATTCCTAGAAAACTGTTTTGTTTAGGGTAATCACAGAAGGCGATATTTTTTTCACTAATTTCTAAGCTCTGATTAATAATCGCATTGAGAAACCAATTGAATTTTGGCAAAACGCAATAGCATGCGTCAAAGGGTTGCAACCCATCGCAGCGAAGGGATGTGCAGTTGTTACAGATTTTCTTTCGAGGCCCTACTCACTATACTAAAGGTACTTGTTACATTTTAAATACTACCCGTATTATTTACAATAAGCTCATATTTCAGGTCCACTTTAAATGGCGTGTACCGCGCTTAGGAAACATCTTCGGCCGTAGGGCGAATATATGTTTTCGAATTATTTCTTCGTTAGGAATATGCAAGCGGAGTTTGTCGGAGTTGTTTCGACTCACCTCGTATAAAATCGTGCCAAGTTTTGCTGCGTTATTTGTAAAGTAATTGTTATAACTTGCATTTAGATTTTTAGATATCACTATTAAGATAACGTTTTATTGCTAGGTTTAAATGTATTTATTTTGAGTATCTTTTCAGTCCACGAATTAGGTGTGTGTTTTTCTCATTAACTTCTTTCCCCCAAATACTTTTAAGTTTTGTTTAAATTAGGGAAGACTACACCATAAAAATTTTTGGGGTAAAATTTCCTTATGTGTAAGGGAAGCTAATTACTTCTACATGTAATTTGAAATTACCTCTTAAATGCATAGTAAATTTACAAACAAGTAATGTAATATTCCATGATTGAACGGAAAAACGTACCCGACAAAAGTGGGGGATAATCCCATACAAAGGAAAATACCATACAAATAAGTGAATATTAACTATATTTTATAATAAAATTGTATTTAAAACTACCCCGGAGTATTAGTACTGTTTATTTTATTATTACACATATCCTCTGACGAGTAGTAATCGAAACCTCAACTCTAAAATCCTCGACAATTGCTGGTAAGTGGGCGCGAACCATTGTCCTCTAGCACGATAGGTCAATGCGCTATCCGTTACATCACTACAATAACTTGACAGCATCAGTGAATATTAGAGAGTAGGATGGTTTATTCCGCCCGTCCTCCCACTTAGCTATTGATACAATGCTGAAGAGATGCATGCGTCGTCAGGTAATTTCCCCATTTTTTTTACTGTGTACGAAATAACCACGAATATAAATATATAAACGAATATAATATATAACAATTAGACTAATGAAAATGGGCTCTATATGACACTGCACCACACAGTCGTGTGTACCCAACTAATAAATACCTATTTATTTATTTACTAGTTTACTATTTGTGTTTATATACTAATGTATCCTTTATTTGCTGTGTAAACTGGGAGTTGTTAATACATATAACAGATGTTAACACCAGACACTTTTCAAGTTAGTTTTAATAGTCGAAACAACTTCGTCAGCAAGGCACATTTGTCGCACTTCACACCCATATTGTCCATATACTCGATAGAAACAACTATTGTATCATACCAGGCAGGTATATTTCAACTTGGCAACTTACTAAAGATTTGTTAGAATAATCGCCCCGTATACTGAGACGTGTCGAAACAAAATTAACGGGACTGCAGCCAAGGAGTGTGTAACTGGTTTTGATTAACTGCCAGATGAGTTGGGAGTTTTTGATAGATTCCAACATGGCTGAGCTCTTGGCACCGTCTGGTTTATCAGCTGGCACAGGACTATGAATCGTAATAAGAACACGTAGACATCATAACACAGCTCCTGCTAAAGAATTACGATCTCCAGGACTCACAGCTCAATAGTAATTTCTCGAATTTATAACGCTGGTAGTTCGGAGTAAAGGACAGGGGGATCTCGTTAAATATTTTCGGTGTTGGCGTAGGTCTTCACGCACCAAAATTGTTTGAAGAAATAGCTTGGGACCATTTCCAAGTACTTGACGATTTTGCTTATTGCACTTACGGCATTTAAACTGAGACGATACGCCGTCCGCTTCAAGTATTCATCGTATTTGTGACGTTACTGTGATGCTGTTTGAATTCAAAGCAAGGGGGTGAATGCACCCTTGAATAGCACCTTTTGTCATGAACATGAACGATGTTCTCTTCACTTACCATACATAGCGCGTTCTCGTAGTCAATGGTTTGTAGAGGCTGTTCACAATAAAGTGAGCACTTTTGAAATCAACCGTAGAAAAAAGTCACCTCGCGTAACTGCATATATTTTGACGGGTGCACTGAGTAACATGCGCACAGTAAAGTTGGTAACGATGGATGGGAAGTAGTTCCATATCTTAACATCGAATAAAAGGTTTAAGGTAACCATTTCTGACTACCTTAATTATTTCCTTGGCTTTCGGTTTTTTTTTTTATTTATTGAAGTGTATAAATGAGCAAATTATTCAGATATTTACTTTTCCAATAATTTCACAGTTCAACTTTACCGACGCACGAATAAAGTGATAAGGCCCACAGCAATGTTAATTTTACATAAGGCGGAATAATACACAATGTGCATACAAGTAGAGCTTAAGCAGGGCTTTCAAAAGTGCTCATTTTACCGTGAAAACCTATAGCACCTGTTTATCAGCAGAATCGTTTAACCCCCCTCCCCCCCCCCCACATTTTCTACGCACATGTGTTAATAAATTGCGAAAAAATAAGAAAACATTTTTTATAGTTTAAAAACTGCTTTTGCGGGTACGTTTTGAGGTTATAACACCAGCGAAAGAAACAAGGCTTGGTCAAGAATGGTGGTAAGGGAACGTGGGAAATTGTATGGGAGGAAGGGATCAAGGCCAAGTGAATAAGAATGTTGAAGCAACGCGCATGCGAAAAACTTTGTTTTGAAGCTCTTCAACACTATCAAACACATACAATATTTTCAGGCAGCTATGTATTAGGGGGCCCGCCTACCTGGGGATATTTTTCGCGTTTGAGGCCGAGAAACGAGTGGACGATAAGGACTAAACTGTTATGCCTATCAAGTGCGCCATTGTTACTAAGTGCAAGGGGTCGCGGAGGTGTAGTGGTCACACTACTAACCTCCCACGTAGGGGAACCGGGTTCGATTACCGGCGGGGTCGCTCCCAGAATTTCTCATGTAGGAATCGTGCCGGACGATGCCACTGGTCAGCGGGTTTTCTTGGTGATCTCCCGTTTCCCCCGCCGTGTATTCTGACGCTGCTCCATACCTCGCTTCAACCTCGTCGGCTCTCAAGACCTCGATGTTAAGAGCCACCCGTATATCTCCACTCCACTCCACTCCGCCACTAAGTTCAAGGCTCTGAACTGGCGTGTAGTGTTCTCGTAGTACTGTCTGTACCTAAGGGATCTTTGAGTATATTTTGCGATACAACGCTTAGTATAGGCTGTTCACGGTAAAGTGAGCACTTTTTAAGGCCCTCCCAACAGGCATTAACCACTAATAAATATATCTTATTGTAGCCTCAGGCGTTAAATTTTGAGGGTGGTGAAATTTATACCCTGTGTTTATTGGTCACATTGCAATGTTTATATTAAAAACCAGCAGGAATATGGAAATTGGATGAATGGAAAAATTTGGAAGGGCCTTAAAAAATGCTCACATAACCTGAACAGCCTATATAAGTAGTATTTATCAATGTTGGAGTGCTCCGAAATGGCGATTGTAATTGCCGCGACGTCCTGAAAGCACTCAACTGGTCTCGTCTGAAGAATGTGTTATTTTCGTAGATCAGCACATTGGTAATAGTTTTGTTGGGAAACGTGTATTCCAAACACTTAGTAACGCAATTCAAGCGGCAGGTAGGCAGGACCATCAGTTTTGTCAAGAATATCTGTGAAACTTACGTAGTCAGACGTTCAACTTCACTAAAAAAGGCAGCAAGACCAAAAAGTGACCTTCGGTTGAGTGCCTTGCGCGAAGAGGCGTCTAGAACAAACGGGGGAACTATATGCGCGTGATAGTGCCGGCGCTATATCCAGCATTTATTTGTACCTCGAACGCGAAAAATGGTTTCTTGTAGAATAGTGACTGTTTTTCAGAGACGCCGCACCATACGCCAACGCTCTGATAATCTTCGTAGCAGTGTCGACGTGCGTTCACGACAACTGCCCATTCGAGGTAACTTCCAACTCTACTGAAGCCGTGCTCAAGTTACATTTTCAGTCTACTCTCCACTTATCTTCCCCCCACATTCAGAAATAATGCACAAGTCTTGAAGAAAGCGCCAAGACGTTATCAATGTGCCGAATGTTTATGCTGGAGAGACAAAATAAATAAATACTTTTATAAATAAGAATGAAACGTGCTTGTAACCCTACGTTCTTGAACATCTAAATATGACAGTAATATGTTTTTACTTTATAAATAACGTAAAAATATGTCAAATTCGCAATATTTTTACATAAGAATTATTTTTCGCTAACTATTACCAACATACCTCTTCTCTCTGTTCCTGTTTAATGTTGACTGTGAATTAACTATCGTAACTTATAGACAAAAATATAAGTGAAATTATTATTTTTTTTGGGGGGAAAGGTACTTAAATGTTAACGGTAAACACTCGTCATTAAGTTATATTAAAGAAACAACCAAACATGTCATAATTGGGATGAATTTTCAAATGTCATATTCACAAGTATTAGCATCCCGTTAACAGACTGTAATAGATAACCCGCATACGACTTGGTCAGCTGTATTCTCGAGACAATTAAGAGTTGAAGATCTCATGTATACGATAATTCTGTGTTATCACTCTCACTTTGCTTTCCCTCGCTTATCTTTTTATAACACCCCAATAATCGCTAGATAGTACGTCCTTGTAGTGAATAAACAACTCGGGCACCGTCACAAGTTCATACAGAGAGTTAATAAAGTTTGAAGGCTCTAGTTTCAGAGCAGGGCCTGTCTGTAGCAAAATTGTTGTTAAAGGTTGTTCACGGTAAACTGAGCACTTTCGAAAGCCCTGCTTAACACCTGCTTGTGTGTTCTTCTACCATATGTGCAATTAACATTGCTATAAGCCTAATGACATTATTCATGCGTGGTTAAAGTGAAACCGTGGAATTACTAAAAATTTGAGTATTTTACAAATTTGCATATATATATATATATATATATAAGAAAATATTTTACTATTCACAAATGTAAACCCAAACCTTTTAATTCAACATTCAGACACATAACTACTTTCCCTCCTCACTGACATTTTTCAAATGTTGGTTTTAAAAGTGCTCACTTTACCGTAAACGGCCTTTAACACTCTTACCAAAATCCAAATGTGTAAATTAAAGATGGAACCGATTGGTTCAATGGTAGCTGTCTCCGTCATAATATGTACGCTGAGTGTTCGTACATATTTATGATGTGAAAAATGGCACATTTTAAAAATAAACCTGCTGGTATTGTCTATAGAATTATTGTAGGCAGAACAAATAAAAAAACGTTATTTGTAAAAACAAAAAAAAAGGGGGGGGGGGGAGCTTCAGATTATACTGAATTCTCAAGGACAGAGAAAATGTACAGTTTTGTAATCCTAATCAATTATGTATTGTCATGCACCTATTCTGTGGTATAAAGTTCATTTCAACCACATTTATCATTCCTGGTGTTGCATTTTTCACAAACGTTAGTAGAGTTTTTGTGTTCATAATCTGACAAAGAGTACATACTACTGACTTTTGTTAATTGTGGTTTTTGCCCTATTTTTGTGTCTGTGTATGTCGTGTTTTCGTCCTTTGTCATCGTATTGTCTTTTCTATCGTTTTGGTTTCGTTGTCCGTCCTGTTTTTAATTACAAATTTTTCGTCCGTATTTTTTTACGTTATGTATATAGATTATATATATATATAAAGTTTTATATTGACAAGGAAACAGCCTTTCCTAGTTATCTGTATGTCATGTTGTAAAATCATTTTTTTTTGTTTTTCGTCTTTTTTTGTCTTGGTTCTGTGTGGGACTTTCATTTCTTCCGGTCGGCAGTCAACACAGTCCAATCATACAAACATAACTTACGTACAGTGCTTCCGCTGTTACTCTTTCCTGTGGAAATGAGATCTGTATTAGTGGGGTTTTATTACACGCGATGAAAGTCCATAGATTAAACAGTTTTATTTGTCTTACCTTCTAAGAAAACTGCACATGAAAGCTGTATAAAAAAGTTTTCTAACTATTTTCACGATATTTTTCTCTTCGAGTAAACTTAATATCATCAAAACGAAACTGTTCGGGCTTAGATAATTCTTTATCTTTAATGGCTAAAAGTCGTATTCCCAGGACTGTTATTTACTGACATACTCGTAAACACGCAAACAACGAATGTAGAAAAAATATGTCCTCTTAAAGGACAAATCGCGTGCAGCTCATCCAGTAGGTCGGAAGCATTGCGTCGCTCGCCTGAGCTGGCAAGCAATCACTGCGGGAGGGACATCTAACAGGATGTTTTGATTTTCGTGCCCCCTTACGCGATTAGTAGCATGGGGGAGATTGCCCCATCATTGGATGTAACAGCTGTTACTACTCGCTCGCTTGAGTAATGCATGCGTGTGCGCGCTGCCAAAAAAAAATTCTTTCCCGTAAATTCACAGAGCATTTTGTGGAAATGTAGAGTTGGTGCGGAAACGCTTGTTCGCATTATTTAAAAACGGAGTGTGTCTGTACGTACGAAATGTGGAACATTTCCCGTATTTCGCGTAGCTTCAGGTGTCTGGAACTAAGAGCGCTGAACCCATACAAAGTGCTTTTCACTGCTTGTAACCTTAGAGAGGCCGTTCTAACATTTCGGATATTCGTGTCCCTTGGAGTACATTCGTGTCCCTTGGAGTACATTTGCATGTAGAAAGGTACTACACAAACCCCTCGAAACACATGGCAGAAATTCTAGCCTATAGTTGGAGAAACTGCAAATGAGACTTACGTCACTCTATAATGGATTTACACTTCGTTTCAGTGTGTAAGAATTTGGTAGCTGAATGGATACGGGCTTGTTCGCTGCCATTATTTTGTGGTTAATATCTCTCTCAATATAATTCTTTTATATGCTCATTGCATCGCCATATTCCTATAAACATAAGAGCAGATGAAGTTAGTATAAATCAACTAATGGGCTTTGTAAGTAACCATGTTGCATGTGCTGTCCTGGTTCGTTTACCTGGAAACATGGCTCTTGCGGAGCTAGTAATTTGCTGTAACTTTTATGAACGTTAAAATATGTACAAGATATTTTCCTCTATTACTTTTCTCGGCGAGCTTGCTACAAAGACGACATTGTGTGCACGTTGCGCAATGGCAGCTAACTCTACGAGCATAGGCTATATCTACACGTACGAATGAATTTAAAACATCTATCAGGGAAAGCAAATTATTTTACTTACATGGTGAATCATAAATAATCTAACACTATACGACTCGGGTGGAGTGGATTCGAATCTCCCCCTTCCCCCTACCCCTTCATACTTTTGGGATAAGTTCTTATCCAAGCTAGGTGTAAAGTATTTGTTTCAACCATTGGAACTACAGTTTTAGATGCACAGTATATTTTGCAAACCCATGTGATCGCAGCGTAATGAGGGTTCTGCTGTCGTCACTTACTAACGGGAACTTTTGTGTAGTTTTTGAAAGGCATAACCACTAGTGTGTTTTGAGTGAGTGAAGAGATTTGGGCGGCAGTTAACAGCGAGGTCTAGAGAGTCGATGAGGGTGAGGCGAGGTGTGTATAGAGCAGCGCCAGAATGAAAGGGTGGGAGAAACGGGAGATCTCCGAGAAAACTCGCCGACCAGTGGCAACGTCCAGCACGATTCCCATTTGTGAAAATCCGGGAGTGACCCGGCCAAAGTTTGAAACCGATTCGCCTTGGTGGGAGGCGAGCGCAATAACCGCTCACACACCGCGGCCCCTAGTGTGGGGTCAAGCCAGAGCAGCTTGCCGAGTACCCACAGTAAATTATTAGTGTATATTCCACTCTTGCGAAAGAACCAGAAACTGTTTACTTATTACGTTAAAAATTTATACATGTAGAAAACTATCTCAATATTATATGCGACGTGAGAGAAGGCTCTTAATTATTTTTCCGTGTGCGCTACGCACTAATCATATTCAACATATAAAATTTTTAACTGGCAGTTACCGTCACAAGTAGAATCATGTAGCGATATTGACTAGAATTTTGCACAGGAAGATGTAGGTGGTGTAGGTTGGAAAGATTAGTTCGCGTAAACAGACGGCCCGTGAATGTTAATTTATTGTTGCAGTGTGTGTTACGAGAACGTTCCGTAGGCATGGGCGTATATATTTGTTTGATAATAACATACTTCTATCATTCGTAAAATTGAGGGTGACATCATTGTAATATTAGAACATTTGTAACTGCATTAAAATCGATATTTTTCGACGGGTTAGAAACTACCATGTTCAGATATTTTCCTTGGTGTTATGCTCTCAGGATTTTAGTTCTCTTTAAAATTTCCTTTTTGGTCAAACTTTGAGTTATAATGCCTTATAAATATGCAACCTGTGGTCCTTAATATTTGCGGTTGGACTACCGCGCGGGCGCAGTACAAAATTAACTAATCCAGTGCACTGTTGTGAGTCGGCATTTAGTCCCTGTATGCCGTTTCGAACACACATACACGAGTGACAACTGCAAAATGACGGAATTTACCATTCGCCTAAATGCCGACTCAACCGCAGTGCACTGGATTAGTTAATTTTCTACTGCGCTCGGGTAGTAGACAAAAAGTTTAGAATAACCATTACAGGTTGCATAGCTACAAGGCGTTATAACTCATTACATGACAAAAAGGGAACTTCAAAGACCACTAACAGCCTGAGAGCGTTGCACTATAGCATCCTTTTTTTGTTAATCTGAACATGATAGTTATTAATCCGTCAAATATCGATTTTATTGTACAGTTAAAAGTTTTCTAACATTAAAATATCACACCCAATTTTGCAAAAGTTGCAGGGATGATATTAAAAAATGTTCATATTTAGCAGCTTCGTTCACGCAAACGCTAGGCCAAAATTTGTTTGATATTCGCGTAATTTCTCGCTTATTTTCATAAAAGCATTCCCAAACCTCTTGTATTAAGGGCGCCTACCTTCCCTCAATCACTTCAAGCTATAAGTCATATTATGTTTCGTCCAATTTTGTATAAATAATTACCACACTACGTTTGTACGATTTGGTCTGTTACAACCTTTATAAATAATAGATGACTATCCTGTGATATTTAAATATATTATTCTTTCTCGCCCCAAAGTTACATTTATAATGTCGGAATTTGAAATAGTAAATCTTTCATATTGCATTTATTCTATGTCGCAGGTTAAATCCATTCATGTATGGTACAGTTCTTTTTTCAAAACGAATATTTCGACTATTGTTATGAAATATTAAACTCTTATTTTTTTTACATATTTATTGACGTCAATACAATTTCATAGTTACACATCTAAGAGAAATGGTGACAAGTGCTTTCTCGGGTATGTTAAACTTTCGAAAACTGTGTTCGTTGCGCTGCATTACCAACCATTGCAAAATATGTTTAGTGGCTGAAATGTTCAAACATAAATCTCTTTCTGTAATTTAGAACATTTTGAAACTTGATCGTTATTAAAATCCTTTAATTTTATTCTGTTCTGAACAATACATAGTTACTGCTGAAAATTATTTCTCACCCGAGATTCTTAACATTTCGTGCATTTATAGCAGACTAGTTCAAAAAATATACTTTTAAGTATATTACATTGACGTAAAAACTATAAATAATTTGTTGAACAATGCGTGCGCTAGGGAACTATCCAATCAGGCCGTATGTTTATTAAATAAGTACAATCTTCGCAATAATTTCATCGTTTACATTGTGACTATGAGAATTTCGGTTGTATCTGATAAAATGGACCATGAACTTAGTTTCAGGGTGTAAAATATCAGACGTGAGTGGCGTGATCTTTGAACAACCTTGAAGTTCAGAGCAAGTTAAGAGATTAGAAAAGTAGCTCACCGGAGCCAAGGATATTGTCGAGGAGTGTTACGGTAACCTCATGACGTCACGTCTTGCAAGAAAGTTTAGTGTTTCTTCCACGTATTTATGCATCTTATCTTTTAAATAATCTACTTTTTGTGTTATTCTGATGACATTTCCAATGACTTCTTTCTTCAAGTAAGAAAATCTTGTATGACTGGCTATATTACTTGGACGATATGAGAGTATATTGAATAAATGTGGAATATTGGAGAAAACTCCTGTTATTAGTTCTGTAGACCCTGATGCAAGCTGAACAGAAACACACTTGGTGCGCGTACACCAAAATATCTCCACCCACATGCAGAGACTCGTCATATATTTTAATTATCTATTTGCTTCGTCTGGTCTTTCGATAATATTGCCAGTGTATTGGTTACGTGTCTACTGACAAAAATCAAAATCATGTATAAATAGACTTCTATTTATACTTGATAGTGGTTGATGTTTTACCTATTTATGATACTTTTACTAATACACGCAAGATAAAAACTCTATTTGTAAAATCTAACTGGTTTTGATCGAAACACCGCTGTCATATTTTGTGTTAAAAGCGCACAGTTTCTCCATAAGGCACGTTACATGAAACGTAGTTTCTTGCGCACCATTGGGGGCGGAAGAGTAGAAATTCGAAAGCTGAGTCGTGAATCTGCCCCCAGTTCTAAACTGCCGAAAAATTTCGTACAAAAAATCCTTTGGTAGATTGTGAGTCACTGTCCGAATAACATGCGACTAATAACTCCATCTTCTCAGGGTTAGCCTATAAGGGAGTTTAATCAATATCATTTGATTTTTTCAATTACTTGTTCTGTTTACAGTGATGTGCTGGACTTCTCTAATGTTCATTGTAACATTTTTATACCTTTTGTTCTGTTTCAGTGAGATCTATTGCCATGGCGATCTTCTGCACACAGTCCAGATGGCGTCTTTGTATCCCGACTCCAAGACCTTCGTCGACATGAAACTGAGGGAATCTCCGCAAGAAACGTTGAAGAAGTTCCACGAATTCATGGAAATGACGCAGAGGAAGCCGTCGAGAGATGAGGTCCACAAGTTTGTCAACGACACGTTCGAACCTGAGGGTAGCGAGTTCATGCCATGGATCCCCCAGACTGGGTGGAGCAGCCGAGCTTCCTTGAACATGTTAAAGACCCAGAACTGAGGAAGTGGGGTTACCAACTGAACAATCTATGGAAGCTTCTCGGTAGAAAAATTAAAGATGAAGTGAAAGCTGAAAACGATAAGTATTCGATTATCTATGTTCCTAATCCTGTGATTGTGCCAGGAGGGCGTTTTCGTGAGTTTTACTACTGGGATTCATATTGGATAGTGCGTGGTTTGTTGTTATCTGAAATGCAACAGACAGTGAAGGGCATGCTCGAGAATTTTCTGTCCATTGTGGAAGAGTATGGCTTTATTCCAAACGGAGGCAGGATATACTATAGTATGAGGTCACAACCTCCACTCCTGCTTCCTATGATCCAAGGATACGTTGAGTTTTCTAACGATGAGCAGTTCATAAAAGACCATATTAATACGATGGAGAAGGAATTTGAGTATTGGATAACGAACCACACAGTGCTGGTAGAAAAGGATGGAAAGTCTTACAGGCTGGCAAGGTACTACGATGCATCTGACGGACCCAGACCAGAATCTTACAGGTGAGATACTTTAATTTATTATTAGTTACTGAACGAGGATGTGGATTTATATAACACATTGGACTCGTAATCCAGAGGACGCAGGTTCGACTCCCTGTCTGCTCACTCTGGTTTCTATTTTCTATGGGTTTCCGAAATGTCGGGATGGTTCCTTGACGCGGGTTGTAGACGTTTCATTTCCTGTTATTAATTGTCTGTGCAGTTTTTTACTTCTGTAATTACTCTATTTCCGAGACGTTAAAACGCACGTTTAGACATTACAATGAAAAGAACCCTATGTCTCACTTAAGCGATTGAAGTAAAATTAGATGAACTAAATATTAGGAGTTTTTCAAGAGAAATGCATACCTGTATTTCTTAACTAGACTGAAGAACTGATTGTAGATGAAGGCACAAAATGAATCAGTGCCCTGCGATTTACCCTATTTTATGATATCGTCCATTGTGATATCCACGTACGAATACCTGTTTGCAATACACCCTACCGCCGGGGTATGGGATCGAGCTAAGGACCTCAGAAAATGAAAGACCTATATACTAATATCGTTAACTTGCCAATGTTCATTTGCTCTCATTTAAAATACATCTTAATTGTTAAGGAGTGTTACCTGATAGGTTTGCTTTAAGCTGGTTTAAACTCGCCATAATTCCACGTGTTGGGGGTCTTAATAGTGTCAGGTCATAATGTTTTGTATTTGCACGAATCCAATGACCCCTGGTAGATTAGTTTTCACTTGACTAATATCCAACAACGTTTTCGTTTAAATATTGTTATGATTGCTATTTTAAAGTTATTCGCTTAGTGTCTAAATGTTTGTCATAAATGTAGTTCAACATGTACATTGCAACCAACCAAAAAAAATTTGCATTGTTCAGTAGTAAATACCTCGGAGGTGAATGAGTTACTCCTTTCTAGGACCTTACTTATATTCATCTTATTATAAACATACCATTTTTTCAGGCCATATTAGCCCGAAATCTTATAAATTGCTATTAATTAACAATGGAAAAATGTGAATGATAGATGCTGAGTGGAGTGTTGAGGTTTGGGCGATTCTTAACAAATAGGTCTTGTGAGCTCATGAGGGTGAAGATATGCGGATATGGAGCAGCGCCAGAATGCAAAGGCAGGGGAAATGGGAGATCCCCGAGAAAACCCTCCGACCAGCGTTGGCTCCGCCGGGAATCGAGCCCGGTTCACCCTGGTGGGAAGCGAGCGCTCTAGCCACTAAGCCTGCAAACCACGACTCCCTAATGGAAGCTGAAATGTATAAACAACTTTCAGACCTAAGCGAGGGTAATACAGGTATTAAAATTCCTTCAAACTCTTGAGCACGGCGTTGCTATTTAAAGAGGAGTTGTCTGGTCCTGAATAGCGGTTGCCAGTTTTCGTCACGTGTGTTTTCGTTTGCGAGAGAGCGCACAGACCATTGCATTTTCAGTCTACACATTAGTTCTGAAAGGAAGGCGACGTTAGCTTTTTAGCGTTAACATAGTTCGTGTGGTTGCGTAAATGTGGCTCGTGTTTGTGTTTCAGAGAAGACTACCAAAGTGCTTTGATATTCAAGACTGACGAAGAGAAGCGAAACTTCTACTCGGAACTCAAAGCAGGAGCGGAGTCAGGATGGGACTTCTCAAGTCGATGGTTTATTGTAAACGCAACTAACAAAGGTTAGTTTATTAATAGAAGGATTTACGAAAATTACCCTGATAGAACAATTACGCAATATGTTAACCACTACCAATGAAATTATTTATTTAGCAAATGGCTTTTAGTTTTTGAGTAACAAAACACAAAAATTTGATCTTATCGATGTGTTTCGCGAATTCCTTCTCACGTGAGCAGTGTGTTACAGAACAAATACATAAGTCATTCAAATCGTTTCATTGATCACACTATACCGCTGCTATTAAACTATATAAAATACTATTACATTTCAAATTTTGAATGTTTTACCGCTCGTGCGCAAGTCTTGTCCATACGTTTAGATTGAGAAACCAGCAGATGTACGCAGGATTTGTTACGGAATCGCGTAATTAAATTAAATTTTATTTTAGACAACCGCCATTGCAGATACTTTTTGAATGTAGAAAGTGACTTATTTTCGGTGCCTATTCTTATATAATATGCGTTTTCTGCAACAGAAGAATGGAAAATTATGCAGTGGTGAATGTCCACAATGTTTTATTTGTTTATTTGCTCTTACTGTAAGAATCATTCAAAACACTAAAGTTTGTACCCATGAAAAATTTTTCTAGCTAGCTCCACGATCATTACAAACTATAACCCGTACAATGTAAACGAAATATGTATCCTCTTGAAGACGAGATACATGGGTGGAAGATAAAATACACTACACCTCTGAAAGAGCTACGTATGTGAGAAATATTTCGCAGTATGTACAGCTCGCCTGTGCAACGAAATCTTTGGAAACCAGCCATGTTACAACTATTTGTAATATGGCCTTAAATAAGTGTGTTCTTTCTGGTCATTTAAGATCGGAAAGGCTTTGCTTTATAAGTCTTTCCTAACGAGTTCTATATAAGAAAGTGTACCGAAATCCGTCGATCGATATAGACGTTACAATAGTATCCGAAATATTTCTGAAATTGTTACAGTTTCGATTGCTTTATTTTGAAAAGTGCAACAGCCAAGATAAATTAGTGATTATTTCAAGAAGCGTCTACAGTGGTGGTAACAGTAATTGCAGCTATACAATGCAGACTTCCGCAAATATGCCCTGCCGGCCAAAAAAAAAAAAAAAAGGAAACTTAAACCGAAATCCGTGCTGCAAGATTTTGGCCCCGAATTCGTTAATACAGGATGACGTGAATCAATCCCTCTTAAGGATTGTAAGATTTTTTTTTAATAATAAAAAAAATGCCAAAATCATTTCAAAATAGATTTTAGCCTAAATATGATACCCAAGTTAAAATACTTATTCGTATACATTCCAAAATTTATTTTGACAACACAAAGTTTGGTTTTAGCTAAAGTGGTTTCTTGAAGGGGCGGTATCGTCATATTAGTAATTCAGTTCAAATCCGACACGTGATTTACCTGTGAGTGGTTTAACTTTGAGTTCTTTCGACATAAAATTTTTTCTTAAAACAAAAAAATAAATAAAACCGGACGTACAGCCTACGAAATTTCCGAAAAAAATATTCTCATGGCATTCTGACGACATGGAACTAATTTTGAGCTGTGGTATATTATATTAATTTTGTACAATTTTGAGATTTCTACGAAAAAATATATTACATTTAAAATTATCATATGTCCGTTTATTGATTGCATTATAGTAATTTACCACCTTGTTCATACTTTTTCCACGCTATCATTTCACACAACAGAGAAGAAAATTTGTGGGAAATAATTTGCTATTCTTGAACATACTATAAGCACTGACGTAATATTACATGGACAGAAAAATAGCGATTATTCGGGGCCCGTAATGTTTTCCATGAATGAATCGCTAGTTGAAGAAGTTTGTGGATCAGCTTACTTTCTCGCCAGTTAACCTTTGCGGCCTGCTTAGTTTCGGCGTGTTCTTAAACTATTCGGTTTTACTAAACGTTATGAAACAGTTTATCCGTAATGCGAAATAGCACTGCAGTACTGGTGAACTTTGAATAATTCTTGGGATATATCGACCGACAATACAAAACATCCATTCATGACGCTTGTCAAACATTGGCTGTTTCTTTATGTGTTACGAATTCTAAATAGCTTATTTTAAGAAACGGATAAAGATTAGTAAGAACTTGAAAAATCGAATGGAAGAACGAGAGGATTTTTGCTTTCTCTAAGTCTCTTACGTTACCTATAATATAATGTAAGTTCTAATATGCACAATAAAACTTTTAGTTGGTGTAGGGTCCGTTTCATATTATGTTAGGCGTTATCAGACATTTATGAAACATTGATATTTGTTATTAATACTTTTAGTTTTAGAACAAACGAACTACACAAGTGCTACTTGCATCTTCAGAGGAAAGAGGCTAATACCACAAATATTACAATCACGCATGATTTCATGCTCCTATTATAGCCCACCAGGAAAACGTTACATTATTTTTAAATTATCGTAAATATTTTGTAGCGTGAGCTTCGGGAAACATACGTAAAGGTCTGTTTTAGTCTGTTTTATCGCCAAATGAGCCCTATAATTTTAAACACAATACCAGATTACTTTATAATTAGCATTTTAAACATGAGACTTCAATTATTTTGGTAATGAGTGGAGCAGTTGTCCACATGTACTAATATCTCTGAATATTTTAAATACAGTGGACTATTTCACATGGCATTTCTTACGTTCGTGTATGCATGTATGCCTTATATATCTTGCTCATATACGATATATGTATTAGGGGTAGCGTTCAGAAGCCAAGACTGCACATGAAACATGAAATCACGATGGCATTCAAGGCGGTCGTATTCTTGAAAGCGTACAGATAACATTAACTGATATTTAATTTTCACTTGTCGCTTTAATGATCTTTGAATGAAATGCAGTTGCAGGCAGTTACTAAGCAGTAAAAGAAAGCGGGAGTTAAGTTAAGCCATTGCGTCTATCCTTCCGTCCGTATTTACGTCCTCCAGGTAACATAGCAATTAACTGTTAGTTCGTCAGATTTATTTTTGTCGATTCTGCCAACATGAATTCAAGATGTGTTATTTAAAAATAAAATTTCTTTACAGACGCTCGTTCGTTTTTTTACTATTTATTATAAAGTCGAGAGAGTTAATACTAAAATCGGATTTTGCACTTGGTGAATTTTGTACCGATAAAGAGTAAAAGATTTATCGTGCATAAATTTATGTTAGACTTTTAACAAAAAGCTTACATGAATTGATGTTCGGGTACGTTATTTACATACAAGCAAAACCTCTTTGAAATTTGCCGTGATTAACTTCGCCGAAAAATAAACCGAGTAATGACATCACATGCAGACACCCCGTTGCTCAGTCGGTTGGTGTGCCGCCGGTTTGGGGTGCGGGAGGCATGGTTTAGCTTAAGTTAGGTCATCACTTAGTTCGCAAGCAGTTCCCTGATAAACCCTTCCTGCATAACAACGGAGGACGTTAATGAGCCCTTTCCAATACAATCCAATATGACATCACTGCTACAGACACCACCAAAAAAGTCAGAAAAAAAAAACAAATTCATTTGAATGTGATAGTAGAAATCATAAATAATTAATTTGCATCATTAAAATAATTTTTCTAGAACTTATTTATTTAAATGTGTTTTAAAATATGTGCTTATAAAAAAGCATTTTTACTTTAAGAGCATTCCATTCTGGTGGCTTCAGAAATCACTTTTTGCAAAAAAAAAAAGAAAAAAAAAACTCTTCATCAAACATGCTCAGGAGTTAGGTATAGCCGATTCGGGCGCAAGGGCTAGGGGCTGAGGCGCGAGGCGCCGTCAGCCATCTTGGAAAGTTCCCGTTTTCCCCTCAAAATCGCTTGTTTTACCCCATATGTCACTTCATAAATAAGTTATTTTACCCTAAATTAACCTTTCCCCCCCCCCCCCCCCCCCCAAAATTGTTTTTCAAAACATTTGTGAAATAAGTGCTAGCTCCTCAATGTGCTGACCAATTCCTCATTGTGGCTGAATATTCGCAAAAGTTGTTAAAATGTCAGCCACAATGAGGAATCTGAGGAGGCGATAAAATAAAAAAAATTAAAAATTATTTTATAAAATTGAATAAATTTCTATAATAAAGAATTTTAAAGTTGTAAGTATTGAATGTTATATATCACGGAATTCGCCTTTTCAAGGCGCATGCGATCGCGATGTCATATCGATTATGTAACACAATATCAGGACAACCTACTGGATTTAAGAGATATGCCTCTATCCGTTGCCCTGGCACCTCTTCCCACCCCACCCCTCTCTCAAGTCCTTGAGCATATATCAACATGCTAGCGAGGCACTCGGTTAACCGACCTTGCCAAAATAATCGTTAAACTAGCATACATCTAGGAATAGATGCATTTATATATTTTTAGAATGATTTTAATTATAATTTTAGTTAACATTTAAAAAATGCGGAAATCTTTAAAAAAAACGTTAAAATGTATCAAAAATGTATTTTTAATGCAAAATAGTTTTAAAAAAATTAATGATGTAAGTTTTACACTTTCCCATTACAGCTGCTAACATTTAAAAAATGAAAGAATTGTCTCGGAGGGGCGGGGATTCGAACCTACGACCCCTTGAAAATAATTCCACTATGCTGACCACTGGACCACTTATCCAATGATAGTGAGGTGCTCCTTAAGCTGGTACAATAGCCACCAAACGAAGAGGCTGCACTATCTCGTGCAATTGTATTAATGTATTACGCCTTTTGTAATGTTTCTTTTCAATCAGTGCATATATGGCTCATGATCACATTTGTTGGAGAGCTTATTCAGTTTAAATTTAACTAAGTTACCATTTTCAAAACATTTAAAAATAAAACGTATTTATAACCTTTGAGTACTTTCTGAATCATATGTGTCTATGCTCACATTGATTGTTGCTATATATTGTTTTTATATAATTATGTAGCAGACCGCATATTTTTCGCAAGTTGGGCTGTAAACAAACAAATACTTATATTCGCAGGTGAAAATAATTTGCGAACTCTTATGTGGAAGGTAATCTCGTGAAATTCCGTTTGCAAGTATCATTTCTAGCTCCAGGAATGCATGTTTAAGCTCTTTAACCATAATGATTAGCCTATATATTTGCTTCATAGTGATATCTTTAATTAAAACAGTTTATAACTGACTGTTTACAATACAGTAATAAATTAAGAAATATATTACATTTAAATGTTTTAAAATCTGTTAAAATATATTACTACTAAACATTCGAAAAATATTTGTTTGTTTACATCCTTTGTTAGACATGAAACCAATTATTCTGGCACTTATAAACTTCATGTCGTCGTGCAGTAAACTCGAAGGCAAAGTCCTTCCAGCAAAAGCGACACCGATTAGCTACTGAAAGTTCTGTAGATGATACACTTGTGGGTCCAGATGATTCTAGTGTCGTCATGTTGAATAGAGCAGGAACCAAGAACGAAGTTGTTGATCACACCGATGATGAAAGTTGCTGCAAACCAGATATAAACTTCTCAGTATTGTAGATCCCTTAGAGACGTAACCATCATCATCCATAGACTTCTCACTTATCTAGGCTCCTTGCATATATACACTTTGTGATACCAATAAGTGTGAATATATTCGTGTGTTCATAATCCACACCAAAGACAAATATATCAATATATTGCCTATGTGTTGAGTGGACCGAATCCGCTCGTTCACAATTGTAGTTGATTTACCGAATCGTTGTCCAGTCAGAGTCCTTCAGTACCATTTCTTCTTCCTCGCGAAATACCTTCTTTGTGCTGTTTTCAACACATTAATCGATGTCATGTACATTATAGATAGGTACATTCGAGGTCTTGAATGCTTTTCTTGCATGCTCATCATTGTATGACTTTGATTTGCTATAGCTGCATTCCAGCCATATATTATATTACACACTACTGTTTTTTCCTACTTCTTCTGCAAGATGGGTTAATAAATTTTGTTTCGTACATGCCAGAAATGAACAAATATCTTTCGTCGAAGCTGTCGGATTCGGAGCAACGTAATCTTTTAGAAGACCACTGAATGCAGATTGCATCAGGAAAAATCCATTTGCATTCGGCTTCATTTTACAGGTTATTTTCTTAGGTTCCGATGACGAATTGACAGGTGTAGCACCTGCTTCACCAGTCGAAGCTGCACTAGGGCCAGTTTTCCCTGTAAACTGCACAGAGGGAGGATGATCTACTCGTTCAACATCGGAAAATGATACATCACTTTTGCATTGTTTAAAATGTTTATTTAAATGGTCGGCACATGAAAACATTTTAGTGCATTTTTTACACCGATAGCTCGTGCGGATGTGTTACTCCTTACACATGTGTTCTTTTCATGCCTTCGTGCTTCATTAGCATTTGCGAAAGTCTTGTCGAAGTAGTTGCATGGAAGTAGTGATGAAAGCAACGAACTGCTGATGGCATTCACATTTGAAGTTTTCGGCTTCGATGATTTTCCATTGCTTGTTGTGTCAATTACTACCTCAGTATAGCTCAGATGCAATTCTAGCTGACAATGCTTAGCAGGAAGTGAAGGTGGGCCAGTACAGGTTTCGAAATATCTTAGGTTGTCACTTCGCTGACCAAACTGACATTTGCATTTCTCACATGCAAAAGTAGCACGCCCCACTTTCTGAATACAGTTGACCTCATGTCTCCAAGCATTGTAGCATTTAGTAAATATCTTCTCGCAGTAACAGCAACAAAGTCATCGATAGCTGCACAGTTGTAGGTGCCCCATCCGAAGGTGTCGATGGAGCTTTCTGTGTCATGCCTGATGTCTATGGTGTTTTTGCTGCTACAGGTGCCTCATCTGAAGAAGCCGATTGCACCGTGCCAACTTCAGGCGTTGATGGACCAGCAGCCTTTGGCTTAATAATATATTCCAGTTGCTTACACAAGCTTTGACAGTATCTTTCACCACTGCCAATGTCAAACTAAGCTACCTACCTGGAACTCAGCTCCTTATGTACCCGCACAAAGGTACCATACCAGCCACTGTAACTCGCATTCAATATACTCTACCAACCAACACCAGACTAAATATAATAATTGTTAATACCTCTTACTATAACTCAAGCATATCTCAATCATTGAGTCCACACTGACCTTTCCGAAAAAATATTCCCTGCTCATTCTTTCTGTTGTACTGGTCGACACCAGCTAAAAATATACTAGACACTATACCATTAAACTAACCATCCATTATAACCCAAGCCATACCAGACGACCCAACAGCCCATCTCCTGTAACCAAAGAAAAATTCAGTAATACTTATCAACCACACCACTCATTACAATATCAATCATAACTCAAGTGTACTAAGCAATTATACAGCTGAGGCCAGTCCCTTAACCTAATGCCCATTCTACTTGTTCTACCAGCCAACACCCCTTAGACCTACCAACCATACCATCCACTATAACTCTAGCATAACTCAACCATTCGTCCACACAGACCATACAAGGCAAACATACTGCCCATACCAGTGACACAATTTACTTCTTTACACACCATCTACCGCACCGACTGACAACAGTCAAAATCACTGACCACCGATAACAAACACTTTAACTCAAGCTTGCCTTAGCATTACAGGAATAACCAACACACACATACTGTTCACACCATTAGACACACACCAACAATCGCAAGACAGATATACTGGAAAACATATCACCCAACATACCAACCATGCCATCCATGTTAAGTCAAGTGTACAAAGCACATTTATAGTCCAGACCAACCTGCAACAAAAACATTCTTACCATCATTACCATCTGATACCAGGCAAACCAACATACCATCGCCTATAACTCTAAGAAAAACTGACTTCAACCATACCACTCAACACACCAATCATATTATCTATCATAACTCGAGAGTGTCAAGCAAATACTCAGTTGAGACCAGCTCATAACCTAACAACCATTCCAACTCCTCTGCCAATCTGCACTATAGCCCCCAAAGAACACCGCATGACCCCTAAATGACCCACATGCACCACATACTAAAACTCGAGCATACTGCAATCATTCAGCCAACACAAGACTTACCAAAATTTTCCTACCATCCATCTGCTCTACCAACCTACACCATTCTATATTCACCAATCATACCGTCCACTGGAATTCAAGCACGCCTCAGCCCACACCCACTTAAATATACCATAAATCGTAACTCCAACATGTCTGTCACAGCATCATTACCATTAGACACCAGCCAACTATCATACCCCCATCAAACAAACCACCTGAATATACAAACCAGCCATACCAATAAAAGTGCAGACCACCACACCTCAGACATACAAAACAAAATATGAAAAAAAAATGCTGACCAGAAGTACTAGGTACTATACCAACCATAACCTAGCAAACTTCAGTCATGCCACACAGATCACATTGTAGTCGTACAATGCAACATAACTACTACTAATTTCATACCACCCACACCATATTTTAACCACACCAATCATAACATACTATTTGACAATCCTCCAGCCTGCCAAGAAATAATATAAAGCACTATATCGGCCAACAAAGCCGTTAATTATGCCAACCATCAATACTAATAGCTGCTCTTACCAAACATACCAGTTAACATACCTCCAGCATACTTAACAACGATATAGATAGCCCAATGGCACCAAGAACCAAAACCAATATAATACGTGTCACAATGGTATTAGCTTTCCTCAGCCATACATCTAATCATACCAACATACTATACCATCTGAATATATCAACGAACCACCACAGTAAATAACCATACCAACCAAAGCATACAGCCCCAACCATACCATTCGCTCTAACCCAAGCATGCTATTAACGATACAGGTGATATCAACCACCATACCTCAGACTTACTGACCAATCATAACAGTCAACTATATTGACTACCATTTCAGCCCATCTAACTTCACCTCTTACATACACAAACAAGCCATACCAGCAGCCGAGCCAATCAAATATTCCAAACATAAGCCCCAATCATGCTGTCATAGTATCAATATTATTGATTTAATCATCTGACACCCATACAGTCTTAATTCCCAAATACCATATCATACCAGCCAATAATATTAACCAACCATACCAGCTAAGCATTATGCCCCTCTCATACTAACTAAACATCCCATCAAATCATTCCTCTCTTAGAAACTAATCACACAGTTCAACCATTCTCCCCACACCATCGAAGTTACACTTTTGTCGTACTGCCAAAACAACTGAACATGTAATCAGGTCATACCAATCAACATAACAGCTATACAACCATACAAGGAAACTAACTGTACAAACAAGTCATACCGATAGGTTATACCATCAAGATGAACCAGCCATAAAAATCAAACCAAAACATACAGACAGCCCACACCGGCAGACAGTACCACCATGTTACTCCATCCATTTTAACCATTCCAAGAGATGACCAACGATGAAGACCAATGATTAAGACATTTCTAGAGACTAAACAAACCAAACATACTATTCAGACATACTAACCAAAAATATCACCAAACACGCTACCTATACAACCATGCAGAGAGGTCATACAGTACAAACATTCTAAAACACCTCTACCAATGATGAGCCTACATACAATTCATATTATCAGACTGACCAACATAATATTCAATCCATACATTTCGATCTTCTATACTAACAGTCATATCTCGTACCCCCCTGTTTAACACCCAGCAATTTCCCATACCATTAACCCACACTACTGCAATGCCCCAATCGCACATTTCAAGCATCGCTACTATGGTACTGATAGGCCATGCAAGCAAGATACACCACCAAACCAGTCAACAAATGAATATAATCATTCATTGCTAGTGATTATATAGGCAGGATATATAATCTCACCATAACAACGAATCGAACAAACCATGTACCATCAATCTATACCATCCATATGCATATCTGAAACACAAATTTCGATGAACCAACTATGCAGTCATGTCAAAACAATAGACAACATCACCAGACTATCTTACTGTAGTGACCTACCAGCCATATCGGCCTCTTCCTCGGTTACTCGCACAGGAAGACGAATGTCCTGCTGGATGACCTGCACTCTTGTTTCCATCTGCTGGTTTTATATTATACATAGAATGAGCAGCACATGCAGTGCTGATTGTGGTGCATGCAGAGCTGAATGCTGAGTGTGCAGTGCTAATTGCTGTGCTGATTGCAGTTGCAGAGAACCAGTGCTACAAGTTTTAGAGTATCTCATCAAAATATAACTCCAAGAAAACTGACAGCAACAAGTTTATGCATATTCTCACCATATATAAATTTTAAATATTGTCATAACTTTACCATATTTCAAAAACATTGCCAATTTTAAAATGTTTTTATTAATATTCTGCAGCGTGTGAAGACAATGTTTCATTTTCTAGAAACAGGTTCCTCACCTCTTACACCATAATATTAATTAAATTTGACGACCGGCATTTTTAGACCACCCAAACATAATTGCCATATCAACCAACTATACGGCCCGAACGTCTAACTACCCATTGAAAAGTGCTTAAACCATCTCATAATATTTGATGGCATAACATAGCTACGGACAAAAACTGGCTATAGAGGGCTTAAACATGCATTCCTGGAACTAGGAATGATACTAGCAAACTGCATTAAACGAGACTGCCTTCCTCCTAAGAGTTTGGAAATTATATTCACCTGAGACTATAAATATATGTCTGCTACATAATTATTTCAAATGAATATATAAAAATAATGAATGCGAACATAAGCGCATATGATTCAGAAAGTAATGAAAGGTTTTTTTTAAATACAAATTTGATTTTAAAAATGTTTCAAAATGGTAAATCAAATAAATTTAAACTGAAAAAGCTCTCCATTAGCCATATATGCATTGTTTGAAAAGAAACATAACAAAAAATTTAATATATTTATATAATTGCACAAGGGAATGCAGCCTCTTTTTCGTGTGGCTATTGTACCAGCTTGAAGAATGCCTCACTATCGTTGGATAAGTAATCCAGTGCCCAGCATACTGGTTTTCTGTTCAAGGGGACTGTGTTCGAATCCCCATCCCTCCAAAAGAGTTTTTTAAATGTTAGCAGCTGTAATGGGAAAGCGTAAAATTTACAAAATTATTATTTTTTTTTAACTTTTGCATTAAAAATATATTTTTTTATATTTTACTGTTTTTTTTACGATTTCGGCTTTTTTCGAAATATAAATAAGATAAATTTAAATAAAATATAAATTCTTAGATGTATGATCATAATGATTGTTGTTCTGACAAGGCCGGTCAGCCGAGAGCCTCGTGAGCATGCTCAAGGACTTGAGAGCAGAGTGGGTAGAGATGCCAGGGCAGCAGGTTCTTGAATCTATACTTCTTGAATCCAGTAGGTTGTACTGATATTGGGTTACATAATCGATATGACATCACGATCATATGCCCCTTGAAAATACAAGCCCGGTGATATATAACACTCAATACTTATGCCTTTAAAATTTTAATTATAGAAACATATTAAATTTTATAAAAACTTTAAATTTATTTTATTTTATTGCGTCCTCAGATTCCTCATTGTGGCAGACATTTTAACAATCTTTGCAAATATTCAGCCACAATGAGGAATCAGTCAGCAACATTGAGGAGCAAGCACTTTTTTTCACAATTTTTTTGGAAAAACCAGAAAATTTTTTTGTATAAAGGGGGAAATTTTGGGTGAAATAATTGATTTCCGAAGTCTTATTGGGGGTAAAACAAGCAGTTTGAGGGGAAAACGGGATGATTCCGAGATGGCTGATGGCGCCTAGCGCCTGAGCGCGTAGTCTTGCGCCTGAATCGGCTATACCTATCTACTATGCTCATAATGCTTAAAGTGATTGAAATAAAAATTTGTGATAATGCTAAAAAATATTTTAAGTAATTAATTCCTTTCAGGTATCACTTATTTCTATAACTGAAATGACTGCCTATTTAATAAATTATAAAGAATATGTAAACATTATTACTAAATCTTTATTACTTTCAGAGTAATTATTTTGTTTTGAAAATGTACTTCGTAGATCATCCAACATAGAAACGTATTTAAATTTTTATAAAAGCAGACTTAACTGATTCCTTAAAATATTAAGTAAATAAGTTCCAACAAAATACTCTTCAGTGTTACATACTTAAACCATACACTTCGACAATTTTGGTAGTGTCTGCAAGACTTATGAATGAATTCTGCATGCTGGTAAGTCAGGTGCAGTGCTTAATTGATAGTCACTGTACTAACTTCTTTAAAGTTACAGCTCAGGGTGGTTTCTACGGATGAACAGGCGCAGTGGCTTGTATGTTGAGGTAGAGAGGCTGCTGCTTTTAATGTTAAAATGTGCTCTACTCAAATACGTGACATATAGCCGTAAATAAGGCACTTGTGTGTGAATTTCCTGTGCAGGCAACCTGACCAATTTGAAGGTACGGTCGATAATCCCAGTCGACCTGAACGCCTTACTGTACTGGAACGCGAAGATCTTGGCGGACTTCTACCACCGCGTCGGCATGCCGGACAAGTCGATCGAGTACATGAACATGGCCCAGGATTGGCTGGAGGCGGTGACGCAGGTGCTGTGGCACGAGGAGGTGGGCGCCTGGCTTGACTATGACATCATGAACGAGGTGAAGCGCGACTACTTCTACCCCACCAACATAGCGCCGCTGTGGACAGGCTGCTACCACGCCACCAGCGCCGAAAACACGCAGGTCGCCAAGATCCTCAAGTACCTGGACAAGGCGCAGGTGATGATCAACCTGGGCGGCATCCCGGCCACGCTGGAGCACTCGGGCGAGCAGTGGGACTATCCCAACGCCTGGCCGCCGCTCCAGTACATCATGATCCTCGGCCTCGAGGCCACCGGGGACGACTGGGCCAAAGAGCTTGCCTTCCAGATATCCGAGAAGTGGGTCCGCTCCAACTACAAGGCTTACAACGAGAGCTTGGCCATGTTTGAAAAGGTGTGCTTCAGTCTGTTGTGTCCTTTTATATTTCACGTTAACAAAAGTTAAGGTTAATTCTACCCAGGTTAGTAACAAAACGAGTTTTCTTATGTGAGAGTAGTTAAGCAAAGGAATATTTCCGCTGCTCTAAAGAGGTCACTTTTAATCAAAATTTTAAGCTATGTGAATAATAAAAGAGAAAGATTTTACTTGGAATGTAGTTAATTACTTGGTTTTTTAACGTAGAAAATATATAAAATATTTTCTACACATGCGACACTAACGCTTACCTAATGTCGAAAATTTTTTAGTTGTTAATGTAAAACTATTGAGCCTCCCGAACTCAGTAGAATAAACCTTACCAAATTCGTGTAAAATAAATCTGTAAAGCTTGTATGCCATGATCAAATTTTCCCTGCGCGATCGTGCGGAAGCTTCCACGAGACCTACTTCTTGAGCCTACATGCCAGCAGTTGTGGACCGTTCTTTGGAATAACCTATCCAACGATACTTGTTGCGGCACAAGTAAAGACAGAGTGCATTGTTTATGATTGTACGTCTGCGACTGTGGTTCAGGAACTATCTTCACTCACTTCTGCATTATGCGTTCATGCACAGAGTCTAATAATTTTGTTGTTAGAACTAGAACGTTTGTGTTGAATAATCACAAATGTTTACCTTAATTTTCACCCTATGCTGTTTTAGAATCGGTAAGTGTTTTCGTGGTTCTTTGATTAACTATTTACTCGTCTTTAATAGTCTTACGCATTATCTCAAAATAAAATAAACCAAATTACTCTACCACCCTCTCTCTGACAAGCCAAAATTTCAAATTTGTAGAAAAACTTCCATCGAAAATGGCGCACGACCAGTCAAAGAAAACGTCCATTAAAACGTTCAGCAAATGGCCAAATCTTCCATAGGACCATCCATACAAGCCTATCGTGCAAGAAATATTCCATTGTGGCATACAGGTTTAAGAAATATTTACGTCGCTTCTCAATGTTTACTTACACTGATAATATGGTGGTATATTTACTGTACTTTCTACTCAAGATCAACTTGTAAAAATATTTTTAAAAAATTGGGGAATAGAATTGGCAGAGCTATTACAAGCCGAACAGATTGAGGAACACGCTATATTAGAGTATTTTTAGACTCCGAAAGAACCAGTTCAGATACACCTTAGTTCAACCGAAGTGATTTAAGCAGTAAACACTTCCCAAGGAATAAGTTTTTTTTTTTTCACCTCTTGAGTATTTACAGTGAGTTGTGTGTGTGTGTGAACTATATTGGGTCTGCATTTTATATTAGCAAACCTTGGTAAAGGCCGTTCACGGTAAAGTGATAAGTTTTGAAATAAAACCATTGGAATATATCACTGCTCGTAACGACATGCCACAGTACGCTTTGATGTGTAGGCTGCCAGTTGAGTTGGCAGCGAATCACGGAAAATAGTTCCACGCGTTGACGTTTTATTGAGACTGTAGCGTTAAAATTTATGGTCTCTGGAGTATGTGTTTCTGGTCTTATAAACAATACAGCACGGATCTGCATATATGGAATGTCTTTGTTCTCGTAAAAAATTCCACTTTTTCCCCTGAATAGCGCATGGTTAAAGTGAGAGGACCCGTGGAAATGTTAATATTACATATGACGAAAGGATACAGGATGAGAGAAAAAGTAGATCCTAAGCAGTGTTTTGAAATGTGCTCAATGAACTGTGAGCAGACATTACTCGACTGCTTTCCTAAACTTTTATTTCAGTATCTCCCGCACGGCATGACGAAAACATTCGATATATATATATATATATATATATATATATATATATATATATATATATATATTATATATATACACAATGTTAAATTTTTCGTCGGAGGGAAGATTAATTAAGCCAGGATAGAGGAATTTTAGCCCCGACAAACCTATCATGAGACTTGTAATGAAAGCCAGTTAATCATTTTTTAAATGTTTTTTTTTTATTATAAAAGTCACTCTTGTCTGCACTTCAAGATAGCCGGTAGCTTTAAACGTAGAAATACAGACGAATGTTGCATTCAACTGTAGCGCTGCTCTGGGATGTCCATCTTTTATTGCAGGGGGTTTCTCTTAGCAATATCGTTTTTAAGACTACAGTAGGTTTTTTTTATACATATTTGTGAAACACAACAAATTTACCAGCTCTAAGCAGTTTAAAAACGATGCATTATGTATTAGTAATACAATCAGGGGTGTCTGAATCATTTGGGAATGTCTTAGAGAATTTGGCTCTTTTGGTTCTGCAAAATGCGTCCCTCCTCAAAAATTTTCTTTTGATATAAATTATGGCTTTATTTACACACGTACATTGTCTATTCTCATATTTAACGAAAAATACATATTACCAGTATCAACATAGCTATTTAATATTATTTTTCATGTACAGTTTTAGTAACTGTACATTAGGTATGAATTTTAATCTACATTGTTTTCTTGTGGCGCCCCTTAGTGAGACTGGGGAATGTAACGCAAGGTACCAGAGCTGAAATAGCTGTCAAAAGAATTTTCGTTAGTGTACTTTAATGTTGTACAAAATACTGTAATATGTTACACTGTCTGTTACTACTTCCAAGGTTGCCATTCGTGAAGAAGAGCTTATGCTGTTGTACTCGGGGGGAATGGGGGGAGTCATGCCCCCCCTCCCTTTTCTTACCATTAAAATGTCGAAAAAAACCAAGGCCATTAAAATTTTTGAAACCCTCCTCTCACACATGAAATAATAATAAATGCAAAACTAAAAGTTTACAAGTCACGTATATTTGGCATGTTTACAATATTAACAGAATACAACTATTTGCCGTGAGAAAATGAACTCGTTTATTTTACAAATGCTTCTGTTGTTTATTTTGAAATGCCAAATCCATATCGTAAACTTGAGGCGCTCTACAGTATATTCATCTACGGTTACTTCTAACTCTTCTGAAGCCCTGATAACATTCTATTTCCACGATATTCCACCGCCTCATGCAAACAAAGTTGAACCAAATCTAGAAAATTACACCAAAGGGACAGTTAACCGTATTCTTTGCTCAGTGTAATAATATTTTGCATAATAACTATTTATTACTGGCCATTACCAACACACTTATTTCCTCACTGTTTTTATTCATATTATTTGTGAATTAAATGTTATAATTTATAGAAAAAATAAAGATAAAAGTTCAGTTTAACCAATAACAAGGTACTTTTATAGTAAGGGGCAATCAGTCCCTGCTATGATGGATTTTCACTATTTTTGCCATAAGTTGCCGTTAGGAACGTTTAATGAGAAATTTTTGCATGACATGACAGAAATAATATCTCCTTAAGGTGATATTTCTCATTATATTTATTTGGTTAGATGAAAGAGATTTCAAAAAGTGCCCCCTTAATGCATTTATTAGTTGTCAAATCATTAAAGTTTTCAAAATATAACACTCAAAAGTCTTAATTTCTCGAATTCTTCAGCATACTAGGCTTTGCTCCTAACTTTCTTTTCGGTTAAATTGCATGTAATGCAATCTGTATGGTGCACAGAACATACTGATTCCGCATGAGTACGATTTATAAACAGGTGAGCGATTATTAGCACTCAGAATTTTGTTGAAGATAGAGGTCAGACTTGTCGTAAATATATTTTTGTCCATTCAAGCGAAACTGTTAATATTCATTTAATAAATAGTTTAAACTGTGAACTGTAGAGGAAAAGTAGTTTTTGTTCCTTTCGTTGCTTATAACATAAGTGAAGTATGCCGTGGTTAGACTCTAATTCAACGCTTTGAACCTGCCTATAATGCTCTTGTCGGAATTTGAGTGTTATACTTTGCAAACCATAATGATTTGACAACTAACAACTTCATCAAGGGAGCACGGTTTCGAAACCTCTCTCAGATAACCAAATTTAAAAAATGAGATTTATCACCTTAAACTTAATAAAACTATTACATCTGCACATAGTCTATTCACGGCAAATGAGCACTTTTGAAAGCCCTGCTCAAGATCTACTTGTATTAACGTTGTGTATTCTTCCGTTAATGTAAGATTAACATTGTCATGGGCCGCACCACTTTATTCATGCATCGGTCAAGTGAAAACGTTAAGTTATTAGAAAAGGAAATATTTTACAAATCTGCTCATTTTTACACTTCGATGGAAAAAAAACCCAAGAAAGCGAAAAAAAAATTATTTAAATTAACAGAAATAATTACGTAACACTTTTTATTCAACGTTAAGATGCAGAGCTACTTTCCCAAGTGACTTTTTTCAAAGGTTGATCTCAAAAGCGCCCACTTAATCGTGAACAGCCTCTCGACTGTATTGTTAGTTGACAGGTGTTGGCGGTGTGTTAAGGGACGTGTTTGTTGTCAGTACGACGCGACGGTGCCCGGCGGCCACGGCGGAGGCGGCGAGTACCGCGTGCAGATCGGCTTCGGCTGGACGAACGGCGTGATCCTGGAGCTGCTGCACAAGTACGGCGCGCGGCTCACTGCCGAGGATCGCTTCGTGGATGAGGCGGCGGCGGCGCGGCCGAGTACGGCGGGTGTCGGATCCCCCCCTGCCATGTCCACCTTCGGCCAGGTGCTGACGCTGGTGCTGGCGCTGCTCATGCCGCTCGCTATCGGATGCCTGGGGTGAGGTCAGTGCCGCTTCCGCTTCCCCTATCGCGCACTTTAACCACTGTGTTAGCCATTCTGTAAACTTTTACTGGCTTCAGATACTTTGCTACAAAACAGTTACTATATAATTTCATTTATTCTTAAATTCTGTTTGAAAAATTTTCCGAAAAAGTGATTATATCATAAGTTGATATGGCTTTAAAGTTACTATGTTCGGCAGGATTACAAGTCTTCATTTACAACATTTTCATTTTAGCAATCTTTCTTTATTTTCTTTTCGTAACTTGTACACCTGCCACCCACATAGGGATGTTGATATTGAGGGGAAATATCGATATTATTTATTTTGATTATGTATAAAAGTATCGTTTTATCGAAAGAAAAATATCGATTTTCGATACTTGGCAAATTTAGAATTGCTTCTTGGCAAATTTAGAATTGCTTGAAATATTACATACTGAGAACACGAGGTATTGCTGGAAGATGTGGCGCCAGTTTTTGGTTTGTCTTGCCAAAGTAAATATTGTTATATTTAATTCAGAATTCGTATTCAAAACAGAGCTTACTAAAATATAATTTTAAAAATATTTATTTCAGATACCTGGAAAAAGACATTGGTTTCGAAAAAAAATATTCGGTAAAGTGTATAGACGATTTATAACGATATATAGATATTTTTTCAATTACCCCCACCCCCCGACATTGCAAGCACAACTGTCCCACACAAATGTAGTTGGTCGGGGCCCCACTTCTGCTACTTCCGCCTGCTTGCGGCTCTTTGGGTGTCGTACAGGCTTATCTACTCCCAGTTGCGTAGCCAAACTTTTCTCATGTGGGGAGGAGGGTTACACATGGTCGCTGACTACAGTGAAGGGAGGCAGGTTACACATGTATTAACAGTGCAGGCACACATGTTAATTAGGACAAATACTACAAGAAAAATTTCTTAACAATGTGATTACAGCAATAACTTTTTTTTTTTTTCTCCCAAAAATTAAGGATGTTCCATGGTTAGAAAGCAGTAAGAATTTAGTATACATGTTTATGAAATTCGGTTTTTGAAGATAATTTTGAAAATATAAACATGATACAAAATTTCAGTGTGAGAAATAATTCTCTCTAACTCTGTATCGATGCAAATATAACAATTGGTTTTTCATTTAAATTTTTATTTAAATTTTCTGATCTTACCAGGAAACGGGCCATACAGTGTTACAGAGGGCTTCAATATCAAAGAAGCATGTATTTTTCTGCTCAAAAAAAGTCTCGGGTGGTATATATTTTATCTTTAACAGGAACATTGAAATACAGAATTTCAAAAACATTTATTTCCTTATACTAAATTGTCACTATTTTTAAACCAGGCAGTAACTTTAAACAGGATATTAATAGTACTAATAACAAATTTTGAAACCTTCGTAACAAGAAGAGGAAGTGGCAATGGTTACGAACAGTGCTGTAGTTAAAGAGTATAGCCTACTTGGATACATTCCGTATACCCTCTGCTTAACCTCATTTGTTGCAGTACACTTTCTGAATTTTTGTATAAACATTCTTTTAAAAATACACTATTGTAACATTTTAAAACATAGTCATAGAATTCCTATTTTGTTTGTCTTTCCGAGAACTTTGTATCACGGTGAAACTTAATTATATCAAACACCAATCTAAGTCGCAACGAAACTACACATTCAGTTGCGTTCAATTCGCTGTAATAAGTATGAAGCGCTAGTGCACTAATAATGAAATTTGTTTGTTTCATTCGAAATGGGCAGTGCTAGTGCAAGTTAGCAAAATGCTAGTTTGTTTATGTGGTAGAAGGGTATAATGGTAGTTGGCACACATTTTATTCTTTTGAGTCAAGTTAATGTATATGGGCAGTGCTGTAGATGAGGATATCTGCGGGTATATGCCTGGGATTTGTCATACCACAAGAGTATACTCTGTGAAAAATTTGGGACTACAGCATTGGTTACAATCTCACCCCACCCCTTCCTGGTTACTCTCTGTCTACTTGCAATAGATGTATAGAAATGTAAGGAAATAATTTTCCTAAAGTACGTAATATGTTGGCTATATATATTCATATTTTTTTTATGTCACTATATACCAAAAAGTGGTCTTCATTACGGCATTTGCCCTTAATAAAAAATACAATAAAATTCAAATGTGAAAACTAAGCTAGAAGTCGAACTGCTATTTGCAGTTGAACACGGCACCACACTTAGTTATAAGGAACTACTTTGAGCAATTTGTACGAGAAAAAAGATTTGAAGTTGTGAATAAAGATGTGGCTACAGCGAGCCCATGAGCAGCTAAGTTGCTTGCATCATACAAGTTAACTCTGTTGGGTAATTTACGTACACAATAGTAAATGCACTGGAGACAACTAACATAATGTAGAAATTCACAAAGAATATAAAATATTTTTACTTTGCCACATTTCATTATATATTCTACGTCAGGTTAATTTTTCGGAACAACTTTTATATTCACTACATTTTTGTTAATAAAGATAACTTACTTATGAGTCTTTACATAAAAAACCACAATGTCTAAAAGACTATCATGATGATGAATGAGGTAAAGAAAATAATTTTGCATCATATGAGAAAGTTATGTAGTAACAGAGTAGGGCCCCTGAATATTTGTCTGCTTCGATTTTCTGATATACACATGCTTCCATTAAGAAAAACATTTTAATTTGGCTAATATGTACTTACTTATTGCATTAAAACTCTTATCAGTTTAAATGTGCTAAATATCAAAACATTACAATGTGCTATAGCTTGTTCATTATTTGTAAGTAACATTTTTTTAAAATTTGATCACTAGATAAAAAATAACTGCTCAGAACTGCTTCCAGCATAAAGTAAACACTAAATAGAGTACTTTTAAAGACTGCTTCTGGTTTAAATAAGCATTTTCAAAAACTCTGCTTAGTTCCTTTCTTGGCCCACTCTGTATATTTATGCGACATGGAAAACTAACGTAGCCGTAGACATACAAGTATAAAATGTGGTATTTTTATATATGTGGCTTACATGTGAATTCTTACTATCTGTGCACAAAACAAACAATAAAATGTAATTTGATGGAACTACTATTTCATAATTACCAAGTTTACTGGGAGCATGCCAGTGCATCCATTAAAGCAAATCCAGTTAACTGCAAGTTTTTCTCCCAAAATGTAGTGCCATGCCACGAAGGTCTCGTTAAAAATATAATGTTTAAATAAATTGCAACCAAAATAGGTTTATTTGAGTTTATATACATTGGAGGAGAATTGGTACAATTGTAACAATAAATGTTTTTATAATCTCACAGTCAATTCGTTCAAATCTGAACCAGCTCTAAATATAAATTGAAGCCAGATAGTTTCCGACAGTTACGTTAGCAAAAGAAAAGTCTTTCAGTGTTTTACACATTAATTGGTTACTATACAGTTGGCATTCACGCTCAATTCGTATTCCTTCTAGGGTCTGGACCTGCTCTCTACTTCGCAAGTACGGTACAACCACAATATCGTCAACCTTTATTCTCAGTCTTTAGTTATTACGTAAATTAGGAGAAATGTGAAGATAATCTTTCTTCTCAACGTAGAAAAATTACGGTGTAAATATTTTGTCAACATTAAAGTCAGTTGCTGAAAAGATGATGGACTTTAAGAAATTTTAGATGTAGACTGCATTTGTCCGTACAGAAAACCCATTCCATTCGTATTGAATCCTCATTAATAATAATCACCAATTTGTAAGAAGAAATTCCAGTATTGCTGACTTCTTTAAGTAAACCCTGTATTTGTTTCTGGTTATAAATTGCCTGGTTTAGTCTGCGTGTGAATTATCGTAGTTGAAGCGGAAAAATTGTGCTACATCATGATTTGCAAATGCAATTGAATGGAAGATGAACTTTTTCAAATGCAGGGCTGGAGCTTTTGTGAATATTAAAAATTCTACACTATTGATATATTTCAAGTTTGTCTCCTCTCTGCAGTAAATGCCAGCCATTGAAGTGCTGGTGCGATTTCTGCAAAGTTAATAAAATCTTGTAGGACTTGAAGATAGTTCTATTTATCATGTAGTTTTATTCATTCGTGTAACTTTTCTCTAACTTGGCATATAAAACCTAGTATTAAAAGTAATTTTAACATATATTTTCAATTATTTATATTTTATACAGCTGCAAGTAGACTACATGTTTTAGTAAAGGTTCTGCTACATTTTTCTGTTTCATAATTTTATGTCCTGAGTAGATAATATTGGTAAATACTTTATTTATGTAAAATTAACCATTGCAAACATCATTATATTTATGTCCCACCAGGAAAACATGGTATTTCAAATTGGTTGTAAACATATGAAATATTTGACTATATAAAAATAGTTACAATCATCAAGCATTATAATTTAAATAAAAAGCCTGGTGAAAAAGTACGTACAGAGTCACCGATAAAAAATACTATTTAAAAAAAAAAAAACCCACTACAATGTCCACATTTTTCCTTAGTGAAACACACTATATGTACATGTGTTTTGTTGTCTTCAGACATAGTACATCAATAAGTTCTGACACTGAAAAGAAGCCTCTGTGTTAAGTCTGTTTAGGGGTCTGTATGCTCCCAAGAATATCATTCCAGTCGAAATCCTTAACTTCTGTGTACCTGCCTTCCTTCCTGATAATCAAGAGATGTTGCCATCACAATTCAAAATGTATGTTAGGATCTGAAGATTATGTAAATGGTAAATATCCTTCAGAACACCATACAGAAAAATCTGACACACAATTTTGAACAAGTTTTCATGGCATTTTTTCTTGCTTGGCTTAGTGGGTTTGTCAGATTGCACAGAGCAAGCATTTTCAGTTTCATGTGCTATGCTTTTACGTGCATATACTCACTCGTTTACTCTCTCTTTTTGGCCCCTCACTGCCCGTAGTTTGCAATTATTTTCTGCCAAAAAGTTTTTCAAACTTGCCTCTATATCATCTCTATCACATATTGAATATGGAAGTCTTTCAAGAAGAGTTGTCACATAACATGTATACACCCCAAACTTTAATAAAACTGATAAAAAAAAATTTCCAGCACACACTGCAATACTTTTATGGAGACATTTAAAGAGAAATGGAAGATCTCGTTTCTGAATCATTCTCTATTTCAGCCCTTCATGCCTGCTTTTAAGTTCAGACAACATCTGCCTTCAGTTTAGCTCTAATGGATTGAAAAAAGCAGCATCCAAAGGATGTGTCAGTTGCACGCTGTTGGGTGCTAACTACACAAAGTAGGTACAAGTTTGTCTACATTCTACATAGATCAAGGACTTATTGTGTTTTGTGCAAGGACAAGTTTTCACAAATAATTACATTTTTCCCCTCACCTTTTTCCCCTCCAACTTTCTCAACCTTAGCAGCATCAAAGTTTGAAACCAGTCGGTAAATGTCAACGAATCAAACCAACCACTTGGTGCGTTACTCTATCTTGTTCCCTTTGGTCCATTCTCTGTCCGTGTGTTCCATGAGTGGATTTGTATAACAATTTAGGGGGATATAGCTCACCTGCTGCACTTCTAGCGTATATGGGTAATATACTCAGCTCAGAATGATTGCAAATGCTCTCTGGATATTTGTCTCCTCGTTTTTGTAATTATTATCTTTTGACCTGGATTATCTATAAGATTTTACTCGTTATAATTCCATATATTTTCTGGATGCACGTAATTTTAAACTTGTTTCAAGTTTAGAATATAGTCCTGCAATATGTTTTCATCAACCGCAGCGCTAGATTTCTTAAATATTACTGTCTAGTCAGACAGTTAGTGCTGCATTTCCCTTAATAATTTTTCTAACCCAGGCATCTCCAGGTTCTCTTTCACAATGAGTTTCAAATCAAATTAATCAACCAAAAAACAAAAATTACTCTACGACACAGATAGCAATTGCCTCTTCTTTTCATGTGAGATAATAATTGGCTTACCTGGTTTTCTTCCATGCAATTTCTTTAGTTTGTAATTTATTGTTCTTTTTGAGATCTTGAAGCGAACTGCTGCTCGCTGTGACACATTCCCATTTTCAATAGCTGCTCAACAGTCGTGTAGGGCTTCATGTAAATAGTCAGCATATCGCCTGGCACCAAGATTCCGTTGATGCTTCTTTGACATGACTAAAACAAGGGAACAGGTTTTGAAGAATTTATTATGTTTTAATGATGAGAAAAAGAGAGAGGGAGAAAGAAATTACAGGTTTAGACATCTAAATCATAAACATTCTAAATGCAATAATTCTAAATTGGTGTTAATTTGCACCATGGTACAAAGTTAACCTCATTTAAATTAACATGTGCCTCAGAGACAATAAATTTTAATAACATGTTGTCTTCAAATGGAAAATAATGAAATCATAAGACAGAAAAGGCAAATGGATAAGGAACTAAAATAATTACTACTCACCTTCCTAAGTATACACACACTACACAATGCAACTGGATATAGTTCACTGCGAAATTTGTCACTTTGTGTATGCTATCTTTTGTGGTCAAAGTGCGTGCATGCACACGCGCACTCACGCTAACACACACACGATGGTCAAGCTTGAAAATAACTTACTGAAGTATAACAACTGCCAACTGTTGTCAGAGGTAATTATTATAAGTCAGCGGTTCATTATTTTAACTGCAGAGTGCTCTGAACTATTATTTAACTAGAGGTGCAATGTTTCATCCACTGGTACAAAGTATACTCACCTTACAGTACTTGAAAACCAGGAACCTTTCAGACTCGCAAAAAAATAGTGCGAATAACATGAGGCACCCTCAATTACACATGTGAAATAATGTTATTATTGTAATGGTGTTTTTTCTGTAATTGCATGTGTTTAGTTGTATTTTATTCTAACATGGTTATCAGTTTTTTATTTTACTACAGGAAATTATAAATACAGTATGAACTTGATTCCAAGTCACGCATTTTTTCCAAAAATTCTTTTTGAGAAAACAAGGGTGTTGCTGAGAGTTAAAATAAAATAAAAAATAGGTCTGGAATTTTTTTTAGCTAAACTGTATTATTTGTTTAAATAATTAATTTTAATTGTGTCCTTGCCATTTATAAAATATGTCATTATAAATAAAAAAACTCATTCTACAATTTTTAAGTCAGGTAGAAAAGTTTAAACAAATATTCAGCCAAGGTCCTAGATCAAGGTGTACGTAGTATGTGAAATAGGTCACAGAAGTCACTTGTTCTAAAGGCGGCATCGTGTTCAAAACATGAAGTATAGTTATTCGAAGTAACTGCGTAACAATACACATTAGAACATATGAGGCCTACCATACCAAACCTTAACTCCACTTGAGAAACGTTTTCAGGAAACAGAAAAAAACTTGTTTTCAGGGTGCCATGACATTTACCAGCAGCACAAATGGCTCGGGCCTGTTAACATTAATATGGCATTGCTGGTGAGTTTCTACCAATCTTATATAAATACATCTAAGGAATTCTGTGAAAAGCGAAAAAGAGTTATGGAGTTAATGAGTTTTAGAATCACTGAATGGAATGACAGCATGTAACTTACGGAATGACAGAATGTAGAGAAGGGCAGTTTTGACATGACCACTCAAGTAAAAGGAATTGTCATTGCTCCCCAATTGCAAACAAATGTTAAAACGTATGCTAAAAGAATGATCAGTATGAAAAGGAAATAATTTTGAAAATTACAAAATGTACTTAATGCAGCATTTAATCTACAGAAAAGCACATGAAATGATACTATAGAAAGTTCACACCTATTGGTCTGAAACATCAAAACACTCATTGGTACTAAACTTCCTGAAAAGAGGAAAATGCATTGAATGGTGAAAAACCAACACATGAGATTCGTAAGTCCTGATCTTGAAAAACATCAGTGTGTTCACAATGCAAGCTATCTTCGCCGTCACAAGTGTCACTTTGTGTTCAATAACGAGTCTCTTGGCTGATGCAAACTTGAAATGCCAAATTGCAGGTAACGTCGGAAAATCAGTTCACTATGCTTCACACTTCCTGGAGCTATTGAAGATGAGAAATAGCAGGCCATGGTAATCATAGCAGAATTACGGTCTTCCCCCCCCCCCAAGCCATCAGAAGATAGCATAATGGTAGAACAATGTGCCAAATCGGATTCAGTTAAACAATGCTTAACAGTAGATGATATCTCATTTGAACGTTTCTTATATTCATGTTCCATTCATGTAAACAGCATGACTCTATCCTCTTGTCAATTTTGATCTAGAAGATACGTGAACAATATTGTAGTTGTTGGTGTACAACCGTCTGTTGTAACAAGCTAATTGATGTGGAACTGTTGGCTCACCAAATTCTTCTGGCAATTGAACGAGAACTCAATTTCTCCTGGTGGTTCTATTTTCATAATGCTAAAAAATTCCTTTGCCCATAATTTATGGACTCTCAGCTCTATCAACAACTCTTCTGTCTTCTTAATATCTGTCTGACGTTTTACTGCTTCCTGGAGTGAAATGCACATTGAACATGCATCCGTAACTGGGGTGCCGAAACCCATATTGTACTCTCTAGTAACAATGTTTCTGAATTATTTACCTGCTGAGAGCTAGAGGTTACGTTAGCATTATACATTCTGTGTAGTTTACAGATTGACATGTCACTGGGTAAATAATGCCTAGTGAGAGACTTCCCTCTGCAGTAATGGGTTTCTGTACATTTAAGAGATTCTACAAAGCTTCATATGCTTGTCCTTTGCTCCACGTGAATGTATTGAGTTGGTGTTCCTCCTCGCCTGACAGTTGTCCAGTTCGCAAATGGTTGCGTGCGATTCTCCAAACCCTGCCTTTGGATACATGCAGGATGTGAAGAAATGTTAATTAGCAGACCTGAACTCAAAATTTATTTGCTTTCTGTACCTTCCCAAAATACTTAATACTAAAACCTTTATTATTACCATTACCAGAACTACGATGCCTGTTTGGTGTATGAACTGTAATGTGCTTCAAAAGGAATGAATCTTGGTCTATTTTATTCCGTGAAGAGTAAAAGTTTGTATGAAAAACTTGGACATCCTTCATCTTCAGTGTTCTGGATTTCAGTATTTTACCATAATGCTCGCATACTTGGTAGGCCGGTGGTTCCATAGGAGATGAAACAATTTCTTACACTATACTGCTTTCAAACATTAAATCATGCAGTAATAATACATAATTGACTAGTATAATCATAACCTCATGGTAGCCACACTTATACATACCTTTTCATTTTATGACTTGGTTTATCCCATTTAATCGCATCACTCCTCCTTCATCCTTTCTCTTCATGGGATGGTGTTACAGTTCTGCTGTTGCTATTTATTTCTTTATAATATATTGTTTTAAGCACGTCAGTAACAGCAATAACAACACAAAACATTCAGCACGACAACAGTAACTCACTTTGCAAGACAGGCCATAGAAGATCATATCACAGGACTGCACTGCATTGCATTCATTGGTTACTCTGATATAGTAGGTTTTGGGACTACATAAACGATGGAGTTAACGTGTTCTGGAATGATGACAGAATTTCGATCCACTATTTCAATAGGTATTGACAACTTATGGAACAGTATTTTAACTTTATTTGTTAGCCTTGTTGAAGATATACCAAATTCAGTAGGTAACTTAATTTCACAAAAAATGGAGTTAGCGAGTTTTGGAATGGGAGGCTTCATATACCATGAAGGAAAAAATTGTTGTATATACTACGTGTACTGTTCTTTTGTTCACCCCGTCACATGAGACTATAAAATACCTCGATTTCGGTGACGGATTAATTCACAAAATAAGGAACACGTTGTAGAGATATGTTTTAAGATGTTTAATTAAAAAATGCCTATTTTTCTCTCAGATTAAAATGTTTAAATGAAACAACTTTCTTCTCTGAAGCAATATTTTCATATGAAAGCCTTGAACAAGTAACATTAAATACATTATTAACTTTTGTGACATGGAATGATGGCAAAACGGGGTCTGAAGGTAGGCAAATACACCAACTTCCACTTCTACTTCATTTTCTTTAATTTTAGTAATTTGACAAGAAGGGAGGGATTTCAGGAAAAAAACTTTTTAGCTCAGCCCATACAGAACTATACGGGTAAATGTAGGGCATGTGTGCATGCATGCATGTGCACACACACTCATGCAAATACATACATTTACACATGATGGTAGTCTGATTTATTTGGCCTCCCATTTAAGAGGCTCCAGCTCAATCTAATCAGAATGAGAAATGTATGCCCTCCTTTTGTGGTAATGGCTATGACTAAGATATATTTTACATCTTGTAATATGTACATGTGTATGCATACTTTCCAGCACTGTAGACATGTAATGTTTAGGGTTTGCTTTTCGTTAATAATATCTTATACTTATTTTATGTGCATGATATTAATTATTTATTTCAATTTAGAAGTTTCTGAATATACTATTTTTCATAAATATTTTCAACAAATGAATTTTTTGACTATTTTCGTAATTTTTTGTCGCAAATTTTTCAGTATCAGTTCAAGTGGCCATATCAATATTCAACAATGCATTAATAGTTTATAGGCATGCAAATTGTATAAAAGAATTATTAAATAAAGAGCAGTACTGTAAATTGACTATGGGAGGTCACAGTGTTGCAGAATGTAATTTCATTTAACGTCTTAAACTTATGTGTGATAAATTTGCTACACACGTTTACATTCACTTAATTTTTTCTGTAACCTAACAGTTTTGAAATTTTTTTGTTATTATATTTTATACGTGCCTTCCAGTTCATTAACCTACTTACCATTGTTATGACAATCTCAGTATCAGAATTTTCAGCCAATGTTTTCTTTCCTCAATTCACAGCTTCCAGAAGCAAATATTGTGTATCAGTATAGTAACTTGATGTAATATAATTTATTGAATAATTTAGGTAGCCCAAAAAAAAAAAAAAAAACCACCACATTCAACTACATGAACACTGTGTATTGAACACAATCATTTTACTTTACTGGAGGGCAGTAGAGGGTACTGTGTTTTGTTCTGTGTTGCATTGTTTCCTGTGTTGATGTAGATATATTTCTAGATTAATTTCTTGGTTTTTCTTTTTCAGATACTGTTGTTTTTATTTCTTAATGACTGTGAGTGAGGTAAGGCAATGTACACGTGCTATTACCAAGCACTTGTGCGTGAAATTCCATTGCCCCCCAGCGGAACATCCAGGTGGTGAGAATGTCGAGTTTGATTAATAGCCACTCTGTCACGCAGCATCTTCTACAGTACTGATTTAATAACACTTGCATTTGTTTGGCTGCATGGTTTTCCAACTTAAATGTAAATTATACTTGTGTGATTTTAACTCTTTCAGTAGTAAATCCTTCTGTTGATACTGTTTATCATCAATAACATTTAACTTGGATGAGTGCAAATGTTGATCCGAAAATCTCCTACGCTTTTATAACTAACATATTGACATAAATTATCTGCATTCTAAAAGAAGTCTGATAATAGTTCCTATAGCGTTGAACAATTGCTTATTGGCGTGAATAAATTGGATAAAACTGAATAATCATAATTGATTAAAAATTTTTAGAATAAAAATCTTTCCTATGATGATATGCTTGTGGAAAAATTTACAGTTTTGGAGTAAAGGTGATTTAATATTCTTTGAGGACATGTGAGATTGCATGGATTACAAGTATTGTTTCTTTACTTCTGCACGTTTTTCGTGGTGATATTATTCTATATGATGATTAATTTAAATAAAGCAGTGAAATGATTGCTGTGTTAATATTCTTCAAACTTGTGTCTTCTTGCATACTTAAAAATTGAGGCATTATTTTTATTTTTGGGTATTCTGTAGGTCTTGTAGCTATGAGCCATATTTAACGCTATAGGAAAATACACACCATATAAAACAGGTACTAAATATTTGACAAATTTTAGATCTTTTTGAAAAATCCAGGATGGTTTTCGTATCTACTGTGTACATAGCACAAACAATGTATGGTCTGCTTCTGTTAATGGGCCCTAGTAGCTTATTTTTTTAAATGCTATTTTATATACCAAACAAACAACTTATGCATACAGTATTATTGTAAATATTGTGTTTATGTAAATAAAACTATTGTTTTATTTACGTACATTTTAAGTAAAATTGTAATGCCACACTTATTTTGTGAGGTTTGCTTTTACAAGATTTGCTATCAGTTTAAATATGGTAGCTGAAAGGGTTAATTTAGATTGAGTTTTAAAATTCATTATTCTGTCACGTTTGTGAATGTTGTTAACTATTTACAGAGTAGTAGTCATACTTAAATGTGTTGTGCACACAAATCTTTGTGTTTTTCCTTAGATATTTCTGTGTGTGTATGTATATATTCTTGTTCATGTCTTTTTTACTAAGGGAATTAAGCTGCATGCTGCTGTGTTTTTTGGAAATGTTTTTATTTTCAAAAAAGGTAAAGTTATGCTTGGTAAAATTTTATTCGTGTGTATGTATTGTTGCCTGAACTAAGTAAATAACTTATCTGGTAATGCTTTTAGTTTTTATAAAAGTTAAATATACATCACAGTTTAATTATAAGTTACTATTATCTCCGATGCTATTATCTAATCCTTGTTAAAAGAAGGAACTTAATCATTTTACACAGTTGAGCACTTTTTTGTCTTTGCTAGTGCAATGTAGAATGGTTTGGACATAATGCCAGTTCCCTTACGTCCACACAAAATATCCTATTTTAATTCTTATGAAAATATTTGGGTATATAACTTAGTATTTCTGACAGTGATTTGCAGCTATAACTTAGGAGTCTAAAGTTATCTGTACAGATTCATTACCCAGATAAATATCATTCATATAGGTTATAATTCAGGTAGCATACAATAATGGGAGTTTGTTGTATCAGAATTTAAGCTAAAGATACTATTTACTGGAAACATCCCTCTGCTTAAATACGATAGGTATTTGCATAGCTAATTCGTGCATCAAACCTGTTATAAACAATGTAGTATTATTTTTTAAAGTAACATAACAATCAGGTTGCCTGTATAATTTATTGTACGACATTCATTTCAATTATTTTATACTTTATCACATTGGCATTACTTCTTTGTTGTCCATTTAATTAAATATCCCTAACATTATTTTAATGTCATTTTCTTTGTTTCTTATTCTCAGCGATTCCACATGTACATTTTTCATGTCCTAATATTGTCTCTGTGTGGTCTGTTGGTCAGCGCCCTATGCAGAGTTATAAATCATTTGTTCACTTAGGGTGTAAATTAACCATTAAAATCACACCCATTTTATTTGCTAGTGTCGTTGACAAATTTTTACACAGCTTTAAGGCACCAGAAGCCACCACTTAGATCTATGTGTAATAATTTTTATAATGGTTTTCCTTTTATATTCCTGTTATAATGATCTGGGCAGTCAGAATGTTAATGCTTAAAATCAGTTTGAACACGTGCCATCTCAAACATGTTCTTGTTCAGAATATTCTTTTACAATTTCTTTACTTGTTTACTGTTTTGAACTAGACGAAATTATATATAAGTGAACCCTGTTAAAACATTAAAATATATTAATATTAATGCTAGTTATGCGGCACTTGGTTACCATAATCTTAAGTCAGTACAGTAGATTGTTTAATATGCTCTGTTCTTTTGATTCAATTTTCATTTGACTGTTTGGTTACACAAACGTCAATGATGTCAAATTTACTGATTTTTCTAATATTTGTGTTGCAAGATTGTAATGTGATGCTACAGTTTTTCGAGAATACTTTTATAGAGACAAAATTTCCTTAGCACTGTGTGAATTTGAGCTAAGACAGTTAATGAAAATCATAAGATATGGCAAGTGGAAGATGTACATGTTATATGCAAAAGGTTCCACCCCCCCCCCCCTCCCCCCTTGCTTACTCCATATACGTATCAGTAGTGCATTTTGTTGCTTTTATGGAGTATTGTAGAACTTGTGTGCTGTGTTAAATTTTGTGGCTAACTACAGCCTTCCAAGTCAGCTTTTCAGTATGAATGCACAAAGTTTCACTGTAACAGGAATGGTCAATCATACCTACATAGAGTAGACGTGCTGACCAATAGATAAGTGAGGCTACCATATTTGTATGTAAGTAGGCATCTAATCTTACAAATGGTCAACGTAAACTGAAGCAATAAAGGAAAGTCACACTACATAAGATATTATATTCATGTGGGGAAAAAATTGCTTTCCTCTTTTGTAGCAAGTAATAGTTTATTTACTAGTTTTTTTAATAGCTATGATGACAGCACATTAGACAATTCACACACAGGTCCAAAATTTTCTTACAAAATTATAAAGGTCTATTTGGTGATAATCTAAATTATATTTAATTTTTAAATAGGGGTAGAGCAAAAATAAATTTAATAGATACAGTAAGAAGTTGTTTAAATTATGAGGAATATTTCATTGGTATGTCGTTGCATGCAGTTCAAATATCAAGATATTTATTTGATGCATTACCATTGACATGATATAATCTGTGCATTATTCTTGAATTTGCACAATCATACAGAAGCATTTGCTGTAAGTGTACTATTTTTCATGCATCGTGACTATGCATGCTGTATTTTTAACAACTGAATAATCAAGTCAGTGCAGTTTGCATGTAATTGTTTTGGTGTTTGTGTGAGTTTCATATTGTATAACATCCCTTAGTTTTTGCAAAAAATGTTGTACTGAATGCAATACATGTGCCTGCTAACTCAAGTAATGAATTAATATCTAACAATTATTTCTTGTTTATTGAATTTGTAATCACAGCACCATTAACTTTATGATAGTTGGTTTATGACTATGTAGGAAATTATATAAAGCTCGAACATAACTTAATCTATCCTGAATCTCTTATATGCAGTCGAATAGGGGGAATATCAACTCTGCATCAATAATATTACGTATATTTACTTGGCAGCTAATGTATAGTAGCAATATTTGAAAGCCTGAGCAAGTTTCAGTATTAAAGAATATGTCATTATTTTATGCTTTTGCATTCTAGATAAGATTATTTCCATGTACTCTGTACATTTTTAAACATGCATGTTATTTTATTTTTAATAATGTATATTTATTGTGGTGGTGTTTGTTTTACTTCAGTTAAGTTTGTATGTATAATTGTTATGTGGAGTAAGAAATCTGTTATTGGAGATTTATATAATATATATATATATAATATATTTGTTAAGCAGTATTAATGTTGGTACTACTGTTTAAAGTTTGAGAATATAAGCTAGTTAAAATCCTCAATAGAAAAGCTGTATTTGGCTTGTGGTAAGGAGGTACTAGTGCGACAAATATTTTATAGTGGTGGTATTCGTGTTAGCAACAATATTTAAAACGTATAAAAATCTCAAGTTTGCACAGTTTTACAATATCATTTTTCAAAACTACTATAATATTCTATTTCATATTGATTCACAGCTGTTATTAATTTTTATACTATCCCAGGGATGGATAAAGAAATTAACAGAAGCATTCACCCTTTGTCTGGTATTATAAATAAAGTACATTGCAACAAATACCATGTTATCTTGTGCCAATGAATCCAATATTCCGTAGAAAAAGACATTCCTTCTCAGAAAGCTCGAGTAAACTTCTAAAAAAATAATTCTTTAAAATTGTGACCACAATAGATGGAAAATAGGTTACAAAAGACCAAACATGTAGAGCATTTAGATTTCTTCTTGATATTTTTTTAAAAAGTATTTTAAAATTTATGTTTTTATGGACAGAGAATGTTAACATAGTCCATGACAAATAATACAACCTTATTTTACATTCATTCGTTTGTATTAGTAAAAGAATATTGATTTTGTTAATCACTATCTTTGAGTAAATTTTTGGGTTTATATTGCATCTGGATTTTATTATATTTGTGCACACTTCAGTTTTGTTAAGAATGAATAGGTCAATTTAAATTCATGAACTAAGATAACAGTAAAGCATCATTTTCCATATTCTCGCATCTAATTAAGTAAACTTTATACATAAATGTGGCAAGGATAGTAAGAAACCTACGTTTTGTCATAAGTACCGATGAAAGTCAAAAATAGGAAATTATATTAATGTATAACTCAGTAACTTGTTACATATAATAAAAAATATTAGTTAACAATGTTCTTATATGTTGATACTGGTAGTTAAAATACAGATATTTAAAACCGGCCCTAGAAAGTATTTTGCTTGCAAATGTGGCACAGACAAAATTTTTCCTACTGATGTTTATTTTTTTAACTCTTCAGAGTAGCTTTCTGCGAGTTGACACATTTGAAACACAAAGTTTATTTGAAGCCAATTAATTATGGTACTAATTTGATGCAGTTACCAGTAAAGTAACTTACTATTACTTTTCAGCTGTGGAGAAAAATGGCCAATAGCTATCACTTGACTATTGAACAGGAAATAAAATTTGTCCTGTATTTTGACTAAATGGTCTTTTACTGGAGCCAGTTTTTCTAACATTTGTTGATCATCAGCACAAAAAAGTTTTTTTTAACATAAACTTGAAGGGAATTGAAAAATGAAAAGAAAAAATTCCTCATGCAAAGCTCCCAATTTTTTAATGTTTCATCTACAAACATAACATAAGCAGTATGTGTAGAAAACACTAAGTATGGGATTAAACTTAGCTCATACTTTTCTCTATTACTATGATAAATTCACGTTTGCATGAGGGAGGGTGCTGCGTAAAAGCTTAATTATAGACAGTAGAGTAGAAAAATTACAATGGAAATTGAAAGCCACTTATAAGCAAAAAGCAATAACAAAATACTCTCAGTTACAATTGGAAAACTTTTTATGATAAATTAACACATTACATTAAAAGTGAAAGTTTATAGTAATACAAATTTTAAAAAAATTATGAAACTATGTTTTAATTGATTTTATTCGAAGTAGTGTGACTAACCATCAGTAGAGAAATTTGATTAATTTTCTGTAGTGACCCTTTTCACAGAAAGTTGTTTGAACAGAATTCTCATATGTAAATGATATTCAGTATACCCGTATTTCAAATGTTTACGTTAATATTTATGGATCAAAAAGGAAAAAGCTTACCATATACAACTTTAGATACAAACCATTTTGAATAATAGCATGTTTTATATGAGAATCCAATATACATACATGTTGAGTGTATGCATCAAAACACTTCATTTACCGAAATTGGTGGAATAACTTAAATCAGTTACTTATGCTTAGAACAATTTTATTTTGGTGGTTCTTTCTCTTAAAATAATGGGAAAGAAACTTTCAAATTTCAAAATTTTTTGGGCATCCACTAGGAGTTTCCCACAAAGCAATGATTGGTCGAATTCATTTATATACAGTATTTGTTGTATGGTAGTTTTCAAATTATCAATTACTGGTTACATTTCATTGTGATACTTGTATACAGTGTTCGGCAGGAATCTGTTTATTGGTCTGGAGAAGACTTGATCATTAGTAAATGAGTAGCCTCTCTTTCCGAAAATGGTGTCATAAATCACTTGCCCTCTTCAAATAATAACTTAATTCCTATTATATCTGTTTATATTCTAAGTTTTACTGAAAAATATTTGATGGTTCTAAGCATGACGCTTTGCCTAAAAATTTTGTTTCGCAGCATTAAAAAATACCGAATAATTTGACTTAAAATTTCAGCCCTACTACCACCTTACCTCAAGCTGAATGACTCGTGAAAAGTGGAATTGCAATGCATGTAATTATTTTGCTGTTAGTTTCTGACCACTGCTGGAATTCTGTAACTCTTAGACAATCTTTATACGTGTTATACAATTCGATCATAGTCAACTAAAGAACTGCAGCACTGTCTGTTTAAATAAGAAGAAAAAATTCAGATTCAGTTTCTCTGAAAATTAAACATAAAATTAATTTCTTCTAAATGTCGAGGTCTGCATTACATTGTACAGGTATATGGCACACTTAAGAAATACTAACTGTTACCCGCGGCTTCACCAGCGTGAAAAAAAATCAAACCTTAATTATAATGACAAAGTGCTCTATCTAATGGTTGGTGGCATATTTTAAATATTTTAAAGAAACTATTTGTTTTTCCGGGATGAAAAGTACCATATATGATAATCCAGAATATAATCTACCCCTGCACCGAATTTCATCCAAATCCGTTGAGCCGTTACGGCATGATTGAGCATTAAACAACCATACAAACTTTCGCATTTATAATATTATATTATGATTTGTCTTACAGTAGACTTTAATGACAGTAAATTTAGTATTCTAGAGGTAACTTTAAATTATTGTAATATTTTACTTTTTAGGAGAATTCCTTTTGTACTGATGGACATTTACATTTATAACAACACTATAATAGATTGTTTTAGAATTTAAGTATTTGGGACTGGAATACTTAGGCTATATTCCACTAATCCTGTAAAATATGCAGCTGTAAAACGTATAATCCATGCACATACTTCTTTGTTTAGGGCATCCAAAAAATAATTAGGATTAATGAGTGTATCTCAGTATTCGAAGTATGTTTCCATATTTCTAAATCTCTTAAAAAAGTGTGAGATGTCAAACCCAGAATAATTGCATTGTGTGCGAGTATTTTGGGTGGTGGGAAAGAGGGAGTTCCGAGGATATTAACAAAGTGATCATTCAAATTAGTTAGTAAAACAGAAGCTCGTTGTAAGTGCCTGAACACTTTGTTTAAGGGATTGGTGTAATTACAATCAACCGTCTTTATTGTGGGTATTTGTCAAAACAGTTCAAGAACTTTACTTAATGGACTGCATGCACCACAACATACATATATACAAAACTTTTCAGTGGGTGTTCAGTCAGTATCAAGTGTGTGTTTCTATTCCCAGTCAATAAGAATAAATAATTATGTCATCTCAAAATTTTTTTTTACCTATTTTTCGTTGGCTTTCTTCTTGTTTTGATAAACAGAGATAGTAACAATAATTTGGAATTGAATTGTTCAAGAAAGCTCACATGTCCACAAAGTAAAGGATTTTAGGTAACATTTAATCAAAATCGCGTATAAATGCATCTTTAGAGATATATTCAGTGCTCTCTGAAATTGTCTTTTACAATTTGAAAATTCATACATAACACATTAATATAAAAATTGTATATAATAAAAAATATTGATAATTTACATTTTTCTAAAGATGCAAATGTTTCTGTTGTTTTATGCAAGTGCATTTAATGAGTACTTTAGCGTTTGAATAACTGTGGCAATAACACAATTGGGGCTGCGGTGGCTGAGCGTTTAGTCTGCTCGCCTCCCACCAAGGCGAACCAGGTTCAATCCCTGGCCGGGTCACCGGATTTTAGAATGTGCCAGACAATGCCGCTGATCGGCACGTTTTCTCGGGGATCTCCCGTTCCCCCCACCCCTTTATTCCGGCGCTGCTCCATAGTCAATTATATCACCCTCATCTGCTCTCAAGACCTCACTCTTAAGAGCGGCCTAAATCTCTTCACTCGCTCAATAGCAACATTAAATGCATACATAAATCAAGACTAAAGATGTGATTTTTTTTTTTTCAAGTCATGTTGAAGCTAATAATACAACTTTAGTCACTTAAGTTCAATATGCATTCACATCGTAGTTTGCCATTGGATTACTTCTGCAACAATTTTCCAATTAGTTTCTGTCTTATCTATTAATTTCTTTTCAGGAAAAGTTTTTGTGTCGGTAGTTATTTTGAACAGGTATTAATGTAATATTTTGATAAGGAATCAAAATGGAATGTGTAATGCTGCAGTCAAATCAGCAAGACCAAAACCATAGATAGTTTTTGAGAAATTTGTTTCATATACAAGTACTGAGTACTGTGAAGTTCAAGATGATGCTGTTGATCCTTTGAAACATTTCTTCAAAATAATTGTAAAGTGTGTGTTGTTTTCTTGCGGTTCCATGTTACAAGATTTTAAAATTCATAATACGTGCAAAGTTAATCACGTTTATGAAGAAGTTACTATTGTTTATTAAGTTGTGCGACACTCGTATCAATTCAGGGTGTAGACTGTCAAGTGTTTTAAGCACCACTTTAATGACCCAGGATCTGTTTAAGGGAGAAAACACTGCCCCTCACATGAAAGCACGGAAGGATATCTGAGAATTGACATGTAATTTTAAGTGCAGAAATAGAATGAATCGCTGAATGATTTTGGTTTTGACCCCCATAGCTAACGTATGCAATACAATCAATTTCCAAGATAAGAATTTTTCAGTATAATGGCCGATTGCAATACTTTTCTCATTTTAGTCCCTTGCTAATTAAATCTTTGTGGTGAGCATAAGTCTTACATACAGCTTATTTAAATGTTATGCATAAGACTCGTTTAATAACACTTGTCTGTAAAATAAATTCTTGCACAGGCAAATGTCGCAAAGAAAGATTCTGCATTCAATCATATACAGTAGTAGAAACTTAGTCCTTCTGTTTTCTCATTTTATGTCATTAATTTGTTGTAAATTTTTTGGCTTTTTAAATGTGAAATACTTTTCCCAGCAATTGATACTATTTGTACGATCAACTAACTTGAATAAATTTATTTCTGAAGCCTTCTAAATAAGTTACTCTAGTTCCTCTTTAATTACACGTAGTATTAGCCATGGGTGGATCCTGGGGGGGGGGGGGGGGACTGAAGCTCTTGCATTTGCAACCCTACATTTTTGGAGTTTGATTTAACTCTGAATAAAATTAGATTGTTCTTGAACCTAAGTACATAGTTATTAAAGTAGTATTATACATACACATAGAATAGTAACAGAGGGACATAAAATTTATTTATATAGCCTATCAGTTAAGTTTTCACATTGATATATAGCATTAAAATTTAATGCCTACTGGTAAGCATGTTGTTTGAATGTAAATATAATGCACAGTACATACCCCCAGCCTTCAAGTATGTAATGGGTTTCTAGATCTGCCACTGGTGATAGCTGCACTTGTAGACTGATGTTGCAGTTACAGAGCCAGCATGGAGGTTGGGTTAAAGAATACATGAATCGCTTTTTTGAGATGTAATTGTTTTGTAATGTAGTAATGGCATCATAGAGACGTGCGTAAAGGGTTTGGGCGGTGTGATAATTTCTGTTCTTATTAACAATATATTGCCTCCTGTACACAGCTTTAATCTCTTGCTGCCTGGAGCAGCATCATTATCAACAGTGAAATCAACAGCTGCATGGTTAATTTTTGCCTTATTCTGTGCTGATGTTTATTACTATAAAGATAATTGTTCCTAGGCATTTTAATACTCAAGAGGCAAAAAGCACATATTTAGTATTGAAAAGGTATATTTCCAAGACAGTACTTTTTTTTTTGCAGAAATGTCATCTGAGGGGCACAGAATAATGCACTCTTTAAAAATCAGTTTCCCTTAAGGGTGGACATGTGACCTTTCAACAGTAAGATTCCATTGGTCAGACATATTTATTTTCTGAAATGTTTTATTGGCCTTGCTTTTTGCCGGGAGGCTAACCTGGGGACAACTTACTAAACTACATCTGAAATTGATGCACAGTTTGATGTCTTGGCCTGGATTCTAACCCGAAATCTCATGGCTCAAAAGCCTGGAAGTTGTCTTTAAAATTTGATATGTTTTCTTTGTGGATATCTGAAGAGATTGAATGGCAAATGATTTTCGTGATTTATTATTTGTACCCGTCAACGCTTTACAGTAAACTTAATTGTTTCTGCAGAAATATAAGTGATCTTATAGGCTGTGATGCCACCAAGGTACATGCATTGGGCTTTTCTTTATGTTTCAATATGTATACTTTAAATCTGTGAGAGGAAACAGCAGGGAGTGTTTGTAGACCTAGAATGTTGGCATACTTGGGGCCAAACATCATCATAAGATACATTTCATAAGCAAATTATCTGAAAGTATTTTTTTGTTATGTCATCTAGCTGTCATCAACCAGGTGTTGCTACTTACATTCCCTTGCTCATGTTTGGAATTTCCCCAGTATTTTGCGTGGTTTCCCAAAAAGTTTCAACCAGATAGATTAGTCTTAATCATGAAAGGTATCTGTCATTTTGGTTAACTGTAAATCGTTTAGATAGTGAAAATAGTGTATTGGTTCACCAAAATATACCTTTTTGATTAATGAAATAATCGAGGCTGCACTGGACATGAAAAAGGTTTATATTTTGCATTTCAGTAACTGCATTCATATTTGTTTTCTTGATTAATCCAATCCATGCACATATGTTGTTCTGCACATATGTTGTTCTGCACATGTAAGTGATGGACATGTGCCTTCATCTTAGTTTTCCTATGCATAACTAGGGAAAAATTTTATATGCCTAATGTCAGAGGGTTAATTTTAAAAAATGCATTTTTATATGTCCTAAGTCTTATTAGTGTGTAGGGTAGACAGTTCCCATCCATTTTTTGGCCAATCATTGTCAAAATCTGTTATTCTTCCCACTTTACACTTGCTTTAAAAAACATTTTGTACCTGTAGAGACAGAGGAGTTATTTTGGACGTAGACTAGAATATGGTAGCATTTTATGCAGATTGCTGCATTAAATTAAAATTTGTAATGTTTATTGAATATTAGTATTGTTTGCTATTCTCGGACGTGGCCCAACTCATTTGTATTCTGGTTTCGCTATTTTTGTTTAGCAGCTCTTTTATCCTTTTTTCTTACATCTACAATGTCACACAATTTTAACATAATTTTATTTGTTTAGGTAGTTAAGATTGTATCACTCTAATTTCTTTGTGCTGATAGGAGAGAAAGAGATTCCTCAGAACTGTTTGATAACTTGTAATTTTAACTGAGCAACTAGGAGTTTCATGCATCTTAAGATGGCACAAGAACTTGCACACTTTACAGTTAGCTAATATGGCAAAAATTGGATTGTTTAATGCAGGGAGTGCTGATTTAATAACATTCATAAATTTAGAATTATTTTGTTCATCAGAATGCCACCATGACACTTCTGACACTCAAATGAAAGGTGCACTCAACTAGTTAAACAGGGTTAGTGAACTTGATACTTACTTTCTGTATATGTTTTTAAATCACCTATTCAAACCTAAATAGGGTCATATTTGCGGCATCTGGTCCTCTTACAAGTGAAACAATATTTGTCTAGTTCTTTCAAAGCACTGAACATAGCCAGAAACTGCTTTGTGAGAGTGTTGTATTTTAAAGTAAGCTTAACAAATATCTGCAAATGACTTGATTACAAATTTTCTGCAAATAAAATTGAATGGTCACCTCTTATTCTTAAAATGCTGCACGATGAAAAGTGTGTGTGATAGTTGAAGTGCTCTGCATTTAGCAGCGATGGAGTACTTAATGGACATTCTCTTGATGTCGTTATCACTTTATTGCTTCTGTACCTCAAACACGAAAAATAACTCCGTTTATACAGGCGTCTTCGTACGTATGTATATACCTAAATACATATAAAATATCTTGCTGTAAAATTGTAATTTCCAATTTATTTTATCTGTTCAAATTTGTGTATATGTTTCAATGGCTGATGTTTTTGTAATAGTAGAGCTGAAGAAAATGTAATATGTTATGCTTATTGTCTATATTTTCAATTTATTCTAATCTTAAGGATAATTACTGTTTATTGCAGGCTGCATCGGACTACATTACTGAAAACTAAATCACCTTTACGTAAAATCAGATATTGCAGTTCACGGCGCGGTTTGAATTAAATTTGTTTGTTCTTGTATTTATCGTGTGTAGTAGTTCGATAATTTTGATGGCCATATTCACAAGACTGGTATATGCGAACTAAATAAGTGCATTTCAATCATAAAACCATGACTGCAAGTGCAGGCATTTAGCCACGAGGACTAGCAGAATATGCTTCGCGCAGCGCCTACCAACACACAGAAATATAAAAACAATAACGCAGTACTGGGATTTATAAAAAGTGATGTTTACGTGCTCATACGTCCTGCTCTTTTAACGAAGTCCATACAGTAAGCAATTATGTTGCAACACACACATGTATGCGTCCAGCTCTAATTATGTATTCCATTCCATAAAATACAACCAATAAACAATGTTCCTCATAAAAGAAACGAAACATTATATTACACAAATGCAAACACACATTTTTTAGAATCGGAAATGTTCATACACCCTCATACAAAGAACAGAAGTTTTTGTACATTGACGTAAACAATGCAAATTCTCTATTTAACATTTAGTATGCCCTCCCTTTTGCTTCAGAATGTTTCTCATTCGAACTGGCATTGACTTTACTTACATTTGGGTGACAATGGGAAGGATATTGTTCCACTCATAAAGGATTTTCTCCTTTGTCTCCCATGGTCGAAATCTGATGTTTTCGTAGCTTTGTGTCTAAGTAGTCCCAAAGATGTTGTATTGGGTTTGAGTCTAGGGATTGTGGTGGAGTTTCTTTTACAAGAGGACAATTGTGCAGCAGCCAAATTTGTGTTGTATAGGATTTTTGCTTAGTGTCATTATCATGGTAAACATTAAAATTAATGACAGCAAGTTATATGGCACTTTGTTACTAATTCTGTTTCAACATCTCAGTAAGAATTATATATTGATCCAGTCGTCCTCCTATAAACGCCAGTTCACCAACACCATAATGGAACCCTCGCCATGATTGACTCAAGGACGATGATGTCTGGGATTTATCTTTTCATGGGTTTTTCTGCACACTTTTGGCGGACCGCCATGACCGAAAACGTTGAATTTACTCTCATCTGAAAATATTACATCAGTCCTGTAATCATTGTCATGCTGTAAATATACCTTCGTGAAGTTAAGTCTCTTCTTCCGATTACATTTGCTTATGTAGGGTTTCTTCCGCGGTGTTCTTTCATTACAGCCACTGTATTTCTGAGCACACTTCTCACTGTTGTTGGCAACACACTGACTCCGACATTATTTCATAGGTCACTTGCAATAACGCATGCACTGGTAAAAGGCCCTGACGAATTCGTTTCACAATATATCTTTCTTCTTCACGCTAAAGTACTTTTGGCCGCCCACGTTCTAGTTTGTCCGTCAGCATGTTTGTACTTTTAATCTTTTACAATGCGTTGCACAGTCGCCTAGATTGGAAGTACTACGGGAATAATATGAGCGTTTGGAAATATTTGTTTCTTGGAACGGGGTCTATGAATTCTTTTGGGTTTCATTACGCGTCTGTATTTGCAAGATCGATTAGGTTTTTGCATGTATAGACTCCATGTATTTCTCAAACCTACAGTTTACTGGACCGATTCACAATGTTTGATTCGCTTTGGCATTTTTGCAAAACTTCAGCAAAATATCTGTGGAGTATACAGAACAGCGTGGTGTATGTAAACTATTCGAAACTGTGGGGCACATGCTTGGAGGAATGCAGTGTAACTGTGTCTCAACGACCATGACTGATCCGGAAAATCTGGACGTGTTATGACTGGTGTCTATCAACCAGAAGTCGGCAGATTAGATTTTCTCCAGGTCATAATTGCGTGGATGTTATCAGAGTGATTTAAAAAAAAAAATCTTTGTGTCAGAATTATCGACGCTGTTAAAATTGTCGATCATTTAAAAATTGAACTACAAAGGGGAAATATTCGGCTTTGAGCGTGTGCGCCGTTTGAAAATGAAACAGTTGTATGCAGGCTGTGTTCAAGGCCACTCCGAGGATGTGCGGAACGTACAGAGTTTGTTCCAGAGTTTTTACGAACTAACATGTCGAAATTGGACAACCATATAATGCGCCGACGAGCAGCATTAGATCACCGCACTAAGCCCAGGTTATTTTCCTGCGAGATGCTGGAACTAGCACGATAGTAAATACACTGTTAGGAGAATTTACCATTTAGAAATGTTTGTAAAATTAAGAACATACCTTTTTCTCAATAACGTGATTTCTGTAAATTTCACACACATTTCTGTGAGTTAAAGTAGGTTTCCTTAAATTTACTTATTCGTTTTTCTGTACTTGCGGTTTGTGAGGTTGGGCTACAAAATCATGTTTTAGTTTAATTCGATGAGTATTTTACGCTGTAAAAACAAGAAGGAAAAAATGTTAAATTTTGGTGTGAAGTGGGGTTTGAAGGCGGACCGAAATACCTCAGCTTATTTCTCTAATAATGATTTATCTGCCATGTTTGCAAGTAAGAAATTTTTTACAAAAAATAAGCTTTTTAGGCACGCTAGTGACTTAGATTTCTAATAGTGTATTGTTCAAAGTGTTGCCGTAAGTTTGTTTTTTTTTGCTAAGTTTTGGTGGTTGCGGCGGAGAACAACGCTTTATGCAACATCGGAAGTGTCCTTCCTCGAATATCGATGTTATAGAGGAAGTAAAGAGAGGTCCCGTATTTCACATCTACAGAAATAATTGCTGTTTTTCCTCTTTATGGTTCACACTTACGTACATGGAGTGTACACATTACAAAAATTGCCATAAATATACAGTAGTTTAACAGTGTAGCGGACACCCAATTGAACTTTACCCACGTACACCATGAACGATGTCATAAATGCACGGCAACCACGTAGTCAGCCTGTATAAAGGAGTTTCTCAGAGAGGGAATGTCCGATGTTTACACCGTACACCACATGCACGCTTGACGGAGGCCGCAGGGTTTTAGTGGTCAAGTCTACTTCCTTCTCTCCTCTCACCTTGACGAAGGGGGCCGCGGTGGCTAAGCGGTTAGACTGCTCACCTCCAACCAAGGCGAACCGGGTTCAATCCGCGGCCGGGCCTTCCCCAGACTTTAGCAAGTGGGAATCGTGCTGGACGATGCCGCTGGTCGGCGGGTTTCCTCGGGGATCTCTCGTTTCCCCTCCCTTGTATTACTGAGGCGTAGCGCTCGGACGCAGGTGATTTAGGTTCGAAACTCTGTCGAACTTGCGAAATTGTTTATATCGGCCCAAACCGTTTAATGTACGTGTAACCAAACAAATCTTTCGTTGCACCAACCAAATCTTACAGCCTGGGGCAACCAAATGAGAACCACAAAAATAATTTTGTTTCAGCAACAAAATATTTCATTTCCCCTATACTAACAAATAATTTGGTTGCACCAAACAAATCTTGTTTGATTCAACAAAACATTTTCTTCAGTTTACGTTACCCGCTTCCGTAATACTTAATCGCGTCCGTGTCATTGAAACAACGGGCTTTACGAATATGACCGTTGGATACTGTAGCAGACTGTTTTTAGTCTCGACTGAATATATTCAATTAATGAAAACTACATAGGAATTTTCTATTTTCCCACACCACGTTACGTCAACATGTTTTCCGAAGTGGCATTTTGCTTCTCCGCTTACTGTGAAACATGAATCTGTTTTACTTGATTGGGAAATTGTAGCGTCATTTCTCACATACATGAGTTTTTCCGGTCGATTCCGATTGTTCTGCAGTCTATCTTAACAATAGTTGCCTTTCAACGAATTTGAAATTAATTATAGATGCGTTGGTTCAGATCTGTGCTGCATTATTTCCATTTTAGCTGCCTTCCTCAATAAATGTATGTTTTGGCGGATAATAACGTCGACAACAGAGGCAACATTCGATCATGTTGCATCAGTATCCTAGGGCTGTGTGTTGAAATGTAACGTTAAGTATGTATAAGTGTGTGTCGTGCTAGATAGTTATTAATAGTTATTGGGCTTAAATATATTTTATTCCGTTTTGTAAATAGAAAAAAACATATACTATATGCTGACAAATAGGAATACAATTTGCTTATTGAACGTCCTAACACGAAATACTTTTGTCACTGCTGTGGATATTTTTTGAAAAACAGTTTAAGAATATCTGAGACAGGAAACTACTTACCTTAAGAAACATAACCAGGCAAGTCATACGGTTAATGGTTTAGAAGTGCTCTTCATATACTTGGTGTAACAAATTTTGGTTTCGATATAGTCTTTACGCGCATTACTTAAAGTTAACATTTTGGAAACTTGCCGTAGATATTATCAATCAATAAGCAGTGTGAAATTTTTACAAATTGAAACATGACATGTTCTTGCAAAACCACCACTCAAAACATATAAATTTCTCCACAAGGAATTACTACACCCACTAAGTCTGTGTTAAGTTGGCCGGAGGAACCACTAAAATACACTGATAACTGAAAATGGACGGGAGCATTACTAAAAAGTTTTCATTCAATCGTGTCTCGTACTTATGTGTATTTGAGTATACACTCAATAGTAGAATATCTTTATAAACTTTTTCCGCCTTATTACGTGTTGTACGGCGAAGTTAACATAACTACGGTTAAGTTCTAGTCTCAACAGAGGGTAGTAGTTTATTATTGAGATATCCACGTTAGGAAACTTGCCATTAATTGGCCTGCGTTGAAATGCAGATTTCAGCAACATATTATCATTCCAACAACATATTAACATTCCAAATCTTAAAGAAACGTTAAGAAGCAATGAAAGAGTTACAGTATTCGAGCCCCGTCAGTTATGCTTCCAAACTCTTAACTGGTCATTTAACTTACAGATGTGACGATATGATGTGAAGAAATTTTTTTAATGTTTGACTATTGAGTTTGTATGCAAAATGATTATTGTTGTACTGCTGAGTTAGAAAATAATACATCTTTGGTGTCCATACGAATGAAAGTTACTTTGTATCGCTTTCTGATCATAAATACAACATATCCTAACTGATGCCGTTTTAAGAGGCAGAACTGACCGCGTTGCTTCAGATAACGTGTTCCATCTTGTCGGTCAGTGGTCATAAGAAACATTCGATAACAAAGTATCGATTTAAAACAAACGAATTCGATATACTGCTGTTAGACATGTAAAACATTCGTAATGGAGCGTATTAAAAAAATGCCGCAGTTCTTGTCGCTGCTGTAGAAATTACCACGTAGGTTCGTCCATTTCTTCCCAATTCATAACGGTGCTGATTACGTTTTACGTACAAAATTACATGTACTTTAACCCTCTCCAGACCACATTATTAAAGAAAATAAGTGAAATGTTTATATACAGAAATCTTTTGTCGTGTATTTAAACTAATATAAATTGACAAAAAAAAAGTTTATATTTCAAGTGTTAGATTTGTGGTGCAATCTGTCGCAGGGTTTCACATAACGCCACTCTACACTAATGTAAACGGAAACAGCCATAGAGAAATTCTTAAGAGCCAATGCTACTAAGAAAACCTGCAGTTAACATTATCTGTGAACGTTCTGTACAATGTACTCATGACGCCACTTGGCAACTGCGGGGCATCGTTCTAAGTGATGTGCTGTAACAAACAAAATGTTGCCATATGGCCGCCTGGTCTGAAAGGGTTAGTAGCCTAGCTTTCTGGACACCATTCCTCCACTCTATAAAAATACTTCCGAAAATTTCACCCACCGATAAAAAAGTAAATGTATTTAGGCGTACAGCGGTATAAGTGAAACGTGTAGTTTCGAAATGGTGGTTTTAATTAAGTGCTATAGTAAGTATTCCGTGTTTTGAAACCCTTGGCGTATGCAACCTTCGGATATTTGTTGAAGTGAATTTAGCTTTTTTTCTGTTCATAACGATTGCAAAATACCGCGTTTCGCTCAGAGACCAAAACGGTATTAAATTGTGTCAGATTAGAGACTTCAATGAAATCGTTATTAAAATTTAATTAAAGTCAATATGCCACATTTCTGTGTGCTACTATTTTGTGTTAAACTTAGTATCCAGAAATTATGATTAAAAAAATGTAACTTTCACTATAAAATGGGTTATTTAATTCCACAAGTTCGCATTGTTGGCAAATGTTCATAACCAGGTATGAAAGAAGAGAAGTTAATTTTAGGTACGTCGAGGTATGCCTGATTGGATTGTGTAAAAAGAAATGTTTAATTTTCATTGGTAGAAAACTGCAAGTAAGAACACTGAGCGTTTTCGCCTAATTTTACATAACAAGATATTTTTGCGCTAACCTCATTTGTTTGATGGATTGCTTTTTAAACGTTAGAGAGACGGGACTTGATTTGTGACAAATTCGCCGTGTGTCTTTTGCTGAAAGTAAACTTATCTTTAGTTAATACTTTTGATGTGCCCGACTGCCAATGAAGAGTAACTACTGTTTACAAAACCGCGGTAGAAATAAAACAAAAAAATTAAACATTTTTTAAAGTTATGAAATTAAACAGTTGTGTTGGGGATTGAGATTTGAGCACCATATTTTAATGTCGGTCAGTGATTTCAAGCCCTCTTTTCCCTATTGTTTACAGATCTGTGTAAGACTACGTAACGGTATATGCTATAATCTGGTACTTCTTTTGAGAGAGAATGTTCTGCAGAAAGCATTTGTCATATTGACACGGTTTTTTTTTTTTTTTTTTTTTTTGTAATATTCGAAGTTAACTTTTATGGAACACGTAAATTCATCAAGAACTCAGCCGTACAACTAATAGAATAAATTAAAACTTTGTTATTATATAAGATACTTGTAGTAAGTAATGGAGATGTGATATATTACTGTGAACTTAAAAGTTAATATTCCGTTATCTAGTTACCAAACGAGTAAACTAGGCAGTATTATTTTCTTGTGGTTTTATGTTCTGGTGAATGTATTTGAAGTTGTATTTATAATTAACATGATTCCTTGTTGATACTGAATATGTAAGATGAAGGATTTACACGTTTGCTTTGTGTTGTGTAAGGGCATTTCAATCAATTTGGTGGTAAGACAGATCAGATGTTAATATATACAAGTTGGAAAGTAATGTTTATAAACTGTCTCTTACGCCATGGGAGGAGATAGATGTGCAAAAGTGATACCATTTCGGACTTGTTAATATTGCTACACATCCAGGGAAAGCGGTCTTGATATATTAATGCATTACTGTCGTAAGTTACTTAAATTATGGTTGCATGCAAGGAAAATAAAATTAATTCGTCACAACAGGCAGTATTACTGAAAGGGCGACGAGAACAAAGCAAATAGTGTATATTCTTGTACTAAAAATGTTGTTTTAGATTAGTACCATTCTGTCAAATGCTCGACTCGCTCGTTACAGCTACATCCCATCGGATATTATCCTCATAATTTATGTCAAATTAGAGGTAAGAGATGTAGTATTCCTTACCAGTGAGGTGGTGTGCAAATGACGTCATGGCTTGCGATTTGCTCGGAATGTATGATATGTTGTTGAATGCAGGGGTGCAGGAACGGGCGGAGTACAAAAGTACTTGTAGCCTCCTTAATTTTATGGGTTGGGTACAACAATCTTTTGCACCTCCCCAAAATCACGTTACTGACACAGCATTTAGTATCTTAATAAATTGAGTAGCTGTGGAAATATTAATTACAAAAAAATGTAATCATGTGCTGTAAAAGGAAATATTTGTAGTAATACTTTTTAACAATAAAGGGGAGAAAAATAGACTGAACAATGAAATTCTAGCCATTAGAATCAAAAACTTTTGCAGAGTGGTAATCTCCCGAATCCGCTTTCTGTATCTTCGATGCATTTCAGCAATCTTTTGAAAATTTGGTTTGCAGTTTCTTGTAAACTGGCCCCAACATGTACGACCCTCCCTCCCCCGCTCCACTTCAAGAAATCTGTCCAGAGTTACTGATTGTATTCCCCAATAGAAAGTGTCTTTGTAGCGTGTCACGACACCCACTTAATAATGCGTCCTGAACGTCCTTGCTTCTGTGAGTTATAAAGCAGCAAATTGTTGGTTATTTTTGTTATGGCTTTAAAAAGAAACTCCCGGTGATGCGTTGCATATAACAAACCAAATACATCGTATGTGTAAACGTATTTCCACGTTGCCAAGAAACAATCGTTTGCGCCAATTTCGCAATCACCATGCTGCATATCTTCTGCAGGTTCATGTTCTCAGGACCCCCCATTTTGGCGAAAACCTCTGATTTTCGATAGTATCATTCAATTAATGTAAAATAACTAGACAAAAGCAGATAAATAAGTGGAATTTTTAATTCTGAAATAAATTGTTTTCCCAAAAAATTTGAGTTCTGTATTCAAATAATTTTTTAAGTTATTTATATTGTAACAATAAAATTAAGTGGGATATAGCTGTATCGAAAAAGGTATATTAAAGTTAAAATCACGAAAAGTTAAACTCTCAGAATGCACTGAATAGTTTTTTTTATATGTTGTTATGCAAGTTATGAAACAATCAATATTTACATGTGATTTTAATCCACCTCCACAACGTACAAAAGTATTTATACACATTCCAGAGAAGTAATTTATAAACCGTATATTTGTTGTTTTCATTTTGAAGTATTTTATCATGTTTAATCTATTTATCGTTTCATTAGCATATCAGTGAAATTAAAATTAACATGTGATATGTACAGGCATGAATAAAAAGCTTTATTTTCTTCACATTCTGGTGTTTCTTCCATTAATAAAATATTTTAATTAAGTCAATAACACATTAACAGGGAATGGTGGTGGTGGTTTGTGGTTAATAATATTTAATGTAGGTTTAAATTTGGAAAATAAAATATTTATCAAAGAACATAAAATCTACAGGACCAGGGAATGTTAAAAAATCTAGTTTATTTATTTATTTATAATTTAATACGATGGTTAGTTTGTTATACTGCAGTGTAATCTTGTACTGTCTCATTTGAACCGGTATTAATATTTTTATTGTATTGGAGGTAATTATTTTTTAGAGACTCCGCGTTATTATGGGAAGCTGATAGGGATATAGCTTTCATAATACGCCAACGTAAGCTTGCGTATGAAAATGGCACACACATGCACGACTCGAGGGGGATTTGAACCCAAAACCTAGAGGTCTGAATGCATTTACATGCCAGCGGAAACTGGGGTTGTATTGTGACTCGGAGCGTACCGATTACTGTAATAAACACAATAGGAAAATACTTATTAATATAGATATGCCGATTGTACTACTGAAAATGTAGTGGACAAAGTGATAGATTTAGCAGGTGGTAGAAGACTGCATTAGGCCATTCTGATATGTGGTACTGTCGAAATCGTCCCAATCCTCAGCCATGATCTTGGCACAATGTCCGTTATGAAACAGGCCAATATTTCAGTGTCTCATTCCTGTACTGATATTCGCCCTTCATTTGAAAATTTTCACGTAGTTTCTCTAAATAAACAGTGTGGGGTACCGAGGTCATAATTTCTGAAGGAATATAGTGAGTTACCGGTATTTCAGCACTTGAATTTGTAATATTACTGAAATATTTTTTATGAAGCAATTCAAGTCAAGTCAGTTGATCGTGACGTTAGTGACATCTGTAAAATATGCTAATTCTGGTAGTATAGGGAACGAGGGTTAACAAAATAAAAGGGAGGTTTTAGCTGCAAACCATTCCATAAACTACATAGTATTATTTGTTTGCATATTTTATTTTGGATTTTCAAGATGCTTTTAATTTGAAGTGTAGAATATAATTTCAGAAATAACATTTTATGCTTTATTAAATTTTGGGTATTTTTTATGACAATAACTGATGTTAGACATAATTAGAAATAAACATTTCGAAAAATGTAAGTATAAAGATGACGAAAACTATTTCGAAAGCTTTTCATATCAAACAATTTGCTGCCTTCCAAAATAATACACTTGTACTGAATGTTCTATCAGCCATATTGTATATAAAACTTTGTTTTTATAAAAATTTATCACATCTATATCTGCAAGAAAGTAATACCCCCTCCTTTTTCAACACATTCCATTGTCTTAGGCAAATAAAATATAAGGAGTTGATAATCATTCATTTTGATTACAGGGCGGGTTCTCGGGGAGCTCCCGTTTACCCCGCCCCTTCATTCAGGCGCTACTCCATACTCACCTCGCTTCACCCTCATCGGCGCTCAAGACCTCGATGTTAAGAGCCGCCCAGATCTCTCCACTCTCTCCTACCACCATATTATTCTCTCTCGGGTATAGTGAGGAGTAGTAGCTTCAGTTTTGGAAATTGTGTGTGCTGCACGTCACTTTCAGTAATGTAGCTCCAGTCAAATATGTTTAACATAATGCTAAGATTCCCCATAAAAATTACTATAGGCATTTCACGGTAAAATGAGCACTTTTGAAAGCCCTCTTAAAATATGCTTGTGTGGAGTGCACGTTGTGTATTGTTCCTCCTTATTGGCATGAGCTTCATCACTTTATTCATGGGTTGGTCAAGCGAAAATGTGAAGTTGTTATAAGTAAATATTTTACAAATATTGTAATTTTTATATATCGATGCATAAAAAAAAACAGAAAACGAAAGAAATAATTTAAGTTATTACAAGGTTATCTAACACTTTTTATTTGACGTTAAGATATGGAACTACTTCCCATCCATTGTTTACCAACTTTACTGGGCGCATGTCTTTCAGCGTGCCCCTTTAAATATATACAAGCAGAGACAGTGGCTGTTTCCTAAGGTTGATCTTAAAAGTGCTCACTTTATCGTGAACAGCCTTTAACAGCATAAATGTACTAATGCTTGGATATATTTTAAACCTAGCATACACCTAAAGATAGTCATTCGTAATTTGACAGGCAATTCACGTTACATATTCATGTTGGAAATGCGTCCTCTTTATTAGGAAAAATATTCCGAAAAATGCACATGCAGAATGAAATTTATAGCGTGTTAGCGTCATTATATATTGTGGAAGTGGTTCTCAAAATGTATGGCGATCTTCCATTCGGAAGATGACATTTCATTTGTGGAACGGCTGCGTAAAATGCTGGTCACATACTATTTGTTAACGTTACTTTTATGTGACATGCTATTGAGACAGGCTGTGCGAAATTTATTATGTGTTTTTTGACGTCACCTGAGGTTACAGAACTTCGTGTTATAATGGGAACGTCGAAAACCAAATGGAACCAACAGTAAACAACCCGGATGTGCTTATACGGTCTCCTACATAGTTGTTTCAAACGACTTTCTTTAGGTTCTCAATGAGATTATGTTTATAATAAGGCACTTAGGACTCTGTTTGATGCGTGGCGTGGGTAAAAGACTTATTTAAAGAACAGTTCTGATATAAATGTAAGTATCTTTGCAAAAATTACAAAGTGTCCAAAAGTTTCATTTTACGACATTCTGCAAAATACAGTTTTCAAATATTAATAGTTATAGAAATCGTTCTAACTTTTAATATAATCAAAACATTTTCTTTCATTTTGTTTGAAAAGTTAGTTTTTATACTCGTGTTTTTTGGTTATTTTTAATAGTATAATACGAAACTGAATTGAAGATATATATTTCCACTTAACTGAAATTAAATTACTATATTTTTATTTACAAACGTAACATTTTTAAGCGCCGTAGAAAATATCATGCGCCTGTATTACTTTGTTTTACGTTACTGGTTGTTTTTTTTCTCTTTACGGGATTTTTTTTTTTGCAGCAGAAGTAAGACGGTAGTTTTTAAATACCACATTTAATACGCATAAGCGAAGGTGGAAATATTTCATGTTTATTTTACCTTAATCGCGCAGATATTTCATATTTCCAGTTAAGATTAATTATGCATCATAAATATATGAAAGCTTGAATATTTTCTTATAATAAGCCTTACTTCAAGGTTATTGCAAAATATTTCATTTGGGACTTATATACTTAGTGCCGAACACTCAGGCTGTGTTAGAATCCATATTTGGTAATTATGGCATTTAACAGCTGATCATATATTCAGCAGATTATTAACAAGTTTTGAAACAACAAGGTATGGTAAAATACTGGGTATCAATTTTCATCGAATTCAAGCGAGCAAATTCTGAGCTTTTGAAGTAGAGAAGAGACACACAACAGACAGGACGGTAAACTCGTAAGCTTTTATTTCCGAAACGATCCAGGCTTGAAAAGCCCGAGCCCGATTCAAGCTAGAAAAATAATTAAGTATTTTTCCTTTTCGAAAAAGTATTTGTTAGTAGGAAATGTGAAGCAACTTGAAGTTATACAATTATATTTGTTTCTTTTTACAAGCATTTACTTAAAATTACTTTCGTAAAATATTTCATAACGCTATATGGTTGCCGACTGAAGAAAATTTACATCTAAAATTTATTCCCACTTCTGTTTTATCAGTATTTTCAGCATACAACCATTCTGTACAAGTAACATGTTCTATTTACATAATTTAGATTCTTGATAGTTTTTTTTTTTTTTTCAAATTGATACTGCCAATATTTAATCACAACTTTAAACAATCTATATATGTAAGACTTTGCTGTTGTGAATTTTTAAGTGCGCTTTTATAAATAAAGCCGGTCTTATGTTACAGAATAAGCAAAGTTTAGAAATTCAAATTCAGTAATAAGTAACGATATTTTAATTAATATCATCTTAAGGAAAATTTCTGTCTTCCCGTTATGCTTACTGCATGTTTATAGCTAAGGAGAGAAATCTTTCTGGTTAAAGTGCGCTTTCTTATCCGCTATTAAAACAAAGGTGCGCGTGGTATATAAATTAATAGTCCTATAAGCATTAAGGAGTCATAGCACAATGTTATGCATACAATACTAAAATTGGTTCTCGCTGTAGAGTTTTAAAAATAATATAATCGGCAAATCTGTAGTGACGCGTTAAGCATGCTCAGTATTTGTTTTTTTTTACTGCAAATTTTTATGAAAAGCATCGTGAATTTGCACGCAGAATTTTATTTTCATCGTTATTTATATAATCTGAAATAGTGTGTAATACTCTGTATAATGTCTTTGAATTATTTAGAGACAACGTATTTGATAAACTTTGTGCACTTGTCTCCGATTTATAATGATTTATATATCTGTAATAGTGTGTAGTACTCTGTATAATTTCTTTTAATTATTTAGAGACAACGTATTTGATAAACTTTGTGCACTTGTCTCTGATTTAACAGTGAAAAATAATCTGGGTCACTGATTACCTACTATCGGAGTTCTGTCATAGTTTCTCACAAAGTGCTTTTGTATAGCATAGGAGTCGTATTTCTTATTTAAAAGAATTCTTTTCAAACTTCGTATCAAGTATGCACACTTATCATTAATATAGACAGTCTTCGTATTGGTAAAGTAAATTTATTGTTAATTAGAAATGGTACAATATTCAGAAATTGTTTGGGTATAGCAAAGTTTTAGCATAATTGTGTTATAATTTACATGATTAAATAAGTGTTACCACAAATATTTTTGGTTTAGAATTTTTATTATGTTGATCTATTAAGTTTATCTCTATCAGAATAACTACTGTACGAGCCATTAACAAAAAAAAATTATGTTCCTTTAATGCAAACCGATAAATTGTTAGGAAGGCTAGAGCTTTCGCGTACATCCACTGTACGATAGATTTCAGGCTGCTAAGAAATCATATTAGTATTTTCAGATTGCGCCTAATATTAAGGGGTAATTTCCTATTCGAAAGCAATTAAAATATTCCCTTTACATACAATGAAAAATGTTTCCCTTTTTACGTTAAATTAGGTTACAGAATAACAATTTCGGCCTAAAACTGAACATTTCATTCAAAGTAATTTTACGGAAGTATAATAAAGATTAATTAATTGCCATGTTTTCTGCTCCTTAGTAGAAGGGGTTAGTGTGCAATCAACAAATATACAAACTGTCCAGAACATTATAGGCTGTTCACGGTAAAATGAGCACTTTTGAAAGGCCTGCTTAAGGTCTACTTGTATACACGTTGTGTATTCTTCCGCCTTAATGTAAAATTAACATTGCCGTGGGCCTCATCACTTCATTCATGCTTCGGTGAAATGAAACTGTGAAATTATTAAGAAAGTAAATACTTTACAAATCTGCTCATTTAAACTCTTCGATGCATAAAAAAAAACAGAAAGCGAAAGAAACAATTTAAGTCACCACAAATGGTTACCTAACACTTTTTATTCGACGTTAAAATATGAAACTACTATCCAGCCATCGTCACCAACTTTACTGGACGAATGTCACTTATTGCGGCCATTGAAATTGATGCACGCATGTGCAGTGACTTTATTCTATGGTTCATTTCTGAAGTACTCACTTTATCGTGAACAGAATTTATATATTTATTACTGCTACTTACTAGTGGCTTTCATTAAACATCTTTCATCTATTTGGGGACCGGCTTACATGACAAATTAAATATAAATTTATGTTTAAAACGACGTGGCTTACATAGGATCTTAACCAGACATCTGCCGTGTTTAAGCCAGCTTAATAAACGTAGGATGGAAACCGGAATAAGAGAATATATTTTGTTCGAAAATATAAAATATTTGCAGTAAAATATACTGAGAAAATATTTTTGCTTTGCAGTGAGTGTCTGCTAGTCGGTTTCACATGTAGACATTACTTTGCAGTGAGTGTCTGCTAGTCGGTTTCACATGTAGACATTACTTTTACCAGTATTAGTATTATCTAAACATCTTTAAAGCAGTAAACTGCTTATCACCGGACTGTTGTGTTTTTTAAATGCCTTCCTCTTAAATCCAATGTTATCAACGGATTGTAATTTATTTTTAGAAATTCTGTGGTCATATAATTTCAATGCATTTCTTTTGCTTTCTTGCAAATAAATATATATTTTAAAACTTTGTACATTGTGCCACCTATTTGCGTTACGATATTTTTATGTTCAGCATGCTGTACGCCATCACGGATATGTTTCGTGGCACTCGTACCGAAATCTCGTTTGTTAAAGTACAAATTTACAGGGACACACATTATCACATTGAATTCCAGCATTGCTTCCAAACTACTCATAATTCTCAAACATTTTTTATTGTCCGATACTGAATGAACATAATAAGCATTTACATTTTTCACCGTATATTGCTGTAAAGCACGCTGTGTGAAAACCTGAGAGCTGTCGTTTTTCAAATTTGGAGGACTGTTATTAAAACTTCAGCATTTGAGGACCCACAGAATGTTTGCCCATACAGTTCGGTGATGGCAGGAAAAAGGATAATTACAAGCACTTGTTTTGATTGCTTAATGGATAGCATTGGAAATACATGTACATGACTCGTGCGTACATAAAGTGCGTGTGATTGGTTTTTAAAATGTATAATCCTGGTTAAAGTTTTGTTAGAATTTCGTTGGTGATTAACTATATTCATATTTACGTACATTTCTTCTGATAGAATGACACACAAGTAAGCACTCGAAATAATAATCCTGATTTCAGTGCAACGGGCTCAGAATAATTGGAATCTAGGCAGTATATGTCGCACATGAAGTCAGTCATTGGAGGATATAGTTCTGGTTATTTATCTAAAGTTTGTTTAAAACACGTGACATTGGCTCATTTCCTATTGCTTTTCGACATTCAGTTTTATTTGTACCAGGTAGGTGAATATGGTATTATCACTAAACCTCTTAGATGTTTTCCCCCAAGGGTATACGAGTTCCGTGTATTCAATCAAGTTTGAAGATGCATGTTTTCACGCTAAGGTAATTTAGAAAAACCTCTCGTTTGGAATAATAATCAATAAAAAAAATATTTTATTTTAACCTTGGACGTTAACTCCAGAGTGCGATGGAATACACACACTGTGTTTACGACTTCCATGGAAATATTTAATTAAAAAGGTTGTTAAGAGATTAAAAAATGGCTAAAAATAAAAAGTAACTAGGGCCTTAAAAGTGCTCTCTTTAACGTGAACATCATATAAGCATAACAGGCACTACATAAATGTCCTTAAGTATGCAACAGAAACATGCATAACAACTGCAACGGCTGTAACTGGGCTCTCTCTTGATGTTTCGAGCAACTGGTTTTATCATGAGATATCACCAGATATTGCACAGAATGTGCTTCTTTAACGTGTGAAATTTAAGCGACCATTAAAAATGACCAAAGCAATGTTCTATAGTGTTTCAGTAATGTTTACTCTCTTGGTACTTGAGCAAGGCTACCTTTTTAAAATCTGTTTCATTGTGACAATTCAGAACAAGTTCATAAGTGGGAAAGCAGTTTTGAATGAAATCCTGTGTGAAAAATTATAAGACTAAATATTAATACTGCCTTAAATTTAGGCTAGGAAATTAAATTTAAGTAGGTTGCCTCCTTATACACAGATTCAGTAGACTGAGAACTGCGTAGGTAAATTCCGGGAAAAAAAAAAAAAAAAAAATCAAGTTGTAAACATGTCGTGCTGCTGCTGATCATTAAAAAATTCTAATGTAAATTATTGATGGCACTTCGATACAAATTGCATCGTTTGAAATTGCAAAATGAGGTTATGTTGAAATATTCGTTCTTACGCTTTCATGAATTCGCGCAATCGGTCAATTTTTTCTTTGCGTCACCATATATACCATAAATTTGTCAGTATTTTTTAAACATACTCGTACCCTATACTTGCGCATTTTGCTTATGTTTTTGTACCGTTTTGACGCTCAGTCCTTCCTGTAACCGAGGCCAAACTATACAGGTTCGGTTCTAGGTTGAAATGTAAGTCGGTATAATTTACTCAAACGTGGTTTATTGGCGTCCTGCTCATTTTGCCCGAAGTCTAATTGGGAAGGGAGGCGGCTGCAGACCAAAACTTAAGGCAGAACAGAACTTATTGAACGCAACTTTCTAAGAGAATACTACCACGTTAAGAGATTTTCAAAAAATTTTATTCATTCATAATTTTTTAAAATATAAACTTTCATGTTAAAATTTAGAAAAATATAGTAAACATAAAATTGCGTGCTTTTGTAACGTTCCACTATTCCTTTAGAAACGTTACAGCCTGTACCATTGTTGTGTGTAAGGAACTGCAGAGGAAGTGGAATACAAAATTGTGGGCGCGTAAATACATTGACTTTATGATGTCGTTTGAATACGTATTCCATGTCACATGTACAACATATGAATGGTAAAAAAAAAAAAAAAATTATTTTGTAATTTCAAGCACAACATATGTTGTGTACCTTTTCTGTGCGAAAACATGCGTACTCCCTTATTCAATGCTGCAGTAGTTGTTTACATCGTCGACGTCTTGTGTGCATGTGGCTAGGAATGACATGCTGCTCTCTTTGTGGGTATTATCACACGCTGGTGCCGTCAGTATGGGGGAAAGGAAAGAATTGAGTCGCGATTTAAAGGAAGGGGATAGTGAATCTGGCTCTCAAGGGGTAGAGTTTGAGGAAAATGACGGTCTTGGCAAAAAAAAAAAAATTCTCTAAATTTCAACCAGCGGTCAATTGATTCAAGAGTCCGGGATCAACAGTCAATTTTTCTCGAAAACCGAAGGAAAGAAAACTCGCTCAGAGGGAGGAACGTTTCATTGTTCAGCAGGTGAGGTCTAATTCAAGATTGAGTGTGCCTAAACGGAATGTAATTCTTTCCTTTGAGAACATTCCTCTTCAAAATGGCCCATAAATGATCAATGTGATAAAAATTTGCCGACTGTGGAGGGGTTTTGATTGCTTGGGATCCGGATCAACCACCCCCTATTTATGATAGCTGTATGTTTACTGTAGTTGCCCTGGCGAAAGTAGTACACTGCTGGTAATACCACTTCTTGCGCACTTGGTTTCACATTTGCTTTGAAATGTTGTTCAAGACCTGAGCGTTTATGAAGCCATCTACAAATTGCATGTTCCCAACCCCCTTGGACGGCATGCAGCATTATGGATCCTCCACCAACCTTTACATTGAAGAGTGTGTTGGCTACGTCATTGACAGTATGTTTTTCCCTCCACACATTCTGGTTGCCACCGCACACGAATACGTTTATTTTTATTTCATCGGTCCACATTATCTTGTCCCCCCTCCTTCTCACTCTCTTTCTTCCTCCCCCTATCTTTCTTTATTCCTCCCCCTATCTTTCTTTATTCCTCCCCTCTTTCTCATCACTCTAACTTTCGCACTCTGACTACACATATAGGCTTTCAGTTACTTCCTACATTTCTGAAACCCTGTCAAAATTCTACTTCCAGGATGTTCCTCCGCCTTATGTAAACAAATCTCATCCAAGTGGTAAAACGTATCACCAAAGGGACAACGCCCCAGATTCGGGCGCACTCAATGTAATGTTATTTTGCAGAACTATTTATTACTAGGCGTTACCAACATACCTATTTTCTCCCTGTTTTAATTAAACTGTAAATGAAATATTATAATTTCTAGACAGTTTAAAAAGGTGGCGACATATTTTTATTTTTCATATTCTCTTGTGGCCAGAAACGTAGCTGGTATGTGCAAAGCCGAGAATAAAATATGATGTGCGCACACAACCTAAACGCAACCAGTACATAATCACATAATAATTCTTTGTTATATATCATACGGAAAATTGATGATATTGTATCGAACACTGTTGAATACAAACATTTCTAAAATTTGAGGATAGATTATATAACATTGTGGCAGTAAGTACCTATAGGCCTACGTCATTGTTTACTTAGAGTTGGGATAACAGAAAACAATCATTGTGACACTAAGAGTTGTTAAGAGATTACTCTCTTGGCGATTTGGGATACGGTGTTAAGGTGTGGGGCTTCTGGATTTAAATCCCTGGTATGACATAAATGTGTGTGCCATTTTTAGTTGCAAGTTGATATACTTTCTTGTAGAAGCTTCGTTCACCCCACTTTGAATTCGGCGGCATAAATGCATAGGTAGATAAAACAACGTCCAAAATTGCTTAACCTTAGTATTTGGCGCCTAAAGGCAGTTAAGCTTGCGCTTATTTTAAATCGTAGAACATTGTTGTGGAAACCAGGACATCATACAATCCAGACGTTAATATGTCAATGAATTACCATTTATTCCAGAAACTTTGTCAGCTAATACACACAGTGGTACAGAGGACACACATATAGGGTTAGGCACTGATCTGTAGTTAACCTAGCTTATTTAATGTTTAATAAATGTTTTTATTTACCTTTGAAGGGAAGAAGATGAGACAGCTCGTAAGTAACTTGCCTCCGATGGAATTCTCTTTGAAGAAAGACAAAAATGCATGCTATAACAGATAACTTAATCTTTGTGGATTGCTCCAAGATGGAGGTTCCGCCAGCAACTCAAGACAGACGTCACAGCAGGTGTATAAAACTCATGTATACAAATATGAAGCCACCAAACTGACACCGACAGCGTACTGAAGTCATTAATCTCATCAGTGTACTCCATCACAGTGTTGAAGTTGCTGGTAAAGTATGGGCTTTATAGCTGTAGGTGCATCTCAGTAACCAATGTTACGCCGAGAATCGATAGTCATCATCTGGGTGTCAATCATAGCTAGAAAACTTTAGGAAACAAGCTTGCTGTGACGTTGCTGAAGCTAGCGTTTGTGTTGCCTGAAACATTTTTTTAATGTAATTGTTCGTGAATTGAACGCGCTTAATTGGTGGTGGTTTTAAATAAACAAAATTTTAATCTACTTATTTAAATGTAAGTTTAAATATACAACAAGTAATTATAACATAGTTTTGAGCGTTACGTATCAATTGACATTCGAGAGATTTCGATATAAAAACTTGAAGATAATGACGATACCACTTTAAAGAAGGAATTACTATGCCTACACGCCTAGGTAATGCAAATCCTTTGGTGCTATTGGCTGTTCACGGTAAACTGAGCACTTTTGAAAGCCCTGAGCAAGATATTCTTGTATAAACATTGTGTATCCTTCCGCCATATGAAAAAATATAATTGCCATGTACCTCATGACTGTATTCATACGTCGGTCAAGTGAAACTGTGAAGTTATTAGGAAAGAAAAAATCTTGCAAATATGCTCATTTTTACACTTCGAAGCATAAAAAAAAAACAGAAAGCGAAGTTTTCATGAATGGCAATCTAACGTATTTTATTCGACATTAAGATATGGAACTACTTTCCCTCCATCGTTGCCAACTTTACTGGATGCATGCCATTCAGCGCGATCGTTAATATAAGTATTATATGCAGGTAGGAGCAGTGACTTTTTTTAAGGTTGATTTCAAATGTGCTCACTTTATCGTGAACAGACTTTAACAAAAGCGAAGACTGTTGCTCTGACAATGATCGCGAACGCCTGCGATTATCTTTGATGTAAATTGTCTTCCTGAAACCTCCAATTTTAAGAGTGCACTCAGTTTAATGTGGTGGACTATTGGATGTAACGGGGAAATAAAAAGAAGATACAGTAAATAGGTAAGGGGGGAATACGTGGTATAATTTTGCATGAAACTTCGACAAAAGGCAAAATATTAATCCAATATTAGTTGCAGTAGATGAACAAGTAATTAGAACAATGTATAAATAACATTCAGCAAAGGCACAACATAAATGTTGTGTTCTGTACAGCGTAATAAAAATAGGTTTGTCGGCAGATTTCGTACTTTTATTGAAATAGACAACCTAAGCGTGTGGAATAGAACTGGTCTTTCACGCTATTTAATTGTGTTTTGGTTTTGTAGCATTAAAAGGCTGATGTGCGATTGTTGTGTGTTCACTGTCGTGGGGTGATTTTTGGGTATTTCATGGCAAGATTTATTCAATACATAAGATTAATCTGGTGACATAATGATGTATTAATTAATATGTACGTGTATAAAACACCAGATGACCTATCTTGAAAGCGTAATTGTGTAACTACTAAAATTTTTGCAGCATAAGGGTGTCATCGAAGAGAAAATTTTCGAAAATAGTGATGTAATCCTAAGTGTAGCTATAGACTCTGGTTCACAGTAAGACATAGAGCAGCAGAAAGTTTTCTAACATGGCATTGTTCTTAACACAGTTAGTTAAAATTGTTAGTTATTGCTACGGATACTTTAGGTCGAGATAGCTCTACTTTGATCTGAAATGCTCGAAATCAAAACCTTATTTCCGCAATACCATTGTAACATTTAATACAACACCGCGAAGAGTTTTACACAAGCTTCGAGAAAGGTTGTTTATAAAAAAATAACTGCAAGATTTAAACAGGCCTATTAAAAGTAAGTACTATTTTGCGATTCTGGCATTGACGCCTTGATAGGCCATCACAGTGAAGTGAAAACTTGCCCATTGGTAAGTTTTAAATACTAGAAGCCGAATCGCGTTTCCCCCGAACGATACATTCGTTTGTGTCATAAGTACAAGGGAGAGATATAGTTTGTGTTAATGAACGCACACAGCGAATATAAAATAATCATTACAATTTCGAATTTAGCTGTTTTACTTTACCGGAACAGATTTCTGTTTCGCTTAATCTTTCAAAATAATGTTATACGATGTAAAAATGTTGTGTTATTTGACACTACTTAAAAAGTTTTAGGTTTTTGTAGTATTTTACATTGATTGTATTGTTGTTGGCAGCTTCATTTCCACTTGTTGCTGTTATGAGGACAGATGAACTGTGTAAGCTATTTAAAATAATGAATTCTGCGGTGTTTGTGTTGTAAATTGATTCTGAGTGTGTCCTTTTACTAGAATTGTCATAGTTATAACATGCTGGTATCAAACGTAAGCCGATTACGTAAGTAAGACTTGCATTTCTTCAAGAGCGCTGGTTTGTAGTTCTTCTGTGGTCTTCTTTTGCTTCTTAGAAAATATACTCTTAGCTTCGGTCGCATTTCTAACATTGTTTTTCCTTAAGGGTCTTTTTCTTGTTTACCAAAGAATAGTGAAGGTTGTAACACTGGCACTTCATATTGTTTCAAACTCTAATCGTAAACTGCAGCTTTTGATTGTACTAGTTATGTATTGCCATAATATTGAGCCCTCAATCACTTCCATTCTTCTGTAAGCCACGTTTGTTGGTTAACTCAGGGGGCGAATTGTGGTGCAGTTTCTCTGCTGTCATTTTGCATGCACGGCGAGCTATTGCATGGTGCTGTATGCAAGTGCTCGTGACATTTGTAATCACCGTCCCTGTACACAGTCGACGAACAATGGTTGCTACGGCGACTGTCTACGACTGTACCAGAAAAAGGTGAGTTTTTATTCATAGTGTCTATGAAATCATTACGTATGTACAAGTAATATTTCTCACGAGTTGTTCCGATGCTGGTAACGATGTGTGCCCAACAGTGTCGTCAGGTAATTCTCGAGGCAATACGAAAAGTTAATACGAACCAACAAAAAACTGCGACTGCCGACTTGTCACAAATAAAAAAAGAGTTGAAAATATATTTACCGTAGTGTCTAAAATATTTTATAATGGCAGTGAACATCTTTTTACATTTTGAGCTGAACCACTAGTTGATAGCAAATGTTACGCAAGTATTTAAAATTGAATAGTGAGTTTCTTAATGAGATGCATTTTAACAATAGTTTGCAATCACAGTAAAGCTTGTTTCAGTCATCAAATTTTTTTTCATGAAAATATTCGGAGGTTACAAGTCACATTTAAGAAACTTTGCGACATGAAAGTGTAATTGGTATATTCACGACTGATCATTTGGCGGATATCCTCCAAATGCGTAACTGAGGTTGCACCTCACACACTCGGGCACTGTTGGTACCCATAGAATATAATATCGAGCGATTTTAATATTGCATACCTGTTAGATATTGCAAAACTACATTTCGATATGTGTGAATTAATTCTTTCAGTAGCAGTTATAGCTTAAGGAAATCATTTTCGCTTCTGCGCCTTAACTGTGAGAAATACAGTTGTCAAAAAATAATAATTTGAGTTTTTGTTTTTTTAATTACACGCCGCATACTATTTTAAATATTTACCTAACATCTGAAATTTACTAGTGGTTCATAAATACCTTCAAATTAATGTACTGGCCTTGGGAATGTCTTCATACACGTGTTTCCAACTTACTTGCTTGTGACGAGACCTCAACCTCATCGGTTGTCGCCTAAGAGTGGAGAGCGATGTTTCTCTCATAAATTTGGATTATGTTAGTACAGATCGAAATTACCATATAATTTCAGTTCATCAGAAGCGATGCTCAGAAATGTGACTGGCAAACTCGTTAATTGTATGATGGGAGGCACGGGGGTCATTGGCAAGCTAGATTAGTAAACTTTGGAACTCGAGCAAGCCCGAACAGGGATTTGACACAATGAAGACTTCTTTCTTAGTACCCGCATGCATACGAAATGTATCAAAACTATTCGTGCAAGTACCTGTGTGGATTTTAACTATTTAACGCGACAATTCATTACAGAGTTTTGTTTACCTGTAGGCCGTAGGTTTATATACATGAGGAACATAATTATGTCATGGCTGTAGAGGGATTTGGGGGAGTGCGTCGGAGCAGTTTATGCTTTGTCAATCCGGTCTTCTGCCGGCCATCTTGTACGCCATGTTGGATATGTGTGATATTGACCTTTAACCTTGACCCCTGTGACTTTTTACCGTGACCTCGGTTACCATTGTCCTTGATCACGGTGGTCTTTGACCTTGACATCTCCAAATAATCCGAAAAATCAAAAAATACCAAAACATTTATTAAATTTTTTTTTGAAGGTAATAAAAGTTATTAAAAATTTCAGGTTCCCTATAACTAATTTTTACAAAAAATTCCCTTTTTCCACAGAAAACTCCCTTTTTCCATAGAAAGTTCCCTTTTCCCCCTAATATTGTTCCCTGTTTCCCTAAAAATTTTCCTTTTCCGTAAAAATTTTCCCTTTTCCCTAATATTTTTCTTTTTTTTCTACTAATTTTCCCTCTTTTCCCTAAAATATTTCCAAAGAATCTCAAAAAATTATTATAAAAAAATTATTTTAAAATTTATTTTAAAAAGCTTTTATCCTCACTACTCTTCACCTATACTCATTCCGCCATCTTGGTTTTCGTTGTGTCGTTTGTTTATACATTGTTGAGGGAGCATCTTGGATTTCATGTTTTCATCATATAGGTTTCAGTAGTGTATTTATAATCGATATCGCCATCAAGCGGCTGCCACATTTCTTTCTTTTTAAAGTATAGTGGGTGCTGCCCGTATTTTCAACACATTGATGGCGTTAATTTCTAGATTATGCAGCATGCTATCAGCCTGTACCGATTGGTGACATTGACAATTCGTGCAAAGTACGTAAACTGCGATATTTTTTTTATTGTGGATTTAATCTTAAATGCAAGTATGTTTATTTAAAATAATTTTTATATAAAGCAGGTTTTTTTAAAATTTAATTAAATGCAACATATCTTTATACATTAATTGTACACATAGTAAAATATACATAATCGGCAACAAATTAGGCTTTATTAATCTACTTAGATTCGGACGATTTAGTGTCTACTCCAAGGCACCCAATTCCCGGTCCAAGGATGAGGTGCGCCATTTGTGCAAAAGCTGTACATTCTTCAGTGTGCAGGCCCAGACAGGTTCTGACCTGTCGCATACATGACGATGCGACTCGCCATACATTCTAAAGAGTTTGCAAAACGAAGGACATCCATATTCGGCCTGTACATCGATAACCTCTACTTAAAATTTATACAAGTCGCAAAGCCATTTTTCTGCTACATAAATCGGGGCGTTCGGGTACTGTATCAGCAAGTCGCGCAGTACATTTCCCATCTGATGGTATAGAATCTTACCTTCGTTCCATTCCAGTCCATAATAGTACTTGGCTAAGCCAGGTGTTTGTTTTCTGCTCTGCATGGAGGGTGGAAGAAGCGGATTCGTGTTTTACCATCGTCGTCGTAGGACACTGCGATCTCCTTGGAAACGAAACCCTGCAGATTACAGTACAACTTGAAGCTGACGATAATCGAAGAAGACTAATAAGTTATAGCTTATGAACAGTTATATTTATATATTCTCAGCTGTGCTCACATCAGTATTTTGACGGTATTATCTCGGTAATTGTACGATGTAAGCCGGTCGTGAAGTATCAGACAGAATGCGTACGTGTTGGCGGGCATATTTCCATGTGTAGTGAATTCGATCTTGCAGTCGATCATGTTGAAGGCAATATTCTCGTCCTGTTTATTCATATAGAATACCATGAACGGGGCGAAACTCATGAAAATATCAGGGCTCAGTATCGTGGATTGGAGGAATACGTTATATAGATTTTGGAATTGAACGTACATCTGATATGCCAGCAGGTACTGTCTATTTTAAAAGCTCTTGTTCATGTCAACGAACTGATAGCATTTGCTATTCCAAAATATTTTTATATTTTCTATTTGATATGTGTCGAACTGAGAACGACTCACTGTCACATTGTACTGTCTTCCGGTCTGTAGCCCAACGATGTTGTACCTCGGTTTCTCAGAACCAAAGCTGGACTTCACCATCCAGTTGATGCTCAGGCTTGCTAGCAATCCAGGGTTTGTCTCGAGACTCCACGACCTGGAAGCCACATCAATATTTTTACCATCTTCCACATTCTTCAACATTTGTATGCATTCTGCAGTGCTCAACTGCACATGAGGCAGCAATAATTCGATGGACTATAGCTTCAGTTCCACTCTCTCTATGCTTTCTCCTGTACCCACGATGGTGTCTGCATGTTTATTATCTTAAAACAGTACCAATTCCTGCTTCGAATTGAAGATAATTTTTGTAGTCTTCGGCAAATCTCAATAGCATGGAGAGTGGGATGCACACTTTGAACTTTCCTCCAGTATATAAGGAACACTGTTGTCATCTTCGATTCCCCAGCCTGCTATCTTGGCTACTGACAGCTCATTTAGCATAATCGAAAGGTAATTTTCGATCGTTTAGTTTATGCCCATAACTCGCGACTGGTCCACCTCGACACTGTTGAGAAAATACATGATTGCAATGGAAAAATTCCATTGATTTTTATTTTAGACAATGCTGTGATGGACCCAACTTCTTTCTTTAGTCCCCCTTCACGGGAAAGACTGGCAAGGAAGAAATCAGATTTCTTGGTTTTGGACCACTGTCAGAACTTCCGATGTTAGTGTGTATGATCCTATCAGGAAAGGATGATAACGCATTAAGTTCCACCTTCGTTACACTGTCTTCAAAAGCCACCGGCTCTTCGATGTTTAGGTAATCTTCCATGACGATTGACATTGAAGTCGAGGTAGCAGAGGACAATCTCGCAAGCACTTGTTAAATTTTCTGGAGACCTGTCGCATTCCGGTTGCAAGTTTTGCACGACGTTTTCTTTTATTGCTTCTGGTGGTCGTAAATCTTATTCTCATCTTCTCAAATACAGACATATGGTGATTTATTCATTTCGAAAGTTCATCAACTCTCCATGCTGGTCGACGACTCACGACTACCTCGTGTGCTCTCTTTGCGACGACCAGAATGTAAATGATGGTTTGCTGTTCTACAATGTGTAGTGACACACAATAATTTATGACCCATTTGTAATCTTGAATCCATAAAAATGAAAAAAATAAATAAAGGCAATCAAAAGGCACGAGGCCTTCCACCAGAAAAGGGTTTTAAAACATGGCAGAGAAAAATGATTAAGCAATATTAAGCAAAAATACCAAGCAAAATTCACATAACAAATTTAAATTAAACACAAATGAGCTGGCATCACAGAGATCAAATACATAACGATACTTTTAAAAAAACCTTTAGTTTCAATAGCCCTTCAGTTTAGACCACTATAAGGTCCCTCCCTAAACACTTCTTAAAATACTCCATATTCATAGGGCGTTTTTACATTAAGCTCCACAATGCCATAACCAGGCTGGCAGAAAATATTTCCCTGAAACACCATAGAAAAGCCTTACAAATAGAACAGTCAAAACTGAATTACAAAACTTACGGTAATGAAGCTACTCGACATTCTTCTATATAAAATGACCTGATTTAAAAATGCACCTAGCGAATTACATAATACGATCACCTCAGTGAGCATTCCAACAAATAATAAAGCTTTACAGTCACTTTAATCAAGACGGACAACAATTCTTGCATTGTCCTAGGTCAGTTAACACACTGCTACAGTGCATCCACGGTCAAGTTCCAGTTCCTTCAACAAACGAGGCACCTCGCCAAAAATACATTTCAACCATTTCCATTGACTATAATTTAAAAGTATATGCATTCCATAAAAAACTCTAATATTATACAGATATTAAACGTATACTGCGTGTTAAAAATAGTCCAACATGGCGTCGAACGAACGTGAGACAAACTTCCAAACAAATGATGATCACAAATAAACTAATGTGGTCATTGCCTGGGGGATAACCTAATACACTAGCACTACCTAAGTGACGTAAACAAATGATGCTTGCCAATATGGCGTCGAATGGAGTGGGTAATCAGTGGAGCAAAGGTGACTGATTGGCTGAATGTAGGTGAGAGCCTACCAAGATTGTGTCCGTATATAAGTGAGAGCTTACCAACATGGCGTTGTAACAACAATGACTAATTAGCCGAATGAAGGTGATAGATACAGTAACATATAAACAAATGAACAATAAAATCAAGATGGCAGAATGAGTACAGTTGTTGGGGGTGGAGGCCTGCCGACTAAACTGTCAATAGCAATTGGCGACAGTTATCTGCTGGGAATCGAACTAAATTGAGTAATTGATGGAACAAACATTTGAGGGGTGGGGAAGCGGACGCCACTAATTACTCCCTAAAATGTAAGTTTTTTAAAAATAATCTTTATGAATTTTTAAAATCATTTTTTAATTGTTTTTTTTTTTTTACTAAAGTGAGAGCATACCAAGATCGTAGAGTGGAATGCTACTACTTGGTCGAGTTGTTTACCAAAATAGTGGTCATGGCTGGAAATGTTCTAAATCAGTTTTTATAAATAAATGTTTACATATATTTTTTTTATGGATTTTAGTAATAAATTCTTCAAAATTTTAAACAATTATGAATGAAATTTTTCATAAACTTTTTTTAATTTATTTGGGTTTTTATGAGATTTAGGGGTCCGAGGTCATATGGTTCAAAGATGGCGAATAGGTGTTGTAACGAGGCGACTGGGAGAATCTGAATCCGATCCCGATCCCCTTGTCCCAAAGCAAAGATATTGATACTACTTCTATATTCGTCTCCGATGACATTGCCTGCAAGAAACAAACTTACATTCAAGAATACTTTAGCATAGGACGGCACGCGAACATCGACTGTGTGTACCTCGGCCAGACTAATTCATGCATACCTAAACAGATGTTTCGCGACAGTGTAAGCATGTTGGTGTTTCACATGGACAAAATGAATTTGCGACATGCTTAAAACGATCACGTCAATACGGGCATGATGCTATCAGACTTCGAGTCTGTGTGCATTGTGCTAGAAAGAGAAATAGAGATTTTGACGATCGTTATGAACTGGCCCCTATATAATGGAAGGTAAATGTATGGGTTCGATCAGTTCATCTCTGACCTTTGAAAATGAGTTGCAGCATATCGAAATTCGGGAAAAGAAGTCTCAACTTGCATCTTGACAAAGACGAAGATGAATTTTGTCTCGTACCAAAAAACCGTGGAACTTGTGATACTGGTAAAAGCATAATTCGAAATGTTAGCGAGCGTGAACGATACGAGTATGCTGCTACTAAAAATTTCTTCCTCGAAATTGGTAATGGCATAATCTCGGAACTACATATTCGAGCTCGGGGTGGAGGATGTGAAAATGCCGTACACAATATGGTGGCCATGGATGAGAATGTAACGAGTGTTAAAAGGCAAATTATTGACAGATTGAATGTGGCATCTGCTCAAAATGAGGATAATCTGATTAACCTGGAAGGATATATGACACGTACATTCGCTACCTTTATTTCCTGCCTCGCCACAAACGGATATTCAAAATTACAGCAGGGACATACTGGATGTCTGCAGCAAATTCTTGGGCAAGATCGAAAGTATTTTGACAGATATCCAAAATTAACCTATAAAATAGAGCAACAGTAACAATTTCTATTCATTACGATGTCGGACATTGCCAGTGATCTGCATCGGACGATAAGTCTATTCGCTCTAAATATTTGGTCTCCAAGAGAGCCAAAATTTCACGTTATCTTATAAATAAAGACATTTTAAGCCCATTACTCGTCGTCTCTATGTACTCGGGAAAGTGATGGAGCGCCTGTAGTCATTAAGACCGAAATCGACGATAATGTTGAGCCTTTGAAGAAGCGAAAACATGGTGTACAAACAGATCGGGATGATGGATCGGATGCAAATTTTCCGCACATGGAAAAAGTCTGGATGAGAATTTTAAAGCCCAGTGCTCTGGTTCGCTGGTACCAACAATCATACACATCTGGCAATATTGATAGTATGGCATATACAGACATAATGATCAAGGATTCCTCAAGGCTGAAGAAATAGTTTCTTCCAAGTGGGATCATCCTAGTTGGCGATTACAAGACATGTGGAACCCCTGGGGTATATAAACTTCTATTTCGCAAGGAGCTCGGGGAGTTCACAGAATCCCACCTGCTAAAATACAAGAATTTGCCCGAACTTACCCATGCACTTAGCAAGATAACACACACTCATGAGACAAATGCTTATATGGGCAGAGATCACAAAAAAAAATACATTCTGAGAGACCTATTTAGCAGCCTAGTACTGAAAAATGGCGAAAGTCTGAAGAAGATAGACTGTGACAAGAACACAGACTATGTATTATGGGACAACCCGAATGAGCTGTTTGATAGGCTGCAGCTACTGCTTGCTTCATAAAGGGTTGAAAATTACTCCCACACTTGCAAGATGTCATTTTCAAAAAACTTAAGGAGGGAAGCTACATAGAAAGAGTCGATTGTGTATCGCCAATGATCTGCATACATCTGCGAGATGCAACTACAGCTGCACAATGTCGTGGTATGTGGAATGAACAATCTATTTCTAGCCAACTTCGTCAAGATACCATATGATCGGGTCAACAAGGGCTACAAATACATGTTGACAGTCATAGATGCGTATAGCAAATTCGCCTGGGCCAGACCTGTCAAGTCGAATTATGCACATGTCAGAGAGACCATGGCAGATGTATTGCGTGAAGGACGCATCCCGACTTATCTACAAACCAACCAGGGCAAGGAATTCTACAATGCGAATTTCAAGTCTGATGAAGAAGCATAACATAAATAATTATTTTATGTAAATCAATCTCGAAGCTTAATCTCGTCGAGATGTTCAACAGGACTCTGAAGTGAAAAATGAGGAGGCATTTTACTGCGAATGACATCTACAAGTGGTTGGATGTACTCCTAAAATTGTTCGCGAGTATAATCCTACTGCTTATTTTACCACTCGCATGAAGCCCGAAGACATAAAGGATGACTCCCTGCTTCGAACCTTGTACACTGATGTGAAAAGGAGGGACCCACACAAACCTAAAGCTAAGGTTGGTGACCTGGTGCACGTCTCTAAACAGAAAGACATCTTCGAGAAATTGCTCACGGAGAATTGGAACCCCAAAATAATTAGTGTGCGACGTATACGCAACTATGCTCCAAGGACCTACTTTCTCGATGATCGGAATAATTTCCCATCCAGGGTGGTTTATATGCAGAGGAGATTCAGCCTACAAAGTTTCCAGGTGCGTATTTGGTCAAGAAGGTGCTGAAACAATGTAATGGAAGGGCGATGTCAAGTGGCGGGGTTTCCTGCGTGCATTAATTCCTGGGTTCCTGAAGGCGACATCGAGCAGTGAACACCGAAGATTGCAATTAATAAACTTGTGTTTTTTATTTAGATTATTACCAAATAAAAAAAATAGCTTTTAAAAAATATGTTGAATTTTATTTATTTAACCCCCCTCCCCTCTAAATATAAAAATTATTTTAAATAAAAATACTCGCTTTTAAGATATAAACAAAGAAAAATTATATATGACAGTTTATGTACTTTGCAGGAATGGTTGTCACCTTTTGGTACAGGCCGATAGACGGCATAATCGAGAAATTAATTCCACCCATGTTGTGAAAATATAATTCAATATTGAGGGTGGCGACAGCACCACCTATACTTTAAAAACATAAATAAATATGGCTGCCACATGGTGGCAATATCGATTATTACTACACTAGTACCACGAAGGTGATGAAAACACATTAAATCCAAGATGACGTCCTTAGCAATCTATAAACAAATGGCTAACTAAAAAAAAAACAATATGGCGTCCTAAGCAAACTACAAGCAAATGACACGAAAAAAAAAGCAAGATTGCTGCACATGATAGAATGAGTATAGGTGAGGGGTGGTGATGCTGGGGGACCTCGGGAAATGTAAGTTTTTTATTAATAATTTTTAATATTAAATTTGTTTAGTAATAAATTTAAAAAAAATTTAAATATTTTTTTTGCAATATGTAGGGAATTTTCTTAAGAGTAAGGGAATTTTTTAGGCAAATTGAGTGAATTCTGAAGGGAAAAGGGATCTTTCTAGGCAAAAATAGTGGCCGGGGACCAACATTTAATACTAATTTTTTATAAATGTACGGTTTTTTGGATTTCTTTGTATTTTTTGGGAGTTTCAAGGTTAAAGGTCACCAGGGCATAGTCAAAATGCCAAGGTCACCTGGATAGATTAAATACAATATGGTTTTCCTGAAATTGGGTTTCATAGTCAATATAACATGGTTGTATGCGCCATGAAAAGACGAGTACAGTGATTATTACTCTGTATTTACGCCATTAAACCCTTTAATTATGAAAACAAGTAGTAGGTATATCTTCATTCGGGGATAATGTTTTTTTAAATGGGACAACAGAGCTGGGGCTGGTAGGTTCGGGCACATAGGGCACAATGTATTTTAATTGGACACATTCAGGCTTCAGGTGTGGCACCAAAAATTGCATGTTTTAATCCAACATGCCTTAAAATTCTCCAGTTTTATCTGAAAGTCACTTGTTTTACCCCAAAAATCGGTAATTTTCACCTTAAAATCAGTCTTTTCCACTAAAAATTTCCCTTTTCCCCCTAATTTTTTTTCCGGTTTATCCTAAATTTGTAAAAATTAGCGTTTTCTCCTCAATGTGCCTGGGATACCCGAAACTCAGCCATATATGAGGAGTTGACGAAATATAATTGTTTTGAAAATTATTTTTTAATTTAAATATATTTTTATAATTAAAAAATTCGAAGGCATATGTATTAAAGTATTAAATGTTATATATCACCGGATTCGTCTTTTAATTGTGCATACGATCGTGATGTCATATCACCATTCTGTCTTGTTTCTTAATGCCTATCATTTCATGTTATGTGTCTCATTCCATTTCTTTTGTTTTTAATTTCTTTTTCTCGCTCTTCCTTTTTCTAGCTCTTTCATTTCTCTTCCGTCCTCACTATACTTTCGCTCTTTCTCGTTCCTTTCTCTTTAGTCTCTTTCTCATTCCTCTCTCTCGTCTCTTTCTCGTTCCATCTCTTTTCTTTATATCTTGTATCTCTCTCTCTCGTTCCATCTCTTTCCGTTCTCTCTCGTCTCTATCCTTCAATAGGTTTTTTCCGAGTCCTCCCATTTTTATTCTTTCGTTCCCTCTCTCTCATTTCGTCTTGTATTGTTCTCTCCATCTCATTCTCTCTTGTCTCTCAAATTTGTTCCGACACCACTGTCTACGTAGTTCCCTCATCGCCTGCTAGAGTTCGCAAATCGCCAGTGTGTGTGTTTATTTACGAATTTAAAGATGTAATTTTCCATACACGAGACGATATATAAAAATTAATTTAAAAATATTTCAGGCAGGACTTTGTAAACATTTTCAAATTCTAATACTTTAAGTATCAGTCCAATCGATATTTTTGTAATGTTCTACTTTATCCAATTTGTTTTTACTGTTGTACAAAAAAATTAATTAATTTAAAATTAAGTCGCCTAGCCTAGTAACCACGCACGCACACGCACGCCGACAGGCCCGCGAGTCAGACGCACATATCATGACAGGCCCAGAGTCGATGACGTCGGTTGGCACCGCTAGGGGAAGAGGCGGCTGGTGTAATTGACACCTGAGTCAAGTGCGCTCGAACTTGCGTAATCACTCGAATCACTATGCAGCCTTGTCAACTCAATCGAGCGTCTAGGAATAGATACATCTATAAATAATTAAAATTATTTTATTTATCATTGGAATAAAATGTGGAAAATCTTAAAAAAAAAATACAGTTAAAATATAAAAAAAATGTATTTTAAAAGTAAAATTGGTTAAAAAAGTTTTAATAATGTAAATTTTACACTTTGCCAAGAAAGCTGCCAACATTGAAAAAATGAAAATATTTCACATACTAGTGGGATTCGTTCCTGGACCCCTCAGTTAGGAGTTGGATGTGCTGACTGCTCAGCCACATTTTTTTATAAAAATAGATTTATATTCACACGATATACAGAGGCGTTTACCCTTAACCTATTATATACAGTACACATTCAACCCACAATATAACAATAACAAAATACTCAATAAAATATCTACACAATTCTTACATAGGGGTACAAAACGATATGAAGATTTGGTGAACTGGTTTTACTGACAAAGTCGATGAACACATAAAAAATTATTTAACGTGAGGGGCAGAGCACCACGTACACCCCGACACGGGACACTGACTTATAACACTACCACCTATCGACGATTACTACTGGAACATTAAATTGTACACTTTTAAGGACCGAGGGGTGGGTAGCGCACGGCGTACACCCAACCTCGGTAATATACACGCACTTCCTGAAGGCGTGAACGTCAGAATGAAAATAAAAAATGGCCGTACCACTGATGCAATGTGCCACGCCGCGCCATGTTCCACCTATCTTGACGAAGAAGCTGGGCAAAGTCTTGAACTGTCGCCGGTGTCGAACGGTCCACCAAAAAACCGATCGCATGAAGTATAAACCAGGCCGCAGTTCTTCGTCGAACTGAGGGGAAGGTGAAGAAATCGCAATGAAGCATGTGCGTGTCGCTGACATCTCCATGTTCATCGCGAATTATTTTTCGTACTCGTACGCTACATCACTGCCAGATGGGAGCTGCATAAACACAGGAAATTACCCTATGAAGGGGCGTGTCGGTGTTGCCACATAGCGGGCATGTAGGGTCAGCTGTCAGGAGAATGCTGTATTTACGCTGCTGAGTTGCCACGATATTATTGTAGAATCCGAATGCTGCAGCTCGAAGATCCGAGGAAAGGTTAGGATCGGCAAGTATTTTCCATGGGCGCCTCCAACGGATGGTTGGGGTGCGATTCACAACAGATGGTATGACAGCCGACGTTTTGGAAGCCCGAATGTACAAATATCTCGCTGATGCGACTGTCCCTTCCGGTAAGTGTTCTACTAGAGTTGCGAGTGCTTCCTTTGCCTGACGGTATTGAAGTGGCATGCGTCTAACTTCAGGCCACATCATTTTCTGTAATGCTGCGTAAATGTCCTCTGGGCGCAAAATTGTTGCAATTGCTGAAGACTTATATAAGGCCTCACACTTCAAAACGTGATTAATTAGACTCGGGCCTCCGTCTTGCAAGGAAAGATAAAGTTGCGGCCTAGATAATTTAAGTATATAAGATTTCCACAACATGCGGCCAACAATCTGTAGTATTTGTGCACTTTGTTGACGAGGTAGTGGGAATATATGTGTCACATACCACAGCTTCGCAAGTAAGAATACATTTATTACATTTATTAAAGTAACCCTTTGTATAATATTTGTACGACGATTATTTATTTCTATTTGACGAGCACGGAGTTTATTTATTGTCATGTTCCAATTATAATGCAACATAAGAGTGGCGTCTGCGTGGAAGTACATGCCCAATATTTTCACAGGTTCGGCCCTCCGAAAAGGAAAAACGTCGCAAATGGCTCGCTGGTCGCGCTGAGCTCCAGTACGGCAGTTTTGTTAGCATTCGCTCGCAGATTAGAGACACTGCGAAAAAGATCCAGACATTCTACCGTCTCTGTAATATCCCGCTCTGAACGAACGACACATGTGATTTCATCAGCATAGGCATTTAATTTAAAGGACAGGTTCGCTACGGGGAATCCTTGCAAGCGGGCACTGAGCATTCTGCACACAGGTTCAATGGCGATAGTAAATAAAATCATGGATAGCGGGCATCCTTGTCGAACTGAACTCTCGATCATAATTGGTGGGGTAAGGAATCCGTTAACCAACAGCCGTGACCAAATTCCTGTACACACCATCCGCACCCACTGTACTGCATTGGCTGGAAAATCGAAATGATGCATAACATGAAGTAAAAATTTATGATCGACTCTATCGAATGACTAATCCATATCAATACTCAAGATGGCGATTTTACTGTGTTGTATTGATGAAAGTAATTGAATGTCCCTTAGGGCAAGCACGCCTTGTAAAATGGAACGTCCTGGAACAGTACATGTCTGGCCGGGACCAATAATATCTGACAATCCCTTGGTTAATCTGGTCGCACCAAACCGAGCTATTATTTTATAATCGGCACATAAAAGTGTAATTGGAATATAATCTGCGGGTTTAAGTCGACGGTATATTTTGGTTATAAGAACAATTATCCCTTCTTTACGAGACTTGCATAACTCCCCTCGTTCAAGCACATTGCAAACAACTACGCAGAAGTCGCTACCAATAATATCCCAATAAGTTTTGTAAAAATCGTATGGAATACCGTCAATACCAGGAGATATTTTTGATGGCATAGCGCCTCCATGCCCGTCTTGCTGTCACAGCTAACTTTATTTTCACAACCCTGCAAAACCGACGGAAGCATAGCATCGTCCGTGTCTTGTTTCGAGTATAAATTTGCGAAGTAACTGCAAAGCGTTTGCACTATTTCCGGCCGGTCCCGAACAATATCGCCATCACTGTCAGTAAGCTGGTTGATAACCTTGCGGCGTATTTGCTGTTGCTCCTTAATGATACTAAACATGCTAAATTTCTCTTCTGCGAATAGACTTTTATCATTTATCATAATGACGATTTTTAAACTGTTCACTCAATAAGTGCATAAGCTTCTGTTTCGTGTCTCTAATACGTGGTGTTATGTGTGCACCATTGTTTGCCTGCAGGTGAAGTTCGTGTAGCATACGTTCGTAGAATGCACGTGTTCCCCTACGTTCTTCTGCCAGTTGGCACGCATGCCTTTTAAAAGGCCTCATGACGTTCGGTTTCACACACACATCCCACCACATCGTCACAAAGGGGAACTGGTATTTTTGCTATGCCAACGTTCCCAATTAGCTAGGAAGCCCTCTTTAACTTCGGAGCTGTCTAATAAAGACGTATTTAGACGCCATGTCCCTCTGCCAAACCGTGTTACATTCGCAAACTTTTCGTACGTAAATGTCACTGCAGAGTGATCGCTGAACGCTACCGGAAGAACGTCATATCGATGCACCTTATGTATATGCTGTTTTTTCACGTAGAATCGGTCAATCCTATATCGACTCTGTGAAGTCACATAGGTGTAATGAATTCCTTGGAAGTTAGATGCAACATCACACAAGTCTAAGCGAGTTATTATAGTAGATAGGGCAGCATTAGTAGGATAAATGCCACCCTGATGATCATGGGGGTGATGAACTATGCAGTTGAAATCGCCACCGAGTATGAACTGATTACAGGATGGATGGAAAAACGGAATCAAATCCACGGAGAAAAACTGATTTCTTTCGTATCTCGCTTGGGAGCAGGAGGGAGCATAAACATTGACTAGCGACACATCGTTTATTCGTCCTGACATCACTCGGCCTGACGGGTGGTAGCGCAGGTCTTCAAGTTCCAGCCCCGCACGTGTAATAATCGCTGTCCCCGGTCACCAACGTTTGTATACACATTGAAGGTATGAAACCCTATAAAATCTTGAATCGCTACTTCTTGCAAGAATGCAATGTCAACTGCCTGTGTTCGAATCAATGTCTCTAGCGCCGCCAATCGCGCACTGGCCGAGACTGCACAAATATTTAAAGTCAAAATTGTCAATAACTCTATCATGTGTGCCTCAAAAATGTAGTGATAGTATCAGAGAGAAGCAAATGGAAAGACGGACAATGAGTGCGTAAAAGTTGTATATAATGTTCCAAATGAAGAAGCTGCACTCCCCTGAAAAAATTTATATAATATATTTATTTTTGTTATATATTTTGTCAACTAGTTTGTATATACGTCCTTTGAGAACTAATATTAATAAGTGGTTTTTTTAAATTTAAATCAAGTGATATTACTTCATTATAATACCTTGTAATTTTTTCAGTCCGGGTCTGAATATTAAATTACATTATGTACATATAAACACATTGATTGTTTTAAAATATTGTTTTTAATTAATTATGTAGCAATTAGGGCTGTAAGCATATTTATAAGCAGGTGACTATATTTGCGAACTATTAAGACCAGGCTCGTGAAATTCAGTTTTCGTAAGCATCATTTATAAACTGTGGGAATTCATTTGGTTAAGCCCTTTATAAGCATAGTGATTAGCTGAAAAATAATATTTGCTTTAGAGTGTTTTTAAACAAAATCTATTTATAACTGAATGGCAACAAAATCTATTTATAACTGAATGGCAACAAAATAAGAAATAAAATAAGAAATTACAAAAATCTGCATTATTTAATTTCCAAATTTATTTAAAATATATTACTACCAAAACCAATCAATAAAATATTTATGTTCGTATTCATAATTACACAAAACTCAAGTCATTCGTTAAACATGAAACCAACTACTCTGGCACTTATAAATTTCACTTAGTCGTGCAATAAGCTTGAAGGCAAAGCCCTTGCAGCAAAATCGTCATTGATTAGATACTGAAAGTTCTGTAGATGATACACTAGTTAGCCCAGATGGTACGGCTTTCGTCATGTCGAAAGGAGCAGGAACCAGGAACGAAGTTGTCAATAATGCCGATGATGAATGCTGCAGCAACCCAGATATAAACTTCTCAGCACTTTAGGTCCCTTAGAGACGTAACCATCATCAATCCATATGATTCTCACTACCTTGGCTCCTTGCAAATATACAATTTGTGATATCATGAACTGTGAATATTTTCATGTGTTTATAATCCACACCAAAGACAAAGATTTTAATATATTGCCTGTATGTTGAGTGGACTGAATCTGCTCGTTCTCAGCTGTAGATGATCAACCGAATCGAGTGTCCAGCCTGAGCCCTTCAGTGCCATTTCCTTTTCCTCGCGGCATACCTTCTTTATGCTGCTTTCAACACTCTCTTCGATGTCATGTACGTCATTGATAGGTCCATTCGAGGTATCGAATATCTTGCTTGCATGTTCATAATTGCGTGGTTCTTGTTTACTTTAGCTGCGCTCCAGCCATATATTATATTTTACACCACCGTATTTTTCCACCTCCTCTGTAAATTGGTTTACTGATTTTGTTTCATACATGCCACAAATGAACAATCATCTTTAGTCGAAGCTGTCAGATTCGAAGCAAAATAATCTTTTAGAAGACCTCTGAATGCTGATTGCTTCAGGAAAATCTATTTGAATTCGGCTTCAACTCACATGTTATTTTCGTAGGTTGCGATGACGAATTGATAGGTGTAGCATCTGATTGACCATCGAAGCTGCACTAGGGTCAGTTTTCGCTGGAAACTGCACAGATGAAGGATGATATGCACGTTTAACATCACTTTTGCATTGTTTAAATTGTCGATGCATGCAAACAGTTCTGAGCACTTTTCACAAAGATATCCCATGCGAATGGTACTCCTTACATATGCATCCATTCCATGCCTCTGTGCTTCATAAGGGTTTGTCAAAGTAGCTGCATGGAAGTCTTGATGAAAGCTACGAACTGTCTATAGCAATCACAGCTTAAGTTTTCCCGTGCTTGTCGCGTCAGGTAGAATGGTACAGGTTTCGAGATGTCTTTTCAGGTTGTCATTTCGTCAACCAAATTGCGATTAGCATTTTTCATATTTTAAAGTAGCATACTCAACATTCGGAATACATTTGACCTCATACCTTCGAGCATTGCGGATGTAGGCAAACATCTTGTCACACAGCAACAACGAAGCCTTGGCAAAGTCGATGACGACAGTACTGGTGTAGGTGCTCCATCCGAATAAGTTCGGTAATACTTGTGATGGCAGAGGCAGCGAGGTAATGACAATGTGCGAGAGCTGTTGATTTGCAGAGGTCGTTTAATGTGGAACATATGGTCTGCACTTTAACCAATATTTAATCTGGGCTTTAGTGTGTATCGTAAGTAACGCGAGTGTCCCATGACTTAACACAAGTGGAATTTTAAAGACTTTACTTGCAGGCTGTGTACCCATAAGCCATGCTGTAAAGAAGTTCGAAACCCATTTTATCCACTGCCAACACTAGGAATTTTCAGTAAGCTGATTTGGGCATGCTTCTCGTGAAATTAAATCTGCAGGGTTCTCTCTTGAGGAAATGCCTCCACTCAGCTGACAATGTACTGTCTGCGATATTGTCAACACAACCAATATTTTCAATTTGTAGGTGAAGCTGATAACCAGGCCAACACTATGGTTGAGTCGGCCCGTACAAAACTTGACTTATACTGAAGTTAATTACACTTGTGGCCTTCCTGAACAATATTGCTAATAGCAATGTACTACACAGTTCCAGGCGTGCCAAAGAAATCCTTTCCAAGGGTGCAACCTTTGATTCAGAACAACAAAGTGTTTGAGCATCGTTTATCCCATTTCATTTGTTGATACCACATAAAATGATGCTGTAAGCCCTGTTAGAAACACCGAGAATCCATAGGTGGATGTCAATTAGTACTCCTCTGCTATCACCCTTTCATTGGTATAACTTTCGCTACACGCATTATGAACTTTAACACTATTCAGGCCTGCTAGGAATTTGTTCTTAACGCACTTTCACATCAAACTTGACTGGCGTAAACTTTGCAGCCATTTCTCTTTGACCACCGTTGTTATATCGCCATCTTCTAAAGTTGCATCACATATAAATCACTTTGGCATGATGGCCAGTGACAACTACTACTTGTACAACATACTCTTCTAAAACTGTAAAGCTTAAAACCCACTATTTTTACATAAGACACGCACGAAACGTATATGACCAGCTCTGGGGAAGAACTGAAAAGGCTAGGGTGCTGTGGAAAAGGGGAAAGGGGGGGGGGGGGGGGGTTGAGGTCGCAATAAACGAGCTAGGGGAGGCTCAAAGTCTCTTATATCAGTGAAATAAGGAAGGAGGCGTGTTTTATGACTGACTTTTGAGCTTCATTTTGTTTGTCATCCGTTCCTCCTACAAAAAAATTAAGTCAATTTTGTAAGGAATTTTGTATAGTTTTCAAAATATTAATCGCTTGTTCCCGTAACTAAAATGTTCGATTTGTTCACAAAAGAAAGTGTCCCCCAGTCAAATTTTTTTGTTGAAACCTCAGATTCGTGTTGAGCACCCCAAAAAACATAAACATACCAAAAATCATCTCTCCTTCAGAACTTCACAGCTAAACTCTTATTTTTTAAAGCCCAGGTTCCTAGACTAACTTTGAAAAACAGGATAATTGTAAAACTCATCAATCAAACGCTAAATAACTTCGCAACTAAATAAAATCTTTCGCTCTTTTATTATTTATGTAGCTTAAAGTTTTAATCAAAAGTGACCACTTTGGAACACTGCGCACCTAGCGGTAGAAATTTTCCTTATGCCAAACTCTCTCATAAGAAATCACGTTTTGTTCCTAACCTTAGTAGAATTAATCTTACCCATGTATATGACCTTGCACGCCAAGGGCACTTTTCTTTAAATTTTCTTCGGTGGTGATGCATGTTTCCATCAGTTTTAAAGGGTAATCAGCCCTTATACATAACTATTCCAAGATGTTTGAATAACAGTGCAGTGAAAAGCATAATAAGCACTAGAACGACCTGTCTTGGTATAAACGTTCTTTAATTTCTGCGAGACATGAAAGTTTAAAGAATGCAATGCCACTAACTCATTTTATTTCGCATTTTAAAGAAGAGAACACTGTTTTCACCAACATTTGAATCATATTTTTTTTTAGTAATTTCGCTGATTTTGTATTGCATCATCATAACTTGCAGTTAAGGTAATTGCATGCAAAGAAAAGAGCACGTCAGTTCTATGAATAAACTGTCTGTACTTACCCTAAAGTAAGTTTTTATGGACTTATCTGATAAATGATTGTTTGAACGTGATGTTTTTTGGGCATGGTGTACCTACTGTTGCTTTAAACATTTATTCAAACCATACGGGAAAACGACTTTTTAGAACATAAGATAATGTGCATGAGCTGAACATAACCAATGTACTGTGTAGTGGCATATGTATATTTTTGTGTATATATTTGTGTATATTTATATGTCCATTTTTTGCGATGCTTTTGCACATTTGCATGCAGTATGCATTCTGCATTATCAAGTAACGATACTAATACTCACGTTGTTTATTTGGCTTAGATTTGTTATAGTCTCGTGTACATGTTCGAGACCTGATGGTAAGAATGTTCATTTTTAGGCTTTGGCTCGATATGTTTCTTGGAGTGTACGTGTAGGCATTTTCACTCTGAAGTGACGGTGAATTACAGTCACAGTCTCTCTTACCAGCGAACAATTACCCTTGTATTTCCCCAAGCTATCTTTGAGTAAGCATGCATTTTATACATGTAAAAGAAATAATAAAGATGGTGTTTTTTTTCGTATTTTAAAGCATAATGTAATAAGTGTATAAATAAGACAATAAAGTTATATTCGTTGTTATGGACGCAGCAGAACTGAATTTTGAACATGCTAATTGCTTAATTTGCTCGATCAGTAAATATGGTGCAGTAATTCTCTTTGCTATCAAAACTCGAATTGTTGTGTTATCTAATATTGTGCAATTGTTTCTTTAGTGTTCTTAGTGTCTCAAGGGTGCAGTTACAGGAATACACAAATCTATTGAGCCATGGTCTACCTGAACGAAGTTTTATTTATGATTTTATGAATGGTTTTTCAGTCAGATTAGACATAGCAATAGAAATGATAAACTTTTTTTTTTTTTAGTTAACTCATCAACGACCAGCATTACGTCGTTGAGGGTGCAACTTACCAAGAAAACGAAACATAAACTTATAATCCCTTTCAAGGCATCGTTTAACGTAAAATAAGTTCAACTCTAGGTTGATGTCCAAACGAATTACGCTGCATAGGTAGGATATACTTTAAACTCCTTATAATATAACATTGCTACTCGCAAAACAAAATGTTACTATTTAGAATTGCGGAAAATTTGTATACACCCAAACCAGCCAGTAAAATTTTCAAAATGCCTAGCTGCAAAGTTTTAACACGTGGAATAATCTTTTGTGCCTGGAATCGTTTTATTGTTCAGTAGTTGCAAATGATACATTAGAAGTTTATCAACGTTCTCTCTACAAGCCTGATTCTGTTGCGATGTTTAGCTGTTTCAGGAAACTGAGTATTGCATGCATTTAATTGTGTATTTTATACAGTGTATTTGTAAAAGTGCACGCAATAAATTAAAATTGTGAGGTGTTGGTGCAGTCAATGAAAATAAGGCTACGGACGAACAAAAAAAGTACACTGAATTTTTCATTGTCCTTTACTGAAGTATTAACGCCTATTGATTTTGTATAGTTACGTTGCATATAACTAACATCAGTAACGTCTTCTGCTTGAAGTTTGCGATTTTTTTATATTATCATGTCGTCAAAAAAGAGAATCCAACGTCGTGAAAAAAGAATACGCAATTTTTTCCCCGTCGTAGCGTATATAAATTACTTCTTGGTATTTTAGTATATGCTTTAGCTGTCTCTTTAGAACTATACCCTTCCATATAGTTTGTCTTTTAACCTCGTGTAATCTTGTACAGGAAGTAGGGACATAATTTGCCATCCTGTGGTGGTAGATTTCTCCTCGTTACTTTCAAGTTGTAGCGTAAATTATACCGATGCATCGGGCAGGGGTTGTTTACATCATTAGTCACATGGAGATTAAAAAGTAATCTTGTAATGAGATATAAATATTGATCTTTTTACTCGCGAAAAAAAAAATTCTTCTATCGCAAACGTGCAACAGTAAAAATAATTATTAAATAGGTTGTAGTTTCTCCCAAATTTAATCGGAAAATTTCGAATTCCGGAATCGGATATAATCATTTTTGAAAATACATATGCTTTCATTTTTAAAAAGGATTAAATTTTACTTTTTTATTTTTAGCACAGTCCTCCATTTCTAATAAAATATGTTATTTTACTGTTGTTAACCTTGTAAACTGTAATAATTATGAATTTGAACCAGCTGGCGTATTATGACTGACGAACGCTAGTTTGCTTCCGAAAGCAGCTTTGCGTAGTATCGTGTTTGAGGTAGCGTGTTCTAGCGATTGTGACCACTCCTCCTTGCGACAATCGCTATCCTTTGCTCCAAAGCAAACACTTTGCGACGATAGTTGGCGATACTTAGATCGTAAAATATATCTCTCGTGAATAAAATCGAGGCAAGATTGTGTTCAACGTTTCCCAAAAGCCATTTTCGACATCACGGAAATTAACAACACGTGCGCAAAGAAGAATACAAATATAAAAAATTTACACATTACAAATATCGAACAAAATATTACAACGTGGTCATCTAGCACGAAGTGGTGAACTGTGACATTTCATATTTTGCGCATGCTCTTACACGTGTTGTTCTTGTGTACTGATAATCATAGCTTATAAACGTCAACATTCCTAGTATGCTTATAAAATTTAACGTGAAAATCAAGAGTTTATATAATAGATGTGGTGTTTTGAGATGATAAAACTTTTGGGAACGAGAATTTCACTGTAATAATACAACATAACGAACAGTCTTATTCTGTCTTTCAAAGTGTTGTTTCATAATAAATACTCTATGCCATGAATCATATTTATTCAATTCATAGTAATTCTTAACTCGAGGTTTACAATTTCGTTCATTGTAATATTATTTCATACGTAGTACATATTCAAAAAAAAAAAAGTGAAGGATTATGAGGATATACATTTCAGATATTTAAAAATGTCCATAATTTGTGTGCACGGCGGAAAAAAAAAAAAAAACTAGTTTGTTAGAACGTTGAAAAATAACTATTCGTTAGGAAAAAAGTTAGACCGTAACGGATTCGAGCCCTCTAACATCTTGCCTCTAGTCCGTGAGCAGCGAGTTCAGCCATTGTACTACAGTGCACTTGACATCCATGTGACTCCCAACAGGTTAATTAGTGTCCACACCGCGACTTGAAAATATGCGCATTCCTTTTGAATATCAAATATCGGTTACTCCTGTAACCTTAAACTACTTTAGAAATGAAAAGCAATACTTTAACATACAGATGATACGGTTTAAAGGCTCCATTATTTAATAACAGTTTTTGTTTACGAGGTTACGGTCACTCGTGAAAAATGTCCGCCATTTTCTGTTGCTGCGCGAGACGCAAAGTGATTTGTGCGCTGTGTATGTCTCCCGCGTTAAGTTTGCGATCGTTATTTATCGTCGACGGAGACTGTACGTTCGCAAACTGAGCGGTCGTAATCGGGACTGGAACTAACGCAAAGTACAGTTTTGAGTCGTGGTCGAACGCAAAACTGCTTTGCGTTTCCTAGCGTCGCGGTCATAATAGACCCGCAGGCAGTGTTAGCTATATTGTGAAACTGCTGAATTAAATCATTCTCTATATCATTTTCACCGCCTTAATGATGCTTGTTTAAATTCTTCAACTAATTTTCACAGACATGTATTATTGACTTTGGAATGTGTTAAAATCGAAATAGTTTCTCGCGTGCTACCAATTTGGGAGGATGGCTAGAGGTCTGTTTACGTTTTCACCAGATTTATGCCCTTTAGGCCTATAACAATTTGTTTATGAAATTATATATAGCAACGTTCCTGGCAATTCAGAAAATTGTAGTCGAGACTTTATTACTTTAGAAATTAACCTTTGAAATAAGGCACCGTCCCTGCATGCATATATCTTAATGGGCGCACTGAGTGACATTCGCCCTGTGAAGTTGGTAACGATGGATGGAAAGTAGTTTCAACATCTAATAAAACTTGTTAGGTAACAATTTGTGATCATTTAAATTAATTCTTCCATTTGGTGTTTTTTTAATGCATCGAAGTGTAAAAATGAACAGGTGAGGTGATGAGGACCATAGCAATGTTAATTTGACATAAGTCGAAGGAATACACAACGTGTATACAAGTGCATCTTAAGCAGGGCTTTCAAAAGTGCTCATTTTGCCGTGAACGACCTACACCGTAGCTAGCGATATACGTTATGTAGCCGAGGTGCCAGCTGTAAGTCATGCGTTAAAATAGTTTGTAACACTTCGGTCGTTCTCAACTTAGGGCCATTAGGCCTAGGCTAGGCTGCACTGTACATGGCAGTACCATATAGTTGTATCGAGATGCCTATATAACACTTCATGCCTTGGTTTCCAAACTAGCGAGCACGCTGACACAGTAGTACCCTTTCGCTGCTCTGTTTAACGAACTTTTCATTACGTTTCATTGTATTCTTTATTGACAAACACAGTTCATACGGGATGTTATGTAGACTCAGGCAAATAGTTAGAGTGTGAAAGGGACTACAGCACAGCGATAACGGTACAAAATTTGCCCTGATGTAGACTTTTTTAAATATTTTGTTTAAGTTTGCACATCCATAACTGGCATCTGGGTGTATTTTTTAGTTTTAAAAACGCGTATTATTAACTCCAGTGCACCCGTCATTCATTGTAATGCAGTTTCGTTGCTCTTCAAGTATGGCCTTAGACAGGTTGATGTTACCAATTATCATTTTATGAGAGTTGTGTAATTGCTTACTTCCAAGTATACCTTGTTATTTAGTTAAATAATAGCTTGATACTCCGAATGAATATATGTTTGTAATCTCCTGTTCCCTGATGTGTAGATAATTGTCTCGTGCATACATGATTGAAAGTGTTAACTACGATGTGTGTGTTTCTTACAGGATGATAATGTACCGGTTAAAGAAGAGGACAGACACGGGCTACGCAGATGGCAGGAAGAGGTACCCGAAACTTCTGGGCGGATATATGGAGCTCAAGGACCTTGGGTTCGATTGACGAAGCGTGCAAGCTGGGTGTATAGCTGTGCACTGGACCGCACAGCTTCAAAACGTTATTAGGCAAATTAATGATAAATTTATGGAGGAAAGGTGGGGAGTCGAAAATTATATTAAATGTGATTTGCCCACCGGAAACATGATGACATTATCAGGAAGGACAAAGAATTGCGTAAAACTGATCATTTCAAATACATGTAAATGGTTTGCCCTTGTTAGCAATAAGTCTGTGTTCTGTGTGATGTAGAATGCATTAAGACTTCGATAGGGGAAAAAAATGTTGACCTATTTATATCTTGCGTTGCTAGTGAGAAAGAACTGAGGAGTTAAAATTTCAATTCAACAACATAACACTATTCTTGTAGAATGGTTTTATTTTTTTAGAAATATTTGTTAGATAGGAATTTGAAAGTGTTAACTGTCAGCGTATTTGTAAACCGTGTTGTGATTTTAATGCTCCCGAAATTGAAATGGAAACTATATGTACATAGATAGAAAAAAAAAAAAAGAGTATTGTAGTCTGCAGGAAATGTTGTGTTTGTACATGTTGATGTGTTATGTCCTGCTTAAATTATTTTTTTTTAAATGCCAGGCATTTAATTTACTTAACGTGCACTGTAATTAAATTGACGTATCAAATATTATTTATGCCCAAGCATTTATTTGTATTTGAAGTCTTATACGTGGCAAGAAAACGCGATTCTTGAGCAAAAGTCAATACTGTAGACGTACGCAGGAACTTGCAAAAGTAAGTGACCCATCTTCACAAAAATTACACATCTAATTTTATTCATCTTGAGACAGGGTCTACGTAAATGTAATGAGGGGCTGTACGTGTAGTCAACTGTGCCATCCGCATGTAGGCTGGCCATTTATGGCCTGTATAACGAAAGCATATCACAAATGCCATTGGCGTGGGAAATCCGCAGAACTGAGACAGGAGGATACAACTGTCGTTCACTATGGAATCTAGATTCGTGAATTATCCAACCTGCCATGACAGGGGATGTAATTGTAAATATGAGAGTCCGGCATCATAAATGCTAAAGCACTGGTGAATTTTTTATTTGAAAATACAGCCCTCAAGAGAAATTTCCTAAGCATAAATGTGCCACACTATTCACAGAGTCAAGAAATGTCGTACACGCCTGTAGGTGAAAGTTGTTCAATTTTATTGATTTTTTCCTCAAGCGTGTCTTGCAACGTAGGTAAGTAATTGAAGGGAACTATATTTATATAGAGCATATACGCCATTGTAAAGTATTTCGAGTTCGAGAAATCCAAACTTTTACATAAACTGTATAGTATTTTTTTTTTCGCTAAGAGAAGTAGATTTGTGTTGCTGTCAAAATTTAAGGCCGCCTCTATCAACATTCATTTTATTTGCAGAATCTTACTTACGTCGTTATTCGTGCCATATCTATCTCCAGTTTTATTCAAAGATCGTGTTCTGCTACACGACAGAAAATCATATCGGATTCACATTCTTCAGGAAAATATATGTGTGTGTTTCTTGTAGCTTTTATGACACGGTTAGGTGTAGGCGTGCGACCATAAATGCTCTTGTGCCGTCCAGTCTCAGATTCTTGCATTTGATTTGTGTATCATCACTGAGTCGTGCACGATCATGTTGTCTAGGAAAATTTCGCCTCAGATGTTTTCATTCATTTTTATTATGTTTCAGTTTCTCGATACGAACTATTTCCTAAACTATATCCTTCTTAGCATCTAGCATTTACTCCAATGTTGAGTGTTATTTCTCCTTAAACTGTTCTTGCTTATTTTGCTGTTTATGTTCCTCCTCAATGAAGCTCAAAATATCTTCTTCAAGCAGAATACAACCATTTATATTTAAGTCCCCTATTTTAACAAATATGAAGTTGATACTTTAGAGCCGTGTTGAGACCTAATACTTGTTGCTGCCGTAGTGCTATTTCATGATATGTTCCAAAATACTTGTGTTTTTACGTACCTTTGATTATTTTTCAAAGAAACATTCATAATGTTTGAGGGATGTTTGTCTGTCGCTACTGTTAAATATAGAATAGACATTCTGCATTATTCTAGTTACTTCCATTAAAAAATTGTAGCGGCATCTCTCAAACAGATTCCATAACGTCTCGTTATGAGGTTTTGAAAGACGATCATCTCATAGCTTACTTTTTGTACACTGTGTGGCATCTTATTCAAGAAAAGGCCTTATCAACTTCAAATGAACTCCTAAATACTTCTACTGTGACCATCTTTGTGCCCTCGTATTTTGAAATAAAAATTTTCCCTCTAAGCATTTTTTGTGCTCCTGGGGGGAAAAAAAATCACTTATTTGTGACAAGCAAGTGTCTTCCATGACAGTAACAACTAGTATAGCTCATTAGGAATCACAAGCCTGAAAGCAATAAGGGAACGTTGACGAAATCATACGGACATGTCAACAGTGCTTGTAATTACACAGTTACTGGTCAAAATCAATGCAGTCACCACATTCCCCAAAATGAACGGTAATCAGGTTAATGATGGGTTTTCCATAAATAGGATATTTCTTCTCGATATGCACGTTTGTTTTATACACAATACCCTGGTCGTAACGTGTTGACTTAAATGTCTCTTAGGAAGCTAAAATAATTTTTCATGGCTTCATTCAGAGAGGTTACATGCTCACAAAGAACCAGGAATTGTTGGTTTTTTTGACCATGTTATGTAACACGCACGGGATTGTTTGATATATATATATATATATCGTCATTTTCCGTATTTTATCTTCAGAAAATGTTTTAATTTTAATTTTTTTTTTGCTTTTGTACTTTAATTTTGGGTTATTTGTGCTTGTGCAAAGATAATACAAAAGGGTACATTGAATTGTTTTTATCTGCATGAAAGTTTTTAAATATAATCCCAGCGGATTTCTGCACTGAATTAGTGATTCCAAAAAATACATCCTTAGCAGCAACATGGCATGTAATGTTTCGTATGAAAATTTTATTGCACGATTTTGATGCAAACATTTTTTTTTTTAGTTAGTCCGTACAATTTAAAAATTTTTCGTAGAACTATAGAGATAACCCTTGCCACATTCAAGAGGATTTCCAAGAAAATATTTGGTTTTGTAGTGCATGGTGATGATGTTTTTTTTTTTTTATTTAAGGTTTGAGGAAAGTAGTATATTCACCAAAGTTTGGTTTCTCTCTTCACTGTTATCTTCGGTGTAAATAATTTGTCAATTTACTTGTATTAAATGTTAGTGTATAATTACTTTTGTTGAAGAACGCAAAATATATTTAAAAGTGTATCAGACATATAGTTTGGTATAAATAATTAGTCTCGTAAGGACATTACAAAGTGTGGGATTAATATTTACTGGTTTTTTTTCAGATTGTTGTAACTTATGTTCCTCCGCTTTCTTTGTACCACGTCTGTTTTCAAGCGAGTTACATGCGTAACCTGTAAGATGCACTAGAACGTTCAAATTTGTAAAAATACTGTTCGGTGTAGTTTAGCTTCGTGTCTTTGCAATTTGTTTGATGGGCTGCAGCAACTGCTAGTTCCACAACACACAAATTGCCGCTGTTTGCGTGGTAACATGCAGTCAGCAGCATGCAAATAACTAACTGTTAACTCAATATTTACTCTAACCCGTAGCAATAGTTCGTCGTTATGCTTATTGCCAGTCCCTATAATTATTTAACGTGGCATATGTCTGCAACACGTTTGTGGTGTGATTTCACAAGCCTTGGATGTAAATTTACTCGATTTCCTGAACATAACTTTGTTCTCAAACGTCACTTAATAAGTAATGTTCTGAAATGGATCTACGTAAATATAAGTATCTTAACTTATTAGCGACGACTTTAACGTCAATGAATATAAATGTGGAGTGTTTTTCTAACCAAGTTGTGCCGAGGAGTTATAAATATAATTATCATCTCTTGTAAACGCGGTGCAGACAGTATTGAGAGTTCATAACTGCGCGTGTGTTATTTCGATGCCATCCAAAAACACAACTATGAGCTGCAGTAAACCTCCATTGCTTTTTCATTAATAACCGTTATATATAAAATTACATGGTTAACAGATTTAATTGCATAACTGTACGAAATGCTGTACAGTTATTGGTTTAAATTTGCGTTATTTTATATTGGCTTATTGCGCTACAGTTTATTTCTGTAGACTACTTGGAATGCTGCTTAATGCAACAAACAAATTTACTGCAACAATAAATGCCACGTTCATCCATGATTTGCGAGGATTTGAACTCAAAAATTCGTGACCAAAAGGTAGCGCCATAGCAAACCCACATACAAAAGTCTCCTTCAAATATTCTGAAAATAATATTCATTAGTATCGATTATAGATATCACAAAATCCTACATGTTCCTTTTACAAGTGTATTATGAGTCGCACATGTATCGAATCAGTTCACTTTAATTTTCATTAATTTCATGTAGAAAGCGAACCGGAAACTTCTCCCAAAATTCGCGTAAGTACGTAAAGATTATTTTTAAATTGTTAATATTTTTTAACCGAACGCTTCTTTGATTTTATACTACAGTCGTCGGATCAGCTTTTGAATTTCCAGAATTTGAATTAGCACTTCAAATGATAATTTACGAGCACAGCACAATAAGTAAGCCCCCGAATCCATTGTTTGTAGCACGTGTTTATTTTGTCTCATGGTGAAAGAACCTCTAATATTTCATCAATAAAAAATGTGGGTCATTTACTTCAGTTACTGAAATCGGTGTGTGTATTGCCACTTGCAGCTTAGTGGCAATGGTTTCTTTATTACTCTACTAATTTTAATGTGTACTGTATATATAGCATATTGTAATAATATGAATGTCAATTATCGTGCGTTTATAATAATTTTATGTGCAAGTGCCCAAAACTTGGTAGACAAAGATGTCGTTGCAGGCCAAACTCCTATTTCCACAATGTCGTCGTCCTTCTTGTAAACTGAATGTCGTGTATTTGTTGGAAGCGTTCGTCCTGTGGTTTCCTATGCCTATTGGTGAACACTTCAAGCAAGAGCATATGCTACTATTGTGATTACATCGGCGAGAGGACTGAGTTTAAATATGCCATAACCTGCAGTTGCTGTTGTTTGTTACGTGATGAAAACTTCTTGAAGTTAATTCACGTGCAACATTAAGTTAGACTAAAGAAAGTGGTCGGCATTTGTGCTCAACCATTATAGAATAGAAACAACTATTTTTGTAGGAAGGTAATATTATTCGCACTTCTCCTGGTGTGATAAGTATTATTAGTTTATTGAATCGTTTATGAATGTGTTAGTTCTTAAGTGCCATTTCAGCATTGTATCCTAGGAAGAGGTTGATTGAATAAACCGGTGAATGATTCTTTTCCTCAAATTTTTAAAGAAAATGTTTTGTGTAATTACTGTTGTGTACAGACACCTGAATACAAAAATTTTAATGTTTGTAAACGTGAATTGAAGTTGTGAGATGTAATAGTTTTTTAATGAATTTGTCAATTTCGATGTTTTGTATTTTAAAATAGATCAAAACACTTAACAGAGCATCCGCAGTTCAAATTAATATACATATGAAATCGTTGTCGTAAATGTTGATTTGTTTTTTGGACAAATAGTTTTTAATACTACATATAGAACTGGTGTAAACCCTATACTTATAATGGTCATATTCAATGCTGAATTGTGTTTCGCTGTAGTAATTTATATCAAGTTGATTGCGTGAAAGTATTAATAATGTGTGTAATTTGTAGTGTTTTAGACCGATGAATTGGAGACAATGGAAACAGGGTGACAAAGACTTGCAACCATTACAGTATAGTTAACACGTGGAGCACAAAAGCTATGAAAAATAGAAAATGCCAAATATTTTATTCAAAGTTGTCTGTGTATACTTACATCTAAGATTGTCTTAATTCGGAGACGTTGCCATGTTTGTGTAACATGTGTATGTATTATTAACGTAGTGTTTTATCCCACAATGTGTGTGTGGAATTAGCATTAGGTTTCTAAGTGATCTGTGGAAAGCTGTAGTGATCAAATGTGATAAAAGTGTCAGGATCATGAGTCAGTCTCACAATTGCTCAAAGCGATTCTGTTTTGTAGAGTAGTGGTCGAATAAAGTGTAAATGTATAAATCAACATCGTATTTAGTTTTCAATTATAAAATATAATTATGACAAATTACTGGGGAAACGAAAATGTTACATTATGCACGGTAGTGGAAAAGTGTTACTTGGCCAAAAGTGACCAGAATTTCCATTGGATTGCCTCCGTGTTTTAGCTGTGCAGGTAATAAAGTAACTATGGCTGATACTATCACGCTGTCGTGCCCGCTTCTCTGTATTGAAAATGAGTTTTCGAAATTAATTGAAGAATTTAATAGGTTAATTTTTAGCTTGTAATATTTATTATAATCAGTAAAGTTTTTATTAGTTAGCTGTGAGTTATATATTGTTTTGAAATTATCCCTGTAAAAAAGATGAAATTATAGTCATGTCCATCATGATTTGCGAATATCGAGACACATTATCCACTCGATATTACATTTCCGAGGTTTCGAAAATACGTGCAGAGGCACGGAAGTACAGTTTAACTAAAACCAAATGAGACATTGTTTTTAATTTCAGTAAGAAGTGATAATTTTAGCTCCTTTTACATTACGAATAAACTGGAAAATGTGCTAATAAATACAACACATTATAAATCGTGAGTGCGGTTTGGTAAGTGGTTCGTCAATTTTTTAAACCATTTAACAGATTTCAATCCCGGTTTCGATTCCCGGAGGGTTGATCCCGGATTTTCGCATGTGGGAATCGTGCCGGACGATGCAGCTGGTCTATGGGTTTTGTCGAGGATCTCCCGTTTCTCCCGCCCATTCATTCCAGCGCTACTCCCTACTCACCTCACTTCGCTCTCATCGGCTCTCAAGACCTCGATGTTAAGAGCCGCCCCAATCTCTTCAGTCGTTCAATTTCCACTCCAATCTAAAAAAAAAAAATTAATAGCATACAAATTTTCGTTGTAGAGAATTACAATAAAGAAACCTTACTTCAACTTACCATATCAGATTGTCGGTGAGGTGTAATAGCACTCCCATACCACGCGTAATATGTAACGATTTTTTAAGTACTGTGCCCCATTTGTCGCAGTTCCTGGAGCACAACCTCATATCCAAACCCTCCTGTCCAACTCACTTATAAGGATACAGAATCGAGAAGGGTACAATCTATCATCAACAACAGTATTCGTTAGCAAAGCAGGTGTTTTTTCTCGTTAATATCAGTGCGTTTAACATTTTTAAAAATTATTGGTATAAAGGAAGCTTCCAGAACAGAAAACAGAAAACTTCGATTTAAATTTCACTTTTACTAGAATGCTCAACATGGTCAGTGAAATCCACAACTCTCCACAGTAACAGGAAGCGTTATACACGTTGCAAGCTTCTAGCAATTCCCTTGCAATATTAAATTCTAACCACAAAGTGTAAAAACCAAGTTAATATTTTACAACAATTTTCCCTTCCTTACTTGGGTATGTGCATAACCAAACCATTTATTTTTGCTTTGGCTTTCATCACCAAATTTACAAACATATATATTAAAATTACCAGGTTAATACTCCCACCCACAGAAATGAGAGCTATATTATTTTGTAACCTATTACCCGATATACATATCATTAAAAGGAAACAGCAATTCTCAAAACACAATTTTAAAACTCTTCTAAAAGGGGTCGTTTTTAACCTACACAGTAAAAATATTCCTTATGGCTAAGTCACCTCGCCGGTTGATTTCCTCAATAACATTTCAATACTGTAACAGAGATCGGCCACTAGAGTTAATGGCCTCACGCCGTGTTAAATATCCTTCAAGTTTGCTCTAGCATTAACTAACCTCTTGCCTGGGCCAAACACCCAAATTCTCCACCAACCAAAGAACAACCACTACAGGATCACACAAGTCCTTGGACCGGGGATACTCTCCCCACCAAATAGGTTTGCCGCAATGACTCCACTCCACTTCACATACACACACACACTGATGGAAGAGTAAGAACTAGGATAATCTCCCCACCACGAAGGCTTGTCCACTCTTTCACGTAATAAATTCAACCTCTTTAATCAAAACAACAAACATTCATGCTCCACCAAAAATAGCCCCTATTTACTTCTAGCCAAACCAGAGTGGAGCCCCGAGTTCACTTTTCTTTACTACTTACTGCTGCGTTTTCACGTGTCCTAGAAGTTTCCAGTTTTTCACACCCCAAGACAGCCCTAGCCAGCTGCAAAACTTAGAGGCTGCTCCTATTTTAAATCTTCAAAACTTGGTTCTTCACTTCCGGACAAAAATACGTCAAGGTATGCCCCTGCTTCACATTAGCAGAAAATCCCATTACTTTCCGTTTACACAACTTCTGTTGTTCCAGAATAAGACTGGAGCCATATTTCCAGAGTTCGAATCCGACTACACACGCAGAAAATCACCAGCAAAATGCCCGCCTTCTAGATGAATTTACCAAAGTTCTAATCATTCGCCGCCCAAACTCATGCGAGTATCTCACACCAATGATCATTAACCAGGGTATAAACTCCAGCACGAGAGACTTAGGTTCATTCTTCCCTGCAATCCGCCTAAGTCCCCACACTGATTTAGGAGAATTAAGTCCACTACGTACATGAGAAGGGAAAATTCTTCAAAGTCCCGTGTAGGGAAGAAAAATTTTCTAAGTCTTTTGCTCCTCCACGACGAAAAACTAACTCCCACGGAGATAGAGCAATTCTTCTAAGTTCTTATAAGTAGATATACTTAACTTCTCGCAGCATCACCTTATCGAAGTTCATTACTCAGGACGCCATCACCCATGAGTGATGCCGTCCTGAGTCATACGTCCACCTCGCCGCCTGTGCAGATCTCCCCGAGGAGCCTTGCGCGCACGAATATAGACGTGCCAAATCCCCACTCTTGGTCATCCCCTCCTGAGAGACCTTCACTACAACGCCGTCTTTACGCTTGACGAGAAAACTAATAAATTACGCATAGCAAAATAATAGATTTTTAACTAAATTATGTGTACTGTACATTACTTTTTAAATATACTCGCGAATTTTTTTCGTTTACTCTTTTGAATGTGCGAAAACATGGGACTGGGACTTTTTCCAGGACAATAAAAATCAGTTGGGGATCAGATGTGAAGGTATTCGTCTACACAATTTATCTTGCACAATTGAAAATAAATGTATTTAACTTTAAAACATATAATAGGAAAGAGACAAAATATTTCTAATTTTCATTGTTATGTTACGCTGCTTTCCCAGTTCATTTTACTGGACATTATGTGTATGCATATTGTATTAACATTAACTGGACAGTCTGTAGCAAACGTAATATACTATAACTTGCTAGTAAAATTGAATGTTTTGATACGGCGAATGCTTGTAATCTGTGTCGTGGTATAAAAAAATTGATCTTAAACAGGTAAAGATTAAAAACATATATCGTGAAAAGAGTGGTGTATAGCCAACTTATCCAAAAAGTTGATCTGGTAAAAACGGATTGCATTTCGTCTAATAATGAAAGAAGCGAGGTAGAAGACATGATGGAGTGTATCGCGTATCAGCTTTCTGTTTACGATTATTTTTATAATTAATTACTTTTGCAAGTATTTGTTTCAATTTTAATGCGGTTCAAAATGTTTCATTTGAGCGCCTCGGAGAGGAGGCCCAATGCGACTCCCAAGGGACATGACTACTGCCCTCTCTGCTCCCATAATACATCAACTTATGCAACCTACTCCAGATGAAGGCCTCGTCATAAGTCTTTCCAATGTTGAAAAATAACTGTGTAACAAACTTTCAAAAAGTGCGACGGAAAAAATCAGGATGTTAAATATTTAATGATTCCTTTTTGTGCATTAAGAATGGAATTCAAAATTCTTCATTTGAAGAGAAAATTATTTGAACAAATTTTTTGTTTTATTTTGGTGGTTATATCAAGCCCTTTTAACTATAAAATTTAGTAATAACGATAAGGAAGCGATAAAACTTCTGTTACGTCACTAAAAGTCACTGAACACTCGTTGATATTGTTTCCAAAGGTACCAGCCATGTAACTAATAGGGTATCAGAACTACCTTTAGTATTACTACAGAATCAACTCTTCGGAGTAGGCACTTCATCAATTCCTGGTGTACAGTTGGCTGCACTTCTTTCCATTCTTCCTGTAGCGTGATTAATAGTTGATAGTTTTGTTGATCGATTGAGTCTTGGCATGCAAATGACTTTAGCTTAAACCAAAGATGATTTTTTAAATTGGGGTTCAAATTGGGGCTTCGGGCCGGCCAGTTAGTAGTCACGCCGTTTTGTCATCGAATCACGGTGGTGTTGGCCTTTCTTTGTGGTCAAGGCATTTACTGTGCTGGTGCAAGAACGGGCCTATTCCAAACTAGTGTCACATTGTGGTAAGCTTGGTATTGTCAAAATTGTCTTCGTACATGGCAGATTTAATCGATTAATCAAACAAAAGTAATGGCCCAGGTCCATTAAGCTATCGACACAGCACACTTGTGTAGTCAGTTTTTCAGGTATCACCATGTCCACACCATGTCCATTCAAGTGCCAGGGCATATAGAGCGACTAGTTTATCCATAAAACATTCTTCCATTGTGCACCACAAATAAATATACTGTTTACTACCAGAATAAAGCAATCTATGAAGGGAAATGCGAGCTTGAAAAATGTGGTACAAAACATTAAAACAAAAGACTTCTGCAGATTCATAATATTAGTAACTACCAGAGGTTACACAATTAAATTATAAATAAAAAGAAGTTAAATGAAGAAATATCTAGGAGGATTTATGACCCAGTATTTAAAAATAATATTTATAAACATACACATTTCTTACAATACTTATAGACACAGCAAATATATATTTTAGATTTATTTTACATTAATCTGTAAATCAATATTAATTTAAAATTTTTATCTTGTACTCCAAAAAAATTTAATGCATTACAAAGATATTTTCATTCCACGATTTTAGTAGCTCAAAATTTTATTTCTTGACTTCCAATTGATCTATATGTCCCATCACACACGACACAAAATTATGAAGAAAATAATTTCCAGTTAACCAGTTACTTGAGGAAAGTTAGGAGTAGTGGTTGAGCCAACTCGGTGAACATTATTCTGACATCACAGGAAATGGAACCGATGCCGGATTCGCCCCACTGAAGTTGAAGTTAAGTCATTTTTGCAGAGCCCAAACGAAGTAATAAGATTAAAACAAGGAAATAGTTAACATTGAGAACCTGAAAAGAGAACTAAAAAACCCTCTGCAAACAGAGAAAAAAATAACTACTTAATTATCAACTGAGCACGAACACATTACAAATAACAAAACTATGAGGGTTCGGAGGAACTTACACCAGAACAGTTCGCTGGTAACCAAACAACATAAATACTACCGTACAGTCTTCGGTAAACTACATTGTTCTAGAATTGAACTAAACTACATAATTAAAAAACTAATTTCCGTACACTCGGTGATTACATAATTCTACAAAAATGATAGACTGGATCAGCGGCAGAATGCATCCAACAGTAGTCACAGGAAAAGTTGAAGTGACTCGAACACCTGTGTTGCCGGCTTATGGATATGCTAAAATTTTAGTTCCAAAGTGGCCACTAGATGGCACAGGGATGCAGAAAAGTTCGCTAAAGCCAGTACAAAGGGCATTTTTTTTGTATAAGCTTGCACCAACAAAGGCCTACGACAGCTAAATTTGCGGGGACAGGAGCATTACTGTACCAAAGACAACACAGTGTGAAACTCGTGCACGGTAAAAAAAAAAGCATGAGAGCGCACATATGGTTTAAGGTAAGTGTTGCAAGAAGACGCAGCATCGTTACTGAAAGCTGTGTGAAGACCCTCTTGCCTGCCTGTACATTTAAGACTGTCGGAAAATAACCTATATAGCCCCAGAAAAATAGCCCCTTAATATACACATTATTATCTTAAAACACTATAACTTAAACTAAGAGTTCCTCAAAATGGCTTAAAATAATTAAGATCAAAACCAAAATACATTAAGATAAACAATATTAAGAAATTTGCAAAAAAAATTTTAACTGCACAATTGCAATCCACAGTTAAATGACAGTGCACCACTCGATACTTTTTCGAGCATATATGTTTACATATGTGATAAGTGACTTTCTGGCAATGGCACGATCATGAAAACCAAGTGATATATTCTGGTGGAGAGTCTTATATCTAGTACACTGAAAGAAATCAGCAGAAAGAATTTAACATAACAGTTCTGTAATGACATTTTATGGCAGTGACAACTAAACTGTAGTACCAGCAGCATGGTCTGTAATCCTTTGTAATCCAAACTGTTCGCAGAATAATCTAAATTCTATTAAAAGCTAATATGTTGTGGGAACCACCTTTTATGCAGCAGAAAGTGTTTTTTTTTCAGACTGACGAATTTGAGACAGTGAAAACAGGGTGACAAAGACTTGCAACCATTACAGTATAGTTAACATATGGAGCACAAAATCTATGAAAAATAGAACATGCCAAATATTTTATTCAAAGTTGTCTGTACTTACATCTAAGATTGTCATCATTCGGAGACGTTGCCATGTTTGTGTAACATGTGTATGTATTACTAACATAGTGTATTATCCCACAATGTAAGTGTATGGAATTAGCATAATGTTTATAAGTGATCTGTGGAAAGTTGTAGTGATCAAATGTGATAAAAAGTTTCAGGATATTGAGTCAGTCTAGCCACTGCGCCGCCATGAGCCCTACGTGCATATCAGCGATATTTGGTGGGGTAAGTATGGATAACACGACTTGTTCCAACATTACTTGGCGTCATTAAAAAAAGCAACATCATGGACTGATAGCAAATGGTTGCTATTAGCCTGGCGTTGAGATTCATTGTTGGAACATCATGTATTTAATTTCTTGAAAACGGCGGCATTTAGTTTAAAAACACAAGACAGAAGTTTAATTTACTATGTAAGGTAGATTACAAATCCACAGGAAACAACCAAGTGAAACAGTTACTCATTTATTTACACGAATGTGCTGCCAACCCCACTCCCCCCCCCCTTTTTTTATGGTTGTTGGTTTGAAACTGGAGCCCATATTTTTGTTATTTGTACTTCATCGTTTAATAATGCAGTATCCAGAAACTCGGACATTTATCGATCATTCTAGCTGTTTCACTAGTAAAATACATCTGCTTCAACTACATTTTCAAAAGCTGTTTTCGCCCCTTCTGAATAGACTTACGCCATATGTTGTGTATACATTTTTGTCCTATTATTTGATGAGGAATCACCCGCCTATGTTTTTCGGAAGAGTTTAGTTCTATCCTGTATACACACATACATGTTAATACACACTATTTTCATGGATACCACTGACATGTGCCACACGAGATCTTGTATAGTTGAAAACATAACGCTCACCTACTTCATTTAAAAGATCAAAGCAATCGTTTTATTCATCGACTGTGGCTACGACAGTTGCCATTGGGGTACGCCCAGTCATTTTTAATGCGAGGAAGCATGGTACGCATCAGTAATAATTATCTGTTATTCTGTGACCACCTCGACTTTTGATTTCAGGTCACATGATTAAAAGGTATGCAGCAACTATATCGATTATCGATTTTATTCCGTGTGCTGGTGTGTGAGCCAAGCCTCAGGGGAATTTTATATATATATATATATATATATATATATATATATATAAATATATATATATAATTTTCGTTTGAATGTTTTGTGTGTAACGTACTTTGATGCCTGTTGCATCCTCCCTGTCTGAAGATTCATGGAATGAGACACACAATCACATAATGAAGTACAGCAGATTGGATGATCAGTCCAAGCAACCATCCTCTCTGGGGTGCTGATGTTAACATGTTTAATTAAGTTGTTACATCCGAAATTCTCCAGAACCCACAACTCCTCTAACACAAAATGTGCCAAAACGAGAAATGAGACCTTGCTATACCAACTCATGTTTTAATATGCACAAATGTAGTATAACCTAAAAATTTTGAACCTGGTCCTCAAAATTAATGCAGCAGCCACAGCTGCACAATTTTTATACTACATTATGTATTACATTAGGTAAATTTCTTTATTAATATCTCAGTTGAAGCGTTAACAAAAACCACGACAAATAATGGATACAAAATAGTGGGAGACTATATAAAAACTGTTTATATTACTAGTGTTATCTTTAGATATTCCTGCTCGATACCGAGGATTGTGCAATAAAGCAGAGAGGAAACAGTCATGTCCCAACTATTTTGGAGCCAATTTGCCAAAAAATTAGTTTATAATAAGGTTTATATATAGCATGGTCATCAGAATGCATGGTTCTATATGAACTAAGTTATCTGTGGTGGAACTTACATTCTCCATGTTTACATTGCTATTAATATTTAAGTTTTGCCGGTAATATTTATGATCTTGAACTACCTCCTTAATGTTTCCTGTAAATTATGTTTTATCAAAAATCTACTGGCAAAAATACTGTAGAGATCAGAATTTAATGGGATAAATTAACCTACAAAATCTTTGACAGGTTTGAATTCTAGGGCAATACTCACCACATTATTAACACACTTGATGCATAAACAGGCCTTCAACCTAACAAAAGCTGAGCACAAGCTTCCAAAATTCGTAGCTATATTTTCAAATTCGTATTATACCTTACTATGTGATTGGATTGAGGATAAAAAGTTGATGTTACAATTAGCTTTGTAACCAAAAAGCATAGCCCCCCCCCCCCCCAAGAATACAAAATAACGTCGCATTGATCAGTTTTTACCGTAGTGAGTGAACCAGATACTCTGCTCCAGATTCTAAAAAATCTGGAATAATTAGTACTTTTAGAGCGAAGAAAGCAAAAAATAGGGGAAAATCCACAGTAATCAAGATACCAGCGAATACCTACGTACTAGACGGTAAAGGACCCATGACATATAAAAAGAGCCTTTGTCAGGAAAAGTTGCCACAAAGGCAGCACATTTACCTGCAATTGTAATGTGTGTGTATGTTTCGCCTGCTGTCTGACCCCAAAACTCGGTGTGACTGACAAAATTTATTTTATTTTACGTCGTCACAAGACATCTGTTGTGTGTAACAAACTAAAATTGGTGCTAAAATAGTAATGTGTGAGTAAAATATATATTTTTTAAAATCATAACAATACTTTTTGGATACTAGAAGCCGAATGTGCTGCTATCCTTTTAGTGTGCACCCAGGCCTAGCCGTGTTACTAAATTATTAGTTTAGCATGTGAAAAATACAAATATACGAACACACAAGCAAATGTGTATATATTCTGTCAGTTCAGAATATTAAAAAAAAATTCCATGTTCAATGATTGAGCGTGCTCATGACACTGAACAGCCTAGCATGTTCAGAATGGTTTTCCATTGTTTTAATGGATATGTTTTCTCTTCAAAAATTTAACTATGCCGTAGCAGTACTTTTGTCACAGTATGTGATAGCGGATTGCCCCAATATTATTCTAGTTCAATTTTGCTAAGAGAGCAATTATAATAGGTTTCCATTATTAGGCTATATCAGAGTAAGTATTGGTTTTTTTGCAGGTAAGTTCATTTTTATTTACCAGGTCTGAATGTTTTTCAGAACTTGCAATCAAATGTGCATTACAAATGAAAATCTTTGAAGAACTGTTATGTATTCGGTACATCGCAAGTTATCTTATCTGGTGTCGGGGAAACCACACCGAATGAACACCATCATCATCTTGTTTCAGGTGTTGACGATAGGCAAACCATCTGACTGACAAACTGTGCTCTTGATTACATAGAAATTACCAGTTTTATCGAAGTGAACAATAATTACGTGTAGACCACAGATCACCATATGATGTTCTAACATCTATGTGAAAAGTGTGGTGCATAAAGTTTTAAGACTATATAGGGCTATTATCGCTCCTTTCTAGCATATGCAGAATTTACATTCATAGAAGGAAAACTTCACTCAATGCATATGCGACAGAAGCGCGGTGTTCAATAACTTCACTGTTGCATGCGCACACCATGACTCCAACCCGCCGTTCACCTCAACCATGATTCTTTAGCTGGAGAGACAAATGAGGATAAGAAGTAAATTTTCACAGCAGTTATGTTAAATGTCACTAAATTAAAATTTATGTGTGTGTGTATGTATGCATGTGTGTGCGTGCGTGTGTGTGTGTATATACATATATATATATATATATATATATATATATATATATATATATATATATATATATATATATATATATATAATTTATTTTTATTTTTTTTTTTACGGCCGCCAAACTCATTTTACTTTTAATTCTCCATCCAAAATGCAAACTGCCAAAAAATTGTTACATGTACAGCATAATATTTCTCCATTATCATACCACAATTTAAAAAACAAAACATGGATTAAAAATCTGGCCTAGTAAAAAAATTTATTAAAATTTTTGCTTACAACATCACAAACGGAGATAACAATAAATTTGATACTTACTTAAGCATTACACATAATAAAATCCTATAGAATCCCTACACTAAACATCCTACATTAGTATAACATTAATTTTCCCCATCCCTACAATGACTAGCAGAAAGACCCCATCATGAGACCTACCGCGAGTGTTTGCCGACGACCAGGATGGCGGGGTTAAATATCCATGGGTCTGTATAGACATTCACGCCTCAGACACCTCCTAGAAGCTGAAGAATCATTCTTCCAATCAAATTCAAAAAGTCGCCGATAGCCGCCATCGGTGACAGTTTGGATTTTTGGACCTTGGCGTCGGAGTTTCGACGTCGTTTTGTGCATGCCATTTGACTGTTTGGCGCGTTTAATGAACTTTCAATTTTTGGATACTTTTTTTGTGTGGATTTTGGTGATTTTTGCTGTTATTGCGTCATTCGTTTTGGGTCGCGTGCTCAGCCGCTGGCCACATCCTTTAAAAAAATGGCCGATGACGAGCATGGCGATGTCAGCAATGTGACATTCAATTCACATGGTAGCACCTTGGCGAGAAGGAGAGAAGCGGGCAGTCGACCACCCAATCTTGCACGATCCGTGGTGCAAGCATCACACATCAGCATACAGGCCACATTGTGCCATGCATTTAGGTTTTAACCCGGACAAAATTATTAACAGAACGAAACCTTTTGTAATGTGTTTGGCACCGTCCCCTCGTCATTTTCTGAAAATTCCCCACCAAAGCAGCCTTTTACTAAAAAAATGTACATCTCCAGAACGAAAACTCTTAGAAAGGCCCAACTTGTGCCATTCTCTTCTATTTTGACGGTTCTACATGGGGAAAAAATATTTTTTACCTTCCAAAAAGATAAACATATTGATAATCTTTTTTTTTTACGAAAATATGGTTCTTCAAAACGAAAAAAAAAATCAACTTTTTAATCTTATAGTTTTGCTGTTAGTTTTATAAGTTTTATTCTCAAACAAAAGTTGTAGAGCTGTTTAAACCATATCAGATTCATATATTACTATTGTACATACGTGAAAAATGAACGGCCAATATAAGCATTAAATATGCAGTGTTTCTGCGTCGACTGTCACCCCGGCTGCGCCGCAGCTCGAGTAACTAACTATTGGCTCAATTTCGGTAGGAGCTGCTAACTTTAAATACAGTAATAAATAAAATAAGTTATTATCTGAAGTAATCTACGTTTAAATACTGAGATGACTGTAACTAAATTTAGTTTTCGTATTAAAATTAATTAAAATATATTTTACTACTTACATTTCACACAGAAATGCTGTAAAAATAAACATTTTCCTCGTTACAAATTTTAAAGTGCCACAACAAAGTGTAAACATAAAGAAGATTACCTGTTCAAATGGTTAAGGGTAGGATCATCGTTCGAATTCTGCAGATAATCGATACCATCATCTTTCTCTATTGGCGGCAAGCGATTTAAGCATCCGAAGCCAGAGCAGTAGCCACACATATCAGTACACTTCAAACAATTTTCTTAGAAATTCACAGCTTCGGTGGTCACAACCAGTTTTGCAGATGCACGATACCAAGCATAAAAGCTTTTGTGGCACTAGTTATAACAATGTTGGTATCGGGGAGTATTGGCCATTTTTGAACTTCCAACCCCAAACAGTAGGCTCCATCGCCCAGTTTTTCCACTCTGGTACCCGATGGAAAACACTAAATGAATGCTGTTTAGTAGCTTCAGATTTTGGAGGTAAAACTGGCATTCTAAAGGTACCATCGATTTTTTGCTTAGCTATATTTCTAAGGTACAACAGGTAGCGCAGCTTATTTATATTTTTCGAAGGTTTCCCACCATGAATAGGGCACATAAATGCTTCTCCAGCATCAGCGAACTCTTGTGGGGAAGAAGACTTGTAATCATTCCCCCTTATTCCTCACTGATTCGTCATGTTCCAGTTTTACAAATGGCAGTGCAGAGACGAAGTGGTATCGTACCCAGTAAAGGCATGTATGAACAACATGTACTCCTTCATTGAATCCAACACCTCTTGAATTTGTGTTATGTTGAACACTTTCCTGGTTCTTTTGTCTTCACTAGGTAATAACATATATGTATTTCGTTCAGAATGTGCAACAAGTAGTACGAGTCAATCAGTGTCTTCTCCAACCAATATTGATGTTTTTCCAAGCTTACCTTTTGACACTGCATTCAAAACAAACAAGGTATCAGAATCTGTCTCAACTTGGGCAGTATGGACTCCTGATTTCTGTAGATGTGTTGAAAGCAAAGATATGAGTTGTGTTTTATTGCTAGAATGAGATAAAAGCATATATGGAGGCAACACCGCGAAAGAGTCTTCCACTACAACTACTTCCGAAGAGCACCCACGTTGAAAATGTTCATGGTCTTTAATTGAAGGTTTTCCATATCTATCGAATATAACAGTCATATCAGATGATATAACTCTGCTAGTTACATAAACACATTTACTTACTATTTCTCCATGTGTTTCATAGCGTTGCCAAGAACATAAATGCAACAAATAACCGCCATATGTAACATATGCAGTGTTCCCTGATTCATTTGGCAAATCAGAACTTGGTTTGAGGTGGTTTTCAAGAACAGGCAATAACGCAGCTTTACCAGAGCTTTTTCTCATATTGCAGTTTTCAAACAGAGCTGGTGGCCAAGCAGAAAGTTCGTAGCTGAGGTTTTCTGTGAGCTCTTCATCTGATCTCACCACACACAGCATGCGATGGAAAAGCTGAGTTGGATTAACTTCAACGAAATGCTCTCTGACCTGGATATATTTCGTGGCTTTCAAAAGTGTTGTCACAACATCTTTTCTCTTCAGAGTTATGCCACTGAATAGCTTCCCAACCATTGCTTTCATTGCGCTGATTCCTGTGTCTTTTGCAGAATCACAGTTTACTGCTGATGATGCTCTCAAGCCATTTGTAACACAAACAAATGAAGGCGACCCTGTTTCAAATGTGTTGTGAAGCTTCAACCAATCTTGCAGTCTGAGTGCGTCATTCTTATCTCATGTCTTGTATGACTCTCTGAGCTCCCCATGTTGATAGGTTGTAACAGAGTATACTCCGGCCACCTTATCAAGTGCATCAACTACTCTTAACAGTTGCAGGCATAGCCTTGATCCATTTAGACATAGTGGTACTTGATAAACCTCTTCGATGTATTGATCCTCCTGTGGACTTCATTGAATGCATTAAATATGGTTCGATTATCATGTCAGTCCAGGTTCCGGACCAAAACTTTTAAGTTCTCTATATTCTAAAATGTGATTTCCCGACCAATTGGTCCAACTCTTCTGTAGGCAAAGATTCGCATAAGCTCAGCATTCGTTGTAAGTAAATATGTGCCTTTTTGGTGTAGTTCAAGTTTCCAGCAGCACGGAAATAAGGAAGCATACTTTGGACACAGAATAGATGCAGGTTCCAGTTTCCAACACGCTCAGCTCTAACATACAAAAGTACAATTTCTACCATTTCAGTGCATTGAGCCCATAGTTTACCAGTGCGCCCATAGCTTACCAGTACGACTTGCAACTGACAGCTAATCAAGCTTTGAATCAATGAGTTGGATAACTGTCTGTACATCTCTACATTCAGTTATGTGTTCAGGAAGTAGACTGCCCTCCAATATGTCGCAAAAAATATCTTCCAGGTTGTGTATAATGTGTTGTTCTGGGCACATTTGAAATATTATACTTAATAATGCTTGTTGAGTCAGAATATGAGCTCTCACAGCTCTGGAGTACTGCCCACCGCCAAGTATATGACCCACAGTGTTCTTTGTGTACATGGTATGCCACATTATCTTCTAATCTGCAACAACACATGATTTTGCCTATTGCTCCAATGAAGGGTATTAAAAGGTGAAATCCTCCAATTCTAATTTCAACCAGTGACAAAACACTATCACGAGGCGCTGCCAAAAGAATATCGAATATCTTGTTACAACGTGGTTGATCAAAAGTAACAATTTTTTTCTTTTGCCTTCTTTGGCAGCATATACTAAAGCAGTATATATGGTAGACTGATTGTTTGGGTCATAATTTATGAAAGGTAGTGGTACTAATGCAGACTTGTCACGAGATAAATTGTGTGCACAACCGCCATTGAACTGTTCCAACTAGGTTTACTTACAGTTGAAGAGTCTGATGTAAATACTACAGCCCAGAGTACATCTAAAAGTCCCGTGTTTTGGGCACTATCAGGTTTCAACTGTACACTTAAATTAGTTAGATCAGTTGCTGTAATTTGAGAAAGTCCGACAACAGATGGCTGCTTATACCAAACCATTGGTAAATAGGCTAATGATCCTACTGCAGATGTAGCTGTTGCAGGTATATTTCTGGGAACTGGATTTTGGTTTTGCAGTGTAGAACATGGAGTAACAGTTTGTACACCATTCATTACATGAAACTAGCCATAACCATCAAGAGTTCGTAAATTATAATCAGCATTATCAAGAATGTACTGAACATAAGTCGGTTTTTCAATACATTTTGACGAGTTCAATGTAGCAAAAGCCCCGTACTTCAAAATCTCTTTTAAGTGCTGCAGACACGCAAATTCGATAAAATGTCTATTAGCAACTTTGATCCGAATTGTCTATGCAGGTGAATACTTAACCCAATGTGTATGGGTGATACAAAAGATCTCGGCCTAGCAGCAGCCACAATGCAGTGTTGTATTGTAAGTGATTTAAGGTGATACACATCTACATTTTCATGGGAATTTTTTGGTAGAATGATTTCATTCTAAAAAGTGACAGTGATTCTGGCATTAGATCAGGACCTCCGCATGATATTTCCTCTGCCATTGGGTGTGTTTCGCAATTGTATGCACGAGAGCGAATGTCTTCCAGGATAATTTTTGCTGCCATTACCACAATCCTATTTCTTTCATCTGTTTGATCATTTTTATTTTCTTCATACCATTTTACCGCAAAAAAAATTATCTTTGTACCCAGAGAAACAAACAACAGAACTACTGTATTTCTGTAAATACAACATAATCGCCGTAAAACTCTTTTGATTTTCTTTTCAAGTGTTTTTCGGAATAAGGAACTGTTGTTGAATCTAATCATCTCATAACACCTGTCAAGTCATTGAAGGAAAGCTGGCATTCCTCGTTTTCTTCTATGTAATCACACAATTTTATAAACGATTCGTTAATATCATTACGAATGGGGCGACCTGCACATTTGTTAACAATGCCTGGGATTTTTAAGTCAAGGCATAAAAAATACTGATAACAGTTGCGATGGTAATGCCCTTCGGCCACTAAGTCTATAACCCCACTTAATCGCAATGTTACACCCCTTCCCCAGTCATCATCCCTAACAATAGCATGCGATCTTATTGTTTCTAATATTCCTAGTGTCCTGACTTTACTAATGTTTTGATTCGGGTTTTCCGAGTCAAAGGTAGCAATCTCTCCACAAAATAAGCAATTATTCTTGAAATTAAAACAGTCTGACTTTAGTGATCTGGCTGTGCATTGCGTAGTTTCATCTTTCTTCACTGGTGGACGCCGAGTATAGTTTTTCCGGCACTGTTCATGGATGTACACAACTTCACTTTCCTCAACACGTTTGTTAACATCATCATCTTTGATACGACTATATTATTATTTTTTTCAATACCATTATTAACACCTCTTATATCTCCATCACTTCCACAGCAAATCACACATTCCATCACTGGCAAAAATTATTTACGATCACATATGAAACAATAGTAGTTACCCGACCGCGCACGTAATGTGGCTAACCGAAGAAGCGATAACCACAGGCCAACAATACGGCAAGCAAGTCGCTACAGGGGAGTGAGCTATTACTGTCTAATCCCTCTGTCGCCTACCAACCTGTTTCGACAATATTCTATTTCACTCTAAACTTCCCAATACAACTTCATACTTCGCGTAAAATAACACATACACAAAATAGTTATTATTATTACTATTGTTAAGACACGTAAATTTCTTTTGCACACAGCAACCTTGCATGTCTTTCACTTAAAGACACTGTATTACTATTTATTGTATTTTTTATTTTATTGTTATTTTTTTGTTATTTTAAAGTTTTCACAATTCAGCAGCGTATTCTGAAGAAGTATATTACGATTTATTTAATGAATTATCCATGAAATACGTAGTTAACATTACTAAGAAATATAACTCCCACATGTGTAGAAATGAGCAATGATTCAAATTTTATGTATTCAAATAAAACATTGACAAAAGAAAAACCCACTTCTTAAGTACATATTATTTACAATTTTGCTGTCTCATTTTTCAATTTAAAAAATCTTAATATTAGGAAAGACAGAGTAACTTTAAATTATCTTGAAAATCAGTTGAATTCAAAGTCCGTCCGGCTACTGGAGCTGCGGCGCAGCCGGGATGACGGCTGATGAGGAAACGCTACATGTTTAAAGCCTGTTTTGACTGTTCGTTTTTTACGTACATACAAAAGTAATACATTTATCTGGTACGCTTTTAACAGCTCTACAACTTTTGTTTGAGAAGAAAACTTATAAAGCTAATTGCAAAACTGTAAGATTAAAAAGTTGATTTTTTTTTTGTTTTGAAGAACCACGTTTTTGCCAAAAAAAAAAAATTTATCAATATGTTTATCTTGTTGAAAGGTAAAAAAAAAATATTTTTTTTTCATTTAGAACCATCAAAATATAAGAGAGTGGCACAAGTTGGGCCTTTCTAAGTGTTTTCATTCTGGAGATATAGATTTTTGTGTAAAAGTCTGCTTGGGCAGAGGTTTTTCCAAGATGGCGGATTTTTCTGCAGTGGGAAACTTAGGGAATTTTCAGAAAATGACGAGGGGACGGTGCCAAACACATTCCAGAAGGTTTCGCTTTGTTAATAATCCTGCCTGGGTTAAGCCCATTTTTCGTTTAATTGCCCTGCACTACCAGGGCAACAAACTGTGGGTCGACTTCATGTTCTCCACCATCATAGCCGCCCACCAGGTATGCCCGTGGACCATCTGGTGAAATCCAGGTAACTCAGTTGCACGTATTGAAACTTAAGTGTTATTACCTTTTATTTCATTAAACTACAAACTAATTCTTAGAATGTTCACGAGTAAAACCACTATGTTCTTAACCATTTTATTCTTGAGCTATAAACATTGACGGAGGAAACTGTGCTTATGCCTTAACATTATGAGGAGAAGAATTTGTTACGAGGGGCTAGTGTAATGTTGTTGAGCTGAGCTCGGTAAGAAAATTATAGTTTCGGTATGAATTACGAGCAGATATTTTGAATTTTTTTTTGTACTGTGCACCAGTTTTTTCACTGCCCAAACCAAAACGAGGCATTCAGACATGGTTCAATACAATGGCCATCTTGAATGCTTAACTCAAGTTATCCAATTGTGTTTGGTTTTGAGTGTTTGGCCTCTTACTCGCTCTGCACAGGCATTCTTACAACATGAACAAATCACTCACAATGCACTGGTTGCAAAATACTAAAATTATCCTTAATTTACTGTGAAGTGAGAGAACCTTTCAAGCCGAAGTGGGGCAATTCTCTAAATAATCGGGAGGTGACTAAAGTCACAAGGTTCACACAAATTAGTTGCAGTTCGACGTTGTAATGAGCCCCAGGGATGAGGTGGCTGTCCCTACATTATGTTCTTGGGTTAAAGGGGGTAAAATTTTTAGATTGCCCAGCACCATAACTCAAAAGCATGAGTTAATGAGGGTTGTTTGGTCGCTAACCTTTGGGTCCCTGGTGGTCCTCGGTCAGATGTAGATGGTGCATATTTTCACTATGTGTGTACCTACCATAACTATTGGTTATTGCATCACTATTTATTATAAACCTGTCGGCGAGACTTTCGCGGCCATCTCACACGCCGCTAAATTATGTTACTTTGAAACTGTGCTGCAAGTAGGTGCAGCACCCTAAATACCCTAGAAGGTTACATACCCAAGAAAAGACACAAGTAGGGTTAAGACTTGTTTTACTACTCGTTTCCTTTGGTACAGTTCACAAATACGATTACTTAAAAAGCATACTGGCTCGTCGCTAGGCCTGCCGATCGCCCTTTCGGAAAATTGGCGCGAAGCCATACAATAAAATAAATGTTGCGCGGCATGCTAAGCCCTGGATTGGAGTCTCAGGAAGCAGATGGTCCACCCCTCGGCAATAAATGCTTAACATTATCTGTATGTTATGTCTATTGAAGTTAAAAATGTCACAACCATAGTGAATATGCAGCTTGGCCTGGGTGCTGAATCCTGACTGCAGCAATGGCGTCGGCTTCGGCGAAATCTTGCCCATGTCGGCGCCATAAAAATGCAAAATACAATTGGTATTAAAATGATTTATCAGATTTCACAAGGCTATAATGTTTACATGCATGCTCATAAAACCTTCGGGAAATTTTTGGAAATACATAGAAGAATACAAAGTTTTAATTTACCTTTTTACAAATGTTCAATGTGCACTCCACTGGACGCATGGCATATGTCTAGACAGTAGTCAAATGCGTCACATATGCATGCGAGCATGTCGGCTGTTACCACAGCCACTGTTGTGCTATGCAGCGACTCAGTTCGCCTACATTTGTTGAAAGGGGAGGCACTTATATGGAGTTTTTCGCAAACCCCTCACAAGATAAAAATCGCATATGCTGAGATCAGGCGACCTTGGAGACCATTGGTACAATGCACGATTCGTAAATCCCTTACAGCCAATCCATCGTTTAGTAAGCTCATTGTTGAGAAATTCTCTGGCATGCAGGTGCCAGTGTGGTGGTTTTCCGTCCTGTTGAAAAATTAAATTATCGGAATGATATCATGACTGCGGAAACTGCCAGATCGCCAACATGTTCAGATATTGCATTCCTGTTTTTTCTGCTTAAAAGAATGGACTGTACACCGGCTCTCAGTAAATGCTGCAGAACTCATTTATCTTTAGTGTGTGTATCTCATACTCGACTATAGTATCTGGCTATTCTGTTCCCCATATTCGTATGTTGTGGCAGTAAACTTTTCCACTTAAATGGAATGTGGCCTCATTGCTGAACACCAAATGTGAACAAAAGTGTCGATTGTCCATCTCCATGAACATAATTAATTCACAAAACTCAAGATGTTGCTAATCACCATCGCGAAGGGCTTGTAGCACTTGAATTCTGTATGGCTTGAAAAACAATCGTCTCCACAAAACATGCCAGACGGTCATATTGGAGATTGCCAGCTCTCGGCTGCCACGAGTAGACTTAGAGGGACTCCATACAGAACACTGCTGTATATGCTGTACTTCTTGTTCAGGTATACGGAGGCAACCTGTAGATGTACTCTTACATAAAAAAAATGGTATCTTGAAACTGCTTGTGCCACAGTCGGGTGCTTTGCGCAGTAGGAGGTGCAGTGCCATACTGTCGATGGAAATCATGCAGCACAGTTAAAACTGATGGACACTTGTTGAAACAGAGAATGGAAAATGCTTTTTGTTGCTGTGTTATCGCCATCCCGAAGCATACTGAAATAGTACAATAGCATACCAGCTGTAATACCATCAGGGCGATACGTACTGACAACCAAGTGAACCGGCGACATGCAGCATGCACCAAGGGAAACTTATCGTTCGATGTGTATTTTACAATTATCTGCAAGACCCTATCTTCATTCATGTAAAAGTTAAAGCCTTGTGAAATGAGATGGTTCTTTAGTTACATGTTGTGCTACAGACCCTTAATTAATGCAACAGATTACATAATAAAACTCTACAGGTTAGTAAAAAATACACTGGTGTCACACAACCCTAATTAAGCGTTATTATGGGTTGGTATGGCACAGGTGTTGATTGAATATTTAATGATGCATAAAGCCATTCTTGGTAGTCGTCTGTAAACAGGAGAAAAACATGTGCATATGATTACTGATTAAAGAATTTACACAATTAATAATAATAATGAGAAATATTCGTAAGCAGCTTCTTCCCAAGGAGATTTGCCTCTGGGCGGGTGCAAGTTCTCCAAAGGGGGTGTGGGTAGCCATGGCCTTTAATAAGAAGATGATAAAACAATTACCTCGAAGATAGTAAATTTAAGGCTCTAAGCCTCTGTAGGCTTTACCTAATTTATAATGTCGCACTTTGATGCAGTTTGTATATTGGTGGCACGGGTGTTCCTTCATGAGACGGGATGCCAGGAATCGTGGTGCGAGCAGCCACGACGTTCCCTCCAATGTATGATTGGCCTAATAGCTGTGGTAATCGAGGGGACACCGTGTTCGGCTGCTTGCTATACAGTTTCAAGGGTTACACCTTGAGGCGAATAAACCAAGATGGGCGCTTGAGTCATGTAGTCGATGGCGACGAGGCAGGAGTGTTCCATCATCATTGTCACTTTCTGTGGTGCTCATGGTTCACAGGTCGAAAAGGCACAGTGTCGACCAGGTTAATTGTCAACTGTGGAGTCACAAATTGTCACTGGAGCACTTGTGGATGTGTGGTTCACGTCAAACATCCTCTCCATCGGTAATCACTTGTCCTTACAGTTCCCCAGGTACCCCATCTTACTGTCAGATTCAACAGGTTGTCGAGGGATGCACATTGTGGTGTGGCCTCAGCTGGTAGGGACCACATGAGTGAGACAGAGTGCTTGCTGATGGTGGCTCAGTTGCAAGACCCCGGCAGTGCTGGTGGGCCGATGCTTGAGTGCAAGGGAAGGGGGCAACTCTTCCACAAGCTGTGCATGCTGTGTGGTATGGGCAGCATGGACACTTGGGTTGGTTGGGGTGAGGGGCAGAACCCTGCTCCGCTGCAATCGCATCTCTATCACTGCTGGGGGTGTGTGGGTGCCGACGTGTCTTCTGTGATCATGAGGGGGGAGGGTGCACTGTAGTCAGACTGTCTAGGCCAGATACATACCCCATCGCTTTGTGGGGCCGCCCACGACTCGGAATCAGCTACTGCATAGCGCCTCGATGATGTCGCGGCACAGCTGGGTGGTAGCTTACCTGTGGGGAGTTCCCACCCAAAGGTTTACCCAATAGCTCACCATCGACTACATATTTGGAGGTGGGAGCCATGATACTGAGCATCGCTATGCTGCATACTATTCTGGAGAGGGCTGCAGTGGCTGCCATTGCAGTTGTGCTGGTTGCTGATGGTAGCTGCTCTTCTGAACTATCGCTATTCTCCGCTGTGTCCTGTATGGGCATCAAGATGCTGGGCATCGCAGGTGGAAATAAGTGCCAGAGGACTCTCCTATCAGTGTCAGGACTTGAAGTTCCCGATTCGCCAATAGGGGCAGTTTCTGTAGTAACCTGTTCCTCAGATGACTGTACACCCATTTTTCTGGGCGTTGTGGCTCTCGGCATCATGGTTCTGGGCATCTCGATGCTGGCCTCTTCAACCACTAGGTGTAAGTCATCTCAGTGTTCTTGCACACTACATCGGGTACTTACTTTGACTAAGTAGGTGGAATAGCCGAGCACATTTATTCTTTGCTCTATTTGATCGGCGATTTTCTTGTGTATACACAAGCTGTCAAGTCTGGCTGTAAGCAGTGAGGTGAGCACATTGTTTGCTAGCACCCACTTCTCGATACAGCACACTTGGTTTGCCTGAGTGGACTGGAGTTTTGCTTCTCTTGCCTGCTGCTGAGCTGCACTGCACTATACTTCACTTCGCCTGTGCTCTCTGTCCACAGATGAGCGAATCCCTTGGCAGAGGCAGCTCATGATGCTACAGTAGTGCAGCTGGTGATTTGCCTGTGGCGAGGTTGACACGATGTTTAATTGTGAACAATGCTGCTGGCAGATGTTCGGCCCATGCAGCATGGTTGTCATCAACCTGCAGGTGCAACTGCATCTTCAAATTCTGTTTTTGATGTTCGGTTGGATTGGCCAATGAGTTGTATACAGCAGCCATGTTATCTACCACCCCCAACTTCATGCACAGTTCATGCCACTGCCTGCTCATGAAATGAATGCTGATGACTTTCTTAAATACCCATTGGTGCCCCCCAGCAAGGATAGATATAAGTTTACTTCACCCGACCTATAATGCATCCTTGTACACTGGAGACATGGTATGTTTCATTCCATCTCGAAAACGAGTCGTTTAACACCACAATGAATCGCTTACCTGCTGTTGTGAATGGGTAAGGTCACATTAAGTTATGAGAGATGGTTACAAAAGGCTCAATTCGGACCCATTGTTGTCCTGTGACATCTCTACAGCGACTTTTGGAACAGTTGCATGTTTTGCACTAAGGCTTGTACTGTCGACATCACGGGCAGCCTCTGGCCAATGCAAATGAACCTGTACAATCCTGCTCATTTGCAGCACTCCCAATAGCCCAGCGAACTGGCTGGAATGTGCATGATGTAGCATAAGTGGCTGCACATCTTTCAGCACAAACAATCGACACAGCACATTCAGCTGGCAGAGACAGGTTTTTAAATCATTTATTTAGACCCACAACCATTCTCCCTCTTTATTGCTTCCCACCTGCCAACATAGTTACAGAGCACTGTTGTTGGGCCTCGTCTACATGCTCACATAGTCCGTACGCATGAGTTCGAACCGTGCCTTCATCTCTATTGTGTTGCAGGTTGCTGCGCCCCCACCAGGTGTTTGGCAGTCAGCTGATGTAGGGGGAAGTAGATCATCCCACTCATCTTCGTCCACCACTACATTTTCGCCCAGTGTGTGTGACAGCTCGTCTGCCAATTGATTTTCCACCACAGTAATGTGATCTACTTCAAAGTTGTATGATTAAAGCAGCAAGGCCAAATGCGCTAGCTTGTTGCATGTATCTCTCATGGAATGGAGTCACATCAAGCTGTGGTTACATGTTCTCATCGTTAAACAAGTACTATAAGTAATTCATGTACCTTTTGATGGCCCACACTATTACTGGGCCTTGGAATTCGTTAACTTTGTACGTATGATCTGTTGGCCCAACTTTCGTGCTGCTGAAAGGAATTATCTGACACTCCTGATAATCCCTTTGTTGAAACAGGATGGCACTGAACATTTCTTGCTGGTGTCTGTAAGTAAAGGTACATACTTGGATCGTGGCATGAATGTGTGGTACACTCTTTGAACAGACACTTGAGTTCAGTAAAATACACATCATTTTAGTCCACCCATTGGTAATTGCCATTAGGGGACAACATATTGGTCAGTGGCACTGTAAATACTGCGAAGTCGCAGATAAACTCCCTAAGCAAATTCACCAAACTGAATGATCTGTGTTACTGTTTACACATGTGGGGCACACTGTAATTACCAAAGAGTGTTAGCTGTTGAGGTGTTAACTGTTAACTAAAGAAAAAGGTCATGATTACTGTGAAGAGAGATTGTGAAATTGGTGTATTTTGATCAAAACAGTTGAAGTGCTACAAGGTTTGTGTTAACAACCATCGCTCACCTACACATACAGATCTATTGTAAGTTAATCGAACTTCAAAATTCAGAGTTAAATTACATAACCTAACCTAACTTATTACGCAACATTCCAATCACATGATGTCGTCTTCTGTGCTCGTCTACAATGTGGCCGAGAAATTGGATGCAGGTATTGCCAATATGACACTTCTGGTTGGCACACATAAACTAGTTGATGGCTAGGCATTCCCGAACCAATGACAAGTGTTGGATGTGGTCCTCCCACATCTCCGACCACACCACAATGTCGTCTAGGTATGCGAGGGCAAAATCGCTTATGTATTGATGGAGTACTCGGACCATCATGGCCTGGAACAGTGATGGCATGCACTAAAGCCTGAAAAGTCTAGCTTAAAACTGAAACATGTGTCCATATGGGATGGTGAAAGCTGTTTTCGCTCAATCCTCTGTCTTAATTGGAACCTGCCATTACCCACTGTGGAGGTCTAATGATATCATTATTTTGGCTCTGCTGAGCATGTGGAGTGTATCCCCGACACTAATGTATGGTGGTGACATGCTTTTAGTTATAAGGTTAATGGGTCGAAAATATATGCAAAAGCACCGCATACCATCTTACTTAGGTGCGAGTTTGATATGGCTGTTGTAGTTTAATTTGAGCAAGTTAAGTTACACCCTCAGCTAATGACTCCCGTATTTGCTGCTGGTGTGGCTGGTAACTGAATGGAGGAGCATAGATAGGCCACTTGTATTCTAATGGTATGATGTGCTCCTATATCATTGTGTAGCATAGTGGATCTGCTGCAGCTAAAACATCGCGACTCTCATGGAGGACGTGTTGCATTGCATCACAAAACTTTGGTGGCTTTGAGTGATCCAGTTTGTCCAGCTGTACTTCAGGGCACAAACTTTGGGTTGCAATCCTAGGTCATAAACTGGTCGCCGAAGTGGAAATGGCTTACAGCTGTCTCTACATTGGTATTCTGCTCTATTAGCCAAGGAATACCTAAGATGGTTTTTTTCTCACAGATAAACTGGCATGATTGCTGTAGTGGTCTCCATGTCATGTATACAGATGGTAACGACTGTTCCGCCCAATGATTTCTCCGAGTTGCATCATGTGAGGCGACTGTTGTAAGTTAAGAATTTCCATAAACCCACACATACAAAGTTGTGAGAAGATGCATTGCCTAAAAGTGCATGACATGGTTGATTATTCAGTTACTGGAATATGGATATTTTGGTGTATGCCATTAGTGAGATGATGAAATATGATTTGTTCTGGTGTATGTTCAAGTAAATTAGCTGTTACCCAGGGGTAGTGGGCATTTAGCCCTGATACCCCGATGGGCTGTTTCCTGCCAGTGGTGCATTACATTTTGGTGCACCTCTGCCCTCAGTACTGCATTTAGGACACTCGTGCTAATGAAATTGTTGGCTTTCACAATTCCGTCACACGAGGGGCGTGCACCCTTCCTGTTCGTCCCCTCGAACTACCCTCTCCCGAGATGAATCTGGGCTCGCTGGTGTATCAATGGTATCATGTGGGTATACAGGATTCTTGCAGGCTGGGGGGTTAATGACCCATTTTTGCTGTGGCCAGCTGCTGGTTACAAAGTTCTGCTACCCTGATCCATATCATGTGCGCAGCATGTGAAGAACCCATCCCTTTCATGGCAGAGATGTTCAGTATCCCTGGCAGATTTACATGAAAACATATATCCTTGAATGAAAGAGTGGAACTAGAGCAGTTTGGTTTTTCTTGCACCGTGGTTTCGGGGTCACTTCCTCTAACATTTCTGTTTCTGACTTTTGCGGATGAAAATGTTTAATTATGTTAATTTTCTGCATATAAATGCAGTTTAAGGTTTCGCCATGGTTATGTATTTCCAACACAGCTCGGCTCTGGTCTTTGCAATGGGAATAACCTATTAAGTAAAATTGTGCTGGAACCCATTTAAAAATTCACATCATTACACGCTGTAGTGGTTTACTATTCACCACCATAACAATTCCCCACCCATCAATTGGTTGCCCACACAATTGGGCCCCTTCTGCTCACATGCACCAAACCATGTCAAACATCAGGTGCAGTCTCTCAGGAATGCCTGTGGTACTTGGTGGTCATCCCAGAGAAGTGGGCATTGATTCGAACAGGGCTGATGCGCTGACCTGATCAGCCATGTTTGTCTGTGCTGCTGCTGGATGCTAATTGACAGCCTGGGGAACTGTCATATACCCTGGGGATGCAGTTGTAGATGATGTGCATGGCTGTGGCCACACAAAGCCAGTTGGTACTAGTGGTGTCGGGGTGAAGCCCATGTTGTTGTTTGAGGTTGCAGTTCTGTAGAGTTTTCCAGTGGTTTTATATAGTGTTGGTTCTTTCCTGCGCTCATGGCTGGTGGGTGTGGCAGCATCAGCTGCGGTGATGGGATACTGTGAGTGCAGCGATAGTTGCCAGCTGCGACATTCGCTCGCTCTTGTGAAGTTACACACTGCCAGTATGTGATCCACCATCAGTTCTCACATGCAACAGTTTCTGCACTCCCCTGTTTGGACTGGTTTTGGTGACAGCTTTAGAGGGGAAGTAAAATTTCTCACGTGAGAATATATGCAGTTGCCTGGTATACATGTATAACGGCCTGTATACAGCTATTACACAGTATGTTCTTGATTCTGCCCATAGTTGCCTCTTCATTACTGGTTAGACACTCGGTGTGGAAAAAAATTGTCGCTATTGACACACTGTATTGTCCGCAGACTGGTACTTTCATAATTCTGCAGTTTTGCAAACAGTTTTCACTTAAATTGTGCGATATTATTGAGTCAAAATGTAAACATGTCTCTGGTTGCAGGGGACACATGCAATCGCAGCTGCTGTGTAAAGGGCCGACAGCGGCCCAGACAATTCATGGTCTGGTGCAGTTGATGTACAGTGGTGTAACTTCGCCTGCAGTAGTGCAGCTTCATGAATGACCGACACGTTCGTGTTTAGAACAGTGGATGTCGTCTTCGAGAAGTAAATCGTTGTTTGATTCACGGCACAGACATATTATGTCGCAGAACAGGTTGGACAGTGTGAGTGGCCATACATGCTTCAGGCAAAGTGTTTGTAATTTTCCATTAGTAGTACACCAATTCATGGTATTTTGCCCTTATCCTCACTGCATGCATGGTTTTGAAGCTCGGTATGTCATCGTGATAGCTGTTGACATCGCGGTTGTTGAACCTGCCCGATGTGCAGAAGACTCCTGAAATGCATGTGTGGAAGGAGCGGAACTGGTTCGATCGGCGGAAGTGGTAGTCACCACACACACTCGCATAAGGCCAGATGGTCTCTCAGTCGCCCACATCCTTCATGATGTTGGGGGAGAGTGTTGTCGCCAGGCTGTCTGGCTCGTCTGACTATTCCAAAATGGTGGCTATTTGACAAGGTATCCTTTGTAGCACAGATTGCATCACAATGGTGAAAATATCCACAAAAAATTTACGAATGAATTTTGTAAGTTACAATGTCCGAAACATTCAATTCATTGACAAAAGACGGCAATTGCATGACACGCGTACATTGGCAGACTTACACAAAATATTCAGTTAAGTGCCTAACTTTACCCTGAAATGTCATGTGATGTAAGATTGAAATAAACAAATTACAGAAAATACACAATACTGGTGAACTTTACCCTGAGATGCCATAAGATGCAAAAGGGAAATATGCTGATAAAAGTTACTCTAAATGTGCATGACAAAAAGGCCAAGGGATTTTTCACTGATCCCACACGGCCTCAAAATATTACTCGTACAGATGTGCACTATTTTCTTTAATAGACTCACAAGTTATGAAAGCCATTTTGACATAGTTATGAGCATCTGGGATGAGAACGATGTCCCTACCTTACCTTGTTGAGTTAAGGGGTGTAAACTGTTTAGATTGACCGGCACAATAACTGAAGAGCACGAGTTAAGGGGGGGTCGTACATGCGATGGTCTGTGGTTGCCTGGTGGTTATCAACCATTGTGTGCTCTAGCCAAAACATATTTTCCAATAATATTATATATGTAATATGAAAATTGAAATGGTGACCTTGTATTGCCACACAACACAACCCTACACCACACGAGTCGAGGTAGCAGACAAAAAATGGGTGAACCAAAAAATGCAATAAACATCATCAAAAATCGAACTATAGTGTTTACAAATGCTAGCAGTCAGAAAACGCGTAGGCGTCGTTCCGAAGTGGCACAAAACTGGGAAAACCAAACAGGAATACGGGAAATTGAAAATGAAACATGTAAAACATAATATCTACAAGGGTGTGCTACCACAATTATAAGAACCATAGAATAAGCTGCCTACGAATGGCTGAAATTTACTCGTACTAAATTACAGTAAAACCAGCTTAAAATACCAACTAACATGCGGGTCAATTGCAAAGTATGAATCTTAAAAACCCTTAAAATAATCTTTAAGACTGTGCATATGCTGGCTCATGCCATGCAGCATGATGATGAACTAACATAAAACCAGTAGAGATGTGACGTGGACAGCTACATGGAGAAGTGCACGTCAAAACAGCATGTCAGTATATACATAAGCCAAACTGCCCTACTAACATACATCAGCATGTCGGAGTACATAGTAGAAAGAAGAGGGGCATAGGTAATCCCTGGAAGAGCCAGCAGGGTCTCGCACACTCGACGGAACAGCGAAACGTTACTGCTACGCCTTCCAGTGTCGACATTTCGAGCATGTCGCACCAGTCATATAACATCAGATGTCCTGCAAACAATTTCACTTATGTTCCTGCATAATCATACCCATTTCTACATATAAATTAAGGTAGAACTAATCGAAATGAGCATATTCCACATTACATCCTCTGCTGCCCAATATAAGTCGGCCACTACTGATGCCGAAGTCTCCTCCTAGGTGGCCAGTCCAGGACGAAACATAGCTCAGTAGACATAGGCACTCTATAGATCTTGGAGAAAAAGAATCAAAAGAACAGTGCACAAAGTTAAAGGTACACACAGTGTTATGCACGGGCCGGCCGCGCCTGCCATACCTGATTATTATCCCACCCGAAACAGACTTGGGCCAGTCTCGAACGGCTATTGACAAATATAAGCCGGGCTGGGTGAATGCCAGATAATCGAAGGAGGTCCAGCCAGAATCTATATCGGGCCTGATCAGGCTGTTCTTTCATGCATCGGGTTCGGGCCTGGCAGTCAGCGACACCATACCTGCATAATGTTTTGTAACCTGCGAGCTGCAGTCCTACTTGACGTCTTCCTCTGAAAATTGTGAACATTGTTATTTCCAGTGAAATGGAATGTAATGCAATATGGCTCCAGGTGACACGTGCTCGTGTCCCTCACCTTCTAGATAGTTTGCCGGGCCAGCTGAGCAGAGCATCGATAGACTACAGCAAACGAGTCATTGACCATTTTCAGTACACGGAAAACACACCCAATCTGCCGATACCAGCTGCACCTGCCGGACAGAAAACTATTGAAAGTCGTTGCCAAAACAGCATGCCCGGAATTCCGTGCCACCCTAATTCCATTATTAAATGATACATTGGAAGATTTTATGTGCACCACCATAATCCTTGAGCCCAACCTGGGACAACAATGCCGCAATCCGAGTGCTGTATGACAGCACTAAGAGCAAAGAAGTGTGGAAACGGTAGCGGACATAGTGAAAGTCAAACCACTTAAAATTACTAATATTTCGGCCAAAAACAAGATAAACATTTCAGAAAACATTTGGGATCCAAAAACCAACATAAATCGGGCGATAAGAAGCATAAGGAAAATGGTGCTACGAACATTGTGGGCGAAAAATGCAGTGTTTGGGAAAAAATATACTGCCCAAGCGACCATGCTGGTATTGCAGTTGGCACAGTCAATGCCCGAATAACCCGCATTTGTATCATGTGCAAGAAGATGCAAGTAAACAAAAGCAGAGAAATGGGAAGCAGGGTTAAATGGGTCGGATGCTCGTGACACCATGCCCCCGCAGGAAATACACAATCGACCAAACAGTATTAGGACACCCGTGAAGATAGGAAGTTCAGTAAGTCAGTTTATTTGTGTGGCCGCAATACGCTGCAGGCCGGTGTAGAACCAGTTGACAAGGGGATGGCACAAGGTACACTGATATCGGACTTCGATAAGGGCGTGATTGTGGGCTGCCATCTCAGTGGGCTGGCTAGCCGGGCGATTGTGCGGAAAGTAAACAGGCCCCAAAATCAACGGTCGCATTCGTCCTGCATAAGTGGAAGGTAGATGGGCATTGTGTCAATGCTGCATGTTCTGGGCGACCTCCAATCTCTACCGACAGAAATTACAGAATGCTGAAACGTGAAATTGTGAAAAACGGGGCACAACCCATGGCAACCATCCTACAGGAGTTTCATGCAGCTACAGGAGTATTGGTTTCTATTGGAAAATTGCGTACAGAGGCCCACCGACTTGGATATTTCGGAAGAGCGGTGCACATAACTCCCATATCACGACAAGCAATGAAGTTCAGCGACTCAGGTGGTGTTTGGACCATCGCAATTCGATACTGGAGCGGTGGAAATCGGTTCTGTGGAGTGATAAGTCGAGGTTTGCATTATTCCAGGCCAATGAACGTGTATGGGTGTGGCGTCTACCCAGGGAACGGCTTCTGCCAGAGTGTAAAGTGCCAACTAGGAATTTCGGTGGTGGTGGAGTGATGGTGTGGGGCTGTTTCACGGCCTTCTGTGTACGACCGCTGGTGTTTGTCTGTAGTAGCAAGAACATAGAGGCCTATTGTATCTGGATAATGAAATGCTCACAACATTGTGGCGTTTTTATGGAATGGACACGTGTTACTTCGAGGATGACAATGCCAGGTGCCATGTTTTAGGGGCTACTATGCAGTGGTACGCCGACAGCAATGTTCGCCGATTGGACTGGCCCACCCAGAAGAGCCCCGACCTTAACCCTATAGGACATCTTTGGGACAAATTGGATCGCCGGGTGAGGGCTCGTCAGGTGCGACCAAAATCCATTGCTCAACTCGTGGAATTGTTGCAAGAGGAATGGCTACGAATCTTTGTGGATGTACTGCAAACACTCGTAGAGAGCATGCCAGACAGGATGGCTGCTGATATAGCCACATGAGTTGGCCCTACGAGATTCTAATGGGGTGAAAACCACCGAGCAAACATTGTGGACAAATGCCCAATTACTTTTTGGTCGATAGTGTATCACCAGCAATGACACCACAGCAAGCCCTCATCAATCAGGTTAGTCACAGCCAGTCGCAATTTTTTGCATACATATAACAGTGAACAGTCAACATTGCCATGCACTGAGAGACACCACGGCATTTGCACGATTTCTTACATCCGCACTTTGTAAATAATCAGGATAATACACCCACAAACCACTTGATTCAGCTCACCACTAATCAACATAGCACCGCGCTAGGGTAAGCAACTGTGACAGTGATAATATGTGACATTGAAACAATAACTACAGTTATTATTAAACCAGACATTAGGGAAGATGCTCTCCTAGTAGTTCTGTGGTTATCTGAGCAGAGCAATATTGTCGAGCCCTCGGCACACCGCTAACATTTTGGCGCAAAAGAATGGCGCATGTGGTATAATTTAGACTGCCTGGGCAGGTAGCCTACCTGAAATATACTTAGAGGAAATCGATAACGAAAATCTGCCAGAACATCAGGCTGTATTTCAATGCCTGTTAAAAGAGCGTAGGGATGTTCTTGTTGTGCATGATGCCTTATGCCATACAACTATTGCAGAGTGTGAAATCCCAATAATGGAAGAAGGGCCTATCAGTACCAATCTGTGGAGCTATTTGCCACATCAAGCACACATAATCAAACAACAAATATAAGAGTTGCTTAGTGACTCTGTTATTGAGCCCTCAGACGGCCCGTACAACTCTGTAATCACACTCGCACCAAAGAAAGATGGGACTTGGAGATTTTGTGTTTACTTCCAGCCTATTAATCAGGTGACACACAGTGCACTCCCACCTTATATAAGCGTCGAAGATGCACTCAGCTCACTAGGTAAGGCAAGAATACTAACTTCACTGGATTAAAAGAGCAGATGTTGTCAATTACCTGTGAAATTAGATGACCGAAAGAATACTGCTTTCACCACTTCGGACGGGAGAAGATTTCAATTTTGTGCTATGCTGTTTGGGCTTAAGAGTGCCCCTGCCATGTTCGAATTAATGATGGTCTGGATGTTAAACTGTTTTAATGGCGAATATACCCTGGCATACTTGGACTATGTGGTAGTGTGGTCGAACAGCTGGGAGCAACACTTACATCATTCGTCAGTGGTTTTAGAGCATTTAGCCATCAACAGCATAAGATGTGCAATGGGGAAGTGCCACATGGGGGAAAACCAGTCTTGACTTTCTCTGTCATGTGGAAGACGAAGAGGGAAATAAACCGAACTCAGAACAGCTCATGTTAATCGCCACGTACCCACAACCACGCATGCGGAAATAGCTGAGAAAATGTTTGAGCCTCATAATTTGACTTCCAGAGCACACTGATAATTTTGCTGTAATAACAGCACCACCAACAGACTTGTTTTCGCTGCAACTGTATTTTTGGTGTATTTAAGAAAAATAAACAATGTTTGAAAATATTAAGCAGAAGTTTAGATAGTGTCCAACACTTGCACGATATGATGTCAGCTGTAATTTATATTTGCAAACCGACGCAAGCAGGAAGCCTTATCGTCTGTGTTGTACCAGATCGATGACAGCTGTGCCAGATTTGATTTTGCCAGATCCAAGTTCGGCCAGACAGAGCAGCGCTACAATGTAAATTAACGAGAGTGATTAGCTGTTGTTTGGGCAGTAAAGATATACAGGGTTTATCTCGAATATCAGAGATTCACATTGAGAATGGACAACAGTTGCCTAGGGTGGTTGCATAGCATATGCGAAGCAAAATGAAATGTGACCAGATGTGCATTAATCTGGCAAGCTTACGATTTTATTGTTGAGCATGTACCGGGGAAAGAAATCCAGTTGGCAGATGTGCTGTCTCGTTCTGCCAACACAAATGTGATCGTTCAGGACGACACTGAAAGGGAAGAGATTTTGCCGCCAACTACATAGTACCTGATACAATAAGTGAGCATAAACCAACTAAATGTGATAAACAGTGGTATTTTAATTAATGAACTTTATCACGAGGTCACACAAGCACAGCAGGATTGCACACTCATGCAAAGAAAATAAAAGTGTGCACAGCAAGAGGTAAAAGGATCGTGTTTTGTGGATGGGCGATTAGAAACTTTTTCTCCACAGGATTCTGGGAAGTGGTGTTTGTTTGTCCTCACAAGTGCGAGAGAGAAGATACTAGCTCATACACACAGTGGCATTGTTTCGGGACAACTTGGAACCGACCAAATGATAAACAATGTACAAGAGCATTTTTTCTGGTCCAGCCCAACGAAGCACACATATGGCAGCATATACAAAAGTGCACTAAGTGTAAATTGTTTAAGACACAGCGAGTGGATGGTCAACAACAACTGCTACATGTTCCAAATAAACCATTTGAAACGGTTTGTTTAGACATAATGGGACTACCCCAGGACTGCAAGGGGAAAATGTTTCATCGTGGTGACTGACAACTTTTCTAAGTGGGTGGGAGTGTACCTGGCGAGCAGTATGTGAAACAAAAATATTGAGCTTGTTTTGAGTGAAGATTTTTTCCGTAGGTGGGGGTGTCTTATAAACCTCTTAACCAACTGAGACAGGAGTCTAAAAAATTTACAGTATAGCACCCCTCCCCCTCTCATCTAATTCTTGGTACACAACTTGACTGCGTGCTCGCCATGGCAAGACGAGTGAACCTCTCTTTCACAGCTACGAAATTTCAAGCAAAGTTTTTTCAAAGTTTTTACCAAAAAATGAGAACACTTCCTACAATACACCATAAGACTGACCTAAAAACAATGTCCAACGCAAACTCTGTGATGAAAGAGTTTCCCTGCAATGGCAGGAAAACAAAGATGTCCAGTACGGTTGCTGTAGATAAAAAGTATGTCCTGTACGCCTGGCCATCCGCTCTGCACTGCAAGAGGAAGCATTGGTGATTCACACTCTGGATAGCACCACCGTCGTTGGTGTTGGTTTGGCGACTAGAGCACCTGTGCAGTGAGACACTATTTCCTACAATGGACAGTTGTAGTCAAACTTTGAAATAGAGTAGAAGAATCTATGAACTTCCAAAGAATAGCAGTTTTTTCGCTTTTGCCACAAAGTATACATCTACGCTAGAGCTATTGTCTCTTGTCATTGATGTAGAGCGCACTCTAAGGGATTGTTCTTTAGAACATACAGGGGAATGATTCAAGAGCTACAAGGAAGGGAGTAGGGAAAGCAGGACCATCCAAAATCTGCATTATTTGTGGTAAAAGTAATTATTATGCTAACGACTGTTTCCATAAAAAATCAGGGTTCTCAGTGACCCCAGCTGATAATTCGAATAAGGGATGAGTTAAGACCCGTTCCTGGTATTCTCAAACAGAAAATATGAGGGAGAATGTAGGGAAAGAAGATCGTTCGAAGGAGACTATATGTTATTTTTGTAAGCAAAAAGGGCATATAAAAGAAAAATGTCCCATGAAGGACAAGGGCGTAGGATATCACTTGGTCAACACTTTGGAGTATGAGAGAAAATATGGTCTGTTGTATGTGTCAGTGGTAATTGCTCACCAGGTTGCAGTAGCTGCCCTCCTGGATTTATGTGCCTCGTGCTTGTTATTGAGTCATGTTTTTTGTAATTTCCTGTTGCTGAATTTACCTAAAGGTCTTGTAAAGGAACAAAAAAAGTGTAGAAGTGGGGTTTTCCCTTGCCAATGGGGGTGTCTTTAGTTCACATGGTCTTGTCACGTTCATAATTAAGATTGATAACTTTACATGGAAATTTAAGTTTCGTATTTTACCAGGTTTGGGTCATGATTTATTGCTTGGTGTGGATTTCTTGGGAAATACTCAAGCCAGCATCGATGTAGCTAAGAGAGAGAGGCCTTTTCCTTTTTGTTCCACCCAGCCAGTAAGCATTTACTCCAAACAGTTTTATTTTCACATTAAAACAGCGCACTCTAAAGATAAGGAACAGGAAGCTCATTTGGTAAATTCGCAAAAAGAATTTTCAGATGTAGTAACTTTTAAACTAGGACCTTATGGCAAACCCCCGATAGTTCTAAAATTAAAACATCAGGAGCCCGTGTCCTCGGTACCATACCATATCGACCCTCCCAAGCTTAAAGATTTACTAGCAATGGATGAGGAGTTACAGCAGGATGATTTTGTGAAGTTTTCCGACAGTAATTATTCTAGTCCAGTCTTTCTTATTCCTAAAAAGGAACCAGGGAAATATAGTGTGATATGTGATTATAGAAAGGTGGACAAGAAGATTTTTGTTGACCAGTACCCCTTGCCGGCCACTGAATCAGTGTTTCAGCATGTGGGAAAGGTCAGGTACTTCTCCATTTTTGACCTAAATACCACTTTATTTCTGTGTGATTTGCACCCCGAGTCCCGTGGTGTCTTAGCTGTTGTTACCCGTAATGGGAAAGACTGCCTGTGGGTGTAAACTGTGGACCACAGGCTATGTCGTGAGTTCTCTTTCAGGTCCTGGGTAAATGCCAGTATGAGTTCCTGTTCACCTACATCAATGATGTTTGTGTGTACAGTGAAACTGTTGATGAGCATTTGGACCACCTGAGACTCTTTCTACTTGCTTTGCGTGAAGCTGGTCTTACAGTAAACCCAGACAAATGCACTTTGGCCAAAACCTATGTTAGGTACCTGGGGTTTGTTATTTTCAATGGACATCTATTGGTGAACCCAGAAAAAATAACGCCAGTAGTGAACTTTCCCGTGCCAAAGAACTTTCGAAGTGTTAGGCGATTCCTGGGAATGGTGGGGTTTAACTCCAAATTCATCCCATACTTCGCAAACATCGCTGAGACACTAAATGCTTTTGAAACATAAGGGAGTATAGTTTTCGTGGGGTGAGAAACAAAATCGTACTTTTTGCGTGCTCAAGTAAAAATTAGACACCCCTCCTATATTGCAACTATCCCATTTCAACAAACATTTTGTGCTGCAGGTGGATGCTATTTCAAAAGGTGATGATCTGGTGCCTGTTGCATATGCCAGCAGACTCTTGATGCCACCTGAGCAAAGATTCTCATCCTATGAGAAGAAGTTTTGGCTACCCTGTTTGGGATGGAAAAGTTTAGCGATTTCTTGAGGGTGGAGTATTTGAAATATTCACAGCCAATCACGAACTTAGCTGCTTTATGACAACTAATAAACCAGCTGGGAGGTTAGCAAGGTGGTTGGTTCGCCTTACATGTTTTCGGTTTACTGCCAACACATAAAGGGTACAGATAATGGAGTGACTGATGGCCTCTCATGAATGTTCGATGAGGAGGAGTTTTATGTAGATACCCCTGATTTGGTAACCGTTGGAGAGGCCGAGGTTTTTTCTTCAAAAGATGTAGAATTTTCAAGTATAGACATCAAATTGATATTAAAACTAGTGATTTTTCTGTACAAACTGAGAAAATATTTGATTCTCCAGGAAGTAAACCTAGTAATTTATGTGAAGGCAGAAAAGGGTATTATGGTGGCATTAAATGGTAAAACAGATACTTCTTCAGTAAACTAAGTTGGTCAACAAACTCATGTTCGCCAAGTATTTCCACAATCATATTTAAAACTCCAGCATTAGCAGGGACTAGACCCTGATTGTATTATATAGTCGGCTGATGTTGATGCAGAAAAAGGGGGACATTATTAAATTTGTAAAGGTCTCATTGGGGTTGTGGATCCTAAATCTCAAAAATTTAATTTTTTGGTACCCAAGGCTTTGCGTGGGTCCATTTTCCGGTATTTTCATAATACTTATTTTGGTGAGTACATGGGACAAGATAAAACTGTTTCGTGCATCCAGGAGATGTTCTGTTGGACAGGGCTTGTTAAGGAAGTTGAACGTCTAGTCAAGGAGTGTGAGGATTGCCAAAGGGCCAAACCCCGTAATGCAAAAATTGTAAGTCCATACAGTGCAACTGTAGCAAAGTTACCTTGGGAAAGGTCATACTTAGATGTCTTTGGTCCCTTCCCCCGTAAGAAAACTGGTTTTACTTCAATTTTAGTAGCAGTTGATACTTTCAGAAAATTATATTTTTCTACCTCTGTTCCATGAGATCTGCCGAAATTTGCAAAAATACTCAGTCAAATACTTTTTGCCATCTTTGGGTCCCCTGTTCATGCAGTAACCGATAATGCTACCTATTTCGTTTCGGTTTAAATTAAGAATTTAGCTTTCTTTTGGGGGGATCAAAATTAATCAACTACCTCTTACTACCCAAACGCGAATGTAGTGGAGTGCTACAATCGCAATCTGATAGTTGCATTAAGAGCTTTCCAAGTAGGTTCCTATAAGGAATGGGATAATGTTCTTTGCCAACTTTCCTCGGCTATTAATAATGGTGCCAGTAGTGCCACCAAAAAGGTGCCCACTCAAATGTTTTTTTGAAGGAGTCTGTATCACCCCTTGACAAATGCCTAGGGAATGAATAAGTTTTGCTGGGAGGCTGTTGACCATACGAATTTGGAGGAGGTTTGGGAAGAAGCTACTCAAATCCTCAAGAAGTACCATACCAATCTCGCTTATAGGAACACCTATAAAACTGGATCTGTTCAGTTGCGACCTGGGAATAAGGTCTATTTGGAGACACATTACCTCGGTAATAAGGCTGCGCAGTTCAGCTCCAAACATGGCCCTAAATTTTCAGGTCTGTTCTTGATAAAAACAACTAATTTCTCCTGTTACTGTGTTAATTGAGGATGTGAATCATCCTGGCAGTTACAATAAGGCTCACGCGAGCCAATTAAAATTGAGTACTTATCAGTAATGTTTGATCTTCACGTGCCACTGGAAGAAGTTATCTTTTGGTAGTGTATAGCTTTAAGAGGGTGTGTTTTGTATAATATAGTGATTCTATCATCGTATCATCATGTAGGATTTTTGATATTTTGGTCATATTGTGTTGTTTTGAAGATTGGTCTTCATGTTTGAAGACACTAGGGTGTCCATCTCATTCATGCTCATTTTCATCAGGGTATCCACCTCTATATAGATTCAAGATGTACTCAAGTCCATTTAATAAGGGATAGCATAGACATTTATAGGCTGTTCACGGTAAAGTGAGCACTTTTCAAAGCCCTCTCATTTGGAAAAATAGTCAATAAATATATTTTATTTTAACCTTAGACATTAACTTGCAAGTGCGGTGGAATATACACACTATGTTTATCACTTATATGGCAATATTTATTTATAAAGGTGGTTAGAGGATAAACAATGGCTGAACGGAAAAAGTAACCAGGGCCTCAAAAGTGCTCACTTTACCATGAACATGCTATAGGTTTAAAATGTACTCACACACCCAATCATACTAGTGTTGCTCATACCCATATAGATGTTAAGATGCATTTTAAAAATACTTCCAAATCAGGATCTGTAGGTAGGGTGTAGGTACATTTTTATTGGATTATAATATTGCAACAGGAAATGTGGGGACTTCCATTTCATTAAAACTTCAAAGGGATCCCTAGGTTTATCATAGATATATTTTTCAAAATCCCTAATAACTAAGGAGTGATATAATGATAGTATTCTGCATACTGGTGTCGTTCCTTAGTTTTTTTTTTCGGTTGAAGCTGAAGGTCTTGGCTGCGAGTACTTGCTGATGATATCCTCCTGGATAATATCTGGGCCTCTACTAAGCCTGGCAATCTTTGTGAAAATTCGGGCCTCCTTTCGGGGTTGTCTTCTAGACTCATCCCTTTGGAGGGGGGAGGGGATTGAGACGGAGGTTTCAAAAATTTATCATCTACCCACACCACCTCATCCATTACATACTTGGTATGCAAAATGACTGCATGGTCGCCATGGAAAAATGAGTGAACCTTTTTTTCACCCCTACGAAATTTTAATCAAAGTTTTTTCAAAGGTGTTAAAACATTTACGAAAAATGAGAACTTTACCAGCAATACACTATTAGACTGGCCTAAAAACAATGTCCAACTCCAACACTGCGATGAAAGAGTTTCCCTGCAACAGCAGGAAAACAGAGATATCCGGCACGATTGCTGTCGCTAAAAAGTACGCTCTGTACTGTAAGTGGAAGCTTTCGTGATTCACGCTGGCGGCGCTGGATAGCATTACCATCATTGGTGTTAGTTTGGCGACTAGAGCGCCTGCGCAGTGTGACGCCATTTCCTACAGCAGACAGTTGGCACCAAACTTTGAAATAAAGTAGAAAAATCCATGAATTCTGATTGGATGTTGCTTTATCAACACTCCTCTAGGGGTTATTGTTAATTCCATAGTGTACATAGTCGTCTGCCTGGTTCATTCAAAAGACAAAGGACAGCCTGGGGTCTACAACAAAGTAGGTAAAAAAAATGTAATGTTGTAATAACAAGAGTAATTGCACATACAGCCAGAAAAAAGGCATACTTTATGTCTGAGGAGTGGGCACTTAAGAATATGGCACATTTGAATGGAAATTCTCGCACTTTCCTAAAATTTAATTAATCAGCATTGCCGAAAATATGTACCTTGAAAGGAAAGAGTGTTAATTTTTAATGGGTAAAATGTTTCCAAGAAAATAATTTTAAAACCCATTTTTGAATATGGTAGTGTGCATTAAAATTAAAACGGTTAGTTTCACATTCACGAAACTTAAAGTAATGCAACACTTTTGGAATTATGCATTTTAAGATTTGGTTGTCCATGTGGGACATTTCTAAACATTAGAGATTACATGTTAAAATGGTTGTTATGAAATTGTCTAAAGTATTTCTAACCTAAAAGTTGCCACGTGTTGGGACACCAGTAAATTTGGACTTGTAAATGTAAAGCTGTCCACGTGGGACCACCCAATCCTAAAATATTTGTATGTTTATCATATTTCACTCTAAAATTGCCCACATGTTGGGGTAACGGTAAATGTGAACTTTTAAAATTGAAGTTGTCCATGTGGGAACATCCAGTGCTAAAATATTTGTATGTTTATCATATTTTTTCACTCTAAAATTGCCCACATGTTGGGGTAACGGTAAATGTGAACTTTTAAAATTGAAGTTGTCCATGTGGGAACATCCAATGCTAAAATATTTGTATGTTTATCATATTATTTCACTATAAAGTTGCCCACATGTTGTGGCACCAGAAAGTTTTCATTTGCATATTTTAAGTTGTCAATGTGGGCGTCGCACAACGATGACACACAGTTCATGGGGGAAGAATGGGGCGGGTTGTGTACCTGGTGGGGGGTACAACATATCATGATGGTGATTTACCATCCTAGGGGTATCCCACGGAGCGTCATAACCAGGAATGTAAGTGCAGCTACGACTCTGTGTGGGTGATCAACACACAGTGTGGACGGAACACCTGCGCACCGCAATGTACACCCTACATCGGCGTATAAATACCATCACTTGAAAGTCACCTGCCGACTTATTACTGGGGCAGAACTTTCGCCTGCCAGGTAAGGCCAACTGCCTGCGGGCGGAGGAGAACAGTGAAGCACCCAGGAGTGACACTCGATGAAGACTATGCCATCAGCAGCTGAACGAGGCCGTCAACATCAAGCGTAGTACACTGCAAAATGGCTGCTAATCACCACGCCGCCACCACTGTAGTTGCAAGTAGGACAGCAGATCTGTGTGAGAGCTCACCCACAATCCGCCAGCTGCAGGGACATTTAAACACAATTTGCAGCAAAGTGGAGCGGACCGCACCGGATTATGAAGAGTCACAGACGCACTATCTACTCGGTCTGAATCGGGAGTGCAAGTAGTGATGGCGGGAGCGAAGGCAGCATGTCGGCCGGCTCGTTCTGCCTCCGCCGATTATGCCGGCGTGCTCACCCGCCTCAACAGTGTCCTCAGTGCGGGTGCATCATGGCACCCCATGGCACACCAGGCTGCTTACAAAATCAGCACCAGCAGTCACTATGGCGACGTACAGCTCTGTCAAGAGGGCTGTACAACCTGCGGACTTGGAAGGCATAGAGGAAACGCAACTGCTGCGAGTAGTGGCACTCGGCCTGAAAACTGCCTCCTGAGGGGGGGGGGGGTGTTCGACATGTGGTCGTGTCCCTCACCTCCTAGACCGTTTGCCTGGCCATGCACCTCGGCGGAGCCACAACAAACACCAGCACTCTACCGCAGTGTAGTGCAACGTGCGCCATAGTGCGACGAACAGGAGGTGTAGGAAAGTGGAAATGTAGGGCAGTGTAGTTTGCATTGGAAATAGGGCCCTCTTCACAAGGGTTTACCGGATAAAGCCGGACATACCCTAAGTCAGGGAAATTGAGACACACCTGCATTATTAAGTGTCAAAGCATTTATTGGTAATTTGTTATTATTTTCACCTCTCATCTCACCCGCACCTTTCACCAGTGTTTATTTGTATAAATGTAAAATATAAAGTGATTTATTGTGTTTTCATTTACAAGGGCAGAGTGTATTTTGTATGTTTTTCAAGGGGGTGTAGCAAGTGTGCCAGAAACTAGTTCCAGTGTGGTGCACTTACCCCCTACCATCCGAGGGTCTGGCGTCACGGCGGAACCTTCAGTAGCATCATGGACGTACAAGGGCAAGACTGCTGTCGTTCGCGCTCCAGGGCCACATATCGTTTGCGCGCCAATCACGTTCACTGCAATAGTTTAATGTAATTTTCTGGAACCTTTGTTTTTCTAGCCCCCGGAGATGCCTTCCTTCCTCCCCTGCAGTTTGCATCGCCGAAAGGGCATATTTATTTGACTTTAGCTACTTTTCGGCTGCGCGCCATTTTGTTCTGTGTAGCCTTTGCGGGCGGGGTGTGCCTGGCACCAATATGTAAGTTGCTTCCAGCAGAAGAGCATTAACTATCGCACTAAATATATGTGTGGAATGATAGCCAGTGTACTATTTATGTGTGTACCCTCAGGGCTTTTCAGGGCATGGGCCAATACCCACATAAGTGCTATGTGTCTCAAGTGTTAGTTTAAAATGTTTATTTTGCAATGTGTGTGTGCTCTGAGCAATTATGCTAGTTCTCAACAGCGTGTGACCAGCCACAGTAGGTCACTGGCTAGAAACCAATCTGATGCATTTTAAAACACTTAATTAATTAAAACACTTAATTAATTACATCACATAATTAATTTCGTTTAGCAAGGGCGTGTGGCCAGCCATAATAGGTCACCAATTAGGAACCACATTAAATCAGAGCACCAGGAATATTTTATAACACTGGTAATACATGTCATCGATGGGGAATTACGTCCAGGTGAGTCGGGCCACAGTACCACGAGATCACCAGTCTCTCCAGCTCCAACATCATCATTATCGTAATCATTGAATCCATTGAGCGACGTCGGGCGCCTAGTCGGGGAAAAACACAAAAATTCTTAATCATAATTTCCACTACCCCTTAAAACTCACCTTCACCTCTTTGCATCCAGCCACATGGTGTCACAGGGATGTTACAATTGTCCCCACCATACCTTGAATTTTCATTAAGGGAGTTGTATTTTAATGTTGCCTGGCACCATAACTCAGAGCATGAGTTAAATGAGAGTCGTTCGGTCGATGGCGCGTGAGGTCCTGAAGTCCTCAGAAGTCTAATAATGCTGGAATATTTAGGAGGTAATCTAGAATGCCTACCTAGCTCTAGACAGTTGTGTTTGTGAGGTTGTTAGTCATCTCACATACTTTCACTCTTATAATTTTTTGTGATACAAGTAGGAGTAGCACCCAGGAATCCAAGAGGTGGTACGCGAAATAAAACTCAAGTATGGACTTTGGTTATTTACTTACTCTTTTGATTACATATCACTCATTTGCAGCAATAATGACACATCTCGAAAAGTGTAATTTTCCACGAGGAGCATTTTAATCTTTAAAGTTATAATTTCGTGGAATAAAGTGTAGAAAATACTTAGTGGGTGTACTTATGTGGAAGTACATTATATTACAATGAAGAATGCATGTCACATAAGAATTAGTAGCTTTATTGAAAAAAAAAAAAAATCAATTGCAATTGTGACTTATGGCAGTCTTGTTGTCATAACTTATATAAATATACACCATAAGTGAACAGTGACACACTTGTTAGAAAATGAGTTAAGCAGATAGTAATTGTGTTGTCAAGGGCTTAACATGTGTCACAATTATCAGTTGTGTTTAGTAACAGAATACTAATTAAAACATCAAAAACATGTTTAAATATTTGGCAGAGTCACATGAGCCTGTCCTCATTATATATTTTGTAAAACGACTTGTAATATTTGGGTATGAGGTTCTAGTGAACCAGGTCTAGAAGACCTTGTTTTTCCGTTTCTGAAATCCCTGGCCTAGAACAGAAGGCTGGCTGGATTCCGATGTCTGTTTCCTCTGATTTTCTCTTGCTCCTGATAATCGACGCCTATGTGAATTCCTCTGAATAAGAATATTGATAAAAAATTGATCTTGGAGATTCTCTCACAACTTTCACAGCCTTTGTTTCGGACAATTTCAGGGTAGTCATGTTCAGGGGACCGGAGTAATTAGCCATTGCCTTAATGACATAAAAAGGTTCAAAGCACAGCTCGTTTACATGAAAGGACGCTCCTTTCATTTTTGTTAATCAAATGGCAGAAATGAAATATTTTGGAGCATACATTGGTCCACTCTTGAGAATATGTTTCATTTGCTTTCTATTACTGAGTGAGCAGAATCTCACTCATTCTGCATGTGTCCCTTGATCAAAAACTTGTGGCAGAATGATCTTATGCCCAGATACCTTACACCATATAAGTAGATCGCAAGCATATATTTATTTTTCTGCTGCCCGGCAAAATTGTCAGAATAAAATACAATGGCTGCAATCGTCTTTGATGTTTATATCTTCTTCAAATATTGGAACAGACATGAACCCAACTCATCGACACCCCAATGGCCATTTCCTTCATCCCACATGTTATATTCACATGTGTTTGTTTTAAAATCCTATACAAAGACGTTGAAAACATTCAACTTAGACTTGTAATAAGTGATACATCACCCTTAGGTAGCTGCACCATAGCCGGTATATTATACACAGCTACTATTGTTTCATAATATATCTTGTCAGTATTTTTTCTTTTCTTGATAAGTCTTTTTTACTTAAGGTGATTGTCATATTTTCCCCTCAGGTTCTCTTTTTCATTGTTGTTTGCTTTATTGAAAGCTGAACAGACATCACATAAATCCTTTTTCGGGACGAAGAACGAAATATTGAACTCCTGTCTAAATACCCTATAAAACAAAGAGTAATCGGCGAATGGAAATTTATTTCTTTGCAGCTGACCACATAGTCTTTATGGATGTCGGAGATCAATCTGCTTCTTTCAATGAAATATCTTGATGTATTTGCATGTAGGTAGTGACTTTCAATCTTCGGGATCGATTCAATGAGTTGTTTGATTCCTTTCTTTCTGTTTCTCATGTTTTCCTCGTAGATCACACTCCAGAAATACATTTCCAACCTTATTTATTTTTTCCAACAATGTACGAATTGGGTAGTAATTTAAGGCTAAAGTGTTTCTGAAAAATACTTTACACACCCATACCATCTGGTCTTTTCTGTGGAAATAGAAAGCATTGTTGGGCCTTCGTGGACTTCTGCTGCCTCCCACTGGAACATAACGATACTTTGGGTTAATAATCACCATTAAGTTTGCAATATATTGCCTCTGTTTTCCTAAATCTCCCAAGTCCAAATATGTGGAAAACAATATCTTCGTTTCTTCTTCTGAAAACTTGGTAGAGCATTGCAATTTACAATTCTCACTGCATGGCGGTTTGATTGCCCTTCCTTCTTGGATGTTTTGGCTTAATTTGTGCATTTCATAAGTTTTTCCACTATTCATAGCCTTCTTCAGCACAGCACATTTCGTTTCCATTTATATGTATCCCTTTTTGTTTGATGCCCCTTTTTACAGAACTTATAGGAACACCCTTGTTTGGAGAGAGGGAAATCCTATTGTTTGAAGTTTCAGTGACATTTACACTCGAAGAAGCTGATACTGACTTTTCATCACTGTCGCTCCCACTGTTGTTCTCCGGTACGTATGTCTTGTCTTTTACATCGTCATCACAATCTTTGGAGAATAATTCACTGGGTAAGACACTACTCACTGAATCATAAGAGCACGAACTAACACATGAGGACAGAAAAGAGGATGATCCAGAACTGGATTGAGAACTTTCTGAAACTACATTATGCTGCATTGTATTTTGATTGTTCGGATCTCTGTTTACGTTTTTTCCTGCACCCTGTTCGCTGACAAGATACTATTTTTTTCTCATTTGCTAGCTCAGCCAAAGCCACCATTATGTTTCCATGGCTACTCCTGGTAGGTAACACATGATAAAGATACCATGAAATATCAACTAAATTAATCATTCCAGGATACTAACACATTGCAACTCCATAACATATCTTTGATTTGCATCAGAGGATTAGCAACAAGAATGACATAACTGTTAATGATGTACAGTGATTTTTAAATGTCGTGTACACATTTATGGAAGAACGTCACTTTGCCAGATAGTATTAAACTCATCACGATACATTACATGAGTGTTAGTTGTAATGACAATGTAACACAAAATTGTACAATAGCCATGCAGCAAGCCTGCTACTGATTGTATATTTAGCTCGACGAATCTTAACTAATTAAACATTTAGTGCATCCAGTGAACATGATCTTGTAACACTGTATACATTATACACGAATGTTGAAATACACTTAATCCAGAGGCAGTCGTCTGTAACTCAGTTATCAGGGATGCATTGTTGAAAATGGACAAACTAGCGTAAGGAGTCGAGTATTCTGTCAATGTTGTTTTGATTCATTTGCCCTTTTAATAGGCACACCACATACTGCAATGTGAGACAGGTAAGTATAGTAATGTGATAATGTTTGTGTATAATGAACAGTGATGTTCATACGCATGTATATTTTAAAGCCGATTCAGTGAATGGAATGGTAAATCGTTGGTTATTATATTTTATGCTAGAGGTTTCTGGGTACTGTTGTTGCATGTTTTAGTAGTTGACTCGGTGAAAGAGTCGTCTGTTGTTTCAAGCATTGGCATATGTGTAGTAAGTATTGTAGACATGCAACAACGGCATAGACGATCACACTTCGTGCAATTAACGGACTTTGGACGAGGTCATGTTGTGGGCCTGAGGGAGACTGAATGGTCCATCCGAAGAATTGCCCAATGCATAGGATGTGAAGTGTGTGCTGTGCATCATTGGTGGGGTCGGTGGTTCAATGATGGTGAACATGCTCGTCAACCTTGTTTTGGATGGCGGTGGCATATGAATTCCCGCATGGACTGCTGCATAAGACGAGCAACCATTGCTGATCGCATGGCGACTGCCGCACTGATTAGAACCACTGTTGTACCCAGGGTGTATGCTGGGATCATCACCAACCATTTGCTTGATGCTGGGCTATGATCAAGAGTGCAGCTCTCCAGGCTTCATCACACCTCATCACCATGCAGCCCAGCTCGGATGGTGTCGCGAACGACACAACAGGAGGGGTGAATGGTTCGGAGTTGTGTTTAGTATTAAGAGCAAATTCTGCCTTGCGCCAGTGAATGCCATTTGCGAGTGTGGCATCGACCAGGAGAGAGGCAACAACCAAAGTGTATACAGCAGTGACATACAGCACCAACTCCTGGCATCATGAGGGGCAATAGCATAGTATGACCCTAAACCTCTGGTGTTTGTTTAGGGAACACTAAACGGTGAATGCTACATCCAGAACACCATACACCTCCTTTTGTTGCTGTTGCTATAATGCCAGAGAGATGTTCTCTTCTAGCAGGACAATACCCATACGCCCACATCTCGTGTTACCCAACATGCTCTGGAAGGTGTTTGTCAACTACCCCGTCCAGCACGATCACCTGACCTGATCCTATCAAACTTGTGTGCGATATGATGGGATGGCGTTTGTTGCAGTTTACAATACTGGCAACAAACCTCCACTAGTTGTAACAACAGGTGGAATTAGCATGGGACACTATGCCCCAAGATTATATCCGACACCATTATGGTCGTATATATGCACAACTTCAGGGCTGCATTGTCGCTAAAGGCATTGTTGTTCAAGACACTATGTAGCCACAGTCCATGTACGACTCTGTGATCATTACCATATAAAGATTACAACCTGTATAATTATTCAATATACCTCCATTCATTTGGGACCAGTGCATCCCGGTGTTCATTTTACATTTTACATCTGTGTAGTTAGATATTGTCGACTGTATATACTTCCAGAGACTAATGTAGTTCCAAACTTAATTTGCTATGTGCAAATGAGATGCACTCGCATACCACTCATATACGGCTAAGGCCAATGATAACCTACTATATTGGGTGGGGCGTACACGATAATCTCCTGCTACCCATATAAATTTGACTCGGTCCGGTATACTATGGTCCGGCCCAGCCCATAACCCTATTTATTCTCGGGCTTCTCCAAATAAGTGCCACAATTTATTTAATTTCACCGTGCATTCTTCTCCACTTAAATGTTACTGGGCACATCTGCTACACTTTTAGTATAGGATGTTCACTGTAAAATGAGCACTTCTGAAAGCCCTGCTTAAGCTCTACATGCATACATATCGTGTATTCTTCCGCCTTATGTAAAATTAACATTGCCATGGGCCTCATTACTTTATTCATGCGTCGGTCAAATGAAACTATGAAATGATTAAGTAAGTAAATACTTCAAAAACCTGCTCACTTTTACACGTCCATGCATAAAAAAACAGAAAGTGAAAGAAAAAGTTTTAAGTTATTACAAATGATTACCAAACGCTTTTTATTCCATGTTAAATTGTGGAACTAGTTTCCATCCATCATTACTAACTTTACTGGGCAACTGTCACTCAGTGCGTGCATTAAAATATATGCATATAAGGTTCGTTTCTAAAGTGCTCACTTTATCGTGAACAGCCTTTACATGCACGTGAACATCATTAAGAGAGGGGTTCGGGAAAGTAGTTGTCAGCTGTGCATACATAAGTGATATTCCCCGTAGCAGAGCAGTCAGGTAGAGAGGGGAGTAGGATGGCTTTCCACTCCTTCTCGTCGCATGATACTGTCACTCTGTGACCTTGAAAAGGCATCGACCAGGTGGTTCTCTGACCCCAGCATGTGTTGTACTTTGAAGTCAAATGACTGTAGGAATAGGGCCCAGTATGTTAGCTTGCTGCTAACTTATTTGGTGTTGTGAAACCAGACTAGACACTTGTTTTCTGCGAGTAATGTAATACTCCACAAACTTCCTGTACAGTTCATGTGGCCAAACTATGGTTATGCGTTTTCATTCATTTACATTTTAATGTCGTTCTACTGGCTTTAATATGCTCTAAACATTCCGAATGTTCCTCTGTCCATTTAAATTTCTGTAATGATGGTAGTAGGTTTGTAAGTTTGGCAGTGATTATGGTAACATTTTGAATGTATTCACGTAAAAAGTTCACAAGGCCTAAAAATTTACATAACTGTATATGAGTAGGAGGTTGTGGATAGTCATAAATTAGGCTCGAATGTTGTGGAGATAAGCGGTTATCATTTCTATCCAGAAGGTGACCCAGTAATTGAATGCACACTTTCCCTATGTGACACTTTTTGTTGGCAAAAGTTAGACGGTTAATGGCGACGTGTTCAAATATGAGTGGTAAATGCTGCACATGATTTTCTCACGAATCGGACAAAATCACAACATCGTCAAGAAAAGCGATTGTAAACTCACCTATGTAGCCATCGAGAACTTGCACCATCATTGACTGGAATGGTGCCAGTGTAGTTTTCATGCCAAACAACATGACACGAAACTGGAAGGGGTATACATTGGAAGTAATGAATGCTGTCTTGTGCCGGTATTCTTGTCTTACTGGTATTTGCCAGAAACCACTACAGAGGACGAATTAAGTCAGAATTGTGGTATAGCCAGGGCTGTTGAATAGATTCTTGATGTTGTTAAATGACGGAGCATTTTCAGTGATGAGGTTGAGAGGCTTGAAGTCCAATGCAAATCCTCCAGATTCCATCCATTTGTGGAGCCAAAGTGATGGCGGAATTAAAATAACTGCTATTGTAATCAGTCACGCATTCACCCATCATTTATTGTATTTGTTCCTTTTGTGCAGTGCCACAAATTTGTGATTGAAATAAACAAAAAACATTGATAAGGCCGACGACAAAATTTATTATAACGAATCAGGTACAATGCGACAGTAATCGATCAGACATTCCAAAACGAATAAACTCTGACAATTATTCAATCATGAGTATAATTCAATCAACCTGTATCAGTAGCTCATTAGCATTGCATTAATAAACACTCAGTTGGGCAATAATTCTGCATACAAATTTTTACTAACTTTACTCAGCAGCTTTAAGACACAGATCATTAAAAAATACAAGAAATAAAACTTTGATTAAAACTAACATTAATTAGCAGACGCGCACACTATTTCTCGGCCTCCAAAAGTGCTTCCCAGAATGTATGCCCATATAAATTACACAAGCTATCTGACACACATCATGTTACTGGACCTATCAAAGGTGCTGCATACCTACAACCAAAAGGCAGATCCCAAAAAAAATAGAAAAAAAATACATCGAATGCTCTGAAGGAGCTGAATTAATAAAACATTACACAGATTAGTTAAAATGATTACCATAAAATTCTTTGGTAAAATCTCAGCTATGTACCCGAATGCATGCAAATATAATTTCATGATTATACATAAATACCCGTATTAAGTTGCACTTAATAAGATTTCAGGTGGGCAGACAACGTTCATGACAACTACGGCAGTGCGGTCAAATGTGCCAGCCCAAGTGAAAACACACGCTGACTGGAAAATGCCAGTAGGAAAACACTTAGTTCAAAACAGATTACCAGAATAGCAAAATCCTAAGCAGGAACAGCCCCGACACAACATTGTGTTAGTTCAGCCGAAACCATGATGTGCAATGGGCATCCAAACAGAATTTTGAAAACACGATGACCGATGAAGATACCTGGCCCATTAATCAAAACCACAAACTCACATCCATAATTTTCACCTATAGTAACTGTCAAAACCAGCTGAAAATTAATGCCGCATGTCGCCTTGAAGAACTTTAATGTACTAACATCATAGTGTCATGAAATATTAGACCGTCAAGACGATCTAGCAGGCACGATGGTCAGCAGAGAATAGTACTACTTAAAATTTTTACATTATTCCAAACTGGAAAATAAAGTAGGGGAAATCTGGAGAAAATTGTTTAACATATCAACCTTAATGACATTCAATTCTGCACTCAGCAGAATTAAAATATGTAGAAAATATTTTAATTAAATCAGCACTCTGCTAAATAACCAATGTTAGATGACAATTTCTTTTAAACACGCCAATTAGATTGTAAAACAGTTGCTTTCCAATGAACATTAATATTCAGAAAAACTCTAGTTAAAATATATTGACCTTAAGGCACCTTAACCAGTAAGAGAGCATGGCGAATCAAACCTCAAACATATATGATACTCTAATAAGGGCTTCAATTATTTAAACCTTTCAGACTTAACTAAGTTTGAAAATACGTGCGTTACACACAAGCATGTTAACAGACAAATACATGCCTTAATTCATAAATGTGACTATGTAAAACGTACAGTGACTAGTTTTAATTTACTTGATATGTAAAAATTTTTAATAACATGCCGATAACACAAAATAATTTTAAAAGACACAGTAGAGTGCTATCACAGTAAATGCAACGTGAAGCAACAGCTAGAAAAGCCCCTTAAGGTGCTCCACGAATAAATTTGAACAAGTTAAAATTTATATTAAAAGTTTCATTAAGACTCAGATAAGCTGGACGGCAGCTATTAGAAAGCTCACTCAAAGCGGCGAGCTTAAAAAAATCGATACGCCACACATTTAAAAGCGAATCAACAGTTAATCTATGGAAATGAGCAAGATGTGACAAATGCAGGCCAATGGGGCAGCAGCAATTTTTAAACCAACATGTTAATAAATGCATTCAGGACACACCAAACTATTATAAATAAATTTACACCGAAAACTCAATTGAGAAGGTGCTACCAAACACAATTTTGAATATCATACCAAATCTGCTCGCTCACACTAACTAGCACACACAAAAATAATACTAAAAAGTTATGACTATATATGCGCTTCATCCACAACACAACGTTTATTCCCATCTTGCCAGCACTTACATAACTATAAATTTAACACAACCAAATAACATATTACATTATTTCTATCACTGACAAATTAAGTGCCCAAGTGTGCTGTGCTGTTAAACACTTATAGAAGACGTCGAACTTGATCGCTGGTTGATGTGACTTCTGACGATGATGCCAGTAAAAAAGGTTGGAGGGAAGGGTATGCACGGCAATATTTAACACTGGCCCCTCAATAAAGAATTATGATGCACCCAAGGTGGGGAAACAAGGAGTGGAATCGGAAGGAGAAGGGAAGGGGAAGTTGAGCCTCCATCGAGAAAGTCTCGAAGTGCTGCCGGCAGGTGATCATTAGGGAAACTAAGCACGGCGTTTGTAGCACTGTCGCAACCCCCTACCCTGAACATCGCTCATACTTGAAAATCCTCCCTGGATCTGTTATCCCTCTGGCCACCCAGATTCAAATCACATGGCGATACACAGTACAGAGTTACAAACACAGAATATCATCAGGTAGGTTCTTGAAGTAAGAGAAAGGGAAAGTCTATCTAGAAACAGGAACAATACAGTTATCACAGTCATTAACAAAGTTCCCGGTGGAACTGGCGCTGGCCTCACCAAACCTCCCCTCTCAGTGGCTGATACCTACTAAAAGGTTATACCTAGAGTGCTACTTTCTAACCGTTACATTTAACCCCCGTCGTTGACAAGCAAACAATTACAAGCAAATCTTTGTCTTTTGTAGACTGTGAGAACACTAAGAATTCCATTCCTGGGGATGACATCGTTGGTCAGCTGACCAAAATCACGAAGCCCCAAGAGTCGGGTTTCTTCTCGAGTGTACGGGGGGGGGGGGGTGAACGACAGCGATGGCGACAAAAGCGACGCCTCCCACCAGGATGTTGAACTGCTCTTGATATGGTGGTGAATGCAGCATCCTTGGGTTAGCTCAATGGTAAGGGAGGTAAAACAAAAATTAAAGGAAAATTAGAATGGAAACTTAATGAAAATACAAAATACAGGAAGTAAGGCAAAGGGAAACAAGTGCGTACACAATTTACAAAAATTGATTTACACAGTACAAAATTTGGCAACAACAGCGGTACTACTACCATGACCTAGAACTATACAAGATGGGTATAAAAGAATACCCTAACGTTGAAGGTCTATAATATCGAAACTAAACAACCTACAACCTTGGCTGACCAATCAAATGAACTGCGGAACCGTGAAGTTTGTTTATCATATCTCCATAAAAGTTTCATGTGACCACCACGACCACCACGAGCGCCCCGAACGACATTTGTGCAATACTCAAACTCGTTCCACACACTTGTCAGCATGTCCGGTGTTACGGATTGGATGGCGTCCGTAATTCTCGATTTGAGGTCGTCCATGTTAGTCGGCAATGGTGGATGAAACATTTGATCCTTTATGTATCCCCATAGAAATAAATCGCACCGGGTATCCGGAGTTCTTGGAGGCCAGTATTTAAGAGCCTGGTCACCAGCTGCTCTATGACCGATCTAGAGTTGCAGCAATGTCTCGTTGAGGTATCTGCGAACAGTTAGGTGTCAATGGGGTGGCGCACCATACTGCTGGAAAATGAAGTCCCCTGCCAGCTCTTCTAACTGAGGAAATAACCACTCTGTAAGCATGTCCAAATATGGGATTTCAATAACATTGAGCTCGTAAAAAATGGTAGGGCTGAAAACCATGTCTTTGGATACAGCGCAATACATGTTCACTTTGGTGGAAGTGCACTCATGTTCAGTGGTTTCATGTGGATGCTCCTGACCACATATCCACACATTGTGCCGGTTCACCTTACCATTTGTATGGAATGGAGCTGGATTGGTCGTGGAGCAGCTGGTCACCAGGCTCATCACTGGCACTGATCTTACCACATGCGATTTTTTTCTATGGGGATACATAAAGGATCAAGTGTTTTGTCCACCATTGCCGGCTAACATTGACGACCTCATAACGAGAATTACAGACGCCATCCAAATCATAACACCAGACATGCTGACAAGTGTGTGAAACTAGTTTGAGTATCGCGTAGATGTTGTTCGGGCTGCTCGTGGTAGTCACATTGAACATTTATAAAGATATGGTGAACCAACTTCATGGTTCCACAGTTCATTTGATTGGTCAACCAAGGTTGTAGGTTGTTTGGTTTCGATATTAAAGATCTTCAAAGTTGAGGTATTCTTTTATAACTCATCCTGTACTTTTTCAGCAAAGGACCAGCCTGAAGATGGGGAAATTAGGTAAACAATGTTGGGAGTCAAACATTTGTGGATCCTGAAGGGAACCACATATTTTGGTTGTAACTTACTGCTAATATCACTACCCAGGTCGGCAAGGGTGTAACTTTGCAAAGCATGAGTTCCCCAAATTTAAATTGTGCATGGGATCTCGACTGAGTAACTTTTCATTGACCAACAGTTTAGCAACGCCGAACGACTTGTGGACTTATCCAAGCAGTTAATCCCAGGCGGAGTTGTCGAGCGGAGAAGGAATTGGGGGGATGTTCCATATGTTTAAGAGGAGGTAGCTCAAGGGCGACCAAGGAAAATAATAAGGGGGGGGGGAACCCTGGTTAATCCATGCAACACACAATTAAATCCAACATTTATGAAATTAGAATCCTTATCCCATAAAGTATGACTACGATTGTAAAAAATAGTGAGGCAAGCCTTGAGATTTCTATTACACCTCTAAACCTGGTTACCCTTTGGGTAGTACGGACTTGAGTTAAAATTTCTTAATGGCACATCTGAAGCACATGCCCTTACACACATTAGAGGTAAAATGTTTGATGTTATCCATCAGGATCTCCACCAGCGCACTAAACATCTTCCAAACCTGTTTACAAAGGGCTTTTCATTATGGTAGTCGCTTTCGTATTCCGAAGGGTCAACAAACTTAACAATTTGGAAAAGGTATAAAGTAATATAAGTACACAAATGTTACCCTTTTTGAACGTACTAATGGAATAAAAATGCTTAATGAACCATGTCCAATGGGCCTTCTGGTAGCTGGACTACAGCTTGCCCCAAATTGGCCTGACGAGCCTGTTTACATTTTTGAAACACATCACAAGTGCAGACAAATTAAGCTTTCTTGCTCTTGAGCATAGGCCAGGCGAAATAGTTGGCAATTTTCTGTAATGTCTTGCTGATTCCCTGGTGTCCCCCCAACACGGAATTGTGGAACTAGGATAACACATTGGGGCAGAAAGGCAAGGGAACCACAATCTTATGGGTATGTCCATTTTTTCCAGTGAAATAAAAATGTCCTCCAAAATGTAGGGCAGAATGACACCCGAATTTAAATCCTTGACAACTTGGGAACAAAAGGGATCAACAGATTGTGCCTGATGCAGTTTAACGAAAAACTCTGGGAAAACCTATGTAAGGTTAATGGATGCAACAGGGGTTTCTGCCTGCTTGACTTCAAAATCGTCTGGGTCATACATTCGCAACAGAACATCGGCAACCTGGTTTTCCGTGCCGCAGACATATTACACTTTAAAGTGAAAGCATGACAGCCGCAAGACCCACCTGCCCAGCTTGCCTAACTGCTGAGGATGGTTGAGAACCCAACAGAGAGCCTAATTATCTGTAAACAAATCACATTCCTCATGTTTGATATATGAAGCGAACTTTTCCAAGCCGAATATACATGCAAGGGTCTCCTTCTCATGAATACCCAGCCTGTATTCAGTCTCGGGAAGGCTAAGGCTGGCAAATGCAACAGAGGCTAAGCCTCATTCCATCCACTGACTCAGAACCATGAACAAAGCCAGGGAGGAAGCGTCCACCTGAACTACAAACCACTTGGAAAAGTCGGGTAGATGATGTGCGGAAGGTGACATCAATTTTTTCTTCAAAGTTGAAAAAAGGAGATTTCTGCTCTGAACACCCGTTTAAATCCCACACCCTTTTTCTTCAACTGATTCAAAAGTGCAGCACTTTCCGAGTAATGATCTATAAACAGGAATAGTAACCCATCATCCCTAGAAATTTATGGACACCCTTCAGTGTTTTTGTACACAGGAAATCCAAACTAGGAGCCATGCAATCTGGGTCTATGAGTGGCTGTCCATCACAGAGCAGATATACTAGAAACTTTACCTTGTTGGGCCCTAGTGTGACTATCTGAGTTCACAGTAAAGCCAACCTCTCGCATTTTGGTGAAAACTTGATGTAAATACATCAAGTAAGACTCCAAGTCGTCACTATAGTCTATATAATTGTGTACATAGTTGAACACAAGTTTTAATTTGAATTTCAATTAAGACAAAACATGGTCGATAACACGGGTAGGGCTTGACTTCCAAAATAAGAGCCGATGGGTATCCGCATGAACTCATACTGGTTCTATGGCGTATTGAATGCTGTAAATTTTTTGCAGCAAGGGTCTTAACTTGCACTCATGGAAGCTATTATTTAGGTAGAGAACTGAAAACACCCGGGTCTTACCTAGATGTTGATGTTGAAGGGTACAGTCTATAGTTGGTAGAGGAAACGGATCCTTATAAATGTTCTTGTTTACCAAAGAATGATTCACGACTAAACGCTTATTATCGCTATCCCTTTCCTTCACCAAGAATACCACGAGAACAGTAATCGGCAGTAGATGGGACGATGACACCAGCTGGTAATAATTTGTCGATTATTTCCCTAAAGTCCTGTAGCTTCCGGGGAGTGCACCTAAAATTACACTCTTACACATGGATGTCATTTGTCAAGGCGAACTTGTTAAGGAGTACGTTGAATTTCCCGATATGCTGCATGAGCAAATCGCCAAACTTTTCCCTAAACTGCTCCAGCCTAAGCTTGAAGTCAGCTTCATTCACAGCTAAGGGGGTAAATATGGCTGGCGCTTCATCGATCTGCAACTCGTTACAAATGTTCGGGGCAAAACCGAAGAATAGGTTGGATGAATTCAAATTAACAAGCGAGTTTTATTCTGAAACTCCAAACCCAAAATTAAATTTTGCGAACGATGCGGGAAAACCCAGAAGGGAAAGGTCCACGAGAACCTAATGATCTTGCGACATTCGCTCTGTCGCCGAGGTTTTACTTGAACTTTTCTGGCCGTTCGCGTGCTCCTTGGCCGACACCTCCCTCCCGAGCTCTCCCTCCGCGGCCTCTTCCAGTCCTCCCCTCCCTTTGTTCTATCTGGTTTAGCCTATTTAAGCTCCTACAATTCCCCTACCTCCTTCTTGTTCTGCTTGATCCTAACCAGAGTAGTGGGCTTTCATTATGATAGGTGTCATCCGACGTTGTGTAGTGATGCGATGTCAACGGGAGCTATTCGAACGCTTGCCAGTTAGTGGCCAGTGGGACGACGACGCTAAAATTCTTCAATAGTTTCCACTTATTTCGGTGGAATGCATCGCTTAAATGAGTTTGGAGGTGGTTGTTTGCATGGTGAATTTAGAGCAGCCAAGTTCGTGGAGCAAGTTGGTTAGTGTTCGTTCATTACCATATGCAATTCAGTGTAAGTTTAGCAGTTCTGTTTTCATAATTTGCCACATAAATCTAAATTATTTTTATGGAAATATTTTTGGTAAAATTTCTGTCTAGCTGTCTAATTGCCTTGCCGTTTTACTGTTTTCTGAGTATTACTAGTTTGGCTGGCGACGTTTTTGGTGTACACCTGCCGGAGAAATTTCAGATTGGATGGTTGTTGGTAATAAAAGGGCTCTTGTTGTCGCCCAACCCCACCAAATTTGGGTTTCTGCGAAGCTTAATAACGGCGGACAGTAATAGAGACAATGACCTTAAAGAAGTTTTCAATTTGAATGAACTTGATTGGTACGGAATGTGATTGCTTGGACGTGCGCCAAGCAAGCATACTAAAGGCTCACTGAATTACAGGGTTTGAACAGTGTATACCATATTTTCCGACAGCCAGACTCGCCGCGCTCTAACCGTTTTGAGTACTTGTTTGTTAGCCAGTCAGCTGCACAGTTTTGGACATTTGACTCGATGTGTATCGTCGTCGTTCTGTTCGCAGTAATCTATGTATATGTTTCGATACTTATTGGTGATCAGTAAATGAGAGTAAAATATTTTACGTCAGTGTCTGGGGTTTAGCTATTATGTTGAAACGCAAGGCATACAATGGTGAGAGTAATTGATCAAAGTGAAAAACGTGCGATTTTCTTAATTGTCAAGACTTATTACTGGTATTCTGCCTAGGTTCCGCATTGAAATATTTCATATCATATTTTACATATTGCGCAGGTGCACTGTCATTAAGGGTTAGGCTATGCAAGGAAGCCCAATTTTTTGAGAGAAATGTTTTGCGCACTGGACACATGTTTTAAATCATTTAGCACGATAAAGGGTATAAATTGTGTGTATGATATTGCTCTAGCCTTGAGGCTATATTTTTAAAATACACTTTGTAAGATTTTTAAAGTTTTGCCTCATCTTGCCCTTGAAGTATAATGTATTGTGGAAGGCCACACAAACGGGCATGTAGCTTTAATGGGTGAAAAGGAGTAATGTTGGTTATGACAGGTACCCTAAAGGAAAATACTGTATCTGTTTTATACTCTCAGTTTTAAACGATCGTAGTGGTCGGAGTTTTGAGTGCTCTTTATGGTACCAGAGAATTCCTTTGATTGAGTAAAACACTATGATATACTGTAGCTCTTGATCAAGGTCGTAAGAATGGTTTAAAGTATAAACGTACTGATTTATTCTATTGCATTTAAAATGTGGTGTGATGAGAAGTACACGAAATGCAAACACATATGTTATATAAAATGTGCGTTGAATATTATACTTGTTGTTTAAATTAAATGTTCTTCCCTTGTGGTCCTTTGTACGGCACAATCTAACAATGTAGGTCGACAGTAACAGCCGCTTCTCCGACACAACACTGAGACACCCTTTAGATAAAATTCTGAGCTCGAGAAGACATTTAAGAAACACCCTCGCTCATCATCAAGTGCGTGGTCCCAGTGTCAATCAAAGTGGGAAAGTTAGGTGCACCACAGGTGACAGTGACAATGCATTTTTGAACATTGCGCAGGACTTTACGTTCAATACAACTCGTAAGCCCATGCTCTCGACCAGACACTCGCCATTTCCCTGACATTTACAAAAACGACGAAGATGTCTAGGTTCGCCGCAAAGAAAACATCGTCTATTGGTAAAGCTACGTTTATCCAGCTAATAATTAGCAGCAACTAGTCCCACACAAGCCAAATTGGTACAGTGCACAAGGGACCTACACTTTTGAATGTCTTGTAATAGTATTACACAGCTGGACATGCTTATGTCCTAAGTTCGCTTCATCGCGAACGAGCCTAGATGGTGGAAAGTTAGCTCGGCATTGCACGGAAGCTGCAATGCCCTGAACCTCGGTCGCTGATTGTTGAATCTAACTAAAATTTCTGGGAGCAGAAAGAAACAGAGTTTGCTTTCATGGGGGGTTGGTGGAGGGGGGGGGCAAATTATCTACTATGACACTAGTTGATTCCAATTCCGTTAAATATAAAACAATACATCATGAAAAGCACAAATGGGCTCGATGAATTCACAGATGGGATCATCCGAGCTTTGGAAGCAATAAACAAAATCCTTCTCGTATTGTCTTTTGACCCGAGTGGGAAAGAGTGCGTGCAAAATACGCTGTTTGAACCACACAAAGGTCAATTCCTCACACAATAATTGCAGGATAAAACCTTCAACCTTGACAGAAATAGCCTTAAGCAGATCGACCTCGGAACAAAACCTCAAACAGGCCAACTTACTAATGGTAGTAAAGAACTGAAGTATTAACATGGGGTCCAAGGCCACGATAGGTGTAATTCTCTCAAGGGAAATAAAGAATAATTTGTTGATAGAAAAGGTGGGTTCACTCATCCCTGGATTCAACTGTTTGAAGATGGACTGCGAATAATAGGTATCTTGCTCACGTAATCGCTCCACTGCTGAGCTGCACAGTTGCATCACACTCACTTTATCATCTACCACAATATCGAAGTTTTGTGGAAGACCCACCGACTCATCATGCCGCAGCGATTACACGAAACCGACTTGACTCACGATGACACGTAACAGAAAAAACTTACAAGCATAAATCGAATGTGAGCAGAGTAGCACAGTTTATATTTGTGAATTCTAGCACAAATAATTTACAAGACGCACATCAATTAGATTCATTGAGTTTTCAAAAATTCCATTCTACAACATAACCAGTTAGAAATCAGGTACACAAATTTGGAAGTAGTGATAAAACAATTGAGTATTACCAAGCTTAATAAGCTTTACTTTTAAAGTTGCCTCTCACTTTAGCTCTCATTTAAACAATAGGGTTTGGAAATTGCGCCGATACACAGCATGACAGAAAATCAATAAATGCACAAGCACTATTTACCAATTCAACACCAATATAGTAGTCCGTAATTAATTAAAGTCTCCTCTTGGCTGAAAACATCCTTGAATCCCATGTTAATTTCATTTAATCCAGCAAACAGCTGAATAAGAAAATTGTTTAACATGTCAACCTTAATGACATTCAATTCTGTAGCCAGTAGAATAAAAATTTAAATGGAAAATATTGTATTTAAATCAGCATACTGCTGAAAAACCAATGTACGGTGAAAATTTTTAAAACACATCAATTAGATTATAGAACAGTTGATTTCCAATATATATTAATATTCAGAAGAACTGTAGTAAATATATATTGGCTTTGAGGCACCTTAACCAACAAGAGAATGCTTGGCGATTAAAACCTAAATCATTTATGATACTCCAAAAAGGGCTTCAATTCTTTAAACCTTTTAGGCTTAACAACTAAGTTTGAAAATACGTGCGTTATACACAAGCATGTTAACTGGCAAATACGTGCCTTAATTCATAAATGTGACCATTGTGAAAAATGTACACTGACTAGATTTAATAAACTTGACATGTAAGAAAATTTTAATGATGTGTCGATAACACAAAACAATTTTAAAAGGCACATTAGAGTGCTATCACAGTAAATGCAATGTGAAGCAGCAGCTAGACAAGCCATTTAAAGTGCTCAACGAATAAATTTGAACAAGTTAAAATTTATATTAAAAGTTACATTAAAAAATCTGATGTGCTGGACAGCAGCTATATGGAAGCTCACGTAAAGCGGCCAGCTTTAGAAATCGATATACCACACACATTAAAAAAACATATCAACAATGGGCAAGCTGTGGAAATGAGCACGATGTGAGAAATGCAATGTCTAGTGGGCCAAATGGGACAGCAGCAATATCTTGAGCAATACGTTAATAAGTTAATAAAAGCATTCACGACACACCAAACTATTACAAATAAATTTACACAGAAAACTCAATTGAGGAGGTGCTATCAAACGCAATTTGGAATATCCTACCAAAACTGCTCGCCCACGCAAACTAGCACACACTACAAAATTACTAAAACCTTACGACCCTAAATGCCCCAAACAATATTACATGATCTCCATCCACAATTCACAGTTTACTCCCATCTTTCCGGCCGTTATGTAACTATAAATTTAACACTACCAAATAAAGTATTATCTGATTCCGATCACTGACAATATTAAGTGACCAAGTGCGCTGTGCTATTAAAAACTCCTAGAAGACGTCGAACATGATGATCGTGGTTGATGTGACTTCTGTCGTTGGTACTGGTCAAATGGCTGGAGGAGAGAGTGTACACTGAGATATTTTAACACTGACCCCTCATAAAAACAATTTTGAGCAACACAAGGTGGGGAAAGAAGTAAGGGAATCAGAAGATGTAGGGAAGGGGAAGATAAGCCTAGATCGAGAAAGGCTCGCAGCGCTGCCGACCGGTGATCATTAGGGAAACTAAATACGGTGGTAGCAGCACCGTCGCACCACCGAAGGCCACCTGTCTCACGTGGTAGTAGGAACCCCACATCAACTGAGCATCCCTCCTGCTCCATGGCGATGCCAGCATCACAAGGGCACCGAGCCGATACCAGTGCTGTGATGTGAGAGTGCGGATACGATAGAAGGGGTCACACAGATCTCGGGGCACTAAAGTTTGTCTGGGGTAGAGCAGATGGAATTGGTGGTGCAAAAATGATATGTCAGTGCTCAAACATGGCAGAAAGGACTGCTGCATCTGTAATGGACAACTTAATTCAGACAGGAATTATGAACACTTCAAGAGAAGTTTGGCTTTTAATATTTTAGTTACCCTGTTTTCCTATCTGGCTGGACGCTGAACTTTAAGCATGGCAGTGCTGGCGTTCTACCTTGTACATGGTTGTTTTGTACATTTTATTTTCGCTGTTGTGATATATTTTGCCCACCTCTATTGTTCCTCATTACACACACATGGTCATAGAGTCTTAGGTTTGCATACATTCAAATTCTGGAAATTTTACTGTGCAGGTTTTGTTTAGTTACTGGTTTGAAGTATGTTTGTCTTTACATAGCCGATGTGACTGCTGGCCGCCACCTGCTAATGGTCACGTCCGCCAGTTTTAGTAAGTTTCTCGTGGGCTGCTGTCGGTGCTGGACGCGTTTCACATGTGGGAGATTTCCAACTATGTTTGTCCACTAATCTTTTAATTCTGCTTCCAGCGAAAATTTTTGAGTCACTACTGGTATGTGTATGGGCTTGTCTATCCTGAGTCAGTAAGTAACCATCGTCTGTCAAAGCACGTATTAAAAAAAACAAACATAACTGTAACTGTGTGTTGAATACTCTAATTTAACTCTAGCCAGGCATCGCTCTTCCAGAGCACGAGGGACAGAGGCGTCGTCCGCAAACTACTGCGGACGTATAGCAAATATGTACTCGGCACCATGCACGCTATTACATGCCCCTTGCCCACTTGCAGCTAAACGAATATAAATCGCCACATGGCTGGACAACATGCTCTGAACTAAGAGTCTCGACCCTCTCAGGAGGGGGGGGGGTGGGGGGACACTGAGTGGGGCCCTTTATTTCATCAGAGCAGCCGGAAACTAACCCGAACTACCCTTGGCCACGTTTCTACTGGATTTTCCTACCCTATTCATCAGGAACCAAAGGGGTGTGCGGCGACAACCTCATAGTTAGCAGTGATAGTAACCCATAATTTATTTTGGTTTCCTACTGACCACACACTACAAGTAATTAATACTGAACTTTTTCATAAATGGCCTCGAATGGTTCCAACATAACCTCACTGCGTAGATTTTGGATCAGGTGTTCAATATCAATTAATTGGTGCATTCGCGGAGCTAACCTCAAATGTTCCTTAATAGTCACGATCCCTACTCTTTTTTTCACAATCCTCACAATGTACTTCTAAATGTAACGGGTTTTATTCCACCTTAATAGTACTATTTGTCTTATTCTCTGCTTCCGGTGGAATATTGTTTTTTATTTTACCAGCTTCATGAACTACTGAGTTGCAATTTTTGAGACAATTTTCGGGGTCTACGAACTGCAATTTAGAATTATGTTTTATCGGTGCTTTGTATTTTTGTAGAAATCACATCCTAAAAGAATACCTTTTATTTGCGCAGACACAATACCTGCAGGGCGAGTGTATAAGTTTTTGCCAATTTTAAAAACGAAGATTAATCATGTTCATCAAATGCTGATTTCGCCCTGTTACATATGAAAAGAGTCTGTGCGTTGCATCAAGCCAAATTTTTTTAGTTACCAAACTATCGCCAACAAGTACAATTGCTGTCCCACAATCAATTATGAGTTTTACAGCCTTTCCAAAAATATTTGAAGGTGTGCTGATGATACCTGAGCTCAATAAGAGGGATACTCGATTTACATTATAAACTGTAAATTCGAATCAGTAGGAAACCACTGATTCGCAGTGAAATTCAACTACTCTTATCAGTGAAAATGGCTCCACTTAGAATCAGGGGAAAACCACTGATTATTTCAGTGAAAAAATTTCACTGATTGAATTAGTGATGTGAAACGATTTCACTGATTGAGTAAGAGACGGCCGACTGCAGTGGCGAGTTAAATATTGCTTTTATTGTATGTAGCCAAATAATTGCCTGAAATGAACACATTTACGATAGTTTACTATTTATATTGTGCAATTTACCGTCATTTAAAAAAGTGAGAAAAATTTCGCAAGCAATTGCGATTGAACTCGCACACTCTTTGACTCTAAGCGTTACCTTACCGTCTGAGCTTCCACGCCAAGGAAAAATTATAGGAAGAAAATGTGTGTGTTAAAACTCTGCTACGAAAATGTGCAGTTTGAAGTTGTATGCTCATACTTTTTGTGTTTTGTTTGATTGGTGCCGTTAGGATTGTTAAAACGAATAGTATGTATAAGTACACTCTCTTCACCACATTAAATACAGTTTAAACCTTCAAACAGAGCGCTGTGATGATTACATGGAATCGAAATGAAAGACGGCGGCCGGAAATGACGTAATCCAAGATGGCGGCCGGGGCCCCGAGCAGCCATCTTGGTCAGTTGGTCAAGGTCAATGCCACCTGCATCCAATATGGTGGTATGAGACAGTAACGTAATATGCTTGATGACTTTTATTAATTTTTCTCGGGTTTTGTTTTAAACTCAAAATTTAAAAATCCAAAAAATGCAAAATATACGCATCTGGATTCATGCAACTTTGTTGCATACATGTGTGTATGTTACACATTGTTTACAGCAAGTGTTAACCTTATCCGCCACAATCGGCTTTGCTGTGGCCAATGCTAGGCGCTGTATCGCTGCAGCGGAATCTAGCGGAAAATGTGCGTGCGTTCTAAACGAAAACGGTGGGTCCCAGGCAGTTGCAACAAGGGGGCCATTCTTGTTTCGTAGGTCATACTGCTCAATATACCAGCCCCAAACGTTCATGATTCTCGACGGTAACGAAGTTGTCAACAATAATAGGGTGGCCAACCCTGTTATTTTCTTAACGGGAAGTGTTATTATTGTGACTTTGTTCTGAGGTGGAATATCCCGATTACATAAAACAATGATCCGCGAATTGTATTCGCAAAAATGCATTCCAAAATCTCCATTTTTAGCGACTTATTACGCCCTAAATTTTAAGTTTAGGTAAGTGTCCTGTATATTTGCGACTGGATTTTGCATAAGGAATAACCTCACGAATTTTGTCGGTCGAATTCAGCCCCACCACTGTATATTTTATTTATCATCATATGAATATACAATAATTGATACTTTCATATTAGATTCAATTTGTGTTATATGATAAACTTTTATTATATATTCATATTTATATACTATTTCATCTATATCAATCCAAGAGGCCATGGTGGTTTAGTGGTTAGACCACACACTTGTTGCCTAGGCGAACCAGGTCCAATTCTCGGTGGAGTCGTTCCCGAATTTTCGCATGTGAGAATCGTGCCACATGATGCATCTGGTCGGCGGGTTTTCTCTGGTATCTTCCGTTTTCCCTACCCCTGCATTGCAGTGCTGCTCCATACTCACCTCATTAAACCCTCATAAATTCTCAAGACCTGATGTTAAGAGACGCCTAAATCCCCCCACTCCACTATATCCAACCCAACATTATTATATTTTGTTATTCTCTGTGGATATTTATTTGCTGTATGTAACGCCGATTTAATTGACAAAATATGATAATTTTTTTCATTGTTCTTGAGACAGATAGAAGCTTTCTGTTCTTTAATAAATTTAGGCTGAGCAGTATATGTTGATTCATTTAATGGATTACACTTACTAATGGCCAGTTGCCAAACAAAAATATTATTGATAGTCCAACCAGTAATTCCAGTTTTAATTTTTGTAAAAATTTTTAACACATTAAATTTGATATAATATAGTTAAGTTAAGGAAATAAAACATTTTTTTCTTGATTATTAGTGGACACGTGATAATTAGTAATTATTCTAATATTTGCTTTAATCCCCCTGCTCTTTCATTACATTATTCATTATACGAAACACCTTAGATTTTGTTGAACAGATAATATGATTATTGCAAATTAAATTACTATTATATTCTGTTATATGTTTGTAGTCTATTCGCAATGGCTTTATTAATTATATAAAATTGGTTAATACTTCTATTTCTTGTATAACATATAGGGTCTATATTATTAGAGAATTGAAATATATAGTTTTCTTAATATTTAAAGATCTATCTATCACATCTAATATTTTATTTTCATCTCATTGAGATTAGTTTTTTTTTGTTCCATTAGGTATTAATTCATCATTCATCTTCGGCATTGCCACTTTCATATCATTAAATATATAAATGCGTTTATTTATTGCTATGATTATATAATCCTTTTTCAACTTGTGTATATTCTTAATATTTAAAGATTCAGCCATTTCTTTCAACTCCCTCACATTTATTTCACTAAATTTTGGTATCGTACGTTGTCTCTAAATTTATATGCAAAAATTAAATAACAATATAAAAATATAAGTAACAGATTTAATTTTTTAAGAAATTGATTTATTGCTGAGTATTATTATTGGTCATAATATCATCAATACTTTGATCTGATTCAGTTGAGATAATATTTTCTTTAATTTAATATTATTATTTTATATCTTTCTCATATACTCGTCCATGTAGTATTTACATACACGAAAAGGTCTATCACTTGCATAAGGACGAGATGAAAATAAATTGGTAAATTTGATTGCTTGATAATGATTAAATTTTTTAGCTGTATATTCTTTCTCCATTTGAAAGTGTTTACTTCAATTGTATATGTTTACAAGATAATATTTAGAAACATGTTTTTCAAATTCATCACAAGACACTTTAACTTAGTGAGTTAGTGAATAAATTTGGGCGGCTCTTAACATCGAGGTCTTGAGAGCCGATGCGGGTTATTGAGGTGAGCAAGTAGAAGTGCCGGATTGAAAGGGCGGGGGAAACGGGAGATCCCCGAGAAAACTCGCCGACCAATGGCATCGTCCGGCACGATTCCCACATGCAAAAATCCGGAGTGACCGGGGAAACTCTTTAAGGGGGTAGTGTCCACTCCATCTTCGAATTTTCTTCCAAATCTTCGTAATGAAAATGCATGACCAGAAATAAAAAATTAAAGCTATACATGTCATGGACGACTACTTAAGGATTTTTTTTTAATTTGTAGAGTTTCAAACATACCTGTACTTTCCCATGTGGGACTGAAATTATAAAATAATTAGATAATGTTTGATTACGGTTACAGATGTAACACAAATTATGAACGAAAAATAAGTGCGCTTTAGAAATAATTGTTAAAATGTTCCCTATATCATGACTAGCTTGGTTTTTAAATATTGACTCCAAAAATTAAGTTAATTAGGAAAATATGTAAGCCCAAGATAGCAAGGATACGCCCCCCCTTAAATTGCTATAAATAGTAGGATGATGAGTGGTTTGGTGGCTCAGCCGGGCGCCAGTCGCCATGTTGGATCCCGGACTTCCCGCTCTGTCATTCTGGTCACACGAACTCCGTCTTGGATTCCACCAAGTCGTTAGTCAGTAAGCCACCATATTTTAAGCCAGTACACCACCATCTTGGACCGAAAACTTTTAAGCCAGTACGCCACCGTCTTGAACTGCCATATTTGTAGCCAGTATGCCACCATATTGGACTACCATCTTGGTAAGCAGTAAGTTTATTTTTCATGCTCTTGCATTCCGAGGGTTTTCTCCGAGTGCTCCCAATGTTTCTCTTTTGACTTCCTTCTTTATTTTTCTTTCTTATCTTCCTTTCTCTTTCTCTCTCTTCCTCAACGAGGGTTTACTCCGAGTACTCCCATTTTTTCTTTTTTACATTCTTTCTTTCTTTATTATCTTCCTTTCCTTAGCTACCTTTCCTTCTCTCTTCTTTCATCTCTCTCTCATTCTCTCTCTCTTCTTCATTCCTATCTCTACCATTTGTTCATCATTTGTTTACATTTGTCTCTCGCATCTCTCGCTTGCACTCCACTCTGCTATCTTTGTTTTTTTTTTCGTTTCTCATTTGTTACTAGAGGCCGCCAAATTTGTTTACATTTGTTTCCCACATTAGTTCTGGCATTGGCTGCTAGGATCACTGGTGTCGCTCTCGTTTTGTTACTTGAACTCACATCTGTAGCTTGCGTTTCACTGCCATATTGGTTTTGGAATTGACTGTTAGGGGCACTGCTTTTTTATAGAACTCAAATTACCATCTGGAATAGTGTGGGATCAAACTGCCGTACCTTGGGTCGTCAGACTTACGCCTGATGAGACCATTCGACAATCGCAACATGCACTGGGACAAGAGTTTATAAGAAGCACATAGCTTGGAGACAAATAAATAATATCGTGCCTCTCATTAAAGACATTACATTTGTTTTATTTCTTTTGTAAATTTTAAATATTTTATTTACATATTAATAATTTTTTTAGTATTTTTTATCTTTTAAAGTAATTCATTTACATGCCAATAACATTTATAAGATTTTATTTTTTATTATATAATTTTGATTACTTATATATTTTTAGTTTTTCATTTACATATCAATAATTTTTTAAGTAATTACTTTTGATTATATAATTTTTATTTCTTATATCATTTGTAAGTAATTTATCTAAATATCGATAATTTTTTAAATATTTGTGTATTTATTTTTATTACATTATTTAATATTATTTTTTATTATTTCGGTTTAACTTAAACATATTTTATTTAAAATTTAACTTATGTAATTTTTAAGTATTTAATTTTTATTTTAAGAATTTTAAAAATATTTTTATTAAACTTTAAAGTGTATCGAGTGACGTGTCTACAGATTCGTATTTTTAGGTAGATGAGAATATGTCATCAGAATATATGATTACGTGAACATAACGAGCAACGATTGGGATTTTTTATAAACAAACAAAAAAATGGCTTTAGTAAAATATATATGCCAAGTGTTATATATTATGAATGTTGGTTATTCACACTAGTTCGATTTATATTTATACATAATATTTTTTTAAAAAATCCCAGACTAAAGTATTTACGTACAAGGACTTCTATGTTGAACTTAGAAAAATATTTTCTACTCCTATGAAATGTTTGTAATTTTTTTTAACACACCATCCAATAAACATTTCAGTATCCACTTTACCTAGCTTAAGATAACCTAACTTGGCCTAACCTAACTTCACCTAACCTAACTTCACCTAACCTAAGATAATCTAACCTAGCTTCACCTACCCAAGAAAATCTAACCCAATCACATTGTAATAAACTCTGAATATATACATTTTTTCATTTCTCTCGACATTCACTTAACCTAACAATCATACTCTAGTAATCACCAGACCCCTCTTCACCACCCCTTCCTTTAGACTTATTTAACAGCCATATCGAATTGTACTGAGTACCAAAACAAATATAATACTTTTCACCATGGCATTAGCTGGCCTCATTCACACTATTAACAATACAGTACATATCCACCACCATACCTCAGACTTACTGATAATTGATAACAGTGAAATATATTGACTACCATTTCAGCCCTTCTAACTTTGCCAGTTACGCATATAAACAAGCCATACCAGCTGCCGAACCAATCAAATATTCCAGCCATAGTATCATAAGAAAAATACAATTAATTTAACTATCTATGACATCCATATTGTCTTAATTGAGAACAAACAATTCTGCTCTTACTAACCAACCATGCCAAATAATTATTTTGCCCCTCTCATACTAACTAGACACCCCATAAAACCATTCTGCTCGTACAAGAATGAATCACACAATCAAACCATTCTCCTCACAACATCGGAGTTACAGTTTTTTCATACTGCCAAAATAACCGAACATTTAATCAGGTCATATCAATCTACATAACAGCTATACCAACCATACAAGACACTAACTGTACAACCCAGTCATTGTGTGCATTCCACCCCATGTCAGGAGTTTGAATACCACCAGTCCAAGTAAAAATTCAATTTAGTGACTCCATTTTTGTTATATGCATTCTACACACTTGTGTAGAACTTAGAATGTACTTTCCTATTGTGTAGAGCATGGAATATATTTGTTTATCTTAGTCATGCCCATTCTTCCCCATGTCAGGACTTTTGAAAGACATGTTAACCTTACCTAACTTCACCTTACCTAACCACCACACACTAGGCATATACATAGACACTAATTTTTTTCATTTTAAATTATCAAGTTTATTTTTGACTCTTTTTGAGTCAAGGATCAAGCATCAAGAGTCAAGGGTTGAGGGTCAAGAGTCAAATTATGAGTATTGTGAGTGGCTGGCCTGACAGTAGTTACTATACGTGTGACCATGAGTTCAAGTTGAGTGAAGATAATACTAGGACGAAATATATTTTCACATTAAAAAAACCTTATTTACTCGTAGGGCAATGATGATTAGTTATCAGCTATCGCTAGCCATTTAGAACGAGTACTATAGCCCTCCTATGACATGCAATCACATACATTTGATTTAAACTCAATTAATAAGTATTTCAGAGAAGCAGATACACATGTTAATACGTACATTAATTTTAAATTTTTATTTTATTCACATACATATTATGCTATTTAATAGAGATCACCACATTCTTTTATATAATATCTGCTCTACTAACCATCACCAGACTAAATTTACTCATACCTCATACTAGAATTCAAGCATACCTCAGCCCACACTATCATTACTCGTATAAAACTCTGTGAATATAATTTTCATTTTAAAAATATTCATTATATTTTTAAAACACATATTTATTATATTTAAAATTATATTATTAAATGGTGTACCTTAGAAATAAAACACAGCAATTTTTTTTACGCAAAATGTATTCCACACATAGTAAAATATACATAATGGACAAAAATGGTTAATATTCTTCAAAAGAAAATGCAACTTTGTTGTAGATTATAATCTTTAATGAATTTTTTAATATTGACACTTGCTTTGTCCTTGTGCGAAAATATCAAGGCATTTATTACACCGACACAGTGTGCAGGGGCAGATTATGTAGGTAGCTAAAATTTTTTGAGGACACCAAAGTCACAAAAGACCTACTTGCAGCAAACTTGATACCAAGATCCTGATGAGAAATGCACCTCACCTTTAAAGGTCTTTGTATGTATAAGTAAATTGTCGGTATATCTGAACTGCATACCGCACATGTCACACAAATATGACATGCAGCAGGGATATTTGCTGCAATTTAAATGCTTATGTCGCTGAGCATTTTGACCGAAGGTGAACACTCGATCGCAGATTCGGCACTGGAGACAAATTAGCGATAATGCGGCTCATGGATCCTTGTTAATTTAGGTCAATGGCAAGCATTCATATTCACAGTTCATCTTCGCAGTATACAGAGATAAAGCTTCCCCTGATACTAAGGTATCAGCATGCTCTGTATGTAAATTCTCCCATCACTCGGAAAAACATCCCATATTTTATAAGTTCGATAGACAAAATTAATATCGTTTTAATATTTTCAGGTCTCGAACTCGGGGCACTACACCATACCTAACAGTTACAGATTCAAATCAGGTGCACATGAATACTAAACAGTGAGAAATTAATGTACGAACATCGCTAAAAAGGATTCAAAACCCAGGTCGCTAATCGAATTGCGAACCTCTTATCTTACCATTATACCCATATCTGATACCTAAACTCCTTTATCCCCGTTTATTATAAGTTCCTAAAGTAGTCTCTGAAATACTGGACAAAATTATAAATTTATTTTGTAGGTCCAATAGAAAAAATTAATATTTCTACGATTTCGGGTCTCGAACCCATCTCTGTGCACTATGCATCGCCTTTGGGCATTGCTTAAATTTGTATTGTTGATGTGCATAAAATAGTCAGAAAAACTCACGTAGTAAAGTTTGTTTAAAATGATCCAATGTACAGGCCAGTATTTTGACTGGGTTCCCTAAATCATGTTTTTTCTTTTACAGAAATTTGTCTAACAGCCTACTCTTTATGTTTCATACACCATATAATTATTCAGAATTTTATTCCAGCGATTTTTAAATAAAGTATCAGTTAGGATACACTGGAAATCCAGTAGTGTTCTTTCTCAATTATTATCAAACAGATATAATTTTTCCTGAAAACGTATTTTTAAATAAATTATTAATTCCATGTCGACCATTGTCAAGCCTTAGTTAATTAGTTAGTATAAATATTCCTTAGTATCGTGCCATGAGAACCCAAGCACCATGGCATGCAAAAAGTACACAAGTCCAGCCATGAGATCACAGCAGTTCTGTCACTGCCAGCCCCTGCCCGCGGACAGGTGATGCGCTGACCGTGCCTGGGAACCAGACATGTGGCATCTCGTTTCGCTGTCCCGGCTGGCATGGCACTACGATTCGCTGTGTAGTGTGCATGCTCAGGTAACGCAAAGGCGACATAGTATAGCAAAGCATCGAACCAGGTGACATCATGTCCTCTATATCCAATAGTTACATCGTGACATGCGCTGCCCCGAGCTTGGCCTGAAATGAACTTCATGTAATTTTGTAAGCTTTGTTTGTACTAGGCGGAGGAATATCCTGGATGTAGAACATTAGCAGGAATTAAGAAAAGTTGGAAGCAACAATCAATGCGCATGTAATATTCATGGGCAAACCTGCTACACCCCTGAAACATGCTCGCATGAAAAAATTAATGTATATTTTTACAGACTATTATTCTAATTTTTTTAAAAATTAATTAGTGTAGATATTAAGACAGCATAAATGTTTGTAAAACATTCACATCCACGAGCCCCCCCCCCCCCAAAAAAAAATTAAGGTGTATATGTTATCATGTACCAAATGTACATAATGGTTTACGGATATATGGCTAAAATTTTCTGAACACTAATAAAAGTATATAGTAGTTAAAATGTAGAAGACACATTGTGGTATTTATTAATTAACAGATCGTAATATCAACAGAAAAAGATGGTTAAATATGCATGTACCACAAATTATTTGTTTAAGCTTGCACTATGTATTTTCAAAAAATTATGTTTTATCATTTTGTGTGAACGGCTTAGACAATAACATTATAAAAAATATTTTGTTTCAAAACTATGTTCTAATTCTAGGCCACAATTATAATTTAATTACATTTCTCGCATTACAGGAGCTTGCAGAATTTATTCAGACTCAGTCTGATCTATTTGCATAAAAGTAAAACCATTAATAATTAGAAAATATGGTATGAAGAAGTTCGGCAGCTCTTATACAATATCTACCAAAAAGTAATTGGGCATCCGTGAAGATAGGTAATTCATTATGTCAGTTGACTTGTGTTTCACAGCCTTAGGCATAGGACTGCTGGTGTTTGTCCGTAGTAGCATGAGCACAGAGCCCTATTATAACATTCTGGATAATGAAATGCTCCCAACACTGTGGCATTTTTACGGAATGGACCCATGTTACTTCCAGGATGACAATGCCAGGTGCCATGTATCAAGGGCTACTCTGCAGTGGTACACCAACAACAATGTTCGCCGATTGGACTGTCCTGCCCGGAGCCCCGAACTCAACCCTACAGAACATCTTTGCGACGAATTGGATTGCCAGGTGAGGGCTCATCAGGTGCAGCCAAAATCCAATGCTCAACTCATGGAATGTTTGCAAGAGGAATGGCGACGAATCCCCATGGATATCCTGCAAACACTCGTAGAAAACATGCCAGACAGGGTGGCTCCTGTTATAGATGCAAGAGGTGGCCTTACAAGACTCTAATGGGGTGACAACCATTGAGCAAACATTGTGGACAGGTGCCGAATTACTTTTTGGTCGATAGTGTATTATACTGAGTAAATTCATTCGCATATGACATGTTGTAGAATAATCATGATTGGTACTGGGGAAGGTGAGTATTTTTCCTGGATAATGCTGTTGGCTACTGGTGGTGCCAAGGAACTACTGAAACCCTTTCCACAGGCTCCAAAGTGTTAGTTGTTAAATAAATTTGTAAGTACAGTACATGTCAAATATATCCTCTTTTTGCAACATCTGGTGGGAAAAAAGTGTAGTTAACGAGGTATTTAGAGCCAATGAGGGTGAAGTGAGGTGAGAATGGAGCAGCCCTGGAATGCAAAGGCAGGAGATCACTGAGAAAACCTTGCCAGCTAATAATTGACCAATACTTGAGGCACCATAAAGGAAATCCTAAGCAGGAAACGGTCAAAATGCGTAGGGAAATTCCCAACTTTGTATAGTAGCGGCGCTAAAATTTCCTCAACTTAATGTGTGGTATTATTTCCATACAGCTGCTTTAGCAGGGTCATATTCTTATGAACGTAACAAAATTGATACTTGGCTTTAATGCCATAAATCAAGATATCTATGCAAGATCCTACATTTTGCGCAGCGCCCTAGCACATCAGAGTCCTCCGATGTACTGCCTGGAAATTTTTTTCCTTGTCCAAAATTGCTGCCAGATCTCGCGAGCCCCCCTCCCCCCCCCCTTCACGTATGTCATGTGTCTGCAACAGAAAGGCTACATCGTCCTGGTTGCCATGTTTAGTTTAACCCTCTCATGTACATGCAGTACCATCTGTATTGTGTGCTCGTAAGAGAGTACTGAACTTGTCTGACTTGAATATATTACATTTTACTGCTGAACAGTTGAGTTTTAAACAGTGTACCTATGGGCAGTATGGGCAAACAGTATACCTTAGAACTATGATATAAAAACAGTGATTTTTTCCCAACCTTTATATCCATGTATATCATTTTCCGTATTTTTACCTATCAGTTTACTCCACTCCCATGCTTTTCTCTTGGAATAAGATTAAGTTAGGGATTTGGGTTAAAAATTTATTATATCAGAAGTTAGTTGTCACTACTGGAAATATGCATGTATTGGACCATGCCAAAATTATTTTTAATTCATAACTAATAAAAAAATCTAAAATTTATCATAGTATTTAAAATATCTATAATTAAAATTATTGTATTTTAAAACAATTAGATCATCATATATTTTATTATTAAAAATTAGGTAATTTCACAGTCAGACACACAAAAATGCCACTGATTAACCAGACATACATACACCCCCAATGATTAACCCACACCTCTGCAACAGTTGACAGTGATATCAGTTACCACAGGGAACTAACTAGGAGCATGTCAATCTTGTGGTGACATGCAGTTGTAATTGATCAGTTTATTTAAGATCCAACATGCAGGCAATGAACCTTGGCCATTAATACTTAAACTAGAAAGATGTAATTATATGAAACTAATTGATATATAACTCAGAAAAATTCTACATTATGATTATATTTTCATCTACACCAACAACCATCATTTGGCTCAGTAATTTGCAAATGGTGGTGGGGGAGTTAGTTTACAGGTTCTCCTAACCGAACAACACATCTTTGATTTTCTTTTTTTTCGTTAAAACAAATAATTAAATTATAACCGCAACACACCTCGGGGGTGTATTGTCCCTACAATTCACATTGTAGGTGAATAACTTTTTCTGTCAGTGGTTACAGTGTGTAAGTGAATAAGTATTTTTACAAGTGTGTCAGTATAACTTAGTACGGTAATAAACATTGTGTGTAGGAGTTATTCTCCGAATATCAATAATTAATTGCAAAATACATGTTTCTTGCTTTTCTCATTCAAGAGTTTCCACGAATAAGGGTGGCAGAAGGAGCATGTGTGTATTTTGCCATCGTCATCGTAGGTCACTGTGATATTCTTGAGCATGTAGCTGCTCTGGCTCTGGAAGCCTTGCAGATTACAGTACATCCTATTACAAACTGAGGTGAGAAGCAGTGATTATCCTGTTTACATATGCTTAGCTCACCATGTTCACCAGTCCCGAAAAGCAGTCGTAGCTCACTACTCTGTCGTGCAAAATCAAACAGTAGGCAACATTGTTTGCAGGCATGTTTTCTTTGGAAATAATTTCTATACGACAATCCACCACACCATTTTGAACTCGCTCATTTTTTTTGGACGTGTCGAAGACCATCTATGGCGCCATTACACAGAATTTTCCTGGGCTCAGGACAGGGTAGGTAGGACTCATGTCCATAGTAGGAGGCTTGAAAAAGAGTATACAGATTATATATCAATTTAAATCCTTCTTGATCGAATGTGGTGTTCAAATCCATGTACAGATCACTTTCACTATTTAAATATATATATATATATATACTGGACTTTGCAGTGGTCGAAGGTCGATTTGTCTGCCGAGATGTGTTTCTTATTCATTTGAAATGTTAGAACGACATAGTAAGGTTTTTCCATGCTTGAAGTTTTCACAACCATCCTGAGGTTTCTCAAGGCAGATAACAGGACCGGACATGTAACCAAACTCCAACTCCAACTCCTGAAGGTTATGTCGATTTTTTATTTCTTGATGTAGATCAGTAGTTTCGCATGGAGGCGGGTGCTCAGAGTCACATGGGGAACAAACCACTCCATGTTGGTCAGGGTTGCATATTTTCTCCAGCTCCCAACACTGCATCGAGGTACGAGGTGGCTAGCACTATCACCAGTTCTTGTTTGGCTGCTATTATTAACTTTCTATAATTCTCGGCAAAACCAAGTAGCATCGATAGTGGCACACTCACCTCGAACTTGCCTTCTGCGAAGATGGGAACTTTGTAGCCATCTTCCATTCCCCAGCCTGCCATTTTTACTATGTCGAGATTGTTAGGCATGAGCAAGAGGTAGTATTTTATGGTGGTGGTAATGCCCACATCCCGTGTTTCGTCAATAGTAACACCATTCATTTCATACATTACTTGCTCTATGAGGTGAAGTATACCATTGCGAACTAACACTGTTGTGGTGTGGTGGTTCCCATCCTCTTTTGTGATCGTACCTTGGATGCATAAGTATAACTGTCAACATAGGGTGTAGATATCTTGATGGTGTATCGGAATTCGAACCTTACACCCAAGGGCATAGGAACCAGTCATATACAGCTCATAGCAACGAAGCTCAAATTTGTCGATACTGTTGTCGAATTCTGCCCACTGGGTCATGTTCAGTACATTGTAATCTTGGTGTCTGTTCACATTCAACCCTAGGCTACATAGAAACTGTTTGTTGGCATGTGTTAGGACATTGGTGTCTCGAGCTCTACTGGTCTCTGGTTTTGTGCTGTGCTCGAATTTATGCACAGTACATCTAGAAAAAATCAATCCCATCGTTTTAAGTGCCCGCACAAAGTAATTTCTTAGTTTCTGAAGTCTGTCTGTTTATTTTCCTGATAGACGATAGCTACGACTACTTTGTGTGTGCTCTTGGTGATCACTAGAACCTAAATGATTTTCAGAACTTCGACCAGTTTATAACCTGATAGGGCCATCGGTGCGAACTTGTGCATAGTATTGCTGGTTTTGCCATTGACATTGCAGCCACTCGCCAAATTACAGCTTATTTGTATCACATCCACTGGCAATATGTTCACTGGCCGCGATGAGTAGTGCATTTTACCAGTTTTGTTGATTCTTATCTCAAATCTCAAACCCCAGCATTGGTCTGATGGTATCCGGTTCGCTAAAAATCGATATCTACACTGCAAAATAGTTCTGCCTTCAGTGTGTTTGGGTTACTGTGTAGTTCGAAAGTCGCATCCGATGCCATGAATTTATTGATGGAATTAGCAATGTCCTTCAGTTCGTATGCACCAGTGGGAATGCCTATTTCTTTCACATTACCTGAAACAATGTACTGGAATGCAGAATTCACATTTTCTTGTATGTTGGATATGGGGTTGTAAGTCTGAAATTCTGTAAGTCAGACGACCCACTCACCTTCCAGTTTTAGGGGGTGGGTAAAATGTCGCCCTTAGCTGGGATGTCTTACCACTTAGAATGATGGATACCGACATACTGACTGGAGAATATAGGTGGAAACACCTTTTACGTACACAATTAACGAATAATTATTCGCCTAAAATTTATTTTTATTCCACTGTGTTAGAAACCAAAGATACAAACGCCCACATTTCCATGTATTAGGCAGCTGCTCCGTTTTCTAATTGTATATTAGTTAGCGATTTTCCAGGTACAGCTGCAGTTCGGGCGAGGATGCAAATTCCCAAAACTGTCATAATAGATTGCATGTTTACACCTTTTTACATATGCTACCCAGTGGGTCCCAGGCACGGCTACCATGCCCAGATTAATTATGGCGCATTCGTGTATCTTGGGGTTAGCAGGCAAAAAATATCTTGCATGAACAATACTCTAAAATAAGCTATCTTCTATTTTCGTGCAAACAGTTCCATATCCATGTTTGTGAGCTGCTGTTTCGGTAGAGAAGTCATTAGCACCTTCTCCTGCTTCTACCCTTTTTCTTTCTCACACCTCCTCCTCGTTAAGGCCGTCGTAAGTAAAGTCTTTGGTCGCTTTTTTTTATTTTAGCTATAGCGACAGCTTCCAGTTAACAGTTGTGGCGACGGTTTTCCTCCAATTGCTTACGTTCGTTCAAGGCTCATTTCACCACACTAACGATATTCGTTACAACTCTGACGATACCACCCATGGTGCCAAAGGAAGGAATCCTACCTCTTTTTCTTCCCTCACCTCTTGGAACTTCGTCTTGCTTGCTTTCTTTGCTTCCATGCCCATCTTCACCTTGGCTTTCATCACATTGGAAACACCCCACACAACTATGTCTTCTCCGAGTCTGGTAACTGGCGATTTTCTTATCTCGTCGGCATTCTGTGCAATATCTTGTCTGCCTGGTGCCTGGTTTGCAGATCCTTGTGCTGGGAATAAGCGATAACGTACCACTTGCATGCCTTGTCCAGTGTGTTGATGCCCATATCGCAGTGTGCCAAACTTTTGGCTCGCTTGGTTCCTGGCCCACAGAATCTGTATCTGGGAATGTGTAGCTCGAATGGTAGACTGTTGATCAACATTTCTATGCTACCATGGCCGGATTTTGACGTCTTTACCTTACGACGCATTGAATAAGATTGACCTGAAACTTATAAATATGACCCTTTTATACTTTTTTGTTTCAGTATCAATCTAGACTTGGAGCAGTATGGCCATAAATTGCTAATAATTTATCTGCTTTGTCGCTTGTGTGGCAAAGCATTCACAGCTCTGTGCAGTATGCATCGACATTAAATAACGACCTGCAGAATGAAAGGTCCAAGAATGCAATTTCAGTGAAATTTCTGCAAGAGACAGTTTTCTTGGAGTGATATTTTGAAGAGAAATGCTAAAACTTGAAGCAGTGATTCCTTGCAACTGCAATCATCACCAAAGGCAATACATTTAGCACCAAAGGCACTGCAATTAGCACCAATGGAACTGCATTTAGTACTGCACTTAGCACCAAAGTCATTGCACTTATCACAAAAAACACCACATTTAGCACTGCAGGCACTTCTCGTAGCACCAAAAGCACTGCACTTAGTACAGAAAGCACTGCATCTATCACCGATGGAACTGCACTTAGCACCGAAAGTACCGCATCTGGCACCAAAGGCACCGCAATCATCACCAAAGGCACCACAGTCATCACCAAAGGCACAGCAGTAATCACCAAAGGCACCGAAGTCATCACCACCTATACAAGAAAATATCAGTAACATATGAATTGTCAAGCAATATGTTACTCTACCTATACGAATTCATCCTGAAGATGAAGCTATCTCACACGAATCGCGACATGGAAGCCTATTTCTGAATAGTGTGCGCTGCATCATAGCATGACCATCGGGTTGTGGTAAGACATGTGTCCTACCGAGCCTGCTGGAAGAACCGAACAGGCTTTGGTTCGAGAATGTGTATGTGTACTCCAAATCACTCCAACAACCGAAATACCAATGACTAGCATGAGTACTGCAGGCCGTGGAAGGCTTGGATTAATTCCCATGCAGATATAAGGAAGTCATCGTGTCGCGGAGCATAGCACTGACAAACTCGATATTTGTTTTGATGACATTGTCTGCATCAAACATACTTGTACTTAAGAGTACTTTAGCATGGGACAACACTCATATGTTGACTGTGTGTACCTCAGACAGACTTATTCGCGCATACACAAACAACTGCTTCGCGATAATGCTAATGTGTTGGTAGTGTTTCGCATGGTTGATATAAACTTGCAGCATGTGTACGACAACCACATCAATATGGACATGATGTTTGCAGAGTTTAGGGATCTGTGCCTTGTGCTGGAAAGAGAAATATTGATTTTAAGTGATTGTAAAAGACTGACCTCTATATAATGGCAGGTACAGGTGTGGCTTCGATCAGTATATTGTAAGACACTGACCATGAGTAACAACACAATTTCCAAGTTCGGACATGATCAACACTCCGATGATAATGATGGAAATGTGCTAACGGAAGCTCACCTCGCCGATGTGCGCAGGAGTCAGTGGCTTCTTGGGCAAAAAATCCAGAGTGTGAAAAATGTAGTAGTGAAAGATATGTTGGCTATCGACCGGCATGTAGGGGGTGTGGAGGCACAGATAATAGATCTGATCAATGTGTTGAATGCACAGAGACAGGAAGCACTGAAGACTCTTCAAATATGTTAACGTCCAAACTGGCTGCCAAAACCGATGCTGTGAGGCATATCAAGAAGGTGCTCGATGTGTGCATCGACCTACTGGAAAGAATCGAAAATTTAATTTCCACAACTCGAGAGTGAATATATATGTATATATCTGTGTAGTTGTGTGTTTATTCCATTCTATGAATGATGATGGACCGAACTGATGACTGAGCTGTAACACGCCATCGAAGATGTTCAGGCGAAATATCTACTCGCAAAAAGTTACAAACTGGCTCTGGAGAATCGAAGGGAAGAGGCTTACAAGCCGATAACCAGCCATATCCACTAACTTGGTCGACGAGAAAGACATTCTGAAGTAGGACTTACCAATGTTTTTTTAAAGTAGTGATATGTACATGGATTAAAAAAAAAATAAAAGTGTGTTTTTTACCTTACTTTGAATTCATTTTTATTTTGACTGTCCTTATACATAATATTGGTGGCTGCTGATTAATTTTGTGGTGATTTGAGAGTCTGTTTTAATCCACCATGAGAAGTATTTATCAGCCCTTAAGTAATTTTATATTACTATGAAAACTTTCAATATTGCTCACTAGTTATACTTTTAACACAATTTGAGAGTATACCAGTTTTGAATATACATATGGGTTGTTTTAAAAAATAGATATTCTTTTACATATATACATTTATTCACATTTTTACAAAATAAGAACTTAAGAAATCATTTAATATGTGTTTTTTACAAATTTCTTTTTTGTACACACATGACGTTGAAATATCAGATTATTAATATTTTGACGGGCACACCATAATCTTCTGTGTGGATAAACATGGAAAGCTCACAGAGTATAACTGCTGCTAGGGTAGTCACTGGAGATGGACTCTCTAGTTTCTTTTGTTGTAGTGCCACTGATGAATGAGTCACCACTGTTGCTAGCATGCCACTGCTGCTGGAGTACATAAGCTATGGTTCATGAACAAACATATCTGAATTAATGATATAGTCCAGCTTGAATTGATATGAATGTTTTTGGGGAAAATCTAGCTTCTCGGAGCAGGGTTTTGCCCATATACAGAGCACAAAACTGATGCACAAGGTGTATCCATTGTCGTAAATGAACAAGCATGTATTTCTTAATACTTCTATAATGTTGTTTACCATAGCATGATTCTCTGTACTTGAGGTCCTTGGGGTCCCCAGGCATCGCATAAGACGGTGTTAGCTTCGGAGCACAGAGATGAACAGCACAATTACTATCTTCGCATACAAAGCTAATTACTACCCTGGAGGTTTCGAATGGCGAAAATTCATTCGGCTGTAGAAGGAAATGAACGTTCTCACTACACATTTCAAAGTATACATGTTGGGGCATAAGTCATGGCAACTATGGTGTAGTCTGAGAATACCGATGCGTGTGGATAATGTGAAATAGACACATAACATGGCAATGTAAGCACTACGTGTATGGACAATAAAGAACATGCCAACAATTGTACACGTCCTCACTGAAATACTCCTACCCACCTCGCAACTGTCCGGTATGGCAGGGCAGTATTCCCAACAGCTTCTACCAATTCCCTGTGACATTCTCTGGCAGTTTTCCCACAGAGAACGGCTATTTTCATATACGAGCGCTGCTCAACACGGGTTACATCCATTTAGCACGGCGGTCACTGGCCAACTGATTTCACATTGCTCTCTGCACTCGTACAGGACAACCCTGCGCCATTTACAATTGTCAATGCGCACTAAGACTGCCTGTATTCCCCGCGACACAATTACGTGCAGCAATGACAGTTAGCCACAAAATTTAATAGTTGCCATGACTTATGCCCCAACCCCTGTATATCGAGCTATAAATATCACAACACTCATTTTAAGAGTAATAACATAGTGTACTCAACGTAAGCCTTCATGTACGTAGTCGTAGTAAGTGCTGGGGTTGTACATTATACATGATGCCGACTCGGTGCTAGTAGAATCAGGCGACGGGAACACCACTTAATCTTCCTCGCAGTCTCCAGAAAATTCTTTTACATCGTATTCAGGGTCCATGGTGGCTGCGCTGGCTGACTGGTTGACTGTAGACTAGGCCAATGAAAACTGGTTGCAGACCGACAGGTTAGTGAGGTGTACATAGTCTCCCAAGTTGTTTTGCCATGGTTCAAAATGGTGGTGTGATGTTCTCCATTGTAGTGCTTAGACCACCAAGAAATTTTGTAGCTCTCTGGTCTTCTTAGTTGATATACAATTGTGCTATTACCCCAAATTTGACATAGCCATTCTCCTTTTGCTTGACTTATCAGCTCTCTGATAGTACAGGGTAGCTTCGAGTCTGGTCGGAGGTGGTACACTGGGCAGGTAATAAAGTTGCATGGTAATGGAACAAAACTGAAAAAACCACCTTCATTGATGCTGACCCAATGTTCAAATCCGTTTCAGGCTTTTACTTGTTCTGGCATACCAGGTTTAGACCCTTGCTGCATCCTTGACCCATGGACGCAGCAAGGATGGAATTACCCCAATACCAAAATAATCTGAGCATACAAAAACAATTGCAAATGTACTGAGAAGAAAAAATTTCTTAAGTAGGTCAGGAGTATCAGTAGTATTTGAAAAGTTCAAAATATGAAGTATGGAAAAATTTTCTTTTATTGCATTCCTCTATTTTTTCTAGTTTTAGACAAACATTATAAATTATATCAAACATTTTAAGGAGTAATTCATGTATGTGTATATCTTTAAAAAAACTCTTAGAGAAATATACTCTCCATAATATTTTCTTGCCATAATGCAAAAATTTCATAATACTGTAAAATTACTGAATTACTACAGTTACTTAAAGTTCACAAGAACCCTACCAATATAATGTATTTGCTTGACAAACCAAGTCAACTTTAAATTTCACTAAAAGCACAGTAAAAAGCAACATTTATGATTCAACAGTATTTGAATTCTGGCTATCAAGCAATACACAAGTCATTCTAAAATAACACATTTATGTTACCAGAGAAAAAATTCCAACATCATAATTATATACATTCTATTTAAAATGACAATTGATTTTCTGGCTAACCTGACCAAGAAAAGGCCATTCAAGAATTTACTTGGATTCAACATTTTTCAATTTGACTCACCTTGTGTGAGTCTGGCAACAACCCAATTAAAAAGGTTTCCAAATACAATTTAAATTCACAGTTAATTTCACATGTGAGTTTCCATTCCTAGCTCATTTATAACATATGGCAAAAAAACAACATATTTTAAAAGACTTTGAAATCTCCACACAGAGCTTGACTTGCCTGCCAATTAATTACATACTGTGCAAAACATTCATTTACCTCCCCTCGTCCACTGCCCAAAGCAACTGCTCGTAAGTAGAGAGCCTTAACTTTCGAGGAGGAAAATACTATTTGAAAAACATCAGATTGCTACACCTAGACGACTGCCTAGCAAACATATTTGAGAATTTTAAGTCGTCTTTTCCGATTTCCATCATAATTATATTTGCAAGTAGATTCATACTTAAAACATTTCCGCCCGTTTGGACATTCTAGCCTTGCATCAAAGTGACGATGAGACAACTGCTAGAAAATCTCCGCGATTTGTGTTGTCTCTTGTCTGCCCTCTATTCAACCTTGCAACCGACATTGTATGCAGTCAGTTATATACACGTGAACATTTTTGTGGAATGTGAAACAAATTGGACTAAATTGAACATTTTGCTCATAATACACCATATTGTTTACCTTCGTACTGCTCGCTGGCGATGTTGTTACCCGGCACGACACGACAGTAAAATTAAACTTTTCACGGCACTTGCGAAAGAAGAACTTCGTGCACTCGTCGCCTGGAGCAACAAGTGACATTATGGCGGCCGCAGTTCCCATTCCTACTGTCGGTGGTACCGAGCACTGTGATCACCCTCCCCTGGTGGCAGGGGTGCATTCGTCATCTGCACAGAAGGTTGGTGCGCCATTCAAACGGCCGTTGAAGTGATGTGGTGTCGTCCTTATTTGGGCTTTTAGACATGTTGAGAAATATAAACTCTTATTGAGTGATCATTTCTAATACCCATCTGGGAAATATTATCTTTTTAAAACATCTCCTACTACCAAGTATAATGACTATAGTTCAAATTATGGTAATACTGCATCATATTGGTTTCTGTATTTTCAGAGCAAAAATATGGTTTCTCATTGGGGTTTGGAATCTCTTCACCCCTCTAAGAATTATTGGAAAGATGACAGTATAATTGCCTTGTCCTTCTGCTCGTTCGGGGTCAGACGATTTCGGCCTCGAGGGAGCATCGCCACACCTGAAGTTATGTAATTCATCAGTATACATTCTAGACTCTTCAAGCAGTAGATCATGACGTCACTTTGACGTAAGGCTAATTGCACTAACATGGGCTTAAAACTTTGAAAATCTATTTTGCTCGCAAATAGTATTTTATGATGACTAAGAAGGAAACTTTATTTTCTCCCTGAAAGTTAAAGCTTTCTAATTGCGAGCAGTTGCTTTGATCAGTAGATTATGAGAGAAAATGTTAAATCTAATTTCGCAAATTATGTAATTCAAATGCAGGCAAGTCCAACTGAGCCCGTAGTTTCAAGAATTTTATTATGTTTTTAAAATGCCATATTTTCTTGCAAGATGGTGATAATCACTTATGAATTTCTTGTAGAAATTAAATGAAAGTTTAAAAATAGGAGAGTTTTGGTCTAGCAAGACCCTGTAAAAATGAGGGTTAGGCGAATTAATTTATAATTCAGGTCAAACATTTTGAATTTGCCTTTGGCTTGCCGTATATAGCCAGTGAATTGGTTTTGTCATGTGTTGAGAATATAGAAATATATATTTTTTCCATGTTGGAAATATTTTTGATACCGAAAGGCCTAAAAGTGTCCTTTTATGATGTTTTTAATATATTAATATGGGCTTAAAGTTTGTATAACAATTTGCATATCAGTACCTGAATCCTTGTAAGTGGATAGTATTTTTGATGAATATCTATTATAACAGAGATTCTCAAAGATGTATCTTTAAAGGAGAATTTTAGAAAACATAGTAGTTTCCGAATGAGATGTATTATCACTAAATATTCTTGCGGCATCGTTAATGTTCTTTTCTCAGAATGAGTGTACACAATATTTTATATAACTCCATTGATGTTTTGCATTCCAAGGAAAATACTTGTAAGTATGTACAGACTCCAGTTACTGTGCAGGCACAGACTTGCTCTTGACATTTACAAGGTCAGCTGCCCTGCCTGTGTGTGATGTCTCAGTTCCTGCATTCTATTGGCCAGTTGCACCATCGTGGCAACTCGGTGATTGGTTGACAGGTGTCCAAACAATCTAATAATGGTGTAATATGATTGGTTCAAAGTTAATATGACGCCATAGAGCTTGTATATGTGTATATTATGAGCAGTAAGGGGGTCAGCTGAGAGGCTTTGTTTGGCAATGGCTGCTGTGAAAAGTGGATCGTCTCGGCTAGCTTATACATCAGACTATCCATGCCTAGTTACGTAACAGTAGAGTTGATATTGCCCGCCAATGGTTTCTCGCCATCAATTTCTTTGAGTGAAATATCCCCTGTTTTACCTGCACTATCGCCTTCTTCAGACATGGCACTGATAGTATTATCGAATTCTTATGATGGATCACCTACACCAGTGCTGGCATCGACTTCTTCAATTGTGACACCTACATCACTACCAGCATCTACTGCTACCAGTGCAGTACCATAAACTTCTTCGGGTGGGCTGATTACAATAGACCATTGGCGACTGCTATGGACATGGTACCAGCAGTGCCATCGACTTCTTGCGATGGGACACCTACAACAGTACTGTCATTGACGACTTCATAAAGGCTTCGTTGTTGCTACTGTGACAATATATTTGTCTACAGCCACAATGCCAGGAGACACGATTGTTTAAATTGCACTAAAAATCCCTGTCATATGTCATATTTGTGTGACAGGTGCGGTATGTAGTTAAGCCATACTGACAATTTACTTAGACATGCAAGGACCTGTGAAGGTGAAGTGCATTTCTCACCAGGACCTCGGTACCAAGTTTGCTGTAAGTAGGTCTTTTGTGACTTTAGTGTCGTCAAATGTGTAACTACCTACATAACCTGTCCTACACAATGTGTCGGTGTAATAAATGCGATGATATTTTCGCACAAGGATAATGCAAGTGTTAATAGCAAAATACATTAAAGATTATAACCTACAACAATGTTGCATATCTATTGAAGAATATTGACATTTTTTGCCGATTATGTATATTTTACAATCTGCGCAATATATTTTGTGTAAAAAAATTTGCTGTGTTTTATATCTAATGTACTTCTTTTCATAATATTTTTAAAAAGATATAATTAATATTCCAAAATGAAAATAATATGTACAGGGTCTTATACGAGTAAGGCCCATGTGGGCTGTGGTGTACCTAACTTCTGGTAAGAGGTATGAATAAATGTAGTCTGGTGATGGTTAGTAGAACAGATATTCTGCAAAAAATGTGGTGATCTATCTATTGAATAGCATAATATGTATGTGAGTAAAATCAAAAATAAAAATTTATATACATAGTAATATGTGTATCTGCTTCTCTGAAACACATATTAAGTTTAAATCAAATGTATGGGATTGCATGTCGTAGGAGTGCTATAGTACTCGTTCAAAACGGCCAACGATAGCTGCTAACTAATCATCATTGTCCTGATATTGAACAAAGTTTTTTTTAAAAGGTGAAAATATATTTCGTCCTAGTGTTATCTTTGCTCAGCTTGAACTTATGGTCACACTTAAAGCTGACTACTGTCAGACTGGTCACTCACAAGACTGATTATTTTACTCTTGACTCTGGACTTTTGACCTTGGACTCTGGACCCTTGACTCAAAAATTAGTCAAAAATTACCCACTCCATATCCCCATAGGTACAACTTTCCATAACATATTTAAAAAATTATACTTAATTTTTGCAATTAAAAAATTCTTATTTCTTACATACATGACTAGAGTGTGGTGGTTAGGTTAGGTGAAGTAAAGTTAGGTTAGTTTAGGTTAGGTTAGGTTAACATGTCTTTCAAAATATCTGACATGGGGTAGACTGGGAATGACTAACATAAAAATATTCCAAGTTCTACACAATATGAAAATACATTCCAAGTTCTACACAAGTGTGTGGAGTGCATATGACAAAAATTGAGTTACTAAATGAAAATTTTACTGGGACTGGTGGTTAGGTTAAGTGGATGGCGAAAGAAATAATATATATTCAAAGTGCTGACATGCAGTGGAATGCACACAAGTATGACTTGGTTTTGCAGTTAAGTTTCTTGTATGGTGGTTATAAATGTTATGTTGATTGGTATGACCTGATCACATGTTCAGTTATTTTGGCAGTGTGAAAATAGTGTAGCTTCGATGGTGTGACGAGAATGGTTTAACTGTGTGATTCGTTTTTGTTAGAGCGGAATGGTTTGATGGGTGTTTAGTTAATATGAGAGGGGCAGAATGGTTAGTTGGTATGGTTGGTTAGTAAGAGTGGAATGGTTTGGTGTCAATTAAGACAGTATGGTTGTCGTAGATAGTTAAATTAATAGTATTGATCTTACGATACCATGGTTGGGATATTTGATTGGTTCGGCAGCTGGTATGGCTTTTTTTATGTGTGTAGCTGGCAAAATTAGATGGGCTGAAATGGTAGTCAATATAGTTGACTTTTTATTGATCATTATGTCTGAGGTATGGTGGTGGCTATGGACTGAATTGTTAATAGCATGAATAAGGCAAGCTGTTGTCATAGTGAAAGGTATTATATCAGTTTTGTTATTAAATACAATTCGATATGGCTGTTATGTAAGGCTTAAAAGGAGGGTAGGTGAAGAGGGGTCTGGGGATCGCTAGAGTAGGACGGTTAGGTTAAGTGAATGTCGAGAGAAATAAAAAATATATATTCAGATTTCTTGCAAGATGATTGGGTTAGTTTATATCAGGATAGGTGAAGCTAGTTTAGGTTATCTTAGGTTAGGTGAAGTTAGGTTAGGTGAAGTTAGGTTAGGTGAAGTTAGGTTAGGTGAAGTTAGGTTAGGTGAAGTTAGGTTATCTTAGGTTAGGTTAAGTGAGGTTAGATGGTCATGTTAGGTTAAGTGAAATTATGTTAGATGAATGTTGTTTTGGGTGAAGTTGGTTTAGGTGAAGTTGGTATAGGTGAAGTTAGGTTAGGTGAAGTTAGGTTAGGTGAAGTTAGGTTAGGTGAAGTTAGGTTAGGTGAAGTTAGGTTAGGTGAAGTTAGGTTGGGTTAGCTTAGGTTAGGTGATGTGGATACTGAACTGTTTATGGGATGGTGTGTTGAAAATTTTTTTTACAAGAATTACATTACATAGGAGTAGGATGTATTTTCCTATGTTCAACATACAAGTCCCTACATGTAAATACTTAAGTCTAGGATACAAAAGAAGTATTATGTATAATTCAAAATCAAAAAAGTGTGAATAACCTACATTCATAATATATAACACTTGGCATTTCCCCCCCAAAAAAAGCTTTGTTTACATATGCTTATAAGAATTATAATATGGTGCTTGTCATAGTTACATTTTTATATATTCTGACGACGTATTCTCATCTGCTTGAACAATACGAATCTATAGACTCGTCACTTGATACACTTTATAATTTAATTAAAAAAATTAAAAAACACTAAAAATGAAAATAAAATATTTAAAAGTATATAAGTTAAATATTAAGTAATATATATTAAGTTAAACCAAAATAATAATAAATAATATAGTAAAATAAATACACAAAAAGTACTTAGAATTTATTGATATGTAGAAAAAATATTTATAAATCATACAAGAAATAAAAATTATATAATCAAAAGTAATAACTTAAAAAATTATTTATATGTAAATGAAAAATTAAGTTATATAAGTAAAATTATATAATAAAAAATAAAATCTTAAAAATTTTATTGATATGCAAATTAGTTACTTTACAATATTAAAAAACTTAGAAAATCATTAATATGTAAATAAAATATTTAAAAAATTATAAAAGAAATAAAACATGTAATGTCTTCAATGAGAGTCAAGTTATTATTTACTCGTCTCCAAGCTATATACATCTTATAAACTCTTGTGTCAGTGGATGTTGCGATAGCCGAGTAATCTGAGGCGTAAGTCTGTCGACGCAAGGTCCGGCAGTTCTATCCCACACTATTACAGTTGGTATTTTGAGTTCTAAAAAGCAGCGCCCCTAGCGATCAATTCCAGAACCAATATGGCAATGCAGCATAAGATACAGATGCGAGTTCGAGTAACCAAACGAGAGCTACACCAGTGCTCCTAGTTGCCAATGCCAAAACTAATGTGGGAAACAAATGTAAACAAATATGACGGCCTCCAGTAACAAATTAGTTGTGGGGTGCAAGCGACAGATGTGAGAGACAAATGTAAACAAATGGTAGAGAAAGGAATGAAGAAAGAGAGAGAGAGAGAGAGAGAGAAGGAAGAGAAGAAAAAGAAAGAGTGCAAAAGAGAAAAAATGGGAGTACTCGGAGAAATCTCTCTTTGAGGGAGAGAAAAGAAGAGAAGAAATAAAGGAAAAAGAAGCATTGGGAGCACTAGGAGAAAATCCACGGAATGCAAGAGCATGAAAAAGTGACTTACTGTTTACCAAGATGGCGGAATACTGGTTACAAATATGTCGGTCCAACATGGTGGTGTACTGACTTAAGAGATGGAGGCGTACTGGCTAACAACATGGCGGAATCCATGATGGCGGTAGCATGATCAGAATGACAGAGCAGGAAGCCCAGGATCCAACATGGCGGCCGGCCGAGTCACTCACTGATCCATGATGGCCCCGAAGGAACATTATCCTACTACTGCTATAATATTTCTTTAAACCTATTTTACATGATTAATGTGTTTATCTTTATTTTTTTATGTGAGTGAAAACAATCGATATCTTTTCCTGTATCACATTCTTTTACATTAACTATATTATTTTCTTTTGCTGTTTCCAATGTATAATCTTATATGTTCATAAGTTTTATTTAATAAATTATTTTGAATTGTTAAAAAAAAAGTAAACTTCGACATCATATAACTGTTCAAAAAGTAAATCATTCACAAAATTTATGAAACTACAAGAGCTAGAAATCTATATTAATACTAACATTGGTTAGAATATTCAATTGTATTATAGATAAGGAATATAAAATCTCATTGCCAGATTGTTATACTAAGTTAATAGATGAAAATACTATAATTCACATATAAAGGTTTACATATGATAAAAAATGGAAAATCTGTTCATATGATAGAATTATGTTGTACAGAGTTACATATGCTAGTTGATTTTTATTATTAAATTATTCTTGGCAAATTTTGGCCTGCTCTTGTTCCGCTATAAAATTGGATCATTAAGAGTAAAGGTTTTTTTTTTACAAAGTAGCTATTTATTTGCATATTTGAGAAAAAAAATTCATGTGATTCTCTAAAAATGAGATGTGCCATTTTTGGGCTGATCCGGCCCACTTTGTCTCAATTATGCCACTTTTTCTAATTAATATATATTTTTTTTAATTTGTGTCACTTCACCCCACCCTTTTTTTAAAACATTTCCGATAAAAAAATTCCTCGATTTAAACAAATTGGCTGAACTTTGTAGAATTTTAACAGTGCAATATTTTGTCAGAGTGGTATTAAAAATGCTGCTATGGGGAATTTAATTTATGAGAAAAGGAATATAATAAGAAAGATTTTTCGTAAACTAATGACTGAAATTGATATATTTAGCTTAATTTTCATAAAATTCGATCTTTTTGCATTAGACTCGCTCTTTACATACTACTCACGATGGTCGCATTCGTGTTTGGTGGCACCTTGGCGCACGCCTGGCCGAGTCCTGCATTATACAGCGTCATACCGCCCCCCTTCCCCCTGGAGTGTTGGTTAGTGAGTCATCGGATTCCAGTCCGTCACGCGCCTAGTTAACATTGCTGGTACACTGACCAGCAACCAGAGTTGTTGCATCCTGTTGTTGTCCTCTATCTTCAGGTCTAGCCTAGGACCCTGTACCAAACAGAGAAAGAGTTTTTGATATATATTTATTTCATTGCCAGCATAAAAAAAACTCGCAAATATTCAAATAATATTTTATACATTGTTCATAATCCTGTTTGTAGCACAGCTTAAATCAATGTTAAAAAAGTTGGATTGATTTTGAAACAGATAATGATAAGTATGAAGTAATTGATTGACATATTTAAAATCATAGAGTATTTATTAATTAAATTAAGCAGTAAAACATATTCATATCATTAAAATAATTTGATATTATCTAATTAGAAATCTTAGTGAATCATTTTTATTATAATATTATGAACCTATATATGATAATTATGTTAAATATCTACTGGATTAATGATATATGCAGAAAGAGTTGATGGCATATGAGCAAATAATAAAAAGTAATAAATACATTTAAATGGTTGATTTTTAAACCAATATTTAATTTATTTATTTGTATAAAATGCTATTGAAGTATGTACTGTATATAGGTATGTATGAAAATGTACTATCACTTACTACGTTACAGTCCTTTGTGCAAGGCAATGACTAATTTTTACAGAAACCAATTACATAATATTCTTTTAAAATAACAAATGAATCAATGAAACTATTCCACTCGACAAAAATTATATTGTCTAATATGCTATCTCACATAGTAAACTACTCCCACATCCGCTCCATCACCTAGATGGATCACAGACAGAGCAACATTCGTCGGTGATAACCCCTATCACATCTCACGATCGCCTATGGCACACATGTCGCTCTCTTTACAATGCCAGTAACTGCCATAGGTAACCAAAAAACCACGAACGCTCACCAGATGCTGCAATTTACAACACTATTAAAAATTCTCTTCGGCAGTATAAAATGTTTTTATATTCAAATCGATCATTTCTAGATTACACATTTACACATGCCTGGAAATAATTTGATTTAGCTTCGAGATATTTCTCAAAATTGCGAGGATCCTAAACATTCTCGAACCATTAATCGCCACCAGTTTGAGACAGTTGTCTCAATTTACTGCTGACTCCCCCCCCCCCCCTCACCAAATCAACATCACGTACTTGGTAGGCAAGTTAACGACATCATGCTCGCCGAGAAACCTGGACTTTTCACTGCTACAAAAATATTTCTAAAATTGCTTAAAACATTTATAAACATTTAGCAAGCAACAAAAAACTTCTTACCTGCAATACATAATAAGACTAACCTAAAATCAATGTCCATCGCCGACTCTGCATGGAAAAGTGGTTCCCTGTTTTGACAAAGTATACAAAATGTCCGGCACGGGTGCTGTCACTGCAAACACGTCGTTCATGCACGGTCGTCCGCTCAGCACTGGTAAACGAGGGCTCTGGTGTTTTGTAATACCCCGAGAGGGGCTATTGAAATAAACTGTGTATAAATAGTTGGGAGGCTGCCTTAGCGAGCCAGACAAGGACATCCTGGATAAGTATTGAAAACATTTGTAATGTTGTAAATAAGTAGAGTCATGGCCCATCAGGCCAGAAAATAAAGACATATTTTATGTCATAGGTGGAGGCGTCTTTAATCATGGCACATTTTTATGGAAACTTTTACATCACCTAATTTATCGGCAATTTTAAAATATTTAACCCTAGTTTTTCCGAAAATAATTGTGGGAAAAGAAAACAAATATAAAATGTACTTGAAAAAAAAACACATTTTTGCGCATGGTAGAGCGCACCATAAGTTGTGAGTGGTTACTTAAACCGACACATGCCAATCTTGTCCCATTTCCTTCTCCTAGTACTGTCATCCTATGCTCGACTCGTATCCTTCAGTCTCATGATTCACTCGACCTGCTGTCAGGCGGCAACTGCTGAGGGAAGACATACTACTGGAGCGGAATTCTATTCCCTCCTTAAACCTGCTCATCCTGAACTGATTTAATACCTTTGTAACCTGGGACCTTCATAGCGTGCCAATCGGTTATTGTGAACAACCTTACATTCTTAGGTTTTGCCTAGTGAAGTCATATATTTATACCAATATTTGATATAGCTCCCTGATATGTATTGTGGTAGCTAAATTTTAGATATACCATACAAATAGCAGATCACTATGGAGGCAGGGCTATCTTCCAAAAACATCCTGGCTATATTACCCCTCTTGCATCATGAAACAATGCATTATTAGCAAGGAGAAATGACGGCACCTTGGAATCCCTATCCTCATGGTTCTCTGCAGTGGAAAACGACAGATACTCCTCTAGTGTACAGATAAGTATCTCAAAATTTCTCTCCGACTGAAGGTAGAACACTGGAGTCTAAGTATTCTTCTCCAATATCTTGGTCCCCCCCCCCCCCCTGGAATGTCAAGGCTTAGAAATTTAATTCCTGTTCCAAATGAAGCACAAATAAACTACAAACATCGAAAAGACACAAAGATTACAGCTTATGTGCGAGCTTTATTGTTTAGAATCGAGAATAACTGAGGCCACTCAGTGAAAAAAAAGTCCCTAAAAGAATAATGATTCTCTTTTTAGCTCAATGACAAACGACCTACAATATCTACCCATGTCCTCGTAAATGGGACTTCCACATTTTATATCTTGTGCTGTCCTCGTCCCCTGTTCCTTGGGCTCTTCCCTGCTTTAGATGTGTCTTGTATTTGGTACAAGATCTTGATATACTCCCAACAATGAAACCTGTAAGAACTCTCGAAATTTACATATACTCTTGTCAGTGCTGAAGTGGCCACTAGCTGCTGTATTATGCAATTCCTGTAACACTTATGGGATTCCACTTTCTGGAAGGACTAACAATAAATGCATTTGTCTATCATAGTTACTCAAACTACTATTATGTTCACTATTCATCTGCGTGACAAAACTGCACTGTCCCCTAAAGGCATTGAAAGTAACAAAAATACTGGACTTTTTTTTTTCCGATTTGAGTTGATCATCTATTTCTTTCACTCCAATATATGGTGCAAAGTTGGGTCGTTTCGTTCGATGTAGATAAATCATTTGACATGTAAATTCATTAGGGTTGTCAGATATCTGTAAAGGAAAATCAGTACATGTGTTGGTGACATTGTTTTTTAGATTCATCATACATAAACAAATACTATATATGTGAGTAACAAATGCGCATTTAATAAAACAAACTGACACCTTAACACATGTACTGAACAGGGCCAAATTTTATTACATATATTTACTAATACTTGTTTGAGCATGCCACAGAGAATATTATTTTGTCTAGAAGAAATTTTTCATTAAAAATGGCACAGTTTTCATAGCATTTGAAATATGTAGACAATTCAATTTTCAGTAAGTTGTGATGAAGTGTTCTTGTCACATGTTTGGTTTTCCTTCTGCCTTCAATACTTCAAATTTCCCAGTTATTAGACGTAATATAAACTTTGATTTGCCGTTCATGTAAATATGTTTCTTGCATTCACAGCCTATATAGTCTAGTGTGTTCTCAAGGCTCCCTGGCCAGTGGTTCTTGGCTAGACATGATATTCGCAGGGAGGGAGCGTTGGGCTGTATAAATGCGGAATCGCGAGCTCAAGAAGCGGACCAGAGAAGACAAGGGGATTCTGCGAGTGCGGCGGGACCATGGCAACTCGGGTGCGGCGACTATCCGCAACTCGTCGCGTCCCCAGGTGGCAAATAGGGGATCCCCATGCTCTGGGGTGTTTGGGAATATTCCAATACCAGCCCGTGGAACAACTGACCAGTGCGAAAGCACCGTCGTCGTGGAAGTGGGTAACCTGGTTAGCTCAGTACGAGGTGGCGAAGCATATCGAGCAGGAAGCAGCCCAATGGCCAAGGCGGGGAAAGGGATCTCGAATTGCCACAGGGCAAAGTGTAGCGAAGATCACTGCTGGATTCTGCGGGCTGCCAACTATGGATGCGTGATGAATGAAACTGGAATGCATCAAAACTTGGAAGCATCACTAACAACAGCCTTTATCGTGGGCCATGACTGAGCTGCCCAGTTTTCCGACGCACTCGACGAGAAGGAGTGGGGTCCCGCATTCAATTAGCTTCTGACAATATTGTTGTGCTGGCTCACTAGCGCAGACGTATTTACACCAATTCAAACTTAAGAGCACCTGCGCTACAATCTCCACTCCCTCTCTTCTAGTTATCCCACATCATATTAAAGTGCATGGATTACATACCGTTTGTTTCCCATAGCATTTCAGTAATGCACGCAAACATTTTGGACTTATTTCCGGTCGGGAGGGGTCTTTACAGTGCCTATGCTGGTTTTCCCCCTCTCCTTTATTAGTTATAGCCTCAGCTATAGGTGCACTTAGGAAGGCAGTCATGGCCCAAAATGGTTGCCATGGATGCTCAATCCCTCTCTGTCTCAATCAACGCCTTCTTTGCACGGCTTCTCTTCCTTTTAGGCGTATGGTGCCTAGTCCCGAGACCTAATTATCTCCCATCCGTACCTCGGAAGTAAAATTAATACTTAGCAATATGGTAGGTAAGGAAAAAAAATCGGCGGAGGGCGGTCAGAAAGCACCGAGTCATCACCGCAGACATGCCGGGAGACAGCACCATGAGAACGGCCAGAGACATCGCCTTGAGGAGAGACCGCCCGACGAACAGAAGCAGCGGACAAGGAGACTATAGTTCACAGTATTATGGGTGCAATGCATGAGACACTAAAAGTGTCTGTGCTTGGACTCTTAACTTCCAGGGCGAGATTCTGAACTTTGCATTTCTCAGAGAAGTTTAGACACTTTAATTTTTTTAAAATGTTTATGTGGACTTAGTCGCGCAATGAAGAGTTTCCTATATAAAAAAACAGAACTAACGAGATATTAAACACATACTTATACGCTCTCATATTTCTTTTTCCCATTTTCGTTTGAAAAGTTTTGGAACAAATGCTTTCCATTCCTTCCTCATCCCAGTTGCTATTGTGGGCAGGAGTGGCAAAGGTTGAGATGGGAAGTTGTGGTGGATGGGGAAGGTGAGAATACGCCACAAAGATAACTGAACTCTGTTTCGTTCATCACGCCATTTAAAGTTAATGGAAGAAAAAAATTGCCCTGTGAAAGTTTTTGGAGGGAAATTGCTATACAGGAATTTTACCACAACAAAGACATTGCAATATTTTGTTTCTCCTAATATATTAACGATATAATTTGCCCATCTGTCTGATACAGACATTGCCCTAAATTTCTCACTTAAATTTACACCTGACTCCGCAGAAAAACACAAGCTATTTCTATCATTTCTGGAAACATATCATCTACATTCAACTTGATTACAATTCTGAAAGATTCAGTCAGTTATGACACTTTGAAATTGCGTTGGATTTTCGAATGATAAACAGTCCTACATATAGAAAATATTGCCTTCACTAAAATCAAACTATTAAATTAGGTAGTTCACATATAATCGAGACGTCCAGTTAACATGCTATGTCTACAAAATTTAAAAATCGAAATGTAGCAGCAATTATATTAAAGGCATTTTACTTTACATACTAATCTTCATACACTGTTACATAATGCAGTATTTACCTTCGCGAAAGAGTTTGGGAGTATAGGTACTTTCCCATCATGGAAGAAGACCGTTTTGTTCGCAGTATTACAAAATAACTTCTGTCCAATGCATATTCTGAAACATCAAACGTGTGCTGTTACAAACACCGTTACCTCCAGCGACCTCTTAAAATCATTCTAGTGTTACACTATTATCTTAACATTTTCAATAATCTGAAATAAGTCTGTGTTGACTATTGGTACCAGTAGTTTATTCGAATACCAATACTAATAAACAACAATTATTATTATTTATGTAGAGTGCATGGTCATATTCTTAAAAAGTTAGGAAACTTTGTACTGTAAAAGTTCGTTTTGTTATCGTTTGATTGATAATGATTTTTTATATTTTAGTTACGGAATAGGATTCAGGGAGAAAAATAAAAAATCCACGAAGAATAACGCCTGCCTCTCCATCAAAGGTATGAAAGAGGAACGCAAGAACTCCATCGAGTAAGGGGAATGTGGAGAAACGAATGACATCTGTTGCCATCTAACTGTACTTCCAAATTTTCATCTCTGTTTGAGATTGTATTTCATATTTTTAGATGGCATTTTAAGGTGCCCGGATTTATTGTTTGGTTACAGATATTTTAGCAGAGGGTTCTCGAAACTACCAAACTGTCAACACAAGAGGGGCCAATTCAAAAGCAATTCCTTGAGTTTGTAGGATATCCGCCGGATGCACCAGGTGTTTTAGTTGATGAAGACCGGTAGATATGGCAAATAGTAAGCGTCCACGAAGTAGTGTTAAAAATTGTAAAGATGTAACAACATTATTTTTCATACCTAGATTTAAAGAAGGAAAGGTGACGAGAAAACAGGTGTGCAAAAAGATATTTATTGAGACATTGAGACATTGGACATAGGCAACGATCGTGCCAAAAATCTGTGCAGGAAGTTTTTGCACACAGGTTCGAAAAACAAAAAGAGACCAGTGGAGGTGACTACAGATGCCACAAGTCTACAGACAAAATAAAAGCAGTGTAAGAGTTCACAGAGTCCCTGCAGCCTATTGAAAGCTATTATTGTTGAAGAAAAAACGTTTGTCGGCAGTATTAACCAAATGATCTAGCAGTATAAAAAAACTGTTTGTTACGTTCGACGAGAATAAGTTTGAGAAAGAGAACGTGTTTTATGGGAATTTTCGGTCAACATTTCACACAGAATACAATATGGTATTTGGCAGTCCAGCTGTAGATGCTTGCTCGGATTGCATACTGCTAAAGGGACAGATTAAGACTGCCAAAGATCCTCAAGAAAAAGAAGCTGTAAAAACAAAACTAAACGTCCACACAATAACGGCAGGTGCACTTCATAAAACACTAAATGTAGCCGTGGAAGGAGTAAAAATAGTATTTTTACTCCTTCCACGGCTACATTCCGCAGCTTCTGGACCATATTATTTGCTTCGCCCATCTTCATCAAAAAACGATCGTTTAAAAACGAGAAAGTACAACGTGAGATTTAGCTTCACTCAAATTATTACGAAAACACCCCTTTTTAATCTTAAGGTATTGTTATTTCATTGCATGTAATTAATTTAAAAAATTCAGACGAACACATTTATATACTACTTTTTCGAAAAGTAAACACCACGATAATAACACATTGAGAACGAACAATATCTCAGTATAATAATAGTGTAGGATAAAATAATGTGAATTAAGTATTTATTTAACAGGACACTATACACTATAATGTATATACTGAAAAATTAAGTATACGTTTAATGGGTCACTGTACAATATAATGCATACACTGGCCTTTTTTCATCTCTTTTAAACTTTTATGTTAGAAGAGTAGAACTTCCGTTTATTAGTTTTATAACATTTTTTTAACAATTAAATTCACATATCGATCTCGCTTTGTAATTCTTTTAATTCTTTTTGCCATACTTTGTCTCTATAATTTGAAAATTTGTAGCTTTATTCTTTACAGCTTGATCTAGCTTTTGTAGTTTAGTAAATTCATATGAGCTATTCAACTTCTTGAGCAGGGATAAAATTGTGTACTTTATTTATATATAAAATAGTTCTATCAAAATTAATTTATAAAATGGGTAGAATAATATACAGGACTATATTTTTTTAGAAAATACCTACATACTGGACAGTTGTCTACATTGTAATAAAATAAATACAAAACTAGCACAAACCAAAAATATAATATTTAATATAACATCTTCGTTGTCATAATAATTACTGTTCTAAAAATAAAAAAAACTATAAACTTTTTATAAAACTAAAAATGGGAACAGCAGAAGTAAGTTAATATTTAAACAATGTAAAACGTGTGGTGAAGATAAAAAACATAAAATGTTTTTCATCACATAAATAAACCAGAGAAAAATATATTAGTGTCTATAAAAATATGAACATTTAGAAGTAAACAACGGTATGAATCAAGAAAAGGAATGGGGCCGCGGTGGTGTGATTTCAAGAATACTCAACTCCCACTCAGGCGAACAGAGTTCGATTCTCGGCGAGGCTGGTCCCGGATTTTTCTATTTGGGAATCGTGCCGACAATGCCACTGGTCGGCGGGTGTTCTCGGGGATCTCCTTTTTCCCCCGCCCTTGCATTCCAGCGCTGTTTCATACTCGCCACATTTCACCCACATCGACTGTCAAGACCTCGATGCTAAGTACCGCCCAAATCTTCACTTCACTCCAAAGAAAGTTAATAATGTTTAAGTACTCTGTGATTGTGGTAAAAATTAACTTAAACTGAACACTGAGAAGCATAAAGAACAAAATTACATAACATTTAACAAACATGTATAGTAAATATTGTGATGAAACTAAATATATTAATTAATTTCCACTTTATAAGACAACCATGGACATGCTTTATAATATATGCAGATTATTTTTTAATGAGTATATTAGAAATTTATACCGTAAGGAAAAAACAAAATTAAAGAAATACCAAATATAAAGCTCTTTAATTTAATTATTGGCTTAAACTAGAATGGTTTTACGTTTCTGCTCGCTGATTCTAAGTCATCCGTGGAATGAAATCATATAAAGCACTGACATTTTATGAAGGCGCCGGCCATTATTCAAGAGGGAAGAATTGGGTTTACGACCGCTGTACGGTGCGAAAAGATGGGAAGGAGGTCACGCGCAAAGCGACTGAGACAGTAAATTACGGCTTCTTTGCTCTTGCTGGCTGAGCTGATTGACAGCAGCAAGCACAAAACTGCAGTTTGGTAAAGCATGTGCTCTAAGGAGGACATGACACAGATGCTGGTCATATAGCGTTTCCTCGACTAACTTTATCTTTGTTCTTACATCCAGGCGACATGTTTCGCCCATGAGATTGGTTTGGAATTCTTTTACAGCGCTCTTTTCAATAAGTTCGTGTCATTAAGTGCTCGACGTTGACTGACATGCATGGTGTCATGGCCTTCCACAATTAACAATTGCGGGATTCTGGTGAGGAGATGAAGACGTGTCTCCACGCAGACGAGATCAATACTGGACGACATCTCATTGCATAATGTGTTTTATGGACCTTGACAAGAAGGTCGAGAGATATGAGTGTGGACGGGAAGTAACGCACCCGTATGTCGTCATGCCTTACAGGCTCAGAGTTGAACGGTATTTGAGGCGTAACCATAATTCAAAATCCGAATTTTTTTTTCGATTACCGAAACTGATTAGAAAATTAAAACAAAGATAGAATTATTTCCGCATAAAAGAGTTCAACTAAAAACAGATGTAAAAAGTAATAATAAAATTACATATTCATAAAAAAATTTCAAGAATTAAAAAAAAAATTAACTAAAAGATAATTATACAGGCAGAAGTAATTCTTCCTTTGGTTGCTATTTGCGTAATCGAAGGTGGACAGTGTACCGACTAATTTATGAGTTTCATTCATGCACACCGTTACTACTAATAAACTTGAAAAACAGTAGCCAAACTTTATTTGGAATTTTTATACTTTCTGTAAACATTGATTAAACCATTGATCTTTATGAGACCGCCTATTACTCATTAAATATATATTTAAGAGTGAGACTACAACATTTTAAGAACATGTATCTTATTTGCGTTACCTGTTGCAAGAAGAAAGCTAGTAGTTTGGGAATAATGAGGTCCTGAAGTACAACATTACATGAATTAAAATATTTCTCTTCTGTGCCCCATTCATATCTCCAATCCAATTGTTTTGTACAATTGCGTTATCTTACACAGTTCCCTGAAATAAATAATGAAGATTGAGTGCAACTCATATAAAATTTAAATTCAAAGTAATTTTCGAAAGCTAAAGGTAGGATAGTAAATACTTTAGTAGTGAAACCTTGATTCTTCGTACTTATACAGAGAGCATCAGCATATTTAACACTCAGTAATTTTCAAATGCAAGAAGTAAGGTGGTACATTGACAAGGAATGACCTGCAACACTAGTGATGTGGACCTTGACTCCAATGCAGGTTTTTAAGGGATTCCATCGGATTGCTTGTTGCGTATATGTCTTTCACCTTATGCCCAATGTCAACTTTCATCTCTATAAATACTTTCTCCGCATCTTCCCCAGTGTATAATACCAGTCGATCGGACCAACTTGGTGTTTTTGAAGCAGGAATAACACTTCTGTCCCTGTGTACATTTGTTCAAATAATGTGATCATGTTTCTGGTATGCATATATGTGCGATTTTACTAGATCATACTGGCTTGTGTGTATTGACTTGAGCATAGCTTCAAAGTATGCATAAACAAAATTACGGCGCTTTTCTCTATTCTGATAATTTTTTAATTTCAGTATTGGTCTTTGTCCATTTTTTTCATGTGGCAGCATCTCGATTCATGCTGGGGCATGGACATAACAAAACGTTTTGTTTTCTTCAAGGGTTTGAGCACCGTCAATGCCCATTATTCTCTTTTGGTCATCATTTGCCTTGGAGCACCTCTCCCATATATGGATTTCACCATGGTGGGCTGGCATTTGTGATCGCACCAGCCTTAAAAAGTTCTTGATGTAGGTATAATGTGCATTTTCATATTTGGTTATAAGAAACAAAAATATTGACCCAGCTCTTCTTTGACCAAACACATGGGGACCACCTTCCCATTGTCGTCGAGTGCAAATACATTTACACTTACACTAGGATTATTCCCCTCAAAACATCCCTATTTTCCACAGAGGGGTAGGGAACTCCAAACCACTAAAATCGAATTTTTGTTAATAGGGCTGTGTAGCACTGGTCGGCTCACTCGGAATGAATGCCTTCAACATATCTAGTAAGCAGGCTCCACTTAAAACACTCTCTATCTTCCTCATTCTTGGGGTTGGTGATGGCTTCATTCCTCTTGGCTGATTCCAGCAGTTAGATTTAAGATGAGGCTCGGAGGTGGTCTTATCTGTTAATTCTGATCTGAAGTCGTTTCACAGAGTTAATGGTCCAACCGATTCCCTTCCCCTGGTATTCACCCCCCTCTTGCCAAATATTTTCGATGCAAGCCGACACAGCTGACTATGTCACTGGCATTGTAGAGGGGCACATTCTCACGTTTTGAATGCCCTGTTATCTGCCTCTTCGTCATGGGGCTCATGCTTCCCATATAAACATTCCAAAAATCATTTAAATTATATGGCGCCCTGGTTTTTTATTACCTGCTCCAGATATCCGATGATCTTGTCTTTCATATCCTCCAGGTAGCTGCAGATGCCCATTGCCAAGCTCGAGGTATTTTCCACAACGGGGGTCTTTCATTATGCCTATGAAGGCCACCTCTGCTTCTACAAACCCAAACTAATTGGGTTTGCCGGCCCCGACAACTACTCGCCTGTGGTAACTGCTCTCTGCAAAAATCTGACGCGCTGGGATAGAGGTAGCAACACATCGTCGCTTTGCAGGAGGTGGGGATGGGCGATTGCATTTCATTACATGGGCTCTTAGATTGTCCATCCTTATATATTCCCAACAGCAATCTTCGCGTGTGCGTGACTGTTTATCTGAATATAATTGGCAGTATGCCTCATGCCTTCGCGCATGACAGCCCTGTGTAAAAGTATTACCTAATCTGCATTGGATTGTTGACACTCAATTTACACTGCCCACACCTGTCACATACGTGTCCATACCCCTTCAAGCGATTATGTGGGTACTAGGGTTCATGGTGCAGCCCACTGTAGCAGAAACAAAAGGATAGCTTACAAAATCTGCACACAAAACTTGTAGGTGACATAGTTATTATCACAGAATAAGACAAAGATGCAACAGAAGGAAGAGATGGAACCCTGCTGTCGATTATACTGCCGTGGATCACCAATCTGAAACATGTATGCGCAATAAGCATTATTTTTTTATGTCAGTACAATACACATACAGTTTTGTTTGAATAGGTGCATGAAATATTAGCTTGAAAAAAGTTTTCACGAATAAGCTATTTGGGATTTTTCGAAAGCTAGAAATCTATTTTCTCTTGTCTATGCGGTAAAAAAATATTTTTATAAATATATTTGCAGGAAATTACACCTGCCTCCAAGTACAAGAATCTTTGGTTATATTACCATTCATACGTGGTACTTTGCTAGTATGGTACTTGTTTTGGTGCAGGCTTTTTAATTACAACAAGCTCGTAAAATTTTTTTCTTTACCTTTCCTAATCAACCTGCCTTATTTTAAAACTGTCTTATCCTGGGAAATTTTTCCAAAGGTTTTCAATGTATAATTTACTGAAAATCCCATGTAACAGTGCGAAACTACTCATACATGTACACTTAAGAATATTGCAAAATCATGAAGAGCATTGGGCAGTGTTGTGACTTGGTTTATAACAGGAGAATTATTGTATCGGATATAGTTTTTTTTTTTTCAATACTTTAATAAGAACACGGGAAAAATCTTTCTTATCAATATTTAGCTTGACGGTAAACTGTTCACAAGCAACGTGTTTTTTTTTACTGGTAATACAGAATAACAAACATTAGAAGTAATGAGCCAAAAAATACATAGCTTTGCCGCAAACGCCTCTGGGTGGCACTGATCATAGTGGTGTAAGACCTTAATTTCAAGAATATTATTTCATTGCATAAATAGCATTGATATTTCTTCATACATACTTACTAGATACAACAGAAGGACTACGCTGTAATGCCAACGGAACATGCAAACGGCAGCACGACGTTGGATAACCAGGAGGGGCATGCAATAAAACATACATAATTATTTTTTACTCTGTAAACGCACGTCATGATGACAATTGTTTTTGGCCAACGCATAGCAGTAGAATAAGGTTGGAGATGGGCAATTTCTATTGATTATGTCTGTCGCATGACGAAAAGCTTCATGTGTCTGCCATGGAATCGAACACGGTCCACAGTAACACAGGCTAGCTGCAGCAAACCACAAATACGATGGTAACTAAAACATCATGCAGATTTTTGTATGGTAATATGTAGATAGGTCTGGTAGACTCCAGTGAAATGGGATCTGGGAGTGGATAGGTGGATCGGACGCCTTCTTGGATTCAGCCATCTTGGATTCTGCTATCTTTGACCTGCCATCATGTTTCTGGCTGTCATCTTGGATCGACAACCTTGGTAGCCAGTATGCCGCCATATTGATAGCCAGTATGCCACCATCTTTGTAGCCAGTTCACTGCCATATTGTATTTGTACTACATGTTCTATTGTTCCATGTTTTTTCATGCTCTATCATTTCATATTGTCTCTCATTCCGTTTTGTCTCTCATCTTTCTCTCTTGTCGCTACCTCGGATTACACCATATTGGTAGCCAGTATGCCACCATATTATTTCTGGCCGCCATCTTGTTCTTGGCCACCATATTGCTTCCGAACACCATCATGGTAGCTGTGGCCACCTGCCATCTTGGTTTTCTGTTTATTTGTTTTGTAGTTTGTTCCCACATTTGTTCGACTGCCATCTTGGTTCTAGAGTTGGCTGCTAGGGGCGCTGGTGTGTCCTGCCATGATGGTTCTAATATTGACAACTAGGGGTGCTGATTTTTTATTTCGCAGAGCTCAAAATATAGTTTGGAGGAGGGTGGGATTGAACTGCCGAACCTTGGGTCTGCATGTAGATGCAAATAAATATTTTGTCATGATTTATTTTGTCATGATTATTCTAACCAGTGGTAATAATTTTTTTTTGCTATCCCAGCAATACGATTTTTTTTAAATATAGCCATAGACATGCAATGAGAATTTTTTCATATACTCATAATAATTTATTAAGTATATTTTTCGTTTTAAAAATATCATGAAATGTTGTACCTTATAAATAAAACACATTTTTATTACAGTTTTTATTGTTCAGTTTCTATTTGCATGTATTTGTTTTATACTGTCATATTGTCACCATACCTCTCACACTGATATCAGCACTTGTCATTTGCATATCCGAGTACCCTTCAGCTTCGTAGCCGCCATTTTGTGCTTGAAAAGTTACTGCAAGGTTTCACAGTAGCCTTCCAGTTTTGCTTCGAGGAATTGCTCATTAAGTTATGTCATGTTTTGAAGTAAACTTGTATTAACTGATTGAATTATCTTGTTTGCTAATGAGCTCTTAAATATTAAAATAAATAACTTTTTGTTAATTTGTTTGGCAACGAGCTCTTAAATTTTAAAATATATAATTGATTGTTTAATTGTTTTGGGATAAACTTAGAGTTTTCACGCAAAAGATTTAAAAAAAATTGTTTTGTGTATATGTTAAAACTCAATGTTACTACCGACATTCATTTTATTTTGTGCAGTGATTGACTGCCAGCATGTCACTCCCTAGCCAAAGGTTCATGCTTTGTCTGTCAACCGACATTGGAGCAAGTCAGCACCGACTGTCATTTCTCACGTGTTACAAATTATTTGAAAATAAGAACTATCACAGTCTAGATAATAAAAAGTTATGCTTTTTTTAACATCCATTAATCCTTTGTAGTTCTTCACAGTCAGCAGTCACAGGCCCTGCCAAATCCAGGAGTTGCCAATTTGTCGTTTAGCAGACAAGTCTGTTTGGCTGTAAGGAAACCACATCATCTTCACGCTAATACAGGCAGTAGTATTTACGACTATGAGACGAATATTTGTGTATGATTTTTTAATACAATTATTACATTATGTGGCGAACTTGTGTCCACGTGAAATTACTTCCATGGTCGGATATCATAGTCCCCTTTTGTCAAAGTCAAATAGTCTGTTCCTCGGAAATCCATAGCAACATTGCTTATCGTTAGGAGAGTGACTGCAGTATTCCTTCTCGTCTTCTGGTGTGCAAATCTGCTGTCTACAAGCAAACGGTTCATTGTTAAACTCGTTGACAGTAAAATTCTAACTTATGTGATAGAAAAAAATCTTCGTATTCATAAATGACTTTTCTATAGTATAGTTCAGTGAAAAAAAATCTATCGATATTATTTTGTTTTAAAGCTTAAATCCCACTGATGAAATATGTTTTCATTTTGTTGAAAACTTTTTTTAAAAAGTTTTGCTACACGATGTATTAATATAGATGGAAGCAGAGTAATTACACAGGCTTTGTTGTCAGAAGTATTTGTGCATTAATTGTATTTTTTTACATCTTCACCTACAATTTTTTTGCATAAACCTAGTGTTAAGAAATGATTAATATTATTCATGCCCATATGTTGCAGGTTGTTTTCTTATGTCTTCAGCGTAGAGGGCAGCCGTGTAGACGTGGGAACTTCGGGAGGTTTCCAACTTCCTTTGCCTCCTACTTTCTGTGGGGTAAGTGCAATACCCCCACTAGGGTTACATTGTGGTTTCTGCATGCAACAACGGATTGAGGTACGAGAGGACCTGCACCCATAATTCTCGGAGGAAAGAGGCAAGTCTGCTAGGTGTGTTGGATGCAGTTTGGGTGGAAGAATAGAATGAAATGTCGCCTGGGGAGCTGTAACTAAGACGTGCGGCAGAAAGCAGCTGGAAACGGCAGGTTTTAAAGTGCCCCATTTACAGGAATGCCATGCATGAAGGCACGGAAAGGGGTGCTAGTTCGACTAGGATAAGAAGAATTTTGCCGGTGAGGACTGTTGGAAAGACTATTCGAGGGCAGACATCCTGAGAGCATGCCAAGAAGTGTGCAGGCCTGCCCCCTCCCCCCCACCACACCCATGAAGAAGGTCTGGCGTGATGTTTCCACCCAGCACCAAACAGCACCAGTACCAGCAACAGTACCATCACCAGCAACTCGACCAATGCTCGTCGTGGGGCCGGACAGCCTATGGCACATGGATTTATGTTTGCCGAGACTGCATTTAGAGGGAAACTATACACATATGTGGCAGAAAATACAAGTGACCAGGCCAAGGATATGTGCATATATGTGGAATAAATGAAACAGAGTATCATTGACCAGCTGCAGGAAGAAGCAATTGGAAACATGCCAATAAAATTAAATTGTTCTTAGAATGTGACTATGGCAAACCAGAGCCCCACAAATACAAAGTAGACCAGCACACCTTGAAGACCTAAAAATTTCCCTATTTACAATGAGTATGACATGGAAGAAGCTGTGGCAGCCAGATTGACCAAGATAAGCCAAGAAGAGGAGTAGTACCAGGGGAAGGGATCTGGCTGTACATGCACTGCGGGAAAGAGAATTCAGCTCCGAATAAAAAAATTAGATCCAGTGCATGAATCCAACTACATCGATTTGCCATTGCCCATTAAAAACAAGAACATAGTGACAAACCCGAAAAACAATGATCACGAGTGCTTCAAGTGGGCCATACTCACCAGATGAATTGAAGGACGGCATCCTGGAAGAGTAGACAAGTGCTACAGAGAACTGGAAAGCATGTTCAACTTCAATGGCATCAAGTTCCCCACACCTCTGCACCAGATATCGAAATTTGAGAAGCCAAATCCTGAGGTGGCCATAAATGTACTTATTCTCAATAATAAAATGAGTATGTGATGAAGAAAAGCCCGTGCATTTCAATCTCCTCCTCCTCACCACCGAAGACTATGCACACTTCACATACATTAAGGACTTTTATCGCAGTATGAGGTCGCAAATAATAGTCCATGAGGAGAAAATTCATATTTGTTAAAGGTGTTTCACATGCTATGATCCAGGCTTATTGCCTAAAGAGTTTCCTGGATAGTATAGAGTTTTATGTGACTATAGAAAGGTTAATCAGAAAATCTATGTAGTCCATACCCCTTACCTACCTTTGAATCAGTGTTTCTGAATGTGGGGGACGCTAGGTATTTTTCGATTTTTGGTTTAAATTCTGCGTTTTTTCAGTGCAACCTACATCCTGATACGCGTGGTATCTTAGCCTTTGTTACACCATGGGGGTAATACCAACGGAAAAGGTTACCTATGGGGGTTAACTGTGGACCACAGGCAATGTCTTGTGTACTTTTCCAAGTTTTGGGGAAAAACCAATATGATTTTCTCTTTACATACATCGACAATGCGTGTGTATATAGTAAATCTTTTAAAGACCGTCTTGAACATTTAAGATTTTTTTCTATTTGCTTTGGGTAGAGCTAGGTTGACAGTGAAACCCGATAAGGTCACGTGGGCCAAAGAAATATGTAAAGTATACTGAGGGTTTGTCATATCTGAGGGCAAGCTGCTTATGGATCCAGAGAAAATACGACCTGTGGTAAACCTTCCGGTACCCAAAAACGTATGTGGGGTGCGTCGTTTTCAAGGACTTGTTTGGTTCTACTGTATTATAAGATCATCCCTAGTTTTGCCAGTATTGCAGAGCCATTGAATGCACTGAAAAGAAAATGGGTTAAATTTGTTTGGGGGGAAGAACAGAACCAGGCCTTTTGCACATTTGAAAAAGAAATAGCCACTCCTCCAGTTCTTCAGTTACCATATTTTAGTCGAATGTTTTACCCTGCAGGTTGACGCAAGCTCCAAAACTGTAGCCATGTTGTGTCAGGAACGAGATGGTGGATTAGTCCCTGTATCCTATGCCAGCAGACTTTTAACACCAGCTGAACAGAAATATTCTGCCTATGAGAAAGAGGCGTTAGTGGCTATCTATGGGGTGGAAAAATTTCGTGACTACCTGGAGAGTTCCGAATTTATTTTGCATACCGACAGCCAGGCTGTAAGTTGTTTCCTTTCCACTAACAAACCCACAGGTAGACCAGTCCGATGGCTTGTCCGACTTACTTGTTTCAAATTTTCTGTAAACTTGTAAAGGAGTAGATAACGGGGTTGCAGATGCGTTATCCTGGATGTTTCATCCTGACGAATTTCATGTAGGTACTCCCCAAGAAATAAGTCATATTCAAGTAGATGAGTCAAATTACCAAAATGAACTTGTTCTGGCAGACTGTCATAAGGATTTTGCTACTCAAGTTGATATCCCTAAGGCACGTGTTTCGTTAGATAGGAGAAATGGTAGAAGTACTACAAAACTTTCCTCAAGTGTATTCGAAATTACAGCACCATCAGGGAGTTGGCCGTGAATGAGTTAAAATCACAGCTGATATTGATGCTGGACAAGGTGGGCATTATGAAGTAAGAAAATGCCTAATTGGATACATTGACACAAAACACATATATTTACATTTTTGTTCCACAACTGTTACACTGTACCATTTTTCAGTATTTTCACAATACTTATTTTGGAGGACATCTTGGGCAGGACAATACTGTTCGTCATGTTAAAGAAATGTCTTTCTGGCCAGGTTTAAATAAAGAGGTTGAGCATTTTGTGAAAGAATGTCTTAATTGTCAAAGAGCGAAGCCCCATAATGTTAAAATCAGAAGTCCATATAGTGCCAGTGTAGCTAAGTTCCCTTGGGAATGTTTATATCTGGATGTTTTGGTACTTTAACTCGTACATCTGCTGGGTTTTCTTCTATTTTAGTTGCTGTTGAGAGCTTCAGAAAGTTTATTTTCTTTTTTATTTTAAGAACTATGAAAATAAGTTTATATTTGTAAGATTTTGAGTCAAAGATTATTTCCAGTATTTGGGTCACCGATGAGTATAGTAACTGATAACGCCACATATTTTGTGTCAGTTGAGATAAAAAAAAAACCTTGATTTTTCTTGGGGTGTTTAGCTAGTTGAAACCACATCTTACTACCCTAAAGCGAACTTCGTGGAGTAATATAATCGCAATTTAAAAGTAGCTGTGCGGAATTTTCAAACTGTAACCTATAGATATTGGGGTGTGGCCTTGTACCAACTACCCCTCACCTTTAATAATGTGTTTAGCGATGCAACAAATAAGGCGCCCTCAGAGTTGTTTTTCGGTAGGGCTTGTTTCACCCTCTCATACACATTTGAGGACTTCATGAATTTTTCTGGGATGCTGGTAGTAGGAAGGATTTTAAAGAGATTTCAGAGGAAGCTACCCAAAATCTTCGTAAATACCACACTAGATTAGCCTCCAGGAAAATTTACTCTAGTTGTTCTGTCTCCATAAAACTGTCCCGTTCCTGTTATAAAAATGATTCTTCTGCTTGGGAAAAACATTTAAGAATCCTTATAAACAATTACAAACCACTAACCTGTCCTGTGGAAACATGAAGTTCTACAAAGAAGTTTGTAACGGCAAACTTTTGGAGTCCGACGTGGCAGATTGATTGACGTACAGACAGGGGCTTCCACCATGCCCATCAATTTTCTCACTACTAATGCCACTAGCTCAGCGAAGAGACATGGCAACGTAGATAGCGCTGCGGTCGCTGGTCGCGGCCTCTCACCCCTTGACGTCACCGGTGCTGTCGCGCAGGTGTGACGACTGACGTGCGTTTTTCGCCCATGTGGTCAGCGGGGGCACGTCATCACATCCCATTTTCAGCAACGAAATAGTCGGTAATGTGATGATTTGGAAGTATTCTACGACGGCGATTGGCCACGAATACTGACACTCCTCTAGTACTTACTAATTGGGATTGTTACCGAATGTATCCAAATAAGGACACAAATGCAGCCATTTGCTGAAGTATTATTCATACCCCTCTAGTATGAAATTAAGTGGATATAAAATTATGGTAATATTAAATCCCATTAGTTCCTCAATGTTTCCCATCCCCTCCAGGGAGAAATTAATTTTTTTATGGATATAAGTTGTGTCAAAAGCTAACTCGAGGTCAGATATCAGCCTCGAGAGAGCTTCAACAAACCAGTTAAGTAAAACAAGATTTTGTAAAATATAGGCCCTCATTGCGCATTCAGTAGACATATTTGATATCTAATTAGGGAGACTGTAGGGGGTAATATTGCCCTGACTAAACATGTCGTGCATTTTGAGAAAGCTTTGTTTTTAATTTTCGGCAAGTAATATAATAATTGTAACTAAAAGTTTTGAAAATCTTTGTAAATTTTTTGTATGTTGCTGAATTTTAAGAGAAATAAAAAATTGACAATTTGGTCATCCATGGGGAATATGCCCATAACGTTTGCACCTTTAATAAACCAAAAGTGGTTTAGAATATACCCCGCACTTTTGGAAATTTATCTTAAATCAGATGTGCAAAATCGGCTGGACGTAATGACTGTACCCTTTGGAGGTGGTGAGGATGTAGTTATTGCTCATGCAGAACCTCTGTAACGATACTGGGAGCAGCACCCATTGCACGCGCAACCAATCGTGTACTCGTTGACGGCCTCTATTCAACGTGATGGAGTACAGCGTCCTCCAATTCGGGAGTGCGGCGTCTCTTTGGAGCATCACAGACGTTCCTGTCGGCGGTGAAGGTACCTTGTTCTCGGAGCCGTTGCGTAACTGTAGCAGAAAGGGTATGCGATGGCGCCGCACGTTGTGGATAGTGCTATTTATACAGCTAACGAACTGCTCTTCCATTACCTTCAGCTGTGCCATACACAAGGATAATGTCTGTGTATTCCGCACACGCGTACTCAGACATGTTAAACGGAACCGCAAAGGCGCGTGAATGGGGCTCGAAGCAGGATAGACGTCACGTGCCATCAGGCGATCGTCTGACGTAATGTACTGTCTACCTGATTGCATACCAACACAGGAAAATCCGCGACATTTGCTCTTTCCCTCAGTGGAAGTGGACGAGTGATACACTTGATTTGAAATGGCTGTGGCGCCGTAACGGTACGTGTGTGGACTTGGGTTCCTTTTCAAAATATCGTCTACTCAGTCCCGTCTACAAGTCATATAGGAGTTTGTAAGGGGAATTTCCGAGAATTCTGTACATTAATACAACTCGGGGGCGTGTCACCTTGGCGGTGGGGAACTAGGCAGTGTTGGCGTCCAGCCGGCCCGGTGGGCTGTCTGTCGGTTACCAGCACAGCAGCAGCGATTTCATCCTTACGCTAGTGCGGCTGCTTGCAGACTGCACCAGTGTTGCCAGATAGCAAACAGGAATTTCGAAAGTTACTTCAGAAAAATTTAAAAACTTCTTTTAAAAAAATTCGTAATATTTCCTGGCAGATTCGCACTTAAAAGTAATTCATAAAACACGTGTGCAAATTCTTAAAATTTTATCCACTATTAAAAAATCCCAGTACTAACTCCTGAGAAATTCCCACCACTAGAAGTTTCATTATTCCTGATTTTTTGGGGGGTTAAAGAATTTTCCTTTTCACTATCATACATTTTGAATTTTAGATAGCATCGAAATGATATTATAAAAAAATTGAGCAACGAAGTTTTCTCCTAATGGCGTAAAAAATCAAGTGGGCCACAAAAAATATAAACTGAAGGCACGTGTTAATTAAAGAGTAAAATTTGCATGCAGTGGAAATGTCAGCCGCCAACAGCTACCAAAGCTACAATAACGTCTTAAGTTTTCTTATTTCAATTTTCCTCTTGTCAGTTATGATATCACAGTGAAGCCATTCTATTGGCTGAAATCGACATCACTGACATCAGTCGATCAGTTCAGAACTAACAGTCACACTGATTGGGTGAGTAGGTTTAAAATAATTATTTTATTCATTCTTCTTTTGATACAGGCGGGGATAAATGATTATTCCAGTACGCTTAAATTATAGGCCTTAGTAAGAGAGAGGAAAGAGAGATAATCTAAACATTGGGATGTATCGGATAAAAGTCCATATTTGCGGCAATCGCTAAAAATATCCGAGGATCTTCCGATTTATTGGGAGCTCTGGCATATCTGGACTACACGCGGTGTCCGTTGTTGAGACGAGCGCAAGCTGTAGCATGATCAGTTGATGCAAATGACGTCAGCTGTTCTGACTGACCAATGGTGATGGACATTACAAATGTTGCTGAACTGAGAGTTAGGCCACTGTACAAGTCGAGAGTGGAGATATTTGGGCGTCTCTTAATATCGAGGTCTTGAGAATCGATGCGTGTGAAGTAAGTACGGAGCAGCACTGTAATGCAAGGGCGAGGGAAACGGGAGATCCCTGAGAAAACTCGCTGACCAAAGGCTTCGTCCGGCACTATTTCCACGTGCGAAAATCCGGGAGAGACAGCCGTGAATAGAACCCGGTTCACCCAGGTGGGAGGCGATTAGTCTGACCACCGTGGCCCCTTGAACAGCGAGGTGTTGAAGTTGAAGGGAGATATGGCGGAGCACAGGGGTAGAGGAAACTGCACTGACCCTATAAAACCCGCGACGTTTCCAACTTGCAGAAATACGGGTTGATTCCGCCCGGACTCGAACCCGGTTCGCCTCGGTGGGAGGCTAGTATTGTGACCACAGCATCGTAGAAACCGTGTTTGTACAAGGTTTTCAATATTTGCGTGTGCGCGATTTTAATTTAGAGTTTACTGTATGTTTGATTCCCAGTTTGAAAATGTTTATAAAACAACACGTGAAAAATCCGCAGAAGCGCTATATGCTGTGATTCATGGCTTGGTGGCCTACGAGCTATGGGATGGGATGTTCGAATGGGCAGTGAAGGGATGTGAACGCGTGTTTGAATAAAAGAGCGGAACTAAACTGTTTACGGGGACTGGGCTGGTGTCCTGGGAACTGCCAGCCTGTGATGCTGGATGTATTTGAACTTGCAATTAAAAACGACGGTTCTCGTGCTCTTTTATTTTGGGATGTTGCGAAGATAAGTAGTTTTCATGTTGCTCTTCGGGCAGAGTTTAATTTCATGTTTTGATTTCGTTTCATTTGGGGGAATTTTGGGAGTATACAAATTTGCCAATTATATTAGATATTAAGCCGCGTTGTGGCATAATGTTGTTCATCTGGAGATATCAGTTTTTAAATGCCATATTGTTTAAGTAAATCTGATTGCTTTGTACATATAAAAGTTCCAATATTATCTCTGCTACTTACACAATTATGTTACCATAAAAATTCAGTAATGGAATTTATGTATTTTATTAAAAATATTAATATTTTAGTTTCGGACTACGTTTACCTGGTATTTAAAATTAAAACTAAAATACTTTTTTCCTTATACATTTCATGCTTTGGAGGTTTCCAGTTTAGATATTATGTTCCCTATTGCTAGTAATGTCACATGATGATTTTGCTTAGCATGGCCACGAAAAAAAAAACAAAGTGAATTCACATACGCTCTTTGCTATTTAAAAACATATACACTAAATGACATGTCATTAATGGCCCATGAAATTGTCTCTGTGTCCCCAGAAATAACAGTTGACTTCGTATAAATGGCTCATAAACTTGCTGCTAATAACTTCTCAGCAGTAAGAAACAGTTAGCATTTTGTACATCGTCTGCTTGTGGGACATCTTTTGAATAGTAACAATGATTGTGAGAGAATTACCTTACATAAAGATTATTTAATGAACTTTTATTGATATGACCTGACTGCCAACCATATAAGAAATACTGACAGAAATGCGAATGTTCGTCACCACTGCCAACACTGATTATTGTTTGCTACTTGGGTGGCTACCACACGATCGTTAGATGGTAGAAACAGTTCCGCAAAACCGGATAAAATATTACCCTCAACATGTTACATCGTGTGCTGCAGTGTTTTAACCGCCGCTTGGGGGAATGTGTTTCCCGTGTTAGGTGAGCAGAGTGCACGATAGAGTGAATGAAGAAATTCGAGAGGCTCTTAACAACAACGTCTTGGGAGCCGATGAGGGTGAAGTGAGGTTAGTATGGAGCAGCGTCGGAATGAAAGGGCGGGGGAAATGGGATATCCCCGACAAAAAACCCGCCGACCAGTGGCACGAAAGAGCATTGAAAGTATCATAAGTACAACACAAATGAAACGTGTTACCGATTGGCTATGGAGAAAAATTGATGCCCTGCTCTCATGGTGGTACTGCCAGCTTCCGTCCCGAGCCACTTGAGATAGTCAAATGACCATCCTTGAATCAAACGTTGCAGCATTACAGTTTTTATATATGGCTAGAATTCAAAATTATCGATAATGCGTAACGAAGGAAAATAATTACGAGTGTAAATTTGCACATTGGTACCGCTTGACTCGGCTTGTCGCCACTTAACCAGGATACCTGAAAGGCCGGAAAAGAAATTCAGCACCAGATAGATCCACCAGCGTTGCAACCACATCTTCTCAAACTAGGAAACGTGACGGGGAAAAAGTTTGACTCAGATAAAAACGGTTCAATCCTTTTAGTGACATAGATTTTGGTTTTCATCAATTAATATTCAAACAAAGTGCAAATACAATCGTTGGCTACCAGGACATTTAGAAAAGATCACTACAAAAAACGTACAAAAATAGTGGCTTAAATCACGTCAGGTATATAGAGTTGTTTAAAATAAAACAACATGATATGGCTACGACATGTTTCCATGGGTTTTAATGCCAATAATATTTCTCCGTAATGCAGGATACCAAAAATAATTTAATTATTAAATAATGTAAGAGCGCCAACAATGTTCTACAAGTTAAAGATACGGAAAAGATGCATGCAGACTTAAGGCGCTTCACGATTCACGCCTTATAACTACATTAAATATCTCATGTGTATTAAGATTATTATTTCTCCAAGATGATGTTAACAAGATTCTACATGAATACATGTTAGAGTAGTTGGTAGCATACTAGACTCCGGCTATATATTCGATTCCATGCTAATGCGAAGAAATTTACCAATAGCGAAATAATACTATGGTTAACATACATTGGAATGGGAAATACTTTAATAATAATATAAGCATAATATAATTATTATTCGGGTTTTCAAATGCATGGTAAGATTCTTAGGCTACGAGAGGTAAATAGCTGGGCTACAAGGGGCTTGGGGCTTGCCAACAGTTGGCTGACGACATTTGATTAAGTTATGGCAGGCCGGAGGCGGTTAGCTAGTGGGTCACTGCTGCCACTTATGATCAACTGATGGCGCCTGCATGCTTGGGGTACACATTCAAGCCGCTTATGGGCAGATCGTATTTTGCTACATGGGAGTTATCTGGACAGTGAGCCAGATGTGGCAAACCGCACACAACACTCAAGCGGAGTCATATGGGCCTAATGCATCTGCTGGTGCACTACGGAGTTTGACTGATTATGGACAACGCTTGTGGGCTGCTCGTGTATTAGCAGATTTGGACAACTGGACCAACTGACTTTTGCTACTTGGGCAGGCGACTTCTCGTGACATCGCAGACCGAAGTAGCGTCAAAACGTTCTCTGGGGCCGTATTATTTAACATTTTACTGTCGTTATATAAAGACATATACAGCCTAACAATCATTACGAGGCGAAATTGTATTCTGTTACTCAATACGTCGCAATATCTGTCTTTCGAATGCTTAAGGACTGTCTTTATGAACGAAAGGGTAAAGAAAACGGCCGATATACTGAGGTTTTAAAATGCCCCAAAAATGAGAAATATTATATACAGTTATATTTCCGTATAAGTAAACAGTGTCTGTAGTATATTAAGGAGTATATTTTACAATTCACTAGTGATAATTACCAGCGCTTTGCTTTAACGTAACTACGAAATGACGGATTCAGCCACGGGTCATTGTTGCTCTCTCGTGAAGCCCAAAATGAACTAGGACTATCTGAAATCTTGTACCCCAAAAATATATGTAAATTTATATTAGAATTGTTGTTCGAAGATGTATTAAGACACTTATTTCATTTATGGTTGAAAATTAACTATAATGATCAAGTATGGGACTCAATACATCTTTTAATATCGAAAAAATAATAATTCAACAAGCAGATCGTTGATTTCAGAACACAACCCGCTGCATTGCCAAACTTACCCCTTTGCACAAAGACATCAATAAGGATATAGCTTACAGAATACCATAAAACACGCTTACGATTAACCATTATTATGGCCATATTTGTCTTAAAGACAATCTGGGTGACTGTTTTTAAGCAAACTCAAGTTAGAAAATAGGGCTCCTGGTCTCCGACGGGAAATTAATTATGATTTAAATAATCTTTCGTTGTAAATATGCAATGTTGTACTGAAAACGGCACCATGATTACTAAATGGCACATCATCCATAGTCCTGCTATTAGCCATGCGTTACGCATGCGTGCACACTACCAGAATACGCGCATCTTATATATTACAAAGAAGTGTTTCCAATTTGCGTACACATTCGAGTTCAGTATTTCACACGTTTCCGAGGAAACCGGAAAGGTTAAATCGCTCTTTAATATCTTACGTTTCAATTTTTGTATTTGGGAACAGGCCGTTTTGAACACTGGCCTTAAATTCGTTAATGGAGCCTTAGTGCCGCGAGGCAGGATTTCTTACGGCCATTCGTTCATTAGGAATCCAGCTTACACACCCTTAGTAAAGAGATTATTCCTATTTATTCCGTTCTCTGGATGAGTCTAGTCCAGGTTGGCATTGTCAGAGCGTACACTGATTTCTCTGCATTACATGCGGAGGAACGTTCGCCTCAATTCTAAGTCTAGAGATAGCGTATGGTGTAAAATTTTTCGCATCGCGTGGGCAACGATAAACATCCGTGGAAAATGAATTTCCTTTTAAAAATCGTTTGTTGTCATAGTTTTCCAGGACCCAGTGCCTTTCCAGTACATACAGTGAATAACGAAAGCATTTAAGAAGACGTATGTTACACACTTAGGAACGTAAATTAATTGTAAGTTTTCCATCCTCTATGTGTTTGAGTTGAAATGTATAATTTTAACAGACTTCTCATTTTCCACTCCTGAATTATGACCTAGAATTCCATGCCTGTACTCGGTGACCACTGTCTTATTTCATTTTTAACCGACCTTTTTCAGCCCACTTTACTAATTATTTCTTGCTTCTCCACGTGTTTTATTTTGTATTGAAGTCTAGTATTTTTTCGAACGATTGCATGCTGTCGGAGTACGTGAGCAGTCTATTGTTTCCGACTTCTTTTTGTCATTTCTCTGCTGAGTCTCCAGAGTATTGTGTTTCGCGGCCGAAACAGTACTTCTCGAGAAAGGTTTCTGTCGTTCTTCAGCCTGCCATGTGTTGGACCGCAACTCGCAATACTTTGAGAGTTAGTAAAGCGGTCTATGTTGCAGGCGCACCATTAAATCTTCGGTTTTTTAAAATTGTCTACAAATGCTCTGTTGATATGGATGTGTGTTAACTGTATGATGAACAAATACATTTTAACTACTTATTTTAGTCTACAACTCTACGTTTTCAGGCACAACATTGGCCAACCTTCGTTGCACTTATGTTGCTAGTGCCTGACTTTTGGACAACCCGTGAAATGAAAAATTCTCCATTGCGGAGAAGTTTTAATTTTCATAAACTCGCGATTTGAGGAGAAACATACAGTTTTAAAAAATGGGAAAATTTATCCCCCGTGACAGTATCACCTATATTTTGCTATTCAATAGAATTACTTTTTATAGTCAAATTCTTATTTCTAAATTTTATATGAAAGAATGTTGATTGCGTGCTCGTAATTTGACACTAGATCAAGGAAAAATGTCATGAAACAATAAATGCATTTACTAAGATAACCACACTCGATTATGAAATTGGCTCAATTATTTAGAGCTGTAAATAAATGTAACGTAGCATATTAGCTTCCTATTTTACACCAATATTGGCTGAGGTGTGCGTATCACTTCATTGTAAGTTAAGGCTTGCCTTAATGTACACATTCATAATTTTTAACTGATGTTACATTTCAAACCAGACAATATAGGTAGTTATAGGCTGTTTACGGTAAAATGAGCACTTTTGAAAGCCCTGCTTAAGAGCTACTTGTATGCACGTTGTGAATTCTTCCTTATTATGTAAAATTAACCTTGTCAATGACCTCATAACTTTATTCATGCGTCGGTAAAGCGAAACTGTGAAATTATTGGGAAATTAAATATTTTACAAATCTGCTCATTTTTACACTTCGATGTATTAAAAAAACAAAGCGAAAGATATAATTTAAGTTTATAATAAATGGTTAACTAAAAGATTTGCATTTCCTCGTTAAGATACTGAACTACTTTCCCTCCACCGTTACCAACTTTACTGGGCGCATGTCACTCAGTGCACCCGTCAAAATATATGCGAGTAGTGGCAGTGACTTTTTCCTAAAGTTAATTTCAAAAGTGTTCACTTTATCGTGAACAGTCTTTAAGTGGGCTTAACGTCTCATCGACAGCGAGGTCATAATTAGAGACGGTCTGACAATATAAGGAGTATTGATAACTAGTTTGGCTACTGCAGTAATTAAATTTGCTTCATTTTCTGAATATACGTTTTAATGATTTTATGCTCTGCCATATGAATAATGCGGCTAATTATTAAGATATTTTTTCCGGAATTAATTTGTAATCTATACCAAAGGTATACTCAACTTCTTTTTACTGAATATAAAAATCAATAATTTAAATTATTTTTTGGCTTATTTAATTTATTTTGTAATTTCTGTATTTCATAAGTGCGTAGTATAGCTCTGATACGAAATTACACCCACAAACATAAAAATTTCCGTACATTGAAAAATTGTTCAGCTATGAACGTGAGTAACTTTGCACTCTGGTGGATTATACGTAAACGATCAAAGTTTCGTTCGATGGCTCATTCACATATATTGTATGGGGATGTTGCTTTCGCTCACCCTGTGGTGTATATGAACACTCTTTCGAACAGCACATGTGGTGTGACATACATTATACCTGTCATACTGGATAAATGAGTGTTGGGCACACAGAAGACGGATGGCAAGACCATGCGAAAAACGACGCGGTTCGAGAGAGACTGAGAGAAGATGTATTTAGAGTGTCTATATATTGTCTACACTTATCACACACGTAAAAATCACTTCGATAGACCGATGTTCAGTGTCTCAAACATTTTTCGCAAACGAGACTGGTGCCAGGTCGATAAATAGGTAAGCCGCCATTAAAATTTCTTGTGTTTAAAACGTGTGTTTTACATGTGCCTAACGAGAGCGTGGTTTACTCAACGTTCTTCAAAATACCTCTTGAAATTACAGTTCTTCGGGGAAAATGTGCGCATAGAAGTTAAATGTCTGCACAAATTAAACAACTACACAACACATTAAAATTCACTCTCAACAAACATATCTGTGACTATGCATCAGTTACACATATGGCTAGGTTAGTGTCGTGCCAATTAAAACCCTCAATATTAATATAAACAGTATTATTATCACGTTAGGCCATGAACATCGCAAAAATAAACAATAACAATTTTTACTAAAATAAAAAATATCGAAACCACAGGAATGCAAAGAAATGCGCACTCAAACACTTTGGTAATTCTGTAGCAAATCCACAGTATAACAGTAATACAGATTTTTATGACGAAGAGGAAATGAAACCACCATACTAGCAGTATATGACAATTAAGGGGGTAGGAAAGGTCGCGGTGTGCGTGAATGACCAGAATATAAAATTAATAATAGGATGTGAACGACTTGATAGAATTCGATTGGGTTTGTTTTGTCAGCTAGATATTTTCATTATGGAGACCTGTATATACAGAAATAGTCAATACAGTATATTGTTTTCAAATAAAACATTGCAATCTGTTTTTCATAAAATAAGTACTTGAATCAATAAAATAAACAAATATAAAAAAAAGTTAGATGTACAATTCGTAAAATCATATAATATAAATCTATATAATAATAAAATTTTGAAACGAAGTATATATCAATTTTAAAATAATTTTAACTCCTTTAAACTGTCTATGAATCATTTTTAAAAGAAAACTTCCCTTATCGATAGAATATCTATAATTCAGTATTAGAGAGCTCAATAAAATATTTTGTTGGTATTTAAAAATAGAAGTTAACGCATCTGACGCAATTTTACCACCACAATTCCTTATTTTAGAAACGCATTTTCTAGTGTACTCACTGTCTCTGGTGGTGCGTCACAGTAGCGGTGGTTGGAACTACTGCACTCGCGCGAGGGGATGGCCGCACTGTTGCCATTTAGTTCTGCTCCTGCCAAAATTGAAGTGTGAGTAAAGATTGATGAAAAATAATGGGAAACAGAATTAGGCTTCGTTTAAGTGCCCATCGAAGAAAAGGAAATGTCCGCAGTTTTCAAAACACTGCAAAAAAAGGTGACTATATTTTCATATAGTTAACATAAGAATGTAAAATTACTGCTAGTGTCATGAATGTATAAGTACGATGTGCATGCATACAGTTATCATGTAGGTAATACAATTTATGTGATAATTATGTATTTGTAAGTTTATTATTAAATAACGTCTCTTCTTACATCGCTCTTCCTAAATGTTTCACACTAGACGAACACACAACACATTCATGTACTTACATTTAAACACATATGACGTATATTTTGCAATCTAATAATAATGTATGGTTTTGTAGACGTCTTGTGTTTCACTGCTGTATTTTACCATGGAGTACTGGTAATTATTTTCCTACGAATGCGAGGAAACCGATACGCTTGGGCACAAAATTCAACAGTACAAATCACATGTTTACTGGAACTGTACAACGTACGCAAGTTTCCGATGCACGTTAACCCTCCAGCTTGTTTTACGTCAGTAACGTGAAATATATGGTTAAATATATTGCATGTATTTTTTTTGCAATGGCAAAATTGTATGTTACTGAAGTAAAAGCATCAATGTTGTCGTTCATGAAGAGTAACAGTAGCTGAGGTGGCAACTGTCCTGATTTGGAAGCGAAGGGTCTTCGGTCGGAAACCGTCTCTTTCTTTATTTTACTCAATTGTTTTACTATTGCAGAGAAATAATCAAAACGACGAAAAAGAAAACCAAATGTCACAAAGAAACAAACCAAAACATTTCTAGCGACTACTTCACTGTACGCAATTAATATTCCAAGGAGAAAAGGTACATTCCTACTTGTTATTGTATCACATTTCAATTGCATTATTTGTGGGTAAAAATCTACGTACGTTTTCCGAGTTTTCTCGTACTAGATACGCCCTTTTCCATCCCTAACTTTATCAAAAAGACACCAAATGTACGCTCAGAGGAGACCCAATATGCACATCGTACCTGTGTGTTGGGTATGTGTGATGTGAACTTAGTAAAGATTATATTTTATATGTACGACTAAGTTTATGTCCTCTCTTACAGGGCAAAAAATGCACAAAACCTACATGAACCATCATCAAAGGAATAACGTAGTTCTGGAAGTCCTGAAGACAAGCCAGGATGTAGTAAATTGAATGGTGTTACAACTAAAAAGTTAGTAATTTATCGTATTCACTCCTGAATGTATGTTATTCAAATTCCACTGATTAAATGCGGAAATATTTGTCGCCATTGAAAAGATAGTCTACTTGTCTACTTATTTGAACAAAAAAGTTAATAAATTAATAATGCACCACTTTCAGTTCCCCTTTAATATTTTACACAATTACATTGTATACACGAATGTTTATGTATATTTAAGATCTTCCACAGATGTGAACTGCAAACTCGTTCAGGAGATAGATGCAGAAAACGAGTTCTGGAGTATACACAATCAGTTCATAACACAAAAGAAGAAGCATTTTCGTAAAAAGCCGGAGAAGTAAAGGAAGTTCAATTATGCAACAAGTGGTCCAGATGTCGATTATGGTTCACTAGCTTCTTCAACACCAGACATTTCTGGAGAAGAGCTTGAAGATAAAAAGAACACCTTCTTTTAGTCACTGAAACTGTCTGATGAACATCGTAAGAAATTATACCAAGACACTGTACTACAGACGCAGCGGTTTTGTGGCAAAAGGAACGTCGGAAAAGGATTACAGCTTCTTGCGCTGGGAAAATTTGCAAGATGAGAGACAGTACTGCCAAAAGTAAGACAGTTCTTTCACTACTATATTCTGACTTTTCAGGAACTCGAGCAACAAAATACGGCATTGAAAAGGAGAGAATCGCAATAGAAGAACTGGAAATACGTCTTGGTGATCGAGTTCAACGAACTGGACAGTGGGTAGATGAAAAACTGCCATTTACAGGCGCTTCACCAGATGGGTTACGTGGTGAAGATGGCTTAGTAGAGATAAGATGCCCTTACAGTGCTCGTGATTTGACACCAGAGCAGGCAGTGAAGGAAAAGAATGTTACTTTCTTTACTGTACACAACGGACAGATGAACCTGTAGTCTGAACACAATTACATGTACCAGATACAAACACAACTTCATGTGACGGGTCGTATATTTTGGACACCAAAAGGAATATTGACAGAACAGATTTTTCTCAATAATGTATTCTGGCAAAACAAAATCGAGCCGAAGATGACCAAGTTCTACACAGATTGTTTCATTTATGAACTTATTGACCCACGAGACACACGAAACATGCAAATATGTGAGATGAACATTAAAAAAGATATCTAAGTATTCTAAGTGTCTAGTTTGTCTCCCTTAGCTTTATCGTGTACAGTACAAGACACTGCAATATGTATGGTATTATAAACTATTTATGTGTTATTTTTATTTTAGGGGCTAAACATGCCAATATTTGACAGTATTTCAGAACCTCATCACAAACAAATTATATGAACAGTGTTGTGTGTCGCTTTTTAAATTTGTGAAAATTGTTAGGTAATTAGTATTTATCAAAACTTCCATCTGTTGCAACAGTGAACAATTATAAATGAATATGTAAATTATGGACTTGTAAGCTATTTTCAATATACCTATTTTATACAAATGACCCCATAAAATTATTAACGAAACCTACAAGGTTACAGTTGGAAAATACCAACCGATATCATAATCCGATTCTGAAATAATATGTGGTTTGTAAATGACAGCTTGGTGAAGTTGAAGGAATAAATATTGTTGAAGTGCTTTATTGAAAGTGAAACCACCCATTATTTTCTCCGAGAGCAAAATTATTGTTGCACCACTGAATTGTTATTTAATTTAATTTATATATATATTATTTAATTTATTTTAATTTATATATATATGTTATTTAATTTTTATATATATATATACATATACATATTTGAAAACCAATAATGTGCTTTTCAATTTCCTGAAATTTTGTAACAATATGCATATAAATTAATTACTATACAAGCTCTGTATTTTTTCATGTTGTTCCAGAAAACGCGAAATAGAATATGGTCTTACGAGTTTTTAGATACTATTATAAGACATTACATTGTGTGCGTCAAAATAAACAATATTATTTTACATTATGATGCGTTTATATAATATTCCGAAATAAACGGCAATATTTAAATAAGCACTTTTCCCCCTCCCGCTCTGCGCACGGCAACGACGCCAATCGGCGAAGCGACTTCAGACCTTCCCACAACCCTCAACACCGTCCGTTGGCCTGTTTGTCCTCCATTATCTTGTTACACACACACACACGTACACGCACGCAGCGCACGTTGAGAATTTACAACGTTTGGTTGACGTCATACGATAGCGCATCTCGTTGGCTCAGTCAGTGTATCAGCTCGCTAACTCAACACGCGCTACGTGTAGCGCTGACGAGAGCAGGACTCTCGGGACGTCTTTCCAATCCACTTATGCCGGCCCTACACGATACCCATTTCCGTAGCAGTTTTCGTTCCCATTTTCTTCTAGCGTTTCTGCTCTCGTGTAGGTTACAATACAGCACCCTCCGGGGGGTCTGGCTCCGGGTATAACAATTTTCGTACTTATGGGCATGCATAAAACGGTAATAGAACGTGTTCTAAATTTTTGCTATACCACGGAGATCCGACAGACAAGATGGCGGACGCCCGAGCAGCAACTTCAAGGCGTATATATCCGTTTACGAAAATATTGGTTGTTCTGTAAAACGTGTTTATGTACAAAATGAAACTTAATGTACGCGTAAGTAACGAACAATTTTCAATTAATTCCCACGGTCATAATGAAACAATAAACACAACTTTGAAAATACGTGATAACTATGGATTGTTATAAGGTATATAACCATTTACACAGATAACTGGGAAGTTGTCGCCGCAAATTTATCTATCCTTGCAAGACGGAGGCCTGAGTCTAAGTAATCACGTTTTGAAGTGTGAGACCTTATATAAGTCTTCAGCAATTGCAACAATTTTGCGCCCAGAGGACATTTACGCATCATTGCAGAAAATGATGTGGTCTGAAGTTAGACGCATGCCACTTCAATACCGTCAGGCAAAGGAAGCACTCGCAACTCTAGTAGAACACTTACCGGAAGGGACAGTCGCATCAGCCAGATATTTGTACATTCGGGCTTCCAAAACTTCGGCTGTCATACCATCTGTTGTGAATCGCACCCCAACCATCCGTTGGAGGCGCCCATGGAAAATACTTGCCGATCCTAACCTTTCCTCGGATCTTCGAGCTGCAGCATTCGGATTCTACAATAATATCGTGGGAACTCAGTAGCGTAAATACAGCATTAACCTGACAGCTGACCCTGCATGCCCGCTGTGTGGCAACACCGACACGGCCCTTCATAGGGTAATTTCCTATGTTTATTAATTTCCTGTGTTTATGCAGCATCCATCTGGCAGTGGTGTAGCGTACGAGTACGAAAAATAATTCGCGATGAACGTGGAGATGTCAGCAACACGCACGTGCTTCATTGCGATTTCTTCACCTTCCCCTCAGTTCGACGAAGAGCTGCGGCCTGGTATATACTTCATGCGATCGGTTTTTTGGTGGACCATTCGAAACCGGTGACAGTTCAAGACTTTGTCCAGCTTCTTCGTCAAGATAGGTGGAACATGGCGCGGCGTGGCACATTGCGTCAGTGGTACGGCAATTTTTTATTTTCATTCTGACGTTCACGCCTTCAGGAAGTGCGTGTATATTACCGAGGTTGGGTGTACGCCGTGCGCTGCCCACCCCGAGGTCCTTACAAGTGTACACCTTAATGTTCCAGTAGTAATCGTCAATAGGTGGTAGTGTTATAAGTCAGTGTCACGTGTCGGGGTGTACGTCGTGCGCTGCCCCTCACGTTAAATAATATTTTGTGTGTTCATCGACTTTGTCAGTAAAACCAATTCACCAAATGTTCATATCGTTTTGTACCCCTATGTAAGAATTGTGTAGATATTTTATTGAGTATTTTGTTATTGTTTATATTGTGGGTTGAATGTGTACTGTATATAATAGGTTAAGGGTAAACGCCTCTGTATATCATCTGTGATAATAAATCTATTTTTATTTTTAAAAAAGTAGCACAGAGGGTTGGTGCACGGGTTCATGCTGCAAAATTTTTAGGTTTTAGAGTTCAAATCTCAGTGTAGCACAACTTTTTAAATAGTTTTATGTTATACATTATTGCTATTTATAATTTATGTTATAGCCATAAAATGCTTATATCTTTAGTATCTTCATCTAAAAGCAATAATACAAACCACAGCTAAATCAAAAATACCACAGGCAACTGATTGCACTGTGCAGTTACTTGTGTATTTTTGCTTTTATCCAAAGAAGTTCAAGAAATAAACGTTTCCTGACAATAACATAAATTATAAACGACAATAATGTATCATATAAAATAACTAAATATTTCGTTACTTGATGGAGATTTGAACTCTAAAACCAAAAGCGTCACAGTTCAAATCCACACACTAACCTACTGTGCAACACACACACACACTTGAAAATGGACTGTATAAATGCGTATTTTAAGGGATATAGTATTGTGATGTTAACCCCCACTCATAAAAACTTTGTTATTAGTATTGTGATATTTTCGCCTTCTTTTAGTTTCCTAAAGTATAAACTTGTTTAGTTACGGAAATCACAATACTGATTACTTTGTTTGTTAAGGATAAATATCTAAATAATTTGTGGGCTACGAGCTCCAGGGAAAGGTTATGGTAAATGTATTTAAAGAGTTCTGTAATAATTCCGGGGTTTGGGCTCCAGTGCTAGAGAGCACGAGACTATGTTGAGGTCGTGATGGCCGACTGCCCATGTGGCCTCCCTGGTAGTCGGGTCGCTGTACGACGTGAAGAGGCAACCAAGTGGTTACCATGATTACTCCCCAAGATAGCGATTATCTCTGCAGAGCTGTAAACAATGGTGCCTGGACTAGTAGGGGCTGTCGGCCTCCCCCATACGCCACTACACACGCATAAGTGGGCTAGTGTGGCCTCCTAGCTCCATTAATATTCACGTCGTCAAAATAGGTTATCTCCATACGCAGGTGAGAAGCGGCTGAATTAAATAAATACTGCGATTACACAGTCACGAGATTTATTCAGTTACTTTCCTCTATACAGAGCACTTACAAGAATGGTTCGCCGTTAAAGCGAAGCGAGCTCTTACACTGTGCAAATGGCCGAAGGCCTACATGGAATTACGGAATTAAATATATATCCCGGCCGTGTAAAATACGGCCGGGCTGTGAGACGGCGCTGACTCCGGGCGAGCAACAACAAACGGTTCAGGTTATGCAAACGTTATTAAACAGAAATTAAAATATGATCGATGAAAACAACTCGAATTGCCCGGAGCCCCGCAGCACGGCATCCACCTCAAGTCGAGCCGAAATAGACTGACTAAGCTTGGGCGGGAGGCCCTCTCATTGGTTGCAACTGCCGCAAACATGTCACGTGACTTGGTGATTTAATATGAAAACGATAAATGAATTGGGATGATAAGCCACGAGGCTGATGAGATGGGAACATTAAAATATACTTCTAGAATCAGCAACAACTTACTTATAAAAATATAACAAACAAAAACTCCGTTCAACCACTCCACACACATGGTAAACTAACCTCACTTTTGGGGTGCTGTATTTAGGCAGTTTCTAAGAGCCGGAGCTCTTTCCCCTCTTAACTACTACTTTTATAACACGTAATATAAAAAATATAGCAACTTATAGCTAGGCATTGCCCTCAGAAACATACATAACGAACTTTGTTGCTTTTTAGAAATTACCGGCCACGTGGTCGGGCGCACCACGTGCACCGGTCGGTTCTGCTAACCGAACATTCTATGTTGCCAGTATTGGCCAGTTTTTTAGTACTGTCTGTAAAGGTTAGGGTTGTCTCTGCTGTCCACGTGACGTTTAGTAACGTAATTGTTATGTCACAAATTTACAATTAATGTTCTCATTTGCATACTGTTTGTGTTAACCTCTTACGTGTGTTCGTTTCCAAACGTTCAGTGCAGAGGGCGCGCTCAGCGCACAGGCCGTTAGCGCACGTGATCGATTTGACACTTCAAAATAAATACGCATACAATTACACTACACATATAACCCTTCAAGTAAATAAATAAATAAGAGACTATTTGCCTCGGTACTTACATGTTATGTACACGGGAAACAATAATAATAAATAATAAAACACATGACATATGCACTGGAATCAAATACCCTAAATCAAAACATATCACTATAATAAAAAACAATGGCACGTGAGTTGAATTGTACGGGCGATATCAAGCAACACACTCGCTGACTTTAATCATAATAATCAAATAACATAACACTAAAATAAACATGGAACTGACACAAAAACACTGAGAAATAAACACTGGCACGTGCGCTGGATCGCACGGGCAATGACACAACGAAACACTCACTGAATGTAATAAAACTAATAACATTTACCATTAATAAAAATTAAATAATATAAACACTTTATAGTGAACTGCACCGTCCAAGACGCATTCGTGTACACACGCTGGACGGTGGCTTCGGCTACTACGCCCAAATGTGTCACAGAGAGGGTTGGCGGCTGTCAGATGGTGGCGTGGTGAACAGGCTTAAGGCTGGGGGATGCAGTCCAAGTCACATTTATTAACGTTTTAATTAGTTGCGAAAACGTCCGTTGAACATAAATGTGACAAACAGTAGAATACCTTGTTTTTTATACATAATCGGTGCCGTTACTAACATTAATTTTCATACATTAACAGCCTAGTACTTGTACCCAGAAACTTAAATAAATACACTATTCTGGAAAAAAAAATAGTCTTCGTACTTTTTGGATATACACAAAGCTTCTATAAGCTGTTCACTGTAAAGAGAGCACTTTTGAGGACATAGTTAATTTTTCCTTTTAGCAACCTCTTACACTTTAATCACCTTTTTAAAATAAATGTTGCCATACAAGTAATTAACACAGTGTGTATGATTTCAAAAGTGCTCACTTTATCGTGAACAGACTATACACATAATATTTGATTACATTTGTAGCCCTACCAACTGTGGAATGTGTGCCATTTGCGAGTTGTTTTTGCCTGCCATTTAAAATTTTCTGTTAGCACTTTAGGTAACGTGTGGGTATGAACTGATGCATTCTTTCTTCTCTTCTTCTATAGAAATTCTTATGCCTCCTGGTGTGCCCATGGGTATAATAGAAGGTAGCAGAAATTGGGTATCGTGTACGGAAGGCTTAACAAGACAACATGATAAATCGACTTGGATGACTACAACGTTGCCTACAATGGACATCAGCAGAATCTGCAACAACAAAAGTAATTCACCGCAACCTTCATGGGAAGTATTCTTTCTGATCAAAAATATTTGCCGGAATTGCATATTTCTGGTAGGATTCGCCTCTACTGCCCTGTGTGCGTCACAAAACAGGCTTTCTGAATGATCGATGCCTCGGTTACTATGCCAAAGCTGTAGTAAAAGTTTTCGGAGAGAAACCCCGAAAAACTGTAAGTGAGAATACTTCATGGTTGCATGTTTCACGGGGCTGTAAGTCGCATGTTTTTGTGTGCCAATTATACTTTCCTGAACTCGGTGCAAGAGAGCATGAAAACATAAAAACTATATGTAGGAAATTGGCTCGTAAACTTTAGACAAAACGTCGTTAATGATCACTCGTAGCTGCATTCAGCTTCCACCCTTATTTTATTTTTCGTTCGACATTCTGTTGTCTTTTATAAATAGCACACGCCGCGCCGGTTACACTCTTCTCTCATTCGTGTTACGCTGTCACATGTTGTGGATCGCGGAATGCTACCTTACAAATAAAATACACATATATATACCAACGCACCTTTTACGCAATATATCATCCCCGTAAAATAACATTAATCCACAGCAAATCTTAGAACATACTTCTCATGAAGAAAATAAAAAGAATATGACATTTCTTCCAGGTAATTTCTAGCGGATGTCTGCTTAGTCCTACGGAATACACGAGCGTCACAGGCGAAACATAAAACACTCTTAGTAGAGTTGTATTATTAATGGCCCTTACAAATTTATCTGTAAATTGGCATTACAACTGATAGCAGTTTTATTAATAATTTTTGCAATTGTAAGTTGTACAACATAAAAGGGAAATGCATTTTTTCCTTCAAAAATTTCCACTGTTTACTAATATAATACGCTCTTTTTAACACTAGCTGTCAAAATTTGGATTCGCAGACTTATAAATGTTTTTACACTTTCACTCATGCGTTCGGCAGCTTGTATGAGGTGATTTTCCACAAAGCGTCGAGCAACTTGGAGAATTCCTGCGTCGTTCTTCGTCGTTTCTTCGTATGTTGCAAGGGGGTTCGGGTAGCAACTTACTGCTTCATTTTAGAGATCGCTGGTCAGACAGTCTCTGCGAAGTATACTTGTTCACGGTGTCACTCACCACGTGCTCTATCAACGGAAGTTTTCTCGTCCGGCTTGATATGCATGTTTCCCAGAGTCTTTGTGTGGCGTTCTACCTTGTCGCCTTGAGGGTGCCGTACAGCTGACGTAGTTGGCACAGTATTCAGTTTGCGCGCGCCTTCTTGCCAAACTCTTCCAGCGAACTGCACTACCGTGTCAGATAAAAAGCACCGTGGGCTACCTACTTTCAGCACAAAAACCTTCAGCTCGTTCAGGACATTACGAGCACTAGCTTACACAACTGCATACAGCATTGTCGACATAGATGATACACAAACTATGACAAATATTTCAATTTTCCTCTAGATTAAGGCAGCTGTACAATTAAAACAACTCAGACGATATCAAGCGGATGCTGAGGAACGATATGTTGGATTACACAAGTTAAAATCTCCTGCAGGTGTTTATATCGTCGATATGATTCACACACCTTGACAACATTTTTAGCAATTTACTGCACACATTTACAATACAATTTTCGACGAATTTCTCCATGCGTTTTATTTATCCCGATTAGTCCTAACCTCTCGTGTATATCTATAACCACATTTAATCGCAGCAGTTAATGAACCAACAGTTTCCAGTTGTTTTTTAACTTTGATTTTGGTTTTACGTAATGAAACCAAACTCCATTCTCAGTGACGCTAAACATGATGTGTAGAGGATGTTCTATCGGCACCTGTTGTCATTTCTTGTTAACTTCATTGCAACATTTGTCGGCTTCCTGTGTCTTTAATTTCCCGGAAGTGCTTTTCCCACGCCACTTATCTGTGGGCAGGTTTCTCCACCGGTCACGTTGATAGCAATCTGTTGGTTTTCTCCGGAGAAATGGCACAAAAATGTTAATTAGTCTTGTGGTGCTATCTTGCAAACTAGTTGGCAAAAGAAACTTTGCGTAGGCAAATTCGATGGTTATTGTAGATTCTGCCAGCATACAAAGGTAAGTTGAAAATTGTTTCGTACATATAACATACTAAAGTAAAATGCTAAGTTGGACGTAATTTTGAAAATAAGAGTCTGACTCACTCAAAACATATAAATTTATATGTCCTGCCGTAGCGCTACTTGTTTGCCAAACTAGGTGGAATTATGTTGGTTTTCTCCAGAGATAAGAAATAAAGTTTTTAATTAGTCGTGCGCTGCTATCTTAAAAAAAAACTCAGGACAGAACAGACTTTGTATGGACACATTTATTGGTTTTAATATATACTGTCATCAAAGTTAAGTTGGAATCAATTAAATGGGTTCTACGATATCGCATACAAAGCTAAATTATCTATATGTACACAATTTTTAAAATAAGTGCCTGACCTACTTAAAATAAATCGCTTTACATAAACTGCTGAAGTACTACTTGTCTGCCAAATTTAAGTGGGAATAGGTGAATTACTTCCTGAGATATGAAATTAATATTGAATTTATTCATGTGGTGCTATATTACAAAATGAGCAAACTCAGAGGTTCCGTTTAGGTACACTTGAATGTTGGAATAGATACCGCCAGCGTACTAAAATAAATTGAAATAGTTTTTATAGTTTAGACGATTTAGGATACTAAACTTAATTGGCTATACAGCCGCCATTTTGAAAATAAGTATCTGACACACACAAAGATAACAGTTTAGATCATCTGCTGCAGTAGTACTTGTTTGCCCAATCCGGTACGAATCGGCCAGTTGTTTCCCGAGATATGACATAAGCACTTTATATTTATTCGTGTGGCACTATCTTACCAAATGGCGGACAAAAGCATCAATGTGTTTTAATATGAAATGCATTTAATATATACTTCCAGCCAACAAAATTAGGTAGAAATTGTGTCAAACGGTATATTAAGTGTACCAATTTTACCAAAAATATTTTTATGGCCGAAATTTTGAAAATAAGTTCCTTGTTAATTTAGATTGCATATGTTTACATGGACTTCGCTATTATTACTTACTTGGCAAATTTGGCGATAATTGGTTGAGTAGTTTTCGATGTATAGCATAAAGGCTTTCCTTTTCATGTGGTGCTATCGTCCAAAATGGTGGAAAAACAACAATATACATCTCAAAATTCAATGCTTACGCGACGCAATGCCGACATACAAAAATTGTTTAAATCGGTTAAGTGGTCCCCGAAATATGAAATGACATCCAAAATGTTCAAATAGTCGCCATTTTGATTGTATCTTCTGGGCCTTAGCGAAAACTATAAAAGCCAGATGTCTTCACTTAGTACAATATTTATGCCAGGTCTGGTGAAATCGGTTCACGAGTTCAAAAGTTTTTAGGGGGGCGCACATGCGCACAGAGACGCACACACATCCCCACACATACGATTCTCGTCTGCAGGGACGTCCACAACACCCCCACGGCACACACGACGTGAAGTCGCTGACAGGTGAGTCTTTGCATACTAAAGACCCTATCACACGATCAAATACTTCTTCAAACTACATTCAATGTTTATTGAATTCAAATCATTGAATGGTGTATGACGTCATTGAAACGCCATAATCGCGGCTGTATTCTCTTTGCCATCCTTGAATGCCTCGTTTTCCTTCAAAATTTTCGTTTAGAGAATGTTCTAAATGTTGTTGAATCCAAAATTTAAATCGCTTTATCACAACTTTTCTAATAGTAATAATGGAAGAAAATTCGTAATAATAAAGTTTTGTGCTCACATTTAAAGTGTTAACAATATAAGGATGCATATTTTTTATTTAAAGAAAAAATACAACAAAACGAAGAAAATTAGTTTGGGGTTTAACAACTATATTCGAGTCGTAGATACTTTAGAAATGTACTTTTAGTATATTTTAAACTGTTTTCATTAGAAAGTGTGTGATTAATTTTCACGTGGAGACATGAAAGCCTCTTGAATGCAATTCAATTAAAGGCGAATGAAGTGATTTTTTATTTCAGTAAATTGAATTAACGTAACTGAATTCAATAAATATTTGATTGTATGAAATTGCCTTAACTCTCACCTAGCACTGACAGCTTCTGATTCACAACTAACAAGGGTATATTAAAAATTACGAAAAACAAAATTAACGGTGTGCTAATTACAACGATGACCTTATTCCCCACAATGGAAATTCACAGGTTATGGCGAATATTTTATTCCTTTTGAGTTTTTCTTTTCACTCAGTTAGGTCCCTCACTCACTGTCTGTGCACGATTAGACATGTATCTTGAGTGCCGATGAGACTAGACTGGTGACGTTTTGCGTCTGCCTTCTGACAAAACTCTTTTTAGGGAACTGAGTAGTTTAGGAAGTGGTTCCGGCAACCGCATAAACAGGCCGTTTCGTCATTTCTAGTTGTATAAATTTTCTTTTAAACATTCACCATATATTAAAAGGCTCTTTCGTCATTTCTACATATGGGTACATTTCTATAAACGTTCGATATAAAACTGAACATTCATACAATTTATCTGCCTCGCTTACTAGGTGAAACTCCATGCCATTATTTATATTGAGACACGTACGCTAATAATTACGCGTTATGTCTCTCCGCCTTGCCCCGTTTTCTTACGCAAGAACGACTCCACCCATCCGCCATGGAAAATTATTGATCGAGCGACATGTGGTGAAAACAAATTACGTCAAAAAAGAACTAAATATACTACAGAACTTATTTTTGTATTTAAGAACACTTACATTTCCGAAGAAGTATGTCCACGTTGATCGAGTTTCGGCTCGTAGCTGCATAATTACCGCACAAATGAATGTTTTGTTGGACATGCTCCCGACCGCGGCAATGTCCACGTTAAACTGTCCAGCCATATGGTGTAGGCGAGAGTTGACGCGGCGCCCACCAGAGGTCAGCAGTGTTCCTTATTCACTGTGTGGCGGTAACCACGCACATGACCCGCGCAAATTTGAAGGGCTGAAGTTTAATCGCCGAACTTTACGTCATAGGAAGTGAACTGGGCTGTTCTTAACACAATTTTGGGTACCCCGCTAGGGGATAATTGCAAGAAGGTTTTCTTCGACACTGGTTCGCTATTGTTGTTCTAATTTGTAAAAGAAATCTTACTTATGATTATTTGAAAGAGAGAATTACTGAAGATTTATAAAATCAATGTTATCTAAGATTGATCATTGTTAGCTTTGTAAATTTGACTGAAATTTTCGAACTATATTTTTAAGATCTCTGTAAGTTGTCAGTTCTCTGCCATTTTTGGGCTGATTGAATAGCTTAATTCTTGGTCTTGTTTTGCCCTCCGTTTTGGAAACGGGCTGTTCGGGAAGATTAAATGGCCTCTGCCAGAACTTAGAAGGCAGAGATTTTCTCTGTTTTGATTTGAAAAAAGTGGTGGATTTACATTTTTGAATAATGAATTGTGTAACTGAAGTAAACCAACTTTACCTTAAAAATATCTGTTAACAGCCATGTGGGACAAGAAATGTAATAACAAAGCAAATAATTAAAAGTTCGTTTGGGCAAGAATATTTTTTAATGCATATTTTCTACACATTATTGTAAATTTCTCGTTTGCTTCAAGATGGCAAAATGTATTAATGTTCTGATCCCCTCGAGGTTTTTGAATTTATAAAATCATTATAAGCAAGAAACAGTTCAAGACAAACACCATTTGCAATGTATAGGTTCCAGTTATCTTTAGGAGAAATTTCATTTCTACAGATTTTAACATAAATATTTCTCACATTACAACGATCAAACATAGCAGAGTGTTTATGCTGTTCAGCACGATTCATCTATTAAGTTGAAACCTATAGTTACAAAATCAGGCATATCAAATTTTAAATTATTAAACTGATCTTTTGTTCTAGCACGGACTTATTTTTCTAAAAATTACCAATAATCAAAACTAATACGTATAATTGGGTCTTTGTATATATTTCTTTTATTGCAATGCCGGTGTTAGATTCATATTCAACAGTTTATACAATACACTTTCGTACATTCTTGTCTTGCTTATGTAAACATACAATTTTTGTTTTACTAGCTCCTCCAACGAACAAGGATGCATAGAGTTGGGGCATAAATTGTACACCTAACAGTTTTTATATTCACATGTAACAGCCTTCAAACTTATTGTGGCGGCATTGTCAGTGAATTGCACCAATGGAAAAACTGAATTTGCAGAATGCCTCTAGCATCTTGAAAACTTACGTTTCGGTACCCCCAAATCAGTTCACTGTACTTGCTCATGTATTCTGACCTGAATGGAGGAAATTCGGCATCCACTTCTTCGATTGCAATTTTTCAGTTTCTCGCGCAGTTCGGGCGGAGGACGCAACTTCCCAAATCTGTCGTAGTATACCGCGCATTTGCAATGTTTGACATAAGCTACCCAGTGCGTGCTGGGCCCGGCTGTCGTGTCTCTTGCGTTTAGGGGGCAAAGTATCTCTTGTAAATACTCCGCGAACATGAGGTATGTTCAATCTGCGTGCAAATAGTCCCGAGTCCACATTCAGAAGTGGGCGTCTAGGCAATCACTTTGATTTCTTTCTTCGATTTTTCTTATTTTTATCTCCCTAGCATTTGATCCTCTTCCCCGATATGATTAACGAATATAGAGTCTTTTGCCATTTTTTTTACATATGGTGATAGCTTCCAACATTATGTTATGGCGCTGGGTTTCCTCTACCTGTTTTCGATCGTTCAAAGCTCGCTTCACGGCGCTATCAATATTCTTGACTGCCCCGGCAATACCGGCCAGAGTGCCGATTGCATGTATCAGTGCGGGTAGGAACCCCTCTACCTTGTTCTTCCCTTTTCTCTTAGGGCGCCTTTTGCTTGTACGAAGATCCATGCCTAATTTCGCCTTGGCTTTCATGAGGTTGGATAAGGCAGCTGTCAATTTTCCTATTTCTTCAGCCTTGTCTGCCTAGTGTCCAGGTTCTTTTCAAGGGGCAAGAGATGTGGCGTTTCTTGCAAATGAGGCTCGTCCAGCGTGCTGATACCTGTGTCAATGGTCTAGCTTGGTTCCACAGAACCTGGTATGTAGAGTTCGAATAGACGATCCCACGACCAGATATTACTGTCTTTACCTTACAGCGGAACGAAATAAACTGGCTTACAAACGATAAATATTCTTCTTTTATACTTTTTCGTTTCAGTTTTTTTCAAGATTTGGATCAGTACGGACGTATCACGTGTTCCAATATGACATTTCAGTGCGAATTCTACAAGAGGCAGTTTTCTCGGAATGATAATTAGAAGAGACATTCTAAACTGTGCTTAATGTCATCAAGAGCCTTTTATGTGCTACCTCCTCTACTTACTGCACCACTACCTCCGCCTCCATTTTCCCCATTTGCTCAATTTTCCCCATTTGTTCCGCCTCCTTCGCCAGTGTGCGATATAGACCAAGCAAAACTGTAAACAGATCGCCAAACTAGATGTTACTCTACCCATACACATTCATGTTGAAGATGAAGATATTTCTCATGAATCACACCATGTTTGCTTGTTGTGATTTGCGGCAAGACACTGGTCCTACTAAGCCGGCTTCGAGAACATGTATGTTTATTCGAAATAGCTCCAGCAACCGAAATACCAGCGACTGGGATGAGTACTACAGGCCTCGGAAGATATTAATTTTTTCCCCTGCAGCGATAACGAAGCCGTCATAAAGCCGAGCGATATTTGTCTTCGATGACATTGCCTACAAAAAACAGACTTGAATCCAAGAATTCTTTACCATGGGTCGGCACGCGAACGTGGACTGTGCGCAACTCGACCAGACTTAGTCGCGCGTACCCAAACAACTGCTTCGCGATAATGCTAATGTGTTGGTGCTGTTTCGCATGGAGGACACTAATTTGCAGCACGTTTACGGCGATCACGTCAATACGAACATGACATTTGCAGAATTCAAAGATATTTGCACCTTGTGCTAGGAGGAAAAGTTTGGTATAGTGGTGTTCGTAAAGTGATTTGGGCGGCTCTTAACAGCGAGGTCTTGAGAGCCCATGAGGGTGTTTGAAGGGAATACGGAGCGGCACCGGAATGAAGGGGCGGGGGAAACGGGAGATTCCCGAGAAAAACCGCCGACCAACGATATCGTCCGGCACGATTCCCACTTGTGAAAATCCAGTAACCCAGCCGGGTATTGAACCCGATTCGCCTTGATGGGAGACGAGCGTGCTAATCGCTCAGCCACCGTGGCCTCCGTGATCGTCAAGGACTGTCCACTAAAGATGGGAAGGAACAGGCATGTCTTCGATCAGTTTATCTTAAGAATGCAACGATGAGTCACAGAAGGATTTCCAAATTTGGCAACATCGATCGTGACGATGACCTCGAATATGGTCAGAATCGCTTCGCCCCAGCACATAGAGGAGACTTGACTGTTATCAGTCGAGAATTGGAAAGTGCGAAGAACGAAGTGGTAGGAGATTTCGTATAGGAGGTGCGGAGATAGGGATAATAGACTTGATCAACGTATTGAACGCACAGAGACGAGGAGAATTGAAGGAGCTACAAAATGTTTTAATGTCTAAACGGGCAGCATAGCCAGAATATAATGGACACAACGATAAAGCAAAAAATCATGAACGATTGACACTAAACATAGGCGAGGTCTTTTCCACTCAGTGAACGATGGATAATCTAGCCGAACTGTTGAGCGAGCTTCAGCGAGCGATCGTGGTGGTATGGGCCAAATACTTACTCGCAAAAACTAACAGAATGAAAATCGAGACTTGAAGGAAGGAGGCTCTCAAACCTATTACCTCCTGGCTAGATGAAATTAGAATAAAAAAAAACCGAATGAGGATGCTCGCATTGAAATCGAACGCGTATTCCAGGTGGAAGAACCTACCCCCGCGTATAAATGGAAAAGAAGTCCGAAACTGGTCAAATCGGCAGGTGGCATCACTAGTGACAAAGAAGATTTCCCCCTGATCGATTGGCTGCTTGCACGGGAAAGGAAACGAACCCGGGAGGGCGGACCTCTTGTGGGTACTTTTCTATCTCATTACATCGCTTCCCACCCTGACCATACTGCGACAAGATTTATGGTTCGCAGTAAAGTGGCAGAAAATGGTTTCTCGGAAACAAGGGAGTTTAGATTTTACCCAGGGATGTAATACAGATCAGAAAGCGCAAGGTGAAAACCACGCAGGTGTTGGGCGAACGTTTGTTTCATAGTCATTCCGGACACTACAGCGAATATGATTTGTGCAAGTACCGTCGCCTGCTATAGAGCAGCCGTGCTCATTACACCGAGAATAACCCCTCAATGTGACGATTTAAGGACATGCCGCACGAAAAATGTCGCGTTATAGCCTAACTGTTTCCCAAGGTATGTGAAATTGGTGGATCGGGATTAACTCAGAAACTGGAGAGCGGAGAAAAATAGACTATCAGTTTTGGAACGATCTGAACGAGTTGGTTGATAGGCTGAGACTTTTGGTCGCTTCATAGTCTGCAGGAAATCACTCGCACACGAACGAAATAATTCCCATCATAGAAGAACTCGCAGAGGCGGGCTATGTTTCAAGATGAGCAAGTATGCAATTGCCGACGAGCTGCACAAATACACCTAGATAAATTACCCTTTGCCCAGACTGCGCAAATCGAAGAATGCACACGATGTAGCGAAAGCTGTGGCGAGTGCATTGCGTGAAGTGCGAGTACAGAAAAATCTCCACACCGGCGACGGTAAAGAATACTTTAACGCTGTTTTCCAACTCTGATGAAGAAACATAACATGAATCCCTATTCCACATTCACTGGGCTCAAAGCTAGCATCCTCGGGAATTTTCATGGGACTGTAAAAGCTAAACTGTGGAGACATTTCACAGCGAATGGAAACTACAAGGGGTTGACACTACTCCCGAAACTCGTACGCGAGTATAATTCTACCTTTCTTTCTACCACTCACATGAAGCCCGAAGATGTGAAGAACAACTCCCTACTTCGAACGTAGTAGGCTATTCCGAAGAGGAGGGAACCGTATAAAGAATTAAAAAAATATCAGGAATTTGGTGCGAATTTCGAAAAAATGTGGAATTTTCCACAACCGCTTCCATCAGATGTGGTCTGCAGAGCTGTACAAGATGGTGAGTACACGACATGCGTACCCATGCATGTTTTACCTCGAGGTCCTATGTGGCGAATCCATCGTTGGTGGATTTTCCGCCAATGAGATCTGGCCTAAAGTTTCCAGACGTGTACTTGGTGGAGAAGGTACTGAAACGACGTAAAACTACATGTAAGTGCAGTGGCTGGGTCACTCGAAGCGTGATGATTCCTAGGCCGACAAGCAGGACTTTTGTCGTAATAACCCTGCTATTACTAACATATAATGTAAACGTAAATTTTTAGTATAATTAATATTTTGATGTTTTACTGAACTGTTCGTTCTTTCATTTATATCCCTCCCAATACCTGCGGGCTATTGTGTATGCGCTCATGGGTACGAACGATTTACTTGTCTATTACAGTAAAAAAATAAAAAATATGAAAATGATATATTTATCCACACCTTGGGACGTGCGTATATATATATATTATATATATATTATATTATATTATATATATATATATATATATATATTCTATAAATTTTACCTTGGTGAATTGCGTAGGGCCCGTCAACGTTTTTTCTCTTGCATAGGTGTTACATGCCTATATATACACCCATATATATATATATATATATATATATATATATATATATATATATATATATATATATATGGGTGCCTTGGCGGTGTAGGGGGATTTCTGTACGTTATGTGCGCTTGTTTGGCCATCGGCATATCCCCACCTGTATTTTACCAGGAGGGTACCAGGTGTTCAACCTGGACCAGGTATCAAACGTAAACCTTCCGTATGATGTGTCTCATCGTGTAGGGTAACTGGTATATATATATATATTTTTTTAACTGAATTTGTTCACCGGTCAATATAGTAGTGCGTACTTCGTTCCGCCTGTAAATTTTTTCATAAGTATTCCTCCAAAATTTTTTCTGTTGTATTGTACAGTATGTGTTTTATCCCCAGTACTGTACCATACTTTTTATCATTGATATGGTATTGCTTTTTTTTGACGTGTTGAAGTGTATAATTTCCTGTATGTCCCCACCAGGGTAATTTTTTTGACAAGTGTGTGTCTAAGGTGCACCAGAGGTCGAAGTGGACGTTACATACTTCCGACTGGACTCAGGTTCAGGTGCATGTCACCAGCCCCGCCCCTCCTCCCCACCTCCGATCACAATAACATTTGGTAGTTAATTTGTGCTAAGTTTGTGCCGCAAAAGTTGTAGTTTGTGCTAATCTAGTTTCTGAGATATTAGCATATCTATGTAAAGAGGCTAGGGACATGCTAGCATTGCCATCCCTTCGCAACAAATCCTATCGCAATAAACATTTGTCTTTTATTTGTACTCTGTGCTAATTCTAGCCTAAAATATTGGAGTTTATGTTATTCTAGTTTCTGAAGTATATTGGCATATCGTGGTTGGCAATTGGGGCAATGCTAGCCTCACTCCAGCAGCTATTTTAACAAACGTTATGTAACTACTCTCTTTCTATTTTGTGCGAGGTAGTACGGAAAATATTTCATCTAGAAATCTTGACTGTTTGTAGTAAATATTAAAGAAAATATGACAAGGGAAGCGTGACTTAATTAAAATTCGTTGTGCGTGCTCATGTGATGGCGGACACGCGAGTAAAATTTGCCAACCTCTGTAAACATTCATTAATTAAAATGTTTTTGTTTCTTTAAAATGCTTTTTATGCTAAATTACATTGACTGTTGGTACGAAAAAATTAAAGGTCTTGTAATATTGTCACGCGCTTGTATATTATTGTATTGCCCGACTTCATAATAACTGAAATATCACAAACACGCACATTAAAATATATAGCTGTAACGAGAGATACTGGTAGGAAGCCCAACTCTCCTGTTTGATTACACAGACAATTGGAAAGAGCGGACACAGGACAACTCACAGAATAAATAATTACTGAGGCTACCTTATTATACATAGTTAGAGTAGAGAGGACTTGAGTCATATTTAATTTAAAGAAGAATAGCATTTCAGTGTAATATGAGTGAAAGTGTTAATTATTCACTAACATGCAATTTAGTTACCGATAGTAATATTTCATACCGATACATTGAGTTTATCAGCTATAGTTGGTAACACTAACTCGGTTAACTCAAAATTTTTATAACCTGAATTTATTAAGTTCACATTGAAAATCGTCAGAGTATTACATCGGTAAAACCAAGGAAATATTATGTCTCCGGGCTTTTTTTGTCAAAAACTATTATGACACTGAGAAATTAATATACAAATAAGGTAGCTCAAACACTGCTCAACTCGTTTTCTCACTTAACAGGCATAAATTATAAAGCCGATGTATAGTGATGATTTCCGTAGAAAAATCTTCTGACGGAGCTAAGTAAAAAAGTAAATAAATAAATATAATTTCTTGATCCCTTTTTCTTTACTTATAGTCTTTTCTAAATAAGGCTCTCATGTCTTAACTGCTTTATAAAGGCTTTGACATTAAATAACATATTTACGCGTTAAGTCACAAATAACTAAAATAAAACATGTGCAGCTGTGGCCCATACAGATCAACTTGTCAAAACACATGGCACGTATTGTGCCACATCGAGCAGCCTGTATTCAAAGCCGTACTTGTACAATAATTTTAAGAATGACATAGAATTCCTCCCAGAGGAGACCATATCTACCGTCCCTTGTCCTGTGTCGAGAAAATCCAATATAGCTCGACTTTTTGTCCGTAATATTCCAAAAACGTAAAAAGAAAATTATATAACAATTATATTTGAAAAACAGTGTAGCGCACACCATAATCAGTGTTACCAGCTATTGGTTGCCATTGCAACGAGTAGTAGGGACGACTCGGCTCTCGCTACTTTGACTTTTGGCCCGTGACCTACTTATGGACGCTCCAGTGACCTACTTACGGATGCACTTTTGATCTACTGACCGACTTTTGAAGGCAATTTCGGCCTGCTTTTCTATTTTTAGCACAGTGAGACCTACATTCGTGAAAATTTTGCCCATGCACTTCTGGTTGCAGAATTTTGCACATGCATTTCTAGTTGAAATTCTAGTGCAGTGCACTTCCGGGTCAATGCTCTGCATGTGCAATAATTTATTTTTAGATTACTGGTTCGATTCCCGGACAGGGCACTTAATAATTTTTATAACTTTTTGATTTTGGATATTTTTGATCTTGTACCTTCCCAGGATGTATGGTGGACAAGGGATGAGGAAGGGAGGGTAGGTGAAAGTGCATTTACCCCCACCCTCCAACACCTACTCGGTTGTGATGCAGCTGCTGGGGAGATGAAATGTTAGTCGCTGTTCAGCTGATGGGCCATCAACACGTGTGGTTGCGCAACATCTCAGTTTCTCTCTGACAAGTATATATGAGTGATTGTATAAGTAAATTCCTTCCCCCCTCCACTTGATCTTAGTTGTGAACTGGCATTTCCCAAAAATTCCCAAACTTCTGAAAATTGTCCAAGTTCAAAATAAAATCAATAAGTGTCTTGTCCGGTGATCAAACTAAAAAAAAAAAAAAAAAAATACGAAATTGTCCTAACCAACCCATAAATGAAATTTCCAACATTTTCCAAATACAAAAAAATTACAAATTTTTCATAACTATACCTGCCTGGAATTCTAACCCGGTAGTCAAATATTTACTAAATAAAAAAAACAATGTTAATGAAATGCCCAGGAATAGAACTCAAAACATAAATATCCCAAAAATCCGAAATTTTACAAAATTCCTGTCTAGGAATCGACTCCCGTAATCAAAATGACCTTTTTAAAAAATTATTAAGTGCACTCAGTGAGAATCGTACTCAAAATTTCCCAAAACCAAAATTGTTTAATTTATAAGAATTCCCAAAATTACCACCGTCCTGGATTCGAACCGGGAATACCCAAATCGAAAATAAACATCTTCAAAGTGAAAATTCAAAGAGCCCCTCGCTGGGAATCGAACCCGGTAACCTAAAAATAACATTTCGAAGAATTGCACTCACCAGGCATCGAATTGGAAGGGCAGTGCACAAGACGTGTATGTGACAAAAAATATATTTCCAAGAATTGCACTGGCCGTGCATCGAACTCAAAACCAAATATTCCGAAAATTCAAAAGTATATAAAAAAATTAAGTGCTCTGTTTGGGAATTGAACCCCCAGTAATATAAAAATAAATAATTGCACACACCGGGCATCGAACAGGAAGTTCACTGCACCAGAAGTGCAACTGGGATTGCATGTGTAAAAATCTGCAACCAGGTGTGAATGAGCAAACATTTCCCGAATGTAGCTCACATTGTGCTAAAAATAGAAAAGTAGATCAAAAGTGCATTCATAAGTAGGTCAGTGTGCCAAAAGTGCATTCGTAAGTAGGTCACGGGCCAAAAGTCAAAGTAGCCAGAGCCGGTTCGTCCCTACTACTCGTTGCAATGGCAACCAATAGCTGGTAACACTGATTATGGTTCGCGCTACACTGTTTTTCAAATATATGTGTTACATTTTTTTTTTTAAGTTTTTGGAAAATTACGGATAAACAGTCGAGCTATATTGGATTTTCTCGATGCAGGACCAGGGAGGGTAGATATGGTCTCCTCTGGGAGAAATTTTATGTTATTCTTATAATTATTGTACAAGTATGGCTTTGAATACAGGCTGCTCGATGTGGGACAAGACGTGCCATGGGTTTTGACAAGTTGATCTGTATGGGCCACAGCTGCACATTTGTTTTATTTTAGTTATTTATGATTCGACGCGAGAATAAGTTATTTGATGCCAAGGCATTTATATGGCAGTTAAGACCCGAGAGCTTTATATAGGAAATACTTTAAGTAAAGAAAAAGGGAACAAGAAATTTGTAACATCCGGATTTTAACGTCAGTTGTGTACATATTTTTATTAATATAATTAATGTTTATTATTTATAATTTCACACTATAATGTATGTTTGTTGCCACCTCTAGATACTGTTTACTACATGTGACGCATATGTGTTATATATATATATAACGAAGTTATAATTGTAAAAATAAATGAAAAAGTTCTAACTAATTAAAATCTTAATCTTAAAGAATTGTTTATTGCCACGATACATTCTATGTACAACTTCCTGTATCAGAAAGAAAACATAATAATAATGGAGACGATATAAGAAGAACAATATATATATATATAATTGATTGGGACAGCTGTATATATGTCAAGTATTTTTCTTATGTCGAGTGAAGAGATTTGGGTGGCTCTTAACAGCGAGGTCTTGAGAGCCGATGAGTGTGATTGAGGCGAGTATGGAGCAGCGCCGGAATGAAAGGGCGGGGAAAATGGAGATTCCCGAGAAAATCCGTCGAAACAACGGCATCGTCCGGCACGATTCCCACATGCGAAAGTCCGGTGACCCGGCTGGGGATTGAACCCGGTTCGCCTTGGTGGGAGGCGAGCGTGCTAACCGCTCAGACAGCGCGCCTCCTTGATGGCGTAATAGTCCAGCGCGCGAAACCCCTGTATGTCGCAAAAGATTTTTTCACGCGCAATATACATTTGTTTACAAAAAATGTCACACTTTGTTCTGGGGTTGCTTCCTTGTCTCCGGGTAGTGCTTGCCGGTAGAAAACTTGCACGGGGTCTTCCACGGTGAGGGTGGGCGTTGTGAGGGCGTCTTCTGCAGTGATGGCTTGTGGGTAGAACCCTTGCACGTAGGGCGGGCGCTGCAAGGGCTGCTCCGCGGGACTTGCACCTGCCTCTGCGGTGCGGTGTGTCGGGATTCGAGGTGGTGCAGTCCTAGAAACACTCCTTGTACGGGAGGCAGTCTCATATGTTTTCGTTCAGCTGTGATAACGGCCGAAATTTTGTAAGGTGCGTAGACCAGGATAAATTCTTTCGGCAGTTACAGCAGCTCGTCCAGTTTGTCCAAGGCACTAAGTGAATGCACCCTTCCGAATGCCAAAATATCTTAAAGGATATTATAACCGCTTGGAAAATATGCGTACATTTCTAATAACTTTCCCCAGAGACCCTCAGAGATGCATCTTATACAGAGTTTAAGCGGGGTGAAGTGCCTGCGACTAATTAGACAATGGGAAGCATTGGAGGGTCTGGAGTGCCTGCGACTAATTGGTGGAACAGAGGTGACTTATTAATGGAGGTTTGCAAACAGTCGAGCGAATGTGAGTAATTAGCCAATAAGAAGCATTGGCGGGATGGAGGTTTGCCGAATAAGCAGTAATTAGCTAATCGGTAAGATTGGCGGGGATGGAGCGAACGCATCTGATTGGCCGGAACGAAAGTTTCCGAAGACACCCGAGGAATTGGCCAATAGGAAAACAGGGGAGGTGTTGGAATGGAGGCATTTCATTGAACGGGTGGAACGGACTTGGCGAAGGCTTGCCGACTAAACACTAATTAGTCAATGAGAACATTGGTGGAAGAAAGCTTTCCGTTGACACCCGAGGAATTAGCCGATGGGCAAATAGAGGCGAAACGAATTTCAAGAGAAAAAAGGGGGGGGGGGTAATTAAATATATTGCATGGCCGGAGTGGTGGGGATGAAGCTAAAACGACTAATTAGCCAATGAGAAACTTTCGCGGGGGTTAGTCAAACAAAGATGGACGAAGGTGACAGACTTACTCTAAAACAAATGAAGAACAAAAAAAAAATATCGCCTTTGTCTGGTGGATAACCTAATACACTAGTGGAACCTAGGTGATGTAAATCAATGACACTTATAAAAATGGCATCGAACGGAGGTGAGTGCATATCAAGATGGTGTTGGAGCGCCTGTGACTAACTGGCCGTGGCAGAAAGTTTTTAATTATTATTTAAAATTTTAAATCGAATTTTTATTAATTTTAATAATAATTTTTAAATAAATTGTTGAAAATACACTATCTACCAAAAAGTAACTGGGCTCCCATGAATATAGGCAATTCAGTACGTCAGTTGACTTGTGTTTCACGGCCTTCGGCGTAGGACCGCTGGTGTTTGTCCGTGGTAGAATGAACACAGAGGCCTATTGTAACATTCTGGATAATGAAATACGCCAAACACTGTGGTGGTTTTACGGAATGGACACGTGTTACTTCCAGGATGACAATGCCAGGTGCCATGTTTCAAGGGCTACGATGCAGTGGTACGCCGACAACAATGTTTGCCGATAGGACTGGCACGCCCAGATCCCCCGACCTCAACCCTATAAAACATATTTGGGACGAATTCGATCGCCAGGTGAGGGCTCGTCAGGGGCGGCCAAAATCCATTGCTCAACTCATGGAATGGTTGCAAGAGGAATGGCGACGAGTCCCCGTGAATGTCCTGCAAATACTCGTAGAGAGCATGCCAGACAGGGTGGCTGGCTGCTGTTATCGCCACAACCACCGAGAAAACATTGTGGACACATGCCCACTTACTTTTTGGTAGATAGTGTATTTTTTAATAATTGAAAATAATAAATTTTTTATACATTTTAATGACATTTTATAAAATTTAAACTAATATATTTTAAAATAATATTTAAACAATTTTTACACATTTTAAACTAATTTTTAAAAATCTGATAAAAATTTCTTGTGTAAATTTAAAGACATTATTATAAAAAAATTAAATAATATTTTTTTATAAAAAAATATATTTATGTTTTTTTTGTGGTCAGAGGTCGAATACAAAGTCAGGGCCAAAGGTCGTGGATCAGAGTTGCAAGATCAATGACTTCCAATATGGCGGACGGGTGATGTAACAACATGGCGGACGGCTGAATCCGAATCCTATGCCCGACGCCCTTGTGACAGACATGCCTACGTCATACTCTTAGAATGAAGCAGAATGTGAAGACGAGCATGAAAACAGCATTCATGATGACTTTGACGACAGTGATAGTGTTGAAGACGATGATTATTCCCTCGATAATTCCATACATTTACCCAACGAGTTTCCTTCGACAAGTGATGCGAAGAAGACAGAAGACGCTGGTTAGACTGACAACCTATTTCCCGAAGACACAAATAAACTTGTAGACAGACATAGATATGTACTTGTGCTTCGAAAATGCGGGGATTACTCCGGCATGAAAGAGGTGGTTTCGATTGTTAGAGAACTTAAGGACCGGGGTTATATCAGTTGATGCGAGGAACTGCTTTCTTCTGAAGTTGTAATTATAAAATAATAATAAATACATATTTAAAATAATCGTTTTTCTTTGTTTAATTTGGTCGTGTCCTATCGACCTTAAAGTTTTTAATAAAAAATATATATTTAATAAATGATGCATGTAGTCAAAGTCCTGAATCACGCATGTAGCTATATGGCTGATTGAAAGAAATATTTTAGAAAAATAGAATGGAAAATTACAGGTTTGCTATGTCTATAAATATATGTGCCGACAGCTTGCTTGGCAGCGAAATCAAGATATTAACGTAGTAGTCAGTGACATAATATGTTTTCCAACTTTTATGGATTTCTTCTCGAGTTTTTGTTTTCAAGGTCATTCAAGGTCATGTTGTCAAGGCCAAGGTCACCTGCATCCAATATGACGGTGGTGGTTAGAAATGTAACATGCTTGCTGACTGGGAATGGAGGAGGGGTATGGAGGCCTGCCTACTAATTTTTTTTGTGGGAGGGCTAAAAATGTAAACTTAGGAAATTTTATTTTTAACAAAATTCTAATAATTTTTGATACTAAATTTTGGCTCTTTTTTTTGGATTCCTAGTGTTTTTTTATATTTAGTTTTTGTATTTTGAAGGCCAAAGTTCAAAGATCAAGATCAAAGGTCAATGTCCAATAGTTACTGGCTTCCAAAATGGTGGGGTCGAATGCATGTGAGAAACAGCTAATCAACATGACCACCTTCGAAACAATTGACGAATGAATGATCCAACACATGGCGGTATACAATTTAATGAGTATTGGAGAGGTTAGAAATGGTTTAGTATGGAAGGGCGTGTGGGAATCATTCACCTGCAAGGCATGGTGCTGTGGATCTCTCGAAATAAAAGATTTTTTTACAAATTTTTTAATAATAATTTTTTTAGCAAAATAAAAAATAACATTTTAATAAATTGTTGATAATACATTTTTATAAAATGTTAATAATTTTTAATAAAAGATTTTTTTTTGGAAATTTTTTGGTAAATTTGTGGATATTTTTTTTGAAATTTTTTGGATTTTTGACCTGGTAATGATTTCAGAAATTCTGCAATAAAAACTTAAACAAATTGTGTAAACAATAAAAATTGTTTTAGACCACTAGTAAATATTGATTGAGTATTCTTTGCTATACATTTGTAGGTTATTTATTGTTCGCATAGAAGAACCACGATTTAAAAAATTCCACTTAAATTTTAAATACGTGTTGATTTTTATAACATAGTTACTGCTTATACAATATGTAATGTTAAGTCAGAAAAATTTAAATTATCATTACATGAAAAAAATAAATGAGGATTAAAAATTAATTATAAAGGAGAATCTATAAATCTGTTGAGTGCATTGAATGTTTAATTCAAATGTTAAGATTATTTCATAAATTATTAGCAAGAATTAAAAATATTAGAAATAATTTTTATAATTTTTTTTATTAATCCATCATTAATTCAGAAAGTAATATTATTGTTCAAGTGTATGTAAGCAAACAAAAAATAATTTAAATTGCAAATTTTTTTAATAAACTCTAAGCATCTACGTCATCATTATTTAATTCAGAACCGATCAATAATTTTAAAATTGAAGGTCAATTAATATCATGTGTATAAAAATAATAATTTTAATTTTTTTTTTTGTTATTTAGTTCTGTTTTAGCCTTCGCATCAAAATCCCTAATTTATGATATTTTTTCCCCAAAAATAACTTAAATTATTATTATTTTGCCTAGAAAAAAAAGTATAATTTAAATAAATTATTTACAAAAAATTATTTAATTACAAAATTTTTAATCAAACGTAAGTTTCAGTAAAAAAAAAGATTTATAATTTTTTTGTAGATTTTAATCATTTTTTTTTAAATTTCTATTGTTTATATATTTTAACATTTTTTTATAATTTATATTTATGGAAAATATCAATACTATGAGGTGGTCTAGCTTCTGCATTTATATAGGCCTACTATTGTTAAATATATCAATCAATAGATTTAATGTATTCTATATAAGAATGGTTAAGTGTTTCGAATGTCTTGCCTAGATTGTTCTTAGTTTTTATGTATATACCTGCCGAGTGTAAAAGTTATCAATGGCATGTACATGACTAATATGAATATACGTCATTTAAATGGTTCTCAAAATATCATCCCAACAATACAATTTCCACTCAAAAAAAGTGTAAACGAATGTTGTATAGTTTACGATACCGCTATCTTACGAACAACTCATTTAATTAAACTTTAAAACGTACGTTTACAATTCATTTATCATTTCTAACTTAACTGTTTTTCTTCTAGCCTATCTTTGATATCCAAAGTTTTTTTTTTTTTTTTTTCAATTATACAGGAACGAGCTATGTGCGTCAGCAGACGGTGCCGTCGCCTCGATACAGCCAGTTCACAGCGGAATTCACCATATCCGTCGACGTGGGGCAGGCTGGCGCCGTAATGTCGAGGTATGACTGACGTGTCGGAGGTAATACGGGGCACCAGCTCGGTCCACTGAGCACACGCGAGTAATGCCGACGGATTTGTTGTCCTGGATCAGCAGAGAGCTGCACCGACACATCCTGGGCGGCGGAGTGACGAAGAACAAATTGTTAGGGCGTCCTGCGGTAATTGCGTGTCGTCTTGGGAGCTTCGCGTCGTCGTTACCTGGGCGCCCACATGTGCGCCGTGGGCAGCGCTTGTCCTTGGGGGCGGGTATAAAGTCCACGATGACACCCTAGTGACCATACTCGACGAAGATTCCCTGGAGAAGACGCCGATCAGTCACCGAGGTGAGTGCGTCGGAAAACTCCGTAGTTTAACACCAGTCGCGTAAGGCAGGGATGCGACATAGCTGTTTTATTATTGAATTTTAAAGTTACCCATTCCTCGTAGAATTTCTTTATTAGTGTGGAACATAGGAGACTTGAAACAGATGAAGTCATTTAAATCATTCGCTTCGGATATCATGAGTGCCAACCTGCACGTGAGTTGAGCGAGTTGAGGCCTTCAGAGCTTATGAGGGTGAAATGAGGTGAGAATGGAGCAGCACCGGAATGCGAGGGCGGGGGAAACGGGAGATCCCCGAGAAAACCAACCCACCAACCAGCGGTAACATCCGGCGAGATTCCTACTGGCGAAAATCTGGAAGTGACACGGCCGGGGATTGAACCCGTTTCGCCTTGGTAGGAGGCGAGCAGTCCAACCGTTCAGCCTCCGCGTGCCCGTTAAATCTGTAGTGTAGGATTATCATTAAATAATGAAAATGATCTCCTTCAAAATAATATTTATACATATAACTTGACATATTTGACAGTATTTCTGTAGTAACATGTTTGCAAATTGTGTTACTATTTTTTTGTATTTCTCCTGAATCATTTAATACTGGGTACTATGAATATAGCAAAGAACTTCAGTTGCTGACATCCATAATACGAATAACATAATTTATTACAGGCACTCTAAGCTTCGTTGAATTAGGTGGTTATTCTTACTAAATAAGTAGGGACATCTTATGTTTAAAGATCGCGTTTGAGTTAAAAATTGATTTTATGTCCTCGGTAGAAACTGTGGCTGTATAAGAAAAGAGACCTGAGCATGAATTGGAATAATAAAATTGAAGACTTTGTATTGTTTATACATTGCATTAAATAGTTCCTCAAATGACTAATCACGTGAAATAATTTTGAGCATTACACATTCGTGCTTTTGTTGTTGTCTATAAAAATGTTGTATTTTTAAATAATCAGTATACGCCTTTTTTCCGTAATATTTTTTTATTCTGTACGAGAACAATTCCATAAAACTGTTTGCCTATCAACTGTAATAAAATAAGAGATTATTTTCTAAACCAATGCCTGTAATGCTTTGGTAACTGTGCGCTGTTTACTAAAATAAGTTTATTTAAGTGCACAAACTACCAGTGTCACACATATCACTTATTTCTATGGACACATATAACATGATGAGATATAGGCTGTTCACAGTAAAATGAGCACTTTGAAAGACCTGCCTAAGATCTATTTGTATACACGTTGTGTATTCCTCCGCCTAATTTAAAATTAAAATTGCTATGGGCCTCATCACTTTATCCATTCGTCGGTCAAATGAAACTGTGAAAGTATTAATAAGGTAAATACTTTACAAATCGGCTCATTTTACACTTCGATGCATTAAAAATCAGAAAGTGAAAGAATTACTTTTAAGTTATTACAAATTGATACCTGACACTTTTTATTCGACGTTAAGATATCGAACTACTTTCCTTGCATCGTTACCAACTTTACTGGGCGAATGTCAGTCAGTGAGCCCAGTAGAATATATGCAGGCATGGGCAGTGACTTTTTTCTAATGTTCACTTGTAAAGTGCTCACATTATCGCGAACAGCCTTTACTAATGTCTACAATCGCCCGCGTGTTGCGGAAGGTTACCCACTGGCTGATCTCGAGGTTGGCGAGTGAGTTGCCAGGCGCTGATAAGCGCCATATTGCAAGCGTGTGACGCTGGAGTTGGCGTATCAAGAGACGGTTTCGCCTGTGTACATTGACGTGCTCTGTGGCCACACATCCTCCGTGTTGCAGATGTGTGCGAGTTTGTCGCTGCGGCTGCTGGTGCTGACAGCGGTGTTGGCCGGTTGCTACGGCTCCGACGTTCGCGTGCAGGCTTGCGGCAGCTACCTGGTCGACACGCTACGTCTCGTCTGCCGCGGCGTCTACAACCCCCCATTGGTCAAGAAGTCGCTGGCAGGTGAGTCACTCCGAGCTCTCACTCACGCCATTGAGTACAGATATACACTAGAGAGGCCGTGGGATAGGGAAAAAGTCTGACCAGTTTTATGTGTTAGTTCCGCTGTTGAGTCAGAGGAGCGCTAGTGTTCTCGACGACGTCATCCGCGCGGTGTTTCCAATTCCTGGCCTCGGCTCACCCACGCGTTCGTTCAAATTCTGTCAGAGGCGAGCTTGTCACACACGAGTTACCAGCATTCGTCGCAGTTGTGAATACCCAACTCATGATTTACTAGTGGCGGCCATGGCATGTGTTTCGTTTCTGTCATACAATTATGTGTTTGCGGATCTATGCAGCGATAACAACTACTGTTTGATTTAATTCACCTCTGCGATAATAAATTATCATAAATTAATAACGGTTATTGTTTTTAATTATAGTTGAGGTATTTATAATAAAATATGAATACTGTTAGCACCTACAATTACAAACGTCAAACTATCATGTCATAATCATAGTAAACCTTTCGTTCCGTTCTTAAGTGAAAGTAAATGGACAGGAAATAATTGTTCATTAATGGAGAATTATATGTCAGACGTACGACGGTCTACAACTGAACACAATGTTTACAGTTTGGGGTTGTGAGCTACTACATAGGTGAATGTTCGTACAAATTATCATTACGTTCAATATGTCGATTCGAGTTTCATTAAGGCTGTGTCCGAACCTAGGAATGCACTTATGTATATAAGTATACTCCACTCGGCTCGATAGGTGATACATTCCGATATACATAATTATTTGCATCCTTTACAGGAACTAGTTAGTTGATAAGATTCTTAACAAGAATTTAGACGGAAAACACATACTGAATATGTGCTGGAACGTAGGCGCATAGCTTTAGAATTGTCAATCCATTAGGAGCTGTAGCTGGAAAGCGCATAACAATGAAAGTGTTCCTATTAACCAATCATAGACTTTTTACAAGAAAGGAATCAATATATATTTGAGTCAGTAAATGTAGTTATCGATAATGTATCATTAAAATTAGTTGCACCTAGAGGTAAGTTTCTTTTTAATACTAATATTGGTATTAAAAAAAATTAAATGTTGGATATTGATATAAGGTTTTCACTTATGCATGCCATGCCTTGTAAAAAAACATCGACAGTGTTCTCATTGCTCTGCATATTAACTAAACATTCAATGTCACACACTGTTTATAACAAATCACGACGAAAACTGGTTATATTTATCCCGTCTCTTCTAGATCAGTAAAGGTTAGAGAGTATAAATTGTTAAGGACGTTGTTCAGAGGTGTTTCTCAAAGGGTAATACATCCATTCCACTCTTTATTTATAAAAAAGAAATATTAGGATTAACAATTATGAACTGCATATAAATCGATTTTCAAAATAGTAGCTTATGGGCTGTAAGGACGCGAGAAGTACACACATTCGTTTCCCCGTGTACGTGTGTATGTCATTTATCGAAACATGTAAAACGTTTACTTACGTAGACGAATGCGAACGCTGTATAAGCACACATCTCATTAAGCAGAAAACCGTATGTACACTGCGGGAAAAGGACATTAATGATCACTCAACATTATCAGATGTTTTTTTTTAATGCAACAATACAACTGTCGTCTCTGTAAGATCCACATTTACAATAATGATGTGCATAAGTGGATATTGTCTAAAAAAATTGACAGCTCTGTGTGTTTATATTTTCAAGAGTGTAACACAGCATACCATTGTATATTGTACACTGAAATCTCGGACACATAACAATGCAAAAAACGTTGACACTGTAGTGTTTATCAGTAATGTTAACACTAACGAACGCATGAGAACTAGACATAACAAAGAGAGTTGCAATATTCTACTTCAGACTAGTTACACTACAAAATATTACTATTTCTACATTAAAAATCGGCTGAATGCAATGACTCGGTGCCAATCACTAATAGTCAAGATCAGGCCGTGTCCGTAAGGACACATTCGTTATTTTGTAATCTGTCATTTCGTAGGTTTCAATCCGGACGTTGTCGACAGTCACTTGTTTAGCACTCGCAGCCACATTCTTATATTAACAGTGAAAATATGGTTTATATAAATTAAATGTTTAAAATGGACGTAATATTTCTACGATCATTATTGGAACACTGCGAATATGATAATAAACATATAATATCCAATAACGACTTAAAATAAAACATGTGTTGCGAAATATATAAACAAAACACAACACGTACTTGCTTTTAAAACATGTCTATAGTATTTTATGAACAGTTATTTGTTTTAAAAGACGTTTTATGTACGCATTCGCTCCTGTGTTTTTAATGTCAAAACCAACAGTGCGCTGATTTTGTCATTTTTGTATTTCTGCTAACAACCGCTATATACAAGATACGAAATGTCAATTTACCAAATACTTCACATTGTTTGTATAAAATATCGGGTCACACGATCATTTTGCCAACACAATTTGCCATTTCGGACATGGCCTACGTTTACAATACAAAACCTAATGCATTTCGAATTATGCAGTAGGTGCTTCTCTGTCATACAGAAACACGTCTTCTGTATTTGCAGTTTTCAATTAATGCTTTAATTCTTAATTCCAGTGAATTTAAACAGGCAGCAAGCCTGTCATGTTGACTTTTGTTCCTAACAACACCTTGTAGGAAACAACCATATTGAAGCAGATCATACTTCATAACCGACATTTGCTATTAGAGAAGCTTATTATAAGCGAACAAATATAAACGTCAACATGTGCTCATACACACGTTTGTCATATTGTTTTATACACATCACTGTAAAAGTACTAACAGAAACGTGTAAATGGTAGGCAAAACAACTCGCAGGTGACAAGGGGTACAAATGCAACCAAATGTTATATGTAGTTGCTTGTGGTGCATCCAAAAGGCACGATTATTATTCTTTCCCCTGAAGACTGCATTGGTTTAGATTTTAACGTATTTTAATGTATGGAAAATGATACGAGTAATGTCACTGCTTATCTGTGGAAAACAAGGTACTGTATTCACATGTATGTACGACGGACATTTATGCCACTCATTAAAACATTGGCATATTATTTAAACAAGGGCGTAGCTCTGGATGTATTCTAGACGCGAAAAAATAGGGGGGAAGGAGAGTGACTTCTAAGGTCTATTTTTGAACAAAATACAAAACCTGCATTATTACAAATTTATTATAATCAATGGCTTCATGTACAGATATGGAACCCCACAATGCTATAAATATTATTCATGTTCAAGGCAGATCACATATTCCCTGAATTAACATATAATAATACTTGTCATTTTGCTTTCAAATTCCACATTCATTTTGTTTATGGGGGGGGGGGGATATGTCCCAATATATAACCCCCCCCCCCCAACCCGGCTACGCCCCTGTTTTTAAATGTGTATCTTTAATGAGCATAATAATCAATCTAGTGCCCTCCGTAATTAAACACACTTTTACGGTTATACGGCCAAAATAAGACAGAACTGTTTCAATAATACAATTAAGGCTTTCGTGTGTGTCTTTTAACATTACTCACGCTATACGGATCAAATTATCCACTCTAGGAAACAATCGATGTGATTAGCAAAGAACCACTGCTCGCAGACTGTACCGTCCTGGTACTTGCGTATTATTACTTTTAGACAAAGATATTCTGGAAATAAACCTTTTCTAACAATAAACTAAGTTATAAACAGCCATAATGTCTCACATAGAAAAACTCATTACTCGTCGGAGATTCGAACTCTGAAGAATACAACTGCGTGGCACAGACCTGCGCACTAGCTCACTTTTTTTATAATAAAAATAGATATATTATCACACACGATATACAGAGGCGTTTAGCATTAACCTACTATATACAGTACACATTCAACCCACAATATAAACAATAACAAAATACTCAATAAAATATCTATTCAATTCTTACATAGGGGCACAAAACGATACGAACATTTGGTGAACTGGTTTTACTGACAAAGTCGATGAACACATAAAAAATTATTTAACGTGAGGGGCAGCGCACGACGTACACCCCGACACGTGACACTGACTTATAACACTACCACATATCGACGATTACTACTGGAACATTAAATTGTACACTTGTAAGGACCGAGGGGTGGGTAGCGCACGGCGTACACCGAACCTCGGTAATATACACGCACTTCCTGAAGGCGTGAACGTCAGAATGAAAATAAAAAATTGCCGTACCACTGACGCAATGTGCCACGCCGCGCCATGTTCCACCTATCTTGACGAAGAAGCTGGACAAAGTCTTGAACTGTCACCGGTGTCGAATGGTCCACCAAAAAACCGATCGCATGAAGTATATACCAGGCCGCAGCTCTTCGTCGAACTGAGGGGAAGGTGAAGAAATCGCATTGAAGCATGTGCGTGTCGCTGACATCTCCACGTTCATCACGAATTATTTTTCGTACTCGTACGCGACACCACTGCCTGATGGGAGCTGCATAAACACAGGAAATTACCCTATGAAGGGTCGTGTCGGTGTTGCCACACAGCGGGCATGTAGGGTCAGCTGTCAGGTGAATGCTGTATTTACACGGCTGAGTTGCCACGATATTATTGTAGAAGCCGAATGCTGCAACTCGAAGATCCGAGGAAAGGTTAGGATTGGCAAGTATTTTCCATGGGCGCCTCCAACGGATGGTTGGGGTGCGATTCACAACAGATGGTATGACAGCCGACGTTTTGGAAGCCCGAATGTACAAATATCTCGCTGATGCGACTGTCCCTTCCGGTAAGTGTTCTACTAGAGTTGCGAGTGCTTCCTTTGCCTGACGGTATTGAAGTGGCATGCGTCTAACTTCAGACCACATCATTTTCTGTAATACTGCGTAAATGTCCTCTGGGCGCAAAATGGTTGCAATTGCTGAAGACTGATATAAGGCCTCACACTTCAAAACGTGATTAATTAGACTCAGGCCTCCGTCTTGCAAGGAAAGATAAAGTTGCGGCGTAGATAACTTAAATATATAAGATTTCCACAACATGTGGCCAACAATCTGTAGTATTTGTGTACTTTGTTGACGAGGTAGTGGGAATATATGTGACACATACCACAGCTTCGCAAGTAAGAATACATTTATTACATTTATTAAAGTAACCCTTCGTATAATATTTGTACGACGATTATTTATTTCTATTTGACGAGCACGGAGTTTATTTATTGTCTTGTTCCAATTATAATGAAACATAAGAGTGGCGTCTGCGTGGAAGTACATGCCCAATATTTTCACAGTTTCGGCCCTCCGAAAGGGAAAAAACGTCGTCAAATGGCTCGCTGGTCGCGCTGAGCTCCAGTACGGCAGTTTTGTTAGCATTCGCTCGCAGATTAGAGACACTGCGAAAAAGGTCCAGACATTCTGCCGTCTATGTAATGTCCCGCTCTGAACGAACGACACATGTGAAGTCATAAGCATAGGCATTTAATTTAAAGGACAGGTTCATTACGGGGAATCCTTGCAAACGGGCACTGAGCATTCTGCACAGAGGTTCAATGGCGATAGTAAATAAAATCATGGATAGCGGGCATCCTTGTCGAACTGAACTCTCGATCATAATTGGTGGGGTAAGGAATCCGTTAACCAACAGCCGTGACCAAATTCCGGTACACACCATCCGCACCCACTGTACTGCATTGGCTGGAAAATCGAAATGATGCATAACATGAAGTAAAAATTTATGATCGACTCTATCGAATGCCTTATCCATATCAATACTCAAGATGGCGATTTTACTGTGCTGTATTGACGAAAGTAATTGAATGTCCCTTAGGGCAAGCACGCTTTGTAAACTGGAACGTCCTGGAACAGTGCATGTCTGGCCGGGACCAATACTATCTGACAATCCCTTGGTTAATCTGGTCGCACAAAACTGAGCAATTATTTTATAATCGGCCCATAAAAGTGTAATTGGCCTATAATCTGCGGGTTTAAGTCAACGGGATATTTTGGGTATAAGAACAATTATCCCTTCTTTATGAGACTTACAGAGCTCCCCTCTTTCAAGCACATCGCGAACAACTTCGCAGAAGTCGGTGCCAATAATATCCCAATAAGTTTTGTAAAATTCGTATGGAATGCCAATACCAGGAGATTTTTTTGATGGCAATTGCTGTATTATTGTATTAACTTCCGCATCTAAACATGGCGCCAACCATGTCCGTCTTGCTGTCACAGCTAACTTTGTTTTCACAACCCTGCAAAACCGACGGAAGCATAGCATCGTCCGTGTCTTGTTTCGAGTATAAATTTGCAAAGTAACTGCAAAGCGTTTCCACTATTTCCGGCCGGTCCCGAACAATATCGCCATCACTGTCAGTAAGCTGGTTGATAACCTTGCGTCGTGTTTGCTCTTGTTCCTTAATGATAGTAAACATGCTAAATTTCTCTTCTGCGAATAGACTTTTATCATTTATCATAATGACGATTATTAAACTGTTCACTCAATAAGTGCATAAGCTTCTGTTTCGTGTCTCTAATACGTGGTGTCATGTGTGCACCATTGTTTGCTTGCAGGTGAAGTTCGTGTAGCATACGTTCGTAGAATGCAAGTGTTACCCTACGTTCTTCTGCCAGTCGGTACGCATACCTTTTAAAAAGCCTCATAACGTTCGGTTTTACACACATATCCCACCACATCGCCACAGAGGGGAACTGGTATTTTTTGCTATGCCAACGTTCCCAATTAGCTAGGAAGTCCTCTTTTACTTCTGAGCTGTCTAATAAAGACGTATTTAGATGCCATGTCCCTCTGCCAAACCGTGTTACATTCGCAAACTTTTCGTACGTAAATATCACTGCAGAGTGATCGCTGAACGCTACCGGAAGAACGTCATATCGATGCACCTTATGTATATGCTGTTTTTTCACGTAGAATCGGTCAATCCTAGACCGACTCTGTGAAGTCACATAGGTGTAATGAATTCCTTGGATGTTAGATGCAACATCACTCAAGTCTAAGCGAGTTATTAAAGAAGATAGGGCAGCATTAGTAGGATAAATGCCACCCTGATGATCATGGGGGTGATGAACTATGCAGTTGAAATCTCCACCGAGTATGAACTGATTACAGGGTGGATAGAAAAACGGAATCAAATCCACGAAGAAAAACGATTTCTTTCATATCTCGCTTGGGAGCCGGCGGGAGCATAAATATTGACTAGCGACACATCGTTTATTCGTCCTGACATCACTCGGCCTGACGGGTGGTAGCGCAGGTCTTCAAGTTCCAGCCCCGCACGTGTAATAATCGCTGTCCCCGGTCACCAACGTTTGTATACACATTGAAGGTATGAAACCCTATAAAATCTTGAATCGCTACTTCTTGCAAGAATGCAATGTCAACTGCCTGTGTTCGAATCAATGTCTCTAGCGCCGCCAATCGCGCACTGGCCGAGACTGCACAAATATTTAAAGTCAAAATTGTCAATAACTCTATCATGTGTGCCTAAAAAATGTAGTGATAGTATCAGAGAAAAGGAAATGGAAGGGTGGACAAAAAATGGAGGCCGGTAATAGGGCATACAGGTGAGGATGCACACATGTGCCGGTCGTATTGTTAGTTAGTTGGGTTATCAGGACGTTCTTGGCTAGAGGCAACCATTTTATTTATAACTGCCTTTGCTAGTTCCAAAGATTCCTTCCTGTCTTGTAGCTGTGATTGTTCACTTTGCGATAACACATTCGCTTTGCGAACAGGACTTACTCTTGTGGCCCGGGCGTCGCGTTCGTAAGGTCGCTTTTCTCTTACGGACATATTTTCATCCGCAGTTGTTACATGCTCCCGTCGTGTGGTTGCATTGTTTACGCTCTCCACGTCCATGCTGTCCACTCATGAAGCAGAGGACAATGGAATGTGTAGCGGCGAGACATCCTGTGTGTGTGGTGGTAGCCCTGCGCGAGCAGTAATAGTATTTTGAGCCGCCTCCACGTGTATCTGGCGTAGCGAGGTCACTGAGGTGTTGAGGTTGACCGCATGCTCAGGAGATGAGTCACCGACAGGTGTTTGTACTGGACCTTGCTGCTCGCGTCTGCGAAGTGGAGTGTAATCCGCTCGGGGAGAGTGCTGGGCAGGGGTGGAGAGTATAAGCGTGTCAGCTGCGGGATTTTCAGTTGTCCTATTCATCCCCCAGCGGCGTATACACGTGCATCCTTTTCTTTCAAACTAGGACACGCAATTCGTTCATGAGTAGGAGACTGGCAGAGACTGCGTGTTCGTGGTTGTCCGGGATACATCATTACAGCCCGTCAACTGAAACGTAAGATGGAATGTCTTTTTTTATTTCCATCTTTGCCATGCGTACTCCCGTCTTTACTTGGAATTTGTATTTATGATTCCATACTTCATCTTGTAATGTAACAAGTCGACCATACTTCACTAACTCCGCCTGAATTCTTTGGTTGTCTATTTCTATAGGTAAATTTAGAATTCTTAATAGTTTTAAGTTGTCGAAAGCTTGTTCGATGGTGACGTTGATCATTTCCTGGTCTGCGGTGATTTAAGTTGACTGGCCGTTGGTGCGACGCAGTATCGCTTCACAAGGTCCAGAGGAAACACGTTTTAAAAACAAACAGTTCTGGTGCCCATCCAGTTGAATAGCTTCAATTTGATCTTCTGTTACAGTTAAAACCGTATCAATCCATTCATGTATTTCCATGGCCGAAGGTCGTTTGGCAAGCACGATACGCAAGGTATTCACGCGCACATTAGACATGTTGGACAAACCTAGACGTGACTGAGACACTAATATAGAACTATTACTACGCGCGTCGGAACAGAGCCCCGTTTAAGAGCGCGGGGCGATAGAACTCCGTACACCCGACGCGATGTTTACTCCGCCGCTGCTCGGCCACGACTGATCAATGTGGAAACGCCGCCGAAATTTCCCACGCTCACGCCACGAAAAGGACTAGCGCGACGTGGTGTTTATCCCTCGAGTTAAAGTTGGAGTGGTCAGAAAATTGAACCTGAGGATGTCCACTCTAGGTATATCTTTACTCAATGCTCACGCCCATTGGTGAAGGTCTCTTCTGCTCTGATCGGGAGCAAAACGAGACTCCTTATGGGCGAGTTTGTCATAGGGAAAATGCCCACCATGGTGCCATGGTGTCTCATCGATGTCACTTATAAGCTGGCGATATTCAGAGAAAGACATGTATTTGTGTGTAAAAGTTTGTGCTTATTTCGAATTTTAACATTTTCTTACCCCAGCGTGAATATTGAAGTGGATGGAGGGATCTGGACCTCTATTTACATCAGGGTCATGAAAGCCGATGATGGTAAATTTACGTGAAAATGGAGCAGTGCCAGTGTGCAAGGGTGGGGGGACGGGACATCCCCGAGAAAACCCGTTGACCAGCGACATCACCCGGCACGATTCCCACATGAGAAATTCCGGGAGCGACCACTCCGGGAATCGAGCCCGGTTCGCCTAGGTGGGAGGTGAATGATCTGACCACTTAACCACCGCGGTCCCCCAACTTTAAGTGTTACCTTTAATTTCAACTATTATTCACGTACTCCAGTAGTATTTATAATAGTAAACAGTAAAACACATATTAATGTGTTTTGCATTTAGCGTTCATAAACAAGCCTGTTGTGGTGAAAGAAATGTACAAATGTACTAACTAAATAAATCTGGATGTCACCAAAAAAAATTTCAATTCACTCGTCACATTTAAATAAAGCAAATTATGTAAGTAAACTTTTGCCTAAACACAGGTATACGACAGAACAGCAAACATAATTTTAACGTGTTTCGTTGAATTTTCATTACAATGGGAATAACAACGTTTATCTATTAAGCAGGTTATAACAAAACACTCATAGGAAAATATTGCTAAATTATATTTATTTTACGAAACCTGCAAATATCCCATTTGTTTTAATACAAAACGGAGACAATCTGGTACACGTGCAAAAGCAGTACCAAAAGACGAGAAATTTTAGTTTGCCAATCCGAGCGAGATTGCGCAGCTCTAACTCACTGAACTCGCTTTCGGGAGGACCGCGGATCGATTCCCGGTCCAGCCATCCTAATTTTGGCTTTCCATGGTTTCCGTAAATCACGCCAGGTGAATGCTGGGATGGGTCCCTAACAAAGACCATGCCCGATTTCTTCCCATTCTTTCCCCAATTCCTCTTCCCTGTGCCACTTGCACCTTCTCTAATGACCTTGCTGTCGAAGAGACGTTAAGCCCACTTAACTACATTTTAGTTGTCAAACTATTATCATTGAGCTTACCAACCTTACTCTGGTTCATTACTAGCTTGTGATTAGTCAGCTACAATATTTGATATAGATCTATACCGATACATTATCTTCAGTATAAACGTCAACGTTGGCAGACAAATACAAAGATAAATTCAATTCCTGATTAGTTGTTATGAAAAACGAATTTAAATTTCTAGACTTTGATATTGCCTTGTCTTGTTTTATTCGCATTAAGCGCAGTTAGCAAAATAGTAACACGCATACATTTTGTAACTGATATCGTCACATGAACCACGCGTTGATACTAGACTCTTCGAAACACGCCATTGTTAAAATTTATGTGCGTCTTATGGCTATGCTGTTGATAAAATTACTGATATTAACAAGTAAGTCAAAACTTTTAAAATAGCACTAAGAATACAGTAAAGACCACAATTTATAGTTATCTGAGTGGTTAGATGAAATATGGTCATGTGATTCTTATAAAATTGCCTGTTGAAGACTTCACGCAAATTTCGCCATTCTGAGGTTCGCAGTTACCAATTGTTTCCAAAGTTATGATTTAGCTTGTGGTAAAACTTATCACTGAGACGAAGGTTTGTTCCAGCTGACAAAATACTGGTCCGTATAGAGTCAAATATATATATATAACATATAGTAAAATATATGATATCCCAAACAATATACTTTGTTAAGTTAACAAATTGAAAGACAACAAAATTGATGTTGGTCATCTAACAAAATACACGCTTGAATAAACAAAACCACAGTTTTCGACAAAAAAAAACTGGCAGTCAAATTTTTAGTTGAATCAACTATAAATATATATAGTTGATTTAACTATATTATATATAGTTCAATCATACACACACATATATATATATATATATATATATATATATATATATATATATATATATATATATATATGTACACACACACAAAAGGATGTATCTAAATTCAACCGACAAACTTCGGCTGCAGGTTAATCACGAAAATAGACGTCGGAAACTTATATAAATCCGACCTGTGGTCTAAATCGACTCTCAAAAGCGGCATACACGTCTTTGAAGTTGGACCTGAAGCACCAGATTATTACAGATATCGGAGAACACATGTTAGAGGGAACATTGCGTTTTTGGATAATGTGTATGAGTAAAATGATCTAGAAACACCACAAAAGCTGTCGCTGTCATCACATTAATTCGTGGAAATAGTAACGGTTACCACTCTTATTGGGAGCCATTCGACATGTCGCGGTAGCATATGTGGGATCTTATTGAAGGGATATGAATCAGCATGTTCCAATTGACGATAAAGAAGTTTGCCTTGTGGTCACACCATTACCCCCGCCGTTTTTGAGTAATTCAAGTTTTTAAAAATTTCAAAAGAATTATGTTCAAAACCGGACAGGTGGGCACCACGCATTGACAATGCCACGATTGCCGAACATGGTCAAACATGCCGGGTGTGGTCCTTACGACTTCGGTAGTAGGATGTATTCTGACCAGGAGATCCTCAAGAGACGCTATTGGAGTCTGGTAAATCGAACACTTCATAGTATCCCACAAGTAAAATTCAACCGGTGTATAGTATGACCTGGCAGGCCATAACCTCGGCCCACCACGGCTTATCCATTTACTTGGAAACGTGGTGTCAAGGTACTCTCGAACATGTGCACCAAAGTGTAGTGGTGCACAGTCAAGCTGCAGCCACATTTCTTGTCGAATCCCAAGAGAAGTGTCTTCCAGCAACTCTGGCAAAACCTGTTCCATAAACACGAGTTACCGGTCAGCATTTAAGCGAGCTGGCAACATGTATGGCTCAGTCAAACTGTCGCTTAAAACACTACACAATACATTTACACTAAATTGCTCCTGGTACGTGTGGATGAAGGGCACGTGAGTGTTGTCCTCCACCCACACGTGACTGTCACGAGACGTCAACACACATTGTCATTTGGATCACACTTCGTCGGTAAACAGCACGACATTTGGGAAATGGGATTCTACTAGGCATTGTTGTAAACACCGCTGCACGAACTGTACATATTGCGGCAGTCTTCAACCTTCAAAAGGTGAACTTTCTGTCAGCGATATGAATGGAGCAGCTGTTCATGCACATCTCTCCACATATTAATGCGTCAAGTGCGGACCGCAAGCGCCACTTGACAGGTGCTGGTAGATGGCATGTCATGGAACCCTCCGCAGCCAGTGGGATAGGAAAAAGTCTGACCAGTTTTGTGTGTTAGTTCCACCCATGATTCAGAGGTGCACTAGTGTTCTCGACGACGTCATTTGCGCGGTGTTGCCAATTCCACAGCCGGTAAAAGTATGTTATAACCCTGATTTCGGCTCACCCACATGTTCGTTAAAATTCTGCCAAAGGCGAGCCTGTCACACGTGAGTTACCAGTATTCGTTGCAGCTGTGAATACCAAACTCATGGCTTACTTCTGGCGACCATGGCATGTGTTTCGTTTCTGTCGTAGAATTATGTATTTGCGGAAATTTTTAGCGATATCAAATGCTATTTGGTTTACTTTACCTCTGCAAAAATGAATTATCATAAATATATAACGGTCATTGTTTTTCATTGTAATATATTATTTTACTATAGTTTAGGCGTTCATGATAAAATACCAGTACTGTTAGTACTTACAACTACAAACTTCATATTAATCAAGAATGGTGTCATACTTCATAGTAATCTTATCATTACATTCTTATGTCAAAGGAATCGGACAGGAAATTATTCTTTAATAGTGGAGAAATATATGTTAGACGCACGATGGTCTACAATTGAACGCAATATTTACAGTTTAGAGTTGTGATCTACTACAAAGGTGACTGTTCGTACAAATAGTGAGTACGTTCAATATGTCGATTTAAGTGTCACTAAAGCTGTGTCCGAAACTAGGAATGCACTTATGTATACTTATAACTATACTCCACTCGACTCGATACGTGATATATTCTAACAGGCATATTATTTTCGTATCTTATAGCAACTAGTCAGCTGATAAGATTCTCAACAAGCATTTTGACGAAAAACATATAAGGTATCGTGATGATATTTTGTATTTAATTGACAATATAACTGTAAATATAAGGTTTAAAGTTCAGATTGATTGATTAGCTATTGTGCCAAAGTATATTGTGCCAAAATATTGGGAAGTAAGTCATACAACAAGAGGCGAACCTTTCCCTTTGTTAGATCTCTATTCGACTTAAAATGTATGACATTAACAAGTATAGGTATTTTGATGGCATGGGAAGTAATATGGTGACAAAGGTTAGGTAATTTAGTGATAGTCTAATTCCCATTTACTGTGACATTGAAATGGTTCAACTAAAACCAATTATCCGCATTTGAAGAAATAATATAAAGATAAATAACACACGAATAGGAAATTTGAAAAAATTCTTTAAAAAAGTAAAAATAAAATTAAAATAAGCATAGCTGTTACAGATATGTTGACATTACTATTCAAAAAATAAAAATATTTCAAATTGGTGATAGCACATTTCACTTACTACGACATAAAAACTTTGTTAAAAAGCATAATTAATATTTGAAATCTGTGAAGTAAAAAAACATTAAAACGGGAAAAGTTAATTTAGTTTAAAAATAAAAATACGCCTAGTTGTTAAAGACAAATTAAATTAGGCCAGTTACGCAAAAAAAAATACTGCATTTAGTTGACATTACTTTTTCCATTTACTGTTACATTCACATGGTATAACTAGTCCCATAGTAAAAAACAATTTTGTTGAAAAATAATGTGAGAGTAAGCCTAAATAACATTCAGGTAGGCATAAACAATATTGACAGTTTCTTAAAATCAAAAACAGCTGTTTAAGGCATAGTGTTACATTGCTACACAAATAAATTAAAATAGCTATTGCAACTTCAAATGTCATTCACTATTCTGAAAACTTACACCTACATAGTGATGTACACTACAGAGTGATGTCTTAAAATGACACTGCTACTCATGGTTTTCCTCTTCTTCTCGTGCGCATTTGTCACACAAGTAAACTAAGTAAGTGGTAGCTCTGTTTGACATGATTCATGGTAGGTAGTGAAACAAATAGAGCACTGGATCCATGAAGCTCTAGTTTTCTGCTTTAAATCTGAAGAGAATTTCCTTTGGCAGGAACCACATGTCTAGTCTGAATCATCAAACTCCAATGAACTCCTATCATCTGATGTAGATGTGAACGCTGTATAAGTGTGCATCTCATTAAGCAGAAAACCTTATGCACACTGCGGGAAAAGGACATTAATGATCACGTATAAGACTCAACTCTAACATATGTTTGTTTTAAAGTGACAATACAACTGTCGTGTCTGTGAGATCCAAGTTTACAATATTGATGCGCATTTGTGTATATTGTCTGGAAAGTTGGCAACTCTTCGTGTTTACATTTACACGAGTGTAACATATCACAACATTGTGTAATCTACGCTGAAACCTCGGACTCATAACAGTGCGCAAAACGTGGACACTGAAGTGTTTATCAGTAATGGTAACACTAACGAATGCATGAAAACTAGACATAATAAAGAGAGTCGCAATATTCTACTTCAGGCTAGGTACATTCCAAAATATAATAATTTCTACACTAAACAACGGTTGAATGCAATGACTCGGTGCCAATCACTAATAGTCAAGCTAAGACCGTGTCTGAAAGGACAAATTCGTTATTTTGTAATTTGTAATTTCGTAGGTTTCAATCCGGACGTTATCGACAGTCACTTGTTTAGCACTCGCGGCAACCCATTCTTACATTAACAGTGAGAATTTGTTTTATATAAATGAAATTCTTAAAATTGACGAAATATTTCTACAATCACCACTGGAATGCTGCGAATATGTTAATAAACAAGAAATTAATATAATAGCCAAAAACGACTTAGTAAAACACGTGTTGCGAAATATATAAACAAAGCACAACACTTATTTTCTTTTCAAAATGACTAATGTATTTTATGAACAGTTATTTGTTTTAACACGAATTCGCACATGTGTTTTGAATGTCAAAACCAACACGGCACTGATTTGGTAATTTTGCATTTTTGCTAACATCCGCTAAATACAAGACTTGAAATATAAATTGACCAAATATGTCATAATAGTTGTATATAAAATCGGCTCACGTGATTATTTTGTCAATACAATATGCCATTTCGGGCATGGCCTACGTTTACAATACAAAAAAAATGCAATTAGAATTATGCATTAGGCGCTTATCTGTCATAAAAAACCTGTCTTCTGTATTTACAGCTTTCCATTAACGTTTTATTTCTTAATTCCAGCGAATGCAGGCAGCAAGCCTGTCATGTTTACTTTTGTTCCTAACATAACCTCGTATAAAACAACCATATTAAATCAGATAATACTTTAAAGCCAACATTTGCTATTAGAGAAGCAAGTGAACAAATATAATTATAATCATCAACACGTGCACACACACGCCTTTGTCATATTGTTTTATACTTACATTACTATAAATAACAGTTTCCCGGCAACAACACCGACTGCTCTGTACTGATTGGTCGTAGCCTCAACATTTTTCTAAAATATATAAAATACAACTATTTATTTCAATGCTTAAGGTAATCCCACCAATGCACACGACCTGATAAGTTTCACTGTGAACAAAAACATAAGAGAACACACATTTATTTCTTCTGCACGCAACCTAACGCATAATATAATGCTTAAATATTTCTATTGTAAATAAGACTTTACTTCAGACGTCGCAGCTCACGCTGCATTACGGTGTGCAGGTGTGTGTATAAACGCAGTCGAATCAATACGTTTCTCTCTTTATAGTGTACAATTGTTAACAAGAATAACATAAATATTATTAAATATCTTGACTGTGTCAAAAGTTTTTGTCTATTCTGGAGTGTTTATCGTCTCCTAGCCTACAAATGGATAATGACAACAATTTACGAACACTATCTACAAATTGGAATGATTTGTGACAGTAGGGCATTCTTGTGTGTTAACTTTGTTGTATATTTGCATAAATATAACATACTTCTTCTAAAAGTAGTTATGTTCTGTGCGCCCCATATTTTGTTGAATGTATAAATACTTTTTTCGTTAATGGCCACTCATATGGTTTGCACGATTATACTTTACTAACGAAATATATTTGATTACATGTACGATCATCTTCATAACAAGGAGTGTTAATTCATTCAGCAAATGTAGATTCGATTCGTTTATCGTGGGAATTTTCTCCTCTTTATTAGCATTACCCTCCCACTTAACAATGTTAATTGAAATATGTTAGTATAATACTAGCAGTATGTAGTGAATCATTATTTCAAAACAAAGAAGTTTCTGGTGCCTAAATTCTGCGAGAGGCGTGAATCGTTGAGCCGGCCATACACGATACCTAATTTCTGCTACTTTCTGTTATACTTATGGGCACAACAGAAGGAATACAAGTTTCTACAGCAGAAGGGAAGAAAGAACGCATTATTTCATATCCACATATTACCTAAAGTGCTAATAGAAAATTGTAAATTGCATTCATTACAACTCCACGGGAGGCAGGGGTACAAATGCAATACAATTATATATTTAGGTGCTTTGTGGTGCATCCAACACGTACGCCAATTGTTTCTTTCCCGCTATAGCCTGCATTAATTTAGATTTCTAAGTACAAGTTCTATTCAAGTATAGAAAATGATGAGTAATGGCACTGCTTATGTATTGAAAACAAGGTACTGTATTCACATGTATGTACGACGGACATAAACACCACTCATTTAAACATTGTCAAATTATTAAACTGGTGAGTAGCCAGGAATGTACTTAGGTGTGAGGTGGGGGGAGAGATTTCATATTTATATTTTTGGAACAAATACGACAGCTATATTATTACAAACTTATAGTTACAAAATTATTTATAATCAGTGGGCTAATAAACAGATATAGACCCACAAAATGCAATAAACATCTTTCATGTTCAAGGGATATCGTACATTTCTTATATTAAAATAAAATACTAGTCGTCATTTTGTTTTCAGGTTTTATTTTTGAATATTTTATTTTCGTAAGGGTGGGGGGTATATTTCCCGATATCTTCCCCCCCCCCCCCCCTTTTCACCATCCATATCACGGCCACGCACCTACATATAAATGTGTATCTTTAATGAGCATATTAATCAATCCTAAGATTCCCGTGATTTAACACGCTTTTACGGTTGTAAGGCCAATTGAAGGCAAAACTATCACAACATTTAGCGTAAGTATTCATGTGTGCCTGTTAACATTACTCACGCTATACAGCACAAATTACCTAGGTTAGAAAGCAATCGATTTATTAACAAACAATGACATCTTGTCGATTGTACTGTGCTGTTGCTTGCGTATTATTGCTTTTAGACAAAGGTATTATGGAAATAAACGTTTTCTAACAATAACGTAAGTTATAAATAACAATAATGTATCACATAAAATAAATCGCTATCTGTTGGAGATTTGAATTCCAACATATACGATTATCAAGCCTTGCCCACGCACCAACCCACTGAGATAAACACACATTTTACTGAAAAAACTTATAATAACGTATATATAGTTCATATCTCCACAGTTATCGCGTATTTTATAACGTCGCGTTTATTAGTTTTATTATGACCGTCTGAGTAAAATGAAACATTTCCCGTTACTTATGCGTACATGAAGTCTCATTTTGTACATTCATATGTTTTACAGAACTTGTAATATTTTCGTTAACGAACATATACGGCTTGACATAGTTACTCGGGTGTCCGCGATCTTGTCTGTCCCAGCTTGTGGATATAGCAGACATTCAGAACATGTACTGTTGCGGAGTTGTGACTGGGGGTGACAGAGATGGGGTAAGAGTGTCAGAGAGGGTAGATGTCACAATGGCAACGCCACCGACATTCCCCACGCACACGCCACGAAAATGGACTAGCGCGACGTGGTGTTCATAACACGAACTACAGATTCTTAGCTGCTGGAGTGCCAGAAAAATTTAACCTGGGGAAGGCCACTCTAGATATATCTTTACTCAATGGTAGTACTTCTTCCTCAAAGTGAGGTGTTCGTACCGACCTTGGACGGCCAACTTTAGGCCTGTACATCTCTAACATGTACGGTATTGGAACACTTACGCTCGGTTTAACAGTGTACGACGATCGCTGTGACGTCACGTAAACACAACGCGTAACACTTTTACTCAAAGTAAAAGTCTCCTGTTTGAGAAGCCTCCTATCAATGGCTGTGAACGTTGCATGATGTAGCACAAGTCTGTTTCGATACCTTTCACAGTACATGCGTGCTGCAACTCTGTTTCACTGGGCAGCGTCATACACAAGGTGAATGTCAACCATTTCAGGCCATGTAAAATGATCCATTTCTCAATACTCCAACTGAGCCTCTGTTCCACTAAAACGAAGGTTTCGGCTGAGTGAACGACCTAACATATCACAGGACACATAGGCCAAAGACCCTCCACTTGACGATGGTGTGTGTTGTGAGGCGGCCTACATGGTAGGCCGTTATGACAGGCAATTTATCCTCCATGTAACTGTATGACGCCATCCCTCACGCAACCACGTTCTGATACCTGCATAAAAAGGGTGTTTACCCACACCAGTATAGTATACGAGTTGGGCAAGATAACCATTTCACAACGTTGGTTTACAACATACGCCTCATCGACTATCATAACATACACAAGTCGATTCTTACACAGAAGAGACATTTGATAACTGTGGTATTGGCATTGATGTTGTCATACAATTATAAATTACTATTGTAAACGCTGCATTATTGCATTAATTATTGTGGTGCCCTCTGTTCTTTTAATACTCATGCTTGATACGCCACAATTCATTCCGCACTCTAGAGTCTCTCGCCATGGAAATGGCACACAGACAGATGTAGTGTAATTTGCTATTTCTTCGATTTATTGTCATTTGCGGCATTTCTCAACGACACTGTAGGTACCGCTGTCTGTTATTTTGTCCCTTTGCTATTCGTTACCATTTGTTATTGGGTGTTGTGCGTATTGCCAGCCTGCCAGGTTATGAACATAATCCTTTTAAAATTTCAATCTTTAATTAATCGAAAACGGTGGTGTTTAGGGTGTTTACACAAGGCAACCTTTTCCGTCAATTGGAACATATTAATTCATGTTCAATCAATATGATCCCACATATGTTACCTCGACATGTCAAATGGCTCCCAATAAGAGTGGTAACCGTTATTATTTCCACGAATTAATGAGATGACAGCGGCAGGTTTTATGGTGTTTCTAGCTCATTTTACACTTACACATTATCCAAAAACGCAGTGTCCCATCTTACATATGTTCTCCAATATACGTAATAATCTGGTGCGTCAGGTCCAATTTTAAAGACGCGTATACCGCCCTTGGGAGACGATTTATACCACAGATCGTGTAAGTATGTGTATATATATATATGTTTGTGTGTGTGTTTTTGATGTCTTTTTTCGTGATTAACCTGCAACCTAAGTTTGTCGGTTGAATTTAGATACATTCTGTATATTTGCTTGGCCGCTTATTTGATTGCGTTCGTTCGAAAATAATATAGCTCGAAAAATTTATTGTAATTTTCGGACTGTTAGTATAGAAACAGTGCTTATCATGCATTCGTAAATGCTGAATAATGGTAAAAAATCTTTAATATAAAAAGTTTAACATGAACCTAAAACGTAATGTTGTAACACTTGAAATATTTATTTGCGTGAATTGTTTAATATTTTTAATGTTTCTATTTAAAACCATTCGTATTTAATCAATTGCCGTTTATGCTGAGGTAGCTAGGGTATCGCACTTGTAAGAGAAGGGTCCATGTTCGAATCACGTTCGGAATTTCAATACCTTTTTTATGTAGGCAGTTGGGCTTAAAGTCTCGTCGACAGCGAAGTCATAAGGGACGGTGCTAGTTGCGCAGGCAGGAGGGATTGGGGAAGGATTTGGATGGACTAGGCCATGGCCTTTGTTTGGAGCCCATCCCAACATTCGCCTGGAGTGATTTCGGGAAATCACGGAAGGCCGAACTCAGGATTGCCGGACCGGGAATCGAAACCAGGTCCTTCCGAATGCGAGTCCAGTGAGTTGCCACTGCGCCACATCACTCGGTCTTTTTATAATAACCATAACTCTTTGATGTAGGTAGTGTCAGCCAAATATCTAGTTACACCAACAAAACTTACAGTTTAGAGTAACCAAATAAGAACAAATAAATAATTTGGTTTCAAAAATATATATTTTATTGCCCCCTATGAAAATAATTAGTTTGGTAGTACCAAACAAACTGTGTATAATTTAATGAAACCTTTATCTCAGTGCATTTTGTAGCACTGAGTGTGTAGGGAATTGGTTTGAACATCACCATAAACTGTCTGTTACCTTGTTATAGATGTGCATGTTTGTAAACGTTCCCCGTAGAACTGAACATTCACGCTTTTTGTCCGCCTCGCTCAGCAGGCGTAACTTAATGTTGTTGTACGACTCTGAATCACTCAAATGGGCTGTTCATGTAAATACACTAAAATACATTAATAATATTGTACACAATTTTATTTTATCAAGATTACAAAACGTTTTCTTCGCTAAGCGCTTCACAAAATGAAGAACAGTAATAATCTGTAGAAATTTTAAAACCTACTTTTTTAACAAAATTAATTTTAGTAGCAAATTTATTTGGTTCTTCACATTACTTCTTTAAAATTAGAAATAGCCTCTATTCTGCCACTTTTCTGTGAACCCGTGCATATTTGCATGTATGTGTATGTGTGTCTATATATATATATATATATATATATATATATATATATATATATATATATATATATATATATATATATATACCTTATGCATAAATTAAAGGGTTTCATCTTTGTAAGTTAAGGTGACATTTCACATTTTTTTATTCGATTATATGAAAGAGCTTTAGAAAAGTGTCCCCTTAATACAGATATTATTTGCCAAATGTTCATAGTTTTCAAAGTATGACACTCAAAAGTCTTAATTTCCCGAATTCGGCAGCATACCAGGCTTTGCTCCTAGATATTTTCTTTAAATCAATTGCATTTAATGCAATCTGAATGGTGTGCAGAACATACTGATTCATTATGAGTGCGATTTATAAACAGGCGAGCGAGTATTTGCACTCTGAATTTGGTTGAATATGGAGGTCAGACTTGTAAATATATTTTTGTTCATTTAAGCGAAGCTGTTAACATTCGTTTAATAAATAGATTAAACCATAAACTGTAGAGTAATATTTGTTTTTGTTCCTTTCGTAGCTTGTAACACGATGCAGTATGCCACGTTTAGACTGTAATACAACACTTTTAACCTGCCTACAACACTACTGTGTCGGAATTTGAGTGCTTTATTTGAAAGCTATAGTGATTTGTCAACTAACTACTGCATTAAGGGGGTATTCTTCGAAAACTCTATCAGATAGCCAAATTCCACAAACAAAAGAGAAATATCATCGTAAGTGTTGAGCAACACTTACAGAGGAGATATGCCAGATTGTAATGTTGAAGAGCATATGTGCGGTGTGTCGATAGATGGGAGTGCGTCTGAAGACTCCTTCTTCTTGTTCCTGGGCGTTCCTCAACCTGTGGAGACGGAGCTGGACACGCCCTACCAGCCGGGAGTGCTGCAGCGATTCGGGCGCCAGACGAGAGGCATCGTAGACGAGTGCTGCCACAAGCCGTGCACTATGAACGACCTGCAGATGTACTGCGGCTAGGGCGACATGACTACCGACCAACACTCGAGCACGCACAACTGGAACGGCCGCCTTCGTCAAATGCTTCCCCAAAAGGCAACATCATACCTAATTGCCTTCTCGCTCCACACCTGCATTGTATACGCAGTTTGTGATATTAAATAATGCTTGTACGTCTGTGCCCGGTTTTAAATTCTACCATTCTTCGCCATTCGTGACGACTTCATTATATTAGTGACCATAGCTTTCTTTCCGCAGCTTCGCCCGCGTGTGCCACATGAAGCAGCTACTAAGTTTCCTTTAACGAAGGAAATTTTCGCACTTCACATTATTAGTTATGCCCTTAGGTGCTACACTCTAAATCTGAATCAGTGACAACTTTGCTGGTTGAAACAGTTGACAGAACGCGACCGATTTAGCAGTCACTTCAGAGAATATAACTGATGAATTAGTGAAAAAGAAAAGCCAGTTTTCCATCGCTTATTGAATCAGAGACATTTTCCACTCAGTGTGTCCGTTAAAATGTATGCAGACAGAAGCAGTGGCCTTTTTTTCTAAGGTTAATTTCAAAAGCACTCATTTTGTCATGAACATCCTTGAAAAATAATGGCCATTCTAAGAAAATCTGCATTCATTCGAAGAAGAAAGACAATACATTTATTTTCCTATTCGTAGCCATTGCTCGCTTTGTAGTTCAGTTTGTAAGGTAATGGTTCAATATTTATGGTCAAAAAGCAAAATATGGGGAAAAAAAGGGGGGGGGGGGCATTCAGTTATGAGCACCCACATTTTTTATTTATTTTTTTTTTTTTTACTTTTTAATATTACGTTAAATTGCGCAATGTAAGTATTGTTTATCAAAAACATGTTTGTTTCTCTTAATTATAATGGCTAATCCAATTAAAAAACAATATTAAATTCACCGCACGTAGTTAGCTGTCACTCAATCAGTGAAAATGTTTCACTTCTAGTATTCAATTATGTTTCCCTGAAACAACCCAGTGGTTTTCCACTTATAGCTGGAACCATTTCCATTGATTCGAGTAGTCGAATCTCACTGCATATCAGTGGTTGACCACTGATTCCAATTTAGAGTGTAATATTGCCAATTTGCTAGGTTAGCTTACTCTGAAGCAGGTCATGTCCAGATGCCCATGCGAGTAGTATTCCCGTCTCAAACCTCTCCCTGCCACCTACAGGGACTGTTTCAGAGCATTTTTATAATCATAGTCAAACAGATATTCAGGGGAAACTGTAATTTAAGAAATTCTAAAGGTTAGTTTGGTTGAATGAGTGTTATGATGTTACGAAAACTTATTCCCCCTCCCCGAGCATACCCAGTGAAGACTGTGGTCTCGATTGCATCTTTTTCCAAGCATTCTCTTGGAGCCTGGTGTTATTGCAGAGATTTGGCGAGTAAAGGGCTTGTAGTGACATTAATGTGGCTCACACCTTGAGGAGGGTAGGTTTTGTTGAAGAATGGCATTAGGTAATGGACTGCATCATCCATTTATAATACTGCGTCCACACAATTGCATTAATTTCTACACCACCGAACATCTTAAGCAAACTGTGATAATGATTTGCCATATTGTTAACGTTGCTTTATTCTCGTAATATATTATTACATGGCAAAACATTTAAAACTATTTAATGATTCTCACTAAACTATTATATACTGCAGATTAGATAAATATGTTTTCGTCTGAGTTTTTCTGGTGAAAAATACTGAAGTTAAGTTAAATATTATTTTCGTGAACAAAAGCTCCGATTTGTAGGAAAATCAAAATCAATCAAACGTAATTTCTACTATTACAAAGTGTGATTTTAAATGTTCTCTAGACGGTTCACAAGTTTTTGTTCTAACAGTTATATTTGTAAAAATTAATGTTATTAGTATGGTAATTCAAATGATTACTGTACAACTCTCATGTGCACAATATCCGATATCGCACTACGTCCAAAATGATGGAAAAAATTATCAACCCCTCTATAGCATGTGATTTAAAAACCATTATACAATCTCATAAATGGAAAAAAGAACATATAGCGGTGTATTTCACTGATAGCGTAATTAATAAAAATGCGATACTTAATTACTATTCCTGCTCAGTTCTGACAACTATGTCTGCAACTGTAAAGGAAATTATTATTTTTTGTTCCACAGTAAGATACGAATGTCTTTTCTATCCATACTGTTATCGTATGATAAGTATTTTTAAAATGTACTGGTTTGAAAGTTATGGGCATGGAAACGGTGGAATATAGGTAACAAAATCCGAAAACATAATTTACACATTTCCAACTTAGGGATTTGAATTTCTAGAAATCTGGAAATATGTTGTTAGGTATATATGTAGCGAACTTTTGAATGCAAAGAGCATACGATATTCTATCTGGTTAATAAACCTTTGAAGGATTCGTGGAAAAATTTTTCGAACACTTTTCGCTTTACTATAAGCGCAATTTCAAACGATAAAAAACAAAATAAAATAAATTTTTAGATATTTATGAAACAAAACTTTCAAAGTAAAGGGCATACAAATATTTATAGGATTATTGAGCTATTGAATAGTCCTTGAAACAAACTTGCCCTTTTCCCCCCTCATAGGGGTTCAATTAAAATTTATCCCAAAATAAATTTTTTTGGCATTTGTATAAGTAGCCTTTTAAAGTAACGAGAATAACAATATCTTATAGTGTTAATGACCATTGAGGAGTCCTCAAAAACACACTTGACCCATTTTCAACACCTTAAGGGTGGAACTGAAAAAAAAACTTATAATAGCTTTTTAGGTATTTCTATACCAAACCTTTTGAAGCAAAGATAATAACGATATCTAATCGGGTGAATGAGCTATTTGGAAGACCTTAAAAACACAGTTTAGTCCTTTTCACCATCTTAGAGAGTGAATTTGAAAAAAAAAAAAAAAAAAAAAAGCCCAAATTTGTTCTCAAACATATTTACAACCAACTTATTAAAACAAATATCATCATAACCATCTCTAACGGGGTTAATGAGTTATTGAGGAGTTCTAAAAACACGGTTTTCCCCTTTCTCCTCCTTACGCACTAAACTTGAAACAGTGAGAACTGAGTCCAATCAGTGAAAACAGTGGAAATTGGGCAACTGTTATTCAGTACCAGATAACTAATCAATACAGTGGCTGAATTTCACTGATTTATTTGTTATTCCCACTGAATGTCAATGATTCCACTGTTATAAATCACTTGTTCCCAGTTAATTTGCGTGATTTGCCAGTCGGCAGCAGCTCGTCATCTGATTTTCAGCGAATGTTATTTCACAAAATTGAAATCACTGATTCGGACTTAGAGTGTAGGGACCGAAAATCGAAAAATTCTTTTAGAAGGGAAGCCATCCCTTAAATTTTCATTCTTCTGCATCAAGCGTTCTGGGCTGTGAAATTATGACTGAGTGAGTCAGTCAGCCAGTAATCTGGAAACTCATTTTTATACACAGAGAATTCGACTGCTAAGTAACTTTTACTGAACAAATGATTACTCTTCACAATACCACAAAATCTTTAATTTCAAATATTTTTTTGAATACAGAAAGAAAATATTTAATACATTTAACGCGTCGGTATGTTATTGGTCCGAATATAAACCATTCATTAAAACATAATATTAATAAGAATATCTATTTGAAGACAATTTTGTATTAAAATTGTTATATACAGGATGGATCTGAAAAACACTGACAATCCACCTGCATATTCCTTATGAAAAATTTCGTCGATAACAAATATGCGAAATATGGTCTACGATGCTTCGTTAGGGTGGTACGCGCCCTTGAAGGTTATGCTGAAACGCATGTTTATTGTAGAATTTACAGGGCGTATTTGAAATGGAACAATGGCATCCGGGATAGTGTGTAGTCGAACGAATATAAGCAACCACAGCAAAGCTGTCAGCAGCCATTAAGTTATGCTATACATAAATTAATGGTTGCAACCCTGTTGTCGCATACAATTCTGTTATGCCGAAGCTTAGTCGGGTTTCTAATTTCGGGTTTTTTATTAGCACGTCAAAATTAACGAAAAATGCCGTCTTATGTTATCACGCTAAACACCGCCGTTTGCGAGTAATTCACGCATAAATGCGGCAACCATCGCGTTACTGCACCTGGCACGCAAGCTCCACGACTAAAACATTTTCTTTTGCCACGCCGCGCCGGCCAAGAGGGCAGCCCAAATGTTAAGGCAGCCGTCTTATAACCGTGCGTACGCGAATGTCGTAAACCTGATAGTGTGCCTTTTTGACCGGTACAGCACACACTCGCTTGGCGCTCACACAGGCCGTAGCAGGCAGTAACACTGCATCGAGACCGCTATCTCCATTCATCGGGGTCTTATTTCATAAAACGTGACAGGTGTGACATATACGACAATTATGTCAAATCCAACAAGTTTGTCAATATGTCATGACAATGTTATGTTACATAAATAATACAAGTTCCCTTAATTTGACAAGCAAAAAAAAATGTAAATTGTCAGCCTTAAAATAACAATTTCATAAACGCGACAATTAGGCCGTGTACACAAGTGCGGACATAGACAGCGGCGGCGCCTCAGCTATGTGTGCACTGATACATATAAGCCAAGCCCTCGTGGAAACTCATTTGCGGCAACTGCCCGCTTAGTGGACGCGGGACACCGCAGCGGCGCCGCAGCTACGTGTGCACTGATACATATAAGCCAAGCCCTCGTGGAAACTCATTTGCGGCAACTGCCCGCTTAGTGGACGCGGGACACCGCAGCGGCGCCGCAGCTACGTGTGCACTGATACATATAAGCCAAGCCCTCGTGGAAACTCATTTGCGGCAACTGCCCGCTTAGTGGACTTGGGGCACCGCAGCGGCGCCGCAGCTACGTGTGCACTGATACATATAAGCCAAGCCCTCGTGGAAACTCATTTGCGGCAACTGCCCGCTTAGTGGACGCGTGGCACCGCAGCGGCGCCGCAGCTACGTGTGCACTGATACATATAAGCCAAGCCCTCGTGGAAACTCATTTGCGGCAACTGCCCGCTTAGTGGACGCGGGGCACCGCAGCGGCGCCGCAGCTACGTGTGCACTGATACATATAAGCCAAGCCCTCGTGGAAACTCATTTGCGGCAACTGCCCGCTTAGTGGACGCGGGGCACAGCAGCGGCGCCGCGCGGATATTGTCCGCATGTGTGCACACGGCCTTAGGCCTATATCTCAAAAGGAAAATTTATTTTATTACACGCTAGATAGCTCTCAAGTGCTCTTACGACAATCGATTGCAGCCATATATGCGATTCATGAACAGTCGATTCCTACCACAAATAGCTAAGAGGTAAATAATAATTCCACCCACATAGCTTTGTTCACTCTAGCAGCAGAATGTCGAGTAATGCGGATAAGATTACTATATTAAAACTGATCCGAGAGGAAAAGGATGTGCTATTTGGCAACCAATGTTCATTCACACAATATTAAAACACAATTCCACTGCCATATTATATAAACATTACAAATTATTGGTTACATAGGAAAGCTTTCCTGTCATTTCTGTAGTGACGATTCTACAAATGTGTAGATATGCCGCCGAGTGATAATACTTATCTATTTCATAAAACAGTCTGTAGTGTAGTATTTAACACATTTGTCGGATTTTTACCTGTCGGATAAAAAGTTTTGTGAAATAACTATTTGTCAAACTGCCATACAATTCTACAAATTTGTCATGATAAATTGGTAAACTTGTCAGCTTTTATGAAACACACATTTGTCGGATTGTAAACATGTACTGAGTGGCAAGACTGCTCGATTTCCAACAAGGCGAACCGGGGTTCAATCCCCGACCGGGTCACCCATGGATTTTCGCTAGTGGGAATCGTGCCGGACGATGCAGCTGGTTGGCGGGTTTTCTCGGTATCTCCCGTTTCGCCCGTTCTTGCATTCCTGCGCTGCTCCATTCTCACCTCATTTAACCCTCATCGGCTCTCAATACCTCGTTGTTAAGAGCCGCCAAACTCTCTCGCCACTTCGCCTTTGACCAGCGCCTACCGGACACAGGAACATTCGCCAAACGGAAGCGTAATTTTGGACGCGAACGACGTGTGCGTACGACACAGTTTGAAGAGGATGTCCTTGCTTCCATCGAAGATGCACCATCTACCAGCAACCGACACATTGCCCACGCAATGGATGGCAGCCAAAGTACTGTGATATACGAGTTCTTCGCGAGAAGCAACTGCTTCCTATCACCTGCATACTGGACAAGCGGCTGGTCCGGATGATTATCCTCGTCGGCTACAATTCTCTCGGTGCTACCTACAACAGTGAAATATGCAGCAATGTTTCTCTACCTACATGCTGTGTACGGACGAGGTATGCTTTACACGCGACGATATTTTTATTATAGTAATAGCCACTCGTGGGCGAAAGCTAACCCTCACAGAACCCGCATAGGAAGCCATCAGCAGGAGTTTTGTGTGAACATCTGAGCGGGTTTTGCGCATGATCATCTCAATGGGCCGTTCTGTCCACCTTCACGACTTACAGCTGGTGTTTACCGTTTGTTCTTTGATGAGACACTGCCGTATCTCCTGGAGCCTGTTTCACTTGACGTGCGAATGTATTTGTGGTATCAGCATGACGGTACCCCAGTACATTTTGGCCGGGATGTGCGAACATATCTCGATACAGCATTTACTTACCGTTGGATTGGTAGAGGTGGATACATTGTCTGGCCCGCACGTTAGCTGGTCATTGCCTCTCGATATCTTCGTTTGGGGACATGTTAAATCATTAGTGTACGGCAAGCCCATTGACAGCAAACAATATCTGCTGGCGAGAATCACTTATGCATTTGACGGCATCTGCCACAGGCCAGGGGTATTTGGGAGGGTCGGACGTTCCTTGGAGTGACGCTGTGACGTGTGCGTTAAAGTTGATGGTCGGTACTTCGAACATTTTCTATAAGGACTACTTAGCATCAACTGATGTGCTAGGTAGTTACTTGTACTGCACTAGTCCATATGCTATTAAAGGTTCACGTGTGTTCTCCTACTAGTGTGTGAATATACCTTCCCTGGGTATAACATACCAGCCATACTAACTTTGTCAGTGTAGGTTCCATTATTCTAACGCACATAATGCGAACGGGCCAGGGATACTGTTATGCCTGCACTGGGGAACGGGGTGTGTTCTTCGAACACATTATTATGGCGTCTTTCTTGTATTTTGAATATTACGAATAAAACCTATGTTAATATCACACAAACCATGCCATTTCAATATGTCTTGAGACCAGCAACATATGTTTTGCCATGCTACATCCGATAGCATTATGTGTGATGCGTGTTGTGTGCGTGCCGAGTGAGTAACGAAATGGTTGCGACATTCATGTGTAAATTCCTCGCAAACGGCGGGGTTCAGCATGCTAACACAAGACAATCTTTGTCGTCAATTTTACCGTGCTCTTTAATGATCCAACATTGGAACCCGGATTAGGCTTGGACATCGCAAAAAATTTTTGCGACAAGGGGGTTACAACCCTTAATTTGTGCTTGATATAGTTTATTGGCAGTGACCTGGTTTGCTATGGTGACTAATATTCTTTCAACTACATATTATCCTCAATGCTATTGTTCCATTTCATATGCATTCTGTAATAGCAACTGCACTTTAGCAACATTCTCTGAGACTTATCTTGGTAGGGCCACTTCCTACAGAAGTGTAGCACATACCTTAATGGAGCAACGCGCACGGAATTCGATGTTTGACCAATGCAAGCACCACAGCGGAGGGATGATAGCAAATGTGACTGCAAGTCTAATATCAATAAGAACGTTTTACACTTGTTCCAATTTAATCTAGATATTTGTTTCCTAATCATTAATTGTACTGAGTGACGAATGTGTACAGATGCACAACACGTGTAAAACATCCCAACATAAAAATGAACGCAAATGCATCTGCACACATGGTACAAAAGAGTACAGTTGTGCTTGAAAAGCTTCACATTAGATCTTTTCACAGCATGTGCTCGATATGTTTACCATTTACAGCGCACTAAATATCTGTAAATGCATATGAAGCGAGCGACGAGCGGCTTGAAGTGTTTCTGCATAATGGCGTTGAAAGCTGGCACAATGTTTTCCTGCATGTAATCTGGCATCGTAGGACCCATGTTGTACACCCTATATTTCAATGCTCCGCATATGTAAATAGCGAGATGTGTGAGCTCGAGAGAACGAGCTTGCGATCTTAAATATCTACCATTTAAACACTACCCTGTCCTAACCACCGGTTTCGAAATGTTTCATTTACCACTTGTCTCGCCACCAAAGCAAAATGACGAATGTACAGTGTTATTCCAGAGGTGAAGGGTATGTTTCTCTGTGGAAATCGGCTAAAATACAGCCTGTATGTGTCTCTTGGATGAAGTATGGCTCTGTGCCATAGTCTCCAACGATTTCACACATGTTCAAGATGTACTGTCTCTGGCGCTCCACATGCTGGATCCAACGAGAATTCTCCGTCGCAAAGTACGCGCCCATGGTTTGTGAAGGTAGCTCCTTTGGTATAGATTATTCACGGCAAAGTGAGCACTTTTGAAAGCCCTCTCATTTGGAACAATTGTCAACAAATGTATTTTATTTTAGCCTTATACGTTAAATTCCGAGTGCGGTGCAAAATATATACTGTGTTTATTACTTAAAATGCAATATTTATTTAAAAAGGCTGTTAAAGGATAAAAGTTAGCTGAAAGTAAAAAGTAACTAGGGCCTCAAAAGTGCTCACTATCGTGAACAGCCTATAAATAGTATATCCTTCAGACAAATAGCTTTCATTACTTACATACATCACAGCAAATCTACAAAAGTGTTCATCATGCTGGATTCGCCTTAGTAGTTATTAAATGGGCATTCCAGGACAACTGGCTGCTGGCTGAGGACTCGGAGGACTCGGCCGCCATATTTAATTTCTCTTGTTTCCCTTTTCTCTCAAAAAATTTCCTTTTTCCCCTGATCTGTCCCTTTCCCCACCAAAATTTCCCTTTTGCACCTCGAAATTTCCCATTTTCCCTCGGACGACCGCACTTTCGCACCCAAAAAGTGCCCTTGCACAATCCGGTGGACAGTTGGCGCAATGCGGATGACTTTTGGAGAATACGGATGAATCAGTCATAAATTGTGTGATGGCCAGCTGCATTGTGTAACCACTCCCTGATTTTGAAAGCAAACCTCTTGCTCTGTCATTCCAGCACAGGGGTTCCCTCGACATGATGCCATGGTCACCTTGGTGTATGTTCCAGAGGCTTCTGGATGGTACTGTATAGCAAAATGGGGACTGGTAGTATGTTTTAGAGGACCCCACGGACTACCAAAATGGCGGCGTTGGTACTGACTGTCTAGTAAAATTGCTGCCAATGCAGCACTTCCTGGTCTGTCAATCCGGTCCACCATCTTGGAAGTCGTGCTGTCTAGCAAAATGTCGTCTAAAAAAAGATTGCCAATGCAGAACTTTCTGCTCTGTTAATCTGGTCCGCCATCCTGGAAGTAGCACTGTCTAGCAAAATGACGTCTAGCAAAAAATGGTGGCCGATGCAGAACTTCCTGCTCTGTCCTGGGAAACAGAGTCCTGCAGATCTTAAAAAATGGTAGTTTACAAGTTACGTTGAAATTATTATCCCAGAATATATCTACTGCATATTTACCATGCAAATTTTACTAGGCATTGTCATTAATATGCTGCAAAATTTGTTTCACGATTCTGCAATTTTATTGACAACATTGCACGTTTTAGCCCTAAATTAATTTCTGAAAGTAATTATTTATCCTAAAAATTACTTTTTTCACAAAAACATTTCCAAAATATGGCAAAATGTCTCGATCGAGTCCTTAGGGGAACAAGTTGATTCGAGGCTCTAAGCGGAATGAGCAACTTAATACTCATAGCAGTAAAAGCAGATTCGAGACTCCAAGCCATAGCCAGCAGACCAGGTGCATCAGCACACATGCACTTCGCCCTCCTCTTCCCCGACCTGAACGTCATCCTGCACCAACCATGTTCCTCCAATTCCCAATCTCTATCCTGCACCTATCACGTTCCCACCCTCTACCTCCACCCTTCCACTTTCACCGCATATAGTTAATAAAAAAAAATTGAAACATTTTTGAAAAAAATTAAATATTTACACATGGTATGTCTGGGATTCGATGGCAGTTGAAGCGACTAAGCTCTCGACACGAAGACCAGCAGACGACTGACCCCCACCACCAATCCCTCCAATTTTCATTCACATATTGCTAGTGTTTGCTTGAACTCCATCCATTCGCAACATGCCAAGCCACCTCCCCCCCCCACCCAATTTCAATCATTATATACTTTTGCTTGCTCTTCATTGCCATTTTTATGTTACCCACATTCCACCACTATATACAATCGACTATCTAGTCGACCCTCCAACTACCCAATTACCCCTTACAGTTAGTCATGGGCTTACATCACAAATCATTATTCACCTTCGTTCGACTTCCCATCCCTTGTCCACACCCATCATTTACACACTACAACTCAACCACCGCCACTACAACTAGGCTGCGCTGGCGATTTAACGAAGACAGCACATTGCTATCTCGTGATTGATTGTTGCTCAAATTATATTTAGTCCTCTGCAGATAATTAATGTAGCCAAATGTGCTTCACATCACAATTATTCGTCTGATGCGAGAGGTGACAGATCACACTCTCTTCCCTGGAGTTTTAACATTCAGTCTTGTAAGTTATTTTTGTGTTCATCTCTTCCGGCGAATTCTTCAGGGTATTATCGAACATGCTCGCAAATACACATACATTTCGCCACAAAAGTGAAAACTCTGCCTAAAATTTTGAATGCCAGCTCGGACCAGCAAGTTATTGGAATGTAGGTATAGAGTTTAGGTGTTAGTTTAATGGTATCCCTATGAAAACATCCAAACTTCTTCTTTGGTGGTACCATTGTTGACTCCTGATTGACTGCCTAAATCATCGTCGATGCTATTCGCAAACCATTCATGTTAGGCCCTTTAAATATGAATTTACATCTTCATATGCCGAATGATCTCGATTTAACTGACTATCGTCTAGCCCATTTATAAGCATATTTTACCAATATTTTACCATAATTGGTGATAGTGTAACACCCAGAAAAACCACTCGCCTACATGAAACAGCTATACCAAACAACCAATTGGAGCGGCCATACTAGCAAGCCATATGAACCAGTCATGCCAGGCAAACCAGATGAAACACCCACAGGAGCCAACCATATAAGCCATAAGGACCAACTAATCAGACGACGAACTGGCCATACCAAACGAACATTACGACCTACCAGTAAAAGAGCCATCGAGATCAGCAAACCATAATGACCAATCATGCCGACCATTCATACAGACTGACCATTACTAGACGCTCATGTCAAAGAACCATAACAAATAACCATACGAAAGGACCATATAAGCTGGCTAAGCCAAAGACTGAAACTCCACCCAAGACTATATCCAACCAAGAATGACTCCATCTAAGTCTGACTCCACCCAAGACTGACTTCGCCCAAAACTATCTTTACCAGAATGCCAGAAAAACGAACTTAGAAAAGAAGTTTTTTGGGGAATATTTTGAGAAATGAATATTTTTGAGGAATAAAATTCATATTTTAGATAAATGTTTTTTAAGATTTGTTTTAAAGAATGTGTAATATTAAGATGAATGGGAAGTATACGTGAGGAATGTTTTGGAGGAATTATGAATATTTTTGAGGATTGAGAAATATTTTTGAGGAATGAGGGAAGTAGTAGGGAAATAGTGAGTCTCTGGTAAGGGGATTGGGGAGTAGGAGTGTAGGCGCAGGGGAGCTGCAGTTGTCACATCACCCGACCGCTCTCTTGGATGTCATTAACCTTTTACCACTGACCCATGACATTTGACCTTGACATTTAACCCCAAAACCCCCAATAAAACCCCTAAAAATAACTAAAAAACAAAAACATATCAAAAAATTTCAAAATATTCGAAAAAAATATTAAAAATTATTTAAAAATATTAAAAAAGGATAGTAAAAAATTAAATTTTTTCCCAGAACAGGCAAGGTGGACTTGTGACTCCGGCGAGGTGGATCAGTGACTCCGAGCCGTAAGAGCACGACCTATTGTCTTTGACCTTTACATTGACTTTTGACATAGCATATGCAAAAAATCCAAAAAAAAATGCAAAAAATTACACAATAATAAAAAAAATTCGAAAAATTTCCAAAAAATTGTATATAATTAAAATTATTATGAAATTTAATAAATATTAATTATTAAAAATAATAATAAATTATTTTTAAAACTTAAATTTCATAAGACTCCACCACCCTCACTTAACAAATTAGTCGGCAGGCCTCCACCCCCTCGCCCATACCCAGTCAGCCATCTTGGTAGGCGACTGCCATCTTGGTAAGCGACCACCATCTTGGTATAATCACTTGTCCACCATCTTGGAAATCAGTGCCGATTAAAAATTGATATTTTGCCTTTGATTCTTGACCCCTGACTTTGACCCCATGATCTTGAATGACCTTGAAAACCAAAACTCGAGAGTAAATACATGAAAGTCAACAAGCATATGAGATTACATACTTATACCACCGTATTGGATGCAGATATACTCAACATTGGCCCCATGAACTCGAATGATCTTGAAAAGAAAAGCTTGAGAAAAAATACATAAATGTCAACAAGGATATGACGTAATAGTCTACTACCGCTATATTATTTGCAAACTAACTCGACCTTCACCCAATGACCTTGAATGGTCTTAAAAATAAAAGCTTGAGAAAAAATACATAATATTAAACATATTATATTTGAGACCACTATCACCATATTATATGCAGGTGAACTTGACATTGTATGTTTATGTGACTAAACCAGGCCCATCATACTTAAAGCGACCACAGACATGGTTATGTTATAATCATGGTAGGGATCAGCAATTATATATGCTTAATTTGTATATATTAATATTTCAATACTGCCAGGATATGGAGACTTGGAATGTACGAAGGCAGTTAGGACGATAAATCATTCGTACTTTTCACAGACATCAATCCACATCCCATTGCACACGAATCCACACACTAATCCACGCCATTCCACACTACTTCACACCTATACACACCAATTCAGACACCAATCCAAACCAATTCACACCAATCCACACCAATTCACACCAATCCACACCAATTCACACCAATCCACACTAATTCACACCAATCCACACCAATTCACACCAATCCACACCAAACCACCCCCAAATCCACTCCACACCACAAATCAATCCACGCCAATACGCACACCAATTCACGGAAATCCACACATATCCACACACCATTCCACACACTAATATAAACTCCAATCCGCACCAATCAATCCCAATCCTTCAATCAATCCCAAAAATTTGATCAATCTTAGCAATCCATGGGCTTGTCGGATGCCTCTATTCACACAAATAAGAAAAAAAAAAACGATTCACCTACTATCTTAAAAATTTGTACATGTTGACAGAATTAATATTTGTGTATGTATGCAGCTATCCGTGCATTTTTATACTAAAGTTATTATAATTTTTCTATTTAAAGGTCTTGCCGTTTATGAGCGAGTGCTGATAGCATCTCTTTAAAGTTTTAAGGAATAAATAGCTACAACACACAAAAAAACGGAAAAAACAATTATTTTATAATAATAATTTATTATTATTTTGTAATTACATTTTCAGAAGAAAACAGTTCATCACATCAGCTGATGTAACCCCGATCCTTAAGTTATCTTATGATTGAAACCACCTATTTCAAGGTCGGGTAATTCGCAAATTGTTACTTATCGAGCAAATATATGTCTGTCTACAAGTTTGTTGGGATCTTTGGTAAATATATCATCAGTATACTACGCGTCTTCTGCTTACTTCACATCACTTGTCGAAGAAAACTCGTTGGGGAAATGTGTTTGACCGTTGAGGGAATAATCATCGTCTTCAACACTATCACTGTCGTCATAGTCATCATCAATGCTGTCTTCATGATCGTCTTCTCTTCCTGCTTCATAAGGTTTACTTTTCTTTGTAGCAGGAGTTTATGTTAATCAGCATTCAGAGCTGATGGTCGTTTATTTTGAAGTTCGTCGACTTCACACGAACATCTTGCAAGTGTAGGTTCTGCACAATCCGACCGCACTTCACTCATTCCGTCTTTAGCATTAACTGGCTCGTCATAATTGTCTGCGGAAAAAGTACCAATTGATGTAGCGGGAGGTATTGATGACATCACTTGCAGGCTCCCTGTGGACGGACCCTTGGAGATCTATCTGCCATCATTATGTCACCTGGCAAAAGCTGCATGTGACCATTGTCTTAATGATTCATCGCGCAAAAAGGTCTGTTCATACAGGCTGCTCTCTCATGTCGTCGATCATTTTGACCATAGGTAATCGCAGAATACACACTGGAGACAACCAGTTAGCGATGCTGCAGGTCGTGGCTCTATGTTGGTTGAGGTCAAAAGCAGACCTTCGTTTTCGCAATTCACCTTTGTGGTAAAACGAGAGAGCGCTTCCAAATAGACGTTTACCTCACGGAGTAAACATCAACCATCATTTATTCTTTATAAATGCGGATCTTTTAGCAGTAAAGAATCTAGCTTGGGACCACAAAAGAATTTCCCCCATAAAATTTATGCGTAAAAATTGGAGAACTCTGAGAAAACTAAAATATTTTCAATTTATTTTATACATAATTATGTATAGACATAGTTATATAAGTTGTAAATATAACATTATTTTCAATTAATTTTTTTCATTAATATGTAAATCTATAAACATATGAGAATATTAAATTATTTTCAATTTATATTATACATAACTATGCTTATGTATAGGTTTATAAATGTGTTTAGGTATAAGCATATACATATGTAAATATAACTTTTTTTCAATTTATCTTAGCCATAACTATGTACATTTAAATATGGAAATATATAGTTAATTTCAATTTATCTTATATGTAATTATGTACATATAAATATGGGAATATAATAAATTGTTTAAATTTCTATATATAAGTATGTATATTTAAGAATGGGAACAAAATATATTTTTTATTCGTTTTATGTATAATTATGTATACATAAATGTATATAAATATGTAAATATAAAATTGTTTTAAATTAATTCTACAGATAATTTTGTACATATAAATGTATGAATATAAAATTGTTTTAAATTGTATGTATAATTATTTATATATAAATATCGGAATATACAAGCATATTTAAATAACATATTGTTATGTATGTAACTGCGTGTTTTCTTGGGCGAAAGAGTATTTAGGTTTTCTCAGAGTGCTCCCATTTTTTCATATAAATTTTAAGGGGGAAATTCTTTTGTGGCCACAAGTTAGACTCTTCCCTGCTAAAAGAACCTCATTTATATTGAAAAAATACCAATTGATGTTCTGACTCCCTGAGTTAAACATTGGTTTGGAAGTGCTCTCTCGCTATACCACATAGATGAATTGCAAAAACGAAGGTCTGCCTTTGACATCAACTAACATGGAGCCACGACCTGCATCATCGCTAACTCGTTGCCTCCAGTGTAGATTCTGCGATCGAGTGTTCACCTATGGTCAAAATGCTCGACGACATGAGAGAACGGCCTGTATGAAGATATCTTTTTGCTCGCTGAAGCATTACAACCATGGTCACATGCAACTTTTGCAAGATGATACAATGAAGGCAGATAGATCTGCAAGGGTTCGTCTACTGGGAGCCCGCAAGTGATGTAATCAATACCTCCTACTACATCGTTGGGTACTGTTTCCGAAGACGATTATGAAAAGGGGGTCAATGCCAAAGACGGAATGAATGCAGTACAGTCAGTTTGTGGGGAACGTACACTTGCAAGATGTTTGCGTGAAGTCGACGAACGTCAAAATAAACGACCGTAAGCTCTAAATACTGATGAAATTACAACTCCTGCTGCAAAGAAAAGTAAACCTGATATTTTGTTAAAGCAGGAAGTGAAAACGATCATGAAGACAGCATTGATGATGACTATGACGACAGCGATGATGTGGAAGACGATGATTATTCCCTCGACGGTCTCACACATTTCCCTAACTAGTTTACTTCGACAAATGATGCGAAGAAGGCAGAAGACGCCGAATATACTGACGATATGTTTACCGAATATCCCAATAAACTTGTAGACAGACCTAGATATTCGCTCGATAAGTAATGTGGGGCTTACTCGACCATAAAAGAGGTGGTTTCGATCATAAGATAACTTAGGTATCAGGGTTATATCAGATGATATGATGAACCGCTTTCTTCTGAAAATGTAATTACAAAATAAAAATAAATTATTATAATAAGATCATTTATTTTTCCGTTATTTTTTGTGTGTCGTATACTTTTATCCATCCCAACTTTAAAGAGGTGCTATGAGTACTCGCTTGTAAACGTTAAGATCTGCAAATAGAACGATAGTAAATACTTTAATATAAAATGCACAGATAGCTGATTGCATACAAAAACATTAATTCTGTCTACATGTACAGATTTTGTAGAAAGTTGGTGAATATTTTTGTTATATGTATGGATAGAGGCAACCGACAAGCCCATGGATTGCTAAAGTTTGATCGAAGCGTTGGGATTGATTGAATGATTGGTATTGATTTGTGTGTATTGGTGCAGATTGGTGTGGATTGGTGCGTATTGGTCTATGCATTTGTATGTGGATTGGTATGTGCATTGTTGTGTGGATTGGTGTGTGGATTGGTTGGATGAGAGTGTCTATTAGTATAGATTTGTGTGTGGATTGGTGTGAATTGGTGTATGGATGGGTGTGGATTGGTGTCTGAGAAGAGCACCAATAATTTTTGGCCTAGCTGCCCTCGTACAAACCAAGTCCCCATAGCCTGGCAGAATTGAAATTTAAATTAATGCCAATTAAGCTCATATAAATGCTGATCTATAACATGATTGTAACATACTCGTGAATGTGGTCGCTATTAGTCCGATGGGCCTGGTTTAGTCACTTAAACATACAATGTCAAGGTCACCTGCATATAATATGGTGGTAGTGGTCTGTAGCATAACATGTTAGCTGACTTTTATGTATTTTCTCGAGCTTTTGTTTAAAAGGTCATTCAAGGTCATGTGGTATTTCGAGGTAGTCTGAATCTAATATGGCAATAGTAGTCTAATGTCATATATTTGCTGACTTTAATGTATTTTATTCGAGTTTTTGTTTTCCAGGTCATTTAGGTCATGGAGTGAAGGTCCAGGTAGTTTTTATCTAATATGGCGGTATTAGTATGTATTGTCATGTGCTTATTGACTTTAACGTATATTTACTCGAGGTTTGGTTTTGAATGTTATTAAAGGTCATGGGGTCTAGGTTGAGTTTACCTGCATCTAATATGGCGGTGGTAGACTGTAATGTATTATACTTGATGAATTTATGTATTTTTCTAGAGTTTTTTAATTCAAGGTCATTCAAGGTCTTGGAGTCAAAGTCAAGGTCGCAGGTCAGGGGTCAAGGCTCAAGGTCCAAGATCAATTGCTAATGGCCACTGGCTTCCAAGATGGTGGACAAGTGATGTATACAATGATGACTGTCACCTGCAAAGTTGGTGGTCGCCTACCAAGATGGCGGTCACCTACCAAGATGGTGGTAGCCTACCAAGATGGCAGTCGGCTATCAAGATAGCTACCTGGGCATGGGCAACGGAGTGGAGTCCTGCTGACTAATTTGTGAGGTGGGGGAATTGGGTGAATCTTCAGGGAATTAGTTTTTTTTTCTCAATAATTTTTAAATAATTTGTAATAATTAATTTTAGTAAATTTACAAATAATTTTTTATGATTTGTTTTTTGGAGATTTTTGTGATTTGCTTTGCATTTCTTTCTTTTCAAGGTCAGATCGCGGTCAAGGTCGAAGGTCGTAGGTCATGCTCTCCTGGCTCGGAGTCACTGGTCCACCTCGCCGGAGTCACGAGTCCACCTCGCCTGCTCTGGGAAATTTTTTATTTTTAGAAATCTGTTTTTAATAAAAAAAATTTTAAAAATTTCGGATTTTTTGGGATTTTTTTTGGGGTTTTTAGGTTTTTCAGGGATTTTTTTTGGGAGTTTTAGGTTTTTTGAAGTTGTAATATCTACTGCCAACACATAACCACATTTGCCTTCCATTTGATAAGATAGTACCACACGAAAAATTATGTTTTAGGTATGTCAGGATCTTATTTTAAAAATAGCGGCCATATAGCTATTTCAGTTATGTATGTATATCCGGGTGAAAGGTCTAGGTCAAAGTTCATGGGTCAGGGCTAAAAGGTCAATGACATCCAAGATGGCGGTCGGATGATGTAATAACATAGTGGTTACCCGGCTCCAGGGCTCTTGCTCTCCAATCCCTTGCCTCAAACATGCTATTTTCCTAATACTGAGGGATATTTTTTAGGAATATTTTTGAAAAATAAGAAATATTTTAAGGAATATTTTTGAGGAATGAGGAATATGTTTGAGGAATATTTTTGAGGAATATTTTTGAGGAATATTTTTGAGGAATGAATATTCTTTAGGAATGAGATATATTTTAGATAAATATTTTTTATGTATGTTCTAGAGGAATGATAAATATTTTGAGGAAGGGGAAGTATTTGTGAAGAATGTTTTTGAGGAATTGTAAATATTTTTGTGAGATCATTTTCCTGTTTGGGTGTCTGTGTGTGTAGGTGTGTGCAAAGGTGTGTGCTTCTGAATGTGTGTGTCCCCATTTAATTTTAAACACATAAACCGAATGTAATTAAACTAAGTACGCATATACTACCATAAACCGAATGTAATTAAACTAAGTACGCATATAGTACTATGTAAGGTCATCTGAATATTTTAGTTTTCGACCACACTGGGCACTTACAAAATTAAATCGGTATTGATTACATGCTTTCGACTATAAAGCATACTAAACTAGAATGCCGCAATTTGAATATGATTGTTTGACATTAAAATATACCAGTGTACACCGTCCGTCGCAGTACTATACGTTTACAATCTTTGGTAGTAATCTGCCTGTATTAATGAGGGATATTTTGTCTGCCATTTTGTAAGATATATATATATATATATATATATATATATATATATATATATATATGTGTGTGTGTGTGTGTGTGTGTGTGTGTGGAATCAACTTACAGATGATTCCAACCAAAGTGGACAATCAAAAAATACTGCAACAGGCGGTGCAAACTTATGTGTTTAGAGTAGTTGAAGCACTTATTTTCAAAATGGTGACTATACAAAATGACGGGCAAGCTATGCTTCAGCTAGATACATTTGATAGTTATTATATCACCTTCCACTGTACAAAGATAAGTTGTAATTTACTATATGCTTTTGACGGATTTAAAACAAATTTTGTATGCTGACAGCGCAAGTTGTAAGAATTGAAGTCAGTGGTGAATATTGTTGTTGGTCCGCGATTTTAAAAGATAGCACTAAATGAATTAATGAAGTTTTTGCGTAATATCTCGGTAAAAAATTGACAGATTTATAACAAAATTGGCAAACACGTAGTACCGGGGCAGTTGATATGTAAAAAAATATGTTTCAAGTATGTCAGGCGCTTATTTTCACAATAGCTGCTATCTAGCTATTTTATAATAGTACGCTATATCATAGAATCAATGTTATCAATTCTAACTTAACTTTATATGCTGCGAGTTCATATAACAAACATCCTATGTGTCTACACAGAGCCTCATTTTCCTCCATTTTGTAAAATAGTTAAAGCCAAATAAATAAAATTTGTATTTCATATCTCGGGTAACAATTTACCGATTTTTATCAAATATGGTAAACAAGAAATACTGGAGTAGGTTATGTTAACTGATATGTTTTAGGTATGTCAGACTCTTATTTTAAAAATAGCGGCCATATAGCTATTTCAGTTTTATATGTATATCGTCAAAACCATGTAATTAATTCCAATGAAACTTTGTATGCTAACTGTATATATTAGAACCATCAAATTTATCCAGACAAAATCTCTGTTGTATGACTTTACAAATAAATACTACCCGATATTTCCGAAAAACAACAGATTTCTACCAAATCTGGCAAATAAGTAGTACTATAGCAGGCCATGTAAACTGATAAACTTTCATTGTATTAGACACACATATTTTTGAAAACGGTGGAAATATAAACATTTTACCTCAGAATTTTTAATCTACGAAACTACAAAAACATTTCACTTAACTTTGTATGCTGACAGTACCGATTATACCCACATTATTGTCTCTTAAAAGCATCATTACACCGCCATTTTGTAAGATAGCCCCTCATGAAATAATACAATTTTTATGTCGTGTCTCTAGAACCAATCTACCTATTCATACAAAAATTCACGAAGTGTTGATACAGTAGGGTAGGTATACTAATATGTGTTATGTGCAGCAGGCATGTTTTAATGGAGTTTATATAAATGGTTAAGATTTATATGTTATATCTATGAAACGTTTTAACAAATTTTCAACTAAATGTTGTACACAAACAGTATTAATTAGAAGTACTATTTGTGCTTACAGAGATTTACTTTTACCGGATTTTTGCGAAATAGTGCCAGGTGAGTAAATTTAACCATATTTTCCATATTTCCGAGAAAATTCAACTAATTTTCACCAAATATTGCACAACTACAAAAGGCCATGTAAAGTTAAATGATATAAATAGAGCCAGACATTAACTTTCGAAATGGCGGCTATATATATATATAGTTGACATATATTTGACAATTTAACCACATTCAATTAAATGTTTTATCCTTGTAGTTTCCAATGCCTATTAGAAACATCCTATACAGAAATTATTTTTAGGCAGCTTTTATTATATATCCCTGTTAAAAAAAATTTTCATCCCATACCGTGGAGACTAATCAATCTATTTCCACCAAAATTTTCGCACAAGTGACGTTATGGTAGGTCATGTAAACGTATGCGTTTTTAGTGGCTCAGACACTTATTTTCAAAATGATGGCCGTGTAGATATTTCAGTTTAGTGAACCCTATTATTCAAAACACTAAACTGATTAAATCCGAAGTTGATGCTCCGAATCCTAACTCCGTGATGCATTTGATTGCAGGCTAGCTTAATTTCACGTGTTTTTCTGGAATCGAATCCCCGCTAAGTCACTCGTGTATTTTAACTGTGTTGGTATTATTTCACATGTTTCTGATTTCATCTATGATGATATTTCTGTCAATCAGACGTCGACGCCTACCTACCATCTAAGCTTTGAAGAATTTCATTATAATTTATTTGCGTCCCTGTAGAGGCAAAAAAAGGCTCATTATTTATAGGTAAATTGTTATTTTATTCGATGCTGTTTTCTAAAATAGAGGATTAATAACAGTATAAATATCAAAATTTAATGCCTAAACGATGCTCTGCCAGCATACACAATTAGGTTTAAATCGGTTTGATGGCTCTCGGGAATGACATAACAACCTAAGTATTAAAATGGCCGCCCTTTTTAAAGTAAGTGTCTAAAGCGGTCGAAACTATACAAGTCACGTGTACTTACTAAGTTCTATATGTGAACTGAGTTTTATGAAATTCGGTTAAGGTGTTCAAAAATTGAAATGGGAACACACACACACACACACACGCAGGAAAGTGATCTTATAAGGCTTTCTTTCGGAGAGTAGACTAAAAATAGGTTTTCCGTAAGGAATATTTTATTGGCATTCATCGTTCAATGCCAGCGGATACGAGGCATGTTTCATCAAAGAAAGTTGTAATAAATTTTGACAGTAAAATGCTGAATTATATTTGCGGGCATTACTTAGTCAAAAGTAACGCAGGCTGCACAATGAGGAAACTGGCTCCATTAAACAAGAACCCGAAGTTTTATGAAATCATCCCATATACAATACATTACGTTTCATGAAATCAAAGTTTCGTTTGTTTCGACACATGGTTTAATGAAATTTGTAAAAATGGCTTTATGCATCTTCTGTTTTATGTGGTTGCTTGTTCTGTGCTGCTTTTGAGATTGTTTCCGTGGGGCCTCCCCCCCCCCCTTTTTTTTTGAGGTGGCAAAATATGAGGAACGTTTAAATGTTCAGTTAGTGGAAGCAGTAGAAAGCCAGCAATCTATATATTATCTTCACCGGAAATAATATAGCAATGGGGACAAAGTTCAAGCTACCTGGGAAAGTGTTGCAAAATAAGTTGAAAGTGCAGTTAAAACAAATGTTTTTTTTTAATACGTTACAAATATTTCAGTAGATACTATACGATCATAACACTACTTATTCTATCTCAGCCACATACTCACAATTTTCTTCGAACACTGGCCATTGCGAAGTGATAGGAACGACAGTCATTAGAATGTTATAGTGAAGTATTCCTTAATACGCTTTGCTGAGGCCAGTTTTAGATCTGGAATCAAATGCTCCGTATTAGGACCCTGAGTGCATCGAATTGTAGACTAATTATTATTTTTGGTTATACCCTTCTCTTTCTGCAATGGAAATGTAATTGTGTAAAGCACATTCACACTTTGATCTTACACAAATTTCTGAACAAGAAATTGGAATTTCGAATTTTATACGGAACTTTGACATGAGCATTCCACTGTTTCACGAGCTAAAGGCAGTACGAACATAAAAATTTGCTTTTCATTATTAAAATTAGCTTTTGGATGTGACCGTAAGGTAGGTTTTAAGACGTAATGCCTCATATCTGTAAAATTAAATAAGATACATCGACTTTGCATTTACTGAGTTCTAGTGTTTATGCTGGTGGTGAATGAAGACCTCCTTTTTCCAGCCAGTGATTTAAAAGTGCAGAACGGAATACATCCCCATCTCTGATTCTTTCTTGATACCCCACAATATAATATCAAAACAATCATCAATCATAATATAAATAGAGAAATTTCAATTACAAATAACATTTTGTGATGCTGTGTTTTTAATTTCTTTTCACACATGCATGATTGCCGTCAATTGATCAAACACAATGAGGATAACTCCATAATTGTTGACGGCTACGTTAAATATTCCACATGTTCATATCTGAGACTGACATACAGGATGTTTTAAAAATACATGAAGGAATTCAAACAAGGGCATCTATGGGCTAACATAAACATTAAATTATAGTAGCATAATGTTTGGAACACGCACCTGGTAAATTGAAGTTAACAAAATAGCACTTGGATTCCGCAACTTCACGTACCGGCGTGCACAACATGGTTGCATGTCATGTTGGCGAACGGAAATGGCACGTCAGAAGGAAACTGCTGGTACATAGGCCACCACGAAAATACGCGTGGACCCTACATCGCCAATAACGCGGTTTGCGTGTTGTAATTAAAGTGCAATCACTCCTGGCAGCCTTTAATACTCAATTGTTTTATCCTATTGCCCATATATTTCGACACACGTGTACTAATAAACACCCACTAGCTGCGCCGACGTACAGCGAAGTTATGATTTTCTAGTATGTGCAGGCGCTCTATGCCAGGCGCGTCAGTTAAGTTCGCCTTCGTGATAGGCAACTTGCACGCACGCAGGAACGTTAAGTTGCGGACTCTCGGCGCTGTTTCCTTAAATTCAATTTTAATTTTAAAATACTAAGACGAATATTCGGAAAATTTTGCAATTAGGATTTATTGTTTTTATTAGTCCATAGATGCTATTGATTGGATTTCGACAGGTAATTTAAAAACACCTTGTATATTCCGGTTGTAAACAGGCCAATAAACAATAACATCGGTTTTCTCAACTCCAAGTAAACAAACGGTCCGTTCTTCTCACATAAAGTCTTGTGCCAAACATTTAAGGCTGCTGCCTGTAGTCAGCTATCTGGAAAATAACAATAATACCACACGATTAATACCTAATGTTTCGTTTCAGGGATGAATTCCAAAGAAACTTGTAGAAATATATGGGTCGTATTTACTCGGAACCTGAAAAAAACTATCTAGTGTTTCTAAGGAAAAAATAAAGCCATGGACTATTCTACAGAATACGATATTCTTAAAATCGTATGTAAATATTAAATCAGAATATCTACCCGGTAATCTTCCATCACTGGTCCCCACAAGACACGTATACATTAAAAAAAAATCCTATTTTCACTGAAACGTGTAGAGATGAATCACCTGATGTGGCATGTCATGTAGCGTGTCATGAGCCACCTTGTCAAAATTCTGAGAACCAGGAACTATCAACTTCGTTACAGGTTTAAAAAATTACTTAGATTATTATGTAATCGAAACAAGTTTCAATGGAATTTTCTCCAAAGAAATATAAAAATTCTAACAATCTAATACATTATCAATCTTTAATAAATTACACTAAGTCTAAGTCGACGAACTCAAATTGAAGTACTGCTAAACGGGCCAGCTTCCAGTGGCGCAGTTGGTTGGTGCACCGTCGCTCTGGGGTACGGGAGGTTCTGGATTCGAGTCCCAGGTAGGACATAGGTGTTAGTTTCAGTTAGGTCATAAGTTAGTTTGTAAGCCGTCCTCTGATACGCCTTAAAACGTAATACCGGCGGACATTAATAAGATTTATAAAATAAAATACTGCTAAATGACCTATTCCACTAGCCAACGCGCTGATTTGAGCTAAACAAATCGTGTTCAATTAGGATTTCTCGGCTTGTGGTTCTCAAATCGAGTGAAATAATTCTCGGTTCTCTAACATCAACGCCAATTCTTCCACACAAAACACGTTAAAACGAACTTCACGTACCTCATCGTAATGGAGAGATTTTTCCGCAGCCTTCGAAGTCAATCTGAAGTTGGTACCATTCATTGTTCTCTCAGGCCCAACAAACTCGATCAAACAGGGGCTTCGATATTTTGAAAATCCTTCGGGATTTTTCCTCATCTCCACACTTGGGCTGTCGCATAAGTGCTGTGTAACCGATTGTGTACTAAATATGAACACAGTATTTTCATGTCATTTTATTCTTATTTCGCATCCACATCACCAAGTGGACGTCTTGAAACTGATAAAAAAACAGAGTTTCCTCGATTTATAGGTTTTCATTAAATTAGTTGCGGAAAATTTTTCTATTTGTCATGAAACTTGTCCTTGAAACCAGTTGCCTCATTGTGCGCCCTACTTAAGTATTCCGTATTACCTACGCCTTGCTGCTTATAAATTTTAAGGAAATTGTTTAAATTATATGAACAGGCAGCAATTACTGTCTCTAATTGTAACATTATATATAGGGGTACAAAAATATTTATTAGTCTAAGTCACTTATAATTGAACAAAACGTAGAACTTTGGCCGTTTCTAACTCTTGGGCCACGTTATCATTAGAGACAAAAGAAAATGGCGAAACATTTTTGAGCCAACATATATTCCAAAGCACTGTAGCTTCCTGATCCTTTTACGATGGGATAATGAATTACTTACTAGCCTCGACACTTTGCAGACCATTCCTAAATGTTCTGGCTTAGAGTTTCAGAATTGTCATTGCCACAGATGAAAGGGAAAGTTACTACATACAAACACTACAACCAATAACGGAAGAAAAAACTGGCATGTTAGGAGAACTTTGGAACTTAAGAAACAGTCAATGTTATCCACGGTAAGCCATCGTATCTAGTTTCTACACTATTGTTTGTGAAAATTGCAACACCCATAAAGAATGGCCCGAATGAATCCAGACTCGGAGGATGTGTAGAACAGTTTACCAGCAATAAGTGATTACGATTGCATAGATATGGCTTACACGTAGGCCCAGCAGCGCCCTCTCTTGTGTGACCGGAAAGGTCAGTGTTACGCCAAGCTCAGTAAGAGAATGGCCGTTAAACGCAGTAAAATTAAGAGCCAGTATGCCTCGTCGACGTCAAAGGGTGCCATATAAGCAGGTGAGTGAGTTCGAACGGGATAGAATGATCGGTGTCCGAGAAATGGGTTTGTGATACCGTGACATGATGCGTTGGGGGACTGGTGGATAGAAGAGGGTCGTACGCAGTGACGAGCGGGTACTGAACCACGCAATGTGACCACAGAATGGGATGACAGCCATCTTGCCCGCATGGCCGTAACGGATCGTAAAGCCTCGCCTCGCCCACAGTGTTGGCTCGACAACGGAGCACTGCAACGGGTGTGGACCTGTCCGCGACGACAGATTCGACGCCGCCTGCTACGGGCTGGACTGGTGGCACGCATGCATTGCGTCGCCTACCATTGTGCAGAAACCACAAACGCTTCGGAGGGACCGTGGTGGCCGAGCGGTTAGTCCGCTCGCCTTCCACCAAGGCGAACCGGGTTAAATACTCGGCCGGGTCACCGGATTTTCGCATGTGGGAATCGTGCCGGACGATGCCGTTGTTTGGTGGGTTTACTCGGGGATCTCCCGTTTCCCCCGCCCTTTCATTCCGGCACTGCTACATACCTCAATCACCCCCATCGGCTCTCAAGACCTCGCTGTTAAGAGCCACCCACGTCTCTTCAATCTTCACAAACGCCTGAGACTGTAATAGTCACGTGAACGCCATCGCTCGCGTTCTGAGTGGCAAAATGTAGAGTTTTCAGACGAGTCCCTCTTCAACCTGTCCTACAGTGATGGCCGCATACGTGTTAGACGAGATCCTCTTCAACCTGTCCTACAGTGATGGCCGCATACGTGTTAGACGAGATCCTCTTCAACCTGTCCTACAGTGATCGCCGCATACGTGTTAGACGCTACTGCGAAGACCGCAGTCTGGTAGGCTACATTGTGGAGAGGCATAGCGGACAAATGCCAAGTGTGTTGGTTTGGGGTGCAATTGGATACGACATGCGATCTCGACACCTACGTATTGAGTGCAATCTGAACCGCAACCGCTACATCAGGGAGCTTTTGGAATCCGAGGTATTGCCCATTGGTGTTGAATTTTACACAAACGTTAGGTATAATCAATATAAATCAATCATTATTAGTTACAGTAGAATCTTATACTTTCGTAACAACATTTTCATTTTAATTACGCCGATAATTACTTTGGGGCAGCCGCAGTTTAGTGATCAGACTCACCTCACTTCACCCTCATCGGCTCTCAAGACCTCGATGTCAAGAGCCGCCCAAATCTCTCCACTCAACTCCGCGATAATTAAGATGTCATACGTTTTATTTGGGCGTAGTTACTTCTTTTTTTTCGTAGTGGCCACAATTCTTCAGGTTTTTAAACACGTTGAGTGCGGCACATGTTAACCGACATCCGAGACAAGTCAGAAGATTATCACACGTATCCACAACTTCACAGAGTATACATAATTTATGTTTGTCACTGAATTTCCACAAACCCATTGTCCTATTGGTCCACACTTCACTGGAAACATTACTGATCAGCGGTCAGTTCACAGTGTATCAACGAAATGTTCCTTCCTATAGCCTGTTCACGGTAAACTGAGAACTTTTGAGTGTCCTGTTTAGGATCGCTTCTCGGATTACGCTATATCCTCCTACCATATGCTGATTTGTATTGTATTGTAAAGGGCTTTTTAACGTCTCCAGTTTTATGCTTGAAAACGTAACAGGGGACGGCTTACAGACTAAATTATAACGTAACTGAAATTAACACCCATGCCTCATCCGGGATTCGAACCCAGAGCCTCCCGCACCCCAGATCGGTGGAGCACCAACCGACTGCACCACGGGAGGTCGGCCACATGCAAATTTAACATTGCCATGGAAATAATCACTTTATTCATGCGGCTTCCGAGTGAAATCGTGGGATAGTTGCTCTAGTAAATGTGATACTTACATGCAAATTCTTAATATAATCCAATCGCAGTTACTTCACACTTTTCTGTAGCACTACTAAAATTCTACTTCCAGGATATTCCTCCGTCTTGGGCAAACTATGCTTAACTACAACTAGAAAATTACACCAAAGGACAACGCGCCGAATTCGTGCGCACTCAGTTGTAATAATATTTAGCATGAGGATTATTTCTCACTATTTGCTACCAGAACAATTTTTTTCTCACTGTTTTCATTCATATTTATTATAAATTACAAAAAAAAAAAAACTTAAACTTCAATTATAACGAAAAATCAAATACTTTTATTTAAACATAGGAATAAAACGCTTGTGATAAATGACATTTAGGAAATAACTAAACACGTCGTATATCAGGTGATTTTTCAGAGTTTTGAGTCAAAGAGTGTAAACAAACCGCGAATAGACTATAGAGTCTATTCGCGGTTTCTTCAAACTTTTTGAAACAAACATATGAAAAGTCACCTCATGCATGATGTACTTTGTGTTTCCTAAAAATGTCATGAATCACAAGCGTTTTATACTTATGTTACCATAAAAGTACCGCATCATTAGATTAATTAAAATTTTAGATATGTTCATTTTTATATAAATTATAATATTTTATAAAAATTAGATATGATTAAAAACAGGGAGAAAAAATGTGTGCTGGTATAACCTAGTAAGAAATAATTGTTATTCAAAATATTATTAAAGTGATTGCGCACGAATGCTGTGTGTTAGTCCCTTTGTCATTATTTCCTATAGTTGGTTAAGTTTTCTTTGCATGAGGCGGCGGAATATACTCGAAGTATAACTTTAGCAGGGCTCCAGAAAATTTGGAAGTAACAGTGAATGAACTATATAATGCAAATAAAACAAGAAACTTAACTCCATTGCTCATAACTTCATATATTAAGCTCGCAATTCTATGCCGAGTTTTAGTACTAGGTTTATTTCTCTGTAACTGGGGCCAGAATTCCAGTGTGCACTGTAAAATACATGTAGTCAGGGCCAATTGCATACTCGGAATTTAATTTTTGGAGTAGTTGAAACTCGAATTCTGAAGTGATAACTTTACACAATAAAAAACACATTCTCCTTGTGTAAAATACACTGCTCAAAAAAATTAATTTAGTGTTGTCTTCAGATGTTCACACCCACATGATACTCATACATATTGAAATGAAAACAGACACGCAATGAGAACAAACCATTTCTTTTCAACAGTTGAGAATCGAAATGGAAATCGTTCTTTGGACACTCAACACACGACACATGTAAAAAAACAAAGTGGTCCCTGGTCATACACCGAAATGGCTATGGGGTTTTAGTAAGGCGTATTGCCACCTCCTCGCATGGATAACAGCTCCACAACGTCTTCTCATTCCTGTGACAAGGTGTCGCACGTTCAGTTGATGCAGACGTCCCCACACTTCCAGTCTTCCAGAAGGGCGTCTTCAAGGGCTTGTAGTGTTTGCGGTGGTGGATTTCTCGCTCGGATGCGCTGCTCCAGTTGCTCCCAGATGCGTTAGATCGGATTCATGTCGGGACTTCTGGATCGCCACTCTATTCGTTGCATGTGGTGCTCTCGCAGGAATCTCCGAGCGATGTTGGCATCATGCGCTCCAGCATTATCATGCATTAATACTCCGTTTTCTTGACGTTACCTCACGTGAGGAATGGCATGTGATACAAAGATCTCGTCAATGTACCATCGAGCGGTTAGGGATCCATTGCGAGTGATCAGGAGATCGGTTTTCGTGTCAAACCTTATACCTACCTACGACATATCAGATCCACCTCCATGACCAACCGTAGATTGTACAGCTGTCAGAGGAAATCGCTCCCCACGTCTTCTCCAAACTCGCAGACGACCTCCTGAACGATGTAACGCGAAACGGGATTAATCTGTACAACATTGCTCGGAACGTCTTAAGACGTCACCAATGTTATTGTTTTTTGAACTCTTTGTGGTTCAATTTCAACTGCACGCTCAAGGGAAACTTATCGCAATTGTGTAATTGAATTTTCAGTACATTATATAATTTCTTGGTAATTTTCCAAATTTTTCCATATGTATATGTATGTATGTGTGTGTGTGTGTAGTTGGGAGGGTCCGCAGTCTCGTCGACACTCTCCTTGAACATGCTTCTGTTTAATGCAGAGCTTTTTCCATGTGTTTATTTCTCAATTGTTGACTGGGCAACGTATAAGGTACGTAACATTCAATCCATTCTGTTAACTCGAGCAATTTTAAACTCCCTGTGTTGCCGACGGCGCCGCCAATGGAAACTCATCCAAATCAGCGAACTTGACTGCAGTTCTGTTTGAAACTGCACCACTCGCATCAATAAAACTCTAGTTATTATTTTAGTTGCTGGTCTTATGCTGGTTAAACATAAATTGCTACTGATTAGTCGCTAATTGCACCGACCTGTCAGTGAAACTTCAGGGCATTCGCATGATTCACCATCTCGATAGCTGTATATTCAGTTAAATAAATCTACTCATTGAAATCACTTGTACACTCTGTTGCGGCAGCATGAAGAGGGCCTTAATAAATTGTCATGTACATCGCGGTATGAAACCGACCTTAGACTTCAAACAAATCCAGGATTGTGTCATAAGACTGCAACACGACAACACCCCCACAACTGAAGCTGAAAGTAGGCCAGTTGTCTAATGTAAAACAAGGGATTGATATATACCAGCGCGAAGCGAGGGTAGGAACTTTTTCTACGACAGCTGCCGAAGACGTCGGAAGGAGCCTCCACGTCGGGACGTCGGGCATCGTGATCCGATCAAGCCAAATACAGCCTCTGGTCACAAGATTCAGGTGGGGACTTTCCTTATTAGCTTGAGCCAAGAAGGTGTAGTTGCTAGTCGTTTAAATATAAAGTTAATATCATTCAGTAGCGCTCCGCGTCGGTTAAAATTACAGAATTATTAGGAATATTTTATGAAAGTTATTGTGTTATGGCATGGATTTAATCAGTGTCTTATACGACTTGCCTGGCAGTTAATATTAGCGTAGTAGCTACGCACCCAAACTATATGTATGGTGTATTGTGGAGCACAATGGAAACCATAACAACTCTGAGAAATTATTTGTAAAATGACCAAACCTGTGTATACGTACAGTGACAAAGAGCGAATGGTAAATTATTTTCCCACAAATCCATGGTAACTGTCCTACAGTTGCTCAGGAAGAGTGTCAAATGCTTAGGGATGTTCCTAACTCGGTATATTAGCGATGCTAAACATTCCCTTATTTTCAGCCTTATAAGTAGTACTATTTCCATGCACTGTATAAAACTTCCATTATAGTTTAGGAAGTTTACCAGACATCTTTACAGAGTATCTTCTTCACGCTATTGCTGCAAACTACACAAATCTCTATTGAAATCAGACGTCGTACGATGTTGATAGCAGTCTGTGTGTTAAGTATGTTTTATTCCTTCAAGTTATATACGCGATTATTCACGAGGAGTTACCATCACTTACAGGAATTATTCCTTCAAGTCATTTGGAGCAAATTTTGTCATATAAATGTGGGTCTTAATCCCAATATTAGCGGAGTAATTAAAAAAAATTGGGAAACGCATGACAGTGAACAACTCTTGAGATGTTGCTGCCTGTTTGACTTATTGCGGTGAACAGCACGTGACCTTGGCCATTGTGAAGTGCGACTGTTTCACTCTGTATTGCGTTAAAACTGCGCGTTCCTGCTCATTCATTGTAGTTGTAGCCTGTACCTGTAGGACGTATTAATTATGTTACAGTGCTACGTACATTTTCCACAGAAATAATCCAACATGTTTCATGATCAAATGTGAGAAATAAAGTCAGATAATAATTTTATTATTACTTCTGAATGGTTTAGCGTTTATTTCTTTACCTTTAAAATTTGCCGAATTACTCTGTAAATGGTGTGGAAATGACCCACGTTAAGGTTGCTTCTACTCATATTGGGAAGATCTATATTAAAAGTTTGGCAACGGAACTTTTTCGCCACTAGGTAAGCGCTAGTGTCGCATGTGTACCAGATTTCTGTCTGTTTTCTACGTTAAAAAATCAGGATAATTGCAATAAACAAATTAAAAATAACTTCGTAACTAAGTAAAAGCTTTCTCTTTCATCACTCACGTAGATGAACATATTATTTAAAACTGACCACTTTGGAACACTGCGTACCTAGCGGTGGAAATTTCCCCTGTGCCATACTCTCCCATATGAAAACTCGTTCTGTTCCTATCCTCAGTAGAACTAACCTTACCCACATTTATGTGAAATATTTTGCCTTCAGCTCCTGTCACACTGTCAAAAATTTGCCTTCAAATATATTTGACAATAAAATTTGAAGACAAAATACGGCCATCAAATTTTTCCTTTCAAAAAATGTTATAAAATAATATTGAACGTGTTTGAAAATGTGCCACACTTTGGAATTTTTTTACTGTTAGAATATAAATAGAATTATTATTTATAATTTATTTTCGTAGTAAGATATTGTTTTTTTTTCTGTGCAGTCCATTACAGGAGGAAATAAAAGGAATGTTAAATTTTTTTTCGCATCTTTACTAAATTTTAATTTTATTTATCATTGATGTTTCCTGCACAATGGAATTTAATGTCCCTGGGTTCGTAATATTATGTGCAATATTCACTTGAAATATAATTCATGCCCAACCAGCATCTACATAAACTAATTATCTTCATAACCTACTTCGTTTCCAGCAATTGTCCCTTATGTTAAAGTTTCTTGGTGTCTGTTATTGTCGGGCGCGATTCTGTTTGGCTGAGACCGTCAAACAACAAATAAATTTTAGAACACGTCCAATCTCCAAATGTTCGATGGAAACTGGAGCCATCCAACTTTCTCAGACAAATATGTCGGCTTTTATGATGTTTCTATGACGTTATAACTGTCCAACTTTATTTGACCAAACTTATTGGAAGCAGTTTGACGGTAAAATATGACAGCGTGACAGGGGCTTTAGTGAAGTGATGAGATTTGGACGGCTCTTAACATTGAGGTCTTGAGAGCCAATGAGGGTGTTTGAGGTGAATATGGAGCAGCTCCGGAATGAAAGGGCGGGGAAACGGGAGATCCCCAAGAAAACCCGCCGACCAACGGCATAGTCCGACACGATTCCCACATGCGAGAATCCGGTGACCCGGCCGGGGATTGAGCCCAGTTCGCCTTGGTGAGAGGTGAGGGTTAACCGCTCGGCTAGCGCGGCCCCAGGGGCTTTAAGGCCATTGGTGCTTGAAATCAGTATATGTATATAATTTGTGGAATAACTTGTTTTTCAAAGCGGATTTTTGAACATTTTTGGCACTTCACGACGTAAATAACAACTTTTAGCACCTTCTTACGTTGTCAGATATTCACTGCCGTCATTTTTCTCGGAACACCGAGAGAAGAAGAAAAATAATTTTTGTTTTCTTTTCTTCCATCAGTGCTCCGAGAATAATGACGGCAGTGAATATATGCCAACGTAAGAAGGTGCCAAAAGTTTGTGATTTACGCCGTGAAGTGCCAAAAATGTTGAAAGATCCACTGTGAAACAAGTTATGACACTAGTTATATAAATATACAGCTTTCATGCACCAATGGCCTTAATAAGCCGTGTGAGCGGCGGTAGCTCCTCGTGATTCATCCAGTATAAAACACGTGGACCAGTTGCCGGACAGCATATTTAATTAAACGCATATTTATCGTCGTCGCTGCGTTAACGCGAGTGTGACGGAACAAGCTGCCGGGGTTGTGGGAGAAGTAGCCCCTTGGGAAGGGGGGGGGGGGGTCAGAGGGGTGGGGAAGACTTGGAGTGGATTTGTGCGGCTCGCCTCACTTATTCGCGGAACGTCGATGCCGGTGGATGTCCGGCCTTCTTCCGCACTTCAACTCTTCGCGCCGCGGGAACACAAACTGCGGGGGAACTGAAACCTGGCGTTGCTTTGCCGCTCACCAGCCTTTTTAGCCGGACGCACGACGATCGCGACCGGCCGCAATGAATTTCTTGTGGCTGCTGGGGCATCTGCTGTTGGCGCTGTCCGCCGTGCACGGGAACAGTGAGTGTTGCTCAGTTATCCAGAACTTTGCTTCCGAGCTGCGCGCTTCTATTTCATGTCCTTATTTAGTTATTAATGTTTGTATGCGCACGCACTTAACAATAAACCAACGCTTAAGTTTCGTCGGAAAATACACAGTGAGAAAAATTTCTTGCCAACTTCCTAAACTGTTATGGAAACTTTTGACCTACACGCTGTATCAAATAGCACCCCGTATTAGATTGCCAAGGCAGAAATATATAGTGGTCGAAACTACACATAGTTGGGAACTTCCTTACGCGCTTGACTCTTAACTGAACAATTGTAGGAACGGCACCATGGATATATGGGGGAAAACTTTCAAACTAGCTGTTTCTCACTATGAGTATTCGCCGATCTGGCAAATTTGCCGATAATTTCTTAGGGTTTAAAAAATGAAATTGGTCTGTTAATGAATATTGTTGCGAATAAAGATCTTACTGGAAATGTGTTTAACGAGAGAATTGTTGATACACAAAGCTGTTCCATAATAAATATTCTCAGAAGAGTAAGAAACTTGTAGTTTCTTTTACATACCAATGGAAAATTACAATTTTATAAAATAATTCTTTGCATGCTCTGTGTTATCTTTCAGAACTTTTCAAGAAATTTAAAACTGTTTATAAGTTTACGAAACAAAACGTAATCATTATTTTTATAAGCAATCATATTTATAATGAATTAGCACAGTTACTTTGCGTAAATTGAATTTTTTTTCGTAACGTCCCATGTAAATAACGTACCAAAAATAACAGCATATTCTTTCTCGTCATATTACTACCTAATTTTCACTGAGGATATCAAGTTAAAAGTCAATATCCGTTGCAATAGGCGTACCAGTACTAAGAAGGGACAGGAAAATTTTGCTTTTTAAACGACTTGTAGTCGTTCATGGTTAAATGTATATTTGAGCCTCAGCTTTCTGTTCATTGGCTGCTGCTCCAGTGTGTAGCCAGTTATACCTCAGTCAAAGTGGCATGGTATTCGGTGGCTGTTTCTTTGCAGGTCAGTTATTGGCTCAAACTTCACCTGGGCGTGTCTAATAAACTGTGATCCAATTTAAAACATAACGGAAGTGAACATGTGATTGAAGTTTAGCTTTTCGTAAAACAAATTAGCGAAATTTTTCTATCACTAATAGTATTTAAGAGTGTTTCGCAAAAATCCACCAACCTATCACGGAGTAAACCAAAGCGTCTTTAAAACCAGGTAGGCATATAAATTTTTAGTAAATCCTTGGATGAAAAACTGATTTTTTTTCGCACGACTTAATCTTCATGCTAGGAAACTTTATATCTTACATAAAGGCACAATTACGGACTGCCTAAACAATCAGTATTTTAATTGTTTTCCACGCTTTTCTTTAAAATTTTCTGTTCGATCAACTTTCAGCTTTTAATCTGTAACATACCAGCACAAATAATTTTACATACTCATATCAAATAATAGGACAGATGGGGCAGCAGTGGCGCAGTTGCTAGGGCGCTCGCCTCCCACGATTGCGATCCGGGTTCGATCCTCGGCGTGTTTACTCCCAGATTTTCGCATGTGGGAATCGCGATGGACGATGCTGGAGGGCTTTCTCGGGGCACTCCCGCTTCCCCCGTCCTTCCATTCTCACTTTAATGTCATGTCCCGGCATGCCGGGCACCTACGGGCCCCAGCTGGAAAGCCCGCCTCCTTGAGAGTGTTGCCTCGCCCTAGGTTCACTCCCCACTCGCGTTTTTTATAGGACAGATATCAGTGTTTCTCCCGTATTTCATTTGCAGGTAAATGTGTAGTCTTGAATATTAAGTTCTACAAGCAATTGATAAAGCGGCACACACTTGGTTGGAATAAACAATTGGGTAAAATTATTTGACGTTATCATTCCATCCTTGACTGATGTGCGACCCTTAGCCTCGTCATTGAAAACGTTAATTACTGTCGTGTACACTCTTAAACTCAAAGAAAATGGAAAAAAATAAGTGGCAAGTGAAAATAACCTCACTGCAAATCAATAACAGCATACCGTTTCTTATGCAGGCTTAATTTCCCTGGCTTACAAATTCACTGTAGACTGTATATGACACAGCTTAGAAAAGTTGCGAAATGGCTGATGTTCAAATATAGCGAGCAGTGTATGTGCACAAGGATTTATTTTCGGAGAATGTAATGTTCCATCGTTAAAAAACGCTTGTCGTGCTTTTGACATTGTAATATTAAAATAAATAAAACTACTATATTGGTCGAGAGGAACACACGTAGATTTCTGCATGTTTAAAGCGGAGTTTCGTTTGCCAACATGTCTCCAATTTTTTTAATTTTTTTTAAATTTTATATTTTAAATTATAAAGAGAAGTTTTCACGTTACTCATGGCGTACAAAACATTGACGCCTCGATCTCAAGCACGAGTGGGGCCGCGGTGGTATAGCGGTCAGTCTACTCGTCTACGTGAAGCGTATCTTGCCGGACGATGCCGCTAGTCGGCGGCTTTTCTCGGCGATCTCCCGTTCCCCCATCCGTTTCCTTCCCGACGCAGCTACAAACCTCTCCTTCCTTCACCCTCATCTGCTCTCAAGCCCTCGATGTTAAGAGCCGCCCAGATCTCTTCACCCACTCACTCCATCTCGAGCGCACGAATATAAAGCACGTCTTACCTCTTCTCTCCACGACACTGCTATGAATACCTCCTTGAGACGCTGGTTCCCAGTTCATTCGACAGATTATCCAAACTGTTACTAATTATGGAATTACTTTTAGTTATAGGCTGTTCACGGTAAATTGCGCACTTTTGAGTACCTAGTTACTATTTTTTCCTAAAGCCTATTCACGATAACGTGAGCACTTTTGAAATCAACCTTAGAAAAAAGTCACTGGCCCTGCCTACATATATTTTAACGCGCGCACTGAGTGACATCTGCCCAGTAAAGTTGCTAACGAAGTACGGAAAGCAGTTCCTCATCTTAACGCCGAATAAAAGGTGTTAGGTAACAATTGGTAATAACTTAAATTATTTCTTTCCCTTTACGCTTTTTTATTGCATTAAAGTGTAAAAATGAGTAAATTTTTTTAATGTTTACTTTCCTAACAATTTTACACTTTTACTTGATCGACGCATGAATAAAATGCTGAGGCCCATGGCAATGTTAATTTTACATCAGCCGGAAGAAGACACAACGTCCATACAAGTACATCTTAAGCAGGGCTTTCAAAAGTGCAAATTTTACCGTAAACAGACTATATCAGCCATTATTCATAATTAAAACCACTTTTAAAAATAAATTTGCATGCAAGTAGTAAACACAGTGTACATATTTCACCTGGCTCGAAAGTTAACGTCTACGGCTACAATAACATATATTTATTGACTGTTATTCCAAATGTGAGGGCTACTTCAAAAAGTGCTCACTTGACCGTGAATGGCCTATGCTCGTTTGGTTGGGCTTCTCGTTGGCAGAGGTCATTCGAGACGGTGCAAGTAGCTCAGTGAAGGAAGAACGAGTAAGTAATCAACGATGTCCTATGGAATCAACTATCACAGCATTCGCCTAGTGTGATTAAGGGAAAAGATGGATGATTGAAATCAGGATGGCGGGATCAGGAATCGAACCCGTGTCCTCCCGCATGGACTCGCATTCCAGTGGTTTACCAATGCGCCACCTCGCTAGGTTTTAAGAGGCTGTAATTTCACTTACTTCTGTTTTAGAGTGTACAGTGACTAACAGGGTGCTTTTATGCGCAGAAACGAGGCACATTCGCGATATTATTTGGTGACAAGTTAAACATGATGGAAGTGTACTTTTGTAATAATATTTGAACAATTGTTATTTGGCCCGCCGTGTCTAACTCTACGGATCTATATGAGCACTTTGTAAAGATGCGGCCGAATAATACCCTGAAGGAAAAAAAAGACAGAAAACGTAAAATGCAGCAGAATTTAATGAATAAGTGACTCTAGCTCAAGTGTGTGTATGTGTGTGTGTATATATATATATATATATATATATATATATATATATATATATATATATATATATATATATATATACAACGTGTTTCTAAAACATGGGGAAAACATAGGCATTGCATTCCTGTTAAAAATACAAGACAAAAATCTAAATACTACTTTTCTGGTCAAGTGATTATTAAGACAGCTGTGTGCCCCTGAACAATCATAATTTAAATTGCCTTACTTTGTAATGTGGTTTGCCTACCTGATAGCCATGCAACACGCATTCTGTTTAAAACGTTCAACATAACTTATCTCACAAAATATTTGCTTAGAATGTTCCGAACAGACGACCTTTTTTGTTCACGTGGTTGTGCTGATTCGCAGGTTGTTTTTAAACATTTCTTCGAACACAGTGTTACAAAGTTTGATGAAAAACATACGCTGTCAAAAGCCATTTCCAAAAGTAAGGGGGTTGATATTACCAACTGGGTTTTTAGAGGTGTAAGATCTCCTTTATGAAAAACAACATTCACCGATTTGTTGCTTAACCACAAGTGGTTTCTGATATTTTCAACTAAACACATTTTAAAACTAAAATTTTGGGTGTGCATCGCTCACTTAATAATCACTTTAGGAAGTAAGTTGTACATACTTGTTTGTCTTATATTTTCGTAAGAAATTGACTGCCGAAGTTTCACCCCATATTTTATAAATTTGTGGTATATACACTCAACGCGTTTCAAGAACATGGGGACAAACTTCCTGTGAGTAAAAAGAGTTTATTTGAGTCCATATTAAAACACCTTGCGTTTCGTAAATGCCATTTTGTGCTATAACATATAAATTTATAGTAAATAAAGAAAGTATAGTTATCTAATGTGTTACCCACTTTCATCGTACAAATAATAGGGGTTGCCACCCTATTGCGTGCGGTGAAATCTGGTGGGGTATGTACGATCACATTCTGGGTACAAATAATGAAACACTGTGTCACAATACCGGATAAAGTATCTCTTGGTGCAACTGCCTAACTCGCATAGTATTCGAGAAAATCACACTTATTTATGCGGACAATGTTAAGTTGTGAGAGACCATTTATTACATTCCCGTATCCTTCAATGCATGTCATTACAATACGGTTAATTACATTATACTACATTCTATCACCACATTGTGCGAGTTGGTGATGGATTGGGTAGTTTTTTTGCGCTAAAAGGGGAGAGGGGGTGTAATGTATACAGGAATACAAATTCAGACGGGAACGCAAATTTTGCAATCCACGCTTTGCATAGTACATCTACCAAAACGGAAAATTGGACTCATTTTTCAGCTCGGACCTCATGATGTGTGCACCGGAAAAATTTTTCTTGCAAAAAATAGGCAAATAGTGCTACCACAGAAACGATCGTACTTTAGAACAGAACATCATCCATTCGTACACATTTCATAAACAACAAATGATGTCCAATACAGTTCGAGGAAAACAACATAGGCTACCTATCCGACACATCTGTTTATAAGATTTGATTTTCTCAGCATCATTAGCCCCATTATCACAGATTGCGCTTATGTATGACTCTCACGCCGATATATAGCACGACCATAACTAACACTTATGAAAGATTAATCGCATTATATTACATATGTGTGTTTATAGCGAAAGACTCCATGTTAAGTCCCGTCCTTTTTCAGTGCGATGAACATAATTTTATTAATGTACAGCGTTTTTGAATGCAGCGATAATTTCAAATTTTGAACTTACTGGATTTTTTTATAATTAAAGTAAACGTTTCGACATGCACTAATATTTTCATGAATCTTATATGTAAGAAGTAAAATTTCATGCAGTTAGTAAAAATTGCGAGGTTTGAAATTTGTAGCCATCCTTTTGGTGGTAAATTTTTCATGAACGAAAATTTTCTTGAATTAACTATACTCTATTTGCGCGTGTCCGTGTGTCTGAACAAGAATAGAGATTTTAATGAAATTTGATATTTTACAACTTAGATGGTGTCTGTTCTAAAAATTTTATTTTCGCAAAAATTTTAGTCTTTGATTATTCCTCAGAGCTTGCAATGAAAATATCTAAAGAAAAACGTATTGTGTGAAAAAGAACCATTTGTTTTAAATTTTTTTTTAATATGTCTGAATATATTTTTAGTTAGTTGAAACAATAAAAAGCTATTAATAAACATTATTTAATGGCATTTACATTACCAGTTTTTATTGATAGTAATTTAATTTTTGTACTTAATTTTTTCAATATTTTTAGCTTATTTGCAGAATAACGGCTTGAGTTCATTGTTCCCTTATTCATTATAAATCGAAAAATGTGGAATAGAAAAGTCAAATTTTTCTAAGGAACAAGAATTAAAATTTCAATTCAATAAAGTTAAATGCATTCAGAAATATTTAAATTGTAAAGAGTGTATATGAGGCAGCGATTCAACGTTATACTTCAAGCCACTTGGAAAAATTGTATTCGTTAATTTCAGTAAGTTATATGGTTGTTTTTTCAAAATGACTTTTTTTGACAAAAATGTTTAAGTACACAGGTTGTGTCGATTTATGTGATAAGTAATTGGGGCGTGGAAACTAAACCTCAAAACATAGCAAAAATCCATACAAACATATGGATATATGAGCGATTATACAAACATTTAAAAGGAAGGCATGCGAGTAACATTATTACATGATTGCAGAAACATGCACATTAACGCTTAAGCATACGAACAAACAGATCTCTGGTCGTAAGTCTAATTTTGCTTATCACAGTCGTCACGCAAGGTCCGTCCCCCATTAGTCTTCTTAAATATTGTTTTATGTCTTTACATATTACGAACATATGTGAAAGTATAGTATAAAAGAAGCATAAGTGTCGCCGTACTTTTCATTGTGTCAAGTGCAAAGCTCTGATATTATTACACGTATCGACGCTGTCCAGGATTTCAACTCAGTGAAATATGTGGCAGTTTTCCCTGGGAATGGGACGGATTAGGATGGGGAAAACCAGGATCGAACACAGGAAAGATCGAACGTGAGTAGGACATACTTCACACGACGAAACACGCTCGGTATACCCCCAAGAAAACACTAACTGCGCTGGGGAATACCGCATGTTTTTGTTTCCTGGAAACGCCAATGTTTACGGGCCGGCGGTGTTGCAACACTAGATGCCACGAACGTGACTTTTCGCGTGTTTTTTCTTTTGACTTGGTCCGCTGAATGGAAGTGTCGTGCCCGGGTTCGTGGTGATACTGCAGGTGCCTTGTCGCTGATAACAGCGTCGCCAGTGGGGCTGCCAAACCACAGACTAAAGATGACGAAGACCACGTATTCGTCTACTGCGCATGTACCCAACATTGACCTAACCCAATCATACACTACTGTCAAAGTCACGTGGTCAACAGTGACGAACGTGTTTGTTTGTATCGTAATTTCTAATCTACAAGCACTGATGTATTAATAAATTACTTTTACCAGTTTTAGTTCGATCAAAAAAGTATTACCAATTGATTAGAGGAAGTAAAAACATCTCAAAAGCATTTGTTTACTGAACGGTGTTCTAACCTTAAACCCAACCCACGCCATTTTTGATAGCCGTATTGAAGCAGTTCAAGTTAGGGACACGGAGGTTGGGTGTGCGCAGCAAGCGAGATTGGTCTACATCATCTTTAGCCTATGTACCAAACTGAGTGTTGGGTATCGTGGTAAATTTGAAAATCTAGCTGATTAGAAAATCGGCATAGTAAACTTTTAAAAGACTAAAAAATATCACAAATTTCTCCATAGAAGTGAAATTTCTTATACATGATTTTCGCGGTAAACTGAGAATTTTTAAAAGTATTGCTTAAGATCTACTCATCCCGTTACTTTGTATCTAGCCACCATATGTAAATCCACCTTGCCACGGGCCTAATAACTTGGCTCATGCACCATATAAACGAAATCATGTAATTGTTAGGCATATAAATATATTACTTTTAACAAATTCTTACTGCAATATGAATTACACAGAAACAGTGAAATCACTGGGCATACATTTAAACATCACACTCACAATACAACGCGAGTCTTAAGACTATTTTCAATTCTCTCCACTGCCAACTTAACTGGGAGACCGCACACCAGTGTACACTGTGTAGATGTATGTAGTTACGGCCAGTGATTTCTTTTTCAAAGATTGATTTAGAAAGTGCTTACTTTACTGTGAACAGCGTATAATAAGTGTTATGCGAAAATCGGTCCTGAATCGACATTCCCTTAAAATTTTCCGTTATTTGTGGCCCATAAAACCACTCCGCCCAATAGAAGTGAACTTTAAATTTGTTACCGATAAATCTTAAAAATCTTTCATTCCATCTTTCTCGAGTGTGAAAATTAGGACGGATGAGTCAAAGCAACAGTTATTTAGCTTGTTTCAATGTCATCAGTAGTTATTCTAACTGTGCATAATTCTCTCTCTCTCTGGTATCAGAGACTGTCAGCTAATTTTCTACATATTTCTGGTGCATAAACGCCATTCCGTACTACAAAATACCCAACTAGCCGTAGGCCTGATGTTAAACTCTATATATACTAAATCTATATTAACGGAGTTTGGAACGCCCCCGCTCACACGCGTCCTTAAGCTAACCGGAGACGGCTTTCGTAACGACAATTACTAATGTGTTCTTAGAACGGCGCGCTTATTCTTTCTCTTACCTTGCATCCAGTATTCCTCACACCGGAAGTGGGCGTGCAACATGCATGGGTCGGCTTGGCCTCTGTTTAAGTATCGCCGGCTAGAAAGACTACTAATGCTGGTAGTCGAGGGGGCGTATTCTAAGTTGTTCAGTAATTTTTCCTTTTCGTTCAGTTTCGAAAGCTCTCTTAACGAATAAAATCTTCGAGAAAGGCAATTCGTTATTCTAAGTCGTAATTCGTTACGTCCTTCCAGATGCCACCGAGACTTCGGCAATGTTCGGGTTTTCGTTAGCGAATGCAGGGTGGCAACACTATGCACATGAACTTTAACTTTTTAATGAGACTTTGTTTGTCAATTATGAATAATTAAGATTGGAAACATTAATGAACCGCAGCAGTAAAGCGCTGGATATATTTTGATTGCTTTTGGCGCGTTTTAAATATTAGTATTAAATACATAATGTGTTACAGGAAAAAGTTATATTTCGTTTGTCATGTGTATCAAATTTGCTGACGACATTGTACTATTCTGTAACTCGGTTGGACGTGTGATGTATTCACATAAATATGCTTTAATTTCGTATGCTCTGAGTTGAAATAGACTCTCATGTACGCCGATAACAGAGAGCAGACAGAACTTCGGTTGTTACATGCCCGAAGATTATTCTCAATGACCATTTTGCTGCTTGACTTCAAGCTATTTACGAACAAGCATTTTCCTCTGTTATTTATAATACCAATATTATAAAATAAGCTATGGACAACAAACTAGATGCTGTCGTATTTCTTGTAAATGTGTGAATACCAATATATGGGCTGTTCACGGTAAAGTGTGCACTTTTTAAGGCCCTTCTAAATTTTTCCTTTCATTCAATTTCCATCTTACTGCTGCTTTTTAATATAAACATTGCAATGTGACCAATAAACAGGATGTATAGATTTCCCCACACTAAAAATTTAATGCCTCAGGCTGCATTAAGATATATTTATTATTGGTTAATGACTTTTGGAAGGGCCTTAAAAAGTGCTTACTTTATCGTGAACAGCCTATATGAATTTTCACTCAATTATGTTCAAGAGAAAGTACTTGGTTGTAATCCACCAAGAATTAATTACAGTTCAGCGTTACCTGGCTTGTTATTTATGAACTACTTTGTTCAAAGCAAATTTTTTGAATAAAACAGTTCTCATATTGCATTATAAACAACTGTAATAATCTAATAAATTCCTCGCAACATCCAGCCTACACTGCTGATTAGATAGTTCACAAATTAAAACAGAGTGTTTAACGGGTGCTTTTAAAATATTTTTTCTGAAATATATTTTTATGTTCCTGTAATACACGAAGCACATTACATCACGACTCTCTTCTATTACAGTCTCAAAAACAATCTGTTCCACACACCAGCCAAGTTTTTATAATAAAACTCGGTAACGAAGGCTTAAAGGGCTTCTTTTTCGTTTCGAGTTTCTTTACGAACATAGTGACGTCAAACGAACACTAGAATGCGCTTAGAATAGCTCCATTCGTTAGTAAACGAAAATTCCAGTAATAATGAATATTTTTGTGGAGAGGAAACGAAACGAATGATTTCAAATAAGCCCCCAGGGCTCAACGTCTGGTCGACAGCGAGGTTGTCAACTTATAGTCTATTCGCAGTAACTTCACACTTTTGGGATAAAACCTTTGTAAAATAACCCCACGTGGGACGTGTAGGGTTGTTTCCTAAATATGTCATGTGCCATGAGCGTTTTATACTTATGTTAATATAAAATTGTTCTATTTTTGGATAAATTGAAATTTTACTTACATATTATTTATACACTATAATATATAATTTATAATTAGTGTAAAACCAAACGGAGAGAAAATAGGTGTGTTAGTAATGTCTAGTAAGAAATAATTATCATGCAAAATATTATTAATCTGGGTGCGGACGAATGCGGTGCGTTGCTCCTTCAGTGTAATTTTCTATACTCGGTTAATCTTTGTTTGCACGAGGCGGAAGAATGGCCCAAAAGTAGAACATAAGCAAGACTTTAGAAAAGTTGGAAGTAATCATAAATTAACTGTATAGACAGAGTATCAGGAGCGCAGAAAGGAATCATTTATTGCCTGTAGGAATTTGCACAATTTACTGTAAAATAATTTGGGAATGCATAAATTATAATGTGTCGCCTGTGAATCCATTAAAAAAAAGCAAAACAAACATTACAGAAAGCATTTTACACTGAAAGCTAGTTTTACTACTTAATTTTTCTAAAATGCCGACTTCGAGAAATTAGATAATGCGTAAAATATTTCGGGCTGTTAATGGATTTTAATATTTAATCGCTTTAATTCCACGGCGTCCACATACCTAGTACACGAACTGCACTGCAGAATGCCAAAAAAGATTTGAAAAAACAGATACAAGAATACGTGTTCTCAGTATTTCGTACGGGGGAACAAAAAACAATCTCTGTCAAGTCAGGAAAACAAAAGACATCTTTGCAAACTTTGTTTTGAGGCTCTCCAACATGTCCTATAGTGTCACTTGTGTTCGAATATCAGCATAACATGTGTAAAGGACTACGTTGTAATTTTTTACATTAATTACAAAAAGCAGGTTAGGGGCAGTTAAATTTTTCAGAGGTTGATTTCCAAAGATCTCAGTCAACGGTAAACAACCTATGCGAGTATTTGTGTCAGCGAGTGTATCTATATTTCTGTAATCATTCAGCTGTCAGCTGACATGAATTAGATGTTTCAAAACGAAGTTTTAAACAGTAGCTTTTTAAATCAAAAGTTTGTTAAAATTTAATAAACAAATATTATAACTTTCTTTATAGCCCTATTTTTTTACATAAAATAACTATTAAAATATTATCTATAAAAATTAATTGCGTTAACAATTTTTAATTTTCTTCTTTTAAGTATTTCGGTGAGAATATTTACTTCTCCTGTGGACATTTAATTCATGAAAATATTTTATCATTATTAACTTTACTGATTTGAAAGATATTTCTCATTTAAGCTCTAAGATATTTGAAAACACGCACATTTTTCCTGTCATTATTTTTATTTAATCACTAGGCGTAAATTGTGGCAGGACGTATTTATATATCACTTAAGGTTTATTAGGCACACCCATGTGTGGAGACCTGAAAAATTCGCAGATTCATTTTGGGACAAGCTAGAATTCAAAACACGTGCATTTATATAACTTTAGCCATTAGTCCACACGGTGTTTGACAGTTCCTGGAGAACAGTGTCCAATTGTCGCCTTACACTGTGACTGCAGACAACCAATGTGCAGTTGATATCGCCATATTTTTACATTAAACTATTTAGTCTAGGCTGCAGGTCATTGAACTCGCGAATTTTTTAAGTCTCTACCCATTTGTTGAGAATGGACTTGCTTTATAACCACTTTTAACCAAGGCAATTACGTAATTTGGTAATAACCATTTCAGCATAAAATCTCTGTGCAAATAAATAAATAATTTCATTAGAACGGATAGATGAAGGGCCAGCGGGATATAAGCTCATTTACTTTAAATCTGTTTCCTTACTTACTTCTAGTGAGTACCTTGCTCTTTAAGGTTAAATATAATAATGACCTAGAGCAAGTAGGTTATTAGTTAAATCGTTGTATTGTTGCTTAAAGATGACACCACTCTGATAATTTGTATTTAGTTATAAAGAGCGTGCCCCTTCTTAATTGCTGTGACATATTCTTTCCTCTTTCAACACCACTAGGAAGAAATTATCATGGTTTTAGTGCGGATGCAACACCAAGGAGCATTGCTGCTGAGTATTTCTTGATGACATTTTTCATTTCCAGCAATTTTTTTTTCTGATATAGTCTTACATGTCTATCCATGGCACATACTGGGCGTAATTACAAAAGGCTGAAAACTGATTACTTGGCCAGCCGTCTTCGTCCATCGTTTCCATAGTTCCCATAAGACGTAGAAACACTACAATTAATACAACTCAAGAATATTACTAACTAGTTTTTAACGTGAGAAAATTTTTTGTCTTATGACTACAATTTATAGTATTTTAAACCTCTTTTATTAAACATTATAATGTCCTCAAAATTCCTGAAAGGCCTTGGATATTTCCTCACTATTAAAATCTATAACATCCATCTTAAGCTACTTGGTTTTTTTGCCGAAAATTTATACAGGAGCTAATGGAAACAATTTGACGTTTTTGTCTAGTGCTTCTAGTATAATATTTTAATTCTACGCCCAATATATAGCATTTATGATGAGGAATTATTGTAACACGTTAATCAATCTTGTACGTAAGGTCAGCTTAATTAATGACTGCGTAAATAAACTAAATTTAGTTTAGCAATTACACTTTCAGTTCTATGAAGTTAACAAAGCAGCTTATATAAAAGATGAAAATATTTCCGAATTGTAAAAGCATACTTCACAAATTATTGTGTATTTTAAATGTATTGACATAAACATCACACAAAAGTATCCACCACTTTATACTTAAATTCATGTTCAAAAGGAAAAGATTTAAAGAACAACATTACTTTTAGTCGATGATAAGATTTTGGAATGACTTGTATACACCTGTAATGAACTGCGGTCAGTGATTGTTTGCAGTGGTTTTAAAGCCAATGCCAGTGATGAAGAGTTCCCGGGAATGTTTTATTCTTTATTTGTCTTTTTGTTGTCGAATAATGATGCGGGAAAAATAATAATATATGTCGCTTTCAATAGCAGCAGATGTGATGTACAGTGCTTTTCTGATCGGTTAATAATATTTATAAGAGCGTTTTGCCTTCACATAATTAAAAATGTGATAGTGGACAATAGCATGTGTTTAAAAGACTAATCCCCTGCAATAGATTTATCTCCAAATAACTACCATATATCCATGAACGAATTAGTTTGAATTTTTTCCAGGTCATGTGGGCGTTGTCACAGTTTCCTCCAGTTTGTATTCATCAAAGAACAAATAAAATTATATGAATATCGAATTAAAACACTCATGAATTGAAGGATTATTCTGCCTAATAAATGAGATACTACACTGAGCGATAAGTTTGTACCAGGGAACAAAATATCGGTTTATATAGGGCCGAAACAGTGTTAAAATTACCTGCCGGCGTTTTTAGTTAATTTGGCAAGACACAATGTTGAGACATTCGTGCTTGCAATCGGAACCACACATTAAAATTTTGCTTATGTTATGGCACACTGGAAAATTTGCCTTTGTAACAAAAAATGTACATCTTCGCGGCTTTAAGCAGAGATCGCTAAAAGGAAACAATAAATACCGTACCGCTGTTGAGACGTGTCATTTTCATCGGTCGCTTCTGTCGCTCGTTTTTCACCTTCACATTCCGCGCACTGAAAGGCGCACAATGTCTAGTGGTGAAGCCTCGCAAGAAGCCGTTTTTCTAACCTACCTTAAAACTAAGAGGAAGGTTGGAGGTCCTGGTTAGGAATGGGACCTAAGTGCGTCTTAGGACTGAGCCCTATACGCCTAGTCATGCAGGGAAGATTCTACACCGGGAAAAAGATTTTGTTGAATCAAACAATATTTCTTTGGTGCAACCAAATTATTTGTTCGTATAGGGGCAATGAAATATCTTGTTGCTGAAACCAAATTTTTGTTTGTTCTCATTTTGTTGCCCCCCGACAACGATTTGGTTGGTGGAATGAAAGATTTGTTTGGTTACCCGTACATTAAACAGCTTGGGCTGATGTATAAAAGTCAACAAGTTCGACCGAGTTTCGAACCTAGATCACCTGCGCCCCCGCGTTACGCTGTAGTAACCTCAGCTAACGAAATTGGAATGCTTTTATGTAGATATACCGCAAATACTTGGCAAAGTGCGCGAACAAATATTTCAAGTTTTACAGCTTTACTTTTCAGTTTCCTGTTTAATTGTTTTATTAATGTGTTTATACGGTTTATTTTGCATCAATAGATGCACTAACAAACACGGTTACTATCTTAATTCTCACAAAGAATACAAACAAACTATTTAGTAGACAGTTTAATTTTTTTGGCCCAAAACAGAAATTTTGTTTATTCAAAACATATTGCTAGAGGAACAAAAGTAATTTTGTTGCTTTTCAAATTTGTTCGTTCAACAATATATTTTATTAGGACAAGTAAATATATATTTGGCCATATACAAACAAATATTTTGTGCGATGTTCTCTCGGTGTAACTACAAGTGAACATGCTCGCGATTTTAATGGGACAGGGCAAACATGGCCGCTAGGGCCATGGTTACCTTCCATGCTATCTTAACCTAAATTACGAATGGATGGCGATAAACCGAAATAGACGCCGTAAAGACCCCTCGACATAAAATAGTTTTGTAAAATTACATATAATTGATGAATAATATAAAAGGTTCCTACAAGAAAAGAATAATATTAGTAGGCTTTCATGCCCTTGGTGGCGCTTGCAATATTTTATTCGTAACCAGGGACTGGACGTTGGGAAATGGGAAGTGCCAAGCTCTCGGCGGAGGGGGGAATACGTACTTGGGCATGTGAGAAGTCATCATGAGTGACTCGTCTAAAAGTTGTCATAGAGGTTTCTAAAAATTCCCGGCCCAGGAATGTCCACAATCTTGCTAACTATAGTATGTTCATGGTTACTTCCAACTTTCATGAAGCCCTGCTAAAGTTCTACTTCCGAGATATTCCTCCGCCTCATGCAAACAAAGCTTAACCAAGTGGAGGCAACGGTGACTGAGCGATTAGCACGCTCGCCTCCCACCAAGGCGAACCAGGTTCAATACTCGGCCGGGTCACCGGATTTTCGTAAGGGGGAATCGTGCCGAACGATGCCGTTAGTCAGCGGGTTTTCTCGGGATCTTCCTTTTCCCCCGCCCCCTCATTCCGGTGCCGCTCCATATTCACTTCAATCACCCTCATCGGCTCTCAAGACCTCGCTGTTCAGAGCCGCCCAAATCTCTTCCCTCCCCTCCCCTTAAGGAGGATCAGTCCCCACCATCTTGGATTTTCAGTATTTTTGTCATAATTTCCATTTAAGATCATTTAATGGAATTTTTCGCACGTCATGACATAAATAATAGCTCCTTAAGCTTAATCAAGACATTACATTTCTATATAATTTTATTATTTTTTCACTAGTGATTAGAGGCAAGAAATGAATAATTTTTTCTTGCTTTCGGTTACAGAAAGGACCTAGCAACAATAGTCTAGCAATACATGTTTTAGAACATGTGCAATATAATGCTCTACGCCCAAAACAAAGTGAAAAATCTCTGATGCAATTTACGACGAAAATTCCAAAAATCCAAGATGGCGGGGACTGATCCATCTTAACCAAGTATAGGTAATTACACGAAAGGGACCACGCACCGCATTCGTAAGCACTTAATGTAACAATATTTTGTAGAACCAACACATCTATTTTCGCACTGTATTTTTCCATATTAAATATATATGAAATATTTGAATGTATATGTAAATATAAATTAAACTTCAATTTTACCAAAAAAAAAAAATAAATTTTGATGTTCTTTTATGTTAACACACGTATAAAACGCTCGTGACACATGGCATATATTTAGGAAACAAACAAACGTAATTCGTTATGTGATTTTTCAAAGGTTTGATTCAACAAGCGTGGAGGAACTGCTAACAGACTATAATGGGAAATATTTAAAACGCGGATATCTTGGGAGAGAACCTGGCTAGACATAGGCTGTTTCCGTATTCTCAATAAATGCATACTTGTGCGTACCTATCCCCGGAAGTGACATCACCATGTATATACTAGCGCTGTCCGAATTCCCATTGTAGTACACAGAGGCATTATACTTGGCAAGTATTTGAAATTGTATACTTGGTGGGCATACTTGCGTACTCACGACAGTCACTGTATTATCTTCCAGGTGTAAAAATTAACGTGTTTTGTGGTTATAAAGCTCGGAAGTTTTAAATGTTAATAAGTATTTACAAAATGTCGTTCTGTTTTATGTGTAAATAATGTGTAGCATACTAAATGTGCTTCCAATGATGAATAAAATTCTGAGTTTTGTATATACGTCTGCAGCATATTTCCAAGGTGTATGCTTACAAATAATATTACATTTGCAATCCGCATTTCAAAGTTATTACAACCCCCATTGAATTGTATTTCTATTTATGTTGTTATCAATGTGTGTATTTAAAACACAATGTAAGGTACGTATCGAGGGACGAGGATAGAATGCCAGCTTTTGTGTAATGTCCCTTTACATACGATAAATGAATGCAATAAATCCCATAACAACTGCCCTTATTTGTTTATACTCCTCCAATGACGTGATAAAGCAATATCACAAAGCTATTGATGTGGTATGAATACTTGTAAAATCGAGAGAAGGTTGGCAGATAAACATAACCTCAGAATACCGAGGTGCAAGAATTTATATATTCCTGAAATTTGTTTTTATGCTGCACAATTTGTACTCTAAGTGTATAACGTCCAAAAACAGACATAATATTGGCATATTTATGTGTATTAGTCTTCGTTCAAACAACATACACGTGTTGTCTTGCTGCTCTGCCAAGCAACCAGTGTACAACAATATTCCTACGCCACCTTTCACTTTTCTCCTGTACAGATTACGCGTCCTCCATTCCTCCTATTAATTCCTCATTCCCGCCTTAAGCCATGTTTCAGTGTTTAAACTCGTAACATGGTAAGGTACAAAACCACTACACAAAAATAAATAACAAATGTTTATGTGGTTATGTGGGTCGTCTTAATGCATAACCATTGAAGTTGTAACGTGTATGTAACACCAAGCACCACATTTTTTGCTGTTGGCGCACAGTTTCTGATTTTTCCGGCAGAATGTGCGATCAGTCTACCATGAAAGAGGCGATGACATGTCCGAACAGCTTCAGCAAGTACACGACAAATACACATCACTGCTAGTACGCAAATGTACGTACTTACACGTATATACTGACAAAACCGGAAACAGCTATGAGGCATTACTTTGAACGTCTGAAACCAGATAATATTTGAGTGTCGCTAGTACCGAGTGCGTGGGCGAGTCGTGTATCGACGAGTGGGCGTCGGAAAGAATGCAGTCTGTTGATCGCAGAATAGGCGTCTGTGGACAGTAGAGGCCATCGCTACACTTGCAAGTGTCAAAACGACCCCACTTATCCGCTTGCTACCTTCGATAACTCTGCGAAAACACCCATTAAGGCTAGATTTCGCGATATTTTTTTTTTCACTTCATTATCTGAACGAGACCACACAAAGTAGCCTACCACATGAACGTAAAAATTTATAGTCAAATGGTTATGTTTTACAATATAAAGCACCGAAAAGTCGAAAGTTTCGGAATATTAGAGCCCAAGTTTCTATGCCGCTAATTAACTTTGCTAACTAAATCATATGTCATGTGATCTATATCATATACGAAACATATTTATTAAGTATCAAGGGTATTCACCATTCGGCACTCGGATGCTGGCTTCTTTAGTTTTTTTTTTTTTAATTTGTGTTGATGTTTTTGCCAACACATTTTTAATTCGTCCGAGAGAAAATAATATTAATATCAATAGTAAGTCTCTCTTGGAAGAATAAAAATGTATTGGCAAAAACATTAATACCTATTTTAAAGAAATTCAGGATACCAGTACCCGAGTACCCATTGTTATGATATCCTAAATACTGAATTAACATACCGTGTGTATGACATAGATCACATGACATGTGATTAATTTGCAAAGTTAATTAGGAGCATAGGAAATTGGGCTCCCATATTCCGAAATTTTCGACTTTTCGGTGCTATATTTTTAAAACTATAATAATTAGACTACAAATATTTACATATATTTTATCCTTATATAAATCTTTTTGAGGTAATGAAATAAAATAGTTACGAAATATGGCTTTAACTAGTATTAGAGGTTGGTTTAAATTGTAAAAGAAACCTACTCATCCACGATCCTAGGTTAGTTTAGGGGGTACTATGTTAGGGGCAATATGACCATGTTGCATATTACTACCGGTCCACTATTTAGGTTTCTCAATAGACCACGTCACCAAGTTTAGGTCCTTAAATATTTGGGAATTCAAGGTCGAAATATATTGAGTTGAAGTAGCACACTGAATCCCGAAATAGTTCCGAGAGTGGCCTACAGTAGTTTATTTGCATTTTATTTCCTGCGTTTCGGCTGGCACCAAATACAACTATCTGTCTCTGTATGCGGAAATGAGAGGTGGACATTACAAAATGAAAAGGATATTTTCCTGTTATTTTGTATGTAAGTAATGAGTTTTTATTTAGTTCTAACAGCAATACGAATACATTAAAAAAAAGAAACGCTTGGGAATGAGTTGTTAATTAAGAGAATGATTAAATTACCGTGTATTTTTATATAACGAATACTTGGAAGAGATAACTGCCATAACTTGACTTAGCAATCCTTTATAAACCAAACTACAGTTCGAAGTACCGACAAGCTTGTAGTTCCCCACTTCGACGCATACAGCGCTGTTTCAGTGACGTTCGAATTCATCTACCCTGAATTACTAAACCTTAAACCCCCAAATTGGTGGTTTCGAAGAACGCCGTTTATGTTAAAAAATATAGGAAAAAAGATGCGCCCTCGTTAATGATGACCACCCACAAACGCATGTGCGTACACTGACACTCGATTACAGAATTATTACGATCACAGCATACCTGTCACTTGAATTGCGTTGCAGTGTGTTTGAAATACGCGTTTCTTTATGAAACCCTATAACATGTTCTGACCGTGCTTCGTCCTAAGCCAAGGGCGTGGCAAGGCAGGATTTGCATAAAACCTAGCAACACCAACAAAACACAAAAATTGGAAAAAGCCACGCAATAATCATTTATCTGTACAGTGTAAGGGTAAGTAGATAATTATAGACAACCTATAACCGACACAGAGAAGTGTGGTAATTATTGCTTTATTTTTAATATGTTTCTTTTCATTCTTTTCAATTGTCATTAATCTTACATGTGGGAAAGCTTTCATTTTTTATCAATCTTACATGTGATACCATTTGTTATCAATATTACACATGGGAAAATTCCCAATTGATTAAAATAACAAGTTACCATTAAAAAATTGAGTAAAATACAAAATGATTTCAAGTACAATAAATATGCTGTAACCAGCTAATACTTGTATTATTCACACTAAAATACAAGAAATGTGTACGCATCTAACTGGCCATTTAGTAAACACAGAAAGCCATCACAATATATACTGAGCACGTTACCCCAAAATACCATCATCACTAAATGGCGGATGAATTCTTGTGGTACCGACGTTAACTCTAAATTTTACAGAATTCTTTATTTGTTCCTACAAAAGGAAAAACCCAATATAGTGACACTTTACTGGTCACGAATTAATGAACATGGTAACCTCAAAATTTGACACAGTATTTTAATTTTTTCTAATGTACTCGCGATCGCAAATGGATAGAAGCAACTACTTAGCAATTACAGTCTCAACTCCCGCGAGTAAATGTGATTATTAAAACCATCCAAAACTTCGTAAAATTTTCTAATTGTTTTCTTACCATAATGACAACAGAGTCCCAAATATCGCCTACCATTGATTGGACTTAGTTTCAAAATATTAAGAACATAATTATTGTTTTGGTTTTTGCCACCAAATTTTTTTGTTAAGACTTGGTCACATACTTGCCTATGGTTTTGCGAAAACTGGTTACACAAGGTAACATTTACTTTTTCACTCATTATCAAAATTTTGGGTTAAGAGACGAACATTTTGCAAGCTAAAAATTATCTTTAATTTTTGAACATCCTGGCCCTATTCTAACGTCAAAATGACGTGGAGGTTCTATTTATCTTGAAGATTCTACATTTGTCAATGAAACCAAGAGCTACTTATCTGGTAAAAATTTGCTCCCGAGGCCGCTGATTTAGTCATTATATACACAGATCCGTCAACTAGCGCTACCAATCACATTATTTTCCTCAGACAAAAAACGTAATTCCAAGAAATTGGTGGTATGGCAATTGTTCCTCGAGGGGTTGCGATATTCACGACCAATGGTGATTAATGTTAGCAGGTGAACCGACGCAGCGGACACCTATTTCCCTTACAGGGTTTACATAAATGGAAAGTCAACCACCAATAATATTGCGATACGCAGTACCACTTCCGGCCTGTTGACCAAATTGCCAGAACTAGCAGGTGCGCGACCAGACCCCAGCGTCCGCTGCCGATGGTGCTGCCACCGGGTGACAAACCGCCGAAACATCCTCCGGGACTCGGTTGTCCGTCCTGGCTGGTCGCTGCTGGACGTGGAAATATAGCACGTACAAAAACCTACGTTTTCCTGGCACCCCAGGTTTCCAAATGTCTTTTTGAGGTAACGTAAGGCTGGCGAGGACATTACAGGTTAGTTCTTGAATAGTTTTAAGTCATTTTAGAAGTTTTTAACACCAAACAAGCGTGTTGAAAGTTCGTGCATGACGGGCTTCTCGCGGAAACAAAATTTCAGGTAACCACATACTATAATTATTCGAATGGGTGACTGGCGACGCGATCCGGCCTGCTGTTTCAACAGTTCATTATTATTTGTACTTAGTTATAATTAATAATTCTTCGAGGGCGTGAGGCGACGTGGTCCCACCCGTCACAATATTATTATACCAATATAGGTAAAGAAAACGTACATCAGGCAAGGGATGACGAACACTCCAAAAACAGATAGGACCGCCGTTTAAAGTATGTGCACGCAGCACGCTGAGATCACTGCATGCCAGTTCAGGGCCTTGTGTATAGGGGCGATGGGGCATTTAGTGCGCGTGTCAGTGTCTCCCTTATAGCGCCCTGGCTTCTGTGCCTCTAAGGTAGGCGGCAACACTCGGAGTGCTTCCAACCCATCAGCGATAAATATCTCGAGACTACTGGGCTGGGTTAAGGTGCGGACATCATTAACCCTTCGTCACAACTGCTAAATAAATTTTACTGGGGTCTGTCAGACCCCAGAAAAATTTATTTTAGCAGCGCCTCTTTTAATGTACGTGTAGATAATTTTCCTCCTACGTGTAAATTCAGTTGATAGCACTCTCAAAACGTTTGTGTGATGATTCACCACATTGTGTTCAGTTGCTTGTTACAGAGAGGTTGGAATTCTTCTTAGGGTTCTGTGGACCCCAGTGTGGTGACCATATATGTATGTGCGTGCAGTGTTTCTAACACACGATAATTTATTTTAGCGTTATTTGAGTGCAGTTTTCACGCACATATTTACATAATGGCTAGTTCTAGTTCTAAAAATAATCCACCATTTCAAGATGACGAAATGCGATCTTTGTTGTTGGATGATGAAGGGGAGAGTGTTGAAAATTCTCTTTTTGTTGGTGATGATTAAAATCAAGATCCCGACTATATTTTAGAAGAATCCAAGGAGTCTGACGAAGTTAGTGTTGCCGAAGAAGATGCAGACGATAGGTCTATAACTGCAGCTAGGATCAGAAATATTACTTCGTTTCAAGGTAAGCGAGGATATCAATGGAGTACTGTAGAGCCCCAGAGACGAGGAAGACCTCTCAGAAGAAATAAGTTACTCACTTGCCTGGTGCACGGGGGCCAGCTAAGGTTGTAACAACTCCTTTAGAATCGTGGAAAATACTGATTACTGGCAATATTTTGAATGAAGTATTACACCGAACTAATGAAGAAATAAGTAGAAAAACAAATGGTGCCAACAATCCTCAGATCTACCATCATAACTTCACAATTGAAGAGCTACAAGCTTTCTTAGGCCTACATTACTTAGCAGGTATGCAAATAAATAGGCACGGGCCCACATGTGAGCTATGGTCTTACGAGTTTGGAAGCTCTGTCTACAGAGCAATAATGAATGAAAACCGGTTCATATTTTTAGGAACTTCTTTGTGTTTTGATGACAAAACCACAATACCATAGAAGAAAGAAACTGATAATATGGCAGCTGTCAGAGGTGTTTGGAAAATGTTCGTTGCAAATTGCAGGAATTTGTACACACCTTTCGAGTACTGCACAATTGACGAGCAACTTACAGAATTTCGAGGGCACCGTGGACTTCACTTTTACATGGCATCAAAACCTTATAAATATGGCCTGAAAATCGTTATGATAACCGATGCAGGAACAAAATACGTGATTAATGCCATACCATACTGTGGAAAGGTTAGAACCAGTAATGAACTGGTACCTACATACTATGTAAGGAAACTTAGCGAGCCCATCCATGGAACAGGATGCAACATTACAGTAGATAACTGGTTCAGTTCTGTGCCACTTTTCCAGAAAATGCTCACTATGCACAATCTGAAAATGGTAGTTACACTCAGAAGTAACAAACCAGAGATTCCCCCATCATTTCTCCATGCAAAGGATCCAGGAACATCACTTTTTGCATTTGATGAAAACAAGATGTTGGTCTCTTATGCCAAAAAGAGCAAAACCTGTAGTAAAAATGTTCTGGTTGTTTCTTCAATGAATTATAGTACTTCAATTGATGAATAGTCAGGGAAACCAGATGTTATAGTCTTCTATAATTCAACTGAGGGTGGAACTGACACCTTTGACAAGTTATGTCATACCTACACTGTATGAAGAGTGTGCAATCGTTGGACACTAAGGATCTGGTATGGAATGATGAACCATAGTGCTATCAATGCTATGGTACTGTACAACTTGAGGACTGAGAATAAGAAATTGAAACGACGTATGTTCCTACAAGAGTTAGGTATGTCTCTCATCAAGCCATTCTTGCAATCCAGACTTCGAATTCCAACACTGGGGAGGAATCTTTGAATGATGATCTCCAACAAACTTCATATTCAATCTGAAACTCCAGTGAGGCCTGCTACTTTGGACAAAAAACAAAGGTGCCACTTCTGCCCAAGGCCAAGGATCGCAAGACAAAACTGACCTGCGAATACTGCCAGTATCCTATGTGTGATGAGCACCGTTCTTTGCATTGTTTGGAGTGCAGTGAATAAAGAAAACATCGACAAAAACTTTAGCCTGTCTTAGAAATTGAGATAATTCCAACAACAATGTAGGAATAGGTTGAAATGGTATTTGCATTTTGGATATTTTCTTTATTTCAACAACATTTACAAGACAGACTGTGATGTTTGCTTTGATTTATTTCTTTCAAATACTAAACATAAAAAATAATTTGCAAGTACTAAACAAAACATTAATCTTTTTATCTCAATTTGGTTTTTAAAATTTTAATTCTATTTGTTTTATTAAAGTATGAAAATTTCATATTATAGATTTTGATAGAGTTAGTGTACGTAAATAAATGCATTTAATAAACATTATTTTCCAATTTTTTTCTAAGATTTTATGCATTTTTTAATATTTGGGTTTTATATGACCCCAGTGTGATTACCATGTGCTGATTTTTATAGTGTGGTTATGAAGGGTTAATTATACAAATTAAAAAAATTATTATGAAAATAAATTGTGTTAACCAGGTAGTTAATTGTGGAAAGTAATAAGGCGTCTACGTTAGAAGATATTCATATTTTAATTGTGTTAATAAGTCACGTAAATATATTGTATAATCCATTCACGGTTAATTCCAACTTTTCTAAAGCCCTGCTAAAGCTTTAATTACGGGATATTCCTCCACCTTATTTGAAAAAAAATCTTAACTTGGTGTAGATAATACCACCAAAGTGACAACGCATAGCGTTCGTGCGCACACAGTGTAATAATACTTTGCATAACACCATTTCTTACTAGGCATTACCAACACCTAAACATTCACTCTGTTTTATTCATATTAAATCTAAATTAAATATTTAACTTAATATAGATGATTTATAAGTAAAACTTTCAATTTAACAAACAATAAAATTCTTATATGTTAACATTAGTACAAAACGCTTGTGATACACGGCGTATTTAGGAAACAACCAAACACATCATACGTGGGTCAGTTTTCAGAGGTTTTATTCATAACATGTGAAGAAACCTTGAATTGACTAATTTATCTTACTAAAACAGACTACATAATCACTCAAGAAAATCAGTTATCCCAAGAACACTATAGCGCGTTTGATTTTCACAAAAACTAAATATGTTTTCCTTCCTGGCTGGCAACGGGTTGTTGGGGCAGTTTTTTTTATTACATACCTCCCACATCTGGGATCGTTGTTTATATCCAAGGTTAAGGTGTATCGTTAATTTCTTGGAAGCGGATTCTCACTTGGAAAGTGACGTTGGCACTACCTTGTGGCGAAGGTTAAAACGTGGCCTTCTCTCGAATCAACCCACGGCTCGTTTCTCATCTGTACTCCACCGCTGCCTCTACTCACAAGCAACGACAAACCTATTCTGAATTTAGGACAGCTGGTTCCACTAATCTTCGGGTTCCTTTTGTTCCAAAACGACCATCTTCATGGAGTGACTCTTCACGTATGAGAAGCAGTGGCAAGGAAGTGGCGAGGATTACACTGGCACGTGTGTAAAATATCCCACAGCCTCTATGCGCATGACATTTTTTTCCCGTCGTGTTGCATCTAATCACTAAGCTTAAGTCGACTTTACTACCATCCTTATGGCTGAAGGGTTGATTCATACATGTTTATTGCATTCGCCAAACCCCAATTGAATCTAGAAAAATGTCCCTGTTTAGATGGTTGTATTATATCAGTCGGTAAAGTTCTTCTTTGGCGACGATGAAGGGCGGCAAATAAACCCTTTCCAGTCAAGTGATACCGCAAAGAATTATTATAGTCACTCATATTCGACTACTTTATACATGCTCGTGTTATAGCCAGTGATATTCACAGCGCTGAAGTCTATGGCAATCCCAATTGGGGAATTGACAAAAATTTGATAGTCTTAAGTTACGAATAAAGATACAATTTTTATTTGTGTGGGCATGTATGAACTTATCGGAAAATGATGTGTGTTTAAAATTAAAATCCGCGTTGCATAGTTTAACTGTATATGGTTGTGTTTACAATAAATAAGTTGTTTTGAAAGTTGCGTTTTGGATAAATCTGCAAAATCAGATTTGCAAACATGCAAAGGAGTTAAATTTAATAATGTTTATTTCCCAACATCTGTGACGTAGCTGACATTCCAGGCAATTGGAGACTTGAAACACGCAGACGTTTCTTTTTCAAAAACAACAAGTAGGCAAACAGTTTAAGTTCGTGGTTCTCTCTAGGCTGAGATCCAGTATGAAATTCTGTATGATCGTTGGGGAGATGCACCTTGCAAATCTTTTGCGTAACTTATTCCTTAATTTTCAACACGGAAAAAAACCAGACATAATTTATTTTGTAACCTTTCTTGGAATTAAATGGCATCTAGTAATTTTAATGTGTTATTATTCTCTGACTTTGTTGCAGGGATAAATATTTTATAAATAATGATGTTTATTTTCTTACATTCTTTTGAGACTGTCAAGCTTTGAGTTATCACTTTCAAATTTATATTATATGTGTGTTTTTGTGTCGTTCCCCAATAATAGCTTTTGTAACCCTACGGGAAGTCCACGAAATTCGATTTATGGTAGGCTATATAATAGTTATTCGTAAGCACACCCGACTTTTTAATTTAAAACTACATGGAATATTTGCTTCCGAAATGTAGGAATTCCAAGTTTTTGGAGCTGTATTATATAGCCAAAGGCCTTTCTAAATAGTTGAACTGAACTTTCTGTAGTTGTAGCATTTAATGGATCCATTAAATCTAATGAATTGTTATCCTCTTCAACTATGAATTTTGTAAAATACTGTTATATCAATAATGAAACTCCTGCACAATATATCACGAATAACACAATTGACGCTCACCAATTTTGCCGTACAAATAGTATGATGGAAAGAAATTTTCATTTATAAATTAAAATATATCATTATGTTATTTTTAATATGTTTGTCGTAAATCTTACAAATACAGAACCATTAAATATATTTGGACAAACGTTGGTTTGGTAACAGTGACTAATAAGGACATTGATTTCACTGAATGGTAACCCCTTGGATTGCTATTTATTTGATTAAAGTTACTTACACCTTCAATATTTAAGCATACTTATATATATTTTTATGGGTACCATGAACTGATTATCGCCGCATTTGCTATACGAGTAGCACTATAAAAGCCGTGACTTACAATAATTTTGATGATAAAACATTATTTTAAAAATATCTTATTTCGTATATATAACTTATCTAGTGTTAAATGTCATATTTATAAATACAGTGAATGACTTCAAACACAGCTTCGCATACTATCATAAACAAATGCCAAATTCGCGAAATTTGAAGCTTGTATTTTGTATTTTAGGAACTGTTGAAATAATAAGTACAGGCTGGATTTGGTCAACATTAATTTCTTTGAAATACGTGTCATATTTTAATAAATTTTAATGAGCCAAGCGCTTAATTTCAAAACAGCAGTCGTAATATTCTTTCATCAATATACCACATTGCTCTGGAACAACTTTTTAAAGTTAAAAAATGGTATAATTTTAAGAACCTGATGGCTGCATCAAATTAATTAATTTGTAAAATTTTACAACAGCCGTTCTTTAGATGATCCAACACGAAAATTTAATCATGTAGAAGATTTCCGAGAAATTTTTCTATCAAATCTTGCAATTAGGACTACAGCAACAAATAACCAAAGAGGTTGTTAAGTTTTCATGACAGATCAAATTGTACTGTCGAAGAAAATGGGCATTAAAAATTTCGGAGGCGTATATCGTATATTTGAGTAAATTTCCTTGCAGATAGTGCCAAGTCAGTACGTACATGTGGTTTCAGCATATTATCACTTGAAAAATGTCAACTTTATTTTGTGTGCTGCCTCTTCTATCGCCTTACACATTTCGTAAGCTTATGTATTTAGTAATTCACGAAAGCCTGTTTTTTTTTTATGGAAATCGTTATGCAAACACTATCTTTAAATAGTCTGTAAGTAATTTTGAGCTTATGCGTTCATTAAAAGAACTTCACAAACGTTAACTTTCTTTAGGACTCAAGTTACTTCTGGTAAGTAGATTTATTTCAATAATACGAAATGCTACTACCTGAGCTATATGTGTATTATATACATTCTTGTTTTAAATTCATTATGTTATAAGCACACTGCGAATTCGTAAGCCAAAAGTACTTCAGGTTATAAGCGGGAGGAGATGATAACTACAATGATATTGTAAAAGGAAATTCGGTATTCTCTTACTTACTAGAAATTCCAAGGCCAAAAGTTAAGAAAAAGTGATCATTCATTTCAGGAAAAATTGCGTTGTCATGCTAGTATAATGTTAATTTCCTACTGGACCCCGTATTTTAGTTATGTTGTTACATTTATCTAAAGTTGATTATTTAATTAATCTTATGTGTAACTCAAAGAACCTAACGAGTAACATTTAATCAATACAAACAGGCATACATTGTACGCGAAAAATTTAATGCAAGGAAAATTCGCTGACAAAATTAATATAGGTTTTGGGAAATTTTATATGGTTTTTAAGGTAAACGAAAATAATGGATATTTTTTTTTAGCTTCACTTGCGGATTCAGTCAATCGTTCATCATTCCGGTTTTAGAACACACAAATAAAATAAGTTAAATAATTTACAGAAATGTATCGAAGGTGGGTAAATGAATGGTCTTAATTAATTAAAAATATACGTTGTGAAATTAATATTACAAAAATGAATATACCATATATATATAAGTATACGTATATTCTAAATAAAAGTAAAGGGTAAATATTTTACCAATGAGAAAACATAGACGTTTTAAGACAGGACAGAGCATGTTTTTATTTTCCGATCTATATTATCATGTTTTTATAGGAGAGTTGGTTTTTGGTATTCCCGTGTTAGGGAAACAATTACTCAATGAAAATTTTTTTGAGGTGAAAATTACATTACGAGTAACATCCACAAGTGCAGCACTCTTTACACAAATATAAAACAATTAATTGTTAGCTATCCCAAGACCCTAGTAATTGCTAGGAAGAAATACGCAACGGATATGTTTTGCTGACCAGTGGTTTAAAACGTGAGGCTATGTTAACCGCACATTTACCTGGGATATATTCCAGCTTCAGCCCTAGAGAGCGGGTATTACCTGTTGCGTATTTTGGAGTATGAAAAGGAGACTTACAGACAAAAGAGATCTGAAAAACACACCAAAAGTCTTGACTCGTACAACGTTTTAAAGCTGTGATTGTGGGTAGAGGCGATGTTTCACCACAGAAGTGTGAGCTGTGCGTTTTAGCTGAAATGTGATATACACACCCAAAGCACTCTCTTTTGTGCAGCAAGCAATTTGTTGCAACAAATAATATTTTCATTAAATATGAGCAACTGCAAATGAGGTTGGTCGTAAACAAAATATTTGTTTGATATAAATAAATATATATATAAATGGTAATGATAACCTTACATTGTCGTTCCAGTAGTTCAACTGCAGTATTATTTGTGGTGAAGTTACTTACTGCAAGCTGAAGGTTAAACAATTATGTTGATAATTTTAAAAATCGTTATTTGGGAACTTAGCATTTAACAAGTTTCGTTGCGTACTAAACATTCTAGTATCACTTAATTATACATCTCACAAAAAGTTTGGAAAATACATCAACAAAAGCATTAGCAATTAGACGCTACCAACGGTACCGATAGAAAACGTGAAGTGCAAAATGTTTCTAACCATAAAAAAAGTTTCCAGTATCACAGACAAATAAATACTAAAGAACAGCAAAATTAACGTAACGGTGTCAATACCTAGGGATGGTTTCATTCTTCCTACTGCAACTTAGTACGGTGTATGGCCTCCATCTGCATTATAGAGATCTCTAACACGCCGGGGCATTATTGTAATCAATGCGTTTATATCATCTTCCGGAAGAAGGCCCCATTCCATCTGGGCAGCTCTTAAGCCATCTGGAAGTGTTTATGGAGGTTGTGGATGATAACAAACGTTTGTTTTCAACTTGTCCCAGGCATGTTCAATGCAATAGTGTGCTTTCTGTTGATTACAAAAGAACTACATAACTCCTACCACCCAAAATGCCTATTCGCACAATATTCCAATATTTTTGTAAGGTGTCGATTTATATTAGCACAGAGCAAGATTTATTTACTGTAAACAAAATAAGCTCAAAGAAAGCATTTTATTTGCTATAAAGAAACGTTATACTGCTGCTAAGAAAGTTCAAAGAAAAAGTTTGATTACAGTAAACCTGGATTTATGTAACCTCCTCTTTGTATTAAAGCGGGACTTGGTTACTTTAAAAACAGCCAGAAAGTAATGTCGTTCTTTGCTATGGTCTATTCACGATTTGTTCCCACTTTTTGAATCAAACCTTTGAAAAATTACACCATGTATGACGTATTTAGTTATTTTCTAAAAAGTCAGGTATCACAAGCATACCTCTGTTAACATGAAAGTAAATTTTTCCCCGTTAAATTGAAGTTTTACAGGCATTTTATTTATAAATAATATCAGTATTTATTTATAATAATATGAAAAAAAAAAAAAAACAGTGAGAATTCATGTGTGTAGGTAGCGCCTAGAAAGAAATAGTGCTCATGCAAAATATCATTACAACTGAGTGCGTACGAATTCGGTGTGTTGCCCTTTGGTGTAATTTTCTAGACTAAAGAGAGGGATAGACCCCCGCATTTTATGTAAAATAGTTGTTTGCGCGAATACGCGTATCTCGGTAAATAATTGTTATGCAAATACGATTCTTTGTCAAAAAAGATTTTTTAAAAAATTTATGCCCCTAATTTTGTACTTTTCTCATATTAAGTGTATTTTTGGAGAAAAAAATTCGTGAAAATAGTCAAATATCGCATTTTTAAAGCTTGCCTATGCACTTTCCTTAAGCGGCAAGAGAAAGGTACAAATATACGGTCGTAGTTTAATCTGCAGGCTTTCATCACGTGTAATAAAACCCTACTGTTACCGATCTAATTTACACTGTACAATGTCACGACGGAAACACTGCACGCTTTGCGCGTAGGAGCGATGAGACACTAGGCGTGCGTGTAAGTGTCGCCCGTATCGCTCCCTCGCTTCTTGACCTTGGGCGAGCGGATCCTTCCCAGCTTGAACGTGGCAGAAGGATATCCTGGAAGTAGAACTTTAGCAGGGCTTCAGAAAAGTGCGAAGTAACCAAGAATGGATTATATGATGAAAGCTTTTTGTTAACTGTGTAGATTCGTGTGCTGCAGCAGCAGGTGTTAGAGCCGTGGCCTGGAAAGAAATAGTCTCCCACTTTTCCAGGGAGGACATCCTTGCCGGAGAGTTCACCGGTGCGTGTACCCGTCTCTGGGAATCCACTGCGCCCGTGACGCCGAGGGGAACGGCGAACAACACTCGTCGTGGGAAATACATGCGAGCCGGTCCCACGCCGCTGGAATTATCTGCCATCGCAGTACGTCTTCCTCCACAAGTTAACCTTGAATCTAGTTCGCCGCAAAGAACGCATTGTCGCCCGTGCCAACTGCTCAACCTACTTTGGAGACTGCTGGGGGAAGTACATATCCCAGTTTCTGGCATACATGAAGTTGGAGGTATTCTGAGCATTGCCGTCTCGGAAAACTACGCAATATCATTTTAGAATTCGCATATAATTTTCCTTAATTTGATCGAACAATCCATTGTTGGTACTTCAAGTCTTCTGTTTCTCAAACCCATGTTGCCATCGAGGGGTATCCATGATGCAACTGCGTCATACAAATTTTAATTTTGGGGGGTATATATATTGTTTTAATAGATTGTTTTTTATTGGTGACAGAGAGAAATGAATAGACTAAGAGGAACAAGTTTTAATGTTTTTGAGGGGGAGGGGTGGTGGAGGAGGCGTGGCATTGCTATGCGAACAAACAGCGAATATCTTCCATTTACTTATCAACAGGATTATTCCGTGTCTCTTGTTCTATATCAATCAGTGTATTATTCAAACAGAAACAATTCACGCAATGTTTGCAGATTACTGAATTTTTTAACCTTGATTCGGGCAATATTGAAGTAATTTACATGAAATTATGTGAAATACTAACGGGCCATGTGTTTCCTTAACAAATAGGGGCTAGCCTATTTGGACTTCAGCTTGTCTGTCGTCGAAAACTCATTTTTTTTTTAAAATCATTTTCCGAACTTGGTGATGTGTTCGAAAACGGCGATACTGAAAAACGTATTATAATTGAAGAAAGGGAGGCTAATTTAAAAAAATTATTTTGCTCAGTGATTAACTCACTACTGCCACCGTAGTGTTTAAGAATAAATTTTCTTCAGGCCTCAGGAGTTTCGCTAGAAGCTCTTTCCTTTTTAATGATGCTGTTGCGGAACATGGAAGGATGGAGGAGCATTTGTTACTTCAACTCTACAAAACCAGTGTGGTGAAAATTATTTCCAGAGCTAAAGTAACACACTTTTCATACGGACTGAAAAAATATTTCAAAAACTTTTTTTTTCCTCAGAAGCTGCTCACCAATATAATTGTTTTCGAACACATAAAGTTAAAAAATGAATAAGAAACGGATTGTCAATAAACTGAGGCTGGAATGATACCCCAAACGAGTAGCTCGTATTTAAAAAGATCAAATACCTGCATCCATTGAACCTTACATTACCTCGTGTAAATGCCTTACAGTTTGTACGAAGACATTCACCCATAGAATAGCTGGAGTAAAGTGCTCAGTGATCTGCGAATTTTGTATTGAGGTGTCGTAGATTAATCACTTTACTTATCGAATAACAGAACCACCTAAAATTGCGAAAGTGGATTAAAACAATATTTTATAAATTCTTTGGTACATAGTTTTGAAATTTTTCGTTAATCTATATGCTTAGTGTTGTTCACTTATTTTTCTGCTTCCACATCATGGTGTAAATTATTTCAAACGATATAAAGACATGGGCTACAACTTCGAAATCTTTCCTTGAATTTCGGTGGTATGAGTATAAATGGAACCAAATGTAAAATTAATTCTTCCTGTAGCTCATAAACAGTAATTTAGAGGACCCAAAAAATTACTCTAATACCATGTTTGCTCTACAGTACATGTTATAAGTGATAATTACACCAATACTAATTCTAATAATCATTTTTTAAGATGGCGGCTGAATCAAAGTTTGTAATCGGGGTGCACAAAATTAAGTAGAAAGCACTCGTAGAAAGATCATTTTATTTAACAGCTCCCTTTTCACCTTTGCTAACTTTTACTGACCAGACGAAGTGTGGAGTAAAGACGAGCAAGGAAATTCTTAGATTCATTGGCGAAAACGTAGGCTTGTAATTACGATTGTTGTTCTATTACTGTTTGCTCCAATATAATACTTGTTTCTCATATATATTTGGATAATTGTCAGCTGATTGGGTGACATATTTATTTAATAAGTCACACCGCTCACTATCGCAAACCCCTTGTTTACTCCCAACACATTCCTTGTGAAAATAAAATATATTTTTGCTAACTGAGAAATCCGAGAAATATTCATTATTGCAGGATGAGATTCGGAACGTAGATGTACGGCAGTTAAAGGCGTGAGTTCAATTCTTAAGCGAACACATCTCTTACTCAGGCAGATTCGTCATATCGAAGAAACACAAACTCTATAAAGTATATAAATTCGAATGTACGATGGAGTAGTAGGGCATGGCAACTGGCCAGAGAAACGTAAAAAATGTGACTACAAAATCAAAAATAATGTTTATGTAAAGTGCTATTAGTACGGTAATATGTGACAGCTGGAAACCTTAAAGTGTAATAAAATGATTTTATAGAAAAATTAAGATCGAATAGGAAATCATGTGAGTAAGTTGCCAACAGGTTCAGCTCTCAGTACTTCGGTGCAAGACGACTACTGTGTCCGGCAGGTATCTAGGCGCGTGAGCTCCCTTGTCTCGAGGAGTGTCAGCTTTCCCCTGCTCGGCCCGTGTATCCCCTTACTCCGACGACCACGCTTCACCTCTTCGCCTAGCTGAGACGCGCCCAGATAACTGCCGGCAATAGTACCATATTTTTTGTCGGAGCTTGCATGAAAAAAATGCCTTATAATTAACAAATATATTTCTTTAGTATTTATGTGCTTTATAGTTAATGTTTAACAATGTCTGAGATTGGATTTAACAAAATACACTTCATACTTTCTGCAGCTCAAAACCAAAAACTACAAGCGAAATTATTTATAAATAATACATACCCGGTTTTGTTTATTATTTGATTAATTTGTATTTTTTTAATTCAGTAATTATGTGCTATAAGCATTTTCATTTGACTGTCTTATTATTAATATTCTGTCATTAGTTGGGTATGTGATTTTTGTGGAAGCTCCTAGAAGAAGAGGTATTTTGCGTTTCTCACGTGTACATCAGAAATAGGGGGAGGGTGGAGGGTTTTTTGCGGCACAGTGTCTGGGGATAATGGGCACCCCTGCTGAAGGAATAAGCACCCTACGATACGTAGATATGTTTCATGATATGACGTATTTTCTTTGTGTAGTTCTCCTTGCACACAAGAGTTTGGTATAACCACAAAAAGATTTTGTCTTTCATAAAAAAAGTGCTAGACAATTAAAATTTAACAATAACTGAAGCGCCGGCAGGAATATTCCTACACATTGGAGTTCATCATGGTGCGAGATTCACGTTGCAGCATATTTGGGAGAAAACGCGAGATTTTTCTTAAAGTGTATACAATCATTCGATTGCAAAATATTTGTATGTTATTGTTCTGGTCTCATTTTCGTGAACGGGAATACGAATATTTGTGTTTCACATTCTTTGTACCACTTTACAGCACAGCCAATCAGTTTGACACGGAAATTGAAATTCTTCGTTATAAGTTATTTGCCTTCCACAATTAAAACAGGAATAGAATAAATGCGCAAATTACTATTAAATAATAATGAAGACGAATTTTCATTCTAAATATATGTTAAGGAAGATAATGTACATAGTAAAATGTATGATTATTTTCAAGAATTTGCTGATGCCAGATGATCTAGGTATTAAATGACTTTTTTTGTTGTGGTATTTAACAAAGATAGTGAAAATTCAAGCTTACCAATCAACATTCTGGCGAAAGGGTATTTATCACACTTTGTACAACTTCCTGTCTGTGTGTGCTACTAACCATTTTGATTTGAATATGTCAAAATGTATACCACATAAATAAATGCTTTGCGTTCTGAATTTACAGTTACCTTTGTTGCAAAGACGGTGTTGCAAGTAAAAATACAATTGTGGCTGTATATTACAAGGTTTGATGAATATAAAGTTACATGACACATTGTGGGAATTAAATGAATTTTTCACAAAAAAATGCATTAGACCGCACTCTTTATACCCACTGCGTTTATGTATACGTGGATTTAAAATTAGCAGTGTGTGCAGTTGCTTTGGGATGTGCGAAGCAAAATGAGATGCCCTCTTGAAATGAAATGTAGTAGAATATTGTTATTTCAAACATCAATCAAAGATTTTAAGCTCTACAGTTCATTATGCACTTCTGTATGTTTAATTTGCGTGAAATTAATCTTTAGCATTAGCTGCAATTCACACATATTCCTTGAAAAAATTAACAACCATAAATTCCATTTTCAAAATTGTCGTGGCTTTAACATAGAGACATCTACGATCCTGGTATTCTTATCTTTTTTTAAATAATAACTTGAATCCAAGGACATTCGACGATTTCTCAACAGAAACTATGGTACGAACTTCAATCTGTTATTTTTTAATGCAACATATTGATATTATTTCTTAAACTTTCAGTAATAGTTGAAAAAAATCGACTGTCTGTAATACGAAGCTATCTTTTTAATAGCAGAGTACAACTAAAAATGAAGATTCAATAAGATCTGGAGATCACTGAAGATGGATCTACTCCACGAACTTGGTGCGCATGTGCGACGGCAGAGAGCTACGAAGAGTTTCCGGTTCCTCTTACCCGAGTGAGTCAACGTCTGGTGCTAATTATATCCCAATACTCAAGTTGCGCAGACCGTGGCGAGTGGCAAGACATGCCAATAACCCCTGATCCCGCGAAAAACTAGATCAAGCAATAAGCTTTCGTTGTACGCATGGCGGGAATATGTTGAAAGTAGTGAGATAAGATATTTGGGCGGCTCTTAAAATCAAGATCTTGAGAGCCGATACGTTGAAAGTAAAGTGACTCGGGTTTGTGCTGCAAAAAAAGTGGGAAATCAATTTAAGTACCTTAAATGGTTTCATTCTCGCGTGCTCACTTATTATGCTTAGATGAAATGTTGACACCCACGGCGTAGATAGATACACGCCAACGATAAATATCTTGGCGAAAATGTTTTTGCAGTTAAACCGAATGCATTTGCTCGCTGTGCGTGTGATGTGAATGTTCATTTAGTTAGGGCGAGAAAAAATTTGCAGATACATTCCGATGCATGGTAACATTGAAATGCAAGCATGATTAATTTATATTCGTAATTAGACATCACTTCAGGTCTCGCAATTTGAAAGACCTCGAATCAGTAGTAGAGACAAGTGAAATCATCTTGAATATAGCAGTGGCGGCCATATTGGTTTTATAGGCATACGGTATGCCAAAACGATACCACGGCTCCAGGGTACGGAGTCAGAACTAACCATCAAGCCATCTTGGTACTGTTAGCCATCTTGTCCACCATGTTGGACGCAGGTGACATTGGCCCTATAACCAAGGAATTAGGTGACCTTGAAAAAAATTCGACAAAAATTGTAGAAATTGAATATATTCATAAAAATCAGCGAGCATAATAAGTTACTAACTACTACCGCAATATTGAATCCAGGTGACCATGATCTTGAACCTTGACCTTGGATGGCCATGAATTAATAACATCCAAAAATATCCCCCAAAAAAATGGAAAAATGGAAAAAAAAGTTTTAAAATCGATGAAAAAAATACATCGAAGACCTCGACCACCATGTTAGATAATAGGGAACATGAGTCCAATGACCTTGAAAATAAACACTCGAGAAAAAATTGTAAAAATTGAATAAAGTCATGAAAGTGGCCTTGCAGATTACATTACTGGCAAATCCATAAAAAATCCCCCAAAAATTTATGAGAACTTATAAAAAAAATTAAAATAAATGAAAATAATATTAGAAATAATTCATTAAAATTGTTTTTATTAACTTACATTTCGAAGGTACCCCACAGCACTATGTTCAGCACACGACTGACCCCCCTCCAGTCAATCACATTGTATCAGAGGCGTATTCTCCATGAATGCAATGCATGCAGTGCATGCTTTAATATAATTCAAATACAAACATATTTCTTAACCATATACTACCCATTTTTCTTTGAAATAAATATAAATTTTCGTTGTCACATGGGACTGGTATGCAAGTCTCTCTTTTCCTAATAGTTACTCGAAAAGTCGCGGCAAGGCGCTGAGGGTTGGCGCGCGCAGTGCATGTTTCGATAATCGATCGCAATAGTTCTCTAAATCGTCGAGGTATAGCGCTGTGGTATTCTCGACACTCTTTCAGCTGGTGTGACGTCACAGCAAGTTCATGCAAAATGCGGGCGAATGCATGCACAAGGTGACAGTGCATTCAGCGTGCTAGCGAGTGAGTTTATATATCTGTATTCAACTTTTAGTGACTGATGGGTTGCATGTACTGCTGTTATATATGAATTAGTGTTTTAAACAGTAGTTTCACAAGATGAATGATGACTCTAAAAGTGACATTGTAATAGGTTTATTTAATAAATCTTTCGAGTTATGCTCATTTAATGAGAAGTTAAAACTTCTTAAAATTGTGCGTCCTACGCATGCTCTCAACAATTTAAAGACAGAGAACTAAGTGAAAAACTTCGTACGAACATTTAATCCTGACCTTTACAAAAGAAACAGTTTGGTTGTGCGATAGCGAAACATTGTGTAAACTCTTCTGTGGGCATATTTGTTGTTTGAATGATACTTAAAAAACGAATGGTAAATATTACAGTAGAAAAAAACCTGGAAAATTAAAAAATAAATTATGCTTTATAAACTTTCAGATGTAATTATAATTTATAGTTACGTATCAATACAATCAAATATTAAACATTTTTAACATATTTAAAATTATTCTTGTTAACAAGTGTATAACTTTACCTTTGCCCTAATTCAAGTGACTTACTATTAGCGAATTTAAGTGTTTTGTGAATTTTGGGTGTTAAATTAATTTCAAACTTTTAAACTTTTAAATTTAAAATTATTTGATTTGACCAGTAAATCTTGTTATTTGACAACTGGTTTAAGAGTGAGAGGAAAAGGGTACTAAAGCACTTAAAAGACATTTCCAGCGACCTCCAATTTTTATTTTTGTATTATTAACAATTATTTCCTTTGTGCAAAGCAAAGTGCCAAAGTAAGTTTCGTGTAGCATGCCTTGCCAAAATATTCAGGACACGCCCCTGCATTGTATTAATATTGCCCTCCCCTATCCACTCACCTACACTCATTCTATCGTGTGCAATCATCTTGGTTTATTCGTTTGTCATTTGTTTATACAATGCTGAAGCCACCATCTTGGATTTCATATGTTTACTTTTACATCACCTAGCTGGTGCTAGTGTATTAAATCCCTAATTACCCTCCAGGGAGTGCTAATTTCTCGATTTAGCCACCAGGCAGCAGCCATATTTCTTTATGTTTTTAAAGTATAGGTAATACTGTCGGCGACCTCCAAATTGGATTTTATTTTCAACACATATGTGGCGTTAATTTCTCGATTATGCCACCTGCTATCGGCCTGTACCGAATGGCGACACTGACCAGTCCTACAAAGTACGTAAACTGTCATATTAAATTTTTTTTATACTTACATGCTAGTACTTTAACTAAAATACTTTTCATATAAAGCAGAAAGCTTTTAAAATAATTAAAACACATAATTTTTTCAACACAAAATTTAATGTGCACATAATGAAATATAGATAATCAGCACACATCTGCTATATAGATTTATGCAATCTCAAAAGTTGAGGTATGATGTAGGAACCTGAGTTCGAAACTCTGTTCCATAAATAAGTTTTAAAATTGAAAATTAATTAAATGCATGATTTTTCATCAAATTTGAGATCAATCTCATAGTATTTACAACAATCAGCTCCGCATGCTCTGCAATATGCTTCACACGCTCGGCAATCAGCTCTGTAATATTTCAATCTTTCACAATCTATACATCAATTTTTCAAAGTCTTTCGATCAATCTCGCCATCTTTCCATCAATCAGCTCCGCACACTCCGCAATCTGCTTCGCATGCTCCACAGTCAACTCCACAACCTTTCAATCTTTCACAATCTTTACATCAAGCTTTCACAATTTTCCCATCAATTAGCTCTGCAATCTTTCAATTTTCCACCATCTTTCATCAGACTTGCACAATCTTAACATCATTCTTTCAATCTTTTACAATGTTTACATCAATATTTTACAATGTTTACATCAATATTCAAATATTTCACAAATTCTGCATCTATCGTTCACAATTTTTACATCAATCTTTCGAAATCTTTACATCAATATTTCAGTTTTTCACAATCTTTACAACAATATTTCACAGTCTTAACATCAATCTTTCAATCCATCTTCAATATATGGGTTTGTCTCCTGTCTCTATCCATACATATTATAGAAAAAAACTATTCACCAACTGTCCCAAAATTTGTACATGTCTACAGAATTAATGTTTTGTATGGAGTAAACTATTCAAGCATTTTTGTATGTTATGGCTTTATTATCATTTTATATTCATATCTTTCCGTTAATAGTCGAGTGCTCATAGCACCACTTTAAAATTGTGAGGAATAAAATGATACGACATGCAAAAATAAAGAAAAACAATTATTTTAAATTAATAATGTATTATTATATTGTAATTTCAATTTCAGAAGAAATCAGTTCGATATATCCACATTACTTCAGTTTACTAATGATTGAAGATGTCTCAAACATGTGTGAGAAATACCCAAATTTGTTAAGGTCAATGAAATATCTTAGTGCTTGCAACAAGCATAAAAATATTTTATTTCCGTATACCAGCACCAAATTTTGGGGGTTATTAAAATACATATCAAATATTGTAAAACTGCTGGGAGACACCCTTAGAAATGACTAGGTCATGTGCAGTCATGTCATCAAAATGACTGTCTACCAGATTCTTTAAAGACATATATCTTGGAAACCACTCAACGATTTTTGTGAATGAGGTCTTATTTTAAAGCTCATAATTTTATCTAAAACAAAAGTTATGGTATACTTTACTGTAAATGCAATAATGTCTTACTTATATCTGAATATTGGGAACTATTTTGTTTTACTTTTCTGCATGTTCCCACCAAATGGGGTCATTACAACAATATAAAGAAATTCACAAAGAATATTTTCAATATATATTTACTGGAGGAAGCTTTAAGAAGGCGAAAGGAAGATATCGAATAACTAAATATATTTAAAAACAATATTGGCATAAATGCCTTCGTTTCACCTTCTTGAATCTTACTCCAGTCGATTTATTGTGAATGCTTATATCACTAAAAATAGGTTTGGGCACCCATGATAAGTGTAATGTTAAAATACTAATTACTCTCGATAAAGAAATTTATTTGGAATCTTTACTTAAGACTGATTGGTTTTGATTGTCAATATTCTTAAAAAGTGTTTCCATTAAACCCCATCCACCATTAAAATAAACTATTAACACTTGACATATATATCTGGAATTAAGGTCAGTGAAATCGATTCACTATTCATCTGTTCTTGAGCAGTGGCGTTTGTATTTACATAAAGGAATGCACTGGAGTCTAGTTTCTTACACAGTGGCAGTGTATACATAGTTTCTTGCACTTACACGACACCAGTTCTTGGCAATGATTGCTTGGAAGTGTTGTCCTAACGGGATTGACTGTGACGCCATCATCTGTTTTCCATCCCCACTGATATGGATCGCGAGCTTGAGGATTTCTAGTCAAGCAGTTTCTCCAAATGCTACATTGGAACATTGCTGTTGTAAGTGTTCCAGTAGGACATCGGCTGTTGGTGGAACTTATTCAACGTTTCTATTCATCTTGGTAATACAAATTCTACGAGCTTCATTAACATGCACCGCTATACTTATAGTATGGTACATTAACGCCACAAACCATTCAAATACAGAGAATGCCACACTATTGAGTGTAATTGTCATTGTTGACATATTAGAAAATTCTCGGAAAGTCAAATGAACATCACAAAATGAAATTCAAGTTTTCACGGCAGTTATTTTCCCAATACCATAAAATGATGACACGACCCAGTAAGAAAAAGGAAGAATGGAATCAATTCGTGTATGCAACTGAAAACTGTGTAAAACAATTTATGAATGGAAAAATGCTGTAAGTTATTCCCAGTTTCATACTCAATCCACAGTTCTTCGACTTATGCGAGGCATGGAAATGCAAACAAATCTACGGACATCACATCCAAAACAACCGTTTTAATAACAATTTTTCTGTGTCCAAGCATGCGAAGAATGCAAAAGAAGCCGATCATCTGCTTCCTCGAGCGATGATGGCGAAATTAAGGCTACACTTTCTTCTCCAGCTGATGGTAACACTACATTTGAAAGTGTAAACTTCTCATTTGCCAGGGTCCCTATTGCAATCAGATTAACTGCCAACATCTTAAACAGGTTATCTTTATTATCTTCCCACAAGAACTTTGTATAATTATGTAGTTCCTTCAATCCAGATTGGACTACAATCCTTTCACCACTTCCCTTAGATTGGCGAGTTTGTGATTTCAAACTTATGTCAATGTATTGGTCAAATACAATATCCAATCTGCTAACTGTTTCTAATCTCATCCTTATGTGTGGTTTCACCACACAGTCTCTATATTGCTAAAATGTATTGGCTTCTGGTGTCAACATCTGTACAAGGGCAGCATATCAAAGATTAGGGCACTCTAAGTTGGTGTTGACAGGCGCAGTACCTTACCTTGATAAGATGCAGGTTTCTTGAACACTAGATAGAATGCTAGCTTTATTTGATGGCAGTCATATTTCACCATTCTCATATTTGGCTTGACTTGCAATGTAAAGGCGGCAAAATATATTATAATCCTTCCTTAAACATCCCATCATTTGTTTATCTTTGCACTTAATGGGAGGTGTTTTCTTACTGGACAATTGGAAGTTTTCCGTTTGATTAAGTCATGCATGGAAATGTTATACTATCAATCTCATAAATAAATAATTAATTATCGCTTTTCATACACACTTCTAAGACAGACTTGGATGCTACGTCTCTTATAACTACTTTAATACTGTTGGCGGTAGTAAGCCCTTTCCTTCAAAAGGGTTACTATGGGCTTTATATACCTTAGCTAAGTCACAAACAGTTTTCTGGAGGCAAACGTCAGATATTTGTAGTCTTCGTGGTGTTTCGATTATTAGACATAACTATTTGATTCAGATTGTTGATTTCTTCGAACTCACTACTCATGCATGCGATTTCAGGACCAGCAGTCATCCATATCGGTAAAGCATCGTTGTTGCTAAGAAAAGATAGCTTTGTACTATCAAGTTTTACAAGTGGTTATTTTGCTAATGGATATGATAATGAGAAATGCATGAGAAGTTCATTTTTGTTTTATTGCTTACAATTTTTCCTTTAGAAATATTTTCTATATATTTTGGTATGAAGCTATGGTGATTACCACAAGCTGTGCACAAAAATTGGCAGCAACCTAGCATAGTTCATATGGTCGAGTGCAAACATCCAAGGGCATATATTTTCAAATACTGAAAGAAAATCTTGGAAGGTACATTGACGGATGCTTCGTACAGAAAGAATAACAAGAATTTCAATGTGTATAGTTTTCATCCAGTATTTGAACCGAACACTTTCTTGTTGCATTCGGTTGCACCTCTCTGTGAGACTTTCTGATGACTTGTCTTAACTATTGTCATATGCTTGCTGCAAAAAAATGTTAAGCGATGTGAAGCTTACTTCATGAGTAAATCGGCTCACATGAGATGATCTGAGTAGGCCCTCAGTTCTTCCTGGGGTTGTAATACCTCATTCTACGAGATTTTCAGTCCAGCCAGAGCCTTCTCAGCATGACCAATCATAGAAATAACGACAATTTCAATGTGTAATCCTCCTAACATCAAATGCATTTTGTCTTCTCCTTACAACTCAGGATATCTCCATTGAAGTTGTTTCGCAATTTCAAATACTGGTTGATCAGCTGTTAAAACTGGGGTTTGTTCTGAGTTGATATTTTTTAATAATGTTAGAACAATATTAATTGAATGGCGAACCATAGCTGGAGAGTTTTTATTCTCTTTTAGATGTAGAAGCCAAATGGACATATTCTTCAATTTTTTTGGGTTCGTCTCTTTCTTTCTTACGAGAATAAAATGTTGCCCCTGGAATAATGCTTCCCTCAACATTACTTTTCACTTACTCTAATCATTATTTTGTTTTCTCAGTCACATAGAAAAATGACTTACCATTTGTATAATTTACGAGAGACAATGGATTGTAAATATTACATTTAGATATTGGTGGAAGTGTAGAGCACCATTTTGGTACACAGGTTTCAGTACTAATAACATTGAGGTTTACAGTAGCTATTTCGTCGCTACTGGTATTGTGTGAGGAGTATTGTATCAGTGAGATACTGTGGACCATAAAATGAGTTTACAGATGTATGAGAGGATGTGCGATGGTATATATTTTCGATGGCAGCACATGTAAATACATGGTGTATTGCATTGGGAGGAAAAAACAGCATTAACTTCCTGATTATAATATTTACATACATCACAAGAAACTATTTTATTTTAGCTGTTGGACTGTTTTATATGATACACTCAGTCCAAGGTGATACATTTCGTTGATAAGCTTTTCTCCTCTTGTGTAGTTGTGAAGCATCAGTCTTAAATCTAGTGGCAAAAGAATTTTCTTGATCTACATTTTGACTTTTGAATTTAGCTGTTGGTTGTCATTTAGTCGTTATGCTAATAAATATAAATAACTGTGGAATAGTCAGTGCTGCAACAGGTATCTTTTCTTGTTCAGTAGTGGATTCTTCCTCGCTTGTAATCGGATTTCCTGTAGTTATTCCTGCTAATAACATTCTGAAAAACGATATTGATATCTTATAAACATCAGCTTCTCCAGTAAATGATCCTTTAAACTTTGAATACTATGCAAACATCTCTTCACGAAAAATCTTAGCTGCATGCGATAGAAACATTTCATCACTAGAGTAATTGTAACTATGTGCATCAACTATTGCATTATGAATTTCCCATTTAAAAGCAGGCAAAATTTCTCGCCCTTTTTATGCTCACAAATACCTGGTACAAATGCAATAAGCTGATCTTTCAAGCGAGTACGATTAACCACAAAGTCAGAAAATCCCAAGTGTTTGAGTCATTCATCAACAAGTTTCACAAGACTTGGCAAGCGGGAAATGGGAACTGTATCACTGGATATGTAGATGGTATATTGTTTGTAAGATACTAGTTTGCTGAGAACCTAGCCATATGTTGTTTTTCAATTATTGCTCTTAAGATTACATTTGGACCTATTCTCACTTGGAAATTTATTTCAAAAATGCATTTAACATGACTTGTGGTATTTTTCCTCTAAAGCCACAACATCTGTAAAGTATAACTTAGTAGGGAGTTTCTGATCGTCGAGTGCATGGGCATATGCAAGTTTATTTGGTCCGATTCCAAGTGTAGATGCACACTCAAGTTTTTCTTTGCATTCACCAACTTTACAGAAGAAGCATGAGGATTTTATATCAGCTGTGGTGCATCATGATCTTGTAAATACTGTGCTGGTGCTAGATTCTGGTATGCCAGCCGTAGATTTTTTTATGTGGGAGTTGTTCTAAGCTTGTATCGTCAAGAAGGGGTTTCTTCTTCAGTCGTTTAATTTTCTGATATTATAATGGGTTCTACAATTTCTGTGGTATTTAGTTTTGTAATTGATAAGAGTCTGGTGAAGGTTCGTACTCAGCATACCTGATTAAGTATTAACTAAGTGATTGATATCAAATTTCTGTTGTTAGAATTAGAGGATGTTTGTTATCAGTTTGGCAAAGAATATGGTTTTCCCACACTGTAACTGCTTTGCTGGTAGTTGCATTCAACGACAATAATCTTCGCCGATATTATTAATACAGGCTTAATGCAAATATCAAAACATTGCAATTGTGCATAATGTTCACATAATTATCCTTAATTATGATTACACATGATATCTGGGAATCAGAAAAACAGAAATATAAAAAATTACCGAAACATGTGGTATTTTGTGAATACAACAAAAATATTGCATTTACAGCAAATCGGGCAAAAACTTTCATTTTAGATAATATTCCGTGCTTTAAAATGAGACCTCATTTATCAAAATCTGTTGAGCATTTTCGTGGATACGTGGCTTTGAATTATCTGGTTAGCAACCATTTTGATGACTATGCCCTACACTGCGGCTGAAATAATTATTTCTAAGGTTGTCTTCCTGCAGTTTTACAATCTTTTATTTTTATTTACCTAACCATCAATGTTTAGTGTTGCTATCTGGAATTGAAATATTTTGAGGGTATCTGTTGCTTGTTCCCCACACTATCTGAGTCCATCAACAAGTTCATTCGGGTCTTTGGGAAATAGGTTACCAGTATTCTCAGCGTCTTCTGCATTCTTCGTGTCGGTCATTGCAGCAAATTTGTTGGAGAGCTGTGTCAGTGCATTGAGAAAATCGCCGTCATCGTCTTCAACATTATCACTGTCTTGATGTTCATTTTCATCTATTTCATCTGTATTCATGAGCATCTTCACTTCCTGTTTAATCCTCAATATTATATTTGCTTTTCTTTGTAGCAGGAGTCGTATGCTCATCAGTATTTAGAGCCGACGACCGTTTATTTTGAAGTTCGTCAACTTCACGCAAGCGTCTTGAAAGTGTACATTCAGCACAAACGGACTCTACCGCACTCATTCCGTCTCCAGCATTAACTGTCTCATCATAATAACCTGTCGAATAGTTACCCACCAATGCAGAAAGTGTTATAGCCGATATGTTCTGTATGTTATTTCAATGTATAGCATTCCGCAAACTGCATGGGACCAATGTCGTAATGCTTCATCGAGCGAGAAGGGCTCTTCGTATAGGCCGTCACGTCGACGATCATTTTGACATTAAGTGGAAACTCGATGGGAGAATCGACACCGGCAACAATCAGTTAGCGATGTTGCAGGTCGCGGCTACATGGTCGTTGAGTTCAAAGGCAGGCGTTCGTATTTGCAATACATCTTCATCGTATGACGAGAGATCACTTCCAAATCGATGTCCACCTCATGGTGTCGGGATATCAACTGTCATTTTATCTATACAAATGCGATTCTTTTAACAGTAAAGAGCTTAGCTTGTGCCAACAAAAGACCTTTCAACAATAAAATTTATATAAAGAAATAGGGTAAGCACTCTGAGAAAACCTACATACTCGTTTGCCCAAGAAGACATGCATATAATTATGTATACATAAATATAGAAGTAAAAAATTATTTTCAATTAATTTTATTCTCAAATAATGCAAAGTTATATAATGCTGTAAATAACTTTTTGTTTTTTATTAATTTTATACACAATTATGTATAGGTAAATAATAATGCAAATAAAAATATTTTCAATTAATTTAATACATAATTATTTATATATAAATATGGCGTATATAATATTATTTTTAATATATATTTTTACATATATATTTGCCTACGATATATATAAAAATAACATATTCTTATTTAAGTATCTGCATGTTTACTTGTGGGGGCGAACGAGTTTTCTAAGAGTGCTCCCGTATTTTTTTACATATAAATTTTATGGCGTAAGGCCTTTTGTGGGCACGAGCTAAGCTCTATAATGTTAAAAGAACCACTTTTATACAGAAAAAAATTACAGTTTCTGACACTGTGAGGTGAACATAGATTTGGAAGCACTCTCTCGTCATATTACGTACATGAATTGCCAATACACTGTTAAAAAATCCTCACTCATGTCACGGAAAAGTGATAGTAAACAATTCTTCAGAAATATTTGTAAACTTTCCTTAAAATTACGGCCACTTTGCTTTTCAAAAACGGACTTTCCGTAAATTTAACATAATCTGTGAATTCGCGGAACATTTGCGTCAATTTTCTCGTTACTTTTCTGTACTTCCTGTTTACCTAACCGGACACCTGTATTCTCTTTGTAACATTGCAGGCATCATTTTGGTATTTGATGTAACGACTTAAGCAAATGTTTTAGTCTCTATTAAAGTTTATGTTTTTTAATTGTTGCTCAATATTACAGACTTCATATGCTATTTTTTATGTTTGAGAATATGTTTTAAGTGTTGTGGATATCATGACAGAATCTAAGTTTCTTGTTACAGTGGCAAACAAAGCTTTGTTACCGAAACCTGAAACGAATAGGAAATACAGAGACTTACCTTATTTTGTACTTACGGAGATTATCTCCGTCTCTCGACTTTAGGGATTACGTTTCCGTACACTTACTATACATTTCCGTAAAAGTGTCCGTAAATATATGGAAATTTTTAACAGTGTACGAAGGACTGTCTTTGACCAACGACCATGGAGCCGCGACCTGCATCATCGCTATCTGGTTGTCGCCAGCGTCGATTCTGCGATCGAGTTTTCACCTACGGCCAAAATGCTCTTCGGCACGAGAGAACGGGCTGTGCGAAGAGCAGTTTTCGCGCAATGAAGCATTAAGACATTGGTCTCATGCAGTTTGTGTAAGGCTATACATTGAAAGAATATACCAAGAACTGTAAGGATTCGTCTACTGGGAGTCAGCAAGTGTTGCCGGCTATACCTCTTGCTGCATCGATGGGTACCCATTCGACAGGTTATTATAACGAGATAGTTAATGCTTAAGATGTAATGAGTGCAGTAGAGTTGGTTTGTGCGGAAAGTACACTTTCAAGAAGTTCGCGTGAATTAGATGAACTTAAAATATACTGTCATCGGCTCTATGTAGTGGTGACCATAAATCTCCTGCTTGCAAGAAAAGAAAATATAATATTGAGGATTAAACAGGAAGTAAAAGCGATCATGAAGACAGACTAGATGAAAATGAACATGAAGGCAGTGATAATGTGAAGATGATTATGGTGAATTTATCGATGCACTGACGCACCCTTCGTACACATTTGCTTCAATGACCGACACTAAGAATGCAGAAGAAGCCAAGCATACTTACTGGCTTCCTATTTCCCAAAGACCCGAATGAAGTTGTTGATAAACTCGGATATTATATTGAACTTTAAAAAGTGGGTATATGTTGCGCATTTTTCAGATATATTCAGTCATTAGTAAACTGAAGGAACGGGGATATATCACATGATGCGAAAAACTGTTTCTTCTGAAAATGTTATTACAATATAATTATAAATCGTTATTCTGAAATAATTGTTTCTCTTTATTTTAGTGTGTCGTGTCCTTTTATTCCTCACAAATTTAAAGTGGAGCTATGAGCACTCAACTATTAATGGAAATGTCTTCATATAAAATGATAATAAAGATTCTGCGTTCAAAAATACACGAATAGTTGACTGCTTAGAAAACATTAGTTCTGTAGACATGTATGAATTTTGGAACAGGTGTGAATAGTTTTTTTAATATGTATGAATAGACAAAAGTGACAAACCCACAGATTTAGTATTGTATGTTGATTGATGGAAATATTGCTAAATATTGATGGAAATATTGATAGAAACATTAGAAGATTGATGGAAAGACTGACAAATCGGTGTAACGATTGTGAAAGATTGATGTAAAAACTGTGAATGATTGAGAGATTGCGGAGTTGATTGTGAAGCAGATAGTTGAGCGTGCGGAGCTCATTGATATATTATATTATGAAAGAGTTCTGTAGATGTTATGAAAGATTGAAAGATGGATGAAAAGATTGTGAAAAACTGATATAAAGCTTGTGAAAGATTTAAAGATTGCTGGAAAATTGCGAGATTGATAGAGAGATTGTGAAATATTGGTGTAAAGATTGTGAGAAATTGAAAGATTGCGGAGCAGTTTGCAGAGCATGTGGAGCGGATTGCAGAGCGTGCGGAGTTAATTGATGGAATAATTGCGAAATTGATCGAATAAGTAATGAAAAAAACACGTATTTAGTTAATTTTAATTTTTAAAATATTTTTATTATTTAGAGTATCGAACTCAGGTCCGTACACCATACATCAACTTTTGAGTTTGCATAAATCTATATAGCAGGTACATGCAGATTACGTATATTTTATTATGTGTACGATACAATTTGTGTAAAAAATGTCGTGTTTAATTTCTTTGAAAAACTTTATGCTTTATATAAAATTATTTTTAATAAAATTACTTGCACTTAAGAATAAAAAATTAAATATGACAATTTACTTACTTTTCAGGAATGGCCAATGTCGCCACTTGGAGCAGGTCTATAGCAGGCGGCATAATCGAGAAAATAAAGCCACCTGTGTGTTACATATAGATTCCATTATGGAGGCTGCCAACAGCGCAACATTTATTTATTCTAAAAACATAAAAATTACGGCTGCAGCCTGGGGGCTAAATCGAGAAATTAACACTGCCTGGTGGGTAATTAATGAATTAATACACTAACACCACCTAGATGATGTAAAAGTAAGCATATAGAATTCAAGATGGTGGCTTCAGTAATGTATAAGCAAATGACCAACCAAAACCCAAGATGGCTGCACACGATAGAATGAGTATAGGTGAATGTGTAGAGGAAGGGAAATTATATACAATGTGATTGTTTTGGAAAAGGGGGGGGGGGGGGGTTGTCAGTCGTTTACTGGACGTAGTGCCGTGGGAAACCTCTGGAAATGTAAGGTTTAAAAATAATTTAAAAAAATTATTTCTGTTAACATTTCTATTAATTTTTATAAACTCTTATGCAATTTTTTTTGGGATTTTTGACGCATTTTTGGGTTCAAGGTTAAAGGTCACGTGATCAAGGTCACCGATATCCGTCATGGTGTTAGTATTCAGTAACGTAATATGCAAGCCAACTTTTATGATTTGATTCTATTGATTTACAATTTTTTCTCGAATGTTTGTTTTCAAGATCATTGGGGTCATGGTCACTGACATCTAACATGGTGGCACGAATCTTCAATATAACTTTTTCATCAATTTTTAAACTTTTCTTCGATTAAAAAAATTTTTTTGGGGTTCGTTTGGAATGTTTTGAATTCAAGGTCATCCAATTTCAATGTCGAATGTCAAGGTCAATGTCTCCTGGATCCAATATGGCGGTAGTAGTCAGTAAAATAATATGCTTGCTGACTGTTATGATTTATTCAATTGTCACCATTTTTTTTTCGAGTTATTGTTTTCAAGATCACTTAAGTTCAATGTTAAGGGTCATGGTCACCTAGATCCAAAATGGCGGACAATATGGCTGAAAGTACCAAAATGGCTGTTGGTTGGGTCTGACTCCAGACCCTGGAACCCTATGCTTATAAAACCATTATTGCAGCCAGTGTCTGCCCCGAATTGGCTAAAAATTGCCTTTCTGGGGCTCGTTTTTGTAAGTGGGCGGCTCGGTGCTTTTTGAGAGAAAACGGGAACATTATAGGAAAAAGAGAAATTTTGCGGGAAAAGTGGAAATTTTCAGTGAAATTTGGTCGATTTTGGGAGGAAAAATGAAACTTTTAAGGGTAAAATGGCCACCGGCCGACCGAAAAGACAGCATGAACAGCTCCGAGCTCCGGTCCCAGGTTCCGTTGCCTCAAAGCATACTATTTCATTCTACTTGTATCTAAGGTCCTAATGTATTAATAGCAGTAGTAACACTTTCTCTTTGCAACACAACTGAATATATTTATGAAAATAACAGTTTTTGCCTTGTTTTCGGGAAAAATTTTGGGTAGTTATTTTTCTGTAAAATATTTGATAAAAATGCTAGCGTGCTTCGCTGTACGATAAAGTTACTATAAAAGGTACCTATACAATTTAGAATGGCCGGCATTATGGGACGTGTACTGTACGAAGTTAAAGTGCGCTGCTCGTGGTTTTTGTTATCAAACATTACTCTTGCATACGTTTTTATCTTTATTGTACAGTCTTATCTGTATCTGACTTGTATGGGTAAAGTAACTATTGCAGTAATACTCTTTCCTACTAGATTTGTTATAGCGAGAAGAATAAGTTATCAAATAAAAGAGAAAACATATTTTGTGCAAACTGTTGTAACTATAAAATTATTTCTCTTTTTGTTTATTTGTGTTAGTTTTAACGCAGTATGTTAATTTGTAAGTTCCAATGTCAAAGGTTTTGAGGTGAAACAAATAGTTGTAAGGTAGGTTATTTTCGTCATATAATAAATTTGTTGATTTCCTGGGGCTTTATTGAATATTGGGGAGAAACCAGGCCCGAAAGATGCATTTTTAAAAATATTAATAAACCAGCGTGTTTTGTCTTTCTTACAACTCAATTGTTATATTTGCTTAACTATTAATCCTAATAAAAATAATTTTTGTGTTTCAAGATTGGTAATCGTGAAATAAAGGTTTTCACGTGGGACTAAGTAGGCATATAGGTATTTAGAACTAAGAAATGAGATTATTAATGAGTTGATCTGTAGCTCCTACTTTACGAAATATTTTTACGTAACCTCAGTTTTTCCACATCGATAATGTTGCCTTGCCTATTTAATTATTCAGTAATAAGTAGTCATGTTTTGGAAAATTTACTGCAGATCATCATGAGGTGCTGGTTTCCTTTATGTAAAATCACAGAGATTTTGCGTTCTACCGTTTCAGTTCCTCAATAGCAGGGAGGCAAACAATACATTGTGACTAGTGACAGATGTGAATTTTCATGGAACTACAAAAACCATTGTGCAATGGCAGAAGTTCGGAGTTAAAATTATGCTATATATATATATATATATATATATATATATATATATATATATATATATATATATATATGAATCAGCAATATGAAGGGCAAGCATTTCTGTAGTGTGGGCTAATGTTAATGTTACAATTTCTGATTAGATCAACATTATTACAATAACATAATGCCCGTTTGCTATCTCAGTACTCGTTATCTATCCCAAATTAAAGTTATCACACGCCAATGGGTCAGGTTTTTCTACAAAATAACTCATAACCTTAGTACTTATGGAGTTGGAGTAGACAGATTTGGATGGCTCTTAACAGCGAGATCTTGGGAGCCGATGTGAGTGAGGCGAGGTGCGTATGGAGCAGCGCCGTAATGCACGGGTGGGAGAAACGAGAGATCCCTGAGAAAACCCGCTGACCAGCGGCATCTTTTGGCACGGCTCCCACATGCGAAGATCCTGGTGAGAATTCGCCGGGAATCGAACCCGGTTAGCCTGGGTGGGATGCGAGTAGTCTAACCACTACACCACTGCGGCTTCCCTTAAAGCAGAAAGGAAAGTGTTAGCATGTATGTATACATGGTATATATGCAAGAAAAATATTAAAAAAACTGTCGTTTTCTTTTACGAGAATCGGCATCTGTTACCAAAAAATTAAAATCAAAATGCAATTTTTTTTATTTTGGAGTTGAGTTGTTTTCCTACCTTTCAATATATTGAATAAATTCACTTATTTTTACAGACAGTACAGTACGTGATATTTTGAAATGTTTCATTCTACTGGACCTAATGATTAGTATGCCTCTCTTTCTGTTGTTCATGTAACAAACATTAACTTAATATTGAGTTTTGTTCCTGAAAATTTTTTTTATCGACATGTACGAGCACACAAGAAATATATTTTCTAAATTGCTGCAGACTGTACGGGGACTATACTAGTAAATGAGGACAAAAAATATTCAGTGGATGATGTCGAACGTCATTGTTATTCAGGCATTCCCGTGGCAGTATGTCTGAATCCACGTTCCACTTTAAAGCGGCTTCATTGTGCGTCGCTAACATGAAGTTCTGCGTGAGTGTTCTGCTTTTCAGAAGGGCGTCGTTCATTAGTCTTACGTTCATGAAAATATTAACAACGTTTGGCAGAGAAAATAAAATTTTTGGCAAAAATGAACTTCCTCTCAGAGGTGATATCGACAGTGGCCCTCTAACAAAAGAAAAAGTCCGGGAGGGGGGGGGGGGATATTGGAATCTCAGGGCTCTTCTCAGATGCCGAACACATACCGATCAGCAGTTAAAGCATCGTCTCACTGTCTGTTCCAGAAATGAAACAACGTGAGTTCTGAAATACAAAATGAAGTAACGCATATCTAGGGACCAATATCATTATTAGTATATAAAAATATTAATATGCAAAAGCATTAGTTTTCGTGTTTTAGATACAATAAAACTGTTGTTTTATTTCTGAATGGTAATTACAAATTCCAATTTCGAGAACACCAATAAATTGTAAATTCATTTACATCCTTGATCATATTTTGATATAACATAAAATACAGTTTATTGAATTCTTGCATTCATAACAAAATGTTTCGTATTGTTTTAGTCTTTTATTAACTCATTTAATATAACAATAAATATTAAATTACTGTTTACAGGAATTTTCCACATTTTATTTCTTACTGTTTTGTTAAACCTTTATATCGTTATATTATAAATTTAAAACGTGCAAATATATTTCAAAATATGCCTAGCATTTTAAATAACATTTTAAATAACATGAAAATATTTTTTAAAATGTTGTTATATATTTTTTTGGGTTAGTTGTTATATATTCAAATATGGGGAGTATTTTATTAACTTAAGAATTATTTGTGCAAAAAACGCATGTCTTTTGAAAACTGTGCATTAAGTCATTCAAAATATTTTTTTTGTATTCAAATAGAAAGTTTTGATAGTATCTTGATAAACAACTTAACAATAAAAGCTATTTTAATTTAATATCACAACCGCTTTTTGCCATTTTAAAAATAATTGAATCATAAATATCTGTATTAATTGAAGATTATATTTATTCAAAATATAATTTAAATATATTCGGGTGTTTATTTTCCTCCTAAACATATAACTTAAATTACATTGATTTAAAATTATATAAAATTATTTCATCATTAGTTGCAGTAGGTTTGCTAACTTTTTAATATTTATTTTAAGAATGATAATTTTTTAAATATTAGTTATAATATAATATAGTACATGGGAATAATACTATTTTCATAAGAGTAACAATAAATACAATACATACCTCTGCTATATTATAGGTACATTGAATAACATTCCCCCATCCAATAGGTAAAGTCAGAGGGTTAAGAGCAAAACACCGCCCGATCCTCACACTTTGTAATCAAAGTAATCCACTTGGCACAGTTGATGGTTAGACTCCTCTGAATAATTGTAGAAGTGGTTTCCCTCAGTATCCATCCGGTGGTTGATAAGGAGGGAGGGGGGATCTTATTAGTGGCATAGTCAGTTTGGAATTTTTTTAGAAACAGTTTTCTTGTATGACTAAGATTTATTTTTGATGCGCTTATTTGGAATACATAAGGAAAGCTCGTTTTAAATGCATTCCCAAGCATTATTACGCATTATTACAGCACCCACAGTTTACAAAATGTAAAAAATAATCTATTTGTTATATTTACTCTCACTTCCCCGTTAAAATCCTCCATCCTGCACAACTGTCCAGCTATTCCTTCCCGTTTCTGTCTCGAGCTCTTTGGAATGCAAGTTGTGAGGTGTAACACAAGGGTTGGCTGGCGGGCGGGAGTTTGCACTACTTCCAAACACGTATCACGGTAAAGTGAGCACTTCTGATGCCCAGTTACTTTTGTCTATCAGCCATTTTTATCCTTCAACTAATTTTTAAAAATAAGATTTTCACGTACGTAATAAACATAGTGTAAATATTTGACCGGACTCGAAAGTTAACGTCTAAGGGTACAATAAAATTTATTTATTTATTATTATTCAAAATAAGGGCATAAAAAAGTGCTCACTTTACCGTGAATAGCCTATACAAAGGAAATATGTGACAGTCGGGATGCCAGGCGAAACGAACAGTGTGCACTCGTCTTATAATTTTTTTTGAGTTTTATAAAATATGTTTTTGGTAATTAAATGTCAAAGGTCACCTGCATCCAATATGGTGGTTGGGTGACATCATAACATTATAGCTGATATCAGTCGATTATATTACATTGACAGATGTTAAGGAATATTGTGATATGGACTGGCCTTGATTGTATGATTGCTTGGGTAGACGTGATGATGTCTGACATTCTATTTAACTATTTTGGATTTTAAATATCGTTCTGCTTGATCTAAATGTTTATTTGTAAGTTTACGGTGCATGTTACTCGAAGTGCTGATTGGCCGCCGTCTGTTTGAAGTGCGTTTCTGATGTTTAGACATGTCAAATTTTCTTAAATGGCTAAAATAATTCTAGACATGTAGAACATAAGTGTGCTTAGGTTGAGTATAACTTTTATCTGGAATACGGTAGGTTATTTATGATTTTTCTGGCATCTGATAGGTTAAGGTAGGTTAGGGTTTTTTGGGATTTAGTAGGTTAAATTTTGTTAGTTTGATAGATGACAAGAACGTTTGTGTTGCAGTGATGGTCTGGACTATAAAATTTGATTGGTACACTTGGTAACAGAGATGAGTGGTCATTGCATTTTGACTGGTGTCAGTCGGCATGGTGGCTTGTATGAGAATAAGCTCATTGTGTAACTGGTATGGGTCTGCATGTTTGCTTTGTATGGTCTGTGTGGACGAATGGTTGAGGTATGCTAGAGTTATAGTAGGTTGTATGGTTGGTAGGTGTAAGCGGTGTTGGTAGAACAAGTAGAATGGGTGTTAGGTTATGGGCTGGCCTCAGCTGTATAGTTGCTCGAGTTATGATGGATATTGTGCTTGGTGTATTGGGTGGTGTGGTTGAATTAGATTTTTTTTCTATAGGAGATGGGGGTGTTGGGTGGTCTGGTATGACTCGGGTTATAATGGATGGTTTGTTTTTTGGTATAGTGACTAGTATATATTTGGTTGGTGTCGACCAGTAGAGCAGAAAGTATGAGCACTAAGTAAATTTTTGGTAATGCCAGTGTGAACTAAGTTGTTGAGGTATGCTCGAGTTATAGTAAGAGGTATAAACGATGAGTATATTTTTTCTGACGTTGGTTGGTAGAGCAGATGGCAGGGAGGGATGTTTGTGTTTCGACTGGTCTAAAATCTATAGTTTCTGTAAACTTCATTCACGGAGGTTGGTATGGTGATGCTTGTGAGTATATAAGGAGCTGGATTCCTGTTAGGAAGCTTAGTTTGACAGTAGCAATCGTTAAAGACACTTCGTCTGCTCGTGTAAGCAACTGGAATATATTATGGAGGGAAAGGTTGCAGGTTCTCCAACGCCTGAAGTTTGCACAGTGCTATCGACTTCTCCGGATGGGACACCTTAAACAGTGCCGCCATCGACGACTTCGCCAAGGCTTCATTACTTTTACTGTGATAAGATATTTGCCTATAGCCAAAGTGCGAGGAAGAATGAAAGAACTTCTTGTGTGGAGGGACATTCCTGTGCTATGCACTAATGCATCAAGTGCAAGGTCTGTTAAAACGAGGCGATAAGCTGAACAGTCATAGAAAGAATTGCAAAGGTCGAGTTTCAGCAGCTATGAAATGATCTGTAGTGGTTGTTAGCGAAACTACATCGAACGATTTCTACCTGAAACAATCTGCATTCAAGGGCACTTTAAAGGATTATGTGATTGGAAAAGACTTTGTAGGTACAAAAAAATACATATGTACATACCTGTACCACATTAAGCAAAGGATAATCAATTAATTAACAGAGGAATTTGAAGGTCCCTTAAAATACAATATTTGGCTAGAGTGTACCTACGAAAAGCCTCAGACTTAGATGAAGCCATCAGTCGCTGAGCATTCAAGACTGCGAATCAAGCACTGTAGAATACTGATATTATCCCAGGGGCTGTAGAGTCCTTGAAAAAAAAATCTTCATCATGAAGAATAAGAATATTTGACTAAGGGTTCTCGTTGGATGCATGCTAGCATAGACTGCCTTGGGCTGCTTATTACCAGACTATGTTCACAACATGAAAAGTGATCATGCTGCTGTAAAGACATTACTCGAATGGCGTGAAAAATGTAAGAATTCTATTTTTATGTTTGTAGTCTGAAATATGTGTGTATAAATATGATATAAATAAAACCGTTTTTAATTTCTCACTGGTGTTGTATCCTGCCTACTTACCCTGATATGTGGAGAATATTACTGGCTTGGATTATTCATATATACATACAATTAATAAAATCCGAGTAGGGTAGAAATACCTACAACACCTTAGATATAATGAACAATTAACAGATACCGACATCGAGTATGACTTAGTCTTGATGTTAGAAGACCTGAAATGAAGCTCAGAGAACTTTTGCAAAGTTCCGCTGTACTTTACGTACACCTTAAAAATATTATAATTAAATTAATTTTTAAATTGGTTCAAATATAAAGAGTTTTTATTTGACATACCATATACCTATAATAGTAATGTGGTTACCAGAAACAGACATACATTCCTACACTCTAAATTGGAAACAGTTGTTTTTTAACTGATTGTCAGTCGAAACTGCTCCATCCGGGATCTGCAGAAAAAAATACCATTAATTCATCAGTTAAAATAAATCTTCTAATTCAAGCTGTAGAAAACTAGTTAATGATAGTTGGTTAATGCAAGTACATGTTTTACAAAATTCGAAAGTCTATCTATCTTTATTTAAGTTCGGATTCTCTGCTTTAAAACATAAATATAGTGGTTTCAATGTACGAGGTTATCGATGTTAACTAGTATCCGCCATTTTACAATGCAATGAGACATTACAGATTTAAACTGTTATATTTAGTGACAGATAGATCAGTGATAATTTTACTGACTCGATAGTGCGGTGATTCAATAAGAAAGATGGATTTACACCAACAGAAGTTTTGTGGTCTGCAAGTTAACAGATCAAATAATGAGGAAACGACAAACATAGTTATTACTAGTCAATCTGTCTCTTCAAAATGACAGTTTCTTTCTGTAAAATCTAGTTGCATTGTAAAATGGCAGATACATAAAAATCACCGACAACACTGTTAAAACCACTATATTTTTCTTTTAAAGCACACAATCTGAACAAAACGTAACTTAGAATGACTTTCGAGCATTACAAAGACATGTATCTACGTACGCATAATACGTGTATATTTCGACAACATGAAGTACTTTAACATTACGAAACTTACAGCCGTTCGACATTGTAAGTTTATGTTACTACACAGATGCGAGACCGTTTATCTGAGTGGAAAAGAGCAGAGTTGGTAGAACCTCAGCCAAAAGACACAAGAAAATGTGTTGCGTTTTGGGGTGGTGGTTCGATACCAACCACTTCCAAAATTTCCTTGTACATGTACTAATTTTCTTTTCTGACAAAATAATGTACTTAATTTTTTTCAAACCATAATGCGCAGTTTTTAATCCTTGTGATTTTTATTAATCGACTATAAATAACTGATTTTCTACTGTTTGTATTAGTGGATTTCGTTATAACTGAAGAGAATATAAGTTTTCTTTTTCTGCTGATTCCCGATGGAGCAGTTACAACTGACAATTAGTAAAAAAATAACTGATCCCAATTTAGAGTGCAGACCTATAAATTATACTTGCAAACTGAATTTCACGAGACTGCCTGCTAAGAGTTCGCAAATCATATTCACCTGTGACTATAAATATGCTTACAGCCCGTCTTGCGAAAAAAAAGTGGTCTGCTGCATATTTATTTAAAAAGAATATATAAAAACAATCACTGTGGGTATATGCACATAATGTAGTTTAATATGCAGACCCTGAGTGAAAAAATAACGATATGTTATAATACAGTACATCGCTTGCGTTTAAATAAATTAAACAAAAACAACTTAAGAATATTCGTATTCTTAAGACATATATACACTGACTGAAACTAACTATAACAAATTGTTAAATATATTAATGGAATTTTGCCAGGGGAATCTTCTTCATTTGGATTCTTATATAGAACTTTTAAGCACTGCTATTCGTTTGGTCACTCTGTAGCTGAATCGTCAGAGTGCCTTACTCCTATTTGAAAGGGCGTGGGTTTTAATCCTGTACATAAATGATAATAATTTCTTTTTTTAAATGTGCCTGGCTCTCTTGGCAAAGTGTAAAATTTTCATAATTTTAATTTTTTAAATCGATTTTATATTAAACATAAATTTTTTATATATGTTATTGTATTTTTCAAAGATTTCAGCATTATCTCAGTGATACATTTAACCAAAATAATTCCAATTAAAAAATGCATCGATTCCTAGATGTGTGATCGTTTCCCGATTGCTTTGACACGACTACACAGTAGCACTAGCGATCGTGTTCATTGGCCCCCTTCCAGCTGTGTCGCCAGCATTCTTGGCCTGTCACAGCAGGTGCTTCTGTCTCGCGTGACTGCCGGTGTGTGGCGTGCGTGCGTGGTTACAAGGCTAGGCGACTTAATTTTCGTACGAGAGTAAAAAACAAATTGAATAAAGTAACATTAAAAAATATTGATAAAAAATAAAGTATTAATATCCGAATATGTTTTACAAATACACACAGGTGATACGTGCACCCTAGCAGGCGATGAAGGAACTATGTAGACGGCGAGGTCGAACGAAAGTGAGATACAAGAGAGAAAGTATAGGGATGACATGAGAGACAAATGACAAACGAAAAAAAAACAAGATGGTGGTCGAACAAATGTGGCAGTCAAGAGAGAAAGAGATGGAATGAGAGAGAGACAGCATGGAATGATAGAGCATGAAGTGCAAAAACAAAATGATGTTATGACGTCACGATCGCGTGCGCCTTGAAAAGACGAGTACGGTGATATATACTGCTCCACTTACGCCTTCAAATTTTTGAATTATAATGTCTTGTGTTTTTTAAATACATTTTTTGGGTTACAGGTTTTTTTTTGTGAAAATACAGGATGTACTGATACAGCATGAAAAACAACTTGACATACTGGCTACAAAGATGACAATCGATGATGACGGTCGGGGGACCACATGTTTTAATAATTTCTAAACAATGTTTAAAATATATTTTAGGATTTTTTCATTAATTTTTAATAACACTTTTTTAAATTTTGTTTAGTTTGTAATTTTTAAAATTTTTTGTGATTTTTTAAATAGAAAATAGGGAAATTTTTAGGGAAAAAGGTCTTGAGTCCACACCGGTCTGCTTGCCCTGACAGCAAGGTCACCTACTCTGGCTGAAAATTGACATTTTTAGGGAGTCCTTTTTTTTTTTGCAGCTGGGAAACAAGAGAAAATTTCGAGGGATAAAAGTGAATTTTGGGTAAAATAATAGATTTATGAAGGCTTTTATGGATTGTAATGGGTTTTTTTTGAGAAAAACAAGCGATTTCCTGCGAAAAACGGGACATTTTTAGGGATAAACATGAAAATTCCAATATGACAGTTGGTGACTTCCCCACCAATCAGGATCCGTACTCTGGACCCTGGTCATGAACCTACTATGCCCTATTTAATATTTTCCTATCAGCCATTATTTATCCTTCCACCAAATTTTAAAATTAATATTTTCATGTACGTAATAAACAGTGTAAATATTTCACTGGATTCGAAAGTTAACGTCTAAGACTACAATAACATGTATTTATTGACTATTATTCCAAATGAGAGGGCTTCAAAATTGCTCGCTTTACCGTGAACAGTCTGTAGATACATGGTTACAATGTGGGAGTTGCAGTGAGTTCGTTTTTTGTGTGAGCAAAAGTTGAGTTTGGAAGGTGTGTTCGGATGTGTGACGATAATCGTACTGGCCAGCCCTCGGGTGAATAAACACAGTTCCTGACGGAGTTTTTAAGCCAAGTAAGATCATACAATTATTGTGTGCGACTTATTTCCATCATTGGTGTCTAGTTCAGCTTGTGTGTTTCTGGTATTCCTAAGTAAAAACAGGCGTGCGGGAAATTTAATTTTTGCTCGATTTCATTTTAAATTTAATTTCTGTGCAATTTATTGTTGCGGTCATCAGATAGTTCAATAGTAAAACATTCATGATAGGTTTGCTGTATAATAGGAAATGTGAGCATTTTGATTCAGGGTTGTACACTGTGGAAACATTTCTATTTTAATGCTATCGTGTGAAAATGCACACCTTATGGAGTGGGACAAATGTTTTCTGCCAGAGTATGACTACTGAGTATCTGAGATGCCTCTCCAGATATCAGAGGGGTCACGAAAGAGACGTTTACAGGAGACTGTCTGAAGTAGTACGCAAGTTTAATTAAAACAGGATGCATGCATGTAGATTTAATTGTGCCAGTAGTTACTTTGTACTGAACTTTTAGTGGAAAAACAGGCATTACGGTAAAAGAGATGACACTTAAAATTTGCAACATCCAAACTGAATAAAGCTGTAAGCAAGAGCAAAAGAGGAAATAATGAAAATGGTATTTTATCACCGATCAAAACTCTCAAATGCCACAATGTTTCTTATAAACAAGTTTATTTCGTTTTAAGCTTTGCTGAAAAACGGTACATCTCTCTCAAAATTCTAAAACCATTCATACAAGTAACAGCGTAAGATTGCAAGAAAACTTGGGGACCGAACAGTACTTTCCAAATTGGCTGTGCATAGTCTACCAGCAATAGAAGTTAAAGATGATCCACAATAACTCGTTAAATTCTATCCAACAAGGAAAGAGCTCTAAAACAGGAAGAACAAAGGACAGTTCTGCTTTACAGTTGGATGGTCTTATTATCATCGGTATTTTAGCTTACATTGACGGCATCTTGAAAAGTAGTAATGGGGTGACACTAACATTGAAAATTACTGATTTGGGGAAAATTTACATATTAGAGATGTTGGCGAGTCTGTTAGAAGTGTTTATTTAACTCGCTGTAAGAACGACTTCTAAAAATATAATCTCAACTGTAGGTAGTTGAAAAAAAGTGATTTTGACACTTTTATATGATTCTAAGAAGATATAAATCAATTAATGAGGGAATCAATTGAAAGGGACTTTGATGAGCAGTATGTAATGCTGTGAAAAATCTGCAGAAATTTTGAATGAAGACATATTTCCCCATTCACTTTGTGACTGGACATGATGTTCTGTTTTGTTATGTTAAAAATCAAACAAACTTTATACCTTCTTCTCTGAAAAGTTTAGTTCACACGACTATATTTCATCCAGGAACGCTGTTAACTGGTTATGATGTTAAATCCAAAAATAAGTAGTGTTGTGTATTGCTCAGTTTTCAAATTCCCACACTGTGTAGAAACACAAAATAGGAAACTGGTTCCCTGCCCATTAATTGTGAAAAAGGGGGGGGGGGGGGTAACTTGCTCTCTTAGGAGGGTTGTCAGAAGCACTGCTTACATTTGAGAGACATGTAGGGAAGAAATAAAAATAGTTACTTCATTCTTGGCAGCTTAGCACTACTAAACTCACAAAACAACTAAAATCAAATTGTCATTTAAAGGGAGGCCGCATTAAGTTTAAAAATTAAAAATTGGTAATGCTTGTTGGTGGTGTGGAGGAAGGGCAAATTCTCATTACACTATTCACACTGTCAAAATCACAATATGATAAATATGAAAGAATAATTGATATATTTATTTTATGTGCATTTTTAAATTGAATAGTTGGCTTAAGGTTAAGGGACACGCTTATTTTATGTCACAAGCAATACTTATATACACATATTTATAACTTCAAATATATTTACTTATCGATGCAGTTTAAATCAGGTTTTATTATAAATTCTTCAAATTTTATTATAAATGGTTCCATATGTCACATATACCATGAAGACCTTATATATCATATATATAAGCCTGCAAGGTTGCCACTCTTGAAAAAATATTAAATAGTTTCTTTCGCTATTCCGACCATTAAAATTGTGGCTACTTCTGACGACGTTGACCACTCACTTGGTGGTGCTTACAAGCTCTTAAAATACGTATGGGCCGAACTGGCATACGTATCAAAGTGTTTAATATAAATAAATAATAAATTGCAAACCATACTGATTATATTTTGTTGTTTAGTATGTATTTACTTTAGGCAACGTATTGTTTTAGGTTTATGTTGTTGTTTTTACAATTCGATCAATCTAAGTCAAGTGTTGCTTCTGCATAATGTTCACAGAATACTGTAGTCGTTTTCTTGTTTTGCTTAATTCCAGAATCTTAACTTTTGACATATTCCCTTTGTCTTCTGGGTCTAGTGATACTGCTACTCGACTTTTAAGATACTGACTGCCTTTCACGTTAAAAAGTCATCTTCGAATCGTTTGAATCCTGAAAGCCAGATATCTACGCTTGGTGCACTATCATCTCTAAAGAACACGTCCAATGTTCTCATGAGTCACTAATAAAATTTAACCCCAGCCACCTCCCTGAATATATTTATTTCACACCTAAACTGTAAAAAAAATTCTAGTAAACTTCCTAAACTCTAATGGAAGTTTTTAACCTGTACGATGTATGGAAAAACTACTATCTATAAGGCTGCAAATGTAGGAATGTTTAGCAGCGCTACAATAGATAATTTGCAACTCCCCTATGCATTTGAGTGTTTCCTGAGCATATGTACGAACGCTATAGTGGATGTATGGGAAAAAACTTCACCAGCCACTCTTTCTCATTATGTGTATAGATGGTGCGGTATATCTGCAAACAAATTCTTAGGACGTTGATAGGAATCAGGAATTGTATTCACCAAAAAATGTATCGTATTAATTTTTGAGCTGTGAAATTAATATTTTTAAGTTTTAACTATCTTTTTTGAATTATACTAGGTTTTAAATGGTGTACATTTTAAGTGCGAGTAGTTGTCTCATATTAAAGGTTAATAATTTAATTCTTAATTAAATAATAACTATTTTTATTTACCAAAGTGTGTGTTCTGTGGACATGGTAATTTATAGATAATCACAGCAGTTATCTTTCGTTGATATCTAGAATCAATTGCAATACTTTCGAGTGTAACAGTACATTATCGATGTTACAAATCTCATAAAGTAACGAAACTTTTTTGCCTGATGACTTTCAGATGTGTTTATTTCATTGGGTTTATATCAGACAGTTAACCACAACACTTTCGAAGCACTGGAACGTACTAATCACAGACTCCTGACAGCTTTTAATACATAAATTACAACATATTGCGCAAACATCTTAAACCTTACTACAAGCGGGTCTTAAACTATGGCCTGTCATGCCTATTTACTACATGAGTATGACGTCTTATTAATCACATATGCCTGTGACAGAAAAGTGTTGGAATAAGAAATGTGACATAACTATGATTTCTCATTACCCTACTGAATACAACTACTTTCCCGTAGCTTTTCGCAAACGTGAAAAAAGTGTGATTTATTTGGCAGCGTTTATAGAAAAGGAATTGTCCATCTTTATTAATGAGAAATCAAGTTTTAAGATTTTAACTGTTTTTGATGAATGCAATTGAAGTATATATGACAATCTCACGTGGTTTCTGAAACAAATCTCGTTTTTTTTTTCCTTCAGATGACACAGAAGAAGTGAAGACCTATGTCATGGTGATGCAGGAAGGTAAAGAAGTTTTCGCAACATGCACGGTTCCATACCCTGTAGAAGAATGCCAATGGACTTACCGAATCAACAACACTGAAGAAGACGTTGTCGTCAGACAGTTTCCTGTGGAGGGTGACCACAGAAACGCATGTTCCATCCACTTCCAAACTGTCAGGTTCGAGCATGCTGGCGTCTGGACATGCAACGTGCGAAAGGTCAATGAGCTAAATTTCACTATGAGATCTGCGCTCATCCTGAAATTGCTACCATTGCCGCAAGGTAAGTAGAGTTCTTCGCCTATGCGAAATTGTTGGCATGGTTTTAACTACTTACCATTACATTGCATTCGAGCTTTTTCGTGGCAAATTATTGATGCGTCCAAGCTGATACACTACGTTACTGTAGTTTTATAGTGTAGTTTACGAAAAGTTTCCGTAAATTTGGAGAAAGTTTTGTGAAATGTAAGGGAAGGCCATTATTAAAAAATACTAAAGCTCTGTGAATTTACGAAGACTTCCGTGTAATTTTTTTTGCTAGAAGTTTTCCCCATTTTTAGGAAAACGTTTTCTAATATTGTTGAGAAATGCTGGAATGTTCAGTTCATAGTTTACAAAGTAAGCTTTCAAATTACAAGGAAAATTACAGGCGACCATACTGACGAAACTATTTGTTTTAATATACAGCATAAGAAATGACTCAAGGTTGTCTCTCCTACCGCAGACCGATATACCTCATGAACAGGAGTTAGTCTTCCACTACCACCGGGGAAAGTTTTATCTAGGCAGCACAGCATCTAGCTTAAAACTTAAACCATATACACGTGTAAACCATGTTCCACAAGTGCGCAAAATATAAGCTGGAAATATTCCTTATATGCGCACGTTCTTCCTCTCTACTCACTTCTCTCTTTACAGGCCAACATAAAGAAAATAATTGCAACATGGCAGGATGGAAATTAGATCAGCTCAATGACGTCGTCCACTCATATCGTTGATCAGCTAGCAGCGGGTGACGACTGCTCTATAGAACGTGGCGTGGATCAACTTTTATAGTCCATTCTCAGTTACTTTCAACTTTTATTGAAGCCCTGCTGAAACTCTACTTCCAGAATATTCCTCCGCCTCATGCAAACCAAGCTTAACCGAGTCTAGAAAGTTACACCACGGACAACGCACCGCATTCGTGAGCACTCCCTTGAATATATTTTGTATGAGGACTATTTCTTACTAGGCACTACTAACACACCTATATCTCCCCGGTTTTCTTCAAATAAATTATAAAATAAATATTATAATTTATAGATAAAATGTAAGTAACATTTCAATCCAACCAAAAATAAGGTTATTTTGTGTTAACAGAAGTATAAGACGCTTGTGACACATGGCATATTTAGAAAAACATCCAAACACATCACACACAGGATGATTTCTTAAAGGTACGATTCCAAAAGTGTAAAGGAACCTTGAATAGAGTATGCCAAGCTAACGTGACCACCTAGCGACAAGTCGTATCCGCTGTTATGTAAGTGCAGATCCAAAAGCACAGAATCAACGAGCCATCACGCTGTAGAAATGTCTGTCTTCGTGGCCTTATGTTTACAATATAATGACACAGAACCCACAGGCTGCTGAACCTAGTGGCGTGTAGGAACAGTAAACAGCAAGTCCATAAGAATGAGAAAGCGTGGGCAACTGGCCGAATTAATAAGCCTTCTATTGCCGGTATTCTCAATCCATCTGAACTATGGTACTTGACTATCATAATAATATTTTTTGTGCCAGGTTAGATGGGAGGCAGTCAAATACACTTGAGATTTTAATTACAAGCCGTTTGTCCCACGTGGCACTTAAGTCTTAAGTTTCAAATTAAGTAGCTTATTGTTTACTTACTGTAGTTGGTTATTGTCAGGATACAAAGTCAGGTTTTCAGATATTTGAAGTATATATTATAACTTCTTCGATTGCTGCCGTTTATGACACTATCAACACAGTTTTGAAGACCACACATGACACTGCCATTGGCAACTCGTAAAGGCCAATCTACAATTGCACCATCACAACTTGTGTTTTAATACAAAGATACGGAGAATAGTGCTCGTGAACCTCTGACGTCATGACGCTGTCCCAAACCCCATGTATCCCAAGTCAACGTGTGCCCAAGTCAAAGCATTCAGAAAACGTTTGTCCCAAGTTGTGTTCTAAGATGATAGGAAAAGAAGACTTACGATATTTTTGTGCGCACGCTGAATATTCACAACGCAAATGTAAACAAATAGACAACCTGGCACTGTTGGCTTTCTCAAGACGAACGTGATGAAATGCTAATTTGTGCTGTCTGCGTTCGGTTTGAACTATTTAATAATGAGAACTAAAATTTGATAAAAGACGTTCAAAGAAAATTCCTGGATATCAGTTACTAAGATTATTTAAAATAAAACAGATCACAAAGACAAACAAACATTTAAATTACATTTCTTGCAAAATTTAAAATAATTAACCCTTCAGCACTATCACAAACACCACGCAACAAGAAATTAAGCGCTGATTTTACTATGGCCGGGTGTCAGACTCTGAAAGCTCACTTTCGGAAAACGCATTTGTGAACCATGCTCGGATTTTCCACCCACTGATTCGCCTGGGCTGCCACAGCCCTTAAGCCACTGTCACACTGTCAAAGTTTCGCCTTCAACTATATCTGACAATAAAATTTGAACACAAATTATGGCCATAAAATTTTCCCTCCCAACAAATTTTATGAAATAATCTTTAATGTGTTTTAAAAGGTGCCACACTGTCAACTTATTTTACTGGGAGAATCTAATTTGAATTATTATTTGAAAATTATTTTCGTCGTGAGATATTGCTATCCCCCCCCCCCTCCCATGCAATCCATTACAGGAAGAAATGTAAGAAAAGTTATTTACTTTCGCTTCTTTACTAACTATTTGATGCTACTGAACGCGTACTATTATGTGCAATATCTACTCAAAACATCATTCATGCCCAAACAACTACTGCATAAATTAATCATCTTCATAACCTACTTCGTTTCCTGCAACTGTTCGTATTTTTTAAATGTTTATTGGCGTCCATTCTTGTAGTGCACGGCTATGATTGGTTGATTGGTTGAGACCGTCAAACATCAAACAAATTTTAGAATCGGTCCAATCTTCAAATGTTTTATGGAAACAGAAGCCATACAACTTTCTCAGACAAAGATGGCAGCGTTTATGATGTTTCGATGACATCATAACTGTTCAACTTTATGTGACCAAACTTACTGGAAGCAGTTTGACGGAAAAATTTGAGAGTGTGGCAGGGGCTTTAAACCCAAGGAAATACACGTGTACTTTTCAAGCATCGTTCCTGTCAAAGACCGACTACGTCTCCATGGATTCGCTTTCCAGTCCTGCGCAACTCAGACGAACCTGCTGTGATTTGCATACTTCAGCTGCTTCCAATCCCTCAGTAAAAGACCGTCTTATGAACTAATTTTTGCCTTGAAATTTGTGGAGGAGTTGGGTGGAATAACTAAATCACCCAAAAATATTTCCAATTAAACGAAACTTAATTCCAAACTTTATGTGAATCAGTGCGTCAAACGCGTCCATTACGAGCCGCTACTACCCACTACAAATTCAAAGTGTTCCGGTCACCAGTTTGGTGTAAACAGAGCAAGAGTTCATATCGACGGCTTAGAATGGAAACCCTGTATCTCACATCTTGAGTAAATATGATTTTGTAATTATTTTGGTTCAAAACCACGTATATCTCATATTTAATACCGGCAAATAAATAAAAGATTTATACTTGTTTCATTCGGAGTATTGCAAAATGTTAGATACGAGGTTTCCCATAACAGCATCAACAAATAATTTTCGCAAAAATGTGAGATACCAGGTTTTCATTCTAAGCCAGCGAATAGCTGTTAGGAAAACTGAAACAGACACGCATAAATATTTAGACGCTAACATACCTGCTGGTTATGAGAGAAAATAGCTAGGAACATATGAGTCTTAGACAATTGATGGGAATTAACGTTTTCTGGAATAAATTATTCCTTTTAATAATTTAATACTCTCAATATGTTAGTTTAATGTTTTATTCTCTGCGTCCAGGTATGCGATATGAGTTTCAAAACTATAATCTCCGTTTATTAAGTGGGATATTTTATATTAATGAGAACTGAACTGTACTTGGTTGTAAGCAATTATTTACAAGTTTTATTGACTACTGTAATACCAATTCTTTATAATTTTATTTACTTTTACTATTCTTGGTACGAGTCGAGTGGGAGGTTTAGGTGGCTGTTAACTTCGGGGTTTTGAGAACCGATGAGTGTGACGTGATGTGGATATGGAGGAGCGCCGGAATGCCAGGGCAAGGGAAACGGGAGATACACGAGAAAACCCGCCAACCAGTGGCATCGTCCGCCACAACTCCCACGTACGAAAATCCGGGAAGCGACCGCGCCGGGGATCGCACCCTGTTCTCATTATGAGAGGCGTGCGCTATAGCCTCTGAGCAACCACAGCACCTTCTTGGTAGTTTTTTTAAGAACATTAATTGTAAATTTTTCCAAGAAACAGAAAATAAACCTTACTGGCATTGTTCACTGTAAAAAAATCTTTATTAATATTCATAAACACTAATGGAAGTTTTTATCCTACAGTGCACATGATTCGGGAAATTTACCAGACATTGGGTAAAGTTAATAAAAGTGAGTACGTCCTCACCCACAGCGATTTTTAAGTACATACTCAATTTCAAGTGAATAAGGTCTGTATTATTTACTCGACCGAGTACTGACTCAGTTTTTCCTGATTCCTGAGAGTTCGCTGATAATGTGCGTGAATAAATTTGAGTACCTGCTCCATTCTGGAGTTAATAGTCAGATTTGCGTGAGTCTTAGGAGAGGGAATGCTCACTTTTGGTTAGTACACATGATGGCTAGGTTCATGCACGTTCGTCATGTGAAATTTTATTCTGAAAGAAGGCAGATAAATAGCCATAAAGAGCCTTTACGTTTCGAAAATGACGGCATTGTTTTTTTGACACAAGAGTTCCTGCCAGGTAGGAATGAAAAATCTGGAGGCGCTCTTTAAACACGCCAAAAAAACGAGATAATGTTAAAGTTTGCTCGTGATCGATATTTCCAAAACGTGGTTGCTCAAGATATTGGTATCCATCGATCAACAGTGTGCAAAATGGTGAGTTATGTTATGGATAGAATAATAGAGAATGCTCCAAACTGGGTTAATTTTCCTAACCCATTTAGAGGGATAAATGAAGCAACACAGTTATGGCAAATTCGCTTTCAGATGCCTACAGCCATGAGCGCTATTACACACACATTGAAATTAAGAAGCCTTCTCTATTTGGCGACGAATATGTAAATCGTAAGGGATACGCAAGTATAAACGTATAGGCTGCAAGTGATGGCAATGAAAAATTTACCAGCCAAGTTTGATGGTACTGGCTGCTTACTTGGGGATTCAGGTTATGCATTTCACCATGAATGATTCCAACTTTCAAGTCTGCTCACAATGAGCAAACGCAAATTTTAACCTAATTCACTTTAGGGAAAGTGTGGTCATAGAAAGGGTTCATGGACACTGGAAAAAAAATTATTATACAATTATAGGTACCTAACTGCACGAGAAATTCCATAGAAAAAGCGTCAAAAAATAATGTATTCATGTGGTGATAATTTTATTTGCTCTTACTGTAAATTCTTCCAGGAACTTTGCAGAAAACAGGATTATTTTCGTAACTGATTATTTCCGTGAAATACCTTTCCCACTTCTTTAACTTTATGGGGTTTCTTGCCTGTGGCATTCAGGTGTGTTTGTTTTCTTCATTCTCGTCTTCATGCAATTCAACATTTTTTTTTGTAGTTGAACAGAAGTCAACAGCTTTCCAATAGACATGGTCCCCAATCCCTCTTCCCTTTTGCAACTTTCACAGTCTCTAAAGCCGGCCCTACACGATACACAGTAGCAGTTTTCATAGCCATTTTCTCTCTAGCGTTTCTGCTCCCGTGTATGTTACAATCCAGCCCCCCCCCCCCCAACCCGGAGGGGTCTGGCTCCGGGTATAACAGTTTTCGTACCTATGGGTATGCTCTAAACGGTAATAGAACGTGTCCTTAAGCCGCCCCTACACGATACCCAATTTTTGCTACCTTCTGTTATACCCATGGGCACAACAGAAGGAATAAAAATTTCTATGACAGAAGAGAAGAAAGAATGAATCAGTTCATACTCACACGTTACCTAAAGTGCTAACAGAAAATTGTAAATGGCAGGCAAAAACAACTCGCAAATGGCAGACATTCCGCAGTTGGCAGGGGTATAAATGTAACCAAATATTATATGTAGGTGTTTTGAGGCACATCCAAAAAGTAGGAAGACTATATTTTTTCCCTGAAGAATGTATTTATGTCAGTTTCTGTGTACAAGTACTACGCTATTAATGCATGGAAAATAATGCTAGTAACGGCACTGCTTATGTATAAAAAACAAGGAAGTCTACTGTTTTTACATTTATGTACAACGGACGTTTACGCTACTAATAAAGACATTATTAAATTATTTGCATATTTAGCTTTAATGTGCATAATAATAAATATTGTGCTTTCTGTAATTAAACAAGTTTATAAGTTAAGAGACTAAAAGAAGGGGAACATATCATAATACTAATAAAGCTTTTGTGTGTGGGGGTTACCATCACTCCTGCTAAATTCATTAAATATTCTCTTACACAGTCCATTGTTACGTTGTGGGTGTGTGTAGCACAGTGGGTTAAAGCGGGTTTGTACTATAAAGCTTTTGGTGTTAGAGTTCAAATCTCCGCCATCTAAAAATTTTTTTAGTTATTTTATGTCATACATTATTTTCGACATTGACGTTTATAATTTATGTTATTGTCAGAAAAGGTTTATTTCTAGAATTTATTGGGATAAAAGCAAATAATACAGATGTAACTGCACAGTGCACACGGCTGCCTGTGGTTTTTTTATTTAGCTGTGGTTTGTATTATTGCTTTTAGAATAAAATATTGCAGAAACAAGCGTTTTCTGGCAAATACTAAGATTATAAACAGCAATAATGTATCACATAAAATTACAAAAAAAGTTTTGCTACACTGAGATTTGAACTCTAAAACCCAAAATTTTGCAGCGCGAACACGCGCACCAACCCACTTTAAAAAAAATATATATTATAAATAAATTTACCATCACAAACAATATACAGAGGTGTTCACCCTTAACGTTTTATTCAGTACACATTCAAACACACAATAGAAAAAATATCAAGATACTCAATAAATCTCTACTTAATTCTTACATGGGCGCACAAAACGATATAAACATTTGGTGAACTGGTTTTACTGACAAAGTCGAAGAACGAAACTTCAATGTTTTCTGACAATAATGTTTTGGTATCCTCTGGCTTTTAAATCTGCCCCAGTTTTGCAGGCAGTTCACTATCCACTACATAGCACAACCGAGGACCTTGAGCATGTGAGGCGCACGTGTTAACCACTTTTTTTGGTGTTAAATTTCTCTATTGTATGCTAACCACTTTATATATACATACATATAACTACACACACACACACACACACACACACACACACACACACATATATATATATATATATATATATATATATATATATATACACACATACAAAATCATTTATCGTGAGGGGCAGAGCACCACGTACACCCCGACACGGGACACTGACTTATAACACTATCACCTATTGACGATTACTATTGGAACATTAAGGTGTACACTTGTAAGGATCGAGGGGTGGGCAGCGCACGGCGTACAACCAACTTCGGAAATATACACGCACTTCGTGTAGGCGTAAACGTCAGAATGGAAATAAAAAATTGCCGTGCCACTGACGCAATGTGCCACGCCAAGCCATGTTCCACCTATCTCGACGAAGAAGCTGGACAAAGTCTTGAACTGTCACCGGTATCGAACAGTCCACCAAAAAACCGATCGCATGAAGTACAAACCACGCCGCAGCTCTTCGTCGAACTGAGGGGAAGGTGAAGAAATCGCATTGAAGCACGTGCGTGTCGCTGACATCTCCACGTTCATCGCGAATTATTTTTCGTACTCGTACGCGATACCACTGCCAGATGGGAGCTGCATAAACACAGGAAATTACCCTATGAAGGGCCGTGTCGGTGTTGCCACACAGCGGGCATGCAAGGTCAGCTGTCAGGAGAATGCTGTATTTACGCTACTGAGTTGCCACGATATTATTGTAGAATCCGAATGCTGCAGCTCGAAGATCCGAGGAAAGGTTAGGATCGGCAAGTATTTTCCATGGGCGCCTCCAACGGATGTTTGGGGTGCGAATCACAATAGATGGTATGACAGCCGACGTTTTGGAAGCCGAATGTACAAATGTCTCACTGATGCGACTGTCCCTTCCGGTAAGTGTTTTACTAGAGTTGTGAGTGCTTCATTTGCCTGACGGTATTGAAGTGGCATGCGTCTAACTACATACCACCATTTTCTGTAATACTCCGTAAATATCCGCTGGGCGCAGAATTGTTGCAATGGCTGAAGACTGATATAAGGCCTTTCATTTCAAAACGTGATCAATAAAACTTAGGCTTCCCTCTTGCAAGGAAAGATAAAGTTGCGGCCCAGACAATTTAAATATATAAGATTTCCACAACATTCGGCCAAAAATCTGTAGTATTTGTGCACTTTGTTGACGTAGTAGTGGGAATATATGGGACACATTCCACAACCTCGCAGGTAAGAATATATTTATTAAAGTAACCCTCTGTATAATATTTGTTCGACGATTATTCATTTCTATTTGACGAGCACGGAGCTTAATTTTTGCCATGTTCAAATTATAATGCAACACTTGAGTGGCGTCTGCATGGAAGTATACGCCCAATATTTTCACAGTTTCGGCCCTCCGAAAGGAAAAAAAACGTAGTCAAATTGTTCGTTGGTCGCGCTGAACTCCAGTACGGCAGTTTTGTTAGCATTCGCTCGCAGATTGGGGGTACTGCGAAAAAGGTCCAGGCATTCTGTCGTCTCTTTATTTTTCCGCTCTGAACGAACGACACATGTGGTGTCATCAGCATAGGCATTTAATTTAAAGGACATGTTCTCCACAGGGAATCGTTGCAAGCGGGCACTGAGCATTCTGCAGAGAGGCACAATGACAATAGTATATAAAATCATGGATAGTGGGCATCCTTGTCGAACTGAGCTCCCAATCTTAATAGGTGGAGTAAGGAATTCGTTAACCAACAGCCGTGACCAAATTCCGGTACACACCATCCGCACCCACTGTACTGCATTGGCTGGAAAATCGAAATGATGCATAACATGAAGTAAAAATTTATGATCGACTCTATCGAATGCCTTATCCATATCAATTTTCAAGATGGCCATTTTACTGTGCTGTATTGACGAAAGTAATTGAGTGTCCCTTAGGGCAAGCACGCCTTGTAAAATGAACGTCCTGAAACAGTACATGTCTGGCCGGGACCGATAAAATCTGACAATTCCTTGGTTAATCGGGTCGCACAAAATCGAACAATTATTTTATAATCGGCCCATAAAAGTGTAATATACCTATAATCCGTAAGTTTAAGTGAACGGGATATTTTGGGTACAAGGACAAATATACCTTATTTATGAGACTTGCATAATTCCCCTCTTTCAAGCACATCGCGAACAACTTCGCAGAAGTCAGTACCAATAATATCCCAATAAGTTTTGTAAAATTCGTATTGAATACCGTCAATACCCGGAGATTTTTTTAATGGCAATGGCTGTGTTATTTTATTAACTTCCGCATCTAAACATGGCGCCTCCATGCCCGTCTTGCTGTCACAGCTAACTCTGTTTTCACAATCCTGTAAAACCGATTGAAGAAGAGCATCGTCTGTGTCTTGTTTCGAGTATAAATTTGCAAAGTAACTGCAAAGCATTTGTGCTATTTCCGGCCGGTCTCGAATAATAGCGCCATCACTGTCAGTAAGCTGGTTGATATCTTTGCATCGTATTTTCAGTTTTTCCTTAATGAGACCAAACGTGCTAAATTTCTCTTCTGCGAATAGACTTTTATCATTTATCATAATATGACGATTTTTAAACTGTTCACTGAATAAATGCATACGCTTCTGTTTCGTGTCTCTAATATGTGGAGTTATGTGTGTTTTGGGTTTTAGAGTTTCAAATCTCCGCCGTATAACCACATTTTTTAGGTTATTTTATGTGATACGTTATTACGTTTTGTAATTAAAGTTATTGCCATAAAACGCTTATTTCTAGAAGATATTTTGTCTAAAAGCAATAATACAAACCAAAGCTAAATAAAGAGAACCACATGTAGCCGATTGCACTATGCAGTTATTTCCATATTACTGTTTTTATACAAAGAAATTCTAGAAATAAACGTTTACTAACAAAAACATAAATTATAAACAACAATAATGTGTCACATAAAACAAATAAAAAAGTTCGTATTATGGCGGATATTTGAACTCTAAAATCAAAAACTACACGACAGAAGCCCACGCGCCAACCCGAACTACACACAACTTACAAACTAGCAGTGTAAAAGCACAATTTGATTTATGTATCATGAGTGATATTACACACACACATGAAAGATTTATTATTTGCATTGTGATGTTTTTGTCTTCTTTTAGTTTCCTAACCGTATAAACTTTTTTAAATTATGGAAAACACAAGATTGATTATTATGCCTGTTAAAAATAGGCCCCAAACATTTAAATAATTAAATAATATTTTAATTAGTCCGTAAATGTCTGTTGTGAATAAATGTGAATACAGTACCTTGTTTTTCTATAAATAAGCAGTGCCGTTCACTAATATTTTCGATATATTAATAGCCTAGTATTGTACTCAGAAACTTAAATAAATGCAGTCTTCAGGAAGGAAACATCTTCGTAATTTTTGGATGTACCACAAAACACCTACATATTATATTTGATTGCAATTGGCAGCCCTGCCAACTGCGGAATGTCTGCCATTTGCGAGTTGTTTTTGAATGCCATTTACAATTTTCTGTTAGCACTTTAGGTAACGTGTGGGTGTGAACTGATGCATTCTTTCTTCTCTTCTGCTACAGAAACCTTTATGCCTTCTGTTGTACCCATGGGTATAACAGAAGGTAGCAGACATTGGGTATCGTGTAGGGACGGCTTAATGACCTCGCTGGCGACGAGACGTTTAGCCCAACTACCTACCTACCACTAGACTTGGCATATTGTTCAGATAATGCCGAATACGCTTTTTTCTTAGATGAAACGACAGCTGGAACCTTTGATTTATCCATAACGAGTGTCACTACATAATATTTGAACTAAAAAGACCTTGTCAAACTTATTTTCCGTCATATCATCTTCATCGTTAGAATAGGCAAATCGTCAAGCGACAGCTGTAACTCTCGCGAAGTGCTGTCTGTTCACGGTAAAGTGAGCACTTTTGAGGTCCTAGTAAATTTTTTCTTTCAGCCATTTTTATCCTTTAACCACCTTTTTAAATAAATATTGCCATGTAAGTAATAAACACAATGCGTATATTCTATCGCACTAGGAAGTTAACGTCTGAGGCCAATAAAATTATTCATTGACTATTGTTCTAAATGAGAGGACTTTCAAAAGTGCTCACTTTGCCGTGGATAGCCTATACCTGTCAGAATACACGCAACAAAACACCAGAGTGCCAGATAGTCAGAGTAAACAATCTTGTGTCGCGACAGGACAATGTGTAACTGCTCATCTGTTTCAAAGTAAGTAACTACTCTTATGAGATCATACTCAAAATTTTCCCAATTCTACTCACATCCGGTGAGTAAATACTCCGTTCTTTGAGCATTTGTTTATTCACTCGTTTTTGTGAAAATGCTCCAACCACTTAGTTATTACTCAGAGCATTTGAACATTTTTGTTCACTTCACCAATTAGGCGGCAAATACGGAAATACTGCTATACACATCTGATAATGTCCTTGCACATTTGACTGTATTCTGAAGATATGCGGGAACGCTAGCACGGATATATAGGGAACTGCTTCACTATTCGAGATTCCACACTATGCTCATTCACTGGTGTGTGGTAACTTTGAGTTGCGTTGAGAGATTTTGGCGGTCCTAACAAAGAGGTCTTGAAGGCCAATGAATGGTACAATGAGGTGAGAATGGAGCAGTGTCCGAATGCAAGGGCGGGGAAAGTGGGAGATCCCCGAGAAAACCCGCCGACCAGCGGTATCGTCCGGCACGATTCCCACTTGCGAAAATCGGGGATTGACCTGGCCGGTTCGCCTTGGTGGGTGGCGAGAAGTCTAACCGCTCAGCCACCGCGGTCCTCTGGTAACTTTTAGAATGATTTCTTAGAGCGTAGTAAATTCGCGAAAAATGTGTAAACAGTGTGCGTCAGCAGTATATTTTTGTGTGTGCACGCAGATATGGAGTTTGTCCAGTTCGTGCAGCAAGCTACCAAGCCCGTCAGCTACCCGCTCCACATGTGGTGCAAGGTGAACCGCCCTGTGGAGGAGTGCCAGTGGACTTGGGAGCCGTTCGAGACGTGGCAGGACCAGGACGACAGCGAAGAAGAGTCGATGAGTCTCTCCAGGACAGTGGTGAAAACTTTCAACCCGCAGGACGAGAGCTCCGTCGACTGCAGCTTGTTCCTGGAGCATGTGCTGGAAGGAGACGCGGGCATTTGGCACTGCGGAGTGCGCGAGAAAGACGCCCTCAACTTCACGTATGGCAAGGCTACGTCTGTGCACACAAATTTCCCAGGTTTGCTACCATACTCTTACACTTAATTATGTATTCATGAGATTAGAGTCTATTCTCGGTTTCTTCACACTTTTTGAATCAAATCTATAAAAATTCTCCCCAAGTATGACGTACTTGGTTGTTCACTAAATCTGTCATGTATCACAAGCGTTGTATACATTGCTCAAAACAACTGTAGGGACAAGGTCTGGAACATGTATAGTGTTGCATGAGTTGTGTGCACTGTTATATATTATGTGTCACTAGATCAATCAAACATTTGTCTAAAAGAAACACACATATGGTTTATGTCTCATTTTACTCTTGGATGCTGTAAACGGATATCAAACACCATGACTTAAACCAAAGTCGAATCATCGTCCCATTCATGTCACATTTTCGCTTAAGGAAACCCTTCAGTATTTGGTATGGCAACTATTTGCTCGTATGACAGTCTCGCAACTTCAAGGTACTCTTCTAATCAGTCAACGCACCTCCGCTTATGGGATGTTCTCCCATTCGTGGATAAGAGCTTCATCAAGTTCTTGTTGCGTCTGAAGAGCCCTAGCATAACGTCAGACTCATTGTCCTAGCTTATCTCACACGTGCTCAAAGGGACTGAGGTCGGGACTCATAGCAGTCCAATCTGTAGTTTGAAACTAGAGTTCCTGTAGGGCCGCCCTGGTGGCGGCTTTTGTATGCATCCTTGCATTGTCTTGTTGCAGCAAAAATTGGGGCCCCCATCCCCACTGCAATTGACATAACATGATCGAATACAGTTTCTTCTATGTACCTGACAGCCATTAAGTCCGTGTCCTGTCGCCACAAGGTTCGTTCTGCCGTCGACAGTGATGCCACTTCACACTATGACAGACCCAGCGCCAAAAATGTTCCATTTTCAGACTGCTGCGTCTGTATACCGCTCTCCATGGCGTCGATACAGCTACAGACGTCCATCACACTGTGTTAGACGAAAGCGCGATTCATCGGTGAATAGAACATTGCCCCACTTTCGGAGTTGCCAGTTCCGATTTGCCTGCGCAAATTTCAGTCGATCTGTCTTGTGGCGAGGTGCTAATCGCAGGTCTTTATGAGGACTTTGTGCCCCGTAAGCCTGCTTCGAGAAGTCTGTTTCGATCGGTTAGGTGACTGACATTTGCACCAGTTGCTGCCCTCAGGTCATTTTGGTGGTCCCGAGCACTGCACCGCGGAAGTGTACTGTTTACCACATATCGGGCGTCTCTGGCCGACTTTTTCCGCTCTCTACTTTTGCCCGGTTTCCTAGTGTACATTCCTTTCGCTCTGAACCGTTTTCAGGCCCCAACAACAACAACAGATTTAGCTAAACAACAGATTTAGCTACATTAAGGTCTGCTGCCACTGCACAAACAGTCCATCCTTCCTACAACGGCGTGACTGCACGTTAAGTTTCTGCCTCCGTTAGGTACCACGTTTAGACTGATAGATCCCAATACACAAGCTGAACAAAAATGTGGTAATTACTTACAGACACTATATCTCGGTGTAAGACTACATGACTCATTGATCCCCCACATCATTAATCGACATAACACAATACATTTCACTATTTCGTAGGTGGAATAGTTATGATGGGTGATTTCATAGACTGCTTGTTTTGGAAAGCATGTCTGAACAGGACCAAACAACATTTATAGGTTAACATTGCCTGGTTAAATGTTATAGTCGACCAAAATCATGTCCCTCTAAGTGTCTTGAGCAGCATATTTGTGTTAACATAAAAGTACATTGTTTATTGTTAATTTGAAAATTTACTGCTCTTTGTACAATCTATAGTATTTCATTTATAATTAAGAAAAATAAAAACAACCCTAGTAAGCAACAGTTTTTATACAAAATATTATTAAACTGAACGCCCACGAAAGTGGTGAATTGTCAATTTAGTGTAATTGTCTAGACTTGGTTAAGCATTGTTTGCATGATGCGGAGAAATTTCCTGGAAGAAGTACTTTAACAGTGCTTTAGTAAAGTTGGAAGTAGCCATGAATGGACTATATACTTCGATGGGAAATGTACCGAGCGAGGTGGCAGTAGTGGTGAGCATTCGGACTTGCAGTCAAGAGCATCTGGGTTTGAATCCTGGTATGGCAATCCTGATTTCGGTTTCCCATGGTTTCATAAAATAACTTCGGCCGAATGCTGTAATGGTTCCTCTACTACAGGACAATATCGATCCCTTCCTTGCCCCTGCTTCACTGAGAAACTTTCTCCAGTTATAATGACCTCTCTGTCGACGAGACAGTAAGACCTGCCCACAGTTGACGGGCAATAATATATATTCATGTCAGTTTGGTAGATTTAAGTAAACATACTTCATCTGCTGTTGTGTCTATTAAAATTAATTTAAATTTCATAAAATTTATCATTTATCCTTATTTATCAATTGCAACATTTACACAATTATAGAAGTTGTGAGAGGTCTAGCAGTTTAAAACGTTCACATGTATCCTCAAAAATCACAGTGCTGTGAATTAGTCAGTATAGGTTTTCGATATGAACTGAATAGGTTTGATAACAGTTTTGAAGAAATTGTGTGCATTTTGATGTCATACATACTTTGTGTACAGGATTAATAATTAATTATTAACATCAAGTGATGTTACGCAAGGCTGTATAGCCTACTCAACTAAGAGCATTGAATCAAATGAATTTTGCCTTAAGAAATAGTCACCAAGGTTATATTCGACTGTGTCCAAATTCCGTTAACATTTCCCGACATTTCGTACTTATGCATCTGATGTTTGAACATGACTAGTATATCACATAAGAAGTGGAGCAGATTTATTGTAGGCCCTTTACAAAAAACAATGTGTGGCCGTAGTTACAAGAGAAATGTCATTGTCTCGCTGAAGCATGGCTGAGCGAGGTCTTTTAGGAATATATGCAGTACTCTCCTTAGAATCATATTTACATTACTGGAAATTGTCAAGTGACACTGCTGTGACCCCACTTCAGTTAACGGGTCACACATTCATTTACAATTGTATTTGCGTAGTCTAGTAAAGCAATTACTACTCTAACTGAAATACTACATTTATTGAATCCTTCAAGATTCCAAATAAGAATAAGTGAAGTCGTTACTTTACTGGATCATCTCAATGCAATAGACTCAAGATAACCGAGATTACAGGAAGCTGAATCCAATATAAGAATATTAAACTTGCTTTCGGAAAGCAGTTAGTGCCTCACTCGCCTTCGCCTAATGATACTCGAGACGCCCCCAACAGGAGTGATATTTACCGACTATCGTGAAGTCGGATTCCCTCAGGCTCGTCTCGATGGCTGCTCCTCATCAGTGTCGAACCCTGGACCACTAGGCGGGCGGTCCTCACAGCGATGATGTCTCGGGCAGCCCTCCGGCATTGGCAGGAACAAATATGGCCATGAGCCTCCGGCACTCGCGCCATTTATATCTCACTGCCCAGCCTTGTTTAGTATACCATTCCCCCGGCTGTTGCCACAACTACCGTCGCCATGGCCGACTTTCTTCTAGCTGCAAGCTCGTCCTGGCAACCCTTGCTCTGGTGGTGCTCACAGCACTGCCCTCTATCTCCGAGGTTTGTGCGTCCCACACGAGCTGGCCTGTGGCAGTGGAATGGGAGAGGTACCTCGTAAGGCTGGGCGTGGACACCGCCGCTTGCTGCTACATCGGAGCTGCCCGAGACAAGCCTCTCTTTCACACGGATGCCTAGTGGGTAACAAGTGAAAAAGTGCCCTCGCGGACTGTATAAATGTTTTCCCTAGGGCATTGGGAGTAATGTGAGGCTTAGGTTCGTGTTTCATATAGTGGCTGTACACTATTAACATTTATGTGCCTAAGGAGCACACTCATTACTTAGAGAATTCATTTTACATCGTGTTTATAATGAATTTAAAATGTGTAGGCTTCATGTGGTCTTCAAGTTGATTGACAATAACAATAAATAATAAGGTATCTGTTGTAATATTAAGATATAATACAAGATATTTGAACCTGGTATTTACATTATTTATTATGTAGAGGTATCTAAAATTTACGTGCATGCAATTATGCATTATTGATTTTTGGATTATATATATTTAGTGACAACAGTTTCACTTATGTGACTGTATGCATCTATGGGCTGTTCACGATAAATTGAGCACCTTTTAAGGCCCCCCCCCAACAAGCATTAACCAATAATAAATATATCTTATTGCAGCCTGAGGCATTAAATTTTGAGGGTGGGGAAATGTATACACTGTGTTTATTGGTCACATTGCAATATTTATATTAAAAAGCAGAAGGAAGATGGGAATAGGATGAAAGGAAACATTTAGAATGGCTTTAAAAAGTACTCACTTTACTGTGAAGAGCCTATAGTAGTTTGTAATATGTACAATTCATTTTATAATTCCGTGGTTCATTGAACAAGTTAGGGAGCTGTAGATACTAGCATTACTGCTCGGTATTATTTAAGATTTGGTGTATCTTAGCATTAGTTTGTAGCATCTTTAGCACTATTATGGAATTACACTTTTCTGTGTACAGTGAACTGTAATAATAATATTTCAATTTGTTGAGGACTGGTTTCTTTAATCATATTACATTAGTTTGGCTGACATATTATATACATAATGAAGTTACCTTTATGTAGCAAAAAATGTCTTGTTTACGCAACAGAAGGTGCAGATTGTACATATAATTACTAACTGGATTCTTTTGGCCTTTTGCCGGCAAGATGTTGACTACATACTTAATGTAATTACATATAGGTCTGTTGCTTCTTGTTGAACTTGGATGGGGGAGTTGTGCTCGTCACCTGCAATTAACCCCTGAAAATTTATTTGTCCCAGTGTCGACCACAGGAATAGAGAATGATAAAGCAATACGGTGCACCAGTTTAGGCCAACAGTCCACAATAGACCAATTGTGGTGTGGCAATGATTACCATGGCTGCAACTTGGAATTTACTTGCTACCTTTGTGAAGGCTTATTGCTTATTTAGTATAATTAAGTCGCACTGCGACTGTACTTACATTCTATGTGTGGAGAACTAACTTAATGACAGTTGGAACAATTTAAAAAAAAATGTTTGTATACTAACAGTTAATGATTTACACTGCAGTCTTTATTCGCTGTTTATACAATTTACTGAATTCAGTGTAAAATATCATATTTATGGCCATTGTACTGAATATGTACATACAGTTGCTGTGTGAAGAAGGTGGTATGGCTCCCTATCTATAATTAAGATGATCAATTATGACATTTTGGCCACATGGATCTTGTCCGTCAAACAGTGCACTCTAGTGCTCAGTAGGTGAATTGAATTTGCACGCTGAATTGCATGACTGCACTCTATGGGAGTAGGCGAAAGTCGTGACATCGCACGTGTCTTGTTGCGCTTGCACTTATATTGTCTCTGCCGAGAGTGCGCTACGGGTCCTGACTCATACGGGAATCGTGTTTGCCTTGCAACACGTCGACTCTAATAGCCAAAACATATATTTGGAAAACTTTACCTACATGTGTATTGTACCATATGCTGCCTTTTTGCAGATTCGCAACACGCTATGTAAGTTAGTGCTGAGCAGGAGCAGTAATTCCATTTAGCATGTATTGGTTCTTAGTAGTCCTGCTTTGTATAATTATCGCCTATATGATTTGCTTCTTAATCCACCATAATGTTTCTAATCGCCGTGTGTGTGAACAGTGTGTCTGTAAAAGAGTGGCTGCTGGGCGTCCTTAGAATACCTCTAATGTCAATAGCTGATTAAAGGTAAGTTTATGTTCCGTTTCCAACTATGCCGTTTGAGCGACTTTGTTTAGTATAATCGCGATTTTTTACTAACTTATGGTACAGAACCACGAGTGCCAGAGTAAGCAATAATATAATTGATATGATATTGTAATTGAAGTGCTTATGAGGCAAGACTGAGAATACACGTGGTTCTATCTGCACGGGAGCGTATCTGAGTTGATCACAAGACAGCATGGGTAGTTGTGAATGTTTGATTTTCCATTAGTCGTTAATACTATTGTTCAATGTATAAAAATAAATGTCTTTGTTTACTCTCAGTTGTTTGATTTCAATGTTAGCATGTGCATCCAATGTATTGATTCTCTTGTATGTGAGGTTGGTAGTGCCGGACTTCATTTGTCGCAAATATGAGTTGCCTGTACGATCGTCTTTTAACCCATTGTCAACATGCACCCACACGGGACGTGGATTTCAATGCTACCAACTGACTTGGTCGGAATTTCTTTGCTAAGAGATACATTAACGCATCTCAATTTTAAGGTGCAAGGCACATTTGCATTACATATTGGTAGAGCTGGATAGAATTTACAAATAATGGTTTGCCTGGGATACATGTGAATTTGCAATATTGATGTAGCTTGTCAATGCTATCTAACTTAATGGCTGCTTTCATGCAACTAACTTGAGGGCTATCTGCAATTTGTTTAGCAATGAAATAAACTCAATTTGCATTTTCTTGTGTTGGTGGCACCTTATGGGTTTCATGTGTGTTTTATCTATAGCAATTATTTTGTTTGGTGTAGAAATGTGACATGGTTCTTTTTGAATATGTATGGCACATTGGTGGGTTTGAAAAACTACCTGCCATTGTTTACGTTTTGTACTGGTACATGGATTTTAAATAATGTGTGGGTATCTGACAATGTACATTCAATAATCGGGGTTGTGTAATATTTAACAATATCCTTGGTGATATGCTTAGCCTAATTTAAGAATGTTAAGTGTGGTTTGAAGTTTCTCTAAATCTGCCATTAATGTTTGACATGACACTGCCTGTAAGGGCAAGTGATTTCTTTGGCAATATTGAATGTAAGTACTAGTTCTTTGTTCGTTAATTTTACTATCCATTAATTGTTATATAATACTAGTTAGCATTTGACTTTGACCTTTAGCATCATCTACCTCATGTTGTTGATTTGTGATCTTTTGAGAAATGGAGTTTATTTTATTAGCAATTGAATTAATTTTCATTTCCACTTGAGATTTTATTTCTGAAATGCCATGGATAGAGATATTGAGGTTTTTGTTCGATAACATCACATTACTTTGTAGCTCATTAAGCTGTTTTGCCAACACATCATCATTACTGAGGAAGGATTTAAGGTGTCTGATAGTGAGGATGTCGCAGCACCAGATGGCGACATACCCAAGGAATGTTATACCTTTCTATATCCTGAGGGACAAAGACATTTCATTTAGAAATTTATTAATTAGCCTTATTGAAGTTTCGCTGAAGTACGAGTAGAGCACCTCTGCGTTGGTGCATACAGTGTTGTTGTGAATGGAGTACATGCTGTGTAGCCACATCTGGAGGTTGGTGGGTGGGCGTGGCTGCTGAAGCGGGAGGTGATACAGCAGTGGCACTGTCTCCTCATAGTGCAGTTGCAGATACAGCTCCTAGTAGTAGACCCTGGTGTGAGTTCTGTAGATCTGTTAAATTGTGGCAATTATGTACATTTGCAGCACTAGGAGCACCATGCTGCTAGCCATTGTTTTTATGATGCTTCGATTTTACCTGTAACATAATAGAAATATTTTAACTCTGGGTATTTATGATCTTGATTGCGTTGTCCCCAGACCTGCCTATTTTGATAGATATCATCGAGGGCCCCAGTATATTGTGTATCCTATATGGGCTGTGATATTTAAAGTTAAAAGCCTTTTTCTCACTCGATTCTTGACCCATATCCACTGGCCTATTTTTAGGGCATTGGCTTTAAATTTCGCATCGAATATTTGCTTTTGTTTGTGCTGTGATGCGATTAGGTTAATATTTGCTTGTTCGCGATTTTGGTTTAGTTGCTCACACCACTTGTCGCTGTGTTCTGAGTATTTGTGTGCAATGACGTGGGAGGGCTCTACTGCCTTTACCACATGGAGGAGGTAGAACAGGCTATATTTAGTGCTGCGATTGATGGTAGAGTTATAGTTAAAAATAATGTATGGGATGTATTTATCCCAATAGGCATGTTGACATGTTCTGTTAGCCTGTTACAGGCAAGATTGTACACAGTCATTTGTAATTTTTTTATTTGCAACTTTTTGAGTAATTCTGCCATTAACTCGTTATTAAATGCCGTCCCATATGTGTGTCAGTATGGTTTTCGGGCATGCGAATTGCAATATGATATCTTTGACAATATTATGCATATTTTTTATGCATCAATGGCCACAACTGGCTGTGCCACAGCATATCTACTACATAATTCTGTCATCACTAAGATGTATTTGTTACCTTTAGAGGATGTTTGCAATGGTCCTTTTGCATCCAGACCCCCATGCATTAAGTAAAGTGGAGGGACATTGGTGTCATATGCCCTATTGGTTTCTAATTTGATGGTTTTATCTTTTGACATGTAGGGCAGTTTTTGATATAGTTTTTGACGTCTTTGTTAATTATGTCCCAATAGTATGCATTTTTAATCTTTTGAAGTCTTTTATATTGTCCAAAGTGACCACCGCCGAGAAGGGCATCATGGTTTGCGGTGATAATTTCATTGACATAGTATTTATTTAAAAGTGTTTCTTTATTTTCGCCAGTGGGCATGTGTACTGTCATGTAAATTTCGACATTGCCTGCTATGGCATATTGTCGTGCTAGTCTCCGATTCTTTGTGTTGGCCTTGTTGGAATGGGTTAGCATGATCTTAAGTTTTGTATATGGGGATCATTTGTGTACTCATTTAAAAATGGTGAGGCAATGGTGATAATTTGTGCTATTAGTAAATGGGAGTTGTTCTCAATTTTAACGTACTCCTGTTCATAGTGATAAATGGGAAAATAGTAAGGTGTGTGATTGTGTGGTTTTATTATGATGTTGCAATTGAGAAGTGGGTCCACACAGTTTTCTTTGATCTTACTATCATGGTTTTCCATGGTAATTTCAATGTTCACTTGATAAAGGGTGCTGATTATTTTTACTATTGCTTGTAGGGGCAAGTGTTCCTCATTATTGATCATCTTTGCTATGCACACTTTATCTGTTGATTGGAGCTCATTTCTCATTAAATTTTTTATGTCTGCCCAGTTATTAGTAGTGCATTTTGCAATGGTTTCCTTAATTTCCTCATGTTTTTGTGTGTTCTGGAATAGGGTTTCCGCTAGTGCCTCGTAAAAGGAAGTACAGCTTAGCATGGTCATTTTAATTGCATAACTAGTGTTGTTTATTTTGATTGTAATGGTTTTGGCTTTTCCCATTGTGAGTATCCGACTCTGTGCATCAGCGAGAATATTTAATTTACCTTTTACTATTTTTGCTTGAAAGTCTCATTCTGCGAGTGCAATAGACATTTTTTTGGATGCGGATATTGTGTTCTGCCATTGTTTTGAGGTTTTGTTGCTTTGTGTGGTCCGTTTCGATAGTACATTTTTTTCCATATAAGTATTGCCAGAAATATGTAACAAAATACTTGACCATGGCTAGCTCTCTCTCTCTCTCTCTCTCTCTCTCTCTCTCTCTCTCTCTCTCTGTCTCTAACCACCTTGCCTCATTCATCGATAGTTTTTTTCGAAACAAAAGCTATAACTGCTTGTTCTTTTGTGGCTGGAATTTCTTGCATAAGGACCCCGCCTATTGCCATTTGTAACGCGTTGCAGGCACAAATAGTGTGTCTGGTTTTGTTAAATTTTGTTAGTATTGGCGAGTTGCAAATAGCTTCCTTGAGTCCGTCAAACACTACCTGTTCCTTATTGGACCATTTAAATGGGACATTATCTTTAGTGAGGTGAATCAGGGGTTCTGCTTTGTGGGCATAGTTCTGTATATACATTCGTACATATGATGTTGAGCCTAGGAACATTTGCAGATGTTTAACATTTTTGTGTGGGATCATGTTCCGAATCGTAGAAATTTTTTCTGGGTCTGTCCGAATTCCTGGGGGGTGTTATGTAATGCCCGAAAATTTTTATTTCATCTTGTGTGAAGGAACATTTCTTTGTGTTGATTTTAAAATTAAATCTTTACAACATATCCATTACCTTTAGTATATTTTCGAGATGTTCGTGGAAGATATTCCTGAATATAAAGATATTGTCAATGATGCTACTGTGGTATTCCACCTTAATGGACCGAGTATGATGTATTAAACATTTTGAAAATAATTCAGGAAGGCTGCAAGCCCCATTGATATACGGGCGTATTCATATAGTCCGACCCTGTCGACAGAAAATGAAAGATAATTTGTTGTTGATGGTTCCTAGTTTAACATTAGGCATTCCCATTTCAATACTTTCAATTTTGTTTATGTAGTATTCCATCATATGGCTTGCATGCTTCTTTATGGTGGTGGTGTTTAAAGGAACTTCTATTACTTTGTTATAATTGGATGCATGTATGAACATGATGTTTTATTGATAATTTGTATGATGCCACATTTCTTTATGATGTCCACTCTGAGTATGATATCAAGTTTCAAATTAACAATCAAAATAAAATCTTGTTTAAACATGTGCCCTTGTATGCTCATGTCTAAATTAGTTTTAAATTGATGGGGTTCGATTTCATGAGTAGCTCCTACTAATGAGAATATTTCATCAACTGGCACGTATTGTTGATTGGCTATGAGTGTAATGGCTATGGATGACCTGGAGAACCCTGTATCTATAAGGGTGTCGTATTCTCTACCACAGATGCAGACTAGGACACATGGTGTTGATGTTTGAGTAAACTGTTGGCGACATTCGTCCTTGCGCATTGTGGTGCAGTGTGTTGTATCCCGACTGTTTGAGGAACTCCCCGTGGCTCAGGTTGCATGCTTGCCTTTCATAATCACCACACTGCTCTGTGTTGATGTTTTTTTCGCATAGATGATGATGTAAATTTTTTTCTGCTTTGATGGATTGTACTGTTTAAAAAATTATGTTTGATAATTTAACCATTGATACTCTAACTGTTGTTTAGGAAATTACAAAATTTGATTATGGTAAACCATTTGATGCTAATAGAGGTGACTTTTTAAATTGAAAAAAAAATGTAATTATTTTGTTGATGGAATGTTGACCACGATAGGAATATTCGTGAATATTATATATATATAATATATATAATATATATAAAATCTTTAAATGGAGAATACTTTGTGTTTGAAGTGCAAGAAAAACACTAAAAATAATCATATATAAATGAAAATACAGCAAATGGGCAATTAGTCCAGAAAAGTATATGCTCGTTGTGCAATTATAAAAAATTCAACATTCTTAAAAAAAATAATTTTCTCAATGTAAGAGAAGGAATAATTAACGAATTATATAAACCAGCATGAACAAAATTTCCAAGAAGAAAAGTTATATAATATGGCATGGATGATTTGTGGCAAATTGATATTGTAGAAATAGATACTGGAAATTTAAAAGGTATGTCACATATGAATAATAATTACAAATATATATATGAACAATTATTGATGTTTTTTCAAAATTTGCTTTTGCTTTACAAATATTAATAATTATTTTTTTTCTTAGTAGATTTTTCTTATTAATAAATTTTTTCTTCTTCTTAATACATTTTTTCTACTTCTTAATATTTTTTTCCCCTTAATAATAATTTTCTTCTACTTAATACATGTTTTTCTTCTTAATGATAAATTTTTCTTCTTATTGATTATTTTTATTTCTAAAAACGCAAAAAAATGAATTCTCTGCTCAACAAGTTGAACAACTCACTTGAATTCACCGAACTACAAGTTTATAAAATAATAAATGGTTTAGGGCAACAGATTTTGAAATTTACGAATCTAAATTTGGTAAAAAAATTAATTGTATTCTAGATGACAAATTAAAATTTTCAATACCAGAGCACTATGTCAGGATACTCGATAAAAATTCTTTGAAACTAATAAATGAGAAGGAAATTTTTTCTAAAGTGTAAAGGTTTAAAAGGAATGAAAAATGGAAAATTTGTCAATGATCTAGAATTCACTTAAACACAGTTTTAAAGCATTAGTTAACGTTTTGGTGATTGTTGCGTAATAAGTATCTAAATCCCTCCAAAAACCATTGTATTACGTATCCAATGGTAAAAAAAGTCGAGACCAAAAAACCGCCATTTACGTATCCAACCACGACCCGGAAAAAACGAGCCGAAATAAAATTCAAAGTTTCCCCTGCGTATACAACGCAATTCAAAAAAACTGGTTTTTACCAAAAGTTTCCCTTTGTGTATCCAGGTGACAAAACGTGCAGGATCGAAAAGGACGACATTGCGTATCCAAGCAGAATGGAAGGGTGTGGCTTTTTGACCGTTGAGGAGGGGGGGGGGGGGGTTATTTATGCCGCACCCCACTTGTTTCGAATTGCGTATCCAGCCGAGTCGGGGGTAAATTTCGACCTACACTCAATTATTTACTATAGCGTATCCAAACCGAAAACGGAATATAGGGTATAAGACCCCATTTGTTTCCCGTGGCGTATCCAGGCGCCAAAAGTAACTACTGCTAAAACTTTCCTATCGCGTATCCAAAAAATTAATTTTTTGTCTTTTTCTCGTCCCTGTTTAAATACACGCGATTCGCAATGCATACTTTTTTATTTATTTTGAAGAGAATATTTAATAATTATTAATTTTTTTTGTAATTTTAACTATTTATTATATAAAGATTCGCATAAACACCATCACTAAACGGGTACGGTAAAACAGTGTACATTTAAAAATTCAACTTTTTATAAATTTAACTGTATAGTTTTTAAAGTTTTATATATGTCATCGTTTTTTTATAAATTACCTCAACACTCGAAACTGGCATGTCCAAAGTCCGCGAAAACAACAGCGTATGCAATTGCATCGGTCGCTGGCCGAACTGGTCATGACGGACACGACTGCGATATGCCTTTTCGGGATCGCGAATGAATGACATAAAAAAAAAAAAATAATTTACCTCAATAATTGAAACTGGCAGACCCGAGTTTTGCGGATGCAACAAATGCAAGTACATCCGTCATCGCCGGACGGACGTATTACGACCCACTCGACTATTTTAGGCTTTTTTTCAGCTCGCGAAATAATATTTACACAAACAACACGTCAATCAAATATTATTATTTTTTTAGATGAAAGAAACAGCAAGTCATTCAAACTTTTTTTCAACCGAAACAAACAGCAAGTCATTCAAACATAGTTTTTTAACTGAAACAAAGACCTACACTGTCTCATTCGCGCCTGTAAATTAAATTAAACAGCTACTCAATTAAACGTTAGTTTTAATTTTAGTCAAACGGCTACTCAAACAAAAATTAATTTAAACTTGAATCAAACAGCTATTCAATTAAACATTAATTTAAACTTGAATCAAACAGCAAGTCAATCACACTTTAAACTGAAAAAAAAACCAGCAAGTCAATCATACTTTAATTTTAAACTGCAATGGCAACAGCATCTCAATTAACTTTTTTAAAACTGCAACTGCAACAGCGACACAATCTCGCTCGTGTCTGCAAATTAAAAAACAACCGTAACAAACAGATACCTGTCGAAACTGGGATAGCCTTCGCCGCCATCTCCTCTGCGCCGATTACGATGTTGCATGTTGGCGGCGTGATTCAGCAAAGCGTGCAGTCGTTCTCCATACCGATGATTCTTTTTCCAGACGTACTCGGCCAGGTAGCCAACCCAAAATTTTTTCCGTCGGCCAAAGCAGGGAATGCTGTATCGCACAGAATACCAACTTCGCTCGATGTTTTGAGTGTGCGCCCTCAACGTCTCGCCCCTCTTCATCTTTAGCGTGTTTCAAGTGTTTACCATTCCGGTCTTTTCGCTGCACACAAATTCCCGCCTGTGATTCACCTGCACGTGATGGTAGCCGTGAATGTCCAAGTTGCTGTAACCGCGCCAGCAGTCTGGAATTATGGTCGTGCCCGGAGCGATCCACTCGCGAGTGATTTTGGTCAGGGTTACCGCGTTCCTCTTTTCCATCGGCACCAGAAAGAAATTCGTCGGATCGTCCCGCTGCACTCCGCCGAAAACCCACTGGCCGTGAACTTTGCGTCCTTTGAGGTTCTTGAGTTTGCCCAATTTCGACTCGTCGATCTCGACCACTTTGCCCGGCCCGCCGATGCGTTTCCTGTACGTCATCACCCTGTCTATGCACACTTGGCGGCAGAAACTCGACCAAGTGACGATCGTCTTTTCTGAGCACAAAAGTTCGTTCACTATAGTCTGCTGTTGAAGGTATTTGATCAGGCACCAGAGTAAATACAGCTCCACTATTTTGCCCGGAGACAAGATGGAATCTCCCACGAAACTGTCCAGTCTCGCCGACACTTTAAAGTTGCATTTTTTACCGTCCTCCATTTGCCGTCGGCACCAGTAAAACAAGCCCCTGTTTTCCACCAATTCGTCGATTTGAGAATGTCGTGCTCGATGAGAAACGTGTTTATGTCTGGTGAGGAAATAATAACTTGCCTGGCGTTCAACAATGTGATTTTACATCCCGCGTACACCATCTTGCGATTCGCGAGATAAAATCTGCGAAAAAAAATGCTTGGATACGCGATACGGAACAATAGTTGTCGAATTTGGATACGCTAAACGGAACTTTGCCGGATACGCGATATGGAACTAGACTGCAAAGTAAACAACTGGGATGGATACTTTATAGTACACACTGACTGTCTGTATGGCTTTCCCATTGCGATACGCAATACGGAACAATTACCAAATTTTTTTATATTCTTTTTAACAAATTTGTTTCTTTATAAATAAACATGGCCTCACCTATTTTTCCGTGCAGTTTGTCCAATATTTTTTTTCCAAGAATCGGCACTTGAAAATATACAAAATATTTGCAATGTTTATCAATGAATATGGTTTATATTAAAAAATGTTGATTTTTTCTTTTTCTTAATAAAATTTGTTTCTTTATAAATAAAATTAGAGAATAGTAGTATAAGCAAGCAATGTAAACAATGTGGTGAAGTTTTAAACATTGAATGTTTTCCATCACATAAACACACAAAAGTTAAGCACATTAACACTTGTAAAAATTGTTACAATGAATATTCTAGAATTCACTATGTGTTAAAAAAAGAGGCAGTACTTTGCGAATGTGGAAAATCTGTTTGCAAAGGAAATTTTGAAAAGCACAGAAATACTAAACTAGACAATACTTATGAAATTTTAAAATGTGATTCTTCAAGCAAGACCTGGATAGTATGCTGGGAGAATAAAAATATCAACGATTTCGCATCTCACAAAAACACAATAGATAAGCATTTTAACACTTGCAAAAAATGTTATACCGAATATGCTAAACGACATTATGAGTCAAAAAAGAGAAAGGGCACTGTGAATGCGGAAAATTTGTATATAACCATTCTCTAACGAAGCATAAAAATAGTAACACGCACATTTACAGAATAGATATTCTAAGTGAAACTCAGCATTCGCCGACTTCATAAATTTTTACTATAATAAAATTTATTGTATATAAATATGGAGACAAGCAACCTAGTGGGTAAGTTGAGAGATAAGAAATTGCGCGAGTTGAGATTTATAGATAGAGAATTAAACATAAAAAAATTATATAAATTACATAACGATGATCTTATTGTAAATATTATTCAAAAAAACGAATATAAATTTAAAAATCCTTTCGAGAATCTAAATGATTTAACAGTTCCTGAACTAAGACCTAAGGCTAAAAGCTTTAACATAAAAAATATATATAATTTAAGAAAATCTGATTTAATTACAGCTCTTATGCCAATAAATAAAAATGAACAAAGAAAAAGGTACTTTGCAAATTTACCTTTTCCAAATGGCAAAATAATATATAGAAAAGCTAAAAATGTTTTAAAAAGAAATTATCGCCTTTTCCTATAGTGTATATGTGAACAACAAAAATAGAAAAACTAATAACTCATACGAAGTTGAGAGAGCTTTAAAGTGCAGGATATCAACATATAACATTGAAAACAATTTTAATATAGTGTTGCCCAGAAATTTTTTAGCATCGGTATAGCAACAAATATTTAAAATTTTACATAATTAACTTATAAAACTTAGAGCTGTAAAGTCCAACATTAAATTTGCTGCTAATTTTCGAAGTCGAAAATCTGGTGAGATACGAATATTTGACGACATTTACTCTGACACGTTTGCAATATTGAATGAGGGAGACATTAAAAACATTACAAACAAACAACAAATGAAATAGTTGCACGAATAGAAAACATCCATAAACATAACTCAGATTGGGCCTTATATAGCATAATTGGGCTGCAGCTAGTATTAAATAAGTATAATCCATTAAATGGATTATCATATATTGAATCACCAGAAGAGATTAAGAACAAAAACAGCATGCATTAATGTGAAGAATGATGATAAAAATGTTTTCTTTGGGCAATAAAACCTGCACTGTTTCATGCTGAAAAAAAATCAACAAAGAATATGTAAATATGAAAATGTGGGTCTTAACATTGACAAAGCATTATATAAGTATGAATATTCTATATAAATTAATGATATTCCAAAAATAGATAACCAAATTGATGTTTCTATAAATGTTTAATCTATTGATGATAAATCAATGTTTATCCACTAAAGCTTACAAAAAGTAAAAAGGATCGACACATAAATTTGCTTTATTTTAAAAATGGTGAAAAACTCATTATTGTTGGATAAAAGATTTATCTACGTCCCTTTCAGCACAAAAAAGTTAACACAAAAGTAAATTTTTTTATCTCTAGTATGTGTTTTCAATTTTTTGATTCTCAGGAGAAATTAAATAAACACACAGAAAACTGCTAACAAAAAAAAAAAAAAAAAAAGACAGGTGAAGATAATCTTGCATGCAAAAGGAGAGAAAATAAAATTTTCAATATAAAACACATCACGAAAGTTTCTTTCGCAATATATGCAGATTTTGAATCAATATCGACGAAAATAACACCAAAGCAAATCCAAGAGAAATAAAAAATTTAACTTAATCAAAAAATTTCAAATTTTAACAGAGGATGATATCGATAATGGTCTTTGCAAAGAAATACTAAAAGAAAAATATAAACTTACAAACGAGCAAATAAATAACATTGATATAATATTAAATGATTCATAATACACAATGAAATATAAGCTACACGGAGCTTCTGATTTTTCCTATTATATTCTACCTGCTTATGGCGTTTATAAACCACCAGTTGTATATCGTGGCCCAGATGCTCATAAAATATTTATAGAGTCAATAAAAAGAGAAGAAGACGATATCTAGGGAATATATTAGCAATTGAGCCCATGCACCCACTAAAAACAGAAGAAAAAATATTATATAGAAAATATAAAAAAATTACTGTATGTGAGTCTGAATATTCTAAGGACAATAAAGAAGTGCGCCACCATGATCTTATAAGTGGAAAATTCATTAATCCAGTATGTAATAATTGTAATTTACAATTAATATTTCCTAATTTTGTACTAATTTATTTTCATAACTTAGCTGGATATGATGATCATTTATTCAATAAAGAGTTAGGCTATGATGAAAAAAAAAATATTTACTTGCAAATAACGAAGAAAAGTTTATAACTTTTGGGGAAAAAAGAGAAAATTTGAAGATGCGATTCATTGACATATTCAAATTTATGACTAGTAATTTAGATAAATTATCGCCTAATTTAAGTAAAGAACAAATGAAACACACACAAAAACCTTTTTGCAGAAGATAAAATAGATTTGGTTATTCAAAAAGGTGTTTACCCTTAAGATTATATGTTTGATTAAAAATTTTTTTTTATGAATCTCAACTTTCCCCAAAGAGTGAATTTTACAATATATTTAACGAAAATAGTATACCTGATAATGAATACACACATGCAAAAAATATACGGAACCAATTTAATATAAAAATCTTGGCGAATACCATGATTTATATTTAAAAAGTGATGTACTATTTTTAGCAGAAATATTCGAAAATTTTAGAAACACATGTATAAATACTTATGGTCTAGGCCATATATGGTATTTTACAGCACCAGGTTTATCGTGGGATACACTGTTAAAAATGACCAAACAATCAATATAACTATTATATGGTTATGAAATGATTTTAATGATTGAAAATGGAATTCGTGGTGGTATTTCACAATGTTGTGAGCGATATGTTAAAGCAAATAACAAATATGTGGAAGATTTTAATGCTAATCAAGAATAAAATTATTTAGCATATCTTGATGCGAATAATTTATATGGTTGGACAATGTCTCAATATTCACCATATGGGGGTTTTAAGTGGTGTACTATGCATTATACGATTTAGATTACTGGAGTGAAAAAACATTAAATTTGAAAAATGTTTCTGAGTTTGGTTATATATTAGAAGTTGATTTAGAATATCCACAAGAACTACATAATTTACACAAAGATCTTCCGTTTTGTTCAGAAAATAAGTTAGTTCCAGGTACCCATCAATCTTAATTATTTACAACTTTACATTAAAAAGAAAAATATATATTACATTATCGTAGTTTAAAAAAAACAGTGCCTAAATAATGGACTATAACTTACAAAAATACACAGAATATTGACATTTAATCAATCTGATTGGTTGAAAAAGTACACGGATTTCAACACATTGATGAGGACTAATGGAAAAAATAATTTTGAAAATGACTTTTACGAAGTGATGAATAATTCTGTGTTTGGCAAAACAATGGAAAATATAAGAAACAGAATTGATATAAAATTAGTTTCAAGTGAAATAATTTGCGAAAAATTAGTTGCAAAACTAAATTTGTAAGGAAGTACTATATTTAATGAGAATCTTGCAGCTATTCACATGAATAAAACTAATGTGAAATTTAATAAGCCAATATATGTGGGCATGGCCATTTTGGATATTTCGAAAGAATTTATGTATAATTTCCACTATCAAATTATGAAGTCAAAATATGGTGATAAAATTGAACTATGTTTCCATGATACCGACTCTTATTTTTATAACATCAAAACAGAAAGTTTTTACGAAGACATGAAGTCGACGATAGAAAAATTTGACACAGAGGATTATCCAAAAGATAATATCTATAATATTCCACAAATAAATAAATTTTTTTTTTAGCAAAATGAAAGATGAGAGTAATAGCAAAATAATTAAAGAATTTGTGTCTTTACGGGCAAAGATGTATGCATATAGAGTTGAGGATAAACAAAAAAAAAAAGAAGAGCAAAATGTGTGAAAAAATGTGTTGTCAACAATAGAATTAATTCTAATGACTATAAGAAATGTGTGTTTAATGAGAAAATTCAATATAAGACAATGAATTTGATAAGGCGTGAGAAGCACAAAATATACACAGTAGAGGTTAATAAAATAGCTCTGAGTCCTTGTAATAACAAGAGAATTACACTAGAAAATAAAATAGATACTTTGCCATATGGATAACAAAATTTATAATTTCATTAATGAGAGGCACAATTAATTTTTTACCACAACTATTCCTGAAAACAAAAATTATATTTTAATAATGAGAGGTAGTATCCATTTTGGATACCACATATTTCTGAAAGAATAATTTTTATATTGTAAACTTCTTTAATTTCCAAAACAATGTCAATATCAGAACCATAAAAATCAATTAATTTTCCAATTTTCGTTTCTAATTTTTAAAACAATGTTATTAAATTGCTCGTTATTATTTCTATTAAAAATTGGATACAGGGGCTAATAAATTATATAATCTCTAAAACAAACATTGTTTTTGGTGGAAAACTAGCAATTATATTGGTCCCAAGTGGTTAGATTCATCATATTTTTTTAACATGCCATATGCCAAATTACAATGACTATTTATTATTTTATATGGAAAAAATTTGGCAATTTAGTATTTATTAAAATTTTATTTTTTCAATAGTTAATTTTCTTTAAAAACCGAGAATATCATATAAGTGATCATTAAGTTTAGTACCAAACTGAGTTTTAATTGTTATTCTATTTTTCACATTGTCTGTTGTTATTTCAATTTTATTTGTTAAAAACTGTTAAATAAAATTTATAGTTTCTTTTTATGATTCAACATCATATTGGTTTCTGGGAATATTTATAACAGAATTTTTTTTAAAGGACTCATTTTTTCAATTGTAATTATCGTATTATTCTCCACAATTGGGGTTAAAAATTTTGCATGAAAACTTACTAATGCTATCGATTTATCTTTATGAATTATATAGAAGTGAATTTTCTTCTTAAGAACAGAACTATTGTTCGTTAACTTGAAAACTTTATTATTATCCATTTATTACAAACGTTATTGTAATTAAATGAAAATGTTGACTGGGGTGTTGGTGTTTTAATTTTTGAAGAATGTTCTAAGAGTTAAAAAAAAATTGTGTGTTGTTGCCCAATAATATTTGCGGGATAATTGTCGGGCCCAGCAAATTCTGGGAAGACTAATTTAATGAAAAATTTTATTTATAAGACAGGTTGGCTAAATTTTAATGGACTCTATGTTTGCTCTAAAATTTTTAATCAACCAAAATATATTCAATTACAAGATGATCTTTAAGTGATATCCAAAACCTTTAATGAAAAAATGGCTTATTTTTAAAGTTGCTATGGTGAAATGGTTTCACTAGATCAATGTGAAAGTAATTCTCTCGTAATTTTTGATGATGCGATTTTAGATGAACATGATGTAGTCTGCAAATATTTTACTACAGGTCGGCATAAAAATATTGATTTTTTTTTACCTTGCACAGACATATTCCAGAGTCCCCAAGCAATTAGTACAAGATAACACAATTTTCTGTGTATATTTCAACAAGATGAAACAAATTAGACATATATATTGCGATTTTGTTAAAGAAGACATCAGTTTTGAGAAATATTAAGAGATATGTGCCAAGTGCTGGGACGAAAGTTATGGTTTTTTAAACAATAAATTTGAGTAGAAAAATGGACAGGGGTAAGCATACAAATGAAATAAAACATTTTATATTTTAACTCTCTCTTGTGAATTCAATATTTGTGTAATGGCGCAGCTGCGACTACCAATAAATTTTACAAATTAGCTTATATTATTCATTTACTGAACTGCAGCACATACTCGTAGTGATAGAAAAAAGCTTATCTGCTCTCTCTTGTCCACAACTAAACTTCAGCAAACTCTTGTGGTGGAAAAAAAAGCATATCTGCACTGAGGGACCGCACTTAACTACTGCACACTCTGGCCACGACAGGACAAAGTAATATTACAGTGAGTATCTGGCCTCTGCGAATTCTCGTGGCAACAGGAAACATGTTATCAGGTTGTGCTTATATCTCGGCCGCGCGGCTCTCGACAAGTGCTATCACAAATATGCGGAAAATTATCTCCTCATAGAGAACACGGATGAGAATTCACACAGCAAGAGTGACTAAAATTATTTCCTCACCAAGCATCGAACACTCTCATTATTAATCTTGTAGCTCGCCACATGCAGCATTTTTATGAGCGCCTCCCTCGCCCAGCCACTTTGGTTCAGTGGTTGTGTGCTTGGTTTGTAACACGAAATTCGGGGTTCGATCCCTGGTTGAAAGGATAATTTAATTGCGTGAAAAGGCACCCACACTATTAAATTATCACCAAACTATTAAAAAATTTGGGCCAAAAACAATTTCAATTGCTCTTGCCCATATATTCTGTATATCAGTATTGATGCAAAAAAAATATGCGTGTATTCCTCATATGGTGCAAGGAGCCTGCAGCATATGAGAGATTACAAGAAAAAAATTTAACAAAAATCCATGACCTCTCCAATAAAAAAAATTAATAAATAAAAGGCAGGCCGGTGGATGAGGTGATGGGTTTCTCCGATTAGAGTTTTGTTTGTGCAAAATATGGCCGTAAAAATAAAAATGGAGTCCCTGGCAGGAAAGAGATATCTGTAAACTCCAAAAACATAAGGTCCCTGGTTTCGGCATTAGCATGCACATAAAACTTTATGTTTTTTATGGGCACTTGTGTTTACATGTACACATTTTTTTATAAATCAGTAGAGGACTATTGCAGATGATGGAACAACTAAATAATTTAACTAAAATACAACCAATTTCACGCAAAATTCAAACAAATTTCTAATTCCCCTTTAAATGTTTCAAAGCGCATCTAAAAACCAACAATATTTAGGGTCGAAATAAAAATTAATTTTCAACCTGTGTTTACTCTTTGTGTGTGGTTCTTTAAAGACTAATTTTCAATCTAAATCATACCTTTGGATGAAATTCCAAGAGCAAACTTTTGTGTGATATTATTTTTGACTAATTGATTTGGCTTTCAAAATAAATGTAAATATTTGCCTTATTGACCGTAATTTTAGCCTCATTCACCCTGATAATGGACCTCTGTTCAAAGAGTGAACAAAATATGTTTAAAGAAAGTGTGTAGTTGAGAATGAAGATTTGGGTCAAATTACCTTCATTTTGGGGGTGAGATTGACGAGATGAATCGTGTTTGAAGAAGAGATTGAAAAATTGATGTTTGAAATTTAGAAATTTGCATGAATATTAGTTAAATTATTGTGCTATGCCAAGATCAGCAATAATCTTCTACTCTGTTTCTCTGCAACTACATCGGCTCCGCAAGCTCTGCATTAGGCGCCGCATGCTCCACAATCGGCTCTGCAATCGGTTCCGGATGCTCCGCAAGTTAGTAGTGGTTACATACGTATTATCAAGCAAGATTATTACTGTACTCATACTCGTTAATGCTGAAGATGATGATATTTTCCACGAATCATGACATGGACGCCTATTTTCTAATACAGTGAGGTGCATCATCGCGGGACCATTAAATTGCGGGGAAACATGCATCCTACCGAGCCTCCTCGAAGAAGAGAATGGTCTTCTGTTCGAGAATGTGTACCTATATTCAAAATCGCTTCAGCAACCGAAATGCCAGTGAATGGCATGAGTACTGTAGACCATAGAAGGCATGTGTTATTCATCATGCAGCGATAATGAAGCCGTCATTCCTATGAACGAAACACTGTATAATACTCAATATTTGTCTTCGATGACATTGTCTGTGAGAAGCAAATTTACATTCAATAAATGCATGGGACAACACAATTACGTGGACTGCATGTACCTCTGCCAGACTTATTCGCACATACCCAAACAGATGCTTCGTGACAACGCTACTGTGTTGGTGCTGTTTCACATGGACGATATGAATTTACGCCACATTTACGACTATCGTGCCAATATGGACATGACGCTATCAGATTTCAAAGGTGTGTGTAATTTGTCCTGGAAAGAGAAATATGGATTTTTGATGTTCGTTAAGGACTGGCTCCTATATAACAGGAGGTACAAGCATTGGTTCGATCAGTTAATCGCCGTCTGCCAAGAATGAGTTTTCAGTACGTCGAAACTCGGGCAAAGACGACGATGGAGGTTATCTTGTATCAAGAAACGATGGAACTTGTGACGCTGGTAACAAATACGCCCGTGGACACCATAGTGGGTACGGGAGAATACCTGGAGACAGTGGAAATGAAACTACGATCTATAGAATGGATGCTGCCTCATATGCATTTGAGCATTGCTGAACACACAAAAATGTTGAAGAATGCGGAAGTATATAGAATATGGGGGTTTTGGGACAAAATGTGTGGCGGGGGAACGAGTGGACGAACACCATCTTGGATTGAGCCATCTTGAATTCCGCCATATTAGATGCAGGTAACCTTTACCTTGATACCGTGACTTTGAATGACCTTGATCTGGAAATTTTTGTCTATACCACCATATTTTTGAGTCCAGATTTCCTGGACCTTTTAAGTTCACCTTCTTGTTTTTGAGTCCGGATGAAATTGACCTTTTGAGTAAGCCATCTTGTTTTAGAGTTTTACACTTTTTTGAGTTCGCAGCAGGTCAATTATGCCTTAACCCATTTTATAAGAATAGTTAATCATAATTTCCTAACCATTGGAGTTAAAGTCATCAAATTCATAACATACACATTCTACCCGATATTCATTACGATGGTAATGTCAATTATGCCTTAAGACATTTTACAAGTATATTAAGTCATAATTTCCGAACTATTAAAGCCATAGTAATCAAATTTATAAAATATACATCCTCCCCTATGTATGCAGCAATGAAATATGCATTATTACATAACGAAATGAACAATTACTAGGTACAAAACCTCCATACATGTTTGCTCCCCATCACAGCTCGATCTTAATTAACCATATTTTCGATAATATATCATACAAATACCTCTGCCATTTGGTGGCTATATTGCAAGCATTTAATACATAAAAAGAGGAGAATTTATTTATAAAAGCCCTAGTATACGTTTGGAAGCCTTCGATGTTGGTTCGCATGGAAACAGGCTTACTCACTGTGACACATACTGTATAAATAGCTTCGGGTTGTTAATTATTGCATTTAATGTAAAATATATTATTCAATTAATATAACAAAATCGTGTCGGATTTACGAGACTGTGTGCAAGGAGAGATGCGTATAACATTTCACATCAAGTGAGTGATGAACCCATGTAATTAGATTATTTGATTAGTTAATTTAATGGAACACTTACCACATTTACTTATTACATTAAATGACTTACTTATTCGTGCGAGTAAAATAATAATAAATATGCACTTGCATTATTCCTTTTTTTACATGTTCCAATATTTACATGTATCTGTAGATTTTAATTCAATTCAATATAAGGCATTCACATCGAGTGAAAGCAACTGACACTGAGCATGATGCAACAAATCTTGACAGATTGGAAAGCATTCAAACCAACAAATAAGTACAGTATCCTCGCTAGCCACCGATGGAGGAAGACACTGATAGGGTCTCCAGGGACGCACGAGATGCCAAACAACACCATTTATATAATAAATTTCCCATAAAGTGAAGGCTGTTAACATGGAAGACACTGGAAGCCTTGATGTGTCTGATTGTGTCCTGAGCACACAATAATAAGTTTCTCCTCGCAACACTCTTACATCCCCAGGGAATGCGCAAGATGCCAGCCAACCCCCGGCCACCACTCAATTTTTTATCTTTTTATATGAATACGAAACTAGTTTGTTAAGAGGACACGAAAATGCATCTCTAGCAAAAAAAAAAAAAAAATCAGTTTGTGATTTAAAAAATGCCTGGAAATCCTCACAAAATATATTTCAATTACATTAACATTATACAAATCGTGTGTTTTCAACATTTATTTTTATAGGTTCTGAAACATTACCTAAGCACACTCAAAAGATATTCGAGCTCGCATACTGCATTTAAATTCGACAAAGCTAACAGACTTATCGGAAGGCATTAAAATATAGCGCACAAAATCCTTCGGGCGAGACTACCAGCATTATTTAAGCTTTTTATTACTTGAAGATATTTGCATATCGAGGTGAAAACACTTTTGGCGAGACTGCGAAGCAAAGAATTTATGAATTAATGAGACAGCACTTGTTTCATATTCCATTAATGATAATTATATTTTTTTTTGTTATTGGCATATAAAAACAATTTTCGAAAATATTTGCATATCGAATAAACATGTGCAAGTAGTATCTGCATATTGAAGTGAAATTAAGTATCCACTAACTGTCGATTCACATTTGATGAGTTCGGAAGCAACAATAGAGTCGAGAAATTAGTCCTCGGTTTGTCTCCCGACAAGATAAGTAAAATTTTTTTTGTATGTATGTGAACAGTTTTGCATAAAGGAATTTCTTGTTTGCTTGCTATGGTAATGCACGGATTATTGCGTAAGATGTCTTGATTGTCGCGATGTTTGAAGGTGTCTAGTAAACTATTTTAGATGTTTCTACCCAACTTGTTTCCATCAGGCAGGTGGTGGCCTACAGGTTTTCGACTTCTTAGGTTTTTTTTTTATTTGTTTGGTTAGATTACGTGAGTGACGTACCTTAATTAAGACTGTCTGACAGGCGAAGATGCGCGGCACTGAAGAATAATATATTAGCCTGTCTGCACCACATAAAAGGGACAAAAATTAAATTCAAGGTAGAGCTAGCATGATATTATGAATGCTAAGGTAAAGAGTGTAGAGACATACCTCAGCCTCTGAGAGCCTTGCGAGGGAAGATTAAGGTCAACGACCAGCCGAACCAGTAAAATTATTTTTTGAAATGAATTTGGCCTATGCTTACGCTATCTTGGATCATCACTACATTTAAGTTGCTATTCACATTTACCTACTATTACCTGAATAGATATCATGTGTTCTTCTGCCTGACTTGGTTTGAGAAATACTACCAATTATTTTAATTTTCATATTTTCTAAATAATTTAAAAGCTCTTGAAATGGACATGTTTATTTATAATGAATTAAATAATAAAATTAAAACTCATTACATTTACTAACGTCATGTTTTCCACAGATATAATTTGAAAACCAAAATGCTTCGTGATCCATTGCATGACACATTTAAAAGTTAAATACTGAGTTAAGCCTTGTTTCATTTCCCGGTTATGAAAATAAGTGTTTATCGATTAAATGATTCATGTAATATGAAGAAAGACAGAGTCATATATGCAGACAAATTCTAAAAACAAATTTGTTTATTACACAAAAATCTTAGAATGTAAAATAAGGTTATATTTTTAAAAGTATTATCCTCGTTATCAATTTTAATTAATATTGTGTAAATAATATGAAATAGATTAGGTTAAAACAAGAGAAGCCATGCGTACCTCTCTACCAGAATTCCTTCCCGAGACCTAGCACTTATAAAGCAAGAAATGTATACTCTGAACTCCACCAGGAGATATGTGAGTAGTAAATCCATCTCAAAAGGATCGTTCTTTAATATCTACAACAGCAGCGGTTCATCCCTATAGGTACGCTATGTTTATCTACACAGACGATGGTGCTCTTCTCTTCAAACTCATTAAGAGAAAATTATATGTAGACTTCAGGCATACGAAATAAAATAGAACAAACAAATTTGGATTTGATGTCATAATTTTTTTATTCTTGTAAAAAACGGGAATAAATGTATGTGTGTATGTAAAAACATATATTTCTTAAAATAAACCAAGTACTATAAGTTTATTCAAAACCACTATGCAATCAATGTTTAACCAGCAAGCAATATTGAAAGCTTTAATACAAAGATAAATATTAGGGGCTGATAATAACTTATCATGTCAGTCGTTAAAAAACACACAAACTTAGTTACATAACCACATCAAACATGTATGAGTCTTTATTTTTTATATTTATTCTAGGAATACTGTGTTGTGAATGGCTGTCAAGGTTTTGCATGTTTCCGAAGATCGACATGGTTAATTACTATCTGCATAGGTTAACTATTGTTGGATAAAACAACTAAACTATGTTTTAAGAAATTAAAAAAAAATCGTATCGTAGATTGTAGGTTAGGTTTACATCTAGAAACAAGAACTCTCATCCATCAAGAATAAAATGTGTGTATTCATGTAACAAATAATGATTATTTAACAAGACTATTTACACACAAGTAGTATTATGTACATAGTGATTCAAGAATCATACAGAGTAATTAGATCTTTTTTAAATCACATATCACGTAAATTAACGAGAGTACTGGTATAATGAACATCCATTTACAAATACTGTGTACATGGTGAGCTGAAACCGACTACCCATCAACCGATGAAACACAACGAACTAAGATGGAATACTATTGTAGGATCGAGAACTTATGCCCTGCTTGATATAACGTCAAGGACACTATTAGTACTATTTATGCATTGATTAACTAACATGATTAATTTCACTCTAACTACACATCTTACCATAAGCAAAGCTAACGTCCGACTAAAATATGTTCGATATTGTGCATAACTAATATAAATACCATGTTGTAACACAATTATCAACAGACACTAACACAATATACTGTTCCAAACCCAATGCATTCTGTTTACAACACCTGTACCGCATTCATCGTTTCTATAACAACTATCACAAGGTGTTGACCAACAAAGAACTACCTAATCACATATACCCAGTCATCCATCAGTCTACTGTTACCTCTGGAAAGTAGAACAACTCTCTCCAAGACTCCAAAAAGATACAAGTGCCTGTTACACAAACACTCGTCTTCGCATTTACATTTTAATAACCTTACACGTGTATTTAATTAATCTAATTCATTCTAAAAAAAATTTGTTAGTTTAATTTTTTAATTTTTTACACAATAAAAATTATATTTTTTAAAAATAATTAAACCCACGAAGATGAGAGCCAGCCTACTTCGAACATACCGACGACAAGACATTTGTTCCCTACCGCCCGAGGAGATCGCAACTACCCGATACTTATAAATGTCGAATACAGTAGAGGATATCCATACGACAGTTGTAATTAGCAACTTTACCATTCGTTACAGATAATATCTACTAATCTATCGCAATGCAACAGAACATACACAGATCTCATCCATCACATACTAACTTATGCAAATATTTCAACAGGCGAATGACTGAGTACTATCATTTTGTCAATGACTCATGCAATCCATCATTTCAAGGGTAAAAAGAAAACATCAATTTTTACTATACTTTCCACACGCACATGCAAACACACAATCACCTGCCGAACAATACTTGCAGACATTATGAATCCATTTCGAATTACATTCCTTATTCCTCAAATATCATGTCAAACAGGTATTTATATGCATTCTTCTTGCCAAAATATTCTAACTTGTATTACCCCAAAGTAACTGAACACTACCTACAAACCATCCCATTACATCATATCGGTTATACCAAACACTTGCTTGGACAACAGAGCAATCATATAGCATTCCTATGAAATATTCATAGCATTATTTGGATAAAATATTCATTTTATTAACAAAACATGCACATTAAAATAATACCAACACCCATGTACTATACGTTAGTCGACGATCCAACCATAACGAAATCTCATTTCAAAAGACCATATCATCAAACCAGCATTGCGTACAATGCAACAGAATCAACATAACCATCCAATCGCAATCTCCTTACCATTAAAAATTACCAAGAAACTAACATATCATACAAACGAGACATATGAACCTTCGAAACATTAATTACGATTAGCACTACCATCACACAACATCAAGAGATTACTCAATCTGATGATACCCAGCACTCATACTATCAGAACATTCCTATCAAACACTCCTGTGAAAAATATTAGGACCATGCATTCGCAAATCCCTTGCCATAGAACATTCCCACAAAAAGTAACATCTCATACAGACAGGATTTATTAACCATCGAACCATTCATTACAACTAACATCAACATATGGACAGATCACTCAATCTCTTGCAGTACTCAAAACTCTTACTCTCACAACATTTCTATCATACATTCTTACGAAAATATTAAAACTAACTACTTCTCATCTATATCATCATATCAAAACTTAATCATATCATAATATCATCATATCTTCATCATCACTATCGCCATCACAATATCATCAGCATCAGTATCATCATCACCATCATCAACATCATCATGTAGAGTTATACTTCATTTTAAACCAGATACGATTTTGAACGCCCATTTTGGTGTAAAAGCAAAAGCTACTGAAGGTGGATAATACATTCCATCTTACATTAATTAATAGAGGTTTTCCTTTTTTTTTATTCACATATGACCCTTTACCAGAAAAATAATGTAATCAAGATGTCTCGTATTTCTTTTCAAATTACCATTTAAATTGTCAGAGAAATCCATGCCGATAGTAATACCAAATACATATATACATGTATTAAATGTACTTATATCCTCAGAGTTTATGCTTGTTTTGTATATATCAAGACATTGCACATAACTACCAGGAAGAAAAATGGTATATTTGATGATAAAATTCATACAACCAATAGCTTTCCAAACACTTTAAATTTATTTCACATACTTGTCAAAGATACATAGAATTTCTTACATACATTCTAACATTTCCCCATTCAACAAAAGTTTTATGCTATACTCTAATTTTACAGTAAAAATCTTATTGTGAGCAGTCAATGTATGCTGATTCGCATATATAGCATTGCAGTTAACACATATATAGTTCTTGTAGCTGATGGCAAATGGACAGTTACTATCTTCATGTTGTCTGTCACTGGAAATAGTCGCGAACGTTTTGCTGCAATACTTGCACACGATTCCCGAAAAATGTTAAACATTGCATTTGCACTTCTCGTTATGTATATGTATATATATATATATATATATATATATATATATATATATATATATATATATATATATATATATATATATATATATATATATAATATATATATATATGTGTGTGTGTGTGTGTGTGTGTGTGTGTGTGTGTGTGTTATCAGTGCGAGTAAACACTACATCGCATTTATCGCAGTGGAATGCCTTGTATGCTAGGCTGAACAATAATGACTACTTTCATGTCGATGTGCATGACAACTTTAGCTAAAAGTATTCCCACAGCAGTAACATTGTTTCTGTACTGCTTCTAGAGACATTTCAGAGACCCTTACTGATGTGTAACAGGTGGAAAGTCTTCAACCATTGATGGCGTCTTCATATTACAATAGCTTACGCTATCACTAGATGATACCACTCGTAAGGATCTGACTTCCATCACAACCGCTAAAGAAGTGAAAACATTTGTGCAGGATGCATGCTTATGTACTTCTTTTACAATATAACAATCATTTTAGGTTAACCATTTCTACTATCTCAGTATATGTCTGCTGAGTATAAATATGTAAAAGCATTATGTTTGCTGGATGTCTACACAGGTTAGATAGCGGATGGGGACATGAGTAGATTTCGCATAACACTGCATCTCGCACCAAAAGAACTCTTCTTACAAGTGGTTCTCTAATGTCGTCAAGCGTGGAAGCTTTTCTGAAGATTTCTCCGCAGTAGCAAAACTGTTTACCATGAAATTTTCCAGCAGTGGAAGCAGGTACATCCATAGAGGTAAGCTCTACAGTAGACTTAATACAATCATTGGCTTCCAGCATATTCATGAATAAACTGGCGTTCTTTCTACACTAGTAACTTGTATATCTATTTTGCCTAACTACCGTTCAATATATAAACTTAGTATCATATTTAGTCAATGAGATTTAACCACATTTATGCATCGATTCAACCAGACATTTTATCGACTTCCTTCATTACATTACCATAAAGTTACATCTCCAACAGTTTCTTCCAGAGAAGGTCTTCGCTCAGCTTGAACTCATGCTCTGCAAATGACCCATTTTTTTTATAGAAATGAACCATTAATGACCCATATTACTCTGCAAGTAACATATTTTACTCTTCAAATGACCCATTCTGCTTTGTAAATAACTCATTTTGTTCTGCAAATGACTCACTTTGCTGTGCAAATTACCCGTTAATGATACATTTTGATCTACAAATGAAAAAAAAACATATTTTTAGAAAGTTTTTAATAAATCGCGACCTGCTTGCAAACATATATCACAGCACCCTCCTCAAGACGAATGGCCCTCTCGAATAAATTCTTGCTACAACAACTTCTCCTGACAGGACTGTAATTTTTTCTGCTTCAATTAAACCCAAACATCTGAACAACTTTCCTTGACATCTGACTGCATTTCAGTAAACGTTTTTATATTGAAAAGTACTAACCTTATCCCTGGATGATATCATAGGGTCTTAAACATATGTTCAAAATTTACTATATTAAAAAAATAATAATTTTAGATAATTTTTCATTCGTAGAAAAATCATATGGCCTTCATGGTATTGGAGCACATTGAGAAAACCCAAATACATGTTTACCTAGAAGAAAACATGCCAATATATGATAGGATTATATACTATATCTACCAAATATGAATATATATAATTATATATATAATTATCTATAAGAAAGGAATATATATATATAATTATGTATAGGATAGGAATATAAATATATAATTATCTATATGATAGAATTATACATAATTATATATAGCATGTTTTCTTCTGGGTAAACGCGTATTTGGGTTTTCTCAGAATGTCCTCATACCACAAATGTGTTATAATTTTTTCTGCGATTTTAAAATTTTCTAAAAAAGAAAATATTTTTTTACAATAACTCTTTAAACATAAGGTTATGATCCTATGACATCATCCAGGGTTACGATTAATATTTTTAAATATAAAACTTTTACTGAAATGCAGTCATATTTCAAGGAAAGTTTGTCAGATGTTTGGGTTTAATTGAAGCAGAAGAAAAGATTACTGTCACATCAGGAAAATTTGTTTTAACAAGAACTCTGGTCTCTTCTAATTGTAACAGTTTTCCACTAAGAATGATACATTTATGCGATAGTGCCATTCGCCTTGAGGATGGTGCTGTGATGTGTGTTTGCAAGTACGTCCCGATTTTTTAAAAATGTTCTAAAACTATGTTTTTTTTTTCATGTGCAGAGCAAAATGGTTCGTTAATGGGTCATTTGCAGAACAAAATGGGTCTTTTGCAGAGTAGAATGTATCATTAGTGGGTCATTTGTAGAGCAGAATGTGTCATTTGCAGACCATGAGTTCAAGCTGAGCGAAGACCGTTTCTGGGAGAAAAAACTGTGGAAGATATGAGACTATGGTAATGTAATGAAGGCAGTAGAAAAAAATGCCGGGTTGTATGGATACATAAAAATTGTTAAAACTCATTGTCGAAATATGTTAGTAAGTATATATATATTGAGCAGAAGCTATGCAAAATTGATACGCAAGTTGCTAGTGTTGAAATAACGTCAGTTTTTACATTAATGTTTCGCAAGCCAATGATTGTATGAAGTCTACTGTAGAGCTTACCCTATGAACGGTACGTTCACTTGTAAGAAGAGTCCTTTGGGTGCGAGATGCAGTGTTATACGAAACCTACTTATGTCCCCATTCGCTATCTAACCTGTGTAGTCATCCATAAAATATATTGGTTTTACATATTCATACTCAGCAGACATATACTGAGATTGTTGAAATGGATAACATAAACTGATTGTTATGTTGTGAAAACAGTATATACGCATGCATCCTGTACGAATGTTTTCAGTACTTCAGCAGTTGTGACAGAAGGCAGATCGTTACGAGTGGTATCATTAAGTGATAGTGTAAGCGCTTGTAATATGAAGACGCCATGAATAATTGAAGACTAACCATCTGTAAAACCGTCATCAAGGGTCTCTGAAATGTCTCTAGAAGCATTACAGAAAAAATGTAACTACTGTGAAAATACTTTTAGCCATATTTGCCATGCACATCGACATCAAAGTAGTCATTGTTTGTTTAGCCCAGCATACAAGGCATTCCTCTGTGATAAGTGCAATATAGTGTTTACTCGCAGTGATAGCCTATAGAGAGATAACAAGAAGTGCAACGGAAATGTTGGTCGTTAATCGGGAATCGAGTGCTGGTATTGCAGCAAGACATTTGCGACTAGTCCAGTGCCTGACAATATGAAGATAGTAACTGTCCATTTGCTGTCAGCTACAAGACCTATATATGTGTAAACTGCAATGCTGTATATGCGAATAAGGGTACCTTGATATTGCTCACAATAAGATTTTTCTATAAAATTAGAGTAAAGCATAAATTGTTTTGTTGAATGGGGAGTATGTTTTAGTGTATGTACGAAATACTATTTATTTTCGATAAGTTTGTGAAATAAAGTTCAATGTTTGGAAGACTACTGTTTTTATTCATTTTATCATCAAATACATATTTTTTTTCTTCTTGGTACTTGTATGCAATGTCTTGATATATACCAAATAAGTGTAAGCTCTGTGAGGATATAAGAACATTAAATATATGTGTGTATATATACACATATATATATATATATATATATATATATATATATATATATATATATATATATATCATACAGCTATCGACTTGCATTTCTCAGAAATTTTAAGTGTTAGTTTGAAAAGAAAAATGTGACTTTTTGACTAAATTATTTTCTAGTAATGAGTCATCTGTGACTAAAGGAAAGAAAACCTCAATTAATGTGAGATGGGATATGCTATCCATCATAAGTAGCAATCACTTTAACACCAGATTGGGTGTTCGAGATCGTATCTGATTGAAAATGATGTATCACTCTGCATGATGATGATGGTGATGCTGATGATGTGATGATGCTGATGATGATATGATGAAGATATAGTGATACGATGATGTTGATGGTGATGATATATGATGGTGCTTTTGATGATATGATATGATAATATACATGATATGATAATATACATGAGAAGTATTTAGTTTTAATATTTTTCATAATATTATATGATAGGAATTTTGTGATAGTATGAGTGTTGGGTATTGTCAGATTGGGTCATCTGTCCATAAGTTTATGTTAGTCTTAATGCATGGTTCGATGGTTAATATATCTTGTCTGTATGACAATAATTTTTGGTGCTAATGTTTCATGTTACAGGATTTGTATGGTACTAATATTTTTCGCAGGAGTGTTTGATAGGAATCTTCTGATAGTATGAGTGCTGGGTAACATAATATTTAGTAATCAGTTGATATTGTGTGATGGTAATGCTAGTCATAATGAATGGTTCGATGATTCATATATCTTGTTTATATGATATGTGAGTTTGCTGCTAATGTTTAAGGGTAAGGGGATTGTGTTTGGACGGTTATAGTGTTTATTCTGTGGCATTGTATGCAATGCTGGTGTGTTGATATGGTCTATTGGAATTATATTTCATTAAGGTTGTATTGTTGACTAAGGTATGGTGTAGGGGTGTTGGTATTATTTTAATGTGTGTGTTTTGTTAATCGAAGAAATGTTTTATCCGAGTAACTCGTTGGAATATTTCATAGGGTAGCTTATATGATTGCTCTGTTGTCTTGGAAGTTATGAAGCGATGTGTTTGGTATAACCAATATGATGTAATGGATTGGTTTGTAAGTAGTGTTAAGTTATTTTGGGGTAATACAAGTTAGGATATTTTGGCAGGGAGAATGCGTAGAAATACCTGTTTGACATGATTTTTGAGGAATAAGGAATGTCATTCGAAATGGATTCATAATGACGTCTGCTAGTATGGTTTGGTTGGTGATTGTGTGTGGAAAGTACAGTAATAATATATATTTACTTTTTACCCTAGAATTAATGGATCGCAAGAATCACTGGCAAAACAATTGGTGACAGTCATTCGTCTTTTGAGGCCTTCACATAGGGTTGTGTGTGATGGATGAGATAGATCTGCGTATGTTTTTTTTGTATTGCGATAGATTGGTAGATATGAGCTGTAGCGAATAGTAAAGTTGCTCATTGCAATGTTGAATGAATATCCTCTAGGGTATTTGAAATTTATAAGTATTGCGTATTTGTGATCTGCTCGGGCGGTAGGGAACCTATGTATTTTCGTCGATACGTACCCCGTAGTGGCAATGTTGGAAGTAGCCTCGCTCTCATCTCCTTGGTTTTAATTATTTTTTAAATATATTATTATTAGATACAAAGTTAAACTGTTCAATTAAGAAATTTTATAACGATATAGATTTATTAAATCTATGTGTAAGTCTATTATATCGTAAATGCGAAGACGAGTGTTTGTGTAACAGTCACCTGTATATTTTTGGAGTCATGGAGAGTGTTGTTCTCCCTTCCAGAGATAACGATAGACTGATGGGTGATGGGTAGGTGTGATTAGGTAGTTCTTTGTTGGTCAATGACCTGTGATAGTTTGTTAGAGAGACAATGAATGTGACACAGGTGTTTTTTACAGAATGTAATGGGTTTTAAATGGTATATTGTTTAAGTGTTTGTTGCGTGAAATGCATTAGATCGCGATATGCATAAAAGTTATGCATAATATGAAACAAATTTTAGCTGGACATTAACTTTGGTGTGGTAATATGTGTAATTAGAGTGAAATTAATCGTACTAGTTATTTAATATGTAAATAGTACTTATAAGTGTCCTTGACATGATATGAAGCAGGGTAAAGTTTCTCGATCTTACAGTTGTCTTCCATCTGCATTCATTGTGTTTCATCGGTTGATGGGTAGTTGGTTTCATCTCATGATGTACTCAGTAGTTGCATTAGGATATTCATTGCACCATTATACTGGTTAATTTACGTGATATGCGACTAAAAAAATCTAATTACTTTGTATGGTTCTGAAATCACTATATACATACCACTTCTTGTGTGTAAATAGTCCTGTAAAATAATCATTAGTTTTTACACAAATACAAACATTTTACTCTTGATGGGTGAGTGTTCAAGTTTCCTGATGTAAACCTAACCTTGCATCTAAGATACGATTTTATTTTAAGTTTCCTCAAACCTTATATAGTTTTTTATGCAACAAAAGGTTAAATTATTCAGATGGCAACAAATCATTTCAACCTTCAAAAATGTGCAAGAATTTGACAGTCATTCCCAACACAGTTTTTCTAGAATAATTATAAAAATAAATATTGGTGTTGGTGTTGTTATGTAACAAAATTTTTGTATTTGTTAATGATCGACACGAGAATTGTTTATCAGCCTCTAATATACGAAAACTTTTAATACTGCTTGCTGGTTAAACATTCATTGCACACCAGTTTTGAATATACTTATTGCACTTGGGTTATGTTAAAAAAATATTTATTACAATATTTTGACATCAGTTACAAATTTGTTTATACTATTTTTTTTTCCATATACCTGAAGTCAACATACCAGATTCTCTTAAACTTTTTGAAGCGAAGAGCATCATAGTTTGTGTAGATAAACATGGTGGACTTATAGGAATGAACTGCTGCTGTTGTAGCCATTGAAGGACAAGTCTTTGGAGATGGAGTTACTGCTAACGTACATGGTGGCGGCGTACATAATATGATTTCTTGCTGTATAAATGCTAGCTCTCGGTAAGGAAATTTGGTAGAGAGACGAGCATGGTTTCTCCTGTTTTAACCTAATCTAAATGACGTTATTTATACGATTTTGTATTAAAATTGATAACAAGGATAGTAATTCTATAAATTATAACATTCTTATTTTAAATTTTAAGATTATTGGGTAATAAACCAAAGTTATTTTAGAATTTGTCTTGAAATAGGACTCTGTGTTTGTTCACATAAGGTGAATTAGTAAATCGAAATAAACTTATTTACATCACCAGGAAATGAAACAAGGCATAACTCGGTGCATAACTTTTTATTTTGTCACGGATTGAAGTGGGAAGTATTTTGGTTTTCGAGGTATATCTGTGGATGCGTGACTTTAGTAATTGTAAAGAGTTTTAATTTTTTTATTTAATTATATTCAAAAGTAAATATGTCTCTTTCAAGAGCTTTTAAATTATTTCAATACTGTTTAATTAAAATAATTAATAGATTTTCGCAAACCAGGTGAAATGGAAGAACACATGACATCTCTTCAGGTCTTCGTAGGCAAATGTGCATATAAAATTTAATGCAGTGGAGATCCAAAATAGTGTAAACGTAAGCCAAATTAATTTTAAAAAAATAATTTTCTGGTTCTACTGGTCATTGACCTTAATCTTCCCTCGCAAGTCTCTCTGGGGGCTGAGGTCTGTCACTTCACTCTTTACCTTAGCATTCGTTATATCATGCTAGCTCTAAATTGAATTTAATTTCCAGCCCTTGTATGTAGCGCAGACAGACTAATTTATTATTATTCAGTGCCGCATGTCTTCGCCCTGTCGGACAGTCTGAATTACGGTATGTCACTCGTGTAATCTAACCAAACAAAAAAGAATTCCTTAGAAGTCGATGATCACTACCTGCCTGATGGAAACAAGTTGGGTAGAAACATCAAAAACTGCTTATTTAAGAGACACCTTCAAACATTGTGCCAATCACGAGAGGGGTACATCACATCTTTCACATTGAGTCCTGCGTTACCATAGCAAGCAAACAACAAATTCCTATATGTAAAATGGTTAACATACAAACAAAAACAATTCTAACTAATCTTTTCGGCAGACAAACCGAGGACTAATTTCTCGACTCTACAGTTGCTTCCAACCTCATCAAATGTGAATCGACAGTTGATAGATATTTAATTTCAGCTAAAAAATGCAGCTAGTACTTGCATATGTTTATTCTATATGCAGATATTCTCGAAATTGATTTGTTATGCAAGAAACAAAAATTCTAAGTATCTTTGACGCAGTATGAAACAAGGACGGTCACCTTATTCCCAAATTCTTTATCTCGCAGTCTCATCAAATGTGTTTTCACTTCGATACTCAAACACATTCAAGTAATAACATTATTGACAAGTGACGGTATTCTCGCCCGGTGTGAAACTGATAGGTTTTAAAATTTATATTACTAAATTATTTTTAAAATAGAATTTTCCGCAATATATTTTAATGTCATCCAATAAGTCTGTTAGCATCGTCGTATTTCAGTGCGGTATGCGAGCTCCGGTAAATTTTGAGTGTGCTGACATAAAGTTTGAGAAATTATAAAAATAAATGTTGAACACATACGTGTTGTATAAACTTAATGATTTTTAAATATATCATGTAAATATTTTCAGGTATTTTGTATCACAAATTTTTATTTTATTTTGCTAGAGATGCATTTTCGAGTCCTCTAAACAAACTAGTTTCGTATTCATATAAAAAGATGAAGAATTGAGTAGTGGCAGATGGTTGGCTGGCATTTTGCGCATTCCCTCGGGATGCAAGAGTGTCGCGAGGAGAAACTTATTATTGTGTGCTCAGGACACAGACACATCAAGGCTTCCAGTGTCTTCCAACTTAACAGATTTCACTTTATGGGAAATTTATTATATAGATGGTGTTGTTTGGCATCTAGTGCGTCCCTGGAGACCCTATCAGTGTCTTCCCCTATCGGTGGCTAGCGAGGATACTGTACTTATTTGTTTTTTTTTAATGCGTTCCAATCTGTCAAGATTTGTTGCATCATGCTCACTGTCAGTTGCTTTCACTCGATGTGAATGCCTTATATTGAATTGAATTAAAATCTAAAGATACATGTAAATATTGGAACATGTAAAAAAAGGAATAATGCAAGTGCATATTTATTATTATTTTACTCGCACGAATAAGTAAGTCATTTAATGTAATAAGTAAATGAGGTAAGTGTTCCATTAAATTAACTAATCATATAATATAATTGCATGGGTTCATCACTCACTTGATGTGAAATGTTATACGCATCTCTCCTTGCACACAGTCTTGTATATCCGACATGATGTTGTTATATTAATTGAATAATATATTTTACATTAAATGCAAAAAATAACCCGAAACTATTTATACAGATGTGCCACAGTGAGCATGCCTATCACACACAGGAACTGTCCTAGATGGCTTCAAAACATATACTGGCACTTTTGTAAATAAATTTATCTTCATTTATATATATTAAATGCCAGGTATATGTATGACATATTATCGAAAATCTGGTTAGTTAAGATCTAGCTGTGATGAGAAGCGAACATGCATGGAGGTTTTGTACCTAGTAATTATTCATTGGGATATGTAAACATAATTAATTGCTGCTTATGCAGGGGACGATGTGTATGTTATGAATTAAATGACTTTAGCTTTAATAGCTAGGAAATTATGTTTAACTATGCTTATAGAAGGGCTTAAGGCACAGTTGACCCTAGCACTCTGATGGATATCGGGTACGATATATATGTTATGAATGTGATGACTATAGCTTCAAAAGTTAGGAAATTATGACTAATAATGCTTACAAAAGGGCTTAAGACATAATTGATCTTACCACGATGATGGATATTGGGTATAATGTGTTTTTTAGGAATTTGATTACTGAAGCTTCAATGTTTCGGAAATTATTACTAACTGTTCTTATAAAAGGGCTTAAGGCATAATTGAGCTTACCACCATGATTGTTATCAAGAACAATGCTTATAATATGCATTTTATGACTACAGCTTCAATGGTTCGGATATTATATCTAACTATGCTTATAAAAGGGCTTAAGCCATAGTTGACCTTACCACCGATAAGTGTTATCAAGGATGATGCCTATGATATAAATTTGATGACTATAGCTTCAAAAGTTCGGATATTATGTATAAATATGCTTATAAAGGGCTTACAGCATAATTGACCAGTTGCAAACTCAAAAAGGTGGCAAATTCAAAAATGATTTGCTAACTCAAAAAGATCAAAGTCAAGGTGACCAAGATACATAAATAAGAAGGCAGACTTAAAAGGTCGAGGTCGAAGTCAGCTGTACTCAAAAACATGATGGACACAAAAGGTAGATGCAAACGCCATTAAAGGTCACAGGGTCAAGTTCAAGGTCACCTCCATGCAATATGGTGGAATCTAAGATGACAGAATCCAATATGGCGGTTGTTTCCTCTTCCCCAACCCCACATTCAGCCTTAGAACCCCAATAATCGAGCTTCTTGTGGAAGTTGGTAAAAACATCGGTGTGGCTTCCAGGTCGTGGAGTCGCGAGACATACCCAAGATTGCCACCAGGGCAGTGCATCAACTGAATACTCCATGGAGAGCCTTCACGCTGCAGCCGCACCACTGGCAGAGCTATCTGGTCATTTGGCTGTTCGGACTGGACACTCGATTCGTTAAATCATCTAGAACTGAGAACAAGTGGGCTAAATCCACTTACTAAGTTACATGAAGTTCTCGCCTTGCCTTCGTAAATCATCGTAAAGAACTGTTTGTATGTATCTACAATTTTGTAAATAAAGAAATTACATTAAATATGCCATATTTTATCTATTATTAAAAACCACTCTGCTTTATATATAAAAAATAGTATAAATAAAAATACTTTTTTAATGGATAGAAAAATTAATATGACAATTATGTACAATGTAGGAATGGTCAATGTTTCCAATCGTTATAGACCGGTAACAGGTGGCATAATCGATAACTTAACGTTACCTATGTGATGAGAATAGAATATAATATGGAGGGTTCTGTCTGCACCATATGTAATTTAAAAAAAAACATAAATAAATATGGTTGCGGCCTGATGGGTGAATTAATACACTAAAGCTACCTAGGTGATGAAAACATATTAAATTGAAGATGGTAGCCACCAGCAATGTGTTAACAAATGACAAACTAAAAAAACCCAAGTTGGTGGCAAACAATAGAATGAGTATGTGTGAGGGGAGTGGGGGTGAGGGTGTCAGTCTTCTGCTGGGCGTGGTGCTAGGGGTACCTCCAGAAATGTGTTTTTTAAAAATATATTTTATAATAAATTTTAATAATAAGGTTTTAATAAATTTTTATAATAATTTTTGGTATAGTTTGGAAATTTTTTGGATTTTTTTTTAATTTTTGATGTCAAATAACAATGTGGCCAAGGCCAAGGTCACCTGCATACAATATGATGGTTGTAGCCAATAATGTCATATGCTTGATGAATTTTTTTACATTTCTTCTCGAGTTGTTTTTAAGGTAATTCAAGGCCAGAAAGGCCAAGGTCAATGCTACCTGCACCCAATATGGTGGTAGTCGTCAGTAATGTATTATGCTTGTTGTCTTTTATGCATTTTTTTCCAGTTTTTATTTCCAAGGTCATTATATTTCACATGGTCATTGTCACCTACATCCAATATGACGGTATTAGTCTGTAATGAAATGTGCTTGATGACTTTTATGTATTTTTTCTCGAATTTTTGTTTTCAAGGTCATTCGATGTTACGTGAACAAGTTCATACAAGGTGCCTGCTACCAATATGATGGTTGTAGTCAGTAACCTAATATGCTTGCTAACTTATATGAATATTTGGCGATTTTTTGGAATGTTTTAGTGAAAAAATTGATTTTTTTTGGGAAAAAGGGAAATTTTAAGGAGAAAGGGTAAATTTAGGTGAAAAAAGACAGTTTTAGGGAAAAAAGGAAAATTGTTAGGGAGAAATGCCCACTGGGGGACTGGAATTTTAAAATAATATTTAATATTTTAAAGTATATAATAAAAATTACTTTTAAAATAATCTTAAAAAATGACGTAATCTTGAATAATTATTTTTTATAAGTGTTTGGAAATGTTTAAAAATTGTTTGGATTTTTTTTCTTTGTATGCTTAAAGTTCAAAGGTGAAGGACCAAGAGTCCTGAGTCCTAAGTCCTGCTCTCCTTGCGCGGAGTCACAGATATGCCTCTCCGGTGCCACGAGTCCGCCTCTCATGCTCTGGGGAAAATGGGACATTTTTCGGGATAAAAAGAAATCTTTAGGGAAATTTAATCGATTTTGAGGGAAAAAACAAGAAATTTGGAGGGAAAAAAATGGAAATTCCAACATGGCGGCTGGCCGACTCCAGCTACGATCCCCCATCTTCTTGCGTCCAAATGTACCAAATCTTTCTAATACAGCATAACTGTAACTTCGTTTAATCTTCGATAATATATTTCTGTATGAACGATTGCATTGCTCAAGATTGGCAATCATTAAGCAAACTACAATATTTACGTGTTTAGTAATGATAACTTGATTTATAATGTGACTGTTACCCTGCTTTGCGAACAGGCCATTAATTTCAAGAGGAAAACACGAACCTGATCGCACATGATCACTATAATCATACTCAGAAACGATCCCTACATTAAAAATATGTCATCATTTAGTAAAATACTGTTTTCACTTGATCAATAGTGATCATTCCTTTTGCCATAAGCCTACTTTACGTAGGGAGCAGAAGCTTATTATTTCACTCTCCTATCTGCTTTTTTTTGTGTGTTTCACCCTAAAATATTTTAAACCCATGAACCGAAATTAACCAATCCTGGCACACACATAATATATAGTAAGTACATCCAAATTTTATAGTTTTCTACCACGCCGGGAGCGTATTTTCAAAATGGGTAAGATTTCGTATATGGGTAACCATTTACCCAAATTTTACACAAATTCCACACTGTGACAGTAAATCGTATTAATAGTTAATTTAGAGAGGGATATTTTGAAAGATAGCACTAAATAAAAAAATTAAGATTTTTACATCATATCTCAGAAAGTTTTCAATGTATTCAAGCCCAATTTCGCGGGTAACTAATACCATGCAATATTTCTTTTTAACACTCGTGATTTAATTGGAGAACACGCTTATATTCAACATGGCAGTCATAAAAATATTATAGTTTTATTGGATATATATACCATACCGTATGACAGATTTCGACTAAACTTTGTGTGCTGAAAGTATCAATAACAAACATGAAATATATTGATACATAGACTATTTTTTCCCACAATTTTGTAGGATATAACTACGTGAATAATTTGTGTTTCGTGTCGTATTTCCGGAAACAATGACCTGTTTTAAGTAGGCCAGACACTTATTGTAAAAATTTCGGCAATATAATATTTTTTGATTATTATACTATATCACGAAATAATGAAACCAAGTTCAAACCAACTTTCTGTGCTCTAGGTAGCTTTTATTAGGACCACACAATTTTCCTTCGAAGAGCCTTTTAATTCATTATTTCTTAAGATAGCGATATTTCTATGTCATACTTCGTGAAATAGTAAACCGATTGCCACAAAATTTGGCAAAATACTATTATTACATTAGATCACTTAAACTGGTGTATTTTAAATGAACCAGACATTTTTTTAAAAATAATGGGAATGTTAATATTTCATTTTAACACATAAGTTTTTGTTATCTTAGTCTTAGAGTGGGGCATAATTCATAAAGTTTACTCGCGAAAATATGTAGGGGAAAGTAGGCTTATTAGTCACTAGTTTTGATGTGGCCTCTAAATTTGTGGGTTTACTTTTATCATTACTGAATAGTTTTGATTTTCTGATGTTTTGTGCTATATGCGTGTTTCATTAATTGTCTGTCTACATATTGAGGTCGCCTTTCGTTATACAGTTTTCTCTTCTATTATCGCCATTGCTTGGTTTTTATACTTTTAACTTGAAATTTTTGTTATTTAATTTATCTTGACATTACAGTTCACTGACTGGTGTTTGTTGGGGTTGTTCTCAGAAAAGGATTTTTTTGCTGTCATTTTTAGTTTCTTAGTTTACAGATTGTTGTCGATATAATGACAGCAAGGATCTCTGTTGCTTCCCTAGTTATTTGCCGTCATTTTATGTGGTTGTTTTTAGTGACATTTATTACATAAATTTTTCGATTTATGCTCGGCAATGACTTGGTCCATTTCAATTTTATATTAATCATGCTATACAAAGGTCAGCGAACTTTACATTTTATGCATGTAGCTAACTTTTGATCATCGATTTGTATTAAAAAAAGGAAATATAAAAAAAATCTGATTTAGTACGTGCTGGTTCGGTTCTTAATGAATTTTAGAATGTTGTCTTATTCTCACTTTTATTGTATATATATATATATACACACACACACATATATATTACACTTACTACTTTTTGGTGTTTTAAGCAACCGCGTGTGTTTTATTTTACACTTAAAACTGGGCTTTGAAAAAAAAAAGTGCCCTAAGCACTATAGATTTAAAAAAAAGGATACTGGTGAAAATATTTAGAAATGTGTAAATCGAATCCGGGAGCTTTATTAACATTTTTTTAGCCTCTGATCCTTTGTTATGTACTTATTTGCATGGAGCCAATATGTGTATATAGTATTTTTTCACCCTTGCTTAAAACATGTTCTGTGATGTTATGTAAATTTATCAATAGTATTTAATTTTTGAGAACACCATAATATTCGTGATGTAAGTATGTTAATACAGTGACACTTTTTCAGATGAAGAAGCAACAAGCACTGCAATCTCGTTTGAAGAAATTGGTCTAAAGTTTGGTGATGATTTGAATCTGACCTGCAAAGCTTCATCTCCAGTCAGTGAATGCAGGTGGTCACATAAATACCAGTACGAGGAACTCTTTTCTTTCAAGAAGCAGTTTTCTCCGAGTGGAGATGATAAGAACGATTGTAGCTTCCAGATACAGAAAGTAACGTTCAACCAGCGCGGTCTGTGGTCGTGTGAATTCAAAACTTCCAAAAGGAGCAATTATAAAACTACAGCCACCATACTTGTAAATATATTCCCATATCCAAAGGGTAAGTCATACACTGAATAATTAAGCTTGAACAGAAAGAAAATATTGCAGATTTTAAATAAGAAAGGTCTTAAATGTGCCACGTACAGCTATTGTGTATAATTCTTAAGGCAACTTTCACATTATTGTCATCATTTGAAGGCGCTGCAATTAATTTTACAGGATTACAATATTATTAAACTGTTGTCAGCAAACAACTTCGCCTTGTACCAACCAACAAACCAGTGTAATGTATATACTCCGTGTTTACTATTAATTTACTTCTACAGAGAATGAATGTATAAATTTCAAGATTATCTCACAATAACAAAGAAACAATTATTTAACATATGTAGATTCCGGTACCTGCACAAGCATGGTATTCGGATCGAATTAAAGCAGCCTAAAAGTGGTTCACAAATTTTCAATATTTATCAAGAGAATACTTTGAGCAGAAGCCTGTATTTATAAAAACAATAATATGCAAAGGTTAATACGTCTATAACTCCATTACTGGTCAGTGTGGTTATGATCACATGCGCATTACTTTCGCACAGGAAAATTTTGATGTTGATATCGTTTTTTACGTTCAGGTGCTTGGGTTTACTTAGACGTGTGTGTTTCAGTACAACAGTGTTACAACTCAGAAAAACTTATTTTTGAATAATTAATGTTACAGTAAGCAGTACAGAAACCACGGTTACGTGTAAAAGTTTCACAACTTAAATACGGACGGTTATACTTTTATAATGTAGAATTACAATGAGCAGGATAAAGGCTTTTTGTTAATGAAACACTGTTGCTCCTAAAAACCACATAAGTTATTTTGAGTTGTAACACATTGTAATGAATGGAGTGAAGAGATTTGGGTGGCTGTTAATTTGCATATCCCTTTCAAAGATATTCTTGTCCTTTTACCATTATATTCATGTATAAACAGACGTCCATTATTAAGATATTGTAGAAAGCATAAAATAAATTCTAAGTACAGATAAAAAAAGGCTTGATTGAAAAGTTTCTTCGCAGTGGGATAAATTTGTCGTATATTATTTAAGACTAAACCAAAATGCATATGGGAACATTTGTGACGTTTCATTAATTTAATTAATAAAATGCTCTAAAAATTTAAAAATGTATTATATGTTATATAAGTATGCAATTATGTAATCATTCCAGTAGTTTTGACAGCCCCTCACCCCCCTCCCCTCATTTTGCCCTCGTCGAACATTTTCCAATCCAACATTTATTTTTGGAAAATACGTTTTCATCGATTTAGTGATAGTAATGAGTTTTGTGAATTACAGCGGGAACGTATAAAAAGTTTAACTAGAGAAAGCACAATTTTTGGCATTTCAGTACGTTTAAGTAGCAATATGAGTAATACCTAAATTGTCAATGCAATCATACGATAGAAACGTATACCCGAATAATGCACGTTTGGTATCCAGTTTCGAAGTAAATCACAAGCATTTATTTAGGTAAGGAAACCTTTTCTGAGGACTTAAAAACCTTTGATATGTGTCTAGTGCCGAGTTAGGAAAATTAACCCCAATGATTATAACATTTGAAAGAATTTAGATATTTATTAAATAGTGATTAAAATAGGCGTTTTCAGTCACATTTTCAGATATTTTCTTGCTGAACGTTAAGCTGGAGATTCACTCGAAAGTTATAGTACATATTTCAGGCAAACATAAAATTAATACAATGCAATAAAACATTATATTAACCAAATATGTACTTTCTTGTTGCTTCAAGTTTCTGAATGACTTTAGTCTCGGTCAGTTCCTTGGGCTTAAGATTCATTCATGTTTGAAAAAGTTCCTAGGAATGTACCACATTTTCCTCTGTTACTTTTAGTGTTTTGGTCAGACGATATGTTTTTACGTCCTCGTGTTAACTCAATTGTATACTTTTAAATCTATTTTGAAAATACGATAGAGCTCTGTAAGTTATGCCCTGGCCAAAATTGTTTTTTTTTTTTTTCCATTTCCAATGTTACAGTCTCAAAATAAAATCACATAGATAAATACAACCACGACATAAATAAAATATAAAAATTATGGTTTATTTTACTGTATGTCATGATTTATATGATATCGTTAAGAGTCAGTCTCTGCACTAAGAGAAAGGTTATGGCCAAATATATACTTAGTAACCCCAATAAAATATTTTGTTAAGTAAACAAATCATGAAAAGTAACCAAATTTATTCTGTTTATCTTTAAAAGAAATACACACGTCAATAAACTAAACCTGCATGTTGTGTCAAAACATTAGACTCGCCAATATATTTAGTTGACTCAACTAAAATGAATTTTTGCGTGGCCACTCACTTGATTGCCTTCGTTCGAGAATACAGCTCGAGAGTATATTTGTACAGTTTGTGACAATTGATATCGTAAAATTTTGTTAGCCCATTTATTAATTCAAATTAATGGTACAAAAATCCCAATTTAATTTACATAATGCCAAACAAATCTTAAGTTGTACCAATCAAATATTACAGTTTAGGGAAACCAAATAAAAACAACATAATAATTTGGTTTCAACAACAAAATATTTCATTTCTTCTATACAACCCAATAATTTGATTGCGCCAAACAAACTGTGTTTTATTCAACAAAATCTTCTTCTCATTGTGTTTTGACTCCGGGAAAGGTGGACTTAATGCCAAAGTAACTATTTTATATTTGAGCTATTAAATGTTTTGTGAATTTAACTGCAAAATACACAACAAATTTGAATGTGATTAAATGCTTTTACAAATTCATGTTAAATTATTTTTCGTATATATTTTTCTTATTCGCGAGGTACGTAATTGATATGTTAAAAAAGTTTGATTAATTGTATCAGGAAATCAAACAAAAGTAAAAATATAAGCAAGTGGTTTTTTTTTACCTCCAAAATTATCGCCAACCTTCACAACACACGTTTGGCAACTTCATAAAGCTTCTGGAAACTTTCAACAAAAGCTTTTTTTAGGAATCTACCGCAGAACTGCTGTCACACGTTCTTGGATTGTCATCTTTGATGATGCAATCGTTTTCGAAGAAGACGATCATCAACGTCGTGACACTGAACTTTTACAGGTGACTCTGTTTGAGTCGCGGGAAGGACGGCTAATGCTATCCCATTGATTGCCGCTTGGATTTCGGACCGAACTGGTAACACCAGGTCGGACCGAACTGGTAACACCAGGTCTCATCCCCTGAGACGATAGTTCGCAGAAAGATGGATCCTCGTCACGCGTGGTAATGAAATCTCCAGTGGATTACATCCGTTTTGCTTTCTGTTTGTCTGTCAGCTTGCGCAGCAGAAACTGGGAACAGATATTCCGCTTTCCGAGATCTTCGTGGATGCTTACTAATGCCTGAGTCCTTCGCCATCAGTTGGAGAGTCAGTCACCAACCTCGCGCCAGTATTTGTGGCGCCCGCAAACTCCTCTTTGGGGTTCTGCTCGTCGACAGCCGAACAGAATGTGGCTCATCCTCAGTTGTTTCTTTCGCATCGCGAAAGCTTCTGAACCAGTCGTTAACACGTTTTCTGCTCACGTCTTCCCTACCGTATGCTTTCACTCACATTTCTTGCATATCCATCGCAGGTTACCCCGATTTGTAGCAAAACTGCATGTTCACACGTTGCTCCATTGCACCTCGACTGTGACACAACTTTTCACACAAACTACATTCGACTGCCCGTAGCAGATTTAGCATGGCGCTTACGTGAACACCACGTTACGTAGCGCTTCTCGGCCTGTTTCTGGATAGCCATGTGCATGCGCGCAACTTGGCCGTTAAGATATCAGACCATCTACCAAACGTTTTAGACACATCAAACATTTACATTATGCTTATATCGAGTATAGGGGATTAATAAATAATATCTAAGGAAATTTTTTGTTATAATTTTCAGATGTTGAATTCGTGTTATTGACTGGGAAAGCCAGCAAACCTATTGGCTCCCCAATATCTTTGGGTTGTAAGGTCAACTGGCCTGTGTGGGAATGCCAGTGGACGCTGATGAGCTTAGAAAATTCAGAAGAAACTAAGTTTATCAAGCAGTTCCACCCACCGGAGAACAACTCTGCGGACTGCAGTTTGCATCTGGATTACATCCTGGAGGAGCAAGAAGGTTTCTGGACGTGCGGAGTTCGTTGGAGCACATATGAGAAATTCTTCACGTCGCCTCGCATCGAAGTCACTCTCTATCCGCCAGGTCAGTTATTAGTAAATGGCAGCAATTATCATTGATAACTGAGTATTATATGAACAAAATAGAATAAATACCAAAAATTTAATTGTTAGTCTACTTTTATTTAATAGCCCTGAGAAAATTATAACTTGCTATTTTGATTCACTGCAGATGAAAAAAATTTATAAGAATACTAATTTAATTTCACTAATATGCCTAGGTTTTCTACAGATATTTAAATATTTCCAGTTTCCAATGCGGCTTTCTCCAGTATTCTTCATTTATATCAGTCAGAAGTTAACTTGAATGGAACAGAGTGGTTTGTAATAAATCTGTGTTTAAAAATTCAATATTCCCTTATTCAACTTAAGATAATTTCTACAGTTCAGGTAACTTATATTACAAAAGGCTTCATTTTTAATTCAATTATATTATGTATGCTTATTAAGTTATAATAATACGTGAGTGAATTTTGTTCAAATCGGGACTTTGAAAACTGTTCCACGTCAGGTGTTGGCACGCTAGTGCTTGTTGGTGTATGTGCTTGTGTCCTGCTTCAAGGGCATGGCCTGCGTGCCCAGACAATGGGTCATGTAGCAGTTGTAAAAGAGGTATGGACCTAGGTGGGCATGTTGTACAACCACACGTTGTGAGTTGTAAGTAAAGTGTTCAAACATCTACAAATTCTGTGATTTTATAGCACCTGTATATAGGAATACAGTTAATTGATCATTCACTGTAGCAACATAAACACTAGGGATCTGGTAAGGAGGCAGTAAATATAATCACACATGAAAAATATTGTAACTGATAATATATAACTACTATCGCAGCAATTAATGTTGAAATAATTGTATATATTGCACACGATAAGAAAGTATGATACATTACTTGTGCAGAGCAACTAAATACAAATTCTATGTAATCACCCCAGTGACGGATTACACACCATTTGGTCAAGTACATCTCCATCCAGTATGGATGCCTATATGTGTCCTCAAAAGTTACGTTTTCAGTACTCTCGCCAATTTTTCCCTCCCTTCAATTGCTGCCCCTCTTATGATTGAGAGTGTTGAACTGTATTTTATGTCAGTTTTGGTTTTACAATCTCATGTAGATTACATTGCGTCTGCAGACAAGAGTCGACCATTAGCCATGGCGTGTTGTGTTTGCAGAGGTGGCCTCTGAAATGTGTTGGACTTTCGCCACTGCTGAAGCTGATTACCCAAAGTTAAACCAAAGTTAAATTAATTTAAAAAAAAAGAGAAGTTTAAAATAGAACCCAATTATAATGCAATAATAATACGCAATATTTAAGTAGGGGTTTCACCCCACCTGGGATTAATAGGGATTAATTGACGGATTATCGATTTGATTGACTGGATTAAACCTTAATCCGATCATAATCCGATCAATTTTTAAATCAAAAAGGGTTATATTTAATGAAAGAGTTAAATTGATTGAAAGGGTTAAGTGGATTGAAAGGGTTAATTTTTAATCAGATAATTTTTTTCTTGTATTTCTTTGTTTCTTTCATTTTGAGTGGGAGGAAGGGGTAGCAGGATCTCTGTACGATGTTGAAGGTGTGGTGTCCTGGAGGCGATTGACCAGAGTGGTGGGTTGCAATGTCTTATATAGGTGTAGAGTTTAGTGCAAGAGTAGGGTTATGCTATTTTTTTCTAATTTTTGTAATTTTTAGGTGTTTATAGGGATGTTTGTGTAAGATAGGCGATTTTTACGAATATATTTAAGACACTAGAGAAATTCAGAGTGTTTAAACGATTTCTAAGAGTGGCCTAAGTGTAAATTTTATGTTTTTTTTGGGGGCAGGTAGACGCTAGATAGGCAACTTTGAAAGATACGATTTATATGTTAAACAATCTGTTTTCGGAATGCAATTAAAACATTAGAGAATTTCAGAGTGTTCTGTGTATGAATAAATTACATGCATCGAATCGGAAAATTCGAACGACTAAGTGAATAAGTGGAATTACATGAGCCTTAAACATAATGTAAGTCTCGAGCTTAGAAATATAATTTATACAAGAGAGAATTTTAACTATGTGAGTAGCATGTGATGTCGACAAGTGTAAACTCACTAAACGAAATCCAGCTAGTCAGTATGAGTAAATAACACATTAACAAGATTTTACGTACAAATTTTCCACAAGCCCTATACGATCCAGCCTGGTGAATGTTATCGTACAGCAAAAAAATTCTGAATATGATTTAAACCAGACAGAATCGCGTACGTCTATTCTGATAAGTAAAATATACAATGATAGATAAATCTTACCCCAAATGATATTAAAATAATTCTATTCAATGTATGAATGAGTAGCACTTATGTCGAACTGTGAGTAGATACGTCTAGCGTAACCAATAGACAACTGTGTTTAAATTATGGTAAATGTTTATGAAATTCACTGCAATTGTTAACACAAACTGAATTTTCATAGACCAAACATAGATATCAATTACTTATCACAAATGCAGTATATCGATCCGAAAAGAAAGAAATAAGTTAACACACAAAAATAATTTATATTTTCCCGATAAGATACTTTTATATTAAATCGTGGGTAACACTATCGAGATGAAGGTAGGTGTGATGGTCGCCTTTGCAGTAACCCCCGAGGGCGGCCTCGTCGGCCACCAAGTGTCTAGAGGTGCGGTGTTTATGAAGGATCTGACACCTAGCACATCTGTCTCCCACAAATATTGATGAACGACTGAAGATTGTGGAGAGTAGGATAGCTGAGGTCACTTCACTCCAAAACTCCCTGCACCTCCATTCCCCTCCCTAACAGATCACTTCTGCAGGATCTTGAGATCAAGAAACCAGCTTGCACACCCTTTCGCCTCCCCACCACTCATCAGTGCGCGCTGCTCCGAGATTCCCGCCGCAATCATGAAATGTTTTCTGTAATTTCTCAAGATGGCATCAACAGATTAGTTGCCCTCACATCCGAGGAAGCTTGCCTGCCATCCCCTCATATCCCAACCCTGCACCAATCAGAGCTGGTCCAACTCCATTATGCCAACCACCCCTATGCCCCCTACCACCCCTATGCCCCTACCACCCCTATGCCCCTACCACCCCTATGCCCTCTACCACCTCTTGCCAGAGTTCGAGGTCCTGGGATATCAGTCGCCCATCTGTCCTCCATTGTCAATTATCTCCACGGATTCAAGATGGCGACAACAACTTATTGCAAGCATATCAGGAGCAGGTTGCTCATAACCACATTACCCTCCACCCCTCGCCCTCTGAACCGACCTGACTCTACGATTCCAGCCGCCCCCTCCCCTCCCTCGCTGACAGAACCAGCCCTTGTCTAAAGGAATGTGCCCCTGTCCACCCACCCTCCAACCCCTACTCGCGAAGCTGACTTTTCTCAAGATCTTCAGTATCGATTGAGCCTGGAGTTCGCAAAAACCAGATTTACACACCCAGCGGCAGCCCCGAGGAGGTCTTTTTTCGTATTTTTCGTGATTTGGTGTCCCTGCAGTACCTGTTTCAAGACAACGTGCCCTCCCTGCTAGAGTATTCGAAAGTTGTTTTTTTCCCCTACTTTTGGCTTCCCTACTTCATGTCGCTGACCCTCTGAATGCATACCCCAAGCGATTTGGCCTTCTTTGCTGTGGCTACAACCTTATGCAACAGGTTGACTATATGAGGAGAAAAAAAAATTATATGTCCCTGTATTCAAGTTCACTATATAATCCCCAGATTTAAAATTCAAGCAACAACAAATCTATATTTGAATCAAGCAAACTAGATTTGTAAAATCACACAGAAACACAATACTTATTTCATTTACTCATTAAAACATAACTATTTTTTACAAGTATTGAAACAAGATATATTTTATTCACTCGTTAAGAAATGTTTCTACTATCAATTCGACATACAGGAGAGAAATAAATATATTGGGAGAGATCTAGGCGGCTCTTAACATCGATATCTTGAGAGCCAATGAGGGTGAAGTGGGGGGAGAACACCTAGTCACATGCGTTTGAAATTAGGGGAAACGAGAGACATCTCTTATAAAACCTGCTGACCAACAGCTAACATGACAACCACACATTGTGAAAAAATTAGTTTTTATGCTGTGACCTGCCCGGGGAGGCGAGCGTGTCAACCAATGCGTTACCTTTCTTTATGTCTAACAACAAACTTTTCAACAGCAAAAATGTATTCCATGTAACATAAAATGTATATATTTAAATTGATTTAATATTTTAACAGGCTCTGACGTAAGTTTAACGAAACATTATGAATACAGCCTGAAATCATGTTTTTTTCGGAGTTTTCAATGTTATTCGTGCTTTTTTTACTAAACGGTCCAAAATCTTGTATTTTTATGGGAAAATATAGAGCTATTTTTGCATAACTTGAGTTGAATTTTATTTTATTTAAAAACTATTTTAAATATATTATGTTTATCTTCTTCTCCAGACATCATCATGCTGTATCTTGAACAGGAATTCTTGTAATTTGTGTGCTGTATGTGTAAAATTAGAAATTTTAAATGTTTGCTGGACTATGTTCGCTGGTTTCTGTTGGATGCAGTCATAGATTGTAGGTAAGGAGAGGCAGAGGTCTTTGCTATCTGCCTCTGTAAAAAGGTACTCGGACTTCCCTTTCAATATATTCCCCTGGGATGATACAAATGTTGGTCAGCAGACCATTGTGTCCTACTCCAACTTTCAACTTGAATAGCCAGAATGGACGAAGGTTCTCTCAAGATACTAACCTGCTGCCTCCTTTCTTTGCAAAACTTCATTCATTCAGCTGATTTTCTCCATAATTTTTTTGTTATTTTCCCCCAGTTCTTCAAAGTTATTTTTAATTTAAATATCTGTTGGTTTTTTTAAAGTCAAGAAAGCAAGCAAAGAGTTAACCTGGATTTTTAAATACATGTCATCAGCCCACCATTACTGATAGACACCTACTCATTTCTATTCACTACTATTACACCATCACTCATTTTACATGAGATATTATTGAAAAACGTTAGTGAGCTGTGGAATTTAAAAAATTAATAACCAGTTACACTATTTGTACTTAACTTGAAAGAAAATGTTTATTAAAAAATTCATAATCACTTTCAAGTATGAATAAATTATACATCTTGGCATTAAACATACTACATCACAACCTTAAATGAAATACAAACATTGTTTAGTACTAACTTCTGAAAAATGTTACATACCAAAATCGTTAATATATATAACATCACAAATTATGAAATAAAAACAATATGTTTTTTGTTCATCATGTAATCATTTCTATGTACAAGCTGATAAGGTTAAAAAAAACTCCATCTTATTTAATTAAAACTGTAAAAAATAATCATATCACATCCTGATACAACTACAAAAATATTCAATTACTGTATCACTTACATGTGCAAGCCAAACAGGCTTTTTAACCAAAAAAACTCCATCTTTCATCATCAAAACTGTAAAAAATAAACGTACAATATCCTGATACAACTTCAAAAATATTCGAATACTCAATAATTTACATGTACAAGCCAAGCAGGCTTTTTAACCAAAAAACTCTAACTTATATTATTAAAACTGTAAAAAATAATCGTACCATATCCTTATACAACATCAACAATATTTAAATACTGTATCACTTACAGGTACAAGCCAAACAGGCTTTTTATAAAAAACTCCATTTTACATCATTACGATGTCAAAAGGAGTTTAGAATGAAAAGAAATTTACATCATTTTATGGTTGAAATTATAATAATAAACTTTCCATCATGAAATATTTTCCTTTAAAATCAATGAAATTTATTTTTAAATTCTTACAACACAATGATTTTCCTTTAAAATCGTTAGAAATAAATGAATTCTCATTAAAAATCATCAAGACTCAAATAAATATTTATCAAATGAAATTATTTTTCTTTAAAATAGTTACAAATCAATTAAATATCTTAAAAATTATTAGGATTTGAAAGAAATTTTTTATCAAACTGAATAATTATTCTTTAAAATTTTACAAATCAATAAATTTTCATTAAAAATAGTTAAGACTTGAAATAAATTTTTCATCAATTTGAATGATTTTTCTTTGAAAATCATTAGACCTGAATGATTTTTCTATAAAATCATTACAAATCAATGTATTTTCATTAAAAATTGTTAAGACTTGAAATTTTTTTAATCAAACTAAATGATTTTGCTTTAAAATCGTTACAAATCAATGCATTTTCTTTAAAATTGTTTCACCAGAATGAATTTTGTTTATGAATCGTTAGTACTTTTTTAAAAATTACTAAACTGCAAAAACTTTTCACCCTATTACAAGTAAAAAAAAAATCATTACAATATTTTAATAATGACAAAATTTGTGAAATTTTACCACAAAAGGAATCATTCATCACTGAAAATATAAATTTTTTAAATACAATTTATGTCTAGGGTTAAGACCTAAGCTTAATTTGCGTTTCTCAACTTGAATAACCACTAATGGTGAAGGAGGTGAAGAGATTGGGCTATAAATTATTTCTTGCATCATTGGATTGAATATGGGTGGAAGTGAAGAAATTAATTTATCCTGAGGTGTTTCAGGTGACAATATATCAATAGATGTCTAACTTGGAGCAGGTGATACAACAAAATTAAAATTAAAAAATTGATCTAGTTCCTGCAACAAATTATTATTGGTAGTTACAGCTTTCGGAGAGCCCTTTAGAGAGGGAAACATTAAATCTAATGGTTTACAACAGGAGCAAATCTTGGGTATTGGCAGTTGTTGCTCAACTGTTTATCTTCTTCTAAGGTCTAAAGCCCCAAACTCTGTAGGTGAGAGCACCCTGGCGGACATTGCTACAAACTTGGAAGATGTGGATGTAGTAGCTGTGGACACTCTCTTAGACATTGGCACAGTGACAGATGGTGCTACAAACTTGGAATATGTGGGTGCAGTGGCTGATGCTGCTGTGAACACTCTCTTAGGCATTGGCACCGTGGCAGATGGTGCTACAAACTTGGAAGATGTGGACACAGTAGCTGGTGGTGCTGTAGACACTCTTGTAGACAGGGGCATCGTGGTGGACAGTGCTGCAAACTTGGAAGATGTGGACGCAGTAGCTGATGGTGCTGTGGACACTCTCTTAGAAGGTGATAATGACACCATCACTGGTTACAATGTGTAAGTAAAATCCTCTTCCTCTAAAGGAGTTAAGAAACCACTCACTAAATCATCTGAACCATTGATTAGTCTTTTGAAATACTCCCAATCAAAATCATCAAGCCTTTTGTTAAAATCTTGCGTAGATAAGCCAAGAAAGTAGTCTTCATATGACTGTGACATCACAAAGCGAACTGAACTGACAAACAACTGGAAAAAGTGGAAGGGGCATAGAGGCTGAAGACCTTTTTATAAAACTTTCAAATTCCCAGGTAAAATGTTCGAGAAGCCTGAATTCTTCCCTCCAACCAGAAGTTCAAAAACCCATTTCCTTCTCTTCCCACACTGCTGACATTCAAATATCTTCAAACCACCACTTCCAACCTCAGAGATAAACCTCTCTGCTAAGTTTCTTGCTCAAAGAAATTATAACATTTATTTATCAGTAAAATAACTTCTGAATCATAACTAATAAAATAAGTTAAATTAATAACCCATTAAAAATGATCAACAATGTAATAGAGATCAACATACCTAACAAATGGATATATATTTTATATAAAAAAAGTAATATTATCCATAAAACCCTCTTATAATCCCTTTTAAGCTTATCCAAGATTACTTTTAACTTTTAAAGGAAACATTTTTTAATTGTTGTTGTTTATTGTTGTTTGCAAAGTGAATATTAATTTTTATCAAGTAGAGGGCCAAATCATTTTGCTTGAGAGATTTCAAACTCTAGGAAGACATTTTGATCTTGTTAGTCTCGATGGTTGAAAAAGCTTGTTGACCTGAAATGCCCTCCCCTCCAGGGACAGGGGAGTCCTTGGTCAGTTCCTTCATGAAAAGCTAGGAGCCTGGGTTGTCTCCAGGGAATAATAAAAACCAAATTGCGTTCTGCAGGAGTTTATTTGGACCCAGACTGCCAACCTCTGAAATCTGAGTTTCTGTACTTTGTACTATTGAAATTTAATCTCGAAGGAGCAGTTACACTGCTTAACATAATGTTTTTTTTTTAGATGTTGGCAAATGCCATACTTCGAAAATTTCGAACAGAGAATATATATATGTTAGCTCATAATGTTTAATTGGAAATATTCCATGCTATTCATTTAAGTTTAAACATCTTTTAAATTGAGCATATCTACCTTTTCATGTACATGAACGAATTTATATTAGTTTAAGGAACAGTGATTCGTTCTTTATTATTTTTATGTTTACAAGGTTACAATCATACCAAACCAAGACCCGAACCAAGCCTTAAGCAGGATGGTATATTGTATTTCTAGTTATGGAAAAGTGATTAGAGTGCATGCTTCCAGAACTTTTCCCTTTCTGTGGAGAAAATATTTTTCATTTTGTAGCAAAACAAGTATACTTTTAATAAGGAATAGGGTAGATAATTTTTAACAAAGGGATTCATTTTACATCATTTTTATTTTTAAAAAAATATACAAACACAGGTTGATCCAAAAAACCATTTTAACAGAAGCAATTACATATTGTTCCAAAACAAACACAAGTAACTACAGGATGATACGAAACACTACAAAGAAGAACTTGCTCCCAACATTAGCAAGCTAAAAAAATCCAATCTCTTTAAAAAAAAAAGTTGCTAAAACTATTTCTTTCCGAAACATAGTCGAGATGGTTTACTCCAACGTGCTAATAAATTGTTGATAATCAATTTACATTTTGATTTCTGTATACACTAGCATGTGATTTCATTATCTTGATGATCCATCTTTACGAAGTAGTGGATTACATACAAGCAAATACTTTTCATAGTAAATTGCACTAATCCTAAATAACGACATATGCCTCAACTAATATCCACATGAGAATCGGGAGGAGAATCATCAGAGTCTGTTTCGCCCCAGACAGTCATCATTCCCCAACTTAACATTAATGTTGAGATTTCCTCTGCAGAAAAAAACATTGTATTAGATCCATATGTTTTACATAATAATTTAAACGAAGGGCAATTATATTCTTTTTGAATACCTATTACTTTCCCATTATACACACTTTCGAAAACACATTTTTGCTTAACTTAATTTACATATATTTCACAATTATTTAGGTAATGTTTTCAAATAGCTTAAATATTGTCATAAACTATATATCCACTTTCCCATCTTATTATTTAAGGCACGGTGATGGTTAGTAACCCATACATTAATTTTCTTGTATTTATAAGTTAGATATTTCCAGTCAAATAGTGAATCGAAGCTGAATACTGTTGTTTGTTCTTCCTTATCAGTGAAAGCTAATTATTTATTGATAATTTTTTTCTACAGACTGAAATCATTGCACATTTCAAAACATCTTGTTGCAGCCGTGGTTTGTCACCTACTGATTCAATTCATTATTTTCACCAGCTTATCTCACATTGTAACTAACTAATATGTCCTGAATTATAAGAGTGCAAGCTTGCGTATTTGCTGGAAATTGTGTATTTGCCACAATTTCAACTCGCGAATCTCATGCCATTGGTAATTCTGTCATATTGCTTGCTGACATCAAACACAAATAACGTTCCTCTGGTTTTAAATGATTCCGGTTCTAAGATCGGTGAAATGATTTTGTTATAATACTTTTCCTGAAACTTTGATTACATATCATACGAAATAAGGAATTCCCCATTGGCAAAGTTCATATTTAAACCCACATAGGGGTAAGCTTGACTGTTTAGATACAGTTTAATATTTTCCATATCACAGTTATCGAATACTAATCGATCTGCTTTTAAATTGATTTGTCGATTTGTTTGAAAAGAAATGACAACATATATCGGTTTTTTCCGACGAAAAACTTGATTTCACATTCCTAATTGCTTTTTGTGATGTTGACAGTGTTGGAAAAACTAAGTCCATGATTTTACACGTTCACGAGTGTTAATTTCAATATGCGGCATCACCCATTCCACACTTCTTAATTCAAATGCAACACTGTCCCCGTTATTAGCTGTATCCTTGTTTAGCATTTAATATGACCAGTTTGTAGTATTCAACAAAGCCCAAGACCATACTTAATGGTCTTATTTCCCACCTGGTTTTTTTGTAGTGAGTAATTACTAGCATTGTTTCACCCAGCCATAAGCCCTGTATAAATATAATATACAGGTCCTGTGAGATAGTTATTTTTTGTGGAAGTAATTCCAACATCTCGTGTTTCATCGATTTCCACTGCATTTATCAGATATGCAATTCTGTCGTTTAAATGAAGTATTCAATTTCTTACTATTATTTTAGTTGCTGCATTACTTGCGTTGGCTGTCTTTTTAATTGTTCCTCTAAACATTAAACTTGATTTCGATGGTAACACGTAAATATCATGATTTTGTATTGAATGCTCGGAATGGTTCATACACATGTATTTCCGTATTGGTGATTGCATTTTCATACGTGATCGGTTCTTCAACATTAAGAATGCCTTCCATTTCTATTAACAGTATATCCTAATTCATTTAAATACAATTCGTTGTCTCGTGTTAACTTCACAAGTATCTTATTTGAAGTGAGCATTTTATGATTGCATTTACATCTTTTTATACTTTCTTTCTTCGAAATATGTTCCTTAATGTCATACTTCTTAAAAGAATCACCTACTTTATGTCCGAATTTAATATTGTACACAATACCTATTTTGATTGTAATGTACAATGGAATGCATGTGTATACATATTTTTTTATATGCAAAGGAAAGGTAATTTCTTCGTTTCTAAAATTAATAAGTTTACCATCTTGATCGACAATTGTATCAACTATTTCATCAACGCGATTCACTATTACTGGAAGATATATCAATGTATTAGGTTTTTCATTTATTTTATATATTGGAGCCACAGCACACGTGAATTCACGCATTGTATTTGTCGGTTTTCCATTCAAATATGACCGCCTACAATATTAACATTTATACGACATATATTTACCAGTAATATATATATACACCTGTTCTGATGATTTGTGTATTTATTAGCTGGATATACTCTCCGTTGAAAACTCAACATATTTGTATTGAATTGTCTTCTGAGAAATCGATATCGATGTTACTATACATTGCACTAATTAATGTATTTGGATTTCCACAAAATTGGAAATGTACATCTTCACATAATGCCTCTTAAATTGATGTTTCAAGATCATCCAACTCATAAGATCTTAACGGTATCACAATATTGCATGTTTTTCACCAATATCAGCCATAAATAATTGGTTATGCATATCTATGTTTGGTATACTGTTGTAAGTGACGAATTCTATTCGACTTATATGCCATTCTCCATATAACTCCAACACAGGGAATTAAAAAAACCCACACAATCGCGACGAGTTACAACTTTATATCAATTTAATTGACATATTACTAATATGTTTTACAATTACAATTACATATATAGCCTACTTATAGTCAAAAATGTAAACATAAATGTCCGCAATTGATTATAGTAGTAGGATTTAGGGGAATTGGGCATAAGAGGAATCCAGGATCGCAACCAGAGCCGCCCGACGAAATCTTGTTATGTCACCCGACCCAAAAAAATTCCTTTTTTCCATAAAACACTCCTTTTTTTTTAAAAAAGTCCCTTTTTTCCTCAAAAGTCCCTTTTTACCCTCAAAAAAGTTAGAAACCCTCAAAAATGACAGAAGCCCCCCCTCGTGCAAAAACAAGCCCCTGAAATCGAATTTTTGCCAATTTAATTCATTTGGGTGACTTCCTTCAAACCTACAGGGCAGTGGTGGCCATGTTGGTTTTATAGGCCTACCCTGTGCCAAATCGATACATGGTATAGAGGATAGGGCTCAGACATAAGCATCAGCCATATTGCATCCATATTGTGCGCAGATGACCTTTACCCCAACCATGACCTTTGACCCATGACCTTGATATTTGGTCTTGAAAATACAGAATTCACAAAAGTCTTAAAATATTACAAAAAATCGGAAAAAAATACTATTAAAATGAAATTATTAAAAATCATTTAAAAATTATTGAAAAACTATTTTAAAAACATAGAAATATTTTTTTAAACTTACATTTTCCAGCACCACCATTAATCTAATTTATTCCATCCCCAGCAGACGCCTGACTCCCTCGCACCCACTCCCCTCACCTATACTCACTCCGCCATCTTGATTTTTTCATTATTCATTTGTTTATACATTACTGGAGACTGCCATCTTGGAAGTTGACCACCATATTGGTATACATCACTTGTCTACCATCTTGGAAGCCAATTCCCATTAGTAATTGAACTTTGACCTGTGATTCAAGACCGCTGACTCCTAACCTTGACCCTATGACCTCGAATGACCTTGAAAACCAAAACTCGAGAAAATATACCTTAAAGTCTGTAAGCATAATAAATTAAAGAATGCCACCACCATATTAGATACAGACTATCTCGACCTTGACACCATGACTTTGAATGACCTTGAAAACAAGAACTCGAGAAAAAATACATAAAAGTCAGCAAGCATAATACTTTAAAGTCTATCACAGTCACATTAGATGCAGACTATCTCGACCTTGGCCCTAAGACTTTGGAATTGTAGTATATTCAAGGTCATTGGTCAAAGGTCATGGTTGGAGTCAAAGGTCATTTGCATACAATATGGATGCAAAATGCCAGATGCTTAGGTCTGAGCCCTATCCTATTAACCTTGTATCGATTTGGCATAGAGTATGCCTATAAAACCAACATGGCCACCACTGCTCTGTAAGTTCGAAGGAAGCCCCCCAAATTAATTAAATTGGCGAAAATTGGATTTCAGGGACTTGTTTTTGCACGAATTTTTAGGGGCTTCTACCTTTTTTGAGGGGGGGGGGAAAGGAAATTTTGAGGGAAAAAGGGAGATTTTTAGGGAAGAAAGGGAATTTTTTATGGAAAAAAGGAACGTATTAGGGGAAAAAAAGGGAAATTTTGAGGGATTTACGTCGGGTGACATAACAAAACAGTGGGCGGGCGGCTCCGGCTCCGATCCCAGATCCTGTTATGCATAAGTCCCCTAAATTCTACTACTGATTGTATTTGGTAATTGATCCATTTTGTAATTATATCTTAATAGCATGTTTTTTTTTTTTTAATAATTATGTATTTCAATTGGAGGACGTAAATGGCCAAAACTGTCATAATACAATGATTGATTAATGTTTTTAATATAGTAACTCAATGTGTTCCTTAATTTTTTTCGAATCTAAATTAACAATCATACATTCACGAAGATTTGGTTTCTTTGGTTAATCGTCTCTCATATACACACCTCGGAAATAGAGAATAACCAATTTGTTTACAAATACATTAATATCTTTGTTTGTTAATGAATGTTTTGGAAGACTATTTAGGACTTTCTGCATTTTTTCCATGTTTGGAGGCTTTTTATCCTTGTCCAAGTTATAGGGTTTCAAATACATTCCTTTACCTTTTGATTTAACTGCTCTACTAATTGCCGAACCCCTCAGTGGGTTGATTTATGAGCTGTTAATGTTGGAAATAGGAATGGAATGATTCCTCCTTTTTTTGTTTTTCGTTTGATTTTGCATTTTAAGCCTAGGCCTCTGTTCACCTTCGCGTGCATAGCTTTATCAACAACCCATGCTCCTAGCTTTTCACCCGTAAATGGAGATGGATTCTTCCTTATATTTGTTGCTTTATCGGCTAGAATTGTATCTGCTATGTGTCTTTCTTTCAAATCGTTTGTCTGATCGTAAACTATATTGTGTTCCTTACACGCATTATCCAAACAGTTTATTCCTTGATCGTTCCATGCTAAACCTTTTGCAAGTTTAGTATCTGGTCCGCAATAATTGTATTTCGGTACATGAAATTCAAATAGTAAATTATTAATGAATGTATTCAATACACAGTGTCCGTTTTTGATATATTCAGTACGAGCCATTGTTATCAACTGAACACGAACCTATATATTGACCTACATTTATAGTTTAACGTAAGTACATTATGTAATACTGTGTAATTGAGTAGAAATGAAGGTTATAAAAAAATGTACATCTGTCAGTAATTGTAAATACGAAAAAATCGTTATTGTACAGAAATATGATATTCTTTTACCATCAAATATACGTTGTATAATAAGCCGTCCTTCTTCATGTGGAAAAACTTGTGTTATTTTTTTTGTTGTTAGAGCATCCGAATGGACTTAAATTTGAAAACGTATATGTGTTTTCTAAAACAATACAACAAGAGAAATATCAAAGATTAGCTACTATTTTGACGTTAATTGAAGGAGAGCGATATTTTCCTTTTACAAATAAAGAAGATCAAGTGCCTCCGAATGAAGCAATATCGAATTCCGTATTTATTTTTGACGATGTTTTGTGTGAACCACAGGGTGAAATACAGCAGTACTTTAGTTTTGGTCGACATTCAAATATTGATTGTTTTTATTTATCGCAGAGTTATGCACGTATACAAAACATAATTTATGCCATAATGCAAACGTGGTAATTGTGTTTAAAATGGATATTATGAATCTGCAACATATTTAGAGTGATCATGTTTTAGGCGATATGACATTTACAAAGTTTAAAGATATGTGTTTTTACTGTTGGGAAGAAAAATATGGTTTTTTGGTGATTATACCAACACTTCCCCTATATAAAGGCAGATATGGGGCTGGTTTTGACAGTTTTTTACTTCCAGGCGACGAACAACGAGTATTTAAAAGATTGGACATAGCTGTATAAAATGCTATCTTTACAATAGCTGTTTTACCAGTAATCGCGATGGGAATTGTGATTTAAATGGTCATATATTACATAATATGGGTATGGCTGTGAAAGATAGCGATGCAGTAAATAAACGTTACATGGAAGACTTAAACAGTATTACGCTAAATGTATTTAAATCACAATCAAACGATATTCAAGAGAAATTAATAAAGTAAGTTGCTTTGAATGATAATGTTTATGAAAACACGAGTGTAATTGCAAACATTTAAATCAATATTAGGACTGATTTGCAGAGTAATGAATTTAGAATAGAAGAACTTTTAAATGTATTTGGTAAGTATTTTGACGATATGACGAACATAGTTTTTACAACACAACTTACAAAAATGCAAGAAAATTTAAGCGTTGCAATTAATGAAGAAGTAAACGCTACTAATACAAAACAACTTGAAAAACGAATGGAACAAATAACACAATGTATAAGAAATGAATTGATTAATAAAAATTTGGTTTAGTTATGCAAACAGATTTGAGAAAAGAAAATATTGATTTGGAAACACGAATGAACTATTTTATCAATGACTTGAATGCTAAAACTATTACAAGATTTGATGTTGTTTTAAGTAAAGTCGGTAAGATTGAAAAAGTTCAAAGTAATCGACCTACTACATCGGTTAGAAAAACAATGATTTAATTAATATATAAATAAATTGAATTTAATATAATATAATAAAAACATATCTGACGCTGCTTTGAAATTACATAGTGTTATATCAGCGGCGAAAGAGGAATATTTGCATGTCAAACGAGCTCGTATGGAACGGGATAATTTAAACAAAGTAATATTTAAATATGTTACAAGTAGAATGAATAGATTGCATTCTGTGTTGAATAAACCTAAATAAACAGCTTTGGAAATTAAAACGGAAAATGAAGCTTTAAAAAAGAAAAAGCAATCCATTTCTCAATTAACACTGTGTTAATTAGCTTTAAAACTGTCTATGCGCGATACAACATTTGGTGTTTATCGACATGAAAACAACTCGTTCATGGGAAATTCGTTAATTACATTTTTGTCTAAGAATAAAATTTAAATAGGTGATTTGTAACTGATGGCAGAGAAGGATTATTTGAATTATTGTTTAAAAACTTTCCAAAAGGATATTCCGACACCGATTTGCAGAAATATAAAGAAAGTTTTCGTCGAACGAATGTTAATATTCGTTCAGGAGATGAAAACCACCTGAAATATATAAAGATATAATTGACAACCGCTTTTCACCTGTATATTGTAACAATCGTTAAGAATTGGTTGATAGATTAAAACTTCTCATTGCTTTGAGAGAGTCTGGGAATAATTCACATACAAACGACATTTTTTCTATTATTGAATAGTTAACAGAAGACTGTTATATTACAAATGAAGTTTAGTATGATTGTGCAAGAGCTTTACATGCTCCTGCAAGGATAAGATATCCTAGAAGAAGACTTATTCATGGTTTAAATGATCTTTTTCAAGCCGATTTGTGTGAAATGACATTGCTTTCAAAATACAATAAGTGGTACAGGTATATTTTAATCATAATAGATGTTTATTTGAAATATGTTTGGGGAATGCCTTTGAAAAACAAAACTTGGAAACAGGTTACCGATGCAATGAAGATCGTTTTGAAAGAGAGAATGCCCAATTCGCCCCAAACCGACACAGGATCTGAATTTTTTTCTGCACTGTTCCAGAAACTAATGTCCGAATATGGTATTAATCACTACACAGCATATTCGGAGCTTAAAGCGAGTGTTGTGGAATGTTACAATAAATCGATTAAGCAATTAATATATAAACATTTCACATCGAGGGGGACTTACAAATGGTTTGACATTTTGCCTGAAATAGTTACATTTTTTAATTCTAGACATCATATAACTATCAAGATGGCTCCTAAAGAAGTTAGGGATTATAGTTTAATGAAACGATTCATAATAATGTTAAAGTCATCGACAAAAGGAAACCAAAGATCAAAGTCGGCGAATTTATACTAATCTCGAAGCAGAAAGGGATCTTTGAAAAAAAAAAAGTATGGTGAATTAGTCTTTTGGAATATTTAAAGTTATTTGAATTATACAAACACATTCCAGAATGTACTACATAGAAAATATGATGGAGAGCCAATGAAAGGTGGATTTTAAGAAGATGAATTACGAAATGTCAGTTCCCCAAATGAATATTTGGTTGATAAAATCATGAAAAGGAAGAAAGATATGTCCTTGGTTCGATGGAGAGGATTCTCAAAAGCACATGACTCCTAGGATAAGAATCAAGATATTAAAAGATTGTGATACATTGTTTGTAAAAATTTCTAATACTAAATAAAAATATTTTAATTATATTTAATGTGTTATTTGATTTGATAAGCATTTGGATGGGGATTAGATGTATAATTCATTGTGTAATCAATCCCCTTGTTGATTGGATTATAGTTTCATTGGATTAAGGATTGAGCGACAATCCAGTCTGATTAAATCCTTTTAATTGTGACGTCATTTATAATTAGTTTTCCGGAATTAATTTTTAGGTTTCCTAATTGTTTGTGGTAGTTTATATTTATTTGCTTGTAACGGTACAGTTCTTGGAGATTGATTACTTTTAAGAGAGCAAAACACTATTCCACACCAAGCACTTATTGATGGTGTGTCCTAGGATGTAATTTTTTGACGGTGTAGAAATTCATACATTTTTACAGTAACGAGTAATTCACATTATTTTAAAATTTAAACTTTTTTTTCTCACATAAGTAATATTTAAAGTAGGCTTAATAAGAAATGCAATATTGTCTATGTAAACCAAATCGTTTTTACTAGTCACAGGCCGTTCGTTTTTTACAAAACGCAAAAGCTTTGTGTTGTCAAAAATAGGCGAGACGAGACTAGTTCCAAAGTGTGGTGTTTAGTAGCCGTGAACTGCAGCCACGGCAACATGCATCGTGGAGTGAAGTTTGAAGGTGCGGCAGGGTATCGATAGTGGCACGTGACATGGGCTTCGGCATCTTTCTAGAGCATTCCATTCCCCGATGGGCTGCATGCATATTTCCCACCCGTGCACAACCCGGACTGGCCCGCCTGCGCGAAGTTCTTTCGCTGCTCAAACTCCCGTGCCCGATTCACCCTCATCAACTCTCGAGACCTATGTTTCGCCCGCTCCCACATACAATAAATTCTCGACTATCCACTAGCTGGTATTGTCCATGAAGTTTTAGAAAGGCTCGTCCCCGTATATTTTAAAATACACTTAACTGTTCTCGACTACCTTTCCCAAATAGATTTTTGAACTGATTTTTACTCAACATAAAATAATATAGTTTAGCGAGACTATATTTTCCTATATGATATTACTCTCTAAAAATTCTGGGCAAGGAAAAAATATACGTGAAATACATATTTTTGTTTGATAGACGAGAATAAATATATGTTGGATTGAAACAAAAACATTTTTTTCCAAGATATTTGTTTAACGTATGTTTTCAATGGTTGAAAATAAACTTCTAACTTGAGTATTTGCTTCCAACGTAGTAGTTAAAACTTGAAAAAAATATGTGTTTAAAAAACTGTGTTCTTTCAATGTTTAAAATCTTAGCGAGATAAAATTATGTCTTGTAGTTCTGTTGGTATGAAAATTTAACAGCGATTAGTTTAAATTTAAATAAGATTCCTGCAAACGGGAATATATTTTGCTGGAAAATGGGGAAATAATAGTTTAGTGGAAAACTGTTTATATTTTTAATTGAATTTATTGTGTTAAAAACATTTGGAATGTATTTCTTAGTGGTGAGGAAAAATAAAGTTTTATCGGAGGGAGTTGTGAATTTTTTTTAAATTCACTGAGAATGTGCTAGGCTCTTGCCTTCCGAAATATAGGAGGAAGCTTCAGTGTCCAAGCAAAAATAACAGTTTGTAGGGGAGAGGGGAAATAGTCCAGGTTAATACAAAATCCCCAGCTACCTCCCTATGTAAACCATCACTTTGGCTTTGAAACAAGCTTCGTTCATAGCCGAGGCAGCGTTTTGGTGATGAAGGGCCGGCGAGCAGAAGCAGAGAAACCATCACTAGAAAAAATGCTTTCTGAATATTTTGGGGGGAGGGGTGTTAGCCATGGTCTTGAATAAAAAAATTCGTGGGTGGACAGCGGCATGTTCCCCTGGACAAGGGCCGGTTCTGAGGGTGAGGTGTGGAGGGTAGAGCGGAAACTAGCAACCAGCTCCTGATGTGCACGCAAGTAGACAGTTGTCGCCATCTTGAATCAGTGGAGAAAATTAACAATCAAGGACAGACAGGTGACTGACCCCAAGGACATCGCACTCTGGCGAGGGGTGGTAGGGGCATAGTGGCCTTAGGGGGGCTTAGGGGTAGTTGGCTTCGTGGAGTCGGATCAGCTCTGAGGGTTGCAAGGTCGTGGTGGCAGGCAGGCTTCCTCCAATGTGAGCGTAACTAATCAGTTGACACCATTTTGAGAAATTATCAAAAACATTTGACGATCACGGGCATCTCGGGGCAGCGTGCACTGACAAGTGGTGGAGAGGGAAAAGGGGGTGCAAGTTGGTTTCTTGACCTTAGGGTCCCGTAGACGTGGTCTGGGGTTGTGGAGGGGAAAGGGGGTGCAGGAAGTTTTGGAGCGAAGTGACCTCAGCTATCCCACTCTCTGCCATCTTCAGTCGTTCTTCAATATTTGTGGTAGATATATGTGCTTGTCGTCAGCTCCTTCATAAACACCTCACCTCTAGACACTTGGTGGCCGACGAGTCCACCCTCAGGGATTACCGCATAGGCGACCATCGCACCTACCTTCATCTCTATAGTGCTACCCGTGATTTAATATGAAAGTATTTTATCGGGAAAATGTACTTTTTTTGTGTGTTAACTTATTTTTTTTTTCTTTTCAGATTGATATACTGTGTTTGTGATAAGTAATTGATATATGTGTTTGGTCTACGAAAATACCGTTTGTGTTAACAATTGCAGTGAATTTCATAATCATTTATCGTAGTTTAAGCACAGTTGTCTATCAGCCGCGTTAGGCGTATTTACTCATAGTTCGATGTAAGTGCCACTCATTCATACATCGAACGGACTTATTTTAATATCATTTGGGGTAAGATATTTCTATTGTTATACATTTTACTTATCAGAATAGACGTACGCTATTCTGTCTGGTTTAAATCGTATTCAGAGTTTTTTTACTGTGACAAAACATTCACCAGGCTGGATCGTGTAAGGCACATGAAATTTGTAGGTGTATACTTGTTAATGTGTTATTTATTCATACTGACTAACTGGATTTCGTTTAGTGAATTTGCACTTGTTCACATCACATGTTATTCATATAGTTACATTTCTTTCTCATGTAAATTATATTTCTAAGTTCGAGAATCACCTTACATTTAAGATTCACTTAATTCCACTTATTATTTGCGTAGTTGTTTGAAATTTCCGATGCGTAATTTATTAAAACGTAGAATACGCTGAAATTCTCTAACATCTAATTACATTCTGAAAACAGATCGTTTAACACGTACATCGCATCGTTCGAAGTCGCCTATCTACGGTCTACGAACAATATACCCCCCCCCCCCCCAAAACACAAAATTTATACTTAGGCCATCAATTAATCCCAATTAATCCCAGGTGGGGCGAAACCCCTAATCCCCTAGTAATTATTTATGCAAATTGTTTAAAATAGAAAATAATGTATCAAAAACAGTATGTAAAAAATTAAAATACAAAATTTAAAACTGTAAACTAAAAATTCATAAAGAAAATAGACAAGAAAATAAAATGAGGAATGAGTCAACATCGGACTTAAAAAATACAAAACAATTTCCATCTGAATAAGATTATCTGAGTCGTCAATATATCAAATAAAATATCCATTATCGAAAGTTAAAAAAAAAAACACAAAATACATAGAATGACTACACTCAAGAAAAATAAATCATAATCAACTGATGGGGATCAAGAAAAATATGTTTTTTTTCTTTTGTGGGAATAATTTTACCGTTGGATGGTATTTACAGTAACCAGCTTCGGAAATGTAGAAAATCCAGCAAATTTCTGAGTTTAATTAATTCATCCCATTACCCCAAAATTTCAAAACTATGGTCACAATCAACGTTCACAACGAATAGCAAGCCGATAATGTAGGCGGTGATAAGCTTAGAGGGAGGGGGAGAGAATGTGAGTGGTGATGGTCTGCTGGCGCTGTCATAAGACCCGTACATTGAAAAAAAAAAGTACGTTTACAAACAGTTCTTTAGAAAATAGTTGATGAAATTATTTCTGTAACACTTCAAATAAATTAGAAAATATTTCACAAAACCTTACTGTAGAACGTGTAAAAACTAAAGCTTAATTTTGATAAGCATTTTTGAATGTTGTATGTTCCATAAAGTAGTGTGTTGTAAAGATGCAATACTTTATACGTAATGATACAAGGAAATTTGTGGCAAATGGCTTCCAAATAATTATTTGTGAAACGTACAAAGTATTTATTTCTGTGCAACTCCTTAAGACATTTTAAATTCTTGATTTCAACAACACATACGTAAATCCTATTTTATTTGTTACTATTACAAATGGAATAAGTGTGATCCAGTATGGCATAATTTGTTATTTGTGACAAACCGTAACAACATTGTCGGACTCCCATATTTGCTTATAGCAACCCAGTACGTACCGGCATCCCACTTTTCGATTCTAGGGACTGCGGTGGCTGATCGGATAGAATGATCGCGTCCCACCAAGACGAACCGGGTTCAATCCCCGGCCGGGTCACTCACGGATTTTCGCAAATGGGAATTTTGCTGGAAGATGACCCTGATCGGCGGATCTCCCGTTTCCCCCAGCCTCGTATTCTGGCGCTACTCCATTCTCATCTCATTTCGCCCTCATCAGCCCTCAATACCTCGTTGTTAAGAGCCGCCTTCATCTCTCAACTGAACTCAACTTTTCGATTCGAACTCAACTGTCACATAATCACACATGTGTGGTTTACTTGGTGATGAATATCTCGAGAACAATATCTGAAAACTGATAATCTTAATTTCTTATGGTATTCGCTGAGACATTGATCTGTTGAATAATGTTAGGCAAAGTTTCTTAGAAATGCTCCATTCTTTGCCTGCGTGGCTTTTTTTATTTCTTTATCCCACCTCTGAAGTGGTAGGGCTTGTGGTATAAATCAATTCCAATTTGGGGTTCAAAAGTCGTTGGGTACTAAATGGTTTCAATGTTTTCCCAAGAGCTGATGCTGGAGTCAATTAGACTCCCAGGAGCAATCAGGGACGTTCTCTCCTAGAGTGTTTCCATTTTTAGCATGTCCCAGGCCAGCTTTAAGTTTCCTTTCCATAAATTTATTCACAACCCAGGCAGCCACTTTTTATCCTGGTATAATATTTGGTGCCTTCGAAATTTTCTATGCACAAAGTGTTAGAATAGAATCTGCCTTGTGTCTGATATTGCTGATACCAGCATAGTTCAGGTCGTGTTCTCTACAGTCCATGTCGAACACTATAGAACACTGTTTGCTTGCATGAGAAAAGTTGATGGCCTCGATATATCATAACTGGCCATAGTTTAAACAATTAAATATTATTAGCACACACTATTTTTAAGATGTGGCTATTAAATAAAATATTACATTTCTAGTACTCTTCCAACGATATAACAACACATTCTGGATTCCACTTCATTTCCAATACAAAATTTTAAATAATTATTCGCAATGAATATTTGCGCCCTTTTTCTGTTTGTGCAACTTCATTCTCTGCTCTTCTTCTACCTCTTTGGTCGATACACAAGCTGAGTCGTTAATAAATGTTAACCCAGTGCGAGCGGAATCCTTAGGACAAATAAATATGGGAACATATATACGACATAAGGCCTGAAGTTATTTGTCAGGGTGGTAGATCCTCTGGAACTCTGCGATTGGAAATGTTTTATGCAACGGTAAATTAGAAACCACTTGCAATAAGGAACGAAAATTGGCATACAGGCAAACGTTTACAATGCAGTTTACCACACAATACGGCGTTACAGATAGTATACACCTTCATACATTAAATAGGGGTTGGCACCCTCCAATTGCTTAGAACATAGTAACCCTGCGCTTCAAGCAAATTGACATGACATATTAGTAATCAGCATGCAAAAAGAAATAAAAAAAGTCTCCTTGGTAGTATCCGCTAATTCTGACCATTAAAGCAGGATTCCAATTTATAGTTGGACGACAGATATATAGTTGCTTGTGAGGTACGCAGTCTGTACAATTAACTGTGACCCAAAACATATAAACTAACAACCTGGTTCATGTTTTTGTTCTAACTTAGGTTAATAACCCTTTAATCAATGGTGTTAGTGTGGGGTAACCGAAAAAAATAACACCGGTTTCGAGTATCAGTAACTCATTTGGAATGCGGAGTGTTTACATGGTTACAGCATGTGGTCGAAGTGTGAGCCACCCCATCTCCACACATGCACGAATGATATGCTCATATGACTGGCGCACATGCTGCTACATTCTGGGATTAGCCTGTACGGTACGGCATGCACCTCGAAAACGTTGCCAGAGATTGTCCACATTTTCCACGTCAGTTGCATCACCCGCACCTTCAAGAGACTCCACAAATTTGAAGTCGGCTGGGTTTAGGCCCTCTGACCTGGGTGACCAACCCATTGGCCCATCTCGGCCAAAGCATCGCGCTGAGTACCACGCATCCATGAACTGCCTTGTGCAATTAAAGCGTGCTGCTGCACCATCGTGCATGTACTACGTGTCTTCTCGTAGATTCAGTGGTACATCTGCAAGTAGCTGTGGCAGGTCGTTGTCCAAACGTGCACGAGCTACGGGTAAATGTCGAGCTGGAAAATTTTCGGCGTATCGACGGCGCGTAGCTGGTGCATTACACATTATTTCATCATACGTGAGATGCTATTATGTTGCACCTTCGTGTCGTGAGCTTGAGCACCCATAGGTACTCTCATTACAGTACAGGGATAGCACATAAAAATTTAAGGTGTGATCTAGATTCCTGTGTGGAGAAGGGTATATATATACCCAAGTATAAGGTACACTCATGGTGTACCTAATAACTTTATGGTGTAACTCAAGTTTCTTTTCAACTCAGCATTATATTTATAAAATATTTTTTCTATGGGTGATAATTTAGGCAAGTAAAGAGGAACCAAAAGCATATTTATTTATAACAACATTTATATTATTTTTTCTATATAGCCATAGCAACATAAATATATAAAAAAAGCTTTCTTGCAAAAACTTTTTTTAATTTTTTAAAAACAATTTTTGAGTGATGAGTATTATAAAAGTTGCAATCTCTTTTTACTAAATTAAATGGCCTTAATTATAAAATCGGGTACCCGCGTCAGCATCATTTGAAATTTTATAAAAACCTTAAACACTTCATTTTAATACATTTTACTTCAAATTAAGAGAATAACAAAATAAAAAATTCAGTATATGACTGTCCAAAAAGAATTCCTTATAAAACCAGAACCATTGCCTCAAAGCCTAAACGTTTGGAGCACTCCCGAGCACACACAGCAGGAAAAAATTATTTACGTGTTATTTGGACGATGAAAACATAATTTTATATCTTACTCCGGTGCTGGCCAAAGAAGTGGAATCATGGTCCAAAACCACCACACCACGAATTGATGTGTGGATAACATCACGAAAAAGATGAATATTGGTCACAAGGTTAAACCATCAGTCGAACCGCTGTATAAAGATTAAAAAAAAAAAAAAAAGCTTGAGAAGTGATCGTAAACAAACAATAACACGATCCTGCCGCAAACTAAAACATCTGCAAACAAACTTACCCAAAACGGTAGATAATAATACTATCTCATCTCCAGTATGCATAACGATTTCACAAGAGAATATATTGAGCTGACTACATATTGTATGGCGAGAATGCGGAGAAGGAAGTAACACACACACACTCACGCTGGCAAGAGAGACGGGAACATGCGCAGACCCCAGTTGTTGGCGTGGCGCAGCACACAGCTGGGACGCGGTCGTCGCTAGGGGAAGTGGAGGGGATCAGTTACGTTCTTCGCGCGTCATGTCGGGACCCGCGATACACGATACAAGTGAGCCTACCCCATCAACCTCGGGAATTAAGTCTAACCTTATTCCGGGACGGCCGTTACGAGGACAGGCGCGTGAAATTGTTTACAACATTGCGACACATCTAAAAGATAAGAAGTTGTTGTACGGCTTAAAATACAATTTTTCTGCGACGGGTGTGTCTCAATCAACAGTAAAGCGGTTTTGGCCGAGGGGAAAGTAAAAAGTAGAACTGGTCTGAAGTTTTCAACACCGACGGGCAAAAATAAACGAAAGCCAAAAAAGTATTGAAATTGACGACTTTACGTGTGGTGCAGTATACGAATTTTACACTGTTAGGAAAACTGTTCCAAATTTAAATAAAACTAATTAAGCCTTTGCGAGATGACGGGGTTTTGGACTGCAGTAAAGAGTTTTCAAGAAAATTCTTCAAGAGACTGGGATTTCGATGGAAGAAGTGTCAGTCAAGGAGAAAGGTTTTGATTGAGAAGCCTGATATGGCAGCTTGGGGAGGGCGCTTTCTACAAGAAATGCGAAAGTTTCGAAATGCTGGTCGAACAATCGTGTATGTAGATGAAACGTACATTCATGCTGCCCACATCTTAGTTCTTGTTGGCAGTCGGACAAGGAGCTGAGTATCACTGACCCAATCGGTAAAGGCCAGCGTCTAATAATTGTGCTTGCAGAAAGAGAAGAAGGTTGTATACCGAACGTATTTTTGATATTCCGATCAAAACAAAAAACGGGAGATTGTCATAATGACATGAATTGTGATAACTTTTCGAAATGGGTAAACCAGAAACTACTCCCTAATTTATCTGACAACTCTGTAATTGTTCTCGACAACGCAAGTTATCACAATGTTCAGATAAATAAAAAACCCACATCTGCTAGCACAAAAAAAAAAGATATTCAAGAGTGGTTAAAAGTGAACGTGTCTTTCTCCTCTGACCCAACAAAAGCCAACCTTCTGTTACTGGTTAAACAAGTGCCCTCTTTCAAAACCTTTAAAATTGACGAAAAAAATAATAATGAACGGTCTCGAAGTAATCAGGCTGCTTCCCTAACATTCCGATCTCAACCCGATATAGTTAGTGTGGGGATGCATCAAATTAAAAGTTAGCAAAGAAATATCATCTTCACTCGAAGAGAAGAAAAAATCATGTGAACTGCTGTTTAGTAGGTACTCTATGCAACAATGGAAAGAATGTTGCCGACGCGTGAAAAACATTGAGAAAGAATACTGGAATAATGATAGGTTGTTAGATGCTGAAATATAAAACAATTTTTGTTAACGTTGAAGATTCTTGTGACGAAGATTCCTCGACTGACATGGAAAATGAGAGCTTCACTTCGGACTCAGAATAGGCAAATAACTTATTATAACTATTAAATTATAACAGTAGCTTCCAGCTGCTATAAAACTATGGACATGCAACTTTCGTGCATTTTTTGCATCGAACAGATGCAAATTATTGGTCTTTTATATTTTAGAGAATGCTATTTTGACAAGGCCGTTAATAGATTCCTAATTTTAAATCCTGTTCTAAAATTCAAAGAAAGTAAAATTTAATTCGGAGGGAATGTTGGTTTATAATTATGTTTTCAGACTCAGGTTTTCAAATTACCATGCTGCTGTTCTATAAACTGTATTTCCTTGTGTGAATATATGTATGTAGTTGAGTAATTTGAACATGGGTTTGCGAGGTGGTGTGTCTTCTAGTCGCGATTACATTATGTCGTCTATGCAGTATTCTACCGCGTTCGTGTAAGTCGGGCTGACATTCCTTCGCCTTGGTTTGAGGGGTGGTGACTTCGCGGTCATGCCTTCCCCTCCAGGCTCTGTCGCCGCGCTGGAGGATTGGAAGGGGGAGGGCGAACCATGCGTACAGCGAAGAGGGAACAGGTTCACTTGTAACTTGCTACCCTACCAAAGTATGCTCCGGACTTCATAGTCTCGTGCGATTAATCGTTACAAAACTGGAAAGTTGAGAAAGACCTAATAATTAATAACAAACGTTTTTCTATTTTGATTGCTGGCATTAAGAATTTGTACAATTTTGTGAACGTAAATAATTAATAAACACCAAGAAAATTAATTTCAAACAAACATCATAAAACAGCAAAAATAGAAATATTTTTACATTATAGAATTTTCAGCTGATAAAGTATGTTTTACAACTTCAAAATGAATAAACAAAATAATTAAGCACAACTAGAGCACTTTCCATCAGAAAAATCTATTTGGCGAAATACCAAATAAGTAAGAAATTAATGGTATTACATTTACATGAAATAAGTGCCAACACAACTAGCACAGTGCATTATTTAACAGTTCCGCATTACTACACTCCATCACACACGTTGTGAATAACTGTCTGCCGTGTAAACTACTAACGTAGTTCTAGCAGACAGGCAACCTCGTCTTTACTTGCTACAACAGGAACAAATGCAATGGGGTATTTGCCCGCAATAATTTCTCAGCCGTCCACAATCTTATAAACCTGTTGCCTTAGGACTGGGTCATTAGTCAGAGTATCAGCTTAGACGTATAGCTAGACAATGGTACAAGCTGCCTACCTCCCAGGACGTAATTAATCAGCTTCCCAATTAAACACGCGATTTCTCAGGATACTTTCAAGGCGACCTATTTTATTGCTTTTTAATGCTGATTACTAACATGTCATGTCAAATTGATTTAAGCGCGGGGTGACAAAGTTCTAAGCATTTGGAGGGTGCCATCCCCCATTTAATAAATGAAGGGGGGTACTCTATGTAACGCCGTTTTGTGTGGTAACTTGCCTTGTAAACGTTTGCCTGCATGCAAATTTTCGATGCCTAATCACTCGTGTTTCCGATTTAAAATTACAAAACACATTTCCAATCACCGCGTTCCACAGCCTCTGCCACCCTCACGAATCACTTTAGGCACTATTTAGTATGTGTTGTTATGCGCGTGATTCCTCGCCTCACAGTCGAAGTTCCGTTACGCGCAGGCAGGCGCTGTGGGAGGGCTGCCCCCCCCCCCTCCTGAGCCTTTCGCATTACAGCAGGTCTTCAGCCGTCACGCCGCCCGTCTCCTGGCTGGTGGCACAGCCCCCCCCCCCCCCCAGGGGATGCCGTGGAATAACTGACAGTGGCGAGGCCTGGCTGTTATCACGGTTCCTCCTCCTCTCCCTGCAGAGGAGTCGTCAAACTTAGAGCTGGTGCAAGAATATTCTGGGAATTAGGACACTGACACAACTGCGGAATTAGCGAAACTTCTGGATGGTGGCCTAGGTCCCTATAAAAACTGCAGCGGTCCAGCGGCGAGCAGTCTTTGGAGAAGACCTTCTAGCCGAGTGCGGGCGAGAATTTAGGTGCGGTAAGACTGCTGACGAGGTGTTCGTGGTGTGAATGGACGAGAGGGTGTAAAATCCGACGAGTGAAGCCTGCTGTGCGTGAGGGCGCTTTTAGGACTCTAGAACATTGCGACTGGCGGGACATGGACTGAACTGATGTGGGACTGAATGGACATGTAATACGGATTTTATTGTAAACACTGATACCGTAGAATATGGACACATAATTTATAAAATAATTGAACAGTTTTGATACACTGTCTATTGGGGCTCATTTTTTAATTATTTATTTTCATTGAGTTATTTGTTGTAATTATAAATTATATTAATTGAAGTCATTAATTGTATACGGTAAGTGATATCAGTATATTGCGAAATGCTGAGTCGAGAGAATTTTGTTTGCAGTTGTTGTAAATAAAAGTAGGAGATTATAATTAACTCTTTTAATTAATTAATACCTCCATCCCTTAACGAACTTCGTTAAACACACTGAATTTCTAGAGAGAAATTGTAACAATATGTTTCCTTATTTACTTGTCCTACGGATTCCGCTCATGCCATGTTACCATTCATAAACGACTCATCCTGTATAGGTTTGTCACATGTCTAGCAGAAAAAGCCAATAGAATAACGCATTTTGTGCATAACTTTCCTGAAACAAAGATATGCTCTGTCTCCTGCATTCGTACGAGATCTTTCTTGTATTAGATATTCTCGCATGCGATTTAGTATGAGGCCGCCACCTCGCACGGATTTTGCATGTACATTGCTTCGTTAAACAGCTGTTTTTGAAACCCATTAGTAATAGCCGGTACAGCTCAGCGTGGCACGGCATCAGCCATATTACTTTGCGAAGATTACAGTGGAATGCAACACACTGGTATTTGTTAGCTCAGTTCGACATAGCTCGTCACATGAACGAAACGGCCAAAATGCTTCCCAGACAATTAAATCCGTTCGCCTCAAACTGTTAATATGTCTGTGACTAGGTGGATATGAAATTAAGCGCTCTTGTAAATATTTATCTTGTGTTAAGTCATCAGTTGTGTGTGGCGTAGTAACCGCAGACTAACTTATTATATTTGACAACGGAAGTAGGTGAATAAAATCTTAAAACATATTTTTTTAAGACTTGCGGAAATACAAAAATAATTTTGCGTCATCTTGCAAGAGATCAAGGAAAAAAAAGATGGAATTTCCCGTACACCTTCCTCTCCTCAAATAATTCATGCATGTTTATGCCACTTCTTGTTTACTTCACGTTCCTCTTGCTCTACACAAACTGTAGCCACGTTCCAAAAACTCCCCTTCGAATGAGCTTCCCATTGCAACTGGTTATCACATCATCGGTTGGTACACTGCAGGCCATTAGAAATGGGTTAGCTACGAGAGAGGTTTGGGGGGCTCTAATATCAAGGTCTTGGGAGCCGATGAGGGTTGAGCGATGTAAGCGTGAGCAGCACCGGAATGCAAGAGGCGGGGGAAATGGGAGATCCCTGAGAAAACCCGCCGACCAGCGGCATCGTCCGGCAAGACGCCCCACGTGCGAAGATCCGAGAGTGACCCCTGCCGGGAATCGAACCCATTTTGTCTTGGTGGGAGGACGTGCGCTCTAGCCGCTGAGCCACTGCGGCCCCTGCGTTGACCAAGCCGCGCCTTCTGTTCACCGCAAGAAGACCTCTCATATACCCTCGAAGGAAGTGCTGTCGTAAATCGGGAACCGATGTTCGCATAACTCGCTTATGTGGGTTTCCAAATTTAGTTTACAGCCCTGCAGTCTTGAGATAGTCACAAAGTTCGCCGCCAGGCTGCAGTTTCTGCGTTTGTGCTGGGGTTGCCCGTATTTACAGCTGCTATATTCGTACATTTACGTGCTGGTGTATCGGCGAGGGAGTAAAGCTCTCCACCAGCCTCCCGACTGGAGGATGTATGTAGTGTCCTGATGTCTGTAGAACACGTTGTAGTGTTGATGGAAAGTGGCTAGTTCATCTCGCGCGTAGTGTGTCGGTGAGTCCCTGCAGTCCTAGTGGCTGTTCATCGCCAACCCCGCTATTAGTATTGGACTTGCGGCTCTGCTAGCTGTATAGTGTCCGGCCTCGCACTAATTCTCCTGTCATTTCATCGTGTGGCGATTGTGAAGAAAAGTTGCATGTGATTAGTACACTTTTCTGGCGCCATATGTACCAGGACTCTTGCCAGCCCTGATCAAAACTAGGGATAACCAGTGTAAATGGCTGTTCACGGTAAATTGAGCACTGTTGAGAGCCCTGCTTACGATCTACTTGTATGCACATTGTGTACTCTTCCACCACATGTAAAATTAATACTGCCATGCGCCTCAGCACTTCATTCACACGCCAGTCAAGTGAAACTCGGAAATGATTAGGAAAGTAAATATTTTTACATATTTGTTGAATCTTACACTTATATGCATTGAAAAACAGAAAGAAAGAAATCATTTCAGTAGCCACCAATTTTTACGTATAAACTCTTAGCGGTAAACTGAGCACTTCTGAAAGCCCTACTTAAAATCTACTTGTATACTCTTTGTGTATTCTTCCACCTTATGTATAATTTACGTCGACATGGGCCTCGTCACTTTATTCATGCGTCGGTCAAGTGAAATTGTGAAATTATTACAAAAGTAAATGTATTACAAATCTGCTCATTTTTACACTTCGATGCATTAAAATATACAAAAAGCGAAAAAAATTATTTAAGGTATCACAAATGGTTACCTAACACTTTTTATTCGACGTTAAGATATGTAACTACTTTCCGTCCATCTTTACCAACTTTACTGGGCTTATGCAGCTCGGTGCGCCCTTTAAATTATATGTATGTAGGAACAGTGACCTTTTTCTAAGGTTGATTTCTAAAGTTCTCACGTTTACACGAAAAGCCTATAACAATTTTTATACAATGTTAAGTAGTCCCATACTTTACAAACTTAGTTTCCAACTTTACTGGGCGCGCGCTTCGCACATAGTGTACCCATTAAAATACGTGCAGGTAGGGGCAGTGACAATTTCCAAATGTTGATTTGAAAAGTTCGCATATAACCGAGAACAACATACAGTAGACGTACCATATCAGTCCTTCCAAATGAAACATATGTGTAAGTCGTGCCTAAAAACTATAACATGTCTTGAAGTCTTTACGGTGTCGGAACCCAAATAAATTATTTATAATATTTTCATACCGACCGTTGTTCAATTCGTACGAATTGTATGTGATGGAAATTTCTTCGGAATTAAAAACGTTTTACGCTTCATATTTTTTTGAATAATTTGATGACAAATACAAATTATAACAAATACTAAGTTTTAAAGATGAAAAAATCTACAACATAGATTAATGCCATGTGCTACTGCTTGACACATGTGATTACTGAATAACAGTTCATACATTTTTAAATGTTGATAACATTGAAAAATGCTTTATGTTTAACAATTTTTTTTTCATATATACAGCTTGTTATTTGGTGATCACGTATGTGTCGCGCGGCAGCACGTGCTATTAATTTACTTTGTTAATTTTCCAACTGTACATCTTAGCATTTGTTATTACGGCTGCAAAAAAAAAAAAAACAGAAAAAAAACTAATTTGACATAATATTATTAAAGAACTATGAAGGTTTTCTTTAAATCGAGGAAAATGTCATCACATACACTACATAAGAGTCGAACAATGTTACGTACAAATACAGGATGATTCACGAGGAGTTGCCGCTACTCACGGGCTTATTCCTTACATAATTTTGGAGCAAAGTATGTCATACACATGTGGGTCATATTACCAGTATTTGCAGAGTAATTCGAAACATTTGAAAATTGACGAATAAAATAATAGAATGTATTATCAGACCGCATTGTTTACAGTTGAGCAACACAATTGCGTATAACGATATTACAAAACACGTTCAAAAATGTTTCCGTCTACTTCCATTCACTTGGCCGCACGCTTATGAACCGCACGTGTTGCTCTACATGGCTGCACGTGGCTGTCTTTGATTTCTGTAACAGCATGCATGACACGTGCAAGTAGTTCCTCACGTGTCTGTGCAGTCTTTTGGTAAACAATATCCTTCATCCGTCCTCGTGCGCAATAACCTAGGCATTTCCATTTTGTCGAATTACTCCGTAGATTTTGGGTATACGACCCACATTTATACACAGTAAACTTCCTAAACTGTAATGGAAGATTTTAACCTAAACGTTGTATGGTAATAACAAAAAAAAATGTAGGACATGGTTTGCTCCGAATGATGTGAGTAATAAGCAGTGTGAGTGGTGGCAACTCCTCGTGAATCATGCTGTATAAGAGTATCTTTGGAATTTTCATGGCCGCACTGTAAAATTTTTTCTGGTAACTTCCTAAACTCTAATGGAAGCTTCTAACCTATACAATGTATGGTAATAATAGCACACATCAAGCTGCAGACATAGGAATGTTAAGAATTGCTACTATGCAAAGTTGGTAACTCCCCTATGATATTGACTGTTTCTTGAGCAAATATAGGAATGCTAAAATGAATGTACTGGGGGAAACATTACCATTCCCGCTTTCTCACTAAGCGTATACATTGGTGTGGTAAATTTCCGAATAATTTCTTACAGTGCGTGTGTTGATGATGCGTTCCCTCGTTGAAAGGGCTGTGTGGTTGCTGGTGTGCGCAGTGAGCATCGGCTTCATGGAGGAGCCGCAGGACACGGACGCGCGCCTGGGCGACGACGCGGTGCTGCGCTGCGTGACGACGACGCCCGTGGACGAGTGCCGCTGGCTGTACAGCACCGCCAACCAGTCGCGCCAGCAGCAGAATAAGGCGCTCGCTGTGAAGCAGTTCGAGCCGTTTGGCGAGCACCGTCGCAACTGCAGCGTGCGCTTCAGCCGCGTCGTAGCGGCGCAGGACGGCCTGTGGACGTGTGCGGTGCGCGGCCCGCCCAACTCCACACTTCTCCACTCCACCACGGTCCGCCTGCGCGTCTTCACTGCGCCAGGTACACTCCGCTCGCGCTTGCTTAAAGGCTGTTCACGGTATAGTGTGAACACTTTTCAAATCAACCTTAGGAAAAGTCACTGCCCCTGCCAGGATGTATGTTAACGGGAAGCACTGAGTGACATGCTACCAGTAAAGTTGGTAAGGATGGATGAAAAGTAGTTCCATATATTAACGTCGAATTAAAAGTGTTAGGTAACCATTTGTGATATCTTAAATTATTTACTTCCATTCCTGTTTTTTTTTTGTAATGCATCGAAGTGTAAAAATGAGCAGATCGGTAAAATATTTACATTTGTAATAATTTCACAGTTTCACTTAACCGACGCATGAATAAAGTGATGAGCCCTTGGTAATGTTAATTTTACATTAGGCAGAAGAATACACGGCGTGAATACAAGTAGATCTTAAGCAGTACTTTCAAATGTGCTCAGTTTACCGTGAACAGCCTATACCAACTTTCCCGTTGCTGTTTCTCCGCGCAGGCCACAGACACCTCCTTTCTCCCTGCTGCTGCCTAACAAAGCGATGTACAGTATATAGTTAATATATTGTAGATTATTATATTGTAGAATTACATATTGTATATATATACACATAGAATATACATATATATACATAGAATTATATATTGTAGAATATTAATATACATGCCTAATAAAAGTAGAGTAGAAAAATATACATTAGCATATAGACAGTAACCCTCAGGTTGCTAGGAGATTCAAGGTGGATGGAAGGATCAACCGCACTACACTCACCATACGAGCAGCTTGGCAATAAAATAAAATTCAGTTTATACAACAATAATGATTCAAAAGAAAGGGTATGCGAAGTAATTAAAACAAAACAAAAACTTAAAGTTACGTTGCGCAAGAGAGTCAAAGGAAGGAAAATTATAAGACTGATAACACTATCATATGCTTAAAAAAATACTTATACCTAAAGCAGGCCACCTGAATAAAACTGCCTATTTCAGTGGTAGAAGGAAATGTTTCAGACATGTTGCTTGGGTCCAGGGTACTAATAACACGATAGTAATAATTTACTCGTACGTGGAAGGGTACAGAAGATACAAAGGTCACCTCTATTAATTTTAATAGAACTCTAATGTTTATTAACACCCCTCGACAGTGCGTATGAATATGTAATAAATGCGATGACATTTTCCTGTTATTTAAGATCGCTGTAGGTCAATGACGAAGCAAACTGCGCCACCGCACGTAACAATTGGCCATTAGTCTGTGATGTACTTTTGTACCGAATAGACACCTTCTTCGAGACGTCATTCGAACTGGCGCAAGTATACGGCAGCCGAAGTAGTTGATATGTTTTTCATGTATGGCGAATTTCACAGCGCATTAGAGCAGCAGTGTGATTGTATGCTGAGAGATATCCTGATCGTGCCACACCGTTACGATCCATCTTTGCGAACATATTAAAAACATTTCAAGAAACTGTAAGCGTGGAAAAGAAAAGACGCCAACGACGAAAATCAGCAACTGACGAGGGAAATGCAATGAACATATTAGCTGCGGTAGCATATAATCCATATGCCAGCACGAGGCGGCTTATACGTGAGAGTACTATCAGTCAATGGAGTATTCTGCGGATATTACATAGCAAAAACGTAATCCTTTACACATGCCACTTCATCAACAGCTACATGGACATGACTTTCGACATCGGGTACAGTTCCCCGAATGGTGTTTACGAAAACGTTCCTGTTTACGATTTTGTATACCGATTAAGAGTCATTTACAAACCATTGACAGATTAACCTTCGCAACATGCACTACTGGTCAGCTGACAACTCACACTGGCTGAGAGACGTTGATAAACAGAAACCATGGCCTGTAAACGTGTAGTGCGATGTTATAAATGATCACCTAATTTCTCCGTATATTATTGATGGGACACTATAAAATCACGTATTTACAGCTCCTAGCAGAAGTGCAGCAGCAATCATTGGAAGTTATCCCACTGGACATAAGGCAAGTCATGTGGTACCAGCACGACTCATTCTACACAGAGAATTACAACGGTTCTTAACAGAATTTTCGGTTGTCGTTGGATTTGAGCCGCCCTCTACCCCAGCGGGTTTCGGGTTCCTCAATACTACCTCACTACGCTGTTTTAACCCTTAACCCACTCCAACACCTCTGGGTAGTCAGGAAGATCGTCTTAAAAAAAAATACTTTGGATCCTGACCAAATTAGAAACTCCAACCATCAGCCTTAACCATTTATTAATAAAACAAAACTCCCAAATATTATTCTCATGCCACAATTTCAGAGGAACAACCAACCACTAAAAATATGCACACCAAAATTTTGTTTCATTTTCAGTGGTGTTTTATTCAATGAATATTTGCTGCTTTTCATTACATACCGTATAGAAATACGCAAAATTTTATATGGGCCACAACGCCTTTCACTATAGTGGTGAGCAAAATTAACAAAATAAAATATGCATAATTGTTACAGAGGCCCTAGTAGTATATTACTGAGATATTTAAAGTAGAGTTTCACAACAAACGAAGGAATCGCAGCTCCGCTTGCGCAACGCACTGTAGTGAAGAAATTCAAACACTGGAACTGCTTCTTGGTAAGAGTCGTAACCACCCACGGACGTCGGGCATGCCAAAAAATCATCAACTCATACCTGATTTAAAAAATTAAGAAAGCTGAGGAAACTGCCGTACCACGTCAGAATAAAAGCTAGGGCCGTGCCCCAGCATGAGCGCAGCTCGTCCGCTGCTTGTTGGCCGCGACGTACCAATCCAGCAGAAACAGCTGATCGCGGCTCGGCGTTTCTGCACACCGCGTCGCACAAACACTTGCTTCGAGAAATGGCACTCGCTTTTCCAGGTATAGATAGCGGCAATCTTATATCAAGCACGGGTTTATTTCTTACATGCGTAGATTGCTCAACAAGGTACCACGCGAAATATTTCGCGAGAGCCGCAGTGGCAGACTTGGGCGGCGAAAAGCTACAGTTAAAATACTGTGTTACTTTCTGCATACTTTGTACACGGTCCGCTTCCTGTAATAATTAATGATCTCACACACATATAAGGCAACCGCCTAGCAACAGCCTGCCACAAGCCAAGAACACACTTCTCGCCACCGCGTTTAAACAACAATGCGCCGGGGCGGCGCAACACAGCTGACGCCCCTTACATACGCCTAACCTCACCGGACCTAGGGCAGCGACTATTTGCCACTACACGAGCACAGCACGTTACACACGGCCCGCCGCGCACCTAGCAGAGATTATTCTAAGAATATTTGAAATATGTCCGTTACATGGCATAAAGTATTCATAATAATTAAAGCTAAATTAATTAATACAATGAAAAATTCATACAAGCGTAATTAATAAATATTAAATATTACCATATAATGCAATAAATGATAGGCAGGCCTTTTAAAAACACGAATATAGCAAAAGGTCGTCACCAAGCGCTAGTAAATCAAATTACTACCAACCACGAGAAATTTACACCAGTAGTAAACAACCCGTGACGGCCGAGTCGTCACAATCTGTCGGTCTGGAAACACGAAATGGCCAGCACGTTCCCCAGACTCAACGTCTTTGGACTTTTATCTGTGGGGAACATGAACGCAACAGTTATACGAAGACCCGCCGACGACTCCCGAAGACATGAAAGGCTGTATAATACGAGCGTGTTCTGCGATAAGTCCAGATGAAATTCGACGTGCGGTACTGTCTGCTTAGAATCGCTTTACAGTATGTATCAATGCACAAGGTGACCAAGTTGAACACCTGATATCATAATAAAATAACAAAGGAAGCGTTGTCAGAGGCTGGTGTTTGTTTAAATAAACGCCAACTACAGGACGGCTACAGTCGCTACAGGGCGGCGCTATGCCGGCCCATTGTTACGTGAGCGACGCAGTTTGCTTCGTCATTGGCCACCAGCGATCTTGAATGGCCAGCAAATGTCATCTCATTTATTGCATCTAATACGCACTTTATACATTACCAATGCCCATATTTTTTTTTTACTTTTGTCATAATAAGTGTATTCTTGGAGAAAAAATTCGGGAAAATGGTCAAATATCGCAATTTTAAAGTTTGCTTATGCAGTTTTCTTATGAGGCAAGAAAAAAGTACAAAGATACGGGCGTAGTTTAATCTGTGGTCTTTCATCGCATGAAATAAAACCCCACTGTTACAGGTATAATTTGCACACTACAGCGTTACGACGGAAACACTACACATCTTGCGCGTAGGATCGATCAGGCACTAGGTATGCGTGTTTGTGTCGCCCGTATCACTTCCTCGCTTCTTGACCTTGGACGCGGAGGTCCCTCGGGGGTCCATCCCACTCTTAATAACCATTATCATTATATGGAAAGTAACTTAGGTAACCTTTGTATCTTCTGTACCTTTCCACTTATAGGTAAATTATCAGTATCGTGATATTAGCGCCTTGGACCCAAGCAACTTTTGTCTGAAATATTTACTTCTACCACAGAAATTGGCAGTATTATCCAGGTGGCCTTAGGTGCCTCGTCCTGTACACACACACACACACACACACACACACACACACACAAATATATATATATATATATCCCACCATGCTACAGCCAATGGCGCAAATGCTGCACTCTGACATCGCCGCTACGTCCAGATTCGATTTCCGGCTGGGACAGGTTTTTTTTTTTACAATCATTGCTAGTGCTTAAACATGTTCACAAATGACAATGGTGACATGCAATAAATGATTTAATACACAATGAGTAATAATATTGATTAAATAATAATTGTTGTGCGAGTGCGAGGTAACAGAAAGTAGTTCCACATGGCGTGCTGTTGTGGTTACTCTGGCTAGCGCGCCATGATGGAAAGACAGTAAACGTTGAGAACTCGGAGAGGCCGGTCTCGTACCAGCGGTTCTGAGCCTGGGCGGCATTCATAACTTGTACACCATTTTCATCGCAATAGTCTCCTAAGTTAAGAGGAACCTTTTTTTCCCCAAGCTGCCCGGGACACCGCCTCTCAACTTCTCCAGGTTTGTATCGCCTGGAGGCGTTTAAGTTGCACTAACATAATGCAAGCGTCTTCGCGCCATTTCTCCGCTTTACCGCTGCCGAACGGTGAATGTCCGGCACAATTCATGTAAAGGGTTGCCCCTTGAGTCATGTAAGCAATCACTTAGATAAACGGCGTTACGTGTCCCGAGTGCTTTTATTTAAGGAAAGCCGCAAGGCATTTAAGGGACGGGCCCTTCTAATTTCCCACCAACCCACACATGTGTATTGACTTTCAGCTTTTTCTTGTAAGTATTACAGTTAAAGTAGCATAGGCATTTGAATAGCCTCGAAAATTCACTGCGTAGCACGCGATACAGTTCATAAATCTACAGCACGAGAAGTGACGCAGCCACTGAAGGATAGCGGCCTTTGTTCGTCGCCACACGGCCCTGAGTGAAGAGGAGCCTGGTTTACCACTTCAAAGGCACTAGGTATGGATATTGCCTGGCGCCCGGGTAAAATAGCTCATTCCAACCACCTCACCCAGACAACTTCATTCCTCAAATTTCTGAATTTTATAATTTTTGCTCTTACCACTGGACCACCATTCGCTGGTCAAGTCCTACCACCTATCGGAGCACGGCAGCCGTCAAAATGTCGCCCAACTTTGTGGCCTATCCTTCACCAATTATCCCCTGAACATCATAATCTCTCAAAATCACTCCACAAAATTTTCCTGCTAATTTCACAATTTATCAAATTTTCCCGCTGAACATTTTCCCACATATTTCCTGCTACCTGCAACGAGGAAGGCAACGGGGATAACAACTGCACTACTACAGCATCGGGATGCCTTCCATATGCCTGCAAGACACACGGGAAGAGCGAGCACATGGTCAACAGAGCTGCCATTTCGGAGCATTGTGACGTCAACTACGCTATTCCAGCGCGCCAGCAGGACAAAGGGGCTGTACGTGCATCACAAACAACCCTGCCCTCCTTCCTTGTCACGCCGTTCCGCGTGAAGGAGGAGAAGATGAGGGAGGACTGTGGGAAGGATAAACGAAAGACTCTCCTCGCACCCTCGCCATCCGCTCATTACGCTCCGTCTGTCAACTGTGCGCCCGCCGTACATAGACCCCTGCATCGCATGCAGGATAGCCGCACTCCAACCGCGTTCCAACCAAGTCGTGCTTCCGCATTATACGCTTCGTGCTTCCGCGTTCGCGTGGTTTCTATGATAATAAACATTGGTTGGCCTGCCAGATGACTGTGCACCGGCACTGCTCTGCCCGCATTGTTTGATACTTAGACCGCAGGACTTCTGGTCTAAATTTGAATATAAGCAATGACAACTGACGCTGCCGCCGACAGTCCAGCCCAGTGAGCTACCGCGTCGCAGTCACTTGCGAAAGTGAAATCAAATATGAAATAACAAATATTTCGGACACTTAAAATCAAAACAAAAATCAGGAAATTTTGGAACATTAGCAGAATAAAATTGGTACAGCAATCTGCTATGCATGGGACAGAATACAGAGACTCTCGTCTGTATGAGTCTGTAATACAGTGTCACTGCGAATGCCTCAATGAGAGGGAGGTTGAAAGTGCAACCATAGAGAAACACATTTGTAAAAACTGTAACAAAAACTTGCAACCAAAACAACCACCACCGTTCAACTAGGAAACGTTTTACACGGAGTTCATAAGGCATGTCACGGCGTGTTCGCAGATCCCATGCAAGGGAGAAGCATGGGGAGAAAGCTACAAATACTGCAGTTGTCAAGCACCAGTGCACGAGAAGTGTCAGACCACACTAGAGATAGCAACGGTTCAAGGAACTGGATTTTTGTGTGAAGACTGTGAAGCACATGAGGGCACGGTGCAGCAGGCGCATGCAAACAAAATGCACGTGGCAGTTGACAGCGTGAGAAACGAGGAGGTACAGTCTGTTCCACAACAACCCACCCCAACCTCAGCACCTGAACCACTGATACCAATCACACCTTTTCAACAAATACTATCGGCATTCTACCCCAACACAATAATCCCACGGCATATCCCGCCGCCTTTGTTTACTCCCTGCTCAACCACAATTCCTGTGACACATATGCCAATGAATCGTGTGGAAGCACCGGCGGAACAAAATTGGAGGCAATTAAGCACACCACAAGAAGTGATGCCAGCCAACTGAAGTCAACAACAGCAAGAACCTTACAGGAAAAAGATGTCAAATCGATTTCAAATTTTGCCCACTTTCGCAGCAGCACCAACAGAAGACCCACAGGCATTTCTCCGCGACTGTACTGCACATCTGCAGAGATATGGCGTATGGGAAGAGGAATGGAAAGGACGCGTGAGAGCACAATTGCAAGGTGAAGCCAAAGCCTGGGGGAATTCACAAAATCATTATGGACTATCATGGCAACAGTTCATTCATGGCTTTCAGTGCCGATTCGAAGGTGCATTCTCATCGCTGCAAGCACAAAGCAAGCTGACACTGCAAGCCCAACATCCTGGCGAGCCTCTCACCACCTTTATCACATGCAAAGTGCACCTGGAATGGCGTTTTCACCCACATCTGCCTGAGCGGAAGTGATGGAGGTCGTAGTAGAAACTGTCTTACCGGAATACCGCGCCGCAGTAGTCCCGCTGCTAAATAGCACCGCCGAAGAGATGATGAGAGCTGCCATCATACTGGAACAAAATCCATGCTAACCGCACCACGAGAACGATGCCACACGATGGTGGCACGGGCTGCCAGAAGACAGGAGTGCAAACTACAGTGTGCAAACAAAAACTCACAACTAACACCAATTCGGACAATCATCCTAAAAATTTTCAAATGTAAACAAACATGTCAATAGTGCATGGAGTGTCGGGTAGAGTAAACAAAACAGTGTTGGACGTGTTTTCGCTAGTCAAGAGGCCTGATTGGAAAGGGCAGAGAAGCCGCAGCTTCTTTGTTGCTACGGCAGGCCAGCCGAGGCCTACATTGGCACAGCCAGTGCCCCAACAACCCGCAACTTGATGACTATTAAGGCGCCGCAGACAACCAGCAGGGAAATGGGAAGTGGGGGTAAGGAGGCCTGACACCTCTGATGCCCTGTTCCTGTCAAAACAACAACCACCCCACTTGTGACCCCAGCAGGCATTGGTAAATCAGGTGAGTGAAGCAACGGCACAGTTTATCCACATGATTGTGTTTGTCAACAATAAGCCATGTCACGTGTTGATCGACACCGCTGCTTCACACAATATCTTGCAACCTCAATTTGTCAACAAAGCCCTACAAACCCCTACAAACATGTAATCAGATTGGCCACAGGGCAAGAAAGAAATAGCGCACAAGGACAAGCAACAGTAATTGTCAGGATACGCGATTTAGAAACTATCACCACGGCAATAATTACAGCAGATATCACAGAGGAGGCAATATTAGGCGTGCCCTGGCTAAGTGAACGAAACACTATTGTCGAGTCTGCCGCTAGATGAATTCTCTTTGGTGCAAATGAAATGCGCACTGTGTACAATATTGACCAGAATGTCACAGATAACACCCCAGGGGTGCAGGTTTCTGAATTTGATCATCAGATACCGCCACAACACCAGGCTGTGTTTCAGAGAGTACTGAATGTAAGGATGTTTTTGCACAGCATGATGCACTCAGGCATACCACCGTAGCAGAACACGCAATACTGTTAACACGAGAAAGTCCCATCTACACCGCACCACACAGCTACATGCCGCATCAAGCTAAAATTCTTAAAGAACAAATAAAGGAAATGCTCGCGGATGGTGTAATTGAACCAACACGTAGTCAATTTAATTCTGCAATCACTCTTGCACCCAAAAAATATGGAGGATGGCACTTTCACGTCGATTTTAGGCCAATTAATGAACTAACAAACAGTGCATTGCTGCCATACATTAGCGTTAAGGACGCTTTGCAATCATTAGGGATAGCAAAAATATTACCTTCATTGGACCTAAAATGCAGCTATTGGCAGATCCCCGTAAAATTGAAGGATAGACAGAAAACACATTTTACCGCACCTGACAGGACACATTACCAATTTTGTGTTATGCCATTCGGCTTGAAGTCTACTCCCGCAACTTTCCAAGCGATGATGGTGTGGGTGCTAGACGATCTAATAGGCGAATTCATCCTCGTTTATTTAGACAATGTAATAGTGCTAGTACGAAGATAGGTCCCACACAGCCCAGGTATGATGTGAATGAGAGGGAGTGTTTGGGAGTGGTGTGGGCCATAAAAAAGTACCGTAACTATGTAGAGTAGAGGAGGTTCACATTATGTACAGCTAATCGATGTTTGGTCTGGCTAAGTAACATGAAAGAAGCACATAGCAAGCTGACCCATTGGATGTTGCTTCTGCAGGCATATGACTTCGCTGTAGAACACGTCACCGGGAAGGAAAATGAACTGGCAGATGCATTGTCGCGAGCACCGAACCCGGATGTTGTCGTGCATGACGAAGCAGAGTGTGACGAGATCCTTCCGTCAAATTCGCAAGGACACCTACGCGAGGTACAGCAAATCAAATTGATACAGGACGAGTGGAGATTGTAGTAAGTGAACTTTACAAGGAAGTTGAGGAAAAATGGAAGGTTTACGCGAGAGAAAGTAGAGAAGTGTGCAGGCAGACATGTGGACCAATGACGAGTGATGAACGACAAATTAGAGACATGCACACCGCGAGACAACAGCAAATTATGGCTATTTGTGCCCATAGAAATGAGAGCAAAAATTCTTGCACACATGCACACTAGCAACATGGTAGGTCTCCCAGGTACGGACCAAACCATTCGCAATGTAAGAGAAAAATTTTCTAGCCTGCCTGTCACATGACATGCACTAGTATGTGAGAGAATGCATGAAATGTCAACATTTCAAGTCCGGTGCACAGATGGCATGCAGCAGCAGCAAGCAACGATGCCGAAAAGGCCGTTCGAAACAATTAGTTTGTACTTCATGGGCCCTTACCCCAAGTCTGGGGGGGGGGGGGGGGTAAGAGGTTAATTTTTGGGGTGACAGATAATTTTTCGAGATGGATCGAGGCCTATGCAATTAGTAACACACAAGTGCCAAATATAGTCAAGTCAATGCAAAATGAGATCTTCGAACACCGGGGGTACCCAAAGCAAATATGGACTGATAACGGTACACAATTCTCAGTGAGGAAATGGAAACAGTTATGCAACCAGTGGGGGGAGGGGGTACACTATCTGAAAGCAGCTGTTTACCATGCATGGGGCAACCCCACGAAGCATCGCAACCAATACCTCAAAACCCAGTTGCGACTCCTTGTAAGCAAAAAAACACAACTGGATTGAACACCTGATCGCTGCCCTATTAACCCTCCGCCGGTGAGTGAATGCTGTCACAGGAAGGACGCCCGCAGATGTGCTGTTGGGAATAAACTTCATGCTACCAGGCGAATGCAACTGCCCCAAGTACATGGCAACCAACATCATGGAGAGCAGTGGTCAGCAGCACGAGAATCGCATGCAAAGGTGTAACGAGCAAAGGTAGCACCAGGTTAAGTACACGGTGAGGTGGGTCCCGACCATTACGAGACCACCACCCACTTTGCAGGAAGGAGAGCACGTGTATTTGCGAACACACCCACAGTAAGCTGCCCGGCAGAACTTCTGCACGGGCCTGGCAGCAAATGGAGCAGCCCATGTGTGATTCTGCAGAATATAGGACCGACTACGTACATGGTCCATGTGGGGAGGAAGCTGATGAGAGCAAACTGGGATGACATCAAACGCATTGTAGGTAACATCAGGAGGGAGGAAACAACAGGTGCCTCACAGCTCCATATGGCGACGAGCACATCGAGCTCCAGGAAGAAGCTAACGGGGAGGAAGGTGAGTCGGCACCTTCCACAGGAGACCGACCACCGGCGATAGCAGTCTCGCAGACACGGGAACTTGATATCACACAGCACAGAGCATGGCTCAACAACAAAGGAGCAGGAGAGATCAACACAGGCGGCACACAAAACAGACCGCAAGGAACCGCAGCGCAGAGTAGTGTACAAGGGCAGGAGAGGAGAAGTTTGACCCCGACGATGCTCGACGGCATCGCCGATACCGAGCAAAGGGGAAGCAGAGGTGCATGGAAGGTATGTCTCCACCTTCAAGAAGGACAGCAGCAGAGGGTGCAGTGAACCCGACGATGCCCGGCACAGTGGTGGCCAGGTCCGCCCCAACATGTTCGATGGAGCACTGCCTACAAGCAACACCGTTAGAACATTAGTACCACAACCGGTGCCTGCAGTTCCAGTAGAACATGCACGAGGAGAAGGTACGACGCCCAATGTCGCGATACACCTGGAAGAGGGTGAAACTCAGCATGGAAGGGGAAATGGAAGGGAAGATCAAGTGAGCACGAGAGCAGGTCGTGCCCGCGGCAACGAGTAAGGAGGAAACAGCAACGGACAAGAGGAGATGCAATGGGAGCACAGGCGAGAGGACGAGAATAGTGCCGACGGTGGAGATGAGTCGGCTGGTTCTTACATCCTGCGTCGATCGCGGAGGCAGAGACGTCCGCCAACAGCATGTACAATCTGCAGGGGTGTTCTGAGACCTTGCAGGCCAGAATGGGAGCAGAGGACAGCCGACACGGATCGGCTGCAGCAGTCGTCATCAGCATGTGGAGGGAAGGCACCTAGGTGCCCCAATCAGCTATGTCCACGACGACAGGTGGGTTGGCAGTGTGCCTGCTGCCATGGAAGAAACCATGGCTGCAAACGGTCTCAAAAATGGGGTTGGGGGGCGTTTGATGTGAGCCGAGCTTCCGGCCCTTAGACCATTTGCCCACCATCCACCGCATTTGCAGCAGGGAGCCGCACTATACCATGCACGATAGCATGTGGCTTGGGGGGTGTAGGGGGTGGCTGGAATCGTGGAGTCGGGCCGGTTCTGAGGGGTTCAGGGTAGGGGCGGCAGGGTAGGGGGTGGCAGACAGGGTCCTCCCGATGTGAATGCAAGTAGGCAGTTGATGCCATCTTGCTTTAGTGCTGAAATAATTGACAATCGCAGGCAACCCGGGGTAGCTGTCGGGCGAGGGAGGTGGGTAGGGATGGGAGGGGGTGTAGGGAGCTCTGGAGCGAAGTGACCTTAGCTATCCAGTCTCCACCATCGTCAATCGCTCATGAAAACTTGGAGGAGACATATGTGTACAGTTCTCTCTCTCTCACTCTTCTTCATCGGGCCGGTAGGCAGTTGGCGAATGACGAGCTTATGATCGGGGGTTACCGCAGCTATGGACCTAACTTCATCTCAAGTGATAGCCGCGATTTTCGTTAAGCGATATTATTTGCTCTGGGGTTCACACCTCGTTCACAGCATTCGTAAACTATAGTGTGCAATATATATATTTTTAATTTATCGGAAAATGAAAATTTTTGTGTGATAACTTATTTTCTTTTCGGATCGATATACTGTGTTTCTGATAAGTAATTTATTTTCATGTTCGGTGTACGAAAAAACCATTTCTGTTAACAATTGCAGTGAATTTCATAAACATGAAAAAATCTTTTCCTTCATTTACGAATTTTTATCATAATTTAAACACAGTTGTCTATTTGCCGCTCTATAACTATTTTTTCACAGCTCGACGTAAGTGCTACTCATTCGAACATCGAATTGACTTATTTTAATATAATTTGGGGTAATATTTTCTATCGATATATATTTTACTTATCAGAATAGACGTACGCTATTGTGACTGGTTTAAATCGTATTCATAGGTTCTCTCTCATGTAAATTATATTTCTAAGCTCGAGACTCACGTAATTGCACATATTATTCACGCAGTCGTTTGAAATTTCCGGTTCGATGCATGTAATTTATTCATACATAGAACTCATTTAACGAGTCTGAATCTCTCTTGTCTGTTAAATATATTCGCAGAAATCGCCTATCTACCACCAATATCCCTACAAAAACATCAAAATTTAAAAAAGTTAGATAAAAATTAGACTTATCCCACTCTTGCACTAAACTCTACACCTATATAAGATATTATAACCCACCACTCTGGTCAGTCGCCTCCACACAAAAAGAAAAAAAGTAAAAGTCAGGAAAAATAATTTACCCTTTTAATACATTTAACCCTTTCGATAAATTTAACACTTTCAATACATTTAACACTTTTAATTATTAATCAGATTAAGACGTGATTGAGAAATGTTTAATCGGATTAACCTCAGATTAAGAATTTTTTGATCGGATTACAATCGGATCAAGGATTAACCCTCTTTAATGACCCTTTCAATTAATTTGATGTCAAATTGATAATCCGGTTAATCAAAAGTGGGGTAGAAAACGTGCGCCGCTACTACTTGTGTCTACAAAATGGAATGATTTACGTGGTCGGAACTGACAGATATGCTACTCGTCTACGGTGCAGCAGAGGGAAGTGGACGGAAAGTGCAAAGAAAGTATAGGGATCGATTTCCGCACAGACAGCAGCCATACCACACAACATTTGCCTCGGTGGAGCGACGTTAAAGAGGAAGTGGAAGTTTGTAGGTAACATGACCGAATGAAGGGCGCAGACGGACAGCGATGACAGACAGGTATGAAAAGGATGTGTTGAGGCATGTTCAGAATAACCTGCGTGTGAGTACACGTACTATTGCTAAAATACTCAACAGAAGCTGCCACACCATTGGTCGAGTGCTTCATTAGAAATTACTTCATCCGTTTCATGTCCAATGTGTGCATGCCGTGGGTCCTGCGGATTAACCTTGACGAGTGGAATTTGCAGCATGGTTTCTGGAAAAACGCAGTACACACGTTGACTTTGACAGATACATTCTCTTCACTGACGAGTATCCATTCAATGTGATTGTATACAGAATTGTCTAAATATCCACGTGTGGGTGGATGTCAATCCTCAAACCCCATTCGTACACGGGGATCGACAGCGATTCAGTGTCAACTTCGGGGCGGGCTTAATAGATAACATGTTGATTGACCCCTACCTGTTACCACATCGTCTCACCGGCAATGTGTACGCTACATTCCTGCGGGAAGCTTTAGCGACATCACTCGAAGAGGTCCTGTTACAAACACGAGCGGCCATGTGGTTCCAGCACGACGGCGCTCCAGTCCGCAGTTCGCGACGTGCGACGCGATCATCTGAATATCATATTCCCTGGCCGTGGGGGTTCTGAACCCTGGCCTCCACGATCCCCAAACATGAATCCGTTGGGCTATTTCTTCTAGGGTTACATCCGCAGCCTGGTGTATCAAACCACGGTGGAATCCGAAGAGGACCTCGTCGCCCGCATCGTTGCAGCTGCAGGGATTATTCGGGATAATGAGGGTGTTTTTCATGCGTGTCCGACAATCGTTGGTGCGGAGATGGTAACTGTGCGTTGAACATGGCGGCCATACCATCGAGCCTTTCCTATAAAAGTGTTTATGATACATGTTTCTATAACAAAATCTATGGAATGCTACAGATTTTGTTTTCAAATGCAATGTGTTACCTGACACTACTTAAATGTGGTGCGTTTTAATAGCATTGCTCTACACTGCTGCACCAAATGTTTCAACATTCGAGATCCCACACAGTACACAGCAGCAGCGATACAGTTCCAAGTGCGTAGGCGATACCAATATCTTTACGTCCTGTATGGAATCGCACACCGACTGTCGCCACAATCGAACAATTGTGTATGCTTGTTAATGTATGGTACGCATTGTTTACAGTAGGTGTTAACCTTATATGCCACAATCGGCTGTGCTGTGGGCATACACTCATGTATAGCGTATTGCCTATGTATGAGGCTCTGTATTGCTGCAGCGGAATCTAGCGGAATCTTTATGTGCGTTTTAAATGAAGACGGCAGGTCCTAGGCAGTTGCAACAAGGAAACTATTTTTGTTTCGCAGGTCATACTGCTGAATAAACCAACATAAAACGTTCATATTTCCTGATGGTAACGAAGTTGCCGGCAATAAGAGGATGGCCACCCCTGTTATTTTCGTGACGGGGAGTATTATTACGGTGGATTTGCTCTTAGGTTGAAAATTCCAATAACATAAAACAATGTTCCGCGAATTGTACTATCATCTCACCTGGTTTCCGATATTTTGCAAAATTAAATTCCAAAATCTCCATTTTCGGGGACTTTTTTTGCCCTTAATAATTAGTTTAGGTACAAAGTGTCCTATATATTTATCACTTGAATTTTCATGAGGAATCACCTCACGAAGTTTGTCGGTCGAATGTCGAATTCAGCCCCATCCTATATATATATATATATATATATATATAGGAAAGTAGATAAATATGGAATAGGGTACTAATATGGAATACCGCTGTATCAACTGACACAAGCGTTGCCATCTAGCGGAAACCGGCACAACTTCTTGGTATAGTGCCTCCTGGCAGGCTACTACCATTGTAAGTGTGTTGCAGCAGAAGATACATGTTATTTTGAAGCCTTTGTGAAATTCGAAATCTTGAGAAGTCAACAGGTAAGTTTAAATAATTTTATATTATTAAACCTCCCATAACTTAGCAAAATACTTGTGTTCTATGTAAAGTACACATTTGCAGCTGCCTGTAACATGTAACATTTCTCTTTACGAAAATTTTAAAACTGTTTCCAAGTGAAGTAGTGCGAGATGGTGGGGGCAGTAATATGGATTACCACTGGTGTTACAAATATGGAATACTATTCCACATTTGTATCCTGATTTTAATGTTATGGACTGAATAAAGAAATTCATCTGTAACCTTTTGTGATCGATTACTAAATGAATATCTATGTACAGCGCTATGTTAGCTGAATCTCCATTGCTACGGCTCGATGCTACATCACCTTTCAGGGGTGTACAACGAGCCCTTGTGTTTCCTAAGTGCACATATGGCTTGATGGAATATCCTAAGATGTCAATTTATATTTTATTTATTTCTAATGGGCTTTTACATCTCGTTGACAGTGAAGTTATAAGGGACGATTACACACATTTACACGTGACAGGAACTGGGGAAGGAATCGGCCAAGCCTTTATTAATAAACTATCCCCACATTTGCCTGGAGTGATTGTGGGAAACCATGGAAAATCCAAATCAGAATGGCCGAACAGACAATCGAGCTCGTGTACACCGCAATGAGAGTCCAGTGTGTTATACCCTTGCGCCACCTTGCTCAGTTTACATTTTAATGTTCAGCAGTACTCGCCATTTATTCATTATCTAAACCTCTCTTATGTGGGTCGGCCTCCATGGCGTAGTCGGTAGCATGCTGGCTTATGATGCAAGAGGCCTTGGGATCGAATCCTGGTTCGGACATGGCTGTTTGTGTTCGTCGGTAGGTATAAATTAGTATGTAAGCCATAAATTATTAAGCTTTATCATTTAAAATTGGGGAGGGTGGATATTAATAAACCCTTTTAAAAAATTGTCTATGTTGGATAATGTTAAAACTGTCGCAAATTAGTTGTTGTCTTCTGCTTACAGATGGAAAATATTGTCAACCATGTCGAACAAACGGAAATCATCTGAAGAAAGAAGGAAATTGCGGGACGAAGATAAAATGGCCCAAGAGATAGTTTCTGTAAAGGAGCAGAAAATGGGATTTTTGAACGCAACTCAAGAGTTCTGTGTACCAAGAACAACACATTTACACCTTGCAAGAGACCATTCCAAGGATCCACATCAGGCAGCCACAACGAAACTAGGTAGGAAGACTATTCTCCCAACACATCTAGAAGTAGAAATAGTAAGATACTGTATAGAAATGGAACGTAACTTCTTTGGGCTGACAAGAAGGGCCTACCAGTTGGCTGTTAAATAACATTCCACATCCATTTCGTGTTCTTGGCACAGCTGGAAAAGGTTGGCTTAAGCTATTTCTTAGACGTCACAAAGGCGTTTTGTCGTTCAGGAAGCCTACAGAAAATTCATTTTTAAGGGTTTTGGGATTCAACAAAGAGTCAATTGATCAATTCTTCACAATGCTGGAGTGTGAAATGGAAATGAAGTATTCCCCAAATAGAATATACAATCTCGATGAGACAGGATTGCCTGTTGTTCAAAGCAAGGTTACGCATGTTATTTCTCCGAAAGAAAAACTTCAAGTTGGCGCGATTGCTTCTGCAGAGAGGGTCCTTGATAACTTTAATTTTTTGTATGAGTGCTGGAGGATCATTTGCCCCACCTCTCATTATATTCCCATGCAAACTGATGAGTCCACTTCTCATGAAGAGTGCATCTCCAGGGTCCATTTCAGCATGCCATCCATCTGGATGGATACAGACACACTTGTTCACATCGTGGTTTAGGCATTTTCTTCAGGATGTGAAACCCACCAAAGAGTCTACATTTATTTTAATACTTGATGGGCACAATAACCACACCAGGAATATAGAGGTCATAAATAAGGCAAGAGAAAACGATGTTACAATCTTATGTTTACCTCCTCACACCACCCATAAGATGCAACCACTAGACAAGAAATTAATGAGTGATCTTAAGACCTACTATAATGAAGAAGTTCGTACCTGCTTGCGACATTCTGGCAGGCCTCTGACTTATTTCGATGTTGTTGAATTGTTTGGGAGCGCATATTTGAAGGTTCAATCTGGAGCAATCGCAGTGAATGGTTTTAAGGCAACTGGGTTTTATCCTGTTGACAGGAATATCTTCAGTGACCATGATTTTCTTGTTAGTGATGAACGAAATGAGCATGCTATTGCCACTCCAGAAGAAAGTTAAACTGATGGCACAGTAGTTCTACAGTGTGCCATAGAAAATAATCTACCATCTAGTAGACCTAATCTGAAGGAATGTGTACCCCCTTTGCCATGCTCTTCTTGCAGTAATGAAACTAGCCAACAATACTCTTTAACAGAAGATGTTTCTATGCCACTTCAATCAGTTTAAGGTATATCTAACATTCAACATATGGACACTGAGAGGAACTCTCATAGGAAACTAGGGAATCTAGTTTCATCTACATCCAGAACCATTGTACCAACTCAAATTTCTCCTATCCTTAACATCAAGTCTAGAAAACAACCAATATCTTCGACTTCCAGGCCTGGCAGAAAGCCTGGGACATGTGCTATTATCACTTCATGACCATACAAAGAACGAATACTGAACATGTCAGCCAAACAACTGTTGTCACAAAAGAAGAAAGCTGTGAGAAGAGGATGTTGCCAAAGAAAGTCTACGATTAGCAGTGATAAGGGAGCCAAATCTCTTGGCAATAAAAGTCAGCGCAGTGTGCCAAATGAATCTAGTTCATCTGCTGAAGAATTATCTGTTCAAGACGATTCCAGTGACATTGAAGTGGAACACAATGGAACAACTCCGGATAATGATGATGCAGTGTGTATCTTCTGAGAAACAACGTATTCAGAGGATACATAAGGTGAAACGTGGATACAGTGTACCATTTGCAACTATGGTGTCATTCCGAGTGCGCCGGCTATGAAAGTGGAGCATATGTTTGTGACTATTGTTAATAAAATATATCCCATGCACAGTGTTTTGTAGATAGTGTAACATGATAGACCGCACAGTGCGTCATACTATATTCACTAGTCCATATTTGTCATCCTTCTTGTGAATTGATATTTTGTGCAATAATAATAAAATTTATTCTTAAACGTTTTGTTTAACATTATAGCAGTTTTGTTGTGCATTATAATTAACAAGCAAAACGTACTTGAATTATTCCTTGTATATTACATCATTGCAACAGAAATACAAAAAAAGGTATTTAAAAAACATGGAGTTGGTATTCCATATTTGTCTACTTTCCTCTCTCTCTCTCTCTCTCTTTACACATATATATAATATATATACATACACACACACCTCCGTCTCATGCAAGCAACGCTTAAAAATTCTAGGAAAATAAAAGATGTTCCTAGTAAAGGGAGCAGTTTTGATAGCCCTCCTTTATATATACATTTCTGCTCATTTCGTGTCCTTCCACCAAGTAAAGTTTACATTATCATGGGCCCAATGACTATACAACGTATATCTAAAGTATACCGACAAATTGTGATAGGTTATTCCTGAGATGGATATAAAAAGATTCAGTTAAGCATCCCTTGGTCCATGTCAATAGTGAGAGCGGTATACGCTTCCAAAGTTTGTGAAAACATTATCATTTGTTGTCATATTCAGGTAACTGTTTGTGGAACAGAAACGAAGTAATGATTACTAATAATTTAAACTGTAATCATTAATAAATTTAACGTCCTTTACTCATAACCCACCCCCATCATGTTGAATGGGGGTTTTGCCTCCCTTATTTCTGCAAATATAAGTATGTTACAGGAAAAATTCCGAATATTTGACTAGAGACTATAATAGGTTGACAATATTAGCAACATAAATGTCTTATGCAAAAATTGTCTAAGTCTCGCCTTTTTAGATTAAAATCTACGAGTTTGATTTCAAAGATAAGTTTTACTGCCTGCCAGATATGCAACCGTTAAGTGCAGTAACAGTGTTTGCAACTTTTATGTGTAAATTCGTTGTAAACGGTGGGATATAGTGTGATAACACAAGAAGACCCTTTTCGTTAATTTTAACTTCCTCTCTAATAACTCGTCATTGCAAACCCTGTAAGATTTGGCCTTACAGAATTTTAAACGACACCATGTTTGCAAACCTTAATTTATCTATGACATAATTTATCAGCAATCTCTTTTGCTGTGGTTGCTGGTATTTGTTCAACTAAATTGTATAGTTGGAAAAGAAACAAAAGAGCCTTCCCCGTTTTCCGTCTGCGCAGCGGTGGCCTTCCCCTACCTCGGCATGGCTGGAGGGGTGGAAAACTGCTTCTCGACATTCGAGTTCGTATTATACGAGCAAAAATGGAACTCGCGAATTCTATTTCATCATGCGTTAATCAGATTTTAAAATTGTTAATTTTTTTTTTATGTAGACAGCATATCTAAAACGGTTTTTCTTATATTCATAGTGGTATTAGAAGACTTAACAAGTGACGTTAAACATTAATGTCTTGATTCACTGTTTGTGCCACAAATCAACATATTAACATCTTCCAGACGAGCATAAAAATGTATGGGCCTATGCAAATTTATGTAACTGACCTGTGATTTGTTCTAGCCCAGTTTATGGGAAGCTAAGTAAACGTGTCGAGATGGTACTCTAGTGCTTACGAACTCATTAAAATAGCCAAAACGTGAAGTAAAATAAAAATGTTTAAACAAAAAAATTTACGCCACTCATAAATATTTTGCCACAACAAATAATAGACACATGTGAACATGCATTGTACAATTTAGAACGTTTTCCTCACTATGTAAGACTTGTGTATTTTCCTCCACACATCATTGCACGTAAAGTCGTCTACTTCAATTAATTTCTTGTGCCATTTTCTTATATTTAAGTATTTAAAAGCCAGTCTTAATTTCCTGTTTACCTTCTGCCAAATTCGTTTGATTGTTGAGTCTGAATTTCCTGTTGCGGCACTTGTTCCTTCAATGACGAACGTAAATTTAAACTACGATTTTTTGTTCGCTGAATTGCGCTGCAGCATTTTATACGATCTCCCGTGCTTGTCTATGCAATCAGGGTGCATAAAGAGAATTTATTATTAAGGGTTAGTCTTTGAAAGATGTTTCTTGTTACCACAGCAACTCGGTTTCTATGCCTACGACCATTAGAAAGAGAAGGTCTTGGCTGAGTTTTAATTTCCGGTGTATTAAATTTATTTGTTGGGATACAATATAACGTTATTGATTACTAAATAATAACGTTAGACCACTGTTTATATTCGTAAATCCTATAAATGCTGAGTAAGTCAAACGTTATCTCCTCTACGCCTATGCCCCTGAACTAGAGCAGAGTGGTTTCGTCGTGATCGTAGAACTTCAGAAATTTAAGCGGTGACCCTATAATTTTATTGGACGCCCCTCTGTAGTAAAGTTCAATGCACGCCTCTGTCGTAGCTTCACATGTATCCAGTTTGCATATTGTGAGATACAGCAGTCTAAATAAACAGTTTTTAGCTATTTTAGAGGGCATGAAAATAATATTTTCAATGTGCGTGCATTACGTCACCATTTGGAATGCGATTTCTTTACGTAGGTAAACCTACTGGGGACACATTTAATAGTATCGTCAAGATACATATTTTTCAAATACGCTACAACAGATTTCAAGCACTAGGTATATAACCGTCTTAAAAACACATTGTTATTTAGTTACAATTTATAAAGTTGTTTTGAATATGATGCAGTGCAAAAACATTTAAGCTAGTTAACCACTTTTAATAAAACTGTTATTTTCAAGTGAACCTAGACATTTAACGAAGTATTATATTATTCTTGCCAAATCAAATTTAAGGGGGTTTACTCTTAATTAAAAATAATAAACCTATGAGTTGTACGCTACCATAATTTTTGTTATAGTATTGATACACAGGAAAATGTTTTTAACTTTCCAATCTCATGTGATGCTTGCCACACCCCAAAAACCTGCCTTAAAATATATCTGATAGTGAAGTAAAATAATAAACTGAACGAAACTGTTATTTTAAGAGATGGTCTAAAATTAACATTGAATAAGACATTTCGGTATAAGTATGATTTGGAGGTCCATGGGGTTCATCGTGATTATAACGGGGATCCTTACAACCTCCGTGGTGGTTCGAAACCGCACGTCCCCCATGGCCTCTATACCCATGCCCCGCAGTGGTGTACCGAACTTTATACGCGACGTAGATGCCATGGAGGTAGGTCGTGCCGTGTAACTCGGGCCGGCCAACAACCGTGCCGCACCGATCCCGCAGAGCCGCGAGCTGCTGAGAGACTAACCCCCCCCCCCCTTTTTTTTCCACAAGTGCTCGTCACGTGACTGCCCGCAGACACTGGGGGCTGCACATGTGGTTTTTGTCTCATGTCCCACTATACTGTGGATGCTATTGTTACATTTAAAATACTTTCTGTAAAATTGACAATTAACATAATGTTTAGCTCCAACTTCAAATGTGCGTGCCACATATACTAAACACCATAGACATGTCGCATATATGTTTTCGATGTAATTTTTCAATTTGTCAGTGATATTATAGACTCATCCTTTATATACGCAGTCAATATGCAGTGAATTTTTTTTTAGGTTGATATTGAGAGTGTTCACTTTACTGTGAACAATATATGCACCAGAGGGACAACATACCAAATTTTTGCGCACTGAATTTAACAATATTTTGCATCAGAACTAATTCTTATTTGCCATTACCAACGCACATATATTTCTCTGTTATTATTCATTTTAATTATAAATACATACCATGTCCTATTAGATTTAATGGCTTGATCGATGAATTCCGACTTTGCCAAGACATTCATGATAATGATATGCCTCTCGCAATGTTACAATACTTTAAAATATCCACATCAATTTAACAGTGTGATAAGTCTTCTGTCCATAAATCATGGTCAACAGCATAATGTTTTGAAAAAAAACAGGGATGACTGTTTAACTGATTTGCTGAAAGCTCTGATATAAACCCAATGAACTTATTTGGGATGAGCTGGAGCATCTATTGCGCATTTCGGCCAAAAGAAAACTGTCAAATATTCACCATGTTAGAGAAATTATGGGGGGAATACTTTACTAACTGTGTGCGAAAACGTAATGGAGAGCCTTCAAGACAGGATTAATGTTGTAATGATAGAAAAAAAAAAGGACGTCCAAAATCCCACAAGTTACACAGCTGGATCCTTTAGAAATATCAGTGGGTGACCAATTACTTTTATTTCATAATGTTCATGAAGTTAAGGGTAGGATATTTTCGAAGTTTGATATAAACAGGTCTTCTGCCATGGTGGTCAGATTTTGACTCCCAACGAAGACATTCCCATATTTCCATGTGTGCGAAATGTGGCAGATGTTACCATATATCAGTGGTATTTTATGACATGATTCCTTGAAGTATTAATTGGTATCACCTTTCGGAGATGAAATCACCTATATGCCTCACTTAAAAAATTCATCACTTGGGTGGCGTTATTTTTTGTCAGTTAGTGTACAGATACATACTTGTGAACAACTTGCACTATAAGAAATTGAGTACTTTTTTAAAAATGAGAGGTCAATATTTACAGGCACTTTAAATATAGCTTCAGGTACTGTGTGAGTGGATGGCAATAGTCAGTTGAACTAAGGCAAAAGAAATATCCAAACACTTCTTATACTAATTTCGGTATTAGCACTGATCTTCAGACACCACACTGCTGGCCGCTTTAGTTACCTATGCCATTTGTCAACCTTTAGAAACTTGAACAATATTAAATTGTGATGCTTGTTTTCTTGTGTAACTGTCTTGTTTGAATGGCTTCATTCAATTTATTTAAATAAAACTCTGTGAATATAACATAGTTTATGGAACCAAACATTTTATTATGTCACCATACAAAGCAGCCGATGTTTTCTTGTGAAAAGTATTGTCTAACTCTGGCTGGTGTGTATGGGTGCACCTCTCCTCATGCGGAGTAGAAGCAGCGACCTGCAGGCAGGAACTGTGTTGTAGGTGAGCGCCGCTTCATGGAGGTGAGGCGGGAGGTGCATGTCGAGGCGGGCGGCGCAGCGACGCTGGCGTGCAGCAGCAGCGAGCCGGTGCGCGCGTGCCGCTGGACGCTGCAGTCGCGGCGCGCCAACGGCTCGCTGGCGGCACCGCACGAGGTGGCGCGCTTCGCTGCGGCGCGCGGCGGTCGCGACTGCAGCCTGCGCATCTCGCTGCTGCGGCGTGCGCACGACGGCCTGTGGCGGTGCGCCGTGCTGGTCACGCGGCGCGGCCGCTTCCAGGCCGCCCCCTACCACACCGCCGTCTTCGTACTGCACACAGGTACTTCCTTCCTTCGCACTTCTGCTCTTCGTAGCCCTCTCGCTCCCACACTTTCATCACTACTAATAATTCATGATTTCCGACCTCTGTCTCCCGCAGCATTTCCATTCTATGCATCTAATGATTTTGAATTGTTTCTTGTCTACTGGGTTTTTTACATTGCCTATGGCGGTCTTTTTTTCACTCTTCTAGTGATAGCTTAGCTCTAAGTACATTTAGCGAGGTAGTCATGGCACCAATCGCTGACCATGCCTGCCCAATCCCTCTCTGCCGCAATGCATGTCTCCTTGCATGATTTCCTTCCCTTGTAGGCGTAAGGGGTTCACCCTGAGACGCAATTAGCTCCCGTCCTACCCACCAGGTTTCCAACTAACACTTAGATATAGGACCGTATCTAATGACCTCGCTGTCGACGAGACGTTAAGCCCACTTACGTACCTTACTTGGATATAGGGTATTTTGAAAAAAAATCTCCTCTTCTCCTTCGGGGCTATGGTCGTGTAATGTTTGAACTACTCGCCTCCTACCAAGCAAAATCGTGCCGGACGATGCCGTTGGTCGGAGGCTTTTCTCTGGGCTATCCCATTTCCCCCGCCCTTTCATTTCGGCGCTGCTGAATACTCATCTCTCTTCAACCTCATAGACTCTTAAGACCTCGATGTTAAGAGCCGCCCTAATATCTCCGCTCCACTTCAATCTATTCTCTTCTCATTCGCTTATTTACCAATTGCTGCATGTAACCTGCATCTCACTTCTACATGTAAGTCTTTGGATAATTATATAATCTTTCGAAAAATTTACAAAAAAAATCCAGTTTTCTATTTTTAATTCATTATTAAATATCGCATTTATATATTACCCTTACAATTTTTTTAAATAATGTGTCGTTATTTCCCCCAGAACTTTTACGAATACTACGATTTTTGTGTGGTCAAAGTCGATGACACGGAATTCCAAGATGGTGGTAGAAGCAAATATGGCTGACCTTCTTCCTGGTTCTATATGCTTGACTGGAGCCTTTGGTTCACTTTGCTGATCTGTGGACTTTTTCAATTAGTCTCGAGTCCATCTTACTGATGTAAGGGCATTTTGAGTGAATAATAAGAATTCCGAGGGATAGACGAGATATTTTTACATGGTGAATGGAAAGCTTCGACACAGATGATAAATGCCACTTGCAACAGAAGGGACATTTTCATTCTGCTCGTGTGACCAATGGCTTCCTGGCAGCGGCGCAACAGTGAAACGCAAGCAGTATCACATCCTCGTTCAGAGTCACACCACTGGTCTCAGTTCCTGAGCTGCATCGGAAAGCCTTTGCGATCGTCGGCATGGCTGTCCGACGATTGGTTCGCACAACAAGATCCCGAGTGCACAGGTCCCACTCAGTAAGCTCTTGCGCCTACCATGACGATGGCTTGGGCATGTGCTTCCGTGACGTTTCCACTTGGAAATAACATCGATAACAGAGGACCGATAAATGTTTAACTGCTGAGAAATCTCTCTCACGGATTACCCGAATTTATGGGCCCCTACAATCTTAAAACGTCTAAACAACATTTTGAAAAAAAAAGTTATAAATTTTGTAGTTTAATCCGTGCGTTATCGTTTTGAAACAACGATTTGTAATATATTAAACACCAACATTTGCCTTTATCCCTCCTGTTTCGCCGATCATCGGGCCATTCCCGAACCTGAGCGACGAGCCTGATATCAGAACGACCCGGAATTTTATGTCAGTCCGTTTGTACGAGAAACGCAGAGGGCAGTTGGCGCAAACCACAATCTTCCTTTGCTACAAAGTATGGACCAAAATTCATGTTATGGCTACGAGGGGGGAATTTAAAATAAGAGACTGATATAAGAAACCTTGGGTCGCAAACCATTACTTCTCCCCCGAACTTGTGAGTACAGTTACAGAGACAGGTAGGTAACAAGCGACATTCAAGGCGTAATCAACACATGCTCCACGTGGCTTTGGCTGTTGGCAAGTCATTATGTGCCTGCACCTTGTTATGATATGGCAGGATTTACGCGAGCACAGCTGGTCGACATGCACCTTGTGTACGCCAAAGCACACACCAGCTCACTGGCAGCGGAGTCGTACCGCTTGCGATACCCCTCCCTCCCAGGCGACATTTGTACGGCTACATCAAATATCGCGGCAGACAGGCTGAATTCCACATTTCCATGCCAGTTTATTGACAGATGGTGGGCTAATTCATCGGCTGCCCAGACGTAATTTGTATGGGGACATATGAAATCCCTGGTGTACGAAACACCTTTGGTGTCATACCTGTCATGTTTTAACAGTTCCAGGTGAATATGGCTCGTAGTTGCAATTGGTGCACTGAACTTGCTTGGAGATATTTCGAACATCTCTCGTTAAACCTCTTCTCTGATAATAATTAACCAGTTATCACACACACATGTTTCATGCCTTCAGTATAACAGTAATCCATTCCATGTTTGCTATGCACATCGCTGGTTGTTAAAACCACGTGCATGTGGAATGAAATATGCTTGTTGCCTACCTTGTTTATTTAATTAAATATACTGTTAATGTATGTAAGTGTGTATAGTGCGTGTGCGAGTTAACATTTTTTTAAAGGTATATCAGGTCAATTACATAATTTTAGATGTATCAGACATAAAATGTTTTATTTCAATTAGTTTAATGTTGTGAATAATGGTTTTTAAATGATATTATCATTGTGTAGGCTATTGTGTAATGACTTTCTTCTAGTGCTGAAATACTTATTTGCTGTGATTTTCTTTCCTTGAAAAATCCTTAAACTAAATTGCAGATTTTGAATTTTTGCTAATCGATCTAATCTTGTAGTGTTCTTTTATAAACAGTACAATTATATCTATGTGAATATATGTTATGTGTGTACATATGTTTATGTAGTTGCGTATATGTATGTGTTTGTATGCATACATATAATTATATACATCCATAAAAGGAGAAATTGTGCAAATTTACTCTTCAGATTGTTTTTATTTTATGGGTGTTCAATTTTATATTTCGTATAAGTGACTTTCTAATTTTACAGTACCCTTCACATTTCATTTTTTTTAAAATTAGCTTTAAGATTTTTATTTAAAGTGGTTAAGTGCAAGAGAGTGTGATATCTAACTTCGCCACAAAAATAAATAAAATATTTTTATTATAATTACTATTATTATTAGCTGCCCTGGTAACTTCACTTAAATGTTTGGGGTAGAAGGGAAGGTTTGCGATTCCAAGTTCTTCTTTTTGAGCCTGCTCTCTCAGCCCTGTGAGGTTATCACATGGATTAGGGTCCACGGAATATCGTTGCGCGGTACATGAGCATACAGGCCAGAGAGATTAACAGTGAAGATATTCCAAACTTTCATAGCTTTGGCGCCAGGGAATATCACATTAAATATAGTAAAGTGTTTTCCTTCATGAGTAGTCAATCAATGCATAAACCGAGAAATAATAGAGCAGCCGCTCAGTGAAAATATTTGATTTATTATTTTTCTTAGTGTAAGCCAAATTAGGTAAAATTGCAGCTAGTTAAACAGCCCGATCTGTTTCCCTATTCTTCTAATTATATTTAGGTTTTATCATTGATACGAACAAACTCATTAAATTTGTGGTTATTTAAGAATAGATAGATGTTTTGCCATTGTAATTTTCTTGTAAATTTGTAATTATTTTTTATAAAAGGAATTTAATTTAGTTACTATTGAAATTGTTAAGTTAGCAATTCCGAAATTTTTTCTAACCTTTATAAGATAACATTTCTCAAAAAAATGTTTTTTATTGGCTACTTGTGATGCATTAAAGAAAATAACACAACAAAGCACCAGCACACTAGTGACTTAATATACAGAAACTCATTTACTGTGGTGTTCAGGTATGCACAGATTATTAGCCTCATTTACAGGAGTCTTTAAATTTGTGATTTTTATCACACAGTAATTGATTGACCATCACATGTCATTCGGAAGAACAAAAACTAAAACACTGAAGCCTGCGTGGAAAGTATTATTTCATATACATTATTTCTGTTATTCGGCTGCACAGTTTAATACAACTTTAAATGAAAATCGATAATAAAGTATTCTCAAGCAGAAATTACCAATATCATTAAATAACTCTTAAAAAAATTTTCTGTTAATTTCCCAATGTTCCAAGTAACAATACGCTCAAAATTTAGATTGTTTCAATTCCCATAAGCCTCTGTAGCTTACATCGCCCCTTTATAACGCGAAGCTTCGCCGGGAAAGAATGCAGTTCGTGATTGTTAGTACTAACTAGTTGTCGGTTTCGAAAGATACGTATGTGTCATTCATTCTTTTTGGTACGTTTTACACATTCCAGTTAAAAATGAAAGATACGATGTCTTACACACAACGTCCGTGCTATTAAGTGCAGCCTGTTTGGTACTATGGATTCTCAAGTGTGATTAACAAGTAATGACACTAAATATACAATATATCATTAGCGTAAAATATATCGAACCACGATACTCTTACAATGTACTATATTTTCTGAAGGGCTTACATCCCAAACCCAAATTTCAATGAATAAACTAACAAAAAATAACACACACTTATTTGAAATATCGTTATAAGGACTGTTTTCTGTGGCTGTGATGCTGCACTTAGACAACAAACCATCTGTAATTTACCTATTTTCCGTAACGTTAAGTTTATCTTTCGTTGTTATTATAAAGATATAAATATATATTTTAAGACGCAAAATTTACAAACAGTACATAGCTGTGCAACCGCCATATTATTGACGAGACTAACTGATCTGACAAGAATAAAAACCAGGTAATTATTTATACCCTTGAGAAAATTAATTGCTTGTATTTTTTGCAAATACTCAGGGTGGCAGTAATATGTTACAAGTCCTCTAAGCATGATGTTTAATTTCCATGACGTGAACTATGAATAGGCATTGATTGAGAAAGATGCATATGTAAACAGTTATCTCATTCTTGCCCACGTCTCCTACCAATACTGTACCAATGAGTAAAATCGGTCTGACGTAATTTTCCAAGTTTCTGGCTTTATTACAACTGAAAAACTGTCTAGCCACAGACATTGAGATAGCATAAATCGAAATATGGTTAAACGAATCAGTTTCGTTAAATAAAATTTTACAATTTTTCCAGTGGAAAACCACGAGTCTCATTTTCGACTAATTTGGAAAAGTAATTTCACTATAGCGCATTAACATAAAAAAAATCGCGCTTCGCTACTGCCTACAATTATGGCCCTTCCGAACGCAGATGTTTTGTCTCTTTAAGGGCGCCTCCTACTTGTAACTTTTAAACGCGTTTCAGGCTCAGGAGCATGCGAGCAATAAGGACGACTCTGACACGCGTAGCTAGTGCCCCATAACCTCTACGCGCAAGGCTCTGATCTGGCGTGCAGTGTTTCCGTCGTGCTGCGTACCCCGAGGAAACCCGGCGACCAGCAGCATCGTCCGGCACGATGCCCACATACGAACATCCGGGGGTGACCGAGCCGGGAATCGAACCCGGTTCGCCTCGGGGTTCTCCTATTTGCCTCGCCCATTACATTCATCAGATCTCAAGACCTCGCTGTTACGTACCGCCACTCTCTCTTCCCGCATTCGGCGGGGACTCCCCGCTGAATTACTCCGGGCGCGAGACGGGTTGCCTACTCACAAGACCATTCTATTGCTACCACTGTACCCTTAGTTTGCGATTTAACCGGAAACGGTGGGTCCTAGAGAACTGCAACAAGGGGATATTATTTGCTACTTACGTCGTCCTGCTTCATTCCATGTTATCCACAATCAATTTACCCTCACGGTGTACGTGTTGCATGCAATCAAAGGGTGCTAACACCTATTATTTACATGACGGGGGGTGTGTACGACGCACCATACCTACCGTGTATCCAATATCCTCATTTACTTGCTTCGTATACCAATTTGTGTTCTTATAACGCAAGAACTTTGCCTAACATCCCACGTAATGTCCTTGTCGCCCACTGCTTTTAGGGGCTGCTACAGCCCTTATTATTGGAGTTGGACCATGGGTGCCCTGTATCAACCTTCCTCTTTTCTGGTTACGAATCATGTGCCCGAGTTTGTACACATGTTTCCTATAGACACTGTATTTCCCATTCGTGTATCCTTGTGGCTTACGTCTCGACCAGCTGCCTGAACGTCGGGCAGCTGCGATACATGTGCAGGTCAACGATGATCATTCTGGCGGGGTACGTAATGGGCATCGTAGACTCTTGGCGATTAACGTACAAATGATAACGGGAAATTATGGTTTCCACCATCACTTTGCAACTGTTCCCGTAAGGAATATTTTCATTGTCCCATCTTAGTCCGTGCGCCTGAAGGCGGTATGCCTGCTGCGTGGTGTGGTCGAGGCACTTCAATGGGCATGGTGATAAAAACATGAATACAGGCCGGCAAGATATACGGGACCATGCGCAGACCCCAGTTGTTGGCGTGGCGCAGCACACAGCTTAGACGTGGTCGGCGCTAGGGGAAGTGGAGGGGATCAGTTATGAACTTTGCGCGTCATGTCGGGACCCGCGATACACAATACAAGTGAGTCTACCCATCTACCTCGGGAATGAAGTCTAACCTTATTCCGGGACGGCCGTTACGAGGACAGGCGCGTGAAATTGTTTACAACATTGCGACACATCTAAAAGATAGAAAGTTGTTGTACGGCTTAAAATACAATATTTCTGCGACGGGTGTGTCTCAATCAACAGTAAAGCGGTTTGGCCGAAGGGAAAGTAAAAAGTAGAACTGGTCTGAAGTTTTCAACACCAACGGGCAAAATTAAACGAAAGCCAAAAAAGTATTGAAATTGACGACTTTACGTGTGGTGCAGTACGGAGAAAAGTATACGAATTTTACACTGTTAGGAAAACTGTTCCAAATTTAAATAAAACTAATTAAGCCTTTGCGAGATGATGGGGTTTTGGACTGCAGTAAAGAGTTTTCAAGAAAATTCTTCAAGAGACTGGGATTTCGATGGGAGAAGTGTCAGTCAAGGAGAAAGATTTTGATTGAGAAGCCTGATATGGAAGCTTGGAGAAGGCGCTTTCTACAAGAAATGCGAAAGTTTCGAAATGCTGGTCGAACAATCGTGTATGTAGATGAAATGTACATCCATGCTACCCACATCTTAGTTCGTGTTGGCAGTCGGACAAGGAGCTGGGTATCACTGACCCAATAGGCAAAGGCCAGAGTTTGATAATTGTGCATGCAGGAGGGGAAGAAGGTTTTATATCGATCGTATTTTTTATATGCCAATCAAAACAAAAAACGGGAGATTATCACAATGACATTAATTTTGATAACTTTTCGAAATCGGAAAATCAGAAACTATTCCCTAATTTATCTGACAACTCTGTAATTGTTCTCGACAACGCAAGTTAATACAATGTTCAGATAAATAAAAAACCCACACGTGTTAGCCCAAAAAAAAAAAGATATTCAAGAGTGGTTAAAAGTGAACGCGTCTTTCTTCTCTGACCCAACAAAAGCCAACCTTCTGTTACTGGTTAAATAAGTGCCCTCTTTCAAAACCTTGAAAATTGACGAAATAATAAAAATGAACGGTCTCGAAGTAATCAGGCTGCCTCCCTAACATCCCGATCTCAACCCGATTGAGTTAGTGTGAAGATGAATCAAAGAAAAAGTAGGCAAAGAAATATCATCTTCACTCAAAGAGAAGAAAAAAATCATGTGAACAGCTATTTACTAGGTACCCTGTAAAACAATGGAAAGAATGTGGCCGACATGTGAAAAACATTGAGAAAGAATATTGAAATAATGATAGGTTGTTAGATGCTGAAATAGATAACATTTTTGTTAACCTTGAAGATCCTTGTCACGGAGATTCCTTGACTGACATGGAAAGTAAGAGCTTCACTTCGGACTCAGAACAGGCAAATAACTTATAACTATTGAATTATTACAGTAGCTTCCAGCTGCTAAAAATCAATGTATATGTAATTTCGTGCATTTTTGCATCGAACAGATGCAAATTATCGGTATTTTATATTTTAGAGAACCCTATTATTACAAAGCCGTTAATATATTCCTAATTTTAAATTCTGTTCTAAGATTCAAAGAAAGTTAGGTTTAATTCGCAGAGAATTTTGGTTTAGTATTATATTTCCACACTGAGATTTTGAAATAACCATGCTGCTGTTCTATAAACTGAATTTATTTGTGTGAATATATATATATATATATATATATATATATATATATATATATACACACACACTAGCGGACCCGACAGACGTTGTCCTGTACATATGTATTAAATCCGAAAATTTCAAACTTTTTTAAATAAGTTGTAACAATCTGGACCGTTTTGATGAAAATTTCTATAAAAAAAGTTATTACAATACCTGACGTCATCACATGTACAGTTTCCACAATTCGACCTATCGATTGCGTGTGAATATGTATATACTATGAGCTAAGTTGAATATAGAAGCTATGTTGAATAGAAACTTAAATTTGCACAATGTATAGTTTTAATCTACACTTCAAAACCCTTCACCCACTAATTACATCTGAATGTAATATTTCAATTAGCACGCGATTTATTTTAACACAATAACAACACAAAGTTATGAAATTCTCCTGAATCTGATCGCAGCGCCACTATCGGGACAAACTGGAAGTAAAATGAAATTTTTTTGGATATTCGACACCGCGATCGCAGCGCTGTCTGCCGGATACAATGTAAAACATTCCAAGATCAACAATAACTTATAAACAAAAAATTTATTAAAAAAACATTTTGTAGTGAACCGAATTGTGAATCTAAACCATTCTCGAATCCACTTGAACACACACAAAAAATGTCATCAAAATTGGTCCAGCCGTTTAGGAGGAGTTCAGTGACATACACACGCACAGAAGAATTATATATATAATATTATATATATATGTAGTTGAGTAATTTTAACATGGGTTGGCGAGGTGGTATGTCTTCTAGTCGCGATTACATTATGTCGTCCATGCAGTATTGTACCGCGTTCGTGTAAGTCGGGCTGACATTCCTTCACCTTGGTTTGAGGGGTGGTGACTGAGCGGTCATGCCTTCTCCTCCAGGCTCTGTCGCCGCGTTGGAGGGTTGGAAAGGGGAGGGCGAACCATGCACACATCAAAGATGGAGCAGGTTCACTTATAACGTGCCATCCTATACTTTGGTTTCTCATCATCGTCGCTGTACGAGATGGAAATCTGCTTGATGGTGTAAAAGTCCAGTGAGCGAAACCCCTGCATGTTGCAAAACATATTTTGCGTCCTCACGCACATATACTAAGGGCGGTATTCCAGAACGTTTTTATAAGTGTTTTGGTACAGCTCAAGCCATTCCTAGGCCATATCAGTATTCCAGAATGTTATAATGCCAGCCAAGACCTTAGTTAAGCCATGGCCGAAGCCTTATTCTTAGGGCTTCGATTTTTGTGATTATCCTTGGCACAAACGAAACCTACGCATTCGAAGAACGAATGTCATTTAACCAGAGCCGGCAGCGTGACGAACATCCATAAACAATACGACGCGTCCAGAACGTTATACGTCGTGATGTAATTCTTTTCCTAAAAATTAGGAGACCAGCACAGTTCAGTTGTTTTGCGAATAAAAGGTAAAGGTGGCAAGAGTATCATGTAGTATGTACAACATGTTTAAAAAAACTTCATCATTAAAAAAAACGCAAAACACGTAATACGTTTAAAAGCTATTTATATTTGTTATTCAGATTATCATATGTGTTTCGTGTTAGCGCAGCTAGTAACATGTCTGACATTCGCCCATACGTCTTGGGTTCAAATACTGGTCGAAGCAAATGCCTTTAATATTAACTAGAACTTCATTTATATACACAATTATGCTAAATACAGTATATTAATTTAAATAACTGTGCTAAGTATTAAAATACTTAACGATAGATTGATAACAGTGCTGTATAATGGCTTGATTATATTTAATAATTATATATCTCAAAATGTATTCAACAAAACCCACTATTGACGTTCGAAAGTTCTTTTTGCGTTTCTCCCTTTTTATTTGAAGACATTTCATTGCACAAGAAAATAGTATATCGCGTGTGCAAATTATACATGTGAGTCCGCCTTCTACAATGGTAAAATCTTAGCCGCTGGTTGTTACGAATATATTTTGGTCCCGCACGAAACTTAAAATTGCGTCGTGTTTTAAACTGTTTGCATGAGTTACAAAGTTCTGTTTCTAATGCTTCAATGTTTTCGCCGAGGTTTATATGTAGTTCAGTGAGTGTCATGTCGATTGCTAAAGTGATGTGCGCGCGCGTATAAAAATGTTGACACACGGAGTAGCCTTTCTAATTTCACTTGTGACAGCGGGAACTGGATTGTTTAAACCGTGAAAACAGACTGTAGTAATTTTTTAAAGGTTATGTATATATGTGTATATACCAACTTTGTAACGTTCCTCTGCAGGTTTGAAACACAATGAATAAATTTCCCTTGTTGGTGCATCTGTGATTGTAATGTTTTCCACGGCCCAACAAGTTGCAAAAATGGCTAAATTTCAGCCAATAAAAATAACAATAGAATAATAACTCAATAAAACTGACGCACGCAGTACAAAATGGTTGAAACGTGTATTTCAGAGAATATTAAAAACGGCACATGTATACCAGTGGAGAAATTTTATTAAAACACAAGTTAGGGTAACAAACTTGAATACCATGACTTAAAATAATATTTTGTTCAGTTCTTACACTACATACTGAACAAATGGATGGCTGCAGTCTTGTTCAGTGTTTTCGCATTGGAGTTATGAATGGACTAATCGACGAGTGATTTTATCCCATAGTATTGTCTGATTTCTGCTTCTACAATACAATAAAGCTGCGATTTGCAGGACCACTAAATATCGTAGATTTATTTTTTCATTATGAAAATATAACTAGAAAGTTGTAATTCTGCTGTTCAAATACACGTGCACCATTTAAAATTGACGTCTATTATTTTCATATTACAAACACGAAACATGCCATGTATTCTTTTCATAAGTTTTCGTGTAGTAAATAACGAAATAAACATATCACGTCAAACAATTTATAACAATTTTCGTTTTTATTGTTCTACGCACAGTTATTTCAAACTGCCAGCACTACATATAACGCAAAAAATAAAACGTGCAAGTATTTATTTTCGCAAAAGCTATTATAAATGAACACTTCACAGTGTCGCCTTCACTTATTTATAGCCTCGCACGGAGCGGGGAATAATAAACCGCGCCACATCCCATACCATCTCAGTACATATATAAAACACGTCCAGAAACACGTTCCACGAGTTAAGAATTAGTTACGTCTTTTCTATCGCCCGAGATGGTAGCACATATGTAACCCAAACTGAACGTTCTGGAATACCGGCCTATATATTTTTACAAAGTCATTTCACACTGCACCAATCGTGTATTGAGTTGGCTTCCTCGTCGCCGGGTAGTGCTTGCCAGTAGTATATTTGCACGGGGAAGGCGTCTCCTGCAGGTACAGCTTGAGCGTAGAAACCTTGCACAGGGTCGTGCGTCGCCAAGGCTGCTCGGCGGTTCCTTGCACCAGCTCTTGCGATGCGACGTGTTGGGAACTGAGGAACAACCCTCGAAATACTACTTGCACGAGAGGCAGTCCCGTATGTATTTGTCTAGCTGTGGGTAGGTTGGTAAGTACTTGAATACTGCCGAAATGTTGTAAGGTGCGTAGACCAAGAGAGTAATTTCGACAGGTACGGCAACTCGTCCCGTTTGACCAAGTCACTAATCGAACGCACCCTTCCGAATGCCAAGATGCCCGAAATGATTTTGTGACCGCTCGGACAACACTCATGCATTTATAAGAGCAAGGTACAACTTTCCCGACAAGGGATCGGGGTGCGTCTTATGAGTATAAGGGGAGCTGAAATAGTCTCTGCAATTGAAGTAGTAGGTCGTCTATTGGTTAAGGAGATTGCCACATGGGTAAAACTAAATTGAGTAATTGGAGGGGATGGAGCAAACATATCTGATTGGTGGTGGAGAGTGTGGGATGGAGGTGACTAATTGGTAGAAGGCGAGAGAGACAAACTCCAAAAACCAATGACGATCGAAAAAGCCAACATGGCAGTTGAACGAAGGTGAGAGACAAACTCCAGTAACGTTATCAACAAATGAAGACATACCAAACTGACCACCACTGGTCTGTCGGTTCTAAGGAAGCCCCTCAAATTATTCAAATTGGGCGAAAATTGCCTTTCAGGGGCTTCTCTTTGCACATGAAGGGCTTCTACCTTTTTTTGAGTGAAAATGGGAAATTTTAAGGGAAAAACAGGATACCTTGTGCTTATAAAACCAATATATACGCTACTGCTCTGCCAATCTTAAGGAAGACCCTCAAATTACGAAACTTTAGAGAAAATCGGCTTTCAGGGGCATTTTTGCACATGAGTGGCTACTACGTAGGTGGTGAAAACAAATTATGCTTACCAATATGGTGGGCTAAAATAAGTGAGGGCATACCAAGATGGCGGTGGAGTGCAGACGACTAATTGGACAAACGCGAGAGCTTACCAATGTGGCATCAAACGAAGTTGAGATGTAAACTTCGAAACAAATTATTCTTACCAATATGGCGGCTGTGACGCTTACCAATATGGCGCCGAACGAAGGTGAGAGACGAACTTCGAAACAAATGATGCTTACCAATATGGGCGGGGTCTAACGAATGTGAGAAATAGCCGACCAAGATGGCGGAATGTGTATATGTGAAGGGAATGGAATGGCAAGTACACGGTTGCTCTTGGCTTGTTGTAACCAAAATCCATGACCACCAAAGGGGGCTGCCGGTCAGCGGAGCTGACTCATCGCGCCTGGGGGAGCACCCCTAACGTGGACCTGGGATCTTCACCCCGGGGTGAACATGTCCGTGTACTGGGCTGGCAATGCTATGTAGTGAAGCGTGTGTGCAGACTGAATGCATTTGGGTCACTCCAATGCTCAGTACGTGCTCCAACCTTAAAAAGGGGCTGCTGTGTCGGATCTGATGTACCAAGTGGCATTATTGGCGTCTCTTTCAGGCGAGGTACCTGAGGTCGTAGACCCACCGTGTGGAGTTGTCTAATGGAGAGCTAAGATTTAGTCCATCAGAATCATAGTCAGGCCTATGAAGCTTAATTGTGAGGCGCAATTAGGTGGAGGGGCATGTTTTCCAGACTCTTAGTAGTGGTGGTACTGGGACCATACTTGTCCATGTATGAACACAGGCTCTGAAAGTTGTATCCTGTAATGCCTCTAAGGATCGGGTACAGGAGGAGAGGTAGTGTGGAGAGTAAGACAATGTTCCGGAAAACATGTTGCACACTCATACAGCGTTCGCATTCGTCTAAGTACATACATTTTGTTCATGTCTCGGGAAATGACATACGCAAGTACACGGCTAACGATTATGTGTACATAACGCGCTCTTACAGCCCATAGGCTACTATTTTGAAAAGTTCATAATTGTTATCCCTAATTTTTCTATTTCTAAAGAGTGGTATAGAGGCATTAACTTTCGAAAAAGGCCACTGGAAACAGTTCTTAACAATGTATACTCTTTAAACTTTAATGATCTCGACGAGCCAAGATAAATATAACTAGTTTTCTTCGTGATTTGTTATAAACCTGGCGTGGCAATGATTTTGAATTTAAAATGCAGAACAGTGAGAACCCGGCCAATTTTCTACAAAGCAAGGCATTGATGTGTGTAAAAGTTATATCAAAATTCGAAAATGAAGTTTTTTTAGTTCCATTATTAGTGTTAAAATAATATTTACCTCCAGATTTAACAAGTTGTAATAATAAATTATAGATAACTGCGTTTATTGCATCAAATACTTATTCATTCCTTTCTTGAGAAAATGTCTGTTATTGATTAATAGCAACATTTTCATTGTCATGCGCTTCTCAGCTACAGCTCCTAATGGGTTGATAATTTTAAATCTATGCGCCTACGTTCCAGTACAGATTCAGTATTGGTTTTCTGTCAAAATGCTTGTTCAAAATTTTATCAGCTGGCTAGTTGCTGTAACGGATGCTAATAAGTATGCCTATCGGAATATATCAAGTATCAAGCCTAGTGGAGTATGCTTATATACATAAGTGCATTCCTAGGTCTGGACACAGCCTTAATGACACTTGAATCGACAAATTTAACATACTGATTATTTGTACAAAAGTTTGCCTTTGTAGTATATTACAAACCCAAACTGTAGACACTGAGTCACATTGTAGACCTTCGTGTGTCTAACATAATTATATTTCTCAACTAGTGAACAATAATTTCCTGTCAATTTCCTTTCACATGAGAACGGAATGAAAACGCTACTTGGATGTATGGCATCATTCATGATTAATATTAAATTTGTAGTTGTAAATGCTAACAGTAGTCGTATTTTATCGCGAACACCTAAACTATAGTAAAATAATAAATTGTAATTAACAACAATGATCGTTATATATTTTTGATAATTAACGTTCACAGAGGCCAATTAATACATATAGTCTAATATAGTTGGTATCGCTGCACATTTCAGGAAATACAGACTTCTACGACAGAAACGAAACACATGCCGCGGTCGCCATTAGTAAAATATTAGTTGAGTACTCGCAGTTGCAACGAATACTGATAACTCGTGCGAGACAGGTTCGCCTTTAGCAGAACGTGAACGAACACATGGGTGAGCCGAGACCAGAGTGATGACTTACAATTTCCGGCTGCGGAACTAGCAACACTGCACGGGTGACGAGGTATTTCGACTGCTAACTCTAAGTCTAGAACACTAGCACTCCTCTGTATCAGCCCAAGAACTAACACAAATCTGGTCAGACTTCTTCATATCCCATGGCCACTTTACTGTAGTGTATGTCTTTACTCAATGATAACAAGAATGTCGAGTTTAGCCTATTTGTAAAACACACTTGCAAAATTTTCGCTTCTCTACTCATTATGAAAGCAAGTTATAAAGTTCACTGGGAACAAAGGAGTATGCAGTGACTTACGACCATGTATATGTATTTTTATTATTTGTACTCCACAACACACCTGTACACAATTTTGTTGCTTTATTTTTTGTTGTTTTTTTTATTTCAGCACGAAATGTATTGAAGCATTGCAAACGGCAAATTTTGTTGTGCATATAAGTGATTAATAGATTTTCATGTGTAATTTTGTTGTATATACAGGACCATGTTATAATCGAAAATTTATCTCGCTTAGTTATGTTTATATGGGACGTGTTTGTATGTAATTTTAAAAGCAAATTGCTTCAGTATCGCCTCATATAATTCCTTTGAAACATGTGAGTGAAACGCATGTATTGTTTATAGGCACTGTAAGCTTGTAATTTCACTACTCCAGACATATTATTCAGCTGTTCTGTAAAATAAAATGCTTTTGAGTTACTTTTTAGCCCACTTACTTAGATCACATGTGTTTGCTGTTGCCTGCGTACATGATTAGTGATTTTATGTTACATTTGTTAAAACTAATTTTTTTGTTTATTCCGTAGAATATGCTTGGATATGTGTTGCTAATAATGGTCCACATAGTTTTTATTTTGTACAGAATTTTTGCACATTATTTAAATATACAGTCAATAAACCTTGTGTTTGCGTTTCCATTTGCAGCAAGATGTACGAATAACAGTTATTTCTTTTAAGAAAAATTAATTTTTTCTTAAAAGTTAAACAAATTGTTCTATCTTTTAAACTAAATACCATGAAATGCATTTCGTTGTTACAGAGCCAGTTGCAATCGACTACAGTACCACTTCAGACCACAAAATCTCTATGAAATGCCGACTTAGACAACCTAATCCAAATACAACATGTTTCTGGCGATACTCAGCTCATCCTGAGCTAGGAAAAATCAACGACACTGACAGGTTGGCCATTACAAGTCGATAATATTCACTTTATTACAGAGTAGTTTCGAAATTTTGTACACTTTAATTTACAGAAATTATGATCAATATGTCTAAGTTATTTTTAAGAGACAGCACATCGTTATAGAAATAATTATGTGAGATTGTTAGTCTGACATACTTTACACGCAGAATATATAACATGTTTTGAAAACAAAATGTGTTCATATTTTTATAACATTACTTATATATTTATTGGAACGTTATTCGCATTGAAGACAATTAACTGTGGAGTGAAGTGGAGAGGGTTGGGCGGGTATAAACATCGGGGTCTTGAGAGCCGGTGAGAGTGTAGCGAGGTTTGGAGCAGTGACAAAATGTAAGGGCGGAGGAAATGGGAAATCGCGGAGAAAACCTGCCGACCAGTGGTAAAGTATCACACAACTCCCACACGTGAATATCCGGGAGCGACACCGCTAGGAATTAAACCCGTTTAGCCTAAGTAGGTGTACGCTCAATCCGCTTTGGCTCGGCACCGCAATCCCGTGAAAAATATAGTAAATAAATATAAAGACATTCTTTCCATCCATGGCACTATTATCTAGGGAGTTCGTTCCATCATTCTGCTCAAATTGGTTATAGGCGTTCGCGTGCGTGCATATTTTTATGTTACTTTAGCTGTAATTTACATTCATAGACAGGTAGACATGGTGTATTAGAAACGTTTGGTAGGATAACGAACGTGAAATAATTTCATTATAACTGGATCATTGCTTACGTTTTACCATTAAACCTTAAATTTTGGTTTATTTGCTTTGGAATGTTACAAATTTATAAGCAGATAAAAGGTAAAACTCCAAATAACTGGTCCGTACAAATATATAACAGGCAGCACGAAAGGTTATTTACTAAACAAATGAGTCTTCCTGGAGCAGCTACTGTCATAAGTTTTCCCTTTAATAAATTAAATATATAGTTAATTGTTGTAAGAACTTAGCAGCTGTATGCAGTGAAATCGACTTTTATCGCAGTGTTTGGCCTGGACAAACCTCAGTTTTTACAACGTAAGAGGAAAGTATTATATCCGGCAGGTTGAAATCTCATGAGAACATAATTTGGCTACACACCATGGCAAGTGAGTAGATCTGCATGCATTTACGCAGAAAAAAGATAGGATTCAACATGTTCTGTATAAAAATACGCGACAAGGAGGATAAAAATTGGTTCTGTGGTTTCGTGAACCAACAGTGACGTATCACCTAGAAAATCTGACGATCCTAGGGCAGCATATATGAGTAAGAAAGCTGTTCAAGGTGTCTATTCTTTATTCTACAAATCAGTGTGGCGAAATACAAATTAAAAACAAATTCGAAAATATTTTTATATGAACGAAAATGCTTTTCCATGAATATTGCGCCTTTCTAAATCGCGTTTCTAAAGGGAATTTTGAAACTGTCGACGCTAATAGCTGAAGAGAGAGAGAGGAGAGAGAGAGAGAGAGAGAGAGAGAGAGAGAGAGAGAGAGAGAGAGAGAGAGGTGAAAAACACTATTGTCATTTGCTCTAGTGGCGGTAGAGTTTTCACCCGATTTTTCGAAATATTACAGAAAAAAGATTTTAATAAATTTGCAAAAATAATTCCTTTATGTACCGCAGTATCGAATACTGATTCAGGTCACAGTAATAAATATATTTTTCTAAGACGATTTAAACTTTTTCAAACCCGCTAACTATAAGGAAAATTGCTTTCTTATGCTAGACGGTTATGCCTAATATCGTGGACTAAAATATTTGCTTTTGAGTTGTGAAATTAAAATCCAAATATTTTGTCTACCACTACACACTGCTTATGGTATTCATTTTTTTTGGAAGGACTGATTCAATGAATTGAAGACATTTTATCACCAAAAGGCAACGAATTTCATTTAATCTTCCAGAAACATCCTTTAAATAATTAATTTGGAAAATTATTATCTGCTGCTTGGAAAATTTAGCGACGTACTGCAGTGCATTCAACGGGATTGAATATACTATAGGCATATTTCCATTTACAATGCTTTCATTCCTGATCAGAAACGCTCGCCTCTTTATTTTATAGACAACATCGTAATTGCTGAAAACTATCCATCGCACTTAACAAAAGCTTTGAATAAACTTCTATCAGCATACATTAAACCGGAGATATAAATAAGTGAAACTACATAACATTAAAAACATCTTTTAAAAATTTTACAGCTACATAATATAGAGAAACACAAGTTTTCCCAGTATCTGAGTTTTTAGAAACACCACGATAAAAAGTACAGAAACAAAAAAATTCGATAACTCAAGAAATTACATCACTTAGGTTTTGTGATCAGAAATATTTATTATAAGAGTCTGTGAGAAAAGGTGTACCTACTGCATGCTAGAAGTAACGAAAAACATGTAAAGTAAGCACTTTTGAGAGCCCTCTCATTTGGAATAATAGTCAATAAATATGTTCTATTTTACACGCTGTGTTTATTAATTAAATGGCAATATTTCTTTAAAAGGTGCTTAAAATATTAAATATGGCTGAAAGTAAAAAGTAACTAGGGCCTCAAAAATGCTCACTTTACCTACCGCGAACAATCTATATTAAAAATTATGTTTTGCAAAAGTTTTGTTTAAAAATGAAATAATTTTCATATTTTTCAAAAATAAATGAATACATTACATCGTCATTTTAAAAATAAAAATATTATAATTCTAGCATTATTAAAGAATATCAAAAAGTTTTACGTTCGTCTTGATACTAAATTTTTTTGACAAAATTCCCAATAAACATACTACCGAATGTTTCATTTTTTCAGTTGTAAAATTTTTATATTAAGGAAAAGTAGAAAATAAAATTAAACATATTGGAGGTGTGTAATTTAAGTCAATATTATAACTAAAATATTTTCCTTTGATAAACACATACTGTAAAATGGAAAGCATGAAACAATTATTTAATATACGAAAGTAAAAAATCGAGTCAATACTGCTCATTTATCGGACACTTGAGAGGCGAGGATGGATCCGTGTGGGCAATATATATTGCTCACTGGTGCACCGCATTGAAAAGACGAAGAAGGAAGTAGGTTGTTCATCTCATCAGCATATTAGCCAGAACGAAAATACGTCGATAGTAATCGATATTACCCCTATAGTAGCTGGGAACACTGGTGACTATACAGCGTACGCCGGTAAAACTCTACAGTTTAATAAATATAACCATTTGATAAAATGTGTCGTGGTTCTTCAGTAGCCGCCCTAGTGAACGGTTCTTAGTTTTGCGATTTGGGGTCATGAAAGCGGCGCCGTTTTTTTTTTTTTTTCCCCGATGTTTGGATAGTTCTCGAGTTTTTTTACATTGTTGCAATGAAAAAAGAATCTCGTTGAATCAAACAAAGTTTTTCTAGGCGTAACCAAATGAATTGTTTGTGTAGTGGTAACATAATATTACGTTGCTGAAACCAGATTAATTGGTTGTTTTTGTTTGGTTCCCCCAAACTAATATTTGGTTGGTTCGTGTAACTAAATATTTGCTTGTATCTACGTAGTTATATTAAACAATTTCTGTTATTACAAAAAAGCGAAAGCCTGACAGAGATTCAAACACACATAGATTGCGCCTGAGCGCTACACCATAGCAACTACATATGTAAGCTGTCCACGGTAAATTGAGCACTTTTGAGGCCCTAGTTTCGGTTTTCCTATCAGCCATTTTTTTATTCTTCCACCACTTTTTAAAATAAATATTGCCATGTAAGTAATAAAAAGACTCGAAAGTTGCCAATTAAGGCGACAGTAAAATGTATTTGAGTATTATTCAAAATAATAGGACTTCAAAAGTGCTGACATTATTGTGCATAGTCTATAAATGAAGTGACTATGATTTAACGGTGACATTTATAAATACATACAATTTAAGTACTGGACAACGTGCAAAGATAAATATGTAAAGTTTTACAGCTTATTGTTTTTGTTTCCTTTTGAACTTGTTTTACTAAGATGTTTATACCACTAATGAACATCTACAAATGTACTGAAAACACTTTTATGCCCAAATTGTCACAAAAATTACAAACACACACTCGAATCAAACGAGTGGCCAAACAAATACATATACTAGATTCACCTATATATTTTTAAGGCAGCCTAATTTATTTTGGCCCAACATAGAGGTGTTGCTTATTCAAGAGTGTATTTTTTTAAGTTTAACAAAATTAATTTTTTTGTTTTCAAATTTGGTTTACTCAATAAATGATTTTGTTGGGGCAGCAAAATATTTTTTCGGCTCTATACAAACAATCATTTTGTTGGTTGGAGCAAACCTTTTTGTCAATATGCGGGTTAGGGTTTTCTATTTTGTGGTTTTCTTTTTTGCTGGTTTTTCATTGGCGATGTTGGCCTTAGGCCTTGTGCTGTTGGCCATTTTTCTCATTAAAATAATCATGTGCCTAGAGAGGTTGCCGTTGTTTTCCGTTAGATGTTTTTCTGGTGCTTTCTGTAGGACGTGAAGGCATGCTTCACAGGTCGCCGCCGTATCGCCGCAGCAATATGACTCGGAGCTGTGCATGAAACGAACCGTTTGCTCTTTGTTATTTCGAGAACGGGCAGCAATCTGTGGTTGGGTGTCTCGCGACGAAAAACGCACGTGTAAAAGGGGACTTCCGGCCATAATACACGATCGTTACATAGGCAGCGGGTTCCCTGTTTCGACCTTAAAAATAGATGCGCGTACGAGCAACTGTGTTTTAGATGTGACGTGCCGAACGCCATTCCAAGTACATGAGTCGGCCTGACTGCCAGTAGCGAAATGGACGCCACATCGAAACGTCGCTTTTCTGTACTTTTAATGAAATCCGGGGGAAAATATTCATCATCGTTGGCGGGTGCATCCAGAGCCATTCCACGTCAGTTTGTTTAGACATTCGGGAAAATAAAACCCATCACATCAGTGTTACCTGAAATTTGGTTTAATGGGAGTTTTTGTGTTCTAAGAACTTGTACCAATATATGGTCTGTCAAAATTTATCATTCGACAATTAGGCGTTACTCAGCTCACTTAGAGAAAATGAATGCATGGTGATACGAAAATTACAATATAGCAGATATTAAACATGCAAAGTGCAAAATTATGTTTTGTTTTACTTATTCGGGAGTGTTGCTAAACATGAATGTTGTAGAAACTACACATGGATAACTATTTGTTTTAAAATACCCAACTAAAATAACAAGATATAAAATTTTTATATGGAAATTATAACATCAAAATTATATTATATACGAATATGCAGAGACGAAACCAAAACCAAAATTAGTTTATAGTATCTTAATATATTAATCTTTATTTATAAAGAAAATTATTTCGAATTTTTTATTCCTTTCATCTTTGTTAACGAAATATATACAGTATAAGAAAAAAATGAAAACGCAATTGCCGTAATATTTACATTTAAATAATCTCTCACGAAGTTTTTAATATGAAGACACATTCTAAGAATAGTTTTGAAAGGCTTTGAAAGAAATATATTTAACTTCACAGATATTCGTGTCACTTTTAGAAGAAACATTAGTTCTAGCAGAGCTTGTTGTCGCTGGAGAGCCTAACATATGAGTAGATAAATAATGTTCCTTCGGGCTCAAACGACTGCTGGCAGAGGCAGAAGGTGCGGTCAGCCATCTTAGAATTACTCGTTTTTTTTCCTATAAAATCGCTTGATTACCACAAAAAATTGCCTATTACTCCACAAATTGGTCTTTTTTACTCCAATTTCGTGTTTGTCCAAAAAAATTCCCCATTATTCCAAAAATTTGTGAAAAAAAGTGCTTGTTCCTTAATGTGGCAGACTGAATCATCGTTGTGGCTGATTTCAGTCTATTCGTGGTGATTTTGGGCAGCTCGCTACTGCTTTTAGCCCACCACCGAGCAAGCTTGCTATTTCTTCTGGCCCACCACCCATAAGACTCCAATTACTTCAAGCCCACCTCTTTATGCTCCTAACCATCTCGAAAATTGGCGATTATTGCTTCCAAAATCCCAAACAAGAAAATATCACAAAAATTATGATTTTATTATTTAAATATATTTTTATAATTGAATGATTTACCGACATAAGTATTGAGTGTTATATGTATATATATATATATCAATCACCGGACTCGTATTTTCAAGGCGCATACCATAGTGATGTAATGTAGATTATGTAACCCAATGTCAGGACCACTATTTTGTATTCAAGAGGTATGCCATTACCCCACCCTTCCACCTATACAAAACTCATAACAATCACCACGCCATACCAACACCCCTCACCACCAGCTTAACACTATACAATTTCGCCACCCCACCTTACCCCCTCTCCATCCATCTAACTGCTCCTCCTTGCCTAATACAAATCCTTTAAAAAAAATTATCTAACAATTAAAGCGATTTATATCACTGCCTTAAACATCGTCGGAAATTAGATTCAAAGTATCAATACATTCACCCCCCCCCCAAACATGTCGTCATATAAACACATGACCATGGACCGCCCCCCCCCCCGCCTACAACAAACAATGTCGAACAGCATCGACATACCCCTTCCCACTGCCCAGTACCTCTTCCGACTCTGCTCTTGCTGATCAGGCAGCTGACTGATCCTGTCAAATCAATCGTTAAATGATCAACTTCTAGAAACCGTTGCATTCATTAATAATAAGAAATATTTAATTAATTTTTTTAATTCTTCTATTGGCAAAAGACCAAATTTTTAAAAATAGCAGTGGAATGTATTGAAAATGTGTTTTTAAAGAAAAAATTGTTTAATAAAAGTTAAATTATGTAAATTTCCACGCTCTCTCACGAGAACTGGTAACATAAAAAAAATAAATTCACATAGAGACTTGGGGATTCAAACCCACAGCCCCTCAAACAGAAGTTGGGTGCTCTGACCACTTATTTGCATCTGATACCAAGAACCGCGATGCTTAAATGTTGTAGAGTAGCCACCAAACGAAGAGGCTGCATTCCCTGGTCCAATTGTATTAATGTATTAAACATTCTGCTATATAATTTTTCAATCAATGCATATATGGACCATAGCCACATTTTTGGAGAGGTTTTTTCAGTTTAAATTAATTGTATTTACTATTTTTAAAACGTTTTAAATACAAATGCTATATTAAAAACCTTCAATATCTTTCAGTCGGGGTCTGAACTATATGAGCCTATGTTCACATGAATGTTAATAGGTATATAATATTTTTAAATAGTAGTGTAGCAGACGAATATTTATATTCCAAGGGGAATATACTTAGCGAAATCTTAGGAGTCAGGCAGTCTCATGAAATTCAGGTTGCAAGTTTCATTTCTAGCTCCAGGAATGTATGTTTAAGCCACTTATAACCATAGTGATTAGCCCATATATTTGCTTCATAGTAAAGATTTTAACGAAAACAGTTTATTACAGATTGGTTACAATACAGGATTAAATTAAGAAAAAGAATATAACATTTAAATACTATTACATTTATTGAAATATATTACTCCAACAACACTCAAAATATATTCATGTTCGTCTACATCCTTATACAAATCCCAGTCCTTCGTTAAACATGAAACTAACTCTTCTGGCACTAATATACTTCGTGTTGTCATGCAGTAAGCTTGAAGGCAAAGTCCTTCCAGCAAAAGCGACACCGATAAGCGTCTGAAAGTTCTGTAGATTATACGATGTAGGCACCTTATGCCCAGTTGCACCATCGTGCTTCGAATCTCGATCCTAGATCGGATGTAAGATTTTTAAAGAAAATTGATGCACCCTCTTATCAAATCTTTTGTTGGAAGCTTAAACTCTAATGGTGTAACACAAAGATGTTAGAAGAGGGTGCAACAGTTTTCTGTGAAAATCTTACATCCAATCTAGGATCGAGTTCGAACCACGAAGTACACTGGGCATTAGATTCATTACCATCATCGATCTTTACCTAGGTTCCTTAAATATACACACTTTCTGGTATAATGACATAGGGATATTTTTGTGTGTTCGTAATCCACACCAGAATGTATTTGATATGTGTTTAGACCGAGTCCGCTCGTTCTCAGCTGTAGATGATCTTCCAAGTCGAGTGTCTTTCCAGAGCCATTCATTACCATTTCTTATTCCTCGCAGCATACCTTATTTATGCTGTTTACAACACTCTCTTCTATTTCATGTACATTACTTATAGGTAAATTCAAGGTCTTGAATGCCTTCTTAGTGTGCTAATCATTGCATGGCTCTGGTTTATTTTATCTACATTTCAGCCATATGTTACAATTCAAACCACCATTTTCTTCACCTCCTCTGTAAATTTGTGTATTAAATATTATTACATATATGCCAGAAATGAACAAACACCTTTCGTCTAAGCCGTCAGATTTGGAGCAACATAGTATTTAATGCAAATAGCTTCAGGAAAAATCAATTTGCATTCGGTTTCATCTCGCAGGTTGTTTTCGTTGGTTGCGATGACGAATTGATAGTTGTAGCATCTGATTCAATAGTCGCAGATGCACTAGGACCTTAACAGTCCTCATCTATACCCCTCTAAAATCCACACCAATACTCAGCAATCCTCATCTGCAATTCCCACCAATTCTTTTAAATCCTTCAATCAATTCCAATCCTCAGATGAATCCCAATCCTTCGAAAAAGCTTTCAAATGCTCTACAATCATTCCAAAATCACTTCACATACCAATCAACACGCCAATCCACAAAAATCCACATACCAATCCACACAACAATCCAAACACCAATCCACACACCAATCCACTCACCAATCCAGAACAACCCACATACCAATCCACACCAATGCACACACCAATCCACACACCAATCTACAACAATCCACACACCAATCCACATTAATCAGCACCATAATCAGCATTACATTCACCACATTAAGCACCACACACACCACAATAAGCACCACACATACCACAATCAGCACCACACACACCACAATCAGCACCACATGCACCACAATCAACACCCTACACGCCACAATCAGCTCCACATACACCACATGCACCACAATCAGCATCACACACACCACAGACAACCACAATCGGCCCCACAATCAGCACTGCACTTAGCACAAAAATATTCCCAATGACTCCTAAATGCCTCCTAATGACTCCTAAATGTCTCCCAGTGATCCCTAAATGCCTCCTAATGAGTCCTAATGTCTCATAAACACTCCTGAATGATTTCCAATGGCCCCTAATCACATCGTAATGACTGCTAAATGACTCCTTAATGGCTCCTAAATGACCCATGATTGATCGAAAGATTGATGGAAAACAAATATTTTAATATATGCTTTGAATTTTTATTTAATTTTTTTAATTATTGAGATTTTGTAAATGCGTTTAAAATTTTTGGGGGTACAAGGTTAAAGGACAACATGCCAAGGTCACATGTCAATGTCACCTGGGTCCAACATAGTGGTTGGGCGATGTCATAACATATTGGCTAGTATCAGATGATTATGTTACAATGACAGCTGGTAAGGATTATTGTAATATGGGCTGGCCTTGAATGTATGGTTTCTTGGGTAGATGTGATGGAATCTGACTTTCTATTTGGTTATATTGGATTTTTTATTTAATTCTCCTTTATCCGACAGTTATTTTGTAAGTGTAAGGTGAATGCTACTCGATGTGTTGATTGGCCACAGTCTGTTTGAAGCGTGTTTCTGATGTCTGGACATGCCAAATTATCTTATGTGGCTGAAATAATACTAGACAGGTAGGACATATGTGTGCTTAGGATAAGTACAATATATATCTGGATTATGGTAGGTAAGGTTATGTTAGGTTATTTATGATTTTTCTGGTCTTAGGTAGGTTAAGGTAGGTTATGATTTTTCGGCTTTAATAGTAAGTTAAGTTATGTTAGTTTGACATTTGATAGGGATGTTGGTGTTTCCACTGGTTAAAATCTATAGTTTCTGTAAACTTGAGTTATGATGGGTTGCGTCAATGAATGGCAAGGTGCCTGCTTGCGAGTATGTAAGGAGCTGGGATCCAGTTAGGAAGTTTAGTTTGGCAATGGCAAGTGTGGAAACACTTTGTCTCAGCTCGTGTAAACAACTGGTCCATCAATGCTTAAGATTGGCAGAGTGCTATTGACTTCTTAAGTTTGGGCACCTGCGGCAGCAGCACCACCATAGACTTCTTCAGATGGGACACCTACAACTGTGCAGCCATCGATGATAGGCTTCGTTGCTGTTTTTGCGGGAAGATATTAACTAAAAGCTACAATGCTCGGAGACATGAGGTCAAATGTATTCAGAAAGTGGGGCGTGCTACTTTTGCATGTGAAAACTGCAAATTACAGTTTGGTCGGCGAAGTGAGAACCTGAAGAGAAATCTCGAAACTTGTATCAGTCTACCTTCACTTCCTGCTAAGCGTTATTTGTGAATACTGCATTGGAATTATAGTGAAGTATAACTGACGTGACAAGCACTGGAATATCACCGAAGCAAATAACTTCAGCTGCCAATGCCATCGGCAGTTCGTTGTTTTCATCGATACTTCCATGCAGCTACTGTGACCAGATTTTATCAAATTTTTATGAAACACGAAGGCCTGAAAATAATGTATTTGTAAGGAGTACCGTCTGCATGGGATATCTGTGAGAGAAGTGCTGTAAATTGTTTGCACACACTGACAGTTTAAATAGGCATTAAAAAAAATGCAAAATTGATGTGTCATCCACCGTTGTTAACCAAGCAGTTCATACTTCCTCTGTACATTTTACAGCGAAAACTGACCCTAGTTCATCTTCAACTGGTGAATCAGATACTACACCAATCAACTCGTCTTCGCAACCTACGAAAATAACCTGTGAGAAGAAGCCGAATGCAAATGGATTATTTCTGAAGCAGTCTGCACTCAGTGGTCTTCTAAAATATTATGTTGCTCCGACTCTGACAGCTTCGACGAAAGGTGTCTATTCATTTCTGATATACATTAAACAATATTTAATAAGCCATTTTACAGACGAGGTGGAAAATTACGGTGCTGTGAAATATAATATATGGCTAGAATGCAGCTACTGTAAACCAGAAGCATGCAATGACGAGCACGCAAAGAAGGCATTCAAGACCTCGAATGTACCTATATATAATGTAAACGACATCGAAGGAGTGTTGAAAACAGCATAAATAATGTATGCTGCGAGAAAGAATAAATTGTAATGAAGGGGTATGGATGGAACAATTGATTCGGTAGATCATCTACAGCTGAGAACGAGCAGATTCGGTCCACTCAACACTTATTGAGTATATTGAGATATTCGTCTTTGTTGTGGATTTTGAACACATAAATATATCCACAGTTCATGATATCACGAAGTGTATGTATGCAATGAGCCTAGGTAAGTGAGAAGCCTATGTATCGATGATGGTGACGTCTCTAAGGTGCCCACAGTGTATCATCTACAGAGTTTTCAGTGGCAAATCGGTGCCGCTTTTGCTGCAAGGACTTTGCCTTCAAGCTTATTGCACGACGACACTAAGTTTGTAAGTGCCAGAATAGTTGGTTTCAATTTCAACGAAGCACTGAGGTTTGTATAAGGATGTAGACGAACAAGAATATTTTTGAGTGTTTTTGTAGTATTATATATTAATAAATTTTATATAATTTAAATGTAATATTTTGCCCTTATTCTAATCATGTACCGTAACCGATATGCTATAAACTGTTTTAGCTAAAACCATTACTATGAAGCCAATATATGGGCTAATCACTATCGTTGTAAAGGGCTTAAATATACATTCCTGGAGCTAGAAATGATACTTGCTAATTCAATTTGACGAGACTACCTGACTCGTAAGAGTTCGCGAATTATATATATATTCGTTTTCCTACAGCCCGACTTGCGAAAAAATACAGTCCGCTACAAAACTATTTAAAAGTAGTATATAAAAACAATGAATGAAACATAGGTACATATGATTCAGACCCCGGTTGAAAGTGACAAAAAGTTTTTAATACAACATTTGCTTTTAAAATGTTTTCAAAATAGTAAATACAATAAATGTAAGCTGAAAAAAGCTCTCCATTAAATGTGGTCATGGCCATAGGTGCATTGATTGAAAACAACATATTAAAAAATGTTTAATACATTAATATAATTTTATGAGGGAATGCAGCCTCATTGTTTGTTGGCAATTCTACAACATTTAAGCATCGCTGTTCATAGTCAGTGGTGCAAATGAGTGGTCAGAGCACTATACTTCGATTCGAGGGTTGTGGGTTCGAATCCGTAGATCTCTGTAAGAGTTATTTATGAAATATTGCCAGGTCTCATTTGAAAACGTGTAAATTAACATACGTTAATTTTATGAACAGATTTTGCATTAAAAATACATTTTCGATACTTTTTTTTTTTTTTTTGGATTGTGCATTTTTTAATATTAATAAATGCAAACTATTCCCAGATATTTATCGTTTTAGGACTGGTTTGACAGGGTCCGCGAGCTGCCTGACCCGCAAGAGCAGTGTGGGAAGATATGCCGGGCAGTGGGAATGGGCCGTTTCATGCTTTCGAGATGGTTGGTTTGCTGTTGAGATTGGGGGGGGGGGGTGGTAGGTGTGGCATGGTAGTGTGTTTAGATGACATGCCTGGGGGAGGGGGGTGAATGTAGTGATATGTTCAATAATATTCCGACAGTGTTTATGGCAATGATATAAATCGCTTTAATTTTTAGATACTTTTCTTTTTAAAAATTTATTTGTATTAGGCAAGGGTGAGTAGGTAGAGCTTGAGGGATAAAGGGGGCGGCGGAATTATATAACAGTTGAGGTGGTGGTGAGGGGTGTATGGTGGGGCGATTGTAATGAATCTCGTATTGAGTTTTTATGAAAGGAAGGGGGGGGGGGGCGGTTATGTCGTACCTTTTAAATCCAAAATTGAGGTACTGACATTGGGTTACATAATACATATTACATAACGGTCGTGTGAGCCTTGAAATGACTACTCCGGTGCTCGGTGATATATAACACTCAATACTTATGTACTGTATATAAATATTTAATTATAAAAAAATTCTTAAATAAAAAATTACATTTTTATTTTACTTGATTTTTTCTTGTTTGGGCGTTGGGAAGGAGTGGTCAACGCTTTTCGTGATGGTTATGAGTCTAATGGGTGGTGGGCTTGAAGTATTGGAGCTTTATGTGTGGTGGGAAAGAAGCAATATCATGCCTGTTCGGTGGTTTGTTAGAAGCAATAGCGAGCTGCCCAAAATCGCCACGAATTGACTGGTATCAGCCACATCTAGGAATCAGTCAGCCATATTGAGGAACAAGCACATATTTCACAAATTTTTGGATTAATGGAGACATTTTTAGGGAAAAATGGAAAATTTTAATTGAAAAAAGACAGACATGTGGAGTAAAACAAACTATTTTTGGGATAAAACAAGCGATTGTGAAGGAAAAAACCGGGAACTTCCAAGATTGTGGATGGTGCCTTGCGCCTCTGCCGACAGCCGTTTGTGCCCAAAGGAACATAACCTATCTACTCACATGCATTACATCTGTAAGTGTAAGATTGCAATCATATTTGATTGACGGCCAGTAAACTTTTCTGGACAGACCATTTGGATGCATAAATTGCGCTAACACTTCGCCTTCGTCTTCAATAATGATTTGTACAATACCAACATACCAGTTTCGATTATAGACACAAGTGATACAACATTGTATATGTATTTGTTGCTGAAATTATAATTAGTGTCAAGACTCAACATTTAAAGAGACATTGTAATATAGATTTGATCTTTTGGGATAAATTTAATTCTCTGACAAGGGAATGGAGCTATGAAAAATTTTGTACCATCTATTGATTTCCAGTTAGAAAACCACTGCTCAAAATTTGAATGTGTATCTGCGTGTGGTGCTGACTGTGGTATATGTGGTGCATATTGATGGAAATATTGCGAGATTGATTGAAGTATTGGTGTCTGAGAAGAACACGAATGTTAAGTCTGTTTATCACCTTCGTACATCCCAAGTATCCAGAGACAGGCTATAATGGCATTTAAATGAAAGGCAATTAAGCCTATTAAAGTGTTGGTAGATGCTGATCCATACGATGATTAAAACATACTCGTGCATGTGGTCGCTGTTAGAATGATGGGCTTGGATCGGTTACATTAAATATAATTTGAGTAGCATAAATATACCTACAAAAAAGTAAAGGCAATGAATAATTCGCAGATTCTGGCATTGTATATTTATCAGTCTTCAAGAGGAGAGACTAAAAATATATTTGATATTCTTTTGAATTTTTTCGCAGTGCCCTATGTATAATTTCGGCATAATAAAAAAAATACATTTTTTTTCAAAATCGCATATTATTTACAGATTTTTGATGTGGCATACTTTATCAGTGTAAAACCAATATGGCTACCAGAAACAATCATATGCTTGAAGAATAAGTGGGGTGTAACTGCCAAGCACCTCCAGGTACGCTCGATAAACATGATTCGATAGCTTCCAAGTTCCCCCTGAGTCGAGACAAAAATTGCTGAGCTCATTCTAGTCGAGCGAAAGATTGCCATGCTCGTCCTAGTCAATCATTAATACGCGACTCTCAGCCACAGCCCCACAGCTCCCATTCAAATTATATTATGCCAGACTTCTCCAAACTACAATAGTGTAGGGCAAGTATGCTTATAAGAGGGCTAAAAGTTAACTTGCAAGACCATTCTGTTTGTCATCGGAGTTGATGCCTATGATATGAATTTGGTGACTATAGCTTCTGTGGGTGGGAAATGGCATCCAACTATGCTTATACAAAGGCCTAAGATGTACCTTACTATGTCGTCCTTTTCGTTTTCGGAAATGAGTTTAGAGGCTGTATCTTAAACAGTTCGGAAATGGTGACCAACTATGTTTATAAGAAGGCATTAGGTATACTTGACCCTGACGGTCTGCTCATTGCTGGGTGTGCTGTCTATGATATGAATTTGATTAGTATAAATTTAGCAGATGGGAAATGGTTGTTAACTATGTTTATAAGAGGAGATATAGTGTAATTTACACTGCAGCCCTTTTTGATTTTGGGGGTGATGTATATTATTTAAATTTGATGTCTATGGCTTCAGTAGATGGAAATAGTTGTCAACTATGCTTATAAGAGGGCTTATGGCATACTACACCCTACCACACTGTTTGTTGTCAGTGGCGATGTCTGTGTTATTAAATGGCGACTATAGCTTCGGTGGGTGGGAAATGTCTATCGACTATAGATGTAAGAGGTTTTAACTATACTTGACCCTGCCACCTTGTACTCCATCGGAGATGATGTTTATGATATGAATTTTGTGCCTAAAGCTTCAGTGTGTAGGAAATGGTGGGCAATTATGCTTATAAGTAGGATTTGGGTGTGGTTGGCACTGCAGCATTGTTCGTCGTCGGGAGGCGATGACTATGTTATGAATTTGGTGAGAATAGTTTCGGATGGGAAATGGAGGGCAGCTGTGCTTATAAGGGTTTTGAGGGCATGCTTGACCGTATGGCACTGTTCATCGCTGGGTGTGATGCCTATGTTATGAATTTGGTGGCTGTGTATTAAACAGTTTGGAGATGACAGTCAACTATCCTAATAGGAGGGCTTAAGGTATACTGGACCCTGTGGTCCTTTTCGACATTGGGGTTGATTATGTTAAGAATTTGGTGACTGTGCCATTAACCATTCGGAAATTACAGCCAACTATTCTTATAGGATAGCTTAAGGCAACATGACTATGTGGTCCTTTTCGATGTAGGGGGTGATACTATGTTATGAATTTGGTGACTGTATCTTAAATGGTTCGGAAATCACAGCCAACTATGCTTATAAGTATACTTAGGGCATACTTGCCCAGTGGTCCTTTTCATCGAAGGGGGTGTTGCCTATGTTATGAATTTAATGACAGTATCTTAAACAATTCGGAAATTACATCGAACTGTGCTCAAAAGTGGGATTAAGATGTACTTTACACTCGCATGGTGCGACTCTAGGCGAGCCAGCAATGGCCGGCTTCGTCCCACACCATACTGAATGCATGGACAAGTTGCAGATACAGAAGTGTGCATATTTGACGGCACAGATAAGTTGAAAATACATAAGTGAACACATAAGCATTCGCATGTGATCACCATGTTTGTGCATCTGCAGCACAATTGTCTGGGTGTTTAAGTATGGATGCATATTATGTGTGAATGAATTTTTAATTAGTTGCCAACGCTCATGTGGACTGGAATAGGTATAGCACATGTGCTATTAATTTTTTTTTTAAATAACTGTTACATGTATAAATGTGTGGGTGTGTGCACATGCAATGCCTTCTGTTTTTTGTGTGTTTTCATCTTTAAACATCCTCTTTTTTGTGTTGACAAGTTTATTACCTGGGCAGTGGGTAGGCTGATGTGAGTATTTACTTTATTTATTCTCCTAACACTCCCCATGCAATGGTGATTTTTAACATAAAGTCAGGGCCTGTCCAAATCTTTTTGTCGAATGCCGGGACGGGAATAACCATATATATTATCGTTATTAAACATCCTTATTTTCTAGATGTCGCAGTAGTCTTGAGATCCGAAACAACAACCAACTAAAAGAAAAAAATCCAGGGCTCTTAGCAGCCACCATTTGAACTAAACTCCCTGATGCTAGCACGCCCCTTCAGACAACAAGTGGACCAACACACACAAGATGGCCGTGTCGATACCAGCGCTCCAAGCTGCGAACTGTAGAACTTCGCACACATTGGTGGTGGGTGTGAGAATTAAAGATGGCCGCCTGCAGCAGCCGATTTCCGGCAGGCATGGGACTTAAAGAAGGAGGATGTAAAATGCAATAGAGAGAGATGAGAGTGCTGGAAAACGAGAAGGCAAGAAATAATAATGGAGACCAGAAGAGATATGAGAAAACCAAGTGATATAGCAGACGAGAGAGAAAGGGCATAGGAGAGTGAGAGACAGGAAGGAATATGAGAGCATCGAAAAAAATTAGAATGTTAGATCATGACATAAAAAAATCGGAATGCAAGAGCATGAAGGTACCTTATGGAATGATAGAGCAGGAAACCAGGAATAAGGAAAAAAGGGAAATTCCGAGAAAAAACAAAATAGATGCTGCTGGCAAGGAATGACAGATCAGGAGGTTTTGGAATGACGTCATCCAATATGGCCACCATGATACCACAGGACTGCAGCCTGCAGTCTGGTGATGAAGAACCTACTTTTTTCTTCTTCTTTCGTCTGAATGAGCTAATGAATCTGCGAATCCTAAGGGCAAAAAAATGCAATAAAAGGAGGATTGTAGAACAAGCGATGGCAAATGATTAAGAAGAAACGGGCGAGGTTTGCATTTTCTTCAATGTGCTTGGGCTGTACGTCCACTCAAAGGATACAAAGAGTGGGATTTAGTGCAGGTGTTGTCGAGGATAGACTTAATTTATATGGTACACTGTTACACTTTATTTCGTTTTAAATATTACATACATGTACTTATTTCGAATATGTACCATTTATATAGAAATAACAATGTATACATATACTTTGCAATGACGAATAAGAAAATACCGCAACATATGCATTTCAACAATATAAGTACTCTGCTTTTCAGCTATCCCAAAATAAACGTTCCCTTGCAGCGCTCGAGACAGTACACTGACCTTGAGAATAAGGTTGTGTAGTTTCAATCCCATAATGAGACCTACCATTTCACAGGAAAAAATACTATATGATACACATTTAGAACTTCTGTGTTATACATATATTTAAGTACCGATCACATCATGCAACTAACGCAAGGTTAGGGAAAAAGCTGAAACTAGGTGCACTTAATCTGGTGATGACATCATACCAAGCCTGTATATGCCTGCAGTGTTTGGGGAGGAGTTATGCAACTATTCCTATTCTAAATAAAATCAAACACACGAATAATATTTCATTTAATAAAGCATTACCTCCGAGTTCACCAATTAAAGGATTTATCTCTTCACTGACAGAAAGATATCTGGTTCTTTTTTGCAATGGTATTAACATCAGCAGTCTACCAACCAAGTCATTGGCGTCTTCAGAAAATAAGTAGTTGGACTGCACGACTTCCTTCGCAGAAGTTTCACGATACATTACTACATGCATGTTCCTCTGTGATGAGCATAATGCGAGTTACCTCTGAACCAGAGAATTGGGTTCGAATCCGCGTTTCTTCTGCCCCATAGTTAAGTAGCCCTTATCATCAGCAACACATTTACGCTTTTGCTTTGCGGATGCTAGCATTTAATCATCAATATCATCAGTAGAATATGTACATTTCAGTATAGTTTTCACAACATTACCAACCGTCTTAAGAGCCTCATTGCGTTCTGACCCTCCTGACTAGTTATAACATTTGCGTTTTTCTCTTAACATGTTAGTGGTACATGTTTGTTGTTTGCAACTTCTGTATGTTCCGTATGACTCGCACTTCCCAAAGTAAATATCTGCAACACTTTCATTTCCTTCAACGCCTTCTGTTTTGAAACACGATGCAGGCCCAGGATGAGTGAACTAATTGTCAACTTCGCAGACTAGCCAGCGATCGACCTGATAAGGTAACATTTTACAGTTCAGCAACACTGCTGAAGTTTGCACCACATAACCAGCAGTCATCAACTGATGCAACCCGAGATGGACAATGCAAACTAGCTTGCAGTGTGAAGAGTATACAAGCGCTTATCATGTAAAACGGATGTAATTTCATCAGCGATCGTAATGACGGAAAGCATATCGTTATGAATATGTTTTACTACTCTGATAGCGTACTATGTTACAATATGAAGATGGAATCAGTGGACGAAAATTCACCATCGGTAACACCGTCAGCATCGCCAACAACAACTGACCTCGAAGTGTTTCTACAAGCGTTACAGAAACTATGTTTTTACTGTGAAAATATTTTAATAAAAACTGTAATGCACGCGGACATGAACGTAGGCATTGCATGTTCAGCCCAGCATGCGAGACGTACCACTGCGGTAGCTGCGATGTGGTGTTTACCCGCAGTGATAGTCTGTGTAGACATAACAAAGATGCGCAAAGGCAATGTTCGTCATTCTTCGGGAAGCGAGTGCAAGTATTGCGACAAGATATTCACTAACAGCTCCATTGTCAAACGACATTAAGACAGTAACTGCGCATTTGCCATCGCCTGCAAGACCTCCCCAGGTGATAATTGCAGTGTGATTATGTGAATAAGTGTGGCTTGAATGCTCATAACAGGAATTTTTCTACAAAAACCGGCACCATAATTGTTTTGCTCGAATTAATAATAAGTTGAGCGCGTTTCAAATATTATTATGTATTCTTTTTTATGTCAAGTCTGCAAAATAAAGGTAAAGCGTATAAATTACTACTGTGTTATTCATTTATTTTAACACACGCTAATATTTGTTTCACCTCCATAGTACAGATCATAAACATTTCCCCATCACTAGGAAAATATTACTAGATTTTGTCTATACCTGAAAGAGAATTATTTTTTTTAATATTTCGTGTATCGTACTCAGGTCTCTATAAACTATACCTCACCTTAGGTGATCGTTTAATTCTATATATCTGCCACATTTAAGCACGTATGCAGGCAGAAATCACATTAAAATATAATCGGGTATATGAAAAATATGCACATACAAATTATAACACCACAATTACAATGCACATGTCAATCACTCTCATTCACCATCTTACCTTCACCATCGTCGTTTGATAGCGTACTCCTTAGGTGCATAGCAAATATAATGGGAAGGTTACCTGACAAGTGTAAGGTAATATTCGTAAACGTGTGTGAGAAACATAGTTTTCCTTACGGGTAAGGTAAAATTACCACACATTGGCGTAAATTTCACTTACATGGTAGTGGAAAATCCCATACGTGAATGGGAAAATTACGTTAGGACGTATGGATCTCCTCGTCTATTTGACTACTATTTGATAATTGGGTGTTATTTATTTTTTACCTTAAAATTAATTTTTGTTGTTTAGTCATAGAGTGCCCAACATGACCCTTTATATGTAATGTATAATTACCGCACTCTAGAGTAAAACTCACGTACGTAGCGGTGGAAAATCCCATAAATGGATGGGAAGATTACCTTACGACGTGTGCATCTCTTCAGCATTATATCAACAGCAAAGTGGCAGTAAGGCCGGAAGAAACAATGCTGTAGCACTCTAATACTTACTAAAGCTGCCACGCTGTCGTCGAGGTGTACTGGATAGCGCATCGGCATATGTTGATAAATGACCATGGTTGGCGTCGACCCACCAGCAAGTGTCGAGGATTTTAAAGTTGATGTTTCGCTTACTATTCGTTGAGGGATATAGGCAAGTAAAAAAATTAACATTGCTAACATTCTGGGGCATTTCTAAATATAATTTTATTATACAATATAGTTCATATTCCCTAACTTATATGGGATTTTTCTTTACTTGAATGGGATTCCCACCCCACCCCCCCTACTTTTGTTAGGTACTTCTTCCGTACGATTAGAGAATAGTACATTATTTTTCATGGAAATTAACTCTACATAAACGCAAAATGCGCCGCGAACACGATGTCGTATCGAATCTCCGCTATAAAAAATACTTTATAGTTTCACACACTATTTACCACATGTGATAATTGGAAGACGCATTACATGACTTGTATAGGCCGTTTACGGTAAAGTGAGCAGTTTTTAAGGCTCTTTCAAAATGCACTAAACCCTAATAAATATATTTTATTGCAGCCTCAGACGTTAACTTTTGAAAAAGGTGAAATGTATACACTCTGTTTATTAGTCATATTGCAGTGTTTATATTAAAAAGTGGCGGAAAGTTAGAAATTAGTCGAATGGAAAATTTTAGCAGGGAATTAAAAAGTGCTCACTTTACTGGAAACAGACTATAAAGGCTGTGCTCCTTTGCGTGCCACTAAACATCATGCATTTAAACCATTAGTCATGCAAAAGACGACGCTGCTACATATTGAAGAACAGATTTTAATGATAAATATAAATATAAATAGTTATGAACACCTACCAACCGATGCATATTGTGCTAGCGACGAACGATGTACGTTATGTTAGCTCAAATAATTACGGTCGCGAAGCACCTGAGCGATAGGTTCGACACTGCTACGCACTGATGCCAGCACATATTACAAAGGAAAATAGTTATACTCAAATACCAACCAACGCGTATTGCACAAGCGAGGAGCACAGTACATTGTATGAGTCGTTGCTAGAAAAGAGCATGTGTCCTAACAGTGGATGTAAGCTATCTTTCTGCGCCTTCACAATAAATTCAGTCTGTAGAACATAACATGTGATACATTTACAATGAAGTGCCTTTAAAATGGCATTGTAAAATCGAACAGAAGGAAAATTTTACTTATGAGATATCATTGTTTGCGTTTTATTATTTCATAAGAGTTTTAATTCATATCTCCTCAATCGTTTTCAGAAAAGCATTTTTCTCTGCAAATACATTTCAGTTACAGTACGTCCACTTCAACTGATATAAAAAGGGGGAATTGATTAGAACTGAGAAGTCCGTTCAGTATATTTACAAGTTGAAAATACATTTACCGTAATTTAAAAATTAAAGCTTCACGTATTTACCATTTTACAGTGGAACTGTAATAAAATATGCATATTAATTTGACATACAGCGTAACATTTAATCAAAATATGCATTTATTAAACATTGTAGTGATTTCTGGTGTTAATGGTTAAGGAGTCCCACTTCAAAGCGTAAATAATAATAAATGATAGAATTAAACTAGGTTCCTTATCATTTTCAAATGAATAAATTGTACTAAAAGTTACAAAATTGCATGTCAGTACTTCGGGGAAACATTCCTCACATATAGAGGACGAAAAAAAATGTTATATGAGCATTGGTTCGCAAACACATCGTTTCTTCACTACAGCCCGTAATACATAATGTATAGTGTATGGCCCGCGGGCTGGATCATGTTACTGTGGAACACCATCACAGCTGTAATTGGCAGCCCCATATCAGCCCCCAAGGAGCCCTTGTTTGAATCCACTAGTCCTTTATTTGTGGGGACATTTAAAGGTACGCGTGTATGCAACCCCAGTGGAAGATGTGGGTCCCTCCGTAACCATATTTTGGCGGGTTGCGAAACAATCAGGAAAACTCCAGGAATTCATGAAATAATCTAGGTGTCCATGTAATGGCGGGTTGATGCATGTGTTTGTGATGATGGAGGGCATTTTGAACATTTCCTTTAGTGCCGACGATAAACTTTCACACATGTGTAACTAATTCCTGTGCAGTTCCTACTGATCTAGGTGTAGTGTCATAGTGTGAAGTGTCGTGTATCATGCAAACGAACAATGCAATGGCATTTCATAGTAACGTGATCCATCCCATGGGCCATACACTGTACGTTATGTATTATGGGCTGTTGTGAAGAAACTAAGTGGATGCGGCCGTATGTTCGTATAACACTTTTTCATACTCCATACGTGAGGAATGTTTCCCCGAAGTATTGACATGCAATTTTGCAACATTCTGTATGTGTGTAAAAAATAACTTCCCATTGTATGACTCCCGAATTTTATGTGTGGAATAACTTTCTCTTCCAAGGTTCGCCGTTTTTCACAATCAGACATCTGGAGAGTGTACGCTAACGTTCGAACCAGCCAAAGACGTCCTTGGAAAATGGAGCTGCTTCTTCAGGTCGAAATCAGCAATTTCGCAAATAGGAATTTTAACCGCACAGATGTTCCTTGTCGGGAATGATCAAGGTAATGCATTTTCAATTACAGCAAATACTTCTTTGTTAAGAAAGAATATCAGTTAACATGCTGTAATGTTTTCTTATTAAGCCACACACAAAATATCCATACTTACAGTAAATGCAGAGTGTCATATGGGAAATGTCTACGAGTCATTTTAAAAGAAAAATATTATGTAATCACGTTGCACTCTGTGACTGTGTTTGTATATGTTTCCTGTGGCGCTGCGTTTTGTGAGTTTCATACCAACCGTCATAATTGGGCATGTTTCCCTTTAGTGTATTCCATCCGAATTACTGACCAATATAGGTACATAAGCAATCTCCTAATTCATCACCTATTAAATGCCTATGAGCACAAGGGGCCGTAAACTTCTTCCTGCTAATTATATTTTTGAGGTACTGCATGGACTCCCTCTTCCTATTGCCACCCTTCCCGGCCACACGGATTGAAAATCGTATATTCGGTTATCGATAAATTGGTTTCAATAAATTATAGACACTCATTTGCGTTAAAATATTCTCACTCTGTAAAAATCACACAGTAACCTGAAAGTTAAAGAATAGGCACTTCAGTAGATCCTATAAAAAAAGTTTCACACGCATATGTGTCGTAATAGGGCGCTCCTATCGTCATTCGTTTAGCGTATATAAACAGTCTTCAGAACAGAGCACGTGATGTAACAGGCACGATGATTGTCAGGCGTGATTAATGAGCAATAGGAATGCTGAGAAGACGTACGAGACAACCCTGCGAGAAACTGACGGAGTTTTAAATAGGCCAAGTAACATTGTAGTGCGAGCCAGAGTGGACGGACCTCGGAATCCGAATAGCTAGATATATGGGCTATTCGAATTTCATAGTTAGTTTGCACTGTATGCAATAGGCACATGGAAGTACCAACACACGGCGGATCTTTTATGGACGAGAACGTCAGGCCACCAGAAGGGAAGACCATATGATTGGCAGACAGGCTAGGGCAGGGTAAGTGGCTTTTTCGTCCACCATCGAGCGACGTGTTTCAGCTTTACTATAATGCCGTATCTCTAACAGAAAACATTTTCCAGCCGAACAGCACACGTAAAAATGCTATTCCGACAATCTTCGCTTGTTCTGACGTTAACGTCTCAAAATAGTCATGCTCTTTTGTAGTGGAGTTAACACCGAACAATAAGGAATGGTATGGACTAGAGAATCATTGAGTAAGCGAAGAAACACGATTTTATTTGGGAACGGATAGACACTTTTTTCAGAATTTGGACGTTCGCAGGTAACCTCTGCAATCCTTGCATCATTTTGAACTGCCAACTCTCCCGTATTATACGAGATTTTCCATATTTCGGGGTGGAATGAATTATTCCGTGTGTACATAAGGTGAGACGTCATATATCCCGTATATCCGGCATCTTCGAAAGTAAATTGTATAAACACAGGGTCATTAATTTACTGCTTCCGCGATTACAGGTACGTTTGCTCTGATGTCCTGTCCTTACGGTCACAGAGACATAGTTATAATTTATGCAAATATTGCATTCGTAATCAAGTGAGTTCGTGAATGTAACGCTTGCAGAGGTGTGTTCACTATTTTTAATTGTAACGTGAGTCGGTGTCGTCTGTTTTAAAGCCGATTAAATCAGAAATTCATGCCGTACTGAATTATGACATTAGTAGGAAATAGATGGTTGATGCGCAACGGGATCTGGGATCGGAGCCGGAGCCAAGGGAGCCGCCATATTATGTCTCCCCAACCGCCATCTTGGATGTAATTTTCCTTTTACCCCTGACGTGTGACATTTGACCTTGACATTTTACCACCAAAAATGCAAGACACTCTACAAAATCCCAAAAAATCCTCAAAAAATTCCAAATAATAATTTAAAAAAATGGGAAAAATGTATTATTAACAATTATAATAAAACTATTTAAAAAGGATCCCCAGAAATTTCCAATTTTACCCGGAGCATGCAAGAGGGACTCATGTCTCCGGCGAGGTGGAACAGTTACTCCGAGCCAGAAGAGTTGGACTAAGGCCCTTTGTCTTTTGACCTTGACTTTAAACTTTGGCCCAAAAAATACCAAAAATTAAAAAAAAAAAATTCAAAATCACAAAATTTCAAATATCCCCAAAAAAATGTTAACAAATTATTTAAAAAATCAATATCCATAACTGTTGAAACATCATTATAAATTATTTTTAAAATACTTAAATTTCCAGAGGTTACTCCTCGCCCATACCCATTGCACCATCTTGATAGACGACCACCAACCTGGTAGACGTCACCCATCCACCTTTATTGGAAGTCAGTGACCATGACCTTGACACCATGACCTTGAATGACCTTTAAAACCAAAACTAGAGAAAAATGCACAAACGTCAAGAAGCATATTACATTTCATACTACCACCATATTATATGTAGAATACCTCGACCTGGACCCCATAACCATGAATGACATTGAAACACAAAATTTAGAAAAATACATAAATGGCGAAAAGCATATGATGTTACTCACTACTACCACCATATAAGATGCAAATTACCTCGACCTTGACTCCATGAACTTGAATGACCTTTAAATCCAAGACTGGAGAAAAAATCTATATAACTTAGTAAGCATAATAGCTTACTGACTGCTACCACCATATTGGATGCAGGCTACCACGACCTTAACCCCATAATGTTGAATGACCTTGGAATCCAAAACTCGAGAAAAATTACAATACAGTAAGCAAGCATATTACATTACATACAATTAAAACAATATTAGATATATGCATGTATCCTTGACCTTGACCCCATGACAATGATTTACCTTAAAACAAAAACCTGAGAAAAGTCCATAAAAATCAACAAGCATATTCTGTTACTAACAATCACCACCAACCTGGATCCAGGTGAAGACCTTCGAACATAACCTGGTGACCTTTTACATTGAAACCAAAAATGTCCAAAAATGTATAAAATTTAATGAAATAATTGTTCTATCATTAACCGTTCGATCAAGTTTTACCAATCCTCCACATCAATCACAATCAGCACCGCATCAGTGCAACAATCAGCAATGAAATCAGCACCACAATCAGCACCGCAATGCTCCACCTCAATCGCAATCTTTTCACCAATTCTCCTCAATCCTCCTCATTATTCCTCAATTCCCCTCAATCCTCACCACCAATCCTCCTAGACCTCAATCCTTCTCAATCCTCACCAATTCTCCTCAATCCTCTTTAATTCTCCTCAATCCTCCTCAGACTATAGAAATGCTTGGGTTTGAGGTCTGCCTCTACACATACAAATAAGAGAAACTATTAACCTACTGCCTCCAAAATTTATACATGTCGACAGAATTAATTTGTGTGTGTGTGTGCAATCAACTATGCATGCATTTTTATACTAAAGTATCAATTGTCATTCTATATGCACATCTTTACGCTAATATTCGAGTGTTCATAGCATCACTTTAAACTTGTGAGGGATAAAGTATACTACAAAAAAGCAACTATTATTTGATTATAATAATTTATTACTATTGTGTAATTACAACTTCAGAAGAAAGCAGTTCATCACATCATCATCTGATACAACCCCGATTCTTAAGTTATCTAATGATCGCAACTACCTCTTTCAGTTCGAGTAATCCCCACCTGTTTGCAGCTCAATCAAATATTTAAGTCTGCCTACAAGTTTATTGGGATCTTCGGTAAACATAGTCAGTATACTCTGCGTCTTATGAATTAATCAAATCATTTGCCGAAGGAAACTCATTGAGAAAATGTGTGGGATCGTCAAGGGAATCATCATCGTCTTCAACACTATCACTATCGTCATGGTCATCATCAATGCTGTCTTCATGACCGTCTTCACTTCCTACTTCGTTCTCAATATCAATCTTTACTTTACTTTGTAGCACGAGTTGTATGTTCATCAGTATTTAGAGCTGATGGTCGTTTATTTCGAAGTTTGTCTACATCACTTCAACATCTTGCAAGTGTAAGTTCCGCACTAACTGACTGTACTACACTCATTCTGTCATTAGAAATAACAGTCTCGTCATAATCGTCTACGAAACAGCACCCGTCAATGTATTAAGAGGTATTGGCGGCATCACTTTCTGGCTCCCAGTAGACGAACCCTTGCAGATCTCTGTATGTTACTTCATTGTATCACCTTGCACAAACTGCACTGGATTATTTCGTAATGCTTCATCGTGCGAAACGGACTCTTTGTACAGGTCGCTCTCACATGCCGAAAAGCATTTCGACCATAGGTGAAATCTCAATCGCAGAATCGACACTGACGGCAACCAGATAGCGATGATGCAGGTCGCGGCTCCATGTTAGTTGAGGTCAATGGCAGGTCTAAGTCAACTGTATTTTTATACATAAATAGAGTTATGTATTCTACAGTAAAGAGCCAAGCTTGTCATCACAAAATAACTTCCTCCATAAAATTGATATGTAAAAGATATGGGAGCACTCTGAGAAAACCCAAGTACTCATTCACCCCATAAGAAAACACGCAGGTACGTACATAACAATATGCTATTTAAATATGCTTGTAGGCATATGTATATATCTATGTATATATATTTAAAAATAATTTTATATTCCTGTATTTATATACACATGATTATGCACAAGATATACTGAAAAAAGTTATATATTTTTATACTTATACATATAAATAGTTATTTACATAATTATGTATAAGATAAATTGAAAATATTATTATATTTAAACCTACATACTTATATATGTATATGTACATAATTATATACATATTCCTGTACATTATTATGTATAAGATAAATTGTAAATAATTTTACATTTTGATATTTATATAACTGTACTATACATAATTATAAATGAGATAAATTAAATGCAATTTTATATTTATATATTTAATATTCATACATAATTATGTATATTCTTATCATATATATTCCTGTCATATATGTTTATATATGTCATAGAATTGTTATATGTTTATATATGTTTGTAGTACCTGCAGGTTTTCTTCTGGGGCGAATGAGTATTTGGGTTTTGTCAGAATGCTCCCACATTTCTTACATATACATTTTATGGTGGCAGTTCTTTTGTGAGATAAGCTAGTCTCTTTACTGTAAAAATATTACTGCATTTATGTAGAAAAAAATGTCAGTTGACGTTCTGACACCACGGAGTGAACATCGATTTGGAAGCACTCTTTCGTCATACCACGAAGCTGAATTGCGAATATGAAGGTATTCCATTGACCTCAACTAACATGGAGCCGCGACCTGCATCATCGCTACCTGGTTGTAGTCAGTGACGACTCTGCGATCGACTATTCACATACAGTAAAAATGCTAGTCGGCATGAGAGAACGGCCTGTACGAAGAGTCCTTTTCGCACGATGAAGCACTACTACATTTGTCCGATGCAGTTTGTGCAAGGTGATACAATGAAGGAACATACTGAGGCCTGCAAGGGTTCGTCTACTGGGAGCCAGCAAGCGATGTCGCCAATATCTTCTAATGCATCGATGGGTACTCTTTTCGCATACGATTATGACGAGACAGTTATTGCTAAAGACAGAATGAGTGCAGTACAGTGGGTTCGTTCAGAACGTACACTTGCAAGACATTCGCGTTAAGTCGCCAACTTCAAAATAAACGACCATCTGCCCTAAATACAGATGAAAATACAACTCGTGCTACAAAGGAAAGTAAACTTTGATATTGAGGACGAAGCATGAAGTGAAGACTAACATGAAGCCAGCATTGTTGATGACTATGACGACAGTGATAATGTTGAAAACGGTGATGATTCTCTCGACAATCCCACATATTTTCTCAGTAAGTTTCCTTCGACAAGTGATTTTAAGAAACCAGAATACGCCGAGTATACTGACTATATGTTTACTGAAGATCCCCACAAACTTTTAGAAAGACTTAGATATTTGATTGAGCTGCAAAGAGGCGGGGATTACTCGAACGTGACAGAGGTAGTTGTTATCATTAGAGAACTTACGAATCAGAGTGATATCAGAGGATGATGTGATGAACTGCTTTATTCCGAAATTATAATTATAAAATAATATAAAATAATTGTTATTAGATAATGTTTTGTGTCGTATCCCTTTATCCCTCACAAATTTAAAGTGGTGCTATGAGCACTCGACTTTGAACGTAAAGATTTGCATATAGAATGATAATAAAGACTCTAGTATAAAAATTCATCGATAGTTGATTACACACACACACATTAATTCTGTCGACATGCATAAGTTTTGGAGACAGCAGGTGAATAGTTTTTCTCATATGTATGTATAGAGTCAGACAACAAACCTGTGGATTTCTAGATACTGAGGAGGATTGAGGAGGGTTGGTGAGGATTGAGAAGGATTGAGAAGGATTGGTGAGGAAGATTGAGAAGGATTGAGCAGAATTGAGAAGGATTGATGAAAAGATTGCGATTGAGGTGGAGGATTGTGGTGCTGATTGTTATTGATGCAGAGGATTGCTACAGATTGATGGGAAGATTAAGATTGATGTGGATGATTGCTAAATATTGAGTTAATGGTTTATGATAGAACATGTCTTTCGTTATTTTTTATATATTTTTTGGAAATTTTTGGCTTAAAGGTCAGAGGTCGCCAGCTTATGGTCGAAGGTCACTGTCACCTGGATCTAAGATAGTGGTGATATTCAGTAACGTAATATGCTTGCTAACTTTGAGTGATTATTTCTCGATTTTTGTTTTTATGGTCATTCAAGGTCATGGGGTCAAGGTAAAGGTTACCTGCATCTAATATTGTGGTAATAGTCTGTGATGTAATATACTTGTTGACTTATATGTGATTTTGCTCGAGTTTTAGTTTTAAGGTCATTCAAGTTCATGTGGTAAAGTTTGAGGTAGCCTGCATCCAATATAGCGATAGCAGTCTGTAATGTATCATGCTTGATGAGTTTTCTAGATTTTTTCTCGAGTTATAGTTTTCAAGGCCATTCAATGTCACTAGGTGAAGGTCGAGGCAATGTGCTTCTTATATGATTGTAGTAGTGTGTAACATCACATGCTTGTTGCCATTTATGCATTTTTCTCAATTTTTTCTTTTCAATCTCGTTCATGGTCATGGGGTCAAGGTCGAGGTAGTGAGCTTCTAATAAGGTGGTAGTAGTCTGTAATGTAAAATGCTTGTTGACTTTTATGTAATTTGCTCCAGTTTTTTGGTCATTCAATGTCATGGAGTCAAGATAATGGTCACTGGCTTCCAATATGGTGGATGGGTGACATCTAAAATATGGTGGTCACTTACCAAAATGTTGGAATGGGTATGGTTGAGGGTTGACCCCTGAAAATTAAGAATTTGAAATACTTTTTATAATTAGTTAATTAATTAATTTTTTTTTTAATTTTTTGGGGATTTTTTTGTATTTTTCGACTTTTTAAAAATTTTTTTTTTGCATTTTTGATTTTTTGGGTCAAAGGTCCTGAGTCCAGCTCTTCTTACTTGGAGACACTGATCAACCTCGCCGGAGTCACGAGTCCCTCTCGCCTGCTCCTGGAAAAATTGTAAATTTCTGGGAATCATGTTCTGATAATTTTCATATAATTTGTAATACATATTTAATAATACATTTTTTGGAATTTTTTTAGAATTATTTGGAATTTTTTGGAGTTGTTTGAGGATTCTATGGGATTTTGTAGGAGTTTTTGCATTTTTTGGGGATAAAGGTCAAGGTCAAAGGTCACGTATCAGAGGCAAAAGGTCAATAACACCCAAGATGGCGGTCGGGTAACGTAACAATATGGCGGCTCCCTCGCTTGGGCTCCGAACCCAGATCCCGTTGCGCAACAACCATCTATTTCCTACTACTCATGACTACAGTTGCAACTAATGTTTTGTTGTTTATGTTCAAAGGAATGTTTACTATGTTTAAAACTGACTTTTGCTCGTTACAAGTATTATTTTTAACTGTTCTTTTTTTAAAACACTTTTCCTTGCTTATTCCATTCGGGGCAGATGTCTTGTGAGGAGTTGCCAGAAGTGTCCCTTATAAAAAATGGGGAAAAAGTTGATTGCACTAAGTGGTCGTGATAAGAGGGCAATTTATTGCACAGCAGTTCACTGAAGTCATCATGCGATCCCATGCACTACCTTTCCTGGCTTAATAGCCAGGATCTAGTTTCCAATAAGGTAGAGCTCGCTCGCCGAAAGTTCTGGTTTCCCCAAGAATATTTAATTAATATTTCAATAAGCCTGTGGCCTGCATGGTGACTTTGTCAAACATGGGATATCTGTGGGAGTAGGCGTGCCAGTAGATTCCACGTAGAAGTGTTTTTGGGTGTATGTTTAATAAATTTGGGTCAATCTGGAACAGAATATCTTAGCGTTTTAATGGTTCTGTGCCCAATCGCATCGAGCTTGTATCCAAGTACGAGGCAATCCGACGAAGTACTAAAGATGACCTCGTTCTGCGCTGTATTTAGGTAGAACAATTCCTTGATACAATGTTATTGAAAACCATTCATTTGCTTGTTTTTGCCTATACACATGTGTTTCGTTTCAATGAAATCCAATGGTTCCATCTTATTGCGAATTTTTGTGAGTGATGATAGTATTTTCTATTCTGACGATGTGGTTTATGTCCTTATTTACGAAACTCACAACACTTGCTAAATTTGTGTATAATAGAATGATGAATGGTAGATGATTGACTTATTATTAGACCTGTGAATATTCTGTGCATTATTAACAAACACATTTTGTAGACCACTTGCAAATTTAATTGATATAGTTGAGAGTTACAGGAAAAATTTGTAAATGTACGACTGTTACTATGTATTGTTTATACATAAAAATTGGCGGCGATAACGTAATTTGTAATTAAAAACAATATTTTATGTGTCCGTTATCATTTTGATGTGACGGCATGAGTTTTAACTGGCCCAGTTACAAGGCACGCTGAGTGCTATTAGGGCAGTATTCAAAATATTGATGTACGGGACTTTGTGAATATTACATTGTATCTAGGTATTATCTGAATTGCTGTAATTTGCCATATATGTAAGATGCTGTCTTAGGTACGACTCAACCCTTAATTTTCCGCTAATCGTGAGAATTCTCTTATTCAGCATGTCGAGGTTATATCACAATTTTGGCGACGCACGACTTTTACAGAAATCTAGGGAATCAAAACCTTTAAATAGAGTTTTGCTGATAAAATGTGATATTGGCATGGACACTGCATACGTGCATATTAAACGCAGCTTTGGAAAGAAATCTGTAAGATATGTAACAATGAGTTTCCTAGACATTAAAATTTATGTTTTCTGTAGTTTCTTACGATCGTAAGTCTCGGAAATATTTTTCCCCATTTTTTAGTCTCTATAGGTACCGAAGTTTGTTTTATTTAGGCACTAATGTCGTGGGAACGCACAGTAAAAATATACTACACAAAACTTTTATTTCCGATTATGTATTTGTTGAATTTGTACTTTTAAGCCGCAACAGAGCTATTGTAGAACAATATTAGTGTTTTCTTTAAACATATATAGTTTGAGATTCGTCTTTAAATAAACACTACTGTTCGCATGAGTCATCATTTGGGAGGCTGAATATAACTTATTTGCAACACATTCGTAATCTAAAAATGAGATATGTTACAAAAAATAGACCCACGTAACTACGAACCAAGTCAAACTGCATACATAGGTTTATTAATGTGTCTTTTAATTAAAATTATGTTTTCAAAACAACCTCCAGAAAAAATTGTGCGTATTGTCCATTATACTATTCTCTCCCGCTTGATAGAAATATATGTGTAATATCATCTGGAGGACAAACTTTAAAATATTATATACTAATGAAATAAAATAATTAATAGACAAGTCAGTTAAATTCACTCAAAGGCCTTCCCTGTTCAGCTAGTAGATCCGTATTTCGGTAGAAACTTACGCTGGTACAAAGGTTGGAGATTAGTTGGCAAGGTAGGAAATAATTTATGTCAAATTAATTATTTATAGTGGATTATATTTTATATTTATATGAGATAATATTTAATTGTTATGTGTTGTGCGTTCTCAAGAAAATAAACGTTTTAAGAATGGTAGTTTTTAAGAAGTAAGATTCAAAACTTTTAACCTAATATTTATTTCCGATCCGCAAACAGAGGTTTGACAAAAATTTGTTGCATGTACATAAATATAGAATCTACACCCATTTTATTAAATGCTGGCCGAATTTTTGGTTTCCCAGGAAATTAACTTGTATTACTGCTTATAAATCGCTACAGAAAATGTATGAAGCAGTAATGAAGGAGAGGTAAATTTCAACTGAAACAGGCGATACTTACGATGACGGAAACTATTAATTAATTTCTTTTGTAGCTGATGCTGTACGATGTTCGCTTGATTATAATGAACTACTGCACATAAAAAGGACTAATGTTTCAACAAAAAACAGTTATCATTAAGGCACTTAAACGTTTATGTTTTAGTAAGAATAATAATGTTGTGACAAAGTTAATAATTTTAACAATCTACAATATGATATACTACTATAAAGAAAACAAACTTTTGAAATTTTAATGTTAATAAAGCCTCTAAACAACCAAAAGATATAATGCGATAAAAATAACAGGAAGACGAAATATGTTGTGATACTGCGACATTAAAGAAATGTCCAACCAACAGAAGTTTGCACCGACTTGGCGTTGTAAAATGGCAGATAGTAGTAAACTGCAATAACCTCGTAAAATGAAACCACTGTATTAAAATTTTAAAGCATAGTATGAAAACCAAATGTAGCGCAAACCTGCTCTCAAACCTTTGCAAAGAAGTTTACATCTACCAAATATGCATAACGAAAGAGAAGTGCCGATTTTTGTTATGTAGTTACGAATCCCCATAATATGAAACACAGTCACGTATGTTATGTTAGAACAGTTGGTAGTACGTCAAGCACGCAAGGCGCGGGTTTTGATCCCACTTCCGGCCGTCATTTTTTCTCGTTGGTAACATTTATTTTTATGGCAAAGTAACTGTACTTAAAATTATTTTACACCGGAATTTTTTTCAAAGCAAACATAATACAAGAAAATTTTAACACGAATGTTAACATCAATTCAACACAACATTTGTTTTGCTACAACATAATGACCACCTTAATGTTGGCAGAACAGCAATGTGGTGATGATGTTACAAACGTGCTTAGTGGCATTTTTACTGTTGGCACAACATTAGACATTTTCTGTGAGAAATGATATCCTCACATATGAATGTTACATTTTATACTAACAAGCTAAATCATATTGAGTTTTAATGATATTAAGTTATAAAATTTTCCCCGCAATTCATGTTGGAGAAAAAAATGAATTTTTTTTTTTCAGTCCTTCTAAAAACATGTATTGACGAGCAGGAAATATTAAATAGCCAACAAGGGACTAAATTTACTTACAAAATAAGACAATGGTGTCGGCTGCTATGAAAGCAAACAGAGTTAGTGAAGTTTTCCACATCAATTATATGCATTATCACCATATCAATGCACAACTTAATGGTACTTATGTTTTAAAGACAAGATAAATATTCGTATATTGCTCTGAGTTGCAGATTTCGGAATATGTTGATAAAATTCTCACAACTTCCGTTATTCTTATTGTTATTCACTTCTACTTTAAAGTTTCTCGAGGGAAAATGTACAAAGTTATTACATTAATAAACATTGTGAAAATGCATCAATGACTTCTTAAGTAATGACTGATTCTGTGATAAAATATTTAGCATAAGAATCGTGTAACCAATGCAGTAAATGAAACCCGACTAAAAAGAGTGTCCGAAATACATCTATTTAGTTGCCGACAGTAGAAGGCACATGCCGTAGCTGGAACAAGGACTTAGATCTATGGCTCGGTGGCTATAGGTACTCGGCCGCCATGTTGGATTCCCGGACTTCCCGCTCTGTCAATCCGATCACACATATTGTTTCCAGAGTTGACGGCTAGGAGCCCTGGTGTCACTCTTATTCGAGTTAGTTGTGGAGTTGGCCGTTTTACATAATATTTTTAGAAAGGAAAAATATTCAGAGTTCTTACGCACAGAACTAGAGTATGGTTGTTAGGTGAAATGGATGTCGAGTAAAGATGAGAAATGTGTACCTACAATTTATAAAAAAAATACTTAAAACTACTTGATAAATAATTATGCCTATAAGAGAAAAAACTCTTAAAATGTAGTTTTGACTATAATAAAAATACCTAAAATTTATGCAAGTTAAAAATCTGAATAATAAAAAATAAAATACCTAAAAATACAATACGTAAATTAAATACTCAAATAGTAAAATAATTACAAAATATGTAAGTTAAAAATCTAAATAATAAAAAAATATACTGAAATATTATATATAAATAAACATCATACTTAAAATGTAAAACTTAAAAAGAAATGTCTTTAATGAGACACAAGATTTTTATTCGTCTCCAAGCTATATACATCTTATAAACTCTTATCCCGGCGCACTTCACGATAACCGAGCAGTCTGAGGCATTAGTCTGGCGACCCGTGGTTCGGCAGTTCGGTCCCGCACTATTCCAAATGGTATTTTCTTTTCTAAAAAAAAGAAGCTTCCCTAGCGGCCATATATATTACTAATCGAATGAGAGTGACGCCAGTGCTCCTAGCAGCCAACTCTAGAACCTAGTTGTTGGTGTAACGACTAATCGAATGAGAGCGATACCAGCACTCCTAGCAATAGCTGAAGTAAGCAAATATGACAATCGGAAACAAATGACAAACGAATATAAGAGATAAATGAAAAAACCAAGATTGTGTCTTCCAGCAATAACCAACGTTAACAAATATGGGGGGTCGGAAACAAATGACAAACGAAAAATCTATAATAGTGGTCGAACGAATGTATAAACAAATGACAGCCGATGTAAACAAAGATGGCAGTCGAATTAATGTGAGATACAAGGGAGAAAGAGAAAGAAAGCAGAAGGAAGAGGAAGGAAGATAAAGAAAAAATGCAAGATAGAAAATATGGGAGCACTAGGAAAAAACACTCGAAGTGAAAGAAAGGCAACATTGAATGATAGAGCATGAAAAAAACATGACATGAAATAGAATGAAAAATGGGATACTGGGTATTGAAATGGTGGGTTCAAGATGGCAACATATTGGCTACACAAAAATGGCGATTTACTGGCTACCGACATGCCGGAATCTAATATGGTGTTCGAGTGAACAGATTAACAGAGCGGGAAACCGGGAATCCTAGTTAGAAGCTGGCACCTGGCCGAGCCACCGAGCTATTACCTGAAGCCTATGTCCCGATCCGCCATTATCTCTCTACTGCCAAAGTTAGCCGAAATAGCTTCTAAGGCACTGGAAACGTTGGCAAATGGCAGATAAAGTGCTCTGGAATGCAGGGGCTGGGTAAACAGGAGATACCCGAGAAAACCTGCCGACCAACGGCATCGTCCGGCACGATTCCCAAATGTAAATACCGGGAGCTAACCCACCGGGAGGCGAGTAGTTTAACCACTATACCACCGCGGACTCGCCATAAAACTGGAAAGATCTAACGAAGCACATATTTCTGCGATATCTAAAGAGAAAAAGCTATATGATCGTTTATTGTGCACGCACGCGATGCACAATGTTGAAATATTTGCAACAATTTCCGATGCCTCGATTTCGAGTATCTTCGGTAAGGAATCGCTTTCCCTGTTCGAGCTTCTGGGGCCCGACGGCGCGGTATTAGGGCTCTTCCAGATGTGTAACTGTATTTAACCTCCTTGTGCGTGACTCACGTCCCCAGGGAAACTGCAGAACGAGTGCAGGTCGGCGTCTGCAGGGAAGTCGTGAGAGGGCAAGTTATTTCCATCTTCGTAATAGCGTGTCAAGAGTGTCATCCCCCCCCCCCCCTCCACCAAGATCACCGCAAACGGGGAGCCACACCTCGGTTCGAGTTCCCTAACAATGCAGTGTCTCTCCTCAGGTGGGTGGAGTTCTTAAGGTTTATAACTATTTTTAGCCTAATCAGTCCACTTAGCTTAACCTCGCCGTGGCGACAGGTAGACATGACGAACGACCTTTCGCCTGATAATCTAAATCATAGGATGACCAGAGTCTTCAATACATGAAGCAGGATACTTGTCAAATTTATGTTATTATTATAATAAGTATATTTTTAACTTCCAGGTATGATATTTCTGTAAACACATACTAATAATCGATTGAAAAATTGAAAATGATAATACCAATAGACATCTGGATTGAAATAAAAAATATTAAATTTGTAAGTTAACAAACACAATTAGATAATTTTAACTTTTATATTTCTTTGGCATACCCGTAGTTTTCATTTTATTTGAAATATTCTTGTGAAATACTCGATATAGAGCCTGTATTAAATGCAAAGTACCTTTCAGCAGCAGCGAATATCATTTCATTTGAACCTAATCTCTTTCCTGAGAAATTAGATGTGGAATAAGTGCTTGACGCGGCATTATCAAATAATTTAATCGTCACATATTCCACATATAGTGATAATTATGATTTTCCACCATTGGTCATTGAAATAATTTATACTTCAACAATTGCTTCTAAATTACAAAATTAAAATAAAGTTATTGTTTGTGCCATGAGAAACATAAAATTGTGCAATTCATTACAGAACTATGGGGACACAAAATTATATAAAATTTAAGTTATTATTTAAGACTTAAAAGCAGGAATTGTCGCAAGACACTTGGCTAAAGAAGTACATGCCATGATTTTATTTGGTTTCTCGGATCTTGCAGGACAAAGCTTAAAAAAAGGACTGTTCTGCGAAGAGCAGGACGTCTGGTTACCTTAAAATAATGCAGTGTCAACAGAATAAATAGCCCAGAATATACTGTGGCGTATATTTCAGGGTTGCACAACAACAGCCAACTTACTGCATTCCTAGTATTGCCTGGAGAGTTCCTCGTTTGCTACCAAACAAATTTATAACACCTTGGGCAAACTTTGTTAGTGTTATAAGAATGTTAAGAAGAGAGATTTGATTTACATTTCACTTTACGGTCACAATCTAAATTAATTTACAAATAAATTCTCACTGTATGAGGATATATAAATATACATTAGTATATCTTTTTTAAGAATTGGTTTTCCCTTCATAATGGCAATATTACATTATATTATAGATAGTACATTTAGTGCATGGCAGCTCATTTTCAAACGGACAAAAGATTAAAATGAAAGTATTTCATGTTTGTTAGATAAGGACAAAAACCTCGTGCGTTGTATGACACAACTCTATGTATTTTTTCCTCCTATTTGTGCATATTCAGTTAGAGATCTTGCCACATGAATTACGCGAATTATAAATTAATAAATGGATATCTATAAATAGATACTTTAACTAAAATTGTGTTTTCTTTATGACGTTAATAAGTTACTTGAATTGACTATTCTCAGTCGTGACTGGAATTATTTAATTAATAATAAGTGAGTCTATCGAAGCTACAATTCCCAAATTAATAATTAATCAACTCTAGCCTGTAACATGATGCAATAAATACTTTAACGACATTGGTGTTTCATTTATGAAGTTAAGAAACTGCCGGAAACAACTCTTCTAAATCGTTTGATTCAACCGTTTGTTTTTAAGTGAAAATCGGGACTAACTATGCTTCTTTCCCAACTATAGTAAGAACTAACAGTCTAAGAGAAACCGCCCTAACCAGATTCGCACAGAGGTCGGCCCTGTTAATTAAAAAGTATGTAACGTAGTTTTAACACACCGGAGAAAATTTATATTCAATACGTTACAGTTTTGGGCGATGTTCAGAAAACTTTTAAAAATTATAACAAACACTAGCTTATTTACTTTTAATTGTTTGTGTTCCTAATGTAATTCTTCTTTGACAACGATTCTTGAACTTCAATTATGCGCTCTTGTATTAGTATAGTTAATATTGTATCGCATGTGGAATTAGTTATTTCTAACTATGTATAGTAAAAATTTACGAATTTAGACAGCCAAGATTTGATTATTTCAGTATTAAAAATATGTATTAATTAATTCGCGCACAAAGCCATTTGAATACCACACGGCAAAATTACAGTAATCCCGTTTGTAAATAGCTAAAAGCCAATGTATAGTAACATTTTACATTTCGGGTTCCATATTTTGATTAATCAATTTCATTCGCTTACTAATAATTTACTTCTTGCATGCCAACAATTTCAAAGATGTAGTACATTTTAATTCTACCAGAGTAACGTCACCAACAAATCCATAACGTTGGTGCTTCAAGAAGAGGAAAGTTATCGTCCACAAGCAGGTCATATGACTGTGCCATAATGTTGTTTTATTCTGCAAGTTCTACCACTGCAACATCTTTCTCTATTTCCCAAGAATACTGCATTTATAGAGATCCAGGGAGAGATACGAGGGAATTTGATGTGGAATTCATAGTTGGAGTTTAGTTGCATAGTTAAGTTTATTGCCAACTATCGATTTATAACAAAGGTTTACTTAATTTGCAAGGCTTATTTAACTATAAAGTGTAAAACAATTTTTTTATATGACTCATTAAATTGTTTAATAAATTGATATGAATGTTTTATTTAGTCAGTACTGGATGTAAATGTGGCGTACTATATGGGGTATCGTTTCAATCGTCTTTGTGCAAGGAAATTAATTATGAAAATCGAGCGATAAATTGCTCGCATCGGGAAATCAACAATTTAAAAATCTTACTTAAATATTCTGTACTGTTTTTAACATTAAGCCATGGCGGATGCCAATATTCTTATTTCACCTCTTATGCATTAATTCTTCGCTTCTGTTTCATAAATTAGGGTTCAGCGTAATTATTGAGAATTTGTGACTACGTAAAATTAATATTCGAAAGTTTTAAAAATATTTTCGTACTAACATTCATTACGTATTTTTGTAGCTGTAAAAAGGCAAAAACCAACTGGTATTTATAAAGTTTATGTTGTGTCATTTGTAACTAAATTTTTTCGTTGGTAGTTTGGATTTCATATCTGTACTGTAGATTAAGGCAATTAGGAAAACATATATAGTAGCATTTTCTTAATATTTTGCTTCCCAATAATTTTTGTCTCAATAAAGTATTCTGTACAGTGGTTGACGTCGATCTTAACAACAAAGTGGCGAGATTGCGAAACATAGGGTGAAGTGAATAAAATTTATAAATTGCTATTACGTTATTTCGAAGTCTAAGTTTCATTTCATGTAACTGAAAAAGTAGGAAATAGTTCCTCTACTAGTAACTCGGTTTCTCCGGATGGTGTTCTAATTAATTTTTATATAGCGCAAATGAAGAAAGCATGCTAAAATATGAGTGTAATGGCAACTTCACTATTTTCTAGCATGTGAAAGGACATTCTTCATTTTTATCAGTTCACATAATGATGATGTTTATGCTCGGTAAGAGAATGGAACACGTACCGAGTGCGAAGAGCTATGGATAAATCAGCGAATCTTTTACGACTTGACAGTTAAAATGTAAAATTTATTAACAACTAAAGTAAAATGAGAGTTGTAACTTCTGGACACAAAGTGCAAGAGTGGTACAAGTACCCATTAGTTTAACCTGGGAGGAGGTCTCGGAGGTGGGGATACTGATTGGCTATAACCCTTCCAGTGCAATTTCAGGCATTCCCTTACTTTTTACCCACAACCCACTGTGCTGTGATTGGCTGTTGGTTAAGGCAGTGCAATTCTGCTATAAGGGACATTTGGGGCTATACGTGTTCACTCTTCACTGTCCGGCGCATGAATGAGCTCTGACGAGGTTGTAAGGGGAGGGGAGTGACCAACGAGGGCGAGAAGGGGAGAGAGAGACTGAAAGTATTAGAGTCTATTACGGCGTAAGACCTTTCATAAGCATAGTTAGTCATCATTTTCGAACTGTCGAAGCTATAGTCATAAAATTAATATCACATTCATCGTCCCCGATGTCGATGAAAGCAGTAGGGTCAATTATGGCTTATGCCCTTTTATAAGTATAGTTACTCATAATTTCCGAACTGTTGAAGCTATAGTCATCAAATTTATATCATAGGCATCGCCCCCAATCTCAATCAGGGTGGTGGGGCAATAATACCTCAAGCTCTTTTATTAGAATACTTAGGCATGATTTCCGAACTGTTGATTATTTTCCAAACCCCTGGGTTCTGTCGACCAGTTGGTCGATTGGTACTTAGGTCTATTTAAAGATAAGGTATTTAATTTTTTTTATAATTTATTACCCCGAACTCTGACAACTGGTGGGTGGATTGGTATGGACTTCGATCCCCAGACAGGACATTTAAATAGTTATTTGTTGTCCTAACCCTAGGGCTCTGACAACCGGCAGGTGGATTGATACTAGGATCGAGTACCATTCATGATACGTACATCTTATTTGCACACCTGCACAGTGAGACTAATTACACCTACACCCTATGAAAACCAGCTCTCGACTAAGCTCATTGGTATATACAAAAGAGTATTCGTCTCTCAACATCGTTCGACCATTTTGTTCAGGCACTCTATTTACTCACTTGCGTTCTACTGACATATTGGATTCCAAGAGTATTACAAATTGAAGAAAAGTATATTTAATTGGATTAAATAATAGTGCACTTGCCTAATCATATATAACGAATTAGGTAATGGAAATTTACTAAATATATGCTTGCATAATATACCAAGATAGATGCATCTACTCCCTAGGAGTGCCAGCGCTCGATTGAATACTGTTCCACATTAAAAATATTATTTATCAACAATTAGTCCTGTTCGATCGACTACGACGAAACCAGTGCCACCAGACAAGTCAATAAACAACACAGAATCTTTCACACTGCAGCAGGCATGTCCTGGAGACAACTTTCCCCATCAACCACATGACCTCCGCACTCTCCAACATCGCTGCCATGGTAGGCTGGGACCAAGACTGAGATGGCCAACAGGAGATTTCGGTAATTTTCGAAGCAAAAATGGGAAATTCACTCGCATAGGTGAAGGCAATTGCATAGAGAAATGCAGTTGCGCAGAGGAGGGGATATTGATATGTAATTAGATTATAGAACTATATTATGTAATTAGATTATATAATAGCACAATGATGCACTTGCAACACTTATGTAATCAGCAATGAATATTCGCGCACTTGTGTAACATACACATTGCATAAACACCAATTACATACATACACACAACCTATTCTTAAGACAGTCAGCTCGCGAATTACCTGAGATTTTATATACCATTGCTTTCTACCCGGAGGCGATATAATGGAATCCAGTTAGATGTACGACATTACACCATACAAGTCGATGCAAGTGCTTACATGTTCAAGGACATTTTACTTATTTAGTACTTTTTTTACATTTATTCTAGGAAGACAGTGTTATGAATGGCTGACAAGTTCACACATGCTTCTGAAGGAAGCCGTAATTAATTGTTGTCTGCATAAAACACATAAACCATATTTTTCTTGTTTTCTTGTTTTCTTGTTTTCTTCTAGGATGTTAGGCTTGCTCCAGGATAATTGAGTGCTCACTTCATTACACATCAAGAGTTATATATGAAAATATATTCGTGTAACAAATAATAAATATTTAGCAACACTATTTACATATAATGAAATAACTACACACAAGCAGTATGTACGTATCGATTCAAGAACCATGCAGGATAATTACACTTTGTTATTCATTGCGTGATGAAGTAAGTGCTGAACTCTCCCGATGTAAGCCTAACATCCTAGACAAATACAATTTTATTGGTTTCTCAAAGTATGGTTTAGGTGTTTTATTCATTAAAAGGTTGGCCCATTCTGATAACAATTAATCATACCTTTCTTCGGAAGCCTGCGAGAACTTGTCAGCCATCACAACACGGTCTTCTTAGAATAAATCTAAAAAGAATACCAAATAATTAGAATGTCCTTGAACATGTTATGTCTTGCATTGAATTGCATGGTGCAATGCCGTCGTGCATCTGACTGGATTCCATTATATCGCCTCGGGGTAGAAAGCAATATTATAAACAATCTCAGGTAATTCGCGAGCTGACTGTCTGGATAGGATGTATGTGTTATGTAGTTGGTGTTTATGCAACACGTAGGTTACACAAGTGTACGAATATTCATTGTTGATTTCATAAGTGTTGTAAGTGCATCATTGTGCAATTACATAATAGAGTTATATAATCTAATTGCATGCAAAGATTCCCTCCCCTATGCAACTGCATTTCTCTATGCGAATACATTTGCCCTCAAAAACGACCGAAATCGCCTAATGGCCAGCTCAATCTCGGTCCCAGCCTACCGTGGCAGGGGTGTTGGAGAGTGCGAAGGTCATGTTGTTGACGGGGAAAGTTGTATCCAGGACATGCCTGCTGCAGTGTGGAATATTCTCTCTTGTTTGTTCGCTAGTCTGGTCACACTGGTTTCCTTGCTGTACTTTTTAACCTGATGAAGTCTGGTTCATATTTTGCTTGATACATTTCTATATATACGGGTAATGTCACACACTATGCTTGTCGCGTACACAAAACGTCGTCGATTACTTCTAAATTCATACGGAGCATTATTTTTAAATAACTACCTATCCTTATTTATGTTATCACAATCCAAGATGGCAGTCGAACGAATATTAGTAATGCTGGGTAAATCGTGTTTGATATACGGAACTGTCTTCAGTCGAGTGCTGGCGCTCCTAGGTAGCAGATGCATCTCTCGTGGTACATTATGCAAATGCATATTTAGTAAATTCATGAACTATTTCGTTATGCATGATTAGGCAAGTGCGCTATTATTTAAACTATTTATTATTTTTTTAATTTGTAATACTCTTGGAATCCAATATGGCACTCGAACACAGGTGAGTAATTGGAGTGTGCATCTAATTCATCAGACGAAGTTGAGAGACAAATACTTTTTGGTATATACCAATGGGTTTATCGAGAACTGGTTTACATAGGGTGTTGATGTGAAATTAGTCTCATAGCATAGCTGTGCAAATAAAATATATGTATCCTGATTGGGACTCGAACCAAGTATCAATCCACCAGCCAGTTGTCAGAGTCCAAGGGTTAGGACAAAATATAAACATTTAAATGTCCTGTCCAGGAATGGAGGTCCGTACCAATCCATACACCAATTGTCAAAGTTTGGGGGTTAGGAAAAAATAATAAAAATTTGAAATTCCTTGGCCGGGAATCGAACTTGGTACGAATCCACCCACTGGTCGAAAGAGACCAGGGGTTAGGAAAAAATAATCAATAGTTAGGAAATTATAACTAACTATGCTTAAAAAAGGGCTTAAGGCATAATTACCCCTACCACCCTGATTGACATCGGGGGCGATGCTTATGATATGAATCTGATGACTATAACTTCAAGAGTTCGGAAATTATGAGTATCTATGCCTTTAAAAGGGCTAAAGGCATGAATGGCACTAGCAATCTCATCGACATTGGAGATGAAACATATAATATGAATTTGATGACTATAGCTTCAACAGTTCAGGAATTATGAGTAACAATGCTTATAAAATTACTTAAGGAATAATTGACCCTACCACTCTCATAGATGTTGGGGACGGTGCATATGATATGAATTTATGACTATAGCTTTAACAGTTCGGGAATTGTGAGTAACTATACTTATGAATGGCTTAAGGCATAATTGACCCTACCACTCTCATCGACATCGGGGACGATGCAAATTATATGAATTTGATTACAATAGCTTCAACAGATCGGAAATTATGACTAACTATGCTTATAACAGGGCTTAAGGTATAACTCACTCTACCATTGTCAATCTCTCCCCTCCCCTTACACCTTGGTCAGTCTTTCCCCTTCTCTTACAACCTCGTCAGAGCTATTGGGCACCGAACACCGAAGAGTGAATACCTTTAGCCCCAAAGTCCCTTGTGGCAGTATTGCAGTGCCTCAACCTACAGCCAATAATATCATAGCGGGTAGGGTTTATAGGGGTGGGGGAAGCCTGAAGTAACTTTGGAAGGGATAACACCAATTATTATCCCCACCTCCGAGATCTCCTCCCAAATTAATCAAATGGGTACCACTCTTACACTTTGTGTCCAGAACGTACCATGCTCAATCTACTTATATAGCAAATTACACAATTATAATTTTGTGACTTCACTCAATCGTTGCAAAGTTTCACCCTCTGCTTCTTGATGCTATATATCTTGCCTGCTATTATGTTTACCAAGACGAGATCGTTGATTTTAGATTAGTTTCTTTTTTTCTTTAGAAGGACGTTGAACATACAAAGTAGTTAGAGAAAATTAAGAGTCGCTAGTCATCAATCCCTGATTGTAAAAGGTATTGGAATTCAACTCCCAAAATATTGTATGCCAGTTTGCAACTATATGAACAGTAGGAAAGAAACTTCATACAACAGCCGTCATCTAGACAACGTATACGTGGACGAAGTTTGGTTCCCAAGATTGCGTAATTAGAGTAGCCAATAGCCGAATCTATAGTTTTTCATTATACTGATGTGATTTGACTAATGTTACCATGTAGGCAATATAAATGTGACGTTTTTACGATTTGTAACTCATAAAAAGAGCTCAACACAATGTGTGGCAGTGCCGCGACTATACTTAAGGTCGTTTTCCAAATAAACAATTTCGTAACTTAGTAATTAGTTATTTATTGGTTCAATTGGCTCTACGACGATAGTCAATTGCATACCGCGAAGGTACTTTCTGCCGAGCAAAGTTCTAGTCTACAATTCGGCATTTTATAACACACTGCATTTTGATGCGATTATTATTATAAATTATGAAATGAATGGATAAATATTGAAATATAATGCGTGTGTCTACAATTTATTTTTGTTACGTTTATATTTGGATGTATCACATTCCAAAAAGTGTCATTGGTACTAAATTCATGCATCATACAGTTATCTATCTACATATATATGGTTTGGAAACTCAGTGCCAAAAAAAAAACCAAACATAGTTTCATTGCACAAATAGTAACACAAAATCAGTGTAATTATGTCCGGAAACGTATTTTATATAATTTAGTTGTATTCAATGTTGCAGCGTACAGCGCCTGAAGAACAAGGCTGTGTGATTACGCATGTATGATAAGTTGTATAAGAAGAAGCTCTTGATACTGCGTATTTAATAATCTAGTGTCTCGCGTCTAAGACCTATGCAACTTGTCCTACACGCCTTGTTTTGTAGGCGTTGTACGCCGCAATTTTGAACACAATTTTTTGACATATAAATACGTTCCCGGATATAAGTGCGTAGGGCTTTTGTGTAACTACTAGTCCAAAGAAACTATGTCTGGAATTTGGGCACTGAGATTCCGAAAGTTCTGTATAGCTGTTCTATAATGCGAATTCATTAGAAATTAGCATATATGCATAATACGAATCTATATCCGCAGTTTCTTCGTCGCATTGGTTAAAACAAATATTGCCGCGATTTTCGATTTGGCAAAATAGTATTTCATAAGTTTAGTTAAATACTAGAAAAATTAATATTTATCTACCAAACACGTTATAATTTTTTAGACTAAATCGGATCACGTGACCATTTAGCAAACTAAGCGTGCCAACTGAAACACAGCCTTAGTTTTTATGAGGTCCAGAGGAGCACTTTTATAGAACCTAGTTTTTTTTTGTCTTTAATTTTCTGGTATATGTCTTTTACTAAAGGTTTATTGTCGGCAATGAATAGAGCAAATTTAAATATTCAAGGGGTTTTTTTTTTTTTTTTATGTGTACCTAGATAGTGCTTTTCCGCTGATGATTGCTTGAAACATCACTACTGTTATATCGCTATAAAAGTCCTGAAAATTCAGCCGGTATTCGAACTGCGAACAACAAATTGTTATTAGTCAATTTTTGTTTCAAATATCGCTTGCTCAATGTACACTTAATACAAACATTTTTCACTGAGGTGTCTCTTAGGGGTTCTTTCTTGGAGGTCAGTATTTAAAATTATGGATTTGTAATGTTATTGATTTATTCAATATAATATACGGGGAATACAAAAATTCATTAATTAGTCACACCATAGTACATCAATTTCAAAATGTGTTATTTATTTCGCAATGCTAAAAAAAAAAAAAAAAGAAAAAAAAAAAACAACAATTAGTCCCGCAAAGCCAGATGCGCCGATTGTTCGTTAGTGTTAGATATAAAACTTGCTCCGTGTTGTAATTCCTATATTTTGAAAACCACACACGTAAAAAACAACTGAAATAAATTCGCCGCAGCTTCTGACGTTATTCATTAGAACCAAACTTGAAGTTGTCCTTTATATAACTCGACCGCAACAAGTGTGCAGCCGGTGAGGGGAATGGCACCAGTGTTAGCAGCAGGAAGCGAGCAGAAATGCGTGAGGGGTGACCTAGGAAGTAGGAGAAAACCATTACTGTCTTAACTAACGCGCGTACATTAGCATGCATTTACGTATGCAACAGTATCGTGCATACTGCAGACATTCACTGTCCATATAAAATACACGTAAGCTATTTTGTTATATGTAGATCTATTATATATATATATATATATCAGCACACTCACCTTTCATGCGAGGAACTTTGCTGACGCAAGCTAAAGATGATTACAGTAGCCAAATGATAATTGTTTAACATAAATAGCGCAATAATGGTACGTTCACTCTTGCTAGTACTTTTCTATGTTGAATGTCGGAATTGGAAAAAATTAATACAAATAGTTTGCACTTCTAAAACGAGGTTCAAGAGTAGTAGGTCCGACGGGGTTTCAATCCACTGTTGATTAATCGGATTATCAATTTAATATCATTTGATTGATCGGATTACGGATTAATCCGATCTTAATCCGATCAAAAATTTGTTCCTCTAATCTTCATCCGACTAATTTAATGGTATGAAAATTTGATTGATTGATCCAATTAATTTAATTGAATAAATTATTCAATTTTTTAAATATTGAATTTTGTGTGGAATAAAAAATGCATCGTTTGGTGCAAGAGTGTGCTAAGGGTGTTCCTTTTATTTATATTTTTTTTATTTTCTTGTGGGTTGGGGAGAGGTCGTCACTCTCAGAGGTCGGGTGTTGTACTGAGGTGTAATGTATTGGGGAAGGGGAATATATGTGTTGAGGTTGGTGTAAGAATTTGCTAAGGGTCTTAATTTTTTTCATTTTTGTGTTGGAGCGTGATGGTAGGTCCTCACCCTCGGAGGTCTGGCATTGTACTGATGGGGGATGTTTTGGGGAAGGGATGTATATAGCTATTGTGAAATATTTAATGTCACTGAGGAGTTCGTTTACCATCTGGTAGGAAACTGAGAGGTAAGACACGCGCAGCGATATCTGATTATAGACAGATTTAATGGCATATTTAATGGAATTATTAGGAAATACCTAATGAATTAAACAAAAAGAGATGCGAATACGATTTACGCCAGTTTCCTAACCCGTCCTTTATGATAGTAATGCCAAACAAAAGAGATACTCGTGGACAAACAGAAGATATTAAGAAATATTGATGGTCAAATACACGACTGTTTAAAAATCCAATTAAAACGAACACAACTACGTGACTATCCTGGTATCCTAAAGAAATCAATCAACGGACTATTTCCCTACAAAGCCCAGATATCCTGGTGTTATAAAGAATGCAACAAATTAATATAATTACATATACAATGAATTCAAAACATGTACCTTCCAACATTAAATGATTTTAATATACGTCCATTCGGTTGATGTAGAAATGAGTCTAGTGTATGACTTGCGACGAATTAAAAGCTAGGCGAAGTGTGGTTGGGCATAAACTGTTCGACATTAAAATAAGTAAACATTATGTTATTAAAAACTATTTATCCCTGTTTTCGAATTCAGATATTATATTTCCACTGTAAGCTATTAAAAATACTGGACACCGAAAAAATTAAGATTTACAAACAGAAGATAAAGTAGCATTCTGAATTATACCTAAAATGAAGCTAAAAACATAGTTTACGTAAACGTTAAATGTTTGAAATAAAAATTAAAAAAACTTACCCCAATGCCATGTTTTAAAATATTAATATACAATTTCACTTCCCTGGGGGAAATAAAGAAGTCACTCGTTGAAAATAATTCCCTTTCTAGCAAATATTCAAACTTCCATTGAAGACTTGTATCATGTGGAAGTCATCTCGGTATAATTATGACGTAACATAAAAATGGGAATATTACATAATCACGATCTAATATGGAACAATTTAGCACTTAAACACTTCCAGTTAACACGGACAGATAAAAATTTCCAAACAGAAGACAAACTCGCAATTCGCACCATTTATACACATTCTAAATTATACCTGAAACAGAGTCAAACACTTGCCCCATTTCCAAGATTTAAAATAAATTATTTTGTTTTAACACAACTTCCGCCGAAGCTTAGCGAGACTCGAATCGCGTGAAGGTCTTCATACAGAAACACATTATCCAAATGAAGACTATTAAAAAAAAATCACAAGTTTAATATATCTACAAACAATTTAAATAACACATTCCAGACACTTAGTCGAAGAATAATGATAAAAAATTATTTAAAATCAATATTAGAAAAATCGTAAGTGCAGTACATTGGTCCAAACAATTTTAATATAAATTCCATTGAAGCTTAGCGAGATCAGCTTCGGAAATTCGCCGGTCTTGTTAACACAAAGCAGTTGAAATTCTACAAATTCTCATATTTCACACGAAAATTTTTCCAATAATCGATGCATTTAAAAAGAAATTATTTTACTATCACGCATAAAAATAATGAACATATTTCACACTTTATTTTACGAAGACTGTGAGCGAGTTCTTAACCCCAGCCAGATAATTGAAGAAAGCACCTAGCGAGCGCCGCGGGTAGCCATTACAGTTAGGCGTATGGTGAGCGCAAGCTCACTGCTCAAGTACTGTGCATGTGTACTGCTCAAGTAATCATGTGATGATCCGCGACAAGACGCCAATTTAGCGAAAACAGGCGGTGAAGTGATAGTCCATACCAGCCAAGAGCGGAGATGTGTGGAGCGAGCGAGTGTTGACGAATAACTAAGATTGGCACTCCTGACCGTGCATGGGGGTTGGAAGGGGATGCTACTACTCCCCTCCCTCCCCACATCTTTGTTCATTTTTTTCAGCTCTGAAGCAGGACGCTGCTGGAGCAATGACGTCAGTTCTATGTCACGGGGCTTAGGACCACCCTGCCAAAATGTCTTCAAGCGGACATCCTGTCTCGCTCAGGACAAGGGTTGCTACTACCACTGCTATGCCTTTATACATGTTCTGAGCATTCCCTACCTGTAGGAAGCCTGCAGGCTTCACGAAAAACGTCAAACACATTTGCTTTCTGAATAAACACTAAATAAATTTATTTATACAATAAATGCAGATATAGAGATAATGGCATTTCTGTGTGTGTTAAATATCCCGCGAAAATCGCCAGTGTTTGTTAAAACCTATTAACCATATTTTACATATTTCTTTAAACCTCATATACTATCAGTAGAACTATTTATTTCTTTTCGTTTTCTGTTAAGGCATAAAATCGTTTACTCTGTTGCGAATCTCCAAAGTCTTTACTGTGTAAAATATTAACGATTTCGCTGTTATAGGCGATATTCACACAAACTGATTTCACAACGAGATGGATTGCTCGCTGATATGGAATGCGGTCAGACAAAATGATTCGCCAACTGTTGCGAACACACACTCGTTAAACCGAGTGAAAGAAAAATTATGTATTATGTTCACACCCAAATATATTTGGTCATTGAAAACATATCAATTAACCAGGTAATTTTTATTATGTTGATATGTATTTTTCAAGACATACCTGTAAAAAGGCTACACCCATGAATAAATAAGTGTTCTTCACACAAACAATGTGAAAAGTCACAACCCCTGGTTGATAAAGTAATACATTATCTTTTTATTTTTTTGCGAAAACATTAACTCACTCATTCATTTCTCTAAGAAATATTTTTTTTCAAATTTCCAGATCTGCAACATGTTTGTAGGTAAATGAAGCACACATTCAGTTTGAAATATATTTTTAATATATCCCTTTCTACAACAACAATAACATTTATTTACATATGCAAAAAACAATCATTCTTATTTATATAACAGAGTTTCACAAAATTTCTTTATTCATTAAATAGAAATTCAAACATTACACTTTACGTGTTTTATAACATATTTGATTAGGGTGTAGTAAGACGTTGCTCCCACATCGGGGGAACGATGTTGATAACATTTAGTTGATGTCGCAGGCAGACGAAATTGTTACTCTCAAATCTGTGAGAAGTTGTTATTCACAGCGGATTCTAGATGAGGCATTGGCTCGCTGGCTTGTTAGACTTTCAGATTTGATATTTTAAGCCGCTATATGTCAGTTGATTGGCTCACTCTTGATACGGCTGTAAGTTTAATTTACTTGTATATGGTATCGCGCCATTTAACTAGCTCATTGACAGTATTGCAGATGACTGGGCTGAATTTATCATGACACTAAGTGTAGTGTTGCGGAGTAAAAAAAAACTTGGGTATTCTATAATGCCCCACAGGGTAAAGTTGATACTCCATCCGACTGAAAGAAGCGCTGCAGTACAAGAGGTGTAAAGCTGGTGGAGGAAATTTGACACACACATCGTACTGGCATGAGGCAAGGCTCACAGTTCAGCAGATCTACACACATTCTGGGTTCTGTGAAATAGACAATTTACAGATTTACAATTGTATTGAAACCTTACACCAAAAATAAATATTATAGCTGTGTATCAGAGCGAGTGAAAAGATTAGGCGGCTCTCGAAACCGAGGTATTGAGAGCGAATGAGGATGAAGCGAGGCGCATAATGGAGCAGCGCTGAATTACATGCCTTCTTACCACCAGTAAACTTGGGTTACTTAGTGTACGTGCCACTAGCGGTGATTGCCCTGTATTGTGAGTTATGAATGTCCATTTCTGATATCAGTTGTAAATTACACCCACTCCCACTAGCACTAAATTATTCTAGTCTGGTAGTTAACTAAGACTTAATTATTTCATCATAAATTACAACCAACATCGGAAAAAAGCAGGATGTGAGTAGCTTTGCTCTGAAAATAGAAAGTCTTCGTATCGTCTTCCACTGTCGCGGCGGATTTCAAGTACTTAAAAGCTACTGTTACGCTAATTCTAATAGGACGAGGTGTTAACCCTGTCTTTAAATATCCGTGCACCAGTTAGCCTGCCGGCGAACACTGTGGCCAGTATCTCGTATCTGAGATTGGATGATAAACTCTTCACTGACTAAGACGAGTCGCAAATCGAATTACTTTTCATCCCTGAATAAACATATAGACTTTTTTGAGGAAATGCAGTGGGTGGAGCAGGAAATGTTAAGTACTGTGCAGCAGGTGGACTCTGCAGAGCTAACTATGGTGTTTGTGGAGCATGTGGAGCCTATGGAGCATGTGGAGTCTATGGAGCATGTGGAGCAGATTGTGGAACATGTGGAGCAGATTGTGGAGCATATTGTGGAGCATGTGGAGCTGATTGTGGAGCAGAATGTGGAGCAGATTGTGGTGCATGTTGAGGAGGAGAATCAGTGCTGCAAGTTTTACAAAGTATATTTAAAGCATCACTCTGAGAAAACTGCTTCTGGCAGAAATCGCACTGAAACTGTTTTCTTGAATTTTTCATTCCACAGGTCGTTCTTTTATGTCGTTGTAAGTTCCGCAGAACTGTAAATCCTTTACCGCAGAAGCGGCACAGCAAGTATATCATTGCTTCCATACTATTCCAAATCTAGAATGACAATGCAAGGCGCACCCCTTTTATAGACAGTTATAGGCAATTTTAGGAGGTGCAAAATGCGAGCAATAGGTAAATTCTAGGAATTATAAATTAGATTTTATTATTTGTTTTTGAACACGATATGTCGTAATTATATAACGTTTACAGAGTTTTATGTATTACACTGCTTTCAAATTACCAATGTTTATTTAATCAATGTCCTGCACACAACCCTTTACATACAAACACATTTGATTACTAAATCATGTAAAAAAAGGTTATGTAACATTATATTTTAAGATTAAATTATGTGTGGATATTACAATTGATGCATTTGTAAAGTCAATAAAGCACAAAAGTATATTAAACCATTTATTTCGTTACATTTTGCTTATGGAATACATTTTCTCATCATTGGGTGTTTACAAAAACACTTCTTACATAATTTCTTTTCCATTCTTTCCTTGGCAATACAAATACTTGTAGTAATTTCATCTGTTTGATTGTTAACACTTTTTCGTGTATCTGGGTGCGTGCAATATTATACATTCTGGTAAATCAGGAAAAATTTCGTAAAAGTGCGAATACACTCCTTCGATGCTCGCTGGTAGACTTTTATTTCGACACATATGGTATACAGGACATTTTTTCAGATCTGGACAAGATAATAAATCTTTACATTTTTCACCCTCTGAGGGACATAGGATATTTTTGAAATGTAAAAGTCTATCACATATCTCTCCAAAATGATTAATTATTTTATTAGAAAAGTAAGAGTAATTCACACTTGAGTATCCAGGGGTGACAGATATGTAAATACCGGTTGGGTGGAAGAAAGACATGTTTACAGTAGGAATGTCACAAAGAAACTAAAACTATTTTTTTCCGAGACATGTTCAAAAAGGTTTACTCCAATGTGCAAATAACTTACTAATATTCAATTTACACTTTGATTTCTGTATGCACGAGCATGTGACTTCGTTGTCTTCTTGATTCATCTTTACGAAATATTGGATTACATAAAACCAAATACTTTTAATGGTACTAAATTTTATTCGATAGGCCGCAATGTTCTCTCATCCCAAATAGTGCCATATTACTCGTATAATATCTACTATGGACTCAGGAGGAGAATCATCATCTACTTCACCCCAGTCAGTCATCAATGACCAAGTTAGCATTAATTTACCGTTTTTGTCTCCAGAGAAAAATGACGATTTATATCCATATGTTTTACGTAATTGTTTGAATGATGAACAATTGTATTCTTTTTGAATATCTGTTACTTTCCCATTCCACACACGTTCTAAAATACCATTTTGCTCGACTCCATCTACATATATTTCACAATTATTTAAGTACTTCTTGCAAATATCGTCTATATTCTCATACTTCATATATCCATGCTCCCATTTAAAACCATGGTGATGTTTGGTAATCCATATATTGGTTCTTTTGTATTTAGGACTTAGATATTTCCAGTTGAACAGTGATTTGAAGCTTAATACCATTGTGTGTTCTTCCTTATCTGTAATAGCTAATTCTTTAATGATAAATTTATCTGGAGAATGAAATCCCTGCACATTGCAAAACATCTCGACTGAATCATGGTTCGTTGTTTACTGACTCAAGTAATTATCTTTGCCAGCTTATCTCTTACATAATAGCTACCCAATTTATCGTGAATCATCAAAGTGAAAAATTGTGCATTTTCTGGAATGGGTATATTTGCAATTACTTCAATTTGTTCACAGATGACATTATTGGCAATGGTATCATTTTGTTTACTTACATCAAATACAAATAATGCTCCTTTAGTTTTAAATGCTTTGGGTTCTAGTATCGGTGAACTGATTTTGTAATAATATGTTTCCTGAAACTTAGAGTACGTATCGTAGTAAATAAATAATTCCCGTTACCGAAGTTAGTATTAAAATAAATTTAGGGATAAGCTTGACTGTTTAGATATAGTTTAATATTCTTCAGATCACAATTATCGAATAATGATCGATCGACTTTTAAATGGTTTTGTTGGTTTGTTTGAAAACAAATGATAACATGTAATTGTTTTTCTAACAAAAAACTTGATTTCACACTCCACATTATTTTTATGAAGTTGGTATTGTTGGAAAAACCATTAAACACCATGATCTGATAGCAATATCTAGATTCTTCACATTTTGTATATGTTTTAAAAACTTTATATGTTCACCAGTGTTAACTTAAATATATGGCATTAGCCATTCGACAGAGTTTAAATCTAATGTTATACCTGCCTTGTTATTAGATGCATTGTATATATAGCATTCAAATGCATATTATCAAATTGAATAACTAATTCTTGTTTAGATTTTAATATAACGTGTTTATAGTCTCCAGCAAAGCCAAGTACCGTACTTAACGGTATAACATCATATTTTCCACCAGGGTTCATTTGTAGTTAATAATCACTAGAATTGCTCCACCCAGCCATACATCCTGTATAAAGGCAGTTTACACTTTGCGAGAGATCGTTCTTTATTGTGGAAGTAACTTCAACATTTCTTGTTTGAATGATTTCAACACCATTGAGCAGATATGCAATTCTATCGGTTAATTGAAGTATTCTTTTTCTTACTATTTTTGTAGTTACTGGATTACTTGTATTGGCTGTCTTTTTTATTGTTCATCTATACCTTAATCTTGATTTCGACAGTAACATTTAAATATCATGATTTTGTATAGAAATCCTTATTTCAGATATAAACATGTATGGACATGCTCGGAAAGGTTCATACACATGTATTTCTATTTTGGTGGTGGCATCTTCATAGCTTATTGGTTCTTCAACATTAGGTATGTCTAACATTTATATTAACCGTATATCCTAATTCCTTTAAAAACAATATTTTTCCTTGTGTTAACTTGATGGGTAACTTATTTGAAGTGAGCAATTTATATTTGTGTTTACATCTTTTTATAGTTATTTTCTTCGAAATCCATTCCTTAGTGACATACTTCTTAAAATAACTGCCTACTTTACTTATGTATTGACTATTATACACAATACCCATTATGATTGCAATGTGCATGGAATGCAACTGTTTATAAAGATTTTTTAAAAGGTAAAGGAACAGTGATTTCTTCGCTTCTAATATTAATAAGTGTACCATCTTGATCGACAATTTGAACAACTATTTCATTAACCTGATTCACTATTTCTGGAAGATATATCAATGTATTCCATTTTTTAAATTATTTTATATCCCGAAGCCACTACACACATGAATTTATGAAGTGTATTCGTTGCTTTTCCATTCAAATATGAACCACCTACAATATTAACATTTATATGACATACATTTACAGATAATATATTAACCTGTTTTGATGATTCATGCAATTCATTAGCGGCACACTCTCTCCATTCATAACCTAACATATTTGCCATTGAATTGTCTTACTTGAAATCGATATCGATGTTACTGTACATCGCTCTAGTTAACGTATTTGGATTTCCATGTTATTGGAAATATGCATCTTTAGGTAATGCCGCTTAAATGAATGTTTCTAAGTCATTCAGCTCATAAAATACTACCAGTATTACAATCTTGTAGATTTTTTCACCAATGTTGACCATAAATGATTGGTTGTGCATATCAATGTTTGGTATGATGTTGTAAGTAACCAATTCGATTAGACTTATTTGCCATTATCTATCTAACTTTAATGCTGGGAAATATACTGCACGAAATTGCGATGAATTTCCACTTAATATCAACGTAATTGACATATTACTAATATGTTTTAGTATTACACTTACCTATACTTAGATCCTATATATTCAAAAACATAAACATCCACAATTGATTGCATTTGGTAATTGTTATATTTTGTAATTATATCTTTATTGGATGTTTTTTAAACAATTATGTATTTCAATTCAAATGGTAATATATTAATTATTGTATCCATTACACTGCATATTTTTTGATACATTTAGAATGAGCCATTATTTTCAACTGAACATGAACCTGTAACTGAACACTTTTGAAAGCTCTGCTTTTAATCTACTTGAATCTGCATGGGGGGTATTATCCCGCCATATGAAATACACTCATTGGTAAATATGCATAAGACCCTTCGTGCAGTGTCGTCTCATTTCGAAATAATTTAAGTGCCTAAGTTTTAGAGTTAATTTACCTGCAATCTGTACAGTTCATGGCATGGCAAAGTAATCATTTCGGTTATAGATTTATAATAATTTCATCAGCTACATTGTTTTTATTGCTGTTAAAATGTCATTTAATTTGAGCTCTTTTAGACGGACATAGCAGTTTAAAACATAGTGCTAATATTAATATAAGCAAAACACTATATATATATACCCACAGTTATAGTTTTTATGTTAGTATATTATGTAATACTGTGTATAAATTAAGGTTATAAAAAAATGTACATATTCTGGTAATTGTAAATACAAAAGAAAACCTAATCGAACAGAAGCATGGAATCCTTTTACCTCCAAATATACTTTGTCTAATAAGTGGTCCTTCTTCAAGTGGAAAAACTTGTGTTATTATGTCGCTGTTGGAACATCCAAATGGGTTTAATTTTGAAAACGTATATGGGTTTTCTAAAACAATACAACAAGAGAAATATAAACAATTAGGAGCCATTTTGTCATTAATTGAAGGAATGCAATATTTCCCTTTTACTAATAAAGAAGATATTGTGAATTCGAATGAAGCATTACCCAATTCTGTATAAATATTTGACAGCATTTGGTGTGAACTGCATTGTGAAATACAGCAATATTTCAGTTTTGGTAGACATTCAAACGGTGATTGTTTTTATCTATTGCAAAGTTACACACATATTCAAAAACATAATTTGTGCAATAATACAAGTATGATAATTGTGTTAAAATATACAATAGGAATCTACAATATATTTGCTATGATCGTGTTTAGGGCGATATGATATTTACAACATTTAAAGATATGTGTTTTTACTTTTGGAAAAACAAATGTGGTTTTCCGGTCATTATACCAATGCTTCCCCTATATAAAGGCATATATAGGTCTGGATTTAACACATTTTTACTTCCTGGCCAAGAAATGAGTATTTCAAAGATAGGACATAGTGGTAAAAAAACAATCATTACAATAGCTGTTTAACTAAAAATCGCGATGGGAATTGTGATTTGAACAGACATACTGTATATTAAATATTTTGGGTATGGCTGTGAAAGATACTGATGCAGTAAATAAACATTATGTGGAAGTCTTAAAAGCCATTACGCTAAACATATTTAAATTGCAATCTACCGATACCCAAGGGAAGTTATGAAATGAGAATGTTAAAAAAAAGTGGGTGTAATTGTACACATTTTAACTAATATTCGGATTGAGTTGCAGAGTAATGAATTTAGAATAGACGAGCATATAAATGTATTTATTAAAGACTTCGATGCTATGATAAACATAATTTTTCAACACAACTTACATATATGCAAGATAATCTAAGAGAAGTAATTAATGATGTGTTAACTGCTACTATTACAAAACAACTTGAAACACAATTCGAAGAAATGACACAATATATAAGTGATGAATTGATTAATAAAAAAATTGATTTAGTTATATAAACAGATCTGAAAAAAACAAAATAAAGATTAGGAAATATAAATAAATTATTGTATTAATGATTTGAGAGCAAAAACTGTAAGTAAATCTGATACTGTTTTAAGTAAAGTCGATAAGATTGAAAACCACAAATTGCTCGATCTACTGAAGCAATTAGAAAACCAATGACTTAATTTATACATAAATAGTCGGAAGTTAATTGCAACATAATGAAAACATGTCGTACTCTGTTTCGGAATTACATAACATAATATCTGCAGTAAAAGAGAAATATTTACAAACCAAACAAGCCTGTATTGAATGGGATGTTTTAAACAAAGTAATATTTAAATCTTTTAGGAGTAGAATATATACAGTACATTTTGTGTTAAATGTGCCTAATGAAACGCCATTGGAAATTAAATCAGAAGAAGAAAAAGCAAAATCTTTCCCTTTTAACACAACATTATTTAGCTTTAAAACATTGTTCACCTATGCGCAGTACGACATTTGATGTATACCGAAATGGAAACACATGCTATCTGGGATATTCGGAAATTACTTTTTCGCCTGAGAATAGAATTAAAATACATGATTATGTAACTAATGTGAGTGAAGGATTGTTGGAATTATTTTTGTAAAATGTTCCAAATGGATATTCCGACACCAATTTGGAGAAATATAAAGAACTTGTTTGTCTTACAAAAGCAGACATTCGTCCAGGAGATGAAAACCACCCAAAAGTAAATTTATTTAGTGACATTGCCAGAAGTGGAATATATAAAGATGAAATAGGCGATCATTTTTATCCCTTATTTGGAACATTCCTAATGAATTGGCAGATATATTAAAACTTATCATTGCTTCGAGAGAGCCTGGGAATAATTCACATCCAAACGAAATTGTTTATATTATTGAAGAGTTGATGGAAGACGGTTATATTACTAATGAAGTTCAGTAAGAATGCTCAAGAACTTCTGCCCCTGCAAGGATAAGTATTCCCAGAAGAAAAGTTATAATGTGGTTTAAATTATCTTTTTCAAGTCAATTTGTGTGAAATAACATTGCTTTCGAAATACAATAAGGGATACAAATATATTTTAACCATAATATACGTTTATTCAAAATATGGTTGGGGTATACCTGTCAAGAACAAGACTGGGAATCATGTTACCAATGCAGTTAAGATCGTTCTGCAAGAAATAAAACCAAATTTACTCCAAAGGATCCGAGTTTTTTAACACAAATTTCCAGAAATTAATGGCTGATTGTGATAATCGTACCAAAAGGTATTAGGATCTTAATGCCAGTGTGGCGGAAAAACTAAAAAAACCAATCGAACAATTAATATACAGGTAATTCACGTCGAAGGGGACTTAACATTCGGTGGATGTTTTGCCTGAAATACTTAAATTTTTTAATTCATGATATCACCAAACTATCAAGATGGCGCCCAAAAAAGGTTATGGACAATTGTTTGAGAAAATTATATATAATAATCTTGAAATATTTTATGAGTGAAAAAAAAGTTTAAAATTGGTCAATATATGCAAATATCAAACCAGAAAGGCATCTTTGAGATAAAACATATGGTTAATTGGTCTACAAAATAATTTAAATTATATAATTTAGACAATCATATCCCAGAGTGTATTACTTTGGCACCTATGATATACAGCCTACAAAAGGCGGATTTTACGAACACAATTTACAAAAATTTACTTTCCCAAATAAATTTTTTGTTGATAAAATCATTAAAAGGAAATAACATAGGTATTTGGTTCGATGGAGCGGTTTCTCAAAAGCGCACAACTTGTGGGTGAAGAATTAAGATCTTGAAAGATTGTAATACAATGTTTGTAAAATTAAGATACTAAAAACATTTTTAAAAACATATTTGATGTGTTATTTAATTTAATAAACCTACCAAATCAATGGGGTTTGGTTGCAGAAACAATCTGCTTGTTGATTGGATTACTTTTTCATTGGATTAGCATTTGAGCAGTAATCTGTTACATTGTTTACTTTTATTTTTGATGTAATTCATCATGTTTGATTTGTAATTCAATTAGTAAATATGATAGATTCGTTTAATTGGTAATTTTGTTTGATTTGTAATTCAATTAATTGCTTTGATTTATTTTAAATGTGATGCAATTCATTGTGTTTCATTTGTAACTCAATTTGTATTTCATGTTTTTAATTCTGACGTAATTAAAGGCATTTAATGTTACATTTCTTGGAATTGGGGTAAAATTTCATGGGATTTTAGATGCAATTCCATTTAAATGTTATTTGAAACATAATATATTATACTTCTTGGAAAGTGGATAACCTTGGAAGAAAGACTATTTTTACAGATCTTAACTTGCTGATTCAAATTATCTGCTCATGCAAACTGTCTAACTCAGTTTTACAGTTTAAATGTCCGGAGATGAGTTCATCAAACATTCACTCTTGTCCTGCCTACGAACATGTTAGTCGAAGGGTAGTCTGTTGAGTAATACTTTTGGAGCTGCGCTTGTCTTAACTGTGTTTGAAATATGTTCTGTTTTAAATATATGTATGTCATATGAATTTCGTTTTTCCCAGTAAGTTTTGTTTGATAATTTGTTATGTCGATTGCATAAGATACATAGAATAATGTTATTTTTCGGCTATCTCTTTACAATGTAAATAATTTGCTGACAATCGGAATTTATTATCCTACTTATAGTAAACAGATACAAGGGGCTTTTGGAAAATTTGTTGATATGTAGTTAAATTTTACATTTTACAATAACAATAGAAGTAATGTCAACTTGGATTTGTGGTATTTCATTCAAATTGTATCGAAAAGTAGTATTTTTAAATAAAATATGTGTATATTTGTTAAAGGAAACACATTTTATGATAAATATGATGCTGTAACCGAAAAAAAACTTGTATAAGAACTTTATTTACACGTGCATGAAATTTTAGTTATAAGTAAAATTTGAGAGAACTCTAAACGCATAATATGTGTTTCATCTGCTACACATAAATATTTGAATGTTTGAATATGTATGTTTTCTATAGTTGAAACCTGTGACATATGTATCAATTAAAATCAAATTATACGTGTTTAGAAGACAGTGATCTCTCAATTCTTAAAACATAAATTATATATAAAAAGTCTTTGACTCACATCATATTTATATAGTGAAAATATCTCTTGTGTGGATAACTATGGAATTTTAAAAATAATAAGTTTACCAGAGAAAAGAATATACTTTAAACTTACCATTTATTATATATTACCAGATTAAAATTCATTTCATGGAATCTTTTTATTAATGCAAATTCAGTTTTAAATGACCGCGTTAAAGAAATAACTATTCAGTGGGAATTGTTAATTTTTTCTTCATATGCCAACAAATGTTTAAAAAACGCGAGTGTCTGGATTGGAGGCTTTCACAACGGTTGCCAGGATGGGGTCAGTGCTTTGCGCCAGTAGGGTTCAAGATCCTGGTTGGAGGGGAGGTAGGGAGGAGTCATGGTGGACAAAGACACACTTTGGGCAAGCAGTGAGAGGGAGGGGGCTTTCTAATAGTACCTTCCAACCACCCTCGGTGTACAGCCCACAAAGAGGTAATTTTTAGTTTATCCACATCCCTTCACTTGAATACACTGTAGAGCTCTGGAGTTCTAAAAAAACAGTGCCCCTGGAGGCCATTTCCAGAACCAATATGGCAGTGATGCGCTAGCCAAATATGCGATGGCGACTAATCGAACGAGACCGACACCAACGCTCCTAGTGCTTACGCCAGAACCAAAATGGTGGTGCCCCTAGTGGCCAAAGCCCGAACTAAGGGGGAAAGTAATGACAAACGAAAACACCAAAATAGCAGCCTTCAGTAGTAGCCAATGTAAACAAAGAAGAAGAGAGAAAGAGAGAATGTGAGAAAAGGAAAGAAGAGAGAATGAGAGAATGGAAGAGAAAGGAAAGAAGAAGGTAGAAGGAAAGTAAGAAAGAGAAACAAAAAAAGAAACAAAGAATGCAAAAGAGAAAAAAATGAGAGCACTCGGAGAAAACCCTGGGAATGCAAGGGCATTAAAAATTACATACTGGTTACAAAAATGGCAGTCCAAGATGGTGGCATACTGGCTACAAAGATGACATTCCAATATGGTGGCATACTGGCTTCAAATATGGCGACATACTGGCTAGCAACATGGCGGATTCCAAAATGGTGGCCACATGACCAAAAAGAAAGAGCGGGAAGTTCGGGATCCAACATGGCGGCTGTGTGACTTTGGCGAGACCTCATCCAACCTCATATCCTGATCCTCCTGCCAAAGCCATTTGTTCACGAAGTATCCATAAACCACATCTTATACTTTTTTTAATATTTCATTGTGCCACATTGGCCGCAGATGTTGGATCACAAACTCTTACCCAACAACCTTTCCTACCTTACACAGAGAACTTAGGCTAGAGGAAGGTTTCATTAAGCATCATCATCGAAAATGATATCAGCTGAATAGGTTCTTCTTAAATATTCTTAAACTGGTATACAATTCACCTTGTCCAAAACAGATTGATTTTGGGAAAAGGGGATTTAACAATGGGTAAATTATAACATTACCATCATTTCGATTTTTTTTCAACTTTTAATTACTCTTTTCAGAAAAGTTTGCTTTTAACAATTATCCTCAGAAATGTATACAATATCAATTTCTCCAAACAGATCAAAATTGATAACAATATTAACTCCCAGGTAATTTTTTCTCTCATCAATATTTCCCTTTCAACTTAAAAAACAATCTCAAATATACACCGGTTCCTAACTACTAGGTGCAATAGCTTCATACTATACATTTTTTATTGAAATTTATAGTTCCAATACCAAACTCAAAATTATAGTGGTAAATATTTACTTAACAATTTTTATTTCTGAACTTCGATATCACAGCTTCCAGTATCCTTATGTTCTGTAGCATATGTTTTCTATTAAGTACATTTATAAATAACTGTTTTAAAACCTTCTTTAACTCCACTATCACTATTTTTCCTAAATATATCTGAAGATATATAATTTGATCCCTAGGACCAGCCTAGATCCTTTAAAAGTGTAAATATAAAAAAATATTTTAGGTTATTTATTTTCCTTTCACCTTGCAGGGCGAATCACAAAAAAAAAACCTTCAATTAAAAGCCCACCTTTTACATAAAAAAACTTTATTTTTGAAGAGAAGCGCGCACTGGCGTAATGGTGTCTTGATTTTAACTTTTAATCTCACAGGGAATCACAAATATCTCCCCGAATAACTTTCCTAAACAGACAGTGGGAAAACACGAAAATGTTGTCATACACCACCTTCCCATTTGAACATACACAAAGTATCTCCACACAGTCACCTCTTTCACTTTCAGATAGAGAGAGGACCTGAGGATATATTCCCCACCGATACCGAAGTACAGGCTGTACCTCCTCACTACCACCACATGCACACGCAATCAAAACAACTCCGACACTTTTTTTGGTGGTGGAACAGGCCAGGGATATTATCCCTAACACTGTGGTATTCCTCTCTTTTACCAAAGAATCCCACACCATTCAAACAACACAACCTGTGGAGAGGTATGCCAAATATATTCTCTCTACCACTAGGGCTACCTGTCCTCCACCCCAAGTATTCCACATTCAAACATACACACCTCACATACCTCACTCCACACCTTTTTCCCCAAATGTAAAAAAATAAGTCAACACAGTCCCAAATCTCGTCGCCTTCTTCCGTGTTGTCCAAAAATTCCTGATCCACTTCTCCCGAAAATTCGTATATCACAAAGGAAAACGACGGGGCAGCAATGCCACAAACCACAGTAACACAGCTAATTTCCAGCTCACATCAAAATCCTTGATTCTCCTAATTCATAAATACAGAGCTCCCATAGCCTGTCTTCTCCATCTCTTCACGAAGTGAAAACCACAATTTCGGACCTCACAGGGACTATCGTTCTCCTTCTTTCTTCCACAATGCATTCCCAAAGAATGTTCCCTTTCGCGCATCACCAGAGCCTATGTTCTTTAGTTGAGAAACAAATATCATAGCCCCACATAAGCAAAATATGGCTAAGTTCATTTTTTTTTCTTTTCGCAAGCACAGTCCGGAGATTCGGATCATAAGAGAAAAAGAAAAATATATTTTCAAGTTCAAACACTGCACTCACCTAGCCTAAGTTCGAAACACTAGCTCTCTGGAAAATTTTATAAGTCAAAACTGTGAGCTCTCACAGTCTAAGTCCGCACAATAGCTCCTCGGAAAATTTATAATTCCGAATGCTGAGCTCTCACAGCCTAAGTCCGAAACTATTCGCTTAGAAATTTTTCAGAGTCCTCCTATATCTGCTCTCGGCGATAGTAACAATCTGTAAGCCTGATCTTGCAACAATACTTAGCATTTTAGCGTGCAGCCTCTTAGTCAGGCGACCCTCTCACTCATAAGCCAACCCTTCCGCTTAATGAGCACGGCTCTCAGGCCAGCGAAGTTCTCCGCGATTGCAGTCTGCGCACCTGTAATTATCCTGCCCGAACTCCCCACTCCCGGCCATCCCTCCCCAGAGTCCAGCATTCCAGCACCGTCTATACCACATTTTTCGACACCAGGGTTCTCTTTTTACAAACATTGTTCCCACTGGTGCGAAACTCAAGCCAATCACGGACAGGGCCACATATTGCCCCAAATCTACTGCCAGCTGCAACCTGGAGCACCTCTCTGCTGGATGGGTAGAAGAGTCCACGGCCGACATGTGTTTTATTACTGCAAATTAAACATTTTCCACACAATATCTTACCTATTTGTGACAGACACGCTGTCACAACATGCATGCACAGACAGGTGCGCGAGACATACGTGCCTGTAATAACAGGAGAAAAGTGCAGGCGACAACATGATGCATCAGCATGGGAAAAGAAGGGGGGGAGGGCAATGACCTTGTCATATATTCCATGGCCTAGAATGACCTTGAAAACAAAAACTCTAGAAAACATGAATAAAATTCAGCAAGAATATTACATTACTGACTACCATCATTTTGGGTGCAGGTGCCCTTGACCTAGACCCCATTTTAGTCACTCATACCCTCAAACATGTCACAATATTTTTCAATATGTATGTGTATATATATATATATATATATATATATATATATATATATATATATGAATCTCAATACATGCATCTTTGTTGAAGATTATACTCTTTTTTGCATCTCGCTATTCACACTCGTGTTATCCTTGTGCGGAAATATTGTGACATTTAATACCCCAACGCACTGTGCAGGGATGGTTATGTAGGTAACTACACTTTTGAGGACATGTACCAAGGTTACAAGAGACCCTGTTGCAGCAAACATGGTACCGAAGTACTCATAATAAATGAACTACAATAATGCAGGTCTTTGCATGTTTAAGTTAATTGTCGCTACTTCTAAACTGCTTACTACACCTGTCACACAAATATGACATTCAACAAGGTCTCTTCGTACAAGCTATTCTCTCATGCCGCTGAGCATGGTAGCTTTTCCTGAAGAACTTTTCTCAGCAGCGACCCTGATGACTATGTAGTGGTTCAGGCAATGACTCGGACGAACCTGTTGGAGATGTATTTGCAGGAGCTAAAGAAGAAGGTAATGCTGGCAATGATGTTCTAGGTACCTCAGCCGAAAAGTTCGATGGCTCCATTAAAAATTTCGTAGACGTAACAGCTGAAGAAATCAATAGCACCATGTCAGTTTGAAACGATGTCACTGCACTGATGGAAAAATATGCTTCTTGTGGTATAGCCATCACAGTTGAAGAAGTCGATGGTGCTGGTAAAGCAGGAAACACCTCACTCGACGAAGATATCGAAGGCAAGGAAACACAGACGGTCAATATCTAGTCCACTTCAAGGTAACTAGTCACGGATTACCTGGCATAGAAGGAAGCCGAGACGATGTATCTTTCACGCCAGCTGCTTCCTAACTAAGCCTTTCAGCTTACTTCCCTACTACTTATAATAAACAAGTATGAAAGGCCTATGACGTTATATTGACATTGAACCATTCGTATTGCACCATTAATACATTGTTCGGACACCGTCCAGCCAATCACCGAGTTGTCACGTGAGTGCAGCTGGCCAATCACGTGAGGTTGAGGTGGTGGTGGATGTAGTGATAGTGCTGATTGCTATTGTGGTGCTGATTGCTATTGTGGTGGTGATTGCGATTGTGGTGCATATGTGGTCCTGATTGCGATTTTAGTGCTGATTGTGTTACTTATTGCTATTGTGGTGCTGATTGTGGTGTGTGTGGGTCGAAGTTAAAATTAATGCCCACTATTTTTAAAGTAAAATTTTATAGTCCTAACTCCAAAAGCTGAAAGGTGAACATTTTATTTAATTATCTCGCTTTAAAAAGTATATGTCCAGGTCCCTCGGATTATTTAAACGCTTCATGGGTAAACTGTATTTGCAGTTTGCAATAAAAGTGCCAAGAAGTACAGCAGGTTCCACCATGCTTTACCATTGGCCATTGTACAACTTGGACATTTTATTGAACAATGAAGCACCACGGCAGGCCATCGCCATGCTTCCCAATTGGTCGTCGCGTTAAAAAGGACTCTTCGTACAAACAATTTTATTATGCCGACGAGCATTTTGAACATAGGTGAAAACTCGATCGCAGGATCGGCATTGGCGACAACCAGTTAGCGACGATGCAGGTCGCCGAAGTCAAAGGCAGTCCTTCGTGTTCACAATTCATTTTCGCGTTATGGGAGCACTCTGAGAAAACCCAAATACTTGTTCTCCCCAGAAGAAAACATGCAGGCACTATCATATAGATAAGATGGGAATATACATAATCATGGTTAGAATAATTTATATATATATATGTGTATTTGTTTAAAATAGGAACATACAAAGTTATTTATATAATATATATGTATATAAGATAGGAATACACACAGTTATGTATAGAATAATACATATATGCAATAGGAATATACATAATTATGTAGAGAATAATATATATGTATTTATGTAATATATGAATATACATTACTATGTTTATAATAATTTATATATGTATGTATTTATATACCATAGGAATATACATAATAAAGTGTAAAATAATATATATTTGTATATAAGTACTTAATTAAGATAGGAATTCTTATTATTTATAAATGCATCGATTCCTGGATGTCTGATAGTTTTACGATAGATTGACAGGGTCAGCTGTCCTGCCTCACCTGCGAAAGTGGCGTGGGAAAAGGTGCTGGGCAGTAGAGGTAGGGGCATACCTCTTAAATCCAAAATTGTGTTCCTGATATTGGTTTGCATAATCGATATAAAATCGCGATCTTATGAGCCTTGAAAAGACGAGTCCGTTTATATATAAAATTCAGTACTTGCTGCTTGCGGCTTAAATTTTTTTAATTATAAAAATATATATATTTTTTAAAATTAGATATTTGCGATTCTTCTTTAATTTTCTTGATTGGGCATGAGAAGGGTGTGTTCGACGCTTTTCGTGATGGTCAGGGGCATGATGGGTGGTGGCCTAGAAGCAATAGGGTATTTACCAAAATACCATAAAATAGCTGGGAAATTGATTTGGGTAGATTCCTTCAGCATATTCTTAGCAGGGTTCTTTATGAATAAAAATGAGAGAATTTTAGGTAAAAGGGGAAATTTTAAGGGGAAAAAGTAAATTTTGGGTAGAATAATTAATTTCTGAAGTGATTTTTGTGGTAAAACATATGACTTTGAGAGAACAAAAGGCAATCAACCGAATGGAATGACAGATAATGATGTAGAAAGCCAAGATTGTGGCCGGCGCCTGGTGCCTATCCCGAATCCAGTTTCAACAGAATCGGCATACCTACACTAATTCTAATCACATGTATGTTTGCACCCATTTTTTTTCCATCGGGCTATTCTTTATTTGACTCGCCCTGGCTGACAGCGCCCATCAATAAACACTTAATATTGGCGTAAGAAAATCGTGTGCTGCACAGTTAGAAGTGAAGTGGCTTGACGCCGAGACAGGAGCCGGCTCGAGTGTGTACCAGGGATTTGAAGTCTATCTTGACGGCAAATATAATGACGCAAATATTGCAGGTCCCTACTCATTGCTTTCTGTCCTAATACCTGCAAGTATAGGCTGTTCACGGTTCATTGAACATTTTTGAAATCAACATTTAAAAAATGTCACTTCCACTACCTGCACGTATTTTAATGGGCACAATGACTAGCACACGCTTATAAAGGTTGGAAACTGCGGAGATGAAGTAGTTACATGTCTTAACGTTGAATTACAAGTGCTGGGTTAACATATATAAACAGAAATGATTAATTTTACTTCCTGCCGTTTCTAATTCACATAATATGAACCAGTAAATCTATAACGCATTGACTTTTCAGATAATTTCACAAGTTCACATTAACGACGCATGTACGAAATGACCAGGAACACGGCAATTTTTATTGTGCGTACGGCAGAAGAATACACAATTTGCGAACAAGTAGATTTTAATCAGGGTTTTGAGAAGTGCTCAGTTTACTGTGAACAGGTTATATCTGCATATTTGGGAGATATCTGGATAATTTGGCAGCTGAATGGCCTGCATGCAATCCCTTGAAGTTATCTGGTCACTGATACAATTTTTAACGCATTCTTAGAATGTTTCCCGTAATTATCTCATCAGTGTTTTCAGGTAAGCACTAAACACACGAAAGATTGTACTTAACATAAACTGCTGCACTTGAAAATAAGAATTACTAAATGATTATTTTTTAATTAGTCAGAAGGTATGTGGGTGTAGAATGCTTTGTAATGTGATAAGGATAATAATCGTGTTATGATACAAAAAGAGAGAAACCAGAATTATTTCAATAATTATTCTTTATATGTTACCAGACAAATTTTTAGGTTACATGTTTAGTGGCTCACGAGTTAATCAGGGCGAGTTGTATATTGTTGTCATGTTACTATTGCAAATGTATGCATCTCATGTTTCCAAACACCGACAGCGTAGTCATTTGAGCGAATCCTGGTAAACAATAATTCAGTGCACCACGTTTTCTTTTTCAGTGGGAAAATTGACATGGCTCGTTGGAGTTCTGGCGTCAGTGGTGCTGGTCCTAATGTTACTTCTCTTCGGGATCATCTTCTACAGACTGCATCGTAAGAAAACCACAGCCGGAGAAAACCTCGGGGAGACCAAGTCGCCACCTGAGCACGCGCGAAACGATCCAGGACGATACACGCAAACTCCCACAAAAATAGACTTCCAGTTTGAAGATGCTCATTGCCAGTCAATGGATCTTCCTGAAGCCCCGTCACCACCACCGACCATTAGCCAGAATGTTTACGAGAGAGTTGATCGGTACAGTAGCCCAGCTACATTCAAAAGTATTTACGAAAACATATCCTAGAATGAAGTACGAAAGCTTCATTCCAGTGCCATCACACATGAGGCATATCTCATTTAAACAGTAGAAAAAAAGAAAAGAAAAATTGTAGGCGGCATCACTCAGCAAAGTTGTGTGTAAAATTAATCAGATCACTGCTCCATCAACTAGCTTTTCTGTAGTTCAAAGAAATGTTCTTTTCACGCGTATTTCAATGTATCTATGTGTTAACTATATATATATATAAAGAGAGAGAGAGAGGGAGGGGAGAGAGAGAGAGAGAGAGAGAGAGATAGAGAGAGAGAGAGAGCTGTATAACTAGTATGAATTTGACAAACAGTTTGGGCATTACTTACGAAAAATTATGTGGGAAATTTACATACAACTTGAGGTCTAGCTTTGTTTGTATGGAAGTTCATCTTCACGCATGTATAGACAGGAAATGCATACATTTTTTAATAACCAATTGTAAACATTTGCAGATGCATTTTATTTTCTGTTACGTTTTCGTGCGCGAAGAGACGCGTGAGTAGCTGTTGTAGAAACACAGAAGATTCTGCACTAATTTGTGTGGCAAATGTGTTGTCCCTAACGGGTAATTAATATATTTGTGACAGTATTTATTTTCATATCCCAGGCACTCCTGGTTTGGCACCCCTAGCTACACCATTCGCAAGAAAACTGTATGCACATTTCAAGGACGACTTTTATATCTTAAATCCCGGTAGCAAAAAAATACTTCCGTCACACAACACAGAAGTGAGTTGATCACCAGACTCCGGAATCCGACTCGATTTTCGTGCGCTCTTTTCTTGCAAATTGTGTTCAGAGCTACGCTCTAAGACCGAATCAGCGTTAAGTCAGTGAAATAACATTCACTGAAAGTCATTTGATAAGATACTGCCGACTGGAGAATCAAGCAAATTAACTGGGAACAAGTAGAATTCTTGACATTCAGTGGGAATCACAAATAAATCAATGAAATTCAGCCCCCATATTAATTAGTTATCTGACACTGATTATCAGTCGCTCACACTGTTTTCATTGGTTTGGCTCAATTCTCAGCTATTCAACTTTGGAGTGTAAAAATTACCCACCAAAGTGAATATTTTACGTTTATATCTGAGTTATCTATGATTAAGGAAAACACATTATTTACTTATTATAATACAGATTTTTAATCACAAAATATTTGTAAATTTTTGCGACTGTACATAGACTATGTGTAATTCCACCTGGTTTTTTTTTTTTCGCGAAAAGATTTACGAGGAGGCTAGACTTCAATATCCTGTGTGCATACTTGCAACATTACTTTGGCTATTGGCCGCTTGCCTTTCTGTAAAGAGAGTCTGTTCCAATCAGAATAAGTTTCTCCGATACTGTCCTTCCGTGATTTGCAGGCAGACATGTAAGACGCGTAACAATTACAGTGATCCAGTCATGAAAGTGATTCCGAACTAAACTGTTTTGGGACACAGCTTGTCCTTAAATATTTTGTATAAAAACCGGTGCCGCTAATATTATGGTCTACTCAGACTTCAGTTATTTTTATAAAACAGTTTTTTTTTACAATTTTCTTGCTCACAGAAAATTAAAAATACTCTTATCATCTCTCGTATATTGTGCACTTAAGTAGTGTTAACTAACCTAATACAATTTACCAGTTCCCTAGTTGCTACGACTGAATATCATGTAGGAGCGTCATTTCAGGTTAATCTACTTTTACTGTCATCGCTGACAACTCGTCAGCTTTAATGTATGCTGTTATTCCGATCACAACACAAAGATATTTGAGCATCAACACCTATTGATAGTAGTTATAAGTGAGAAGAAATTGTAGTGTAAAAAATACCCGAACTTATAACACAAGCAGATTTGCAACTATTCCTTAATAGGAAAGCATCGATTTTACCTAAACTGATATAAGGCATGCCATTATTTCCTAAAGAAGGAAGCAGATGATGTATAAATTTTATTTGTGAATATAAATAGTATTTTTATATATAGGTTCCATTTTGATATACAAAATGCATTTAAATAGGTAGGGTGTTTTATTTTTATAAAAATAACATCTGTGTTTTTGGCGGCAACATACTTCATGATGTAATACGAGTTATTGTAACTTCAAAAATAATTTATGATAGTGGTTAATTCAGTTAATGAACACGTTACCAATAGATATCTATGAGAAAATTTAAGACTATGATATAATTCTATAAACCGAAACAAACATGGTAACTTTTTGGAAATAAAATACACAAGGTTTTTATTTACGTACGTGAAAATTCTTGTGAAAAAAAATATATTTATCAAAATATTGACATGTAAAAGACGATATTATTAAGGATATATGTCAAAATATTTACTGCATAAGAGTTAATTAAGTCAGTGTCTTATGTAATAATAATTAACTCTGTAATATCAGTGAAAATATAATTAGCATAAACTGTTATCCATGCTACTGAAAACAATATAAAAATGTAAAAGGATAAGTAAATTAAGCGATTCGAAGTCAAATTCAGCATAGTTCTCCTGATAGTTTGCTGACATAAGTACTTTGTATTTGTAAATCGTGGTGATGATATTTAAGTTAAAAACTAATTGTGTTGCGAAGAAAGGTGTTTCATATTACAGAAACTTTTATACTACAACAGCATGGCAGAGCTAGTATAACAAATAATTAAGCAGCCTCCCTGATCAAAATTGCTATCAAGGATGTAAAATCTGCTGCAATTTATTTGCAATTCCTTAACCTCAGAGTCACTCTTACTTTCAGGTGGCATAATGAAAAATCTATTTGTGATGAGCTTACAATATTAGAAATCTTTTTATTAAAATGATAACGTTAAAATAGTTCAAAATTTTGGGGTGTGTGTACACACACACACACAGATATATATATATATATATATATATATATATATATATATATATATATATATATATATATATATATATATATATGTGTGTGTGTGTGTGTGTGTGTATTTATATACAAACACACACACACATATATGTGTAAGTGTCTGTGTGTGTTTTCAGGGCATACATTACCTAATATGAAAAATGTGTAATTTTAAAGCGAATATCCGTAAACACAATTGCTAACATAGTAGTTTCATAACATTTCCCACTTCGCATATTTAATGTTACGAACCACACCGGATGAGACATGTTACAGAAAACGAAAATTCGAAAAATTGAAGAGTTTATTTACGGCAAAAAAACGGAGATTCCAAACGAAATGATACGCAAAGCAAATTATTACTCCTGAAAATGCCATAATTCAGCAATGAAATTTTCAATACTTAACAATTGCTGAACCAATTTGCATCATAATAAACGCAAAGATGTCCTATTCGTTTCTGTTTAAACATGTTACTAAGCTTATGCCAGAACAAAGACTGCAAAAAAGAACATGGAGAAAAAATGTCCTTCATCTACAGTGCAAATACACGTCTGTATGTGACACGTGTAGTATTGGGTTATTGAATTATTGATGAGACAAATAAACTGCAGTTTCTGTACAGAAGTAAACTGTATTTACAGTCACAGATTGTACTACGTTGTTTATTAGATGCTCTCATACGTCGTAAACACACACAGGTTACACCGAAAACAAACATAATTAACTTGTTCGATTATAGCCTCGTTTAGTTTGTGATCACTTACTTAAATATTTTTACGTCCAATGTCTGATAATAACAGCTTATCTCGTATTGTTTTCATTCGCCAGTTTTTTTCATGTTATAATATGGGTTCTTTGCGACATTAAACAGAGCTCTACATTGGGGTATGACCGTGATAATATACTTACTCACAGCTTGTTATTTTCACAACCAACCCTGGACCATCTTTAGAAAATACGAATAATAGATTTGGCTTTTGAAATTATTTAATACAATTTTTATATTTAATGTGTGTGATATCCAGTTAAAAATATGGGGTGAAAGAAATTAGGATCCCCCTAACCATTAGCTGGCATGTAATTCTGAGTCGATATACCGGATGTCCGAAATTAACGTTTACATTATTTGAACGGGAATAGCAGAGGAATTATTTTAAAAAGTCTGATGGGACTGCTTGTATTTGCATTTTTACACGTACTCGTAAATACTGTCATATATTGTAGTTTTCATTTACATAATAACAGTAACAAGTACGTTGTAAAATGCCCACACATAATATGATAATGTATTTCCAAGCACTGAGTATGGCGAAATTGAAAGTAATATTAAAAAGCAAAGAAAGGGGTTGGTTTCTGGTAATAGAGAAACATTTCTTCACTTCGGTCTATTTGGACAATAGGTATAATACATAAACACAATATCCTTTCATTTAAATACATATTTTTTACTGGTGGATAGTTAAATACCTACTTCTTGTTGTTTTTACGTAGGCATATTCTTAAGGTTGAAGTAAAGGAACTGCCCATGGAGCACTGCACCCGACTATAGGCCTACAATATGAAGAACTCATAAAGAAGTAGTACAGACACCATAAAAATGGTCAGAAATGTGCTATTTTTGCTCTATATGAGAGAAGAATGTATGTAGTTTGCAACATAATAAAATATTTTATTAGAATACACTTCATAAATGTAAAAAAAATAATCGATTAAAATAGTCTGTATTTTTAATACAACGTAAGAATATTTCCATTCTGGCTGCTTCACAAATCAGAATTTGGAATAAAATCTTCGCAATGGACTATCGTCATAATGTTTACTATGATTGTAAGCAAGAAAATTGTATTAATAATAATGTAGGATATCATTTTCATAATTGATTTTATTTGCGCCGATTTGTCACAGCCATTTATGGCTGAAACTGAAGTAAATAAAGTTAATAATAAAATTAATATGATACATTATTTCTGTAACTTTATTGCAGATGATCACCGTAAATATTATGACGATTTTCCATTTCGTATATTTTCTTGTAAATTCTGTTTTCCGAAGCATCCAAAAAGGAAACGCACTTAAGTTTTGTAAAAAATGTAGACTATTTTAATCGATTATTTTTTTACATTTAAAAAGTATATTTTAGTAAACTATTTTATAATGTTGCAAAATATATACATTCTTCTTTCACATACAGCATTAATCGCACTTTTATGACAATTTTTTATGGCGTGCACACTACATTTTTATGAGTTCTTCACGTTGTATAGTTGGATGCGGTACTCCATAGGCAGTTGCTTTACTTCAACCTTAAAAGATACAATTACTTACGGGAAAAATTATTTGACCACATTTCTAGCAGGTCTGTAAACCTTGCAGCACCATGGCCACAGGAAAATCGGAATCTCGTGGGATAACACCGAGAAAACAGATGATGATGTGTGGCATTAAACTATAGTAGACTTGGACACCAACTGCCAAATCGCTAACATGAAATATTAAATTATCTTAATCCTATTTGACAGAGTACTCAGTGTTTCGACAGAGGTGCTCACCATCTCTAGACACAACGATGCAAGGATCCACCCACTTCCTCCCCCTCCACACCCCCATATTCCCTCTTTCCTCGGCCGTCCCAGACAAAGGCGTGACAAACTCACAACTATTCTTCTTCTTCTTTTTTAGGAGCGCGCACAAAATCACAAACCTGAAAGTGATGAGAAATGTTTAGTTCTAATACCTTGAAATGAAATTACTTAAAGCGCACACTGAATGAAAAAAATTCTTCATAATAGAATAATAAACAAAACTACATCTATATATTTTAAAAATAATATTGTTTTTAATTTTTGGTACTAAGCTGCCCAAATAACCTATGGTTTTAAGAATCCAAAACTTTAAATTTTCAAACAATAACTAAAATGTTCTTTTGCCATGCGCCTTAAGGCTTACAGTTATCATCGTCACTGAAATTAAGTTTGGACTACAGTGTTTATTGATCTGGAAATGTTACAGCTAGCAGTTTTTGCTTGGATTTTGATACTGGCAGAGATGGATAGAAATGTGGTTATCCTGTCAAAATGCTGAATAGAATTTCATCATTTACCTACAGCTCATAAGCGGAAAAGCAGAGCACATTTCGACGGAAGTTTTCCCTATTCCAAACCCTTCCATATGAAATCTCATTTTGTTCCTAACCTGAGTAACATTAACCTTAGCTCGAGAGCTTCGGCCTTCCCCTAGAGTTAGGAATGGCTGTGGATAGGCAGACAATAGGAAAGTTATGTTTTCTCCAACCTTGTCCACTCCTCGAAGGGAAGACTGTCAAGGTTCGGCGTCTGGCCAGATCGCAGGCAGTTTTGGCCACAAATACGTGAAGATGAGATGCTTCCGGATGCTGGAGGACATTGGCAATGTCGAAATCGGGGATGCCTACGAAGGGGTCCATGACGCAAAATGCATAATTGAAATGTTAACAGGGGGCGTTGGTTGAGACATGGTGCAAAATCCTTTTGCTGTGGAGTTTATGTCTCGTTTTCGAATCCCAACCAATCCCAATTATTTTATGTTATATAAAATAATATGGCAATACAAGTAAATCTCTTAGAAGGGATAACCAACAAAACAGGTTTAAGAATTTCTGTAGAAAAAAAATGCTCCAGAAATCCTAGCACAGATATTGGTCAAATAAAGAAGGTAAATAAGTTCAAATTTTTGGGGGAAATAATTCAGGAAAATGGTTTGCAAAAATTCGCGGTAGATGAAAGGATACGCAAGATGGAAAGAGCATATGGCATAGCCAGGAATAGCTACAACGGAAAATGTTTATCTAAAAATCTTAAAATGCAGCACTACATCACAGTAGTCAAACCGGAATGTCTTTGCGAAAGTGAATGTCTAGTACTGAATCACAAGTTGCATAAATTAGAAGTACTAGAAAGAAGAATTATAAATCAAATACTTGGTCTACTGAAAACTATAGAATTCTGGAAACTAAGAAGTAATGATGAAATATATCGCAATATAGAAGACATAACAGGAACAATACGGAAGAGACGATTGCTATTTTTTGGATTTTTATATAGAATGGATGGCAACAGGTTAACCAAACGGATATTCAAATATCTTTGGAACAAGGAATCAACAACAACCTGGATTCAATAAGTTAAGAAAGATTAGGAAAGAAACAATATAAATGAAGAAGCAACAGAGAGAGACATTTTTAAGAAAAAAGTGTTAAAAATGGAAGGATTCTAAGGCAAGAAGGAAAATAAAACAGGCTCGAAATGGTCCGAGGAGAGGAAAAAGATACATAGTGAGAAGATGAAGGAGTACTGGAGGAATAAGAAGGAACAACAAAGGACGAAGCATTGAAATTGGCTCGTGGTCCCTAGAAGACCCTAACGGGAAAAGAAGAAGAAAAAACACGAATCGTATGAAAATTATATATTTGACCAATTTCCTAACTGGGTATTACAATAACGCTAGTGTTGTACAATAAGGATTCTTTTTGCAGCGATTACAGTTATCACTAATATAGGACCTACGTGTTAAACAAAACTATTAGCATTCCTATAATTTCTGTCTATAAAACAAACATAGAAGAATATAATTTACAAAATTAGGTATAATTATATTTGTTTAACTTGGCTGACATATGCGTATAATCTTAGTTCAACAATTATGGTATTTGTCGCATTATTAATATTATTCTATTAAAATATATTAATCATAATTGTATGTTATAATGTTAGTAAAAAGGCTATATAGAAATATTCTGGGAGAGGATGGGATCGAACTTACGAGCCTAGTGTAGTATCAGACCACGCTCCCACGAAGCCAACATGCTATCCAATACTCTAACACAACACTCAAACTGGAGGGCTGCTTAGCAGCGTATAAGTATAAGTGTATCGCCAAATCTAAATATTTTGTATTTGGGAAATAAATTAACATTCTGTGTACATAAAACTGCTTTACAAGGTCTAAGAGCTCACTTACGTGAAAAACTGAATGGCTTTAGTGCTTTGAAATTTAATTCCAGTGTTTCCAGCTTATCAGGTTAAAACTGTTGACATATACACACCATTTTACAAAGTTACAAGAAGTACACTCAGCAGCTATCGTCAACTGGACTGTTTTAAATGAAGCTTATTTGACTGGTTTTCACTAACTTGGCTCCATTTACACAAGATTTTGTTTAACGTGTAAGATAATTGTTTAACATATTACTGCTCATTTACAGACTGTAAATATACGAATTGAATGGGAAGGTTACAGAGGGGTCTCGTACCCCTAATTACGATAGCTAGATTTCCCTCTACCCCACAGCATATGACGTCTAGCGGGGTGTCGGCGCTTTTAAACCCAAGTATGGGGATGCCAATTTGCTGCTAGGGGTTGCTCACAGGTTCTCGAACGTATGTTATTATATCCAATGGGCGCCAGCTAATCAAACGAGAGGGAATCCGCTCGGGTTAATACGAGACTCTTGAGGTGGGCCCTTTGTCGAAAAGCCCGGGCTAAATGACCCTGTGTCTCCTGACGTCATCAGAGATGTAACTGTTGCACACTGTCATGAATTATAAAACAATCACTCGAGTTGGGCTATTGTGGCTTACCAACACGTTTTTCATACACTACAATAAACTTCCAACAGAAATACACCTTAATAAACATAGACTTAATGGTTACACACATGTGGCATGTATCGGGCGAAATAAAGATCCGGCGACCTTAAATCTCGTCAACAGGCGAGAATAAAAAGTACACAACACAAATGTTGAATAAAGATGCTGATTATTCAATACTGCCAATGCTATGGTAGATGATTTAAAATAGACGGGCATGCGGCATAAATCCCCCGCACTGGCTGAAGCTGCAAAACTGCGTAGGCGCAGTGAAAGAAAAAGTTAAAATATTTTATATACCGGAGGGGCCGTGAGTCTGCTCTGGATGGGAGGCATGCTCGGTGGTACACAAATGAAAAGAAAATGTTCCAGATAAATTTTAAGTATATTGTAACTAATTGACCATTACAAAAGTTGCTTCACCTCTGAGCCGCGAGATACGCGACCTGTCCTGACACACGTCCAACCAAGAGTAAAGAAGGTGGCATGGCGTCGGCGACGCCTGTAACCGACGTTGCGCCACAACAGAAAATCCCTTTCAAAAATTATTAGTGTGAATGATATGAACATAACACTTGGTGATACATACTTCAAATTGCACACCCTGCAATACCCATTAAAAATAAAATAACACGACATATCAAATTTACATGTAACTGAATTTTATATGAAAAGTTTTCTATATGAAAAATATCTATATCTGTTTCCTGTAAGAGAAAAGGGCACATAAAACACTGGCAATTTAAAAATGAACATACTGTATTAATTTGGTAGTATACAAATTAATATTTAATTTCTGAAAAATATTCAAAGTAATTTTATTTTGGCTGTTCGAAGAGTGCGCGTCGTACTGCAAGCATCAACGTGACAATGTAAGAGATTAAGTAAATTACTTTATCAAAAGGGTTCACTGCCCGTCCAGAAGTTCCTTTATTTTGGTGTACACGATGCACTAAACACTTGTGTAATATAATAATGGATTGCTGAGGTCCACATGCCCACATGGTGGCTACTTGGCACTATAATAGCTACATGAATACATTGGGATTGTGTCACATCCATTTGCTGGTGGTTACTTCATTGTGAGGCTAATTTTAAGATATGTGGCACTGCATAAATCATTCGTTAAATTAAACTACGCCCTGTGGCGTTAAAAGCATTGCACTGACTCACTTTTCTTCATCGTGGCTGTTGGCCTACGGTGTTGCGCTGCGTAGCCAGCGCTCGGCGTCACATAGTCCATGCTGGTACCGCCAGATAGCGCGCGGATTGACAAGGGTTCGTAAGCGAACCGCGATCAGCGTCACAATGAGGATTTTCGATATTGTACCTATATTTGTAGGTAAACAGATGTTACAGAATCGTTCTTCAGTGATGTAAACGATATTTATCGTTAACAGATTTTATCAATCTTTATATCATGGCTAACTAGTTACAGAATACAACAGGCCGGTAAAATGTGAATATAAGAAGGAACGCAATTAAGTTAAATTAAGTGATATCCACGAAGATTATTATCTCTCTTGAAATAATTAAATCTAATTGAAATTAATTAATATAATGAATGTGTTAAAAAATTAACCACGAAATATAGGGAACATTATTAAAATCTTTAAAAACTGTAAATTAGGTCGCATAATTGTAATTTATTTGAAGGTTTCTTCTAAATGAATCACTCAACGCATTTCGACAATCTGCAACTTTTTTCTGATGTAGCCCAGATTTTTAATGTGGTAATTTAATTTGTGACTGCTAGGAATATACGTGTTATAGTGATGTGTATGGACTGTCAAGATATCACCATTCATAAAGCAATGCTGTAAACATCTGTTAACTAAATGTTAAAATAAGCAAAACGATAGAGGAAACGTTTATACTTTTCTAAATATTGAAAGTATGGTAATTAAAAAGGTAGAAACCCAATTTTTAAAAAATATATTTATTTATTTACTTTTGTATACATACTTAATAGACAGTTATGTTTCTTTAATATAACACACTTTAAATAGTTGAACATTTCCTCAAATACAAAAGCACAGTTTTAAACATTATACATATCAACTCACCAAATTAATACACCACATATAACTAAATTGTGAAAACCAACATTTAACACAAACTTCAACTTGGTTTGAAGCATTCTTTGGAATACTACATAAAAATACCCAGAAAATAACATAATGTTATAACAGCATAGTTTATGTGTGATAACCAAGCATTTCAGTGGCTTCAGCTATACAATTGTAACGTTCTTTCGGCTATAAAAAGAATGTCTATCGGCGAGCTTAGGTTGTCTATGAAGGTGCATTCTGAGATCTTGTTTTATTTTTTTATTTATGCAGGTTTTAACTTACTTTATACACATACGCCTTGCAACACATATACAAACCATATAATCTGGTCGCATAGTTTTCATGTCAGTTTTTTATTCTGACTATTCCAGGTTTTCCAAATAATCTTTTAAAATTATGTACTTTTAAACATAAACACAGAAAAAATATCTACAAATATTATTTCGCTTTCACATTATGCCATCTTGTCATGGATATTGTGATAGGAGTCAATAACCTGAGTCCATGAAAATAACTATAAGACGAACTATCAGTCTTTCACACTTTCTACGGGGTTCAACTACAGAACTCTTCATAGAAAATACTTCTTTGACTTATATGACAGCCAAAAACCGAACAAAAATCCAAGACTATATTCTATCGTCCATGGTTACAGTGCTGAAAACCTACACAAATGGTAAATTTTGACCACAACCCAAATTCACGAATACTTAATAAAACTATGGATATTTTCGAAATAATCAGTCAAAACAAATAGCACATGTGATTTAATGACAGCACTGCTGATAAATAGTTCTGCACTTATTATTTGTATTAATGGTAAAAAATAACACAGCTAAAACAAAAGAAACTTTACAACTTTCTCAGAAAAATTAGTGAGATACCGATCAACATTTTGAAATTAGTATAGCACATTTGAATTATGATTTTGATATTATTTTTAGATTAACTTTTACAATAGTCTGAAGCATATTACTATTATTTCTTCGCGTTCATATTTAGTCTGCCGGACGAACTCCTGTAACATTATTTTACATTCACAAATAGGAAGCAATATTACGAATCAAAATTAATAGTTTCCTTTAAATGAGTAACTGGACATGTCTAAACATGTAAAGATAAATTCATTCCCTCAGAGCTAAGGGGCTGTATTACCACCGTCTGATTAAGTCCTGAATATTATTTATCAACTATATAGACCAAAAATGCGTATTACGACTCGCTGATACCGCCTATTCGTTAGGATATCAGCTGATAAAGCTATCAGGTACTTCTTCCAGTTGATAGCTGTCTCTCAGCATGTCAAATTGTGTGCATGAGCAATATGGCAGCAAGTGGTAGGTGATACAAATTGTATTTTACAGCGATTCCAATTATGTTTTGGATTAAATGTTTCACTGCACTGGAAATTCAAAGGCGACACATATTTCAAATAAAGTACCTTTTCCGTCCATGTAGCGAACTGCATCGGTTTGTTTATTTTCTATTTTCTTTTATGGTCGAATTAAGTTAACTAGTTCGGTGAAATGTCGTTGCAATTGAGTTCTAATTTATGTATATGCGAGAATTCGTTGCTGGCAGTATCGGAATATTATATACGAAGTTTATAATTTTAGTATTTATGTATTACATTAAATGTAGATCGTCGTAGCTGCCTTTTTAGAACAGTCGCCTCAGTGAAAGGAATTGACTCGTGTCTGCCGCTTCGTAAAAGTGTTTGTTGTGTGCTGACTTATCCAATTAACATAACACTTGAGCAATTTCTTGAAATAAAAAAATTTAACTTCACAATGTGAATACTACTTCGGGTTCTGTTCACGTTATTGGTAAGGGGGAGGGGGGAACTATAGTTTAACGTCTTTCGTAAGATACGATTGTTATGCGGTTCTTCTTATGAGAGAATGTCAATTGAAACTCACATTGTTTTGCTGAAACAGTGGAAAAGTTTATTTGTACGGAAATAGCATTCAATTTACAACACAAAAAATTTTTAACTTCATCGGAAAACTGAATGCGATAAATGTGTAGCTGTTCGTACCGATGCGAGAAATATTCAACACATGAATAGCATTGCATTTTTATGTAAAGAACTACACTAAAAGGGCGTGTGTTTTGGCCACATACATTTGAAAACCTCTCGCAACAACAAAATGCAATAAATATGTCACTGGTAAACCGATGTGTGAAATGCACAATGTAAACATGTTCAAAAAATTTAACTTTACACGAAAAATCGTTAGAAATTCAATACAATAAATTAGGGCAAAACAAGGTTTCTTTAAAGTCCAAATAAATAAAAAATATTCCAACAACAATTAACACGAAAACAGTCTTCATGTTGCAATTCACAGACCACATTCGTTTTTGCTGGGAATCGGTCTTTTCCATTGTATCTTGCCCAGTGACCTCTCAATTAATTTTTAACAGAAAAAAGCACATACTAATAGTAAACACAAACTACTTGTGTCCATATATGACTACAACAGTGTCAATGTCGCCAATGCAACTAATCCAACTGTTACTATATTTCGAGTCCTGATGGTGATTTCTATTGCCAACAAACATAATAAAATACCAAGTATCGTCCTAACCTCCTGATAATTTGTTTATTGCTATTCGCATGCTATCAGGTGGTCATAACACAAAAGTTCTGGCAACACACTACCGATAGCCTTGTCAGCTGATAGTTATTCAGCACTTATATCAGGCGGTGGTAATATAGGCCCTTAATATATTTGTCGTCCCGAATTTGAGACAAAGATTTCAACACATGAGAAAAATTAAATTTTCTAAAAAATATATTTTACAAGAAAATAGCAAGAAAGTCACTACGGCTATTATATTAACAACTTTTGATTGACTATAACTAAGTAATTACTCTTACGTACAAGTCATTATGTATTAATTACGTGTAAGTCGTAATATTACAAATTTATTTGTGTAAAATATTTGCCGGTGAATTGTTGAGTTTCAGTGTAAAGAATATTTAAAGTGGAACTGGAATATAAACGTAGGGTTTTCATTTTATCACATACAATAACATTCAACACACTCCGCGCTAATTCACGAATCTGGGTTCCTGTAGAAAATCATGCAATAATTAGTAGATTAGTGTTATTAATACCATGGCTGAACTATGCAACCTAACGATATGTCAATGAATGTCCACCACGGTACGGAAAAAATATTTAAATATGATCTTCTAATTTTCAAAACTTGATATTTGAATCAACAATTTTAAAAACTGCATAGACCTGCATGATAAAAATGTTTATAAAAAGATATTAAGGGTGTTGCCTGGTTGAGAATTTGGTATAGGGAAATATTCGTATCTTTAAAGCAAATTTTGAAGATATAAACTTGAAACAAAAACCTTTGTGTGAGAAATAATACTCTCAAGTTCTGTATCAAGGCAAAAATAACCATTTTTTTCTCAATAATTGTTTATTTTATTATTATGTTTTCTGATCTTTCCAGGAAACTGGCTATACGTTAATGTTACAAAAAGCTTCGATACTAAAGAAGTACATATTTTTATTCTTAAAAGTCCTGGTTGTATATATCTCAAATAGGAACACAAAAAAAAAAAAACCAATTTCATTAACATATATTTCACTATACCAAATTCCTAACAAGGCAATGGCCTTAAACGAGTGAAATTGTTCCGATAGACTCAATTGTTCCATCAAATGAGAAGTAAATTCATGGGCCATGATTAAGCTCGCAAAACTAATTTAAATGAGTCGAAAACTATTACATTCAACTATCTAAAAATATTTAGGTCTTATAGAAAAAATAGCTGCCTAAAAATAAATTAATTTCAATTCTTTTGTGTATTTTATTTTTCAGAATACATACAATTTGAACTATCTATTTCTGTAGTAGTTCAAGAAATGGGGTAATAATTTAAAGTATCTATTTGGGCTTTAAGCTTCATCTCAAAATATTTGGATGTTCATATGTAATTTTTTTTTTTGCAATACTTTGAAAATATATTATAAAAAGATTTACTTAAAGTAATAAACATTCAATTGCTTTTTGTGTATGCACATGATCTATCTTATGTTGGTTATTTCCTGAGAAATAATATTATTTAACCTTTTCAGGTTTTATGAGGCTTGTGTTGATTAATCAATTATATTTGCATACAATCAGTTGAGTTATGGAACATTTTCTTCGAGATGTGTTACTTTTGTGTACGCTGAAAATTTTATTGTTGTTTGGTGATGACGCATTGCGACAATGAGTAATGTACTGCGATGCAAAATCAAAGCTTGTGGTAATGTCGAACTTTGAGTGATACGTTTTTATCACATGCCAACTAACATCAAAATATAGTAACTTTATGATCCCCTTTCCTTTATTTAATAAATACATCACTACTAATTTATATTTAAGAGAATAAAAAAGGCTTCAAAATTTTATATCTTTAAGAAATGAATATCGAAGTAAACGTTTATGATATATCTACATTTTATAATAGCATCGAGTACCTAAGGTAATAAGGAAACTTTCAGATATTACAAAAAAAGTATTGCGGAAACAGGAAGCAGAAAGAAAAGTTAGTAACGATATAAATAATTTCATTTTCGAAATAAACTAAATTAAACATAATTAGTCAATTACACGAGACTGCGGACATTCGAAAACACAATATGTTATTTTATTGCGAACTGGATCATGGTTAACTAACCTGCGAAGAATTAATTTGAGCTCAGCCCGCGATCGCTGTAGATGGCAGCTTGCTTCTCGAACCAGGGGCCGCAGTGGTGTAGTGATGAAACTATTAGCCTCCTACCGAGGCGAACCGGGCTCGATTCCCGGCGGGGCCGCTCCCGGATTTTCGCATGCGGGAACCCGTGCCAGACGATGCTGCTGGTCAGTTGACTTTCTCAGGGATCTCCCCCCCCCCTTCCCCCCCTCATTAGAGTGCTGCTCCATACTCACCTCGCAGGATACCAATATTAAGAGCTGCCCAAATCTCTTCACTCACTCACGCTTATCGAGCCTGTGTTGGCGGTCGCTATGGTAATATGAAATCTAAGGTAAATAAAGGTGACTTTACCACTATAAACCTAATTGCCTAATAATAGCAATGCATACCTAGTGAGGTGGTACACTAGCAACATACTGTATTCGTATTATCGAGGACCCGGTATTCCTCCACTGTTCACAGTCATCCTGATTTCAGTTTTTCATAGGTTTTCGAAGTCACTCCAGATAGCAACCTAAATGGTTCCTTCCTCACTCCTTATTGTCCAAGAATCCCAGTATTATCCGTGACGACCTCGCTGTCAGCGAGGTATTAAGGGGTTCGTCTACCTGGCACTTGAACTGCAATGCAAAGTGATTGATATGCACTTTTTTTTTCCTACGAACCTATTAGACATGTGTCCAATATGTTGATCTACATAAAGAATGCAAACTTTGACGTGTGCTCGCGTTCCACACCTCCCAGACCGCGTTTGCCCGGCCATGCGCCTTTACACCGCAACAGCATGCATCAGCACTCTGCAAGTGTTTTACCTCATAGTGTAGTGAGTACAACTCTATGGCGTGTGTAGAGGATGCAGTTTGAGGCCACATAGCGCAACGGTGTGCAAGTGAGTGCAACGGAGTACGACGTGCGTAAATAGGGCGCCCACGAAATGGCTCAATGGCTCACGCTGTTTGATCCCATATTAAGAGATCTATGGAGACACCTCTACGAAATATTATTTAAGGTTGTTGTATTGCTTTAATGTATATTTGCAAGTATGTTACATCCCCATTTCATTCACGAAACTATGTAAGGGCATGTTTTTGTTATGCACGTAATTCACATAAATGTAGCGTGTTGTTATTTGCAAATGCTTATTATGTAAAACACATTTTCCTGCAAAGTGTGCCAGTAAGTAGTTCCATGTGTCGTGTCAAACCCACCAGGGGAGGTTTGCGCGCCACACAGAAAACGACAGTAGCATATGAGATTCGGTGATGGATAGCTGCGTCGCGTCGCGTCGCACGCTCCGGTGGCCAGCAATGCTTGTATCTAATCATGTAGAGTACCAGTAGTTTTTATTCTATAACCAGAACCGTTTTGTTATTTAGCTACCGGAGGGGCCGCCCTCCTTAACCAGCAGTTGAATCACCTGGGGAAGCTTTATTTTCATCTTTAATTCATTGTATCAATGTAGCTTTGCTAGCGGGCCAAGCACGCAACCAATTGAAAAGTTCCTTCCATCGAGAAGAAATAGTGTAACTTTAACGGAAAATATATGTGTGTTCTTAATAGCGTGCGTTATTTCAGTGTAACGCCTTAAGGAATTTCAGGGCATGAGACTCTCATAACCCACCAAGTGTATCCTTACTTATAAGCAGTGCAATGTGGGTTAAATTTTCCAATAACATAATTAGAGGCGTGTATGTCAGCCTGTAAAATAACTACCATTTTGAAAACACAGTAAGTAAATGTTCAGTATGTAATTACCAACGGTATTCTACATCAATAAAGGAAAACCTGCACCTGGGTGAACTGCCTACAGCACCCCGAGAGCAGCAGAGTCTCCAGCTTCATCATAATCATCGATACTGCCACTTGGCGACGTCTGGTGCCTAGTTTGGTAATGTCAACACATTCCAAAATTCCCTTCCACAAATTCACCGCCCCTGAAATTTCATCTCACCCCTCACCGTCCAGCCATACAGTGTTAATTGTCGCCCTTCCGTGTGGCGTAGCTTTCTTTCTGTGATCCTATGAGAATCCTAGATCAACCAAACCCCAAAACCCACTAAAATTTTCAATTAAAAAATTGCCTGCAACATTTTCCCCACAATAATTCCCTGTATATACGCAATAGAAACAACAAAGACGACGCAATGGGCCAACGATATTGCTTCGATGCCTTCCAAACGCCGCCCTGACTCCTGCGACAACGTCCAACCATTGAATGAGCAGAGGCGGACACACGCAGGAAAATAGCCATCTTGGGGGGCAGCGAGGTGATATCAACCCCACTCACCACCTCTTCAGTGCTGGACGAAGGGAGAAAGTGCATTTCAGTGCCCCCTCCCCTCGTGCCACACTACACCAACTGGGGAAGTATCGATCGCAGGTGCTCACCCCCCCCCCCTGCATTCTCCACTAGTCGGTCGACACCCCCTAGTGGCACGTGCAGAGGGGTCAACGGCGTGAGGGGAAGGTGCTCCCTCCTCTCCAACACTGCACCATGCATCCGTGTCATGGACATGTGCTCGTGTTTGTTTAAAACGGCAGGCAAGATGTACGAGGGTGTCTTCAGTGCTTGCACCCTATTCCACAAGATATAGTGGCCAAGTACGTATTGGGCACCCAACAATGTTATTGCATTCATAAGACCAGCCTTACCCACAACTTTGTTGGGAGCAACCACAGATGGAAAGACAGTGGCAGTGAAAACAGAAATCAATATTTCATTAACCAGTGCAGGTTTCGGACAACCACATATTAGAAAACAAGTGTTTCTAAATTACCACCATCCAAATTTGCGCAGAGACATCTCCAGTGTCATACAAAGGGAAAGGCAACACCCTATACTCGATTTAATAACATGTTCGGACAGTGAACTACAACAACACTTCGTTATGCAAGATTTCAGTAGACCAAATCAACCTACACCATCCACGCCGTTATGAGTGCAACAACCAGTGCTACATCCGCCACAGCAAGGCGAGTAAGACACAATGCAAGCACTTAAAAGTGTTATTGCAGCTGCAGTGCACCTGAAAAATGGGAGCAAACTATCTTGGTTCAGTGCGCAGCGACTAGTTGTTTACTCCCGCCAAGGTGGGCGTGGCAATGTGCCACGTGGCTAGCCAGCCCGATCAATATCAGCCACAGCTAATGTGCGGTGGCAGCGTTCACCTTACTGTAGCAGTGGTCCAACTCACACCGCATTCCATAGTACTGCAGCGTACCGTGGGATGCCGGTGCAAACGTCACGTCCACCCCTTTCCTGCAGGTACTGCCCAGTAATGCGGTACCACTGGCACAGTAGGTGCTGTAACCAGCCAAATACCACTTGTTGGGCCGCCAGTGACGCAGTGACACAGGTGAATGAAAGTGAAACAACAACAACAAATTCCAGAGTGTGGGGTCACCACTGACGAAGTGTTCACATGTAAACAAATATCAATCACGCCACCCACCACCTGTGAAACCACCATATGTGACATCATACCAGTGCCGCATGTTAACAGCAACAGCACGGTAAAGTTGATACACCATTCTTTCAAGGAGCATGCGCAGTGCGAAAAATCACCATTGCGTCATCACAAATGTAAACATTCACCGCACAACGGCAGGTAACGTACATGCAAGCAACTGTGTGTGCTAGTTAGCTGCATTGCCACAGCAATTTTCGAAGTAAGTGTGCCGTTTCTCGTTTGTAAACATTGTTCACATCATTTAACGCAGCCACATAGTATGTGTCCACACGTAAAAATCAAGCAAGTGTTCAAGCCACCAGGGCCATGCAACGTGATGTAAATTTGCAAATGTAAACATTGTAACTTTTCCCGTGTAAATATTGTAATTTTCATCCTGGCAAGACATTAAAATCTCGGCATGTCAATTAATATCAAAAGTCACTCACGCATGTTGCTTTGGACTGGCAGTGCGAATGTCGCTAGCCATGTGTGTTTGTGTACATTCGCCCCAGCTCATCATTCGGTCACAAAGCAGGAAGTGGGTTGCAAGACACAGTTCTCCCCGCGTTCATCGTGGCCCTACATCTCGTCAACGACAGTGTAATAGAACCCACAAAACACATTTCATCATGGTGCGACGGGCAGGGAAGCTCCACAACCCTCCCTCCACCCCTCATTGTCAAGCACATCCATCACCAAGCCGAATGTCACACCATTCACGGAGATCGCCGCGACACCCAAACAACAGCGCGTCCTTCACCATCACCTCACCAAACAGCAAGTCATCATCGTTGTGCATCGCGGTCCATCAGGGTTCCGTCAGGGTCATATCATGCTGTGCAATGGTAACATCACCAACACAGTAGTACGAGGGGCCCCGGTGACCCACATCGGCGACCCCGCTGTCAAGCTCCGGCACGCAAGCAGAGAGAATGAAGGTATGTCAGCATCTCCCTCGGAGGGGTTTCAAGCAACGTCCCCGAACCCACAACAGCAAGCAATGAGGGTAGCAAGATCATTATGGTCAAACGAGGGGACATGTCATCGTGGTTACCACCCCCCCCCCCCAGTCACGGCATACATGGGTCGCTCCCGGCAGCAGCACGGCTGAGTATGCCAGAGCAAGAGCAGAAGCAGCAATAGTGACGGCGATAGCAAAGGCAGCGAGTCGGCCTGCTCATTCCGCCTGTGTTCACATCGGCGGCCATAGCTGCCCTGGGCATGCCTAACGTGTGGGGGTGCCATAGCGCCCTACACCACAGCAGGCCATCCATCACACACACCAGCATCGGCAGCAGCTCCAGCGACGTGTGGACCAACTAAGAGGCCCGTACGCCCTGCCGCCACTGCAGCAGAGGATGAAGGAGTACACCTGCTGCAAGTACCAGCACCCGGTCTGCAAATGTGGTCTCAAGAAGGGGGGGGGGGGGGGCACGTTTGGCGTGTCCTCGCTTTCCTCGTCTCCTAGACAGTTTGCCCGGCCATGCACCTTTACACCGCAGCAGCGTGCATCAGCACTCCGCTAGTGTTTTACTCCGTAGTGTAGCGAGTGCAACAGTGCGGAGGGTGCATTTTGGGGGCAACATAGTTCAACAACGTGCAAGTGAGTGCAACGGAGTACGGCGTGCATAAGTTGGGCGCCCACAAAAGGGCTCAACACGCCGTTTGGTGCCATGTGCTGAACTGCAGCACGATGACAGTGTGCGTGTTTTTGTGGGTCATCGCTACTCCGCAAGCCGGTACTCAGTCTCCATATCCTTATTCCTGTTCTGTGACCTCATTTGTTTTCCCCTCCTCACGCGTGCGCACTGACAAGCCTCCCCCTACCAGCAATTTAGTTGCTTGTAATTTGAATTTGTATCATTCTATTCTCTTCAGACTTCTATAAGTGTAACACCTACCATTAACCCAGGTCTTCATCGGCTTGAGCAATGTTTCAGAATTGCAGGTCGAATGATGTCGTCTAGTCTCAGGTGGGTTCGGCAGATAACATTTATTATAATTTATAACGTTTTCAGATCTAAGGATTTATTGACCTTAACTCACTTTCAATATCAGTCAGCTTTATGCAAGATTTGAAGTTCGACAAGGCAGTGAAGGTGATTTATTAACCATGTTGTCCCTGGCTTGTATTGCCGTTGTGAATTTGGAGTAAGTGTTCTTGATCCCAGTTTACAGTGCCTGTTTGATATTAATCTGGTAATTAATATTGACAGTTATCTGGAAGTGGAAGTGTTTTTCCTGGCTTGCATTGCCGGTGTGAACTGGAGTAAATGTTCTTAATCCCGGTTTGCATTGCTGATTGCTGGTTTGAACATTTAGTTGATAATATGTTATTGATTGATATTATGAAGTTTTATAATAGTTTCCGGTTTTGCATCGGCAGTGTGAACCCTAGTAAGTTTGAATTGAATGAATAAGTTTTGCATTGTCAATGTGTAAATTTTAATGATCTATTTGACACCGCCTGCCTTGCGCTTGATCGTCGTCTTGCCCAACGCATGCTGCTTAGAATCATATTGGAAAGGTATAAATGGTATTTTATGACAGAGTGTTTAAATAATATTGTCAGGTTTAAATTCACACGAAAGGCCCTGGCCTAATGGAGAATGAGTTCTCAGTTTTTTAATGGCAAACGAAGTATATTGGCGACGTAGTTATACCTCTTTGAGTATCTGGTCTAGTAATTATTTGAGTGTTGTAATTTTATAATATTTTAGCTGTGTTCTTCAAACGCCTTTGGTAAGCCTAATGTGTAGGAAAGTGTTTGGTTATACATACTTTAATTTGTGTTAATGTGTCAAGACCATTCTCACGGCCTTTGGTGGCTCATGTGTGAGTGCGCCGTGGATTAGAAGGTAAAAATTTTTTTTTTTATATTGTGCCCAAGATGTCATACGTATTTGCTGGAGAATGCGTAACACTATCTCTAGAATATGTTTTGGAACAAGGTATATCTGGTTTTAGCTGAATGAATGAGCTTGAAATTAAAGAATCACATATTCATGTACATGATAATGCAAGTGTTGAATGGTACGAGTATTTATAACCTTGTGTGTACTTGAATCTCCTTTTTTTAATAAATCTTGTTATTATTTAATTTATATGTCAAATTCTTTGTGGGATCCCCTCGCCCATATTAAGAATACTATAGAGACACCCCTATGAAATATTATTCAGAGTAGTTGTATTGTTTTTATGTTTATATAAAAGTATTGGGTTTTTCATTCATATGTCTCGTCCTTATTTCTTCCTTGCAAACTGTGCCACGGTATGTTTCGTTATGCACGTAATTCACATTAATTCATAGTTTGGTTATTGCAAGTGTTTGTTGTACGATAGAGAGTTGCCTACAAAGTGTGCCAGGAAGTGGTTCACTATATCGCGCCTAACTACGCCAGGGGAGGTTTGCGTGCTACGCAGAAACAGACAGTTGCATCTGAGATTCGGGAGTGACAGCTGTGTCGCGTCACTCATTCCGGTGACCAGCAATGCTTGTGTCTAATCATGCAGAGTATCGGTAGTTTTCATTATATAACCTGAACGGTATTGTTATTTAGCTACCGGAGGGGCCGCTCTCCTTCCCCAGTGCTTGACTCCACCGGGGAAGCTTCATTTTCACCTTTAATTCATTGTATCTGCTTCGCGCCATTTTGTAACAGTGTAGCCTTGTCAGCGGTCAAAGCCCGGCAACCAAATGTAAAATTTATTCCATCGAGACGACGTAGTGTAATTTTTCAGGGAAAATATACATACGTTCTTAACAGCGTGTGTTATTTCAGTGTAGCGCATTAGAACATTTCAGGGCACGGGATTCTCATAACCCGCCAAGTGTAACTTAACTTATGAGCAGTGCAATGTGGGTGAAATGTTCCAATAACATAATTTAAGGCATGTATGTCAGCCTGTAATAGGCCTACCACATAGTAAACACCGAGTAAATATCCAGTAGTAATTGCCAGGGGCATTCTACATCCATGAAGGAAAACCTACGTCCGGCCCGCAGCACCCCGAGAGCAACAGTCTCTCCAGCTTCATAATCATCATCATTGACGCCGCCACTTGGCGACGTCTGGCGCCTAGTCGGGTAATTTCAACACATTCCAAAATTACCTTCTACAAATTCACCGCCCCTGAAATTCCATCTCACCCCTCATCGTCCAGCCACACGGCATTAACTTCAGACAAGATAAGCTGATTGCACTCAAGACGTCACGCACACATCAGAGCACTGCAACATAGCTAAAAATTGTTTTTCTAAAGGGCTGTATCTCGAAATATACATGTAGAATTATATTTTTAATAATTCTCAAAGGCCGTGCATTAAGGTGCTGTTAGTGCACCACAGCGCTCCCGCGAAAGATGGGCTCGAGTCGACGTTAACTTGGAGTTGGTGTGCTGAGCTTGTCCGCAGTGGGCCGAGAGTCACTATGTTCATCGACAATCCAGACCGTAAAAATTATATTGTACCTTAACAAGAAAAAATCTTGGAAACTAGTTACCAAAATAATGTTTTGTAGAAATACAAGAAGTTTTCTTGTAAAATCTAAAAAACGTATATAAGTAATATTAGAAATCGTACCCTTTTATTTTAACTTAATCACTAGAAATTGGAAATAATTTTTTTGTTCCTACAAAACAAATGTAGTAAATAAATTATAGAGAAGTACAAATATGAAATTATTCGCGAAAGAAAAAAATAGCAGGACACGGATTCGATCCCGCATTCCATGCAATAATTCTTCGTACATTGAAAAACACGACCAACTTGACTTACAAGAAATGGAGTTACTTTTACAAAATTATACTCGTAAGTAGTGAAAAAACAAGAATAAATAAAGATGTATTCATTGTTTTATTAGTATTATTTGAATTGTGTTAAGTGTTTCATGTTATTTACGCTTATATTAGTCTTTTTGCATGCAAGTACGCCTTATATCACCCCTGGTTTGCACAACCAGCTAAACATGGTTTTATGTTGTTGGGTGTCCAACCATTTGAACTGAGATTTTAGATACGGGTCAGTGTAGTACAAACATTTCTTACGGTCTTTTAAAAACATGGCTCTTGTAATTTTACAAGCAAGCAATTTTACAAGAGAAACTTTTGTACTGTTACAAACGTTTGTAAAACTACAAACAATTTACTAGTACAGATTACAAAAAGTTTTTACAATACAGGTACTATTGCGAAATTTATTTGGCACCTGCGATTTCCGAGAGCGCGTTTCTAAACAGTGATTGTTTTGGAAAAATTTTTATGTCTTTGAAGTCGGTCGTTATTTTTGACTTTTAGTTACTTCTGGAGTAAATAGACACTTTTTTCTACTGGTATCACTTACGCAAGAATTATAGTTTGCGAGAAGAAACTTCATAATAGCAGTGTCGTCAGGCCACTACCTTCATATAGAGTAATGTTGTATTTAGTTCAGCAGATGGCTAAACATTTTCTATGGAACTGAGTGCTATAAATAAGACTTAGGGCGTTATAACAATTGGCTAAGCGATATTTTTTAGGCAATCTTCTGGTAAACATTTTACAACTAGTAAATTTAATGTTAGCTTTACTTTACGTTATTTTTTTTAATGGAAAAGAAACTCTTATTATTAGCGTTGAACAATTTAATCTATAACATCATGAGACATTTCCGTTTTGTGGTGATTGGGAGGGGACGCGTTTTGGGAGCAATTCGATCTCTAAAGAGTGTGGCATACTTGATTCTCCCAGCCTTCGGTAAGTAAGTTTCGCGGTCATAGTATCTTGTTTATGTACCTCAAAATCTATTGATAAATTTAAAATGTTTGTAAACATTTTCTGTCTTAAGTTAAAGGTCCTTTGTTGTCATTTAACGTGTAATATGCCTGGAGTCAGAAAACGCGTACAATCTTAATGTATTTGTTATTATTTCGGTAAAAACAGATGTTGAATACTTTAACGAATATCGGAGGGCACATAAAACAAGCAATGTGTATCTATAACCTACAGTTTACAAACAACAGATTCTACCTATTTATAATTATTGGACTGTATATACTGATTTCACATCACCCGCCCTAAGTAAATGTAAGGATTACTGGAAAGAGGTAAATTCACATAAGTAATGGATTCGAATTCTTTTGCAAAAGGCACGTGCTATTATGATCTCACCGCCTAACTATGAACCGTTCTTTTCATTTACAGTATTATTCGGGGGATAAGAAATTAAAATGTAAACGAAATTGGTAAGAAGCATGTGTACACTTATATTAAGTATGAAAACATTTACTGTACTAAAATTATTAAATACTTAAACATGGACGATGACTTATTTAATTAATGACTGATGAATAACTCACTAAAGTAATTTATTTATATAACAAACTCTGTAAAGATGTATTCATAAAAATTATAATTCAACTATCAAGAGCTTGATGTTAAGGGCCACCCAAATCTATCCTCTCCAATCCATAAAAATTATACCGTATTTACGTCCTACAAAGTTTAACATATTAAAAACAATATAATATACGGAAAAAATTAAAGAACACAAATTACGACCCATTGATTATTTGAAGGGTACAATGGGCTTATCAGAAGGCGTGATTATTGTCCTATTTGTACTCCTTCGTAGAGGACGCGTGGAAGTGAGCATCACAATTCATCACGAGCATTCAGGTGCTGACTAAAAATGGCCTCATGCTCTAAGATTTACTTTTAAGGGATCGCTTATCTAATGGATACATTAGTAGATTTTTCGGAAGGAGACAACTTCTAAAACCGAATGAAATTAGAAGAACAATTCCAGTAGGCAGGTGTGAATGTTTCGCTTGTGCTTGATAAAACAATTGATCAAGTAAGCACCAAGTTAAATGCGGAAAGTGTCATGTTTATTTCATTACGGAAACAGGAATAGTAAACCGATAGTTTTCAGTTTAACTGCGAATTCGTTAGTGTTTGTTGCACATAACCTGGCCCAGTAATAGATCAACTTTCTGTAGTAAAGCTATTTTCTGACATAAATGTGTAGTATTTGCCTAGCACTATACCCAATACTCTACCGCCAAATTTAGATACTAACATTTCTTAATTAAAAATATGATTAATAACAAAAATCGACCAAACTTTTTGAAAACATTTTGTTTTATCAAGTACACATCCAGTCTCATTTGTGATTGCGCAATAGAAATCAGTTACTGATATAAATACAATTGTTAAATGGAAATGTACAGCCTCTTAAAATATATATTTAAAAGATAATCACAAAGTTGTGAATTAATTACAGCAGTACAATTTTTATATATTTGCATATTATTTGAACTTATTTATCAGTATTTGAAAAACGGATAATTATTAAAGATTTGTTCCCCACAGTAGATATAAGAATAATCGGTCTTAAGGTATAAAATATAAAAAATATAAACTACTTTACATTTAGTGTCTTGAATTTATGGACTCAAAATTCTTTCAAAAGCCTAATAAGCTTACCTATGGAGTTTATCTTCAATATTAAGCTAAAGTTTTTAACTTCAGCATAATTTAATAAATATATCTATAACACATATTTATCATAAATGTTAACATCTACTTAGTACAATATAACACAGAATACCTCATCATTTAAGAAACATAACAAGTTTAAGATTAAGTATTAACACATACTTCAATGCTATTATAAACACTAACATCAATTAAATATTTTCAGCAATTGATTTAGTTCCATAATATAATACAAGAATGTGTTGTATATAAGTACAAAAATTACAATAAAATTTACTCATTTTCAACATCTCAGTCACAACAATAGGCTATCTTCAATAACAGTACATTTTCATCTACATAAAATTTTTTTACATGAGTACAGAATAAAAATTATGTACTGCAAAAACTTGACATAAATATTAGCTACTTTTATTGAAGCACGTAGTTTATAACCTAATTGTAAGCGAAAGGCTTTGGAAATGATATATGCCTATGCGTACTATTACTCGTATGACGAATAATAATAATTTGTTAGTAATTTTACTTAAGGGTAACTGTGTCAATGTATGTTCTGTACAACATGGCTTTTCATGAATTTGAGAAACAGATTACATACCTTCTTTAAACGAAATTCAATGTCTATTGTAATTGAATAATTAATAAACTGGTAAAGGCAGAAATTTATTTTCACTCATAACTACATAACTCATATATATTACGTTAAATTCTTTAGTGAAAAAGGCAAATGTATGAACCAAATATGCGTCTATAACAAAGGCACAAGACATGGTATGGTAAGCATGACCTCCTCAGATAGCATTTGGTACATAAACATCATTGAGAAGCAATAGACTACATTTGCTTTATGCAAGCACTATAAAATCATATAAGTATTCAAATTCAAAATACCCTAAACCTTTCATTATGACAAGGTAACCGTCTTTTGCCAATGTATCAAAATTATTAAAATGATCAGATTTACACGCATTGTATTTCTAAACATTGTATTTATAAAATTACATAACAATTTTTTGACAATATAGCTCATTGTAATAATAAATTTAGAGCAGTATTGATCCCAGATTCATGAGTTAAAAAAATTAATGCGGTGTATAAATATAGTAAGAACTCCATTTAAACATGCCCAGCTTAAGACAGGCAGACATTGAACAATAATACAAGCACCATCAAGAAACACATAAAATGCCACTCAGATAGGTATAGCTGCTACAATAAACATTGCATTCAAGAAATTAATTAGCTGAGGTAAATTAATTTCATCAATTCAATGTAATTTAAAGTAAAATATTGATGGGTATTTACAACTTTTGCTACTGTAACAATATAAAAGCCAAGCATAATAGCTTAGGAAAATTGCACCTCAAATCATGCAGAAAAATTAATGTTGATTAATAATTTGGGATATGTCAAAACATTAACACCAGTCATTTCTTAAAAAATCTTATCACAAAAATTTTTTTCTCCTGGATCCAAGTTATGTTATAACCTCAGTATAAACACTGTTCACCAAACCTCACATTTGCTTTTTGGATTCATATAGGAACCCTTAGGACACTTGAATGCTTTCGAAAATTCATCGAAATTTGAAAGTGGACCTATGACTCGAAACCGTGGAGGTGAGTGAGCATCCTTTTCGATCTGTAGATCCACGGTCTCATCAGTACTAGCGGAGCACCACACCTGAAAAAAAAAAGTGTCATACATCACCATACTTGTTATAGTAACACTGCACTTAGTAAAAAAAGTAATTCACACGTCTAAATAGATTTACATAGAGCATATCAAAATGTTTAGCTCCTATTAGCAAACCTTTATTTGGTAAAATATGCTCATAATAATTAATCACACTGCATTTACTCAATTGTGCAAAACACATTTTTGACCAAAAATAATATGTATTAAAATAAATTTAAAAATTTTTTCGTAAATATATTACACTTTACATATTTTGCATCTAAGTTGACGTTAATAATGGAAAATGTATTTCAAGATAGCCAATCAATTTAAATATATTTATGTACCGATTTCCTCACTATACATACAACAAATTTGAATGCACCAACGAACTTTTTTTCTGTTTATTGATATTTGACAGGGAGAATCTTTTGCTGGTTTTGTACCGAAATGAAACTTAACACTATGTTAAATGATTATATCTTCTTAGTAAAAAAAAAAAAAAGTTATTTGAATGATGGTGACTTCTTAGTCTACAGCTAACCCACAAAGATTAAATTTATTTCCCAGCAGTTTACTCTAAATATTTCATTGAATGTTTTTCAGTGATCTATAGTGGTTATAAACTGCCAGTGCCTTACGAAAATCTCTAAGTTAGGTTGCTGAATTCTGCAAGAAAACGTGTTTTCTGAGATACAGGATTTGAAAGTTATAGTGTTAAATATGAGTTTTGTATTATAAATGGGTTATTAGTAAGTAGTTTATCAGTAAATAATTTTATTGCTTACTAATTTTGAAAAAAATATATTTGTGATATAAAATATTTTTAATATGAAGTTCTTTGACGTACACGAATTCCATATATATGTTAATACCAAAAATCATTGAAATAATTTAAAAACTTTATTCAGAACTCTTTAATCACGGACAGATGAATTCGGCAATATAGATCAACCATGGCAAACAAAAAATTATAAAGGAACTATTAATATAAAGTCATCAGGAATATAATGAGAAATTCCCACTTTTTTTGTAATGTGTAGTTATCCAAGGTGTATGTTTACATTAGTCTTTTGCTGTACTGGCAGAATAAATTACTATCTTATTAAACTAGTCGAAAAAAAGTCATTTTTGACCTGTAGGAATAAGTTAACTATTTTACACTAATATTTATGTTTACGTGTTGGACGTCGAGATGTTCGCAAGTAGTAGGAAATAACCGATTGACGCTCATTGGTGTATGGCGTCGGATTCAGATTCAGCGGTTCGCCTTGCGATGTCATCCGTCCATTATCCCCCTTTTTTCCCTTCAAAATTACTTTTATTCCCTCAAAATCATCAAATTTCCCTCAAAATGGCCTTTTTTCCTTAAAAATTTACCTTTATACCATCAGAATTCCCTTTTATACCATTTGCAAAAAAGGATCCCCAGAAATTTCCTAATCTTCCCGGAGCAGGCAAGGTGGACACGGGACTCCGGCAAGTGGATCAGTGACTCCGAGCCAGGAGAGTAGGACCTTTGACCATGACTTCTGACCTCAAAAATTCCAAATGAAAATTTAAAAATTATTTAAAAAGTACCCATAAATGTATAATTAAAAATTGCTAAAAATTTTATAATATAAAATTATTTTTTAAATGATGAAAAATGTATTATTAAAAATTAAATTTCCCCAGGTTCCACCCACCCCCTCACACAAACAAAATTGTCGGCAGGCCTCCGCCCCCTCGCCCATACCCAGTCAGCCATCTCGGTAGGCGATCTCCATCTTGGTAGGTGACCGCCATCTTGGTAGGTGACCGCCTACTGATAGGTGACCACCAACTTGGTAGGCGACCATCATCTTGGTAGGCGACCATCATGTTGGTAGACATCACCCATCCACAATAGTAGTTGTAGACGACATTGCCCTTGACCCCTTGACCCCATGACCTTGAAAGACCTTGAAAAGCAAAACTCGAGAAAAATACACAAAAGTCAGCAAGCATAATGCATTACAGACTAACACTGCCATATTAAATGCGGACTACCCGACCTTGACTCCATTACCTTGAATGACATTGAAAACCAAAACTCGAGAAATACAGAACAGTCAAAAAGCAAATGATATTAGAGATTACCACCACTATATTAGATGCACACTTCATTGACCTTGACCGCATGAACTTGAATGACCTTAAATACAAAAACTCGGGAGAAAAAATACATAAAAGTAAGCAAGCATAAATGATGTTACAGACTACTGCCACCATATTAGATGCAGGCTACCTTGACCTTAACCCAATAACCTTGAATGACCTTGAAAACAAAACTCGAGAAAAATATATGCGAAGATCCAGAATCTAGCCAAGACAATCCAATTTTCTCAGGAGCTGCTGTCAAACTAAGCCTCGCTGTTTACCACCCTACTGCTTATAGTATACGAGTATGCAAGCACTATGGCATCATATTGACTTTGAACAAATTGTATTGCACCACTAATATACATTGTTCGGACACCGACCAGCCAATCACCGAGTTTCAACGTGATTGCAGCTAACCAATCGTATAAAGACATTGAGGCATCACACACAGGGAGGTAGGCAGGTTTTAGATGCTAGTTCTTTGATCACACTACCATGCAGTTATATCATCAATATTTTCTTCCATGGAAGTTTTTCGCTCACCTATAATTCATTGTCACACTTAAAGCAGACAATGGACTCCGGTTGCCAGAACGTCCCCTCGCGAGACTGGCCCATTGGCCCATTGACCCACGACCCATTCACCCATTTACCCATTGACTCATAATGACCCCTATTAAGGTACTGATTGCGATTGCGATGCTAATTGCAGTTCTGATTGCGGTGTTGACCTTTAATATCCCCAAAATGACCCCAAATGTCTCTTAAATGACCTCTTGTTGCGGTGCTGACTCATAATAACCCCAAAATGACCCCTATGTGACCACTGTTTGAGATGCTTATTGCAAATGCGGTGCTGATTGCGGTACTGATTGCGGTGCTGAACCCGAATGACCCATTAATGGACCTAATGACCCCTAAATGACCTCTGATTGCAGAGCTAATAGCGGTACTGATTCTGGTGTAGAAGGAGGTGCCTATTATGCTGCGAATTGCAGTGTATCTGTATATCCAGGTCACTCGGTATATTTAATCACTTTCTGGGTGAACCACATTTACACGTTGCACTAAAAGTGCCTTAAACTACAGCAGGCTCCCACCACACTTCGCCATTGATCGATGCATAACTTGGACTTTGTACTGAACAGTGCAGCACTATGACATGCCCCCGTCCTGCTTCCTAAAGCACATTTTTTCTATGTTATTTAATGTATCACCTTTCACAAACTGCATGGGGCATTGATTCATCGTGTTAAAAGGAATCTCCGTACAAGCCATTCTCTCATGCCGGCGTGCATTTTGAACTCAGGTGAAAACTAGATTGCAGAGTCATTACTGGCGACAACCATTTAGCGATGATGCAGGTCGCGGCTCCATGGTACTGTAGGTCAAAGGTAGGCCTTCGTATTCGTAACCCGTCATTCGTGGTATGGGAGCACTCTGATAAAAACCCACATACTCTTTCGCCCCATAAGAAAACACGCAGTTACTATCATATGTGTGTATGTATATATATGTGTGTATATATGTATATATAATAGATAGGAATATTCATAAGTATGTATAAAATAAATTTTGTTCCTGAGTGTTTTCTTCTGGAAAGAACGGGTATGTGGGCTTTTCTCAGAGTGCTCCCATACCGCGAATGATTGATTGCGAATACGAAGGTCTTCCTTTGACCTCTAGTACCATGGCGCCGCAACCTGCATCATCGCTAACTGGTTGCCGCCAGTACCGATTCTGCGATCGAGTTTTCTGTATGTTCAAAATGCATCCGGCATGAGAGAATGGCTTCTACGAAGAGTCTTTTTCAAGCGATGAAGCATTGGCGCCATGCAGTTTGTGCAATGCGATACATTGAAAAAACATACGAAGATCTGCATTAGGAATTATGGCGGGGGCCTTTAATGGTGCTGCGTTGTACAGTACAAATTCCACGTTGTGTATCAACCAATGGCGATGCGTGGTGGGAGCTTGCTGTAGTTATAGGCATTTCTAGTGCAAAGTGTAAATGCATAAGTAAATGTGTAATGGGGGAGCTGGCACATGGCTTAGGGCTGAGGCTTAGGGCTGGAGGCTTGGGTTTCGGACCCTCGGACGACCGCCATGTTGGATTTCCCTTTTTTTCCACAAAGTTTATATTTTTTCATTTTCCCTTCAAAAGTCGCCCCTTTTCCTTCTGCTCCTGGCAGCCATGTTGGTAGCCTGTATGAGGCCATTTTGTATTATGCCATTTTAGTGGCCAGTATACAATTGTTCATACTCTATAATTCCATGTCGGTTTTCTCATGCCCGATCATACTATTTGGTTTTTTTCTTGCTCTATCATTCCCTCTTGATTATTCATGCACTATCATTCCATCTTGTTTTTTCTTACTGTATCATTCCATCTAAATTTTTCCTGCTCGTACATTCCATCTTGATTTTTCCTGCTCTGTAATTCCATATTGTTTTATTCTGCTCCATCATTTTATCTCATTTTTGAGTTCATGTTTTAAGTTTTCCATCTCCGTTTTGGTTTCCATTGAACCCAACCTCACTCAACCCTTTGAGCACTTAGCCCTTTGGGCATGTAAACTATTGAGTACTTAACCCTTGGAGCACTTGTCCCTTTGAACAATTAACCCTTTGGGCACTGAATCCTTTGAGCACTTAACACTTTGGTTATTTAACCAATTGAACAATTAATATTATTTTATTTTTGATTATAACAAGACCTCATTTTTGGGTTGAAGTCTTGCTTATATCAATTAATGTAACGTAATTTTTTTTTACTGGGTCCGATTTCCAGGCCAGTCGCTTAATATTTATGAATTGAATTATGCAAGTGACATAGGGAATGGGGAATTGCAATTAGATAAAGCTAGTGCTTCATAGATGCTACATGCTCGACGTCCCTCACTCGACTGACGCTCAATGACTGTTGGATTCGCTGGTCTCAACTCATCGGTATGGAGTGGGTAATGAACTTGTATGACTTAATTGTGTAATTACATAATCGTGCAATGAGATAAACATGCAATCTTATACTTGAGTAACCATGTAATCAGCAATGTATACAAGCATAATTACCGAGTTCTACTATTAGGTAGAACACTTAATATTATTAGTAATTAGCAAATATTTTTAGACTACCAGGTTCGATCATGGTCGGAGTATTTCTGTATGTTTTGACTTGGAAAATTTTGGAAATTTCAAGGAAATGCAGGAGTGCAATCACACATCGACTGCAGGTTCACAACTAAGGATGAGTGTATTTTTCCATGAAAAAAACTGGAATTGCATTTACTTATGCAATCATGCATATAGTCTCTTCGGAGAGAAGGTAACATGTTGCACAGACACACATATTGAAGTCCCGATAGCTAGATAGCAACTGTCATCTTGCCCACCAGTCGGCGCTTCACAACCCAGTATGCGTGGAGGGGCAAATGCACCTACACATACTTTCACCTATAACCCTTGCACCCCTTACATTCTGCAAGCTTACCAGAGATCCTAGGAGTCGTGTTGCCAGGCATCGAGACTCAGAGAGTCAACAGGATGAGAACTCTGACGAACTGCGAGTGGATCGGCTCAGAGATCGAGTCCCAAACAGAGTATTTGAAATTTTGTTTATTTTCTTTCCAAACCTTCGAAATCTGACTTTTTCTAACCTTTAACATCTTCTACACTTTATCCCTTTCTAATGTTTACCCAGGCAAACACTTTAACATTTACTATATTATCATGAACCTTAATATATTCATAGAGATTAATTGTTTCTTGGAGTTTATCCTTTTCGAAAAGTAAGCTTTTTATTATGTTTAAATAATTTGATTGTTGACGTGCGTTGACTTGGTGTTGCTATAACTCGATATTGTAGACTGTTTAACACACCCAAGCACACCCATGCATACACACTTACATACATACACACACCAATCCAGACACTAATCCACACACAAATCCATACTTGTCCACACACCTATCTACACACCAATAAACACTAATCCACACCTATCCACACACACAAGCCCATTCACACAAATAAACACACACCCATACCCATACACGCACTCACACATATACAGAAACTCACTCACACACACATTTACCTATCCGCCCTCCCACTACAACCTGCAGACTTACCAGAGATCTTAGGACTTGTGTTGCCAGGTGTCATGGCTTGGTAACCTGTCAAAGTGGTTAGCTCTGACGACTGGTGAGCGGAATGGTACTGAGTTCGTTTCTAGATCAATATAGTTAACATCTATATTATTTGTTTCCTACCCCTTGGACTCTAAGGTATTGCTGGTAGGTGGAATGCTACACAGATCGATTACAGGATAAGACATTAAAACAATTATTTCCATACCCCCGAATGGATACTCGGCGTTCACAAAATGATTCTAAACAAAGGTATGAAAACGGAACACGCAAGGTGGGATACTGTCAACTGTGCGCACATTTACAAATCGATTCTCGTGTATGGCAAATGCAAATCGGTGATGTTACTTTACATTGGAGAAGAATTACATTATTTTGACATTTTTCTAATGATTGTATATGTTTAAAACAAGTTCATCATACTAATAACAACCACATTATTGACTATGTTATAATCATGTTTTGGAGCAGCATCTACCAACACTTGTATAGAATGAATTAATGTTAATTTAAATGCAAATACTGCCAGGTCTTCTAGACTAGGAATATTCGATGACAGCTAGAAAAATTATAATCATTTTTGCTCTTCACAATCACCAATAGTTCGATAAACATCACACATAGACTCCCACAAACACACACACATACATTTATACACACACACGCCTTCGCCTAACATTGTGAAACTACCAGATATATCAGAACGTCGTAGAATGGAAAGCTAACATGATGAAAGCTCTGATAAATGGTGAGTAGATTGGTAAGTACATCGATTCCCTAACAGACTACTTAATAATCTTTGGATTTAGGATATTTAGTGTTCGATTCCCGAACAAGACTTAAAAAATCGTTGATATTCCTAACCCTTAGATTCTGAAAATCGGTGAGCGGAATGATATAAGAGTCGATTCCCGTTCAAGATACTTACATTTTATTTATACACTTGCACAATGCGACAAATTTCAAATCATCGCCCTATGAAAACCAGCTCTCGACTAAGACAGTTGTTATTTACCCATATTCTACCAGTGGCAGTTTAATCAACAAACCTCCAACACCAGTATTAAACTATTTAGCCGTAGATGCTTCACTATAGTAATTTGTTATAAAGTTTGTCTTATCGCCTTCATTCAACCAATTACACACATGCGATGCATCTCTGTTATTGCTTCTCATTGGCTAACTACTACATCAATGCTTCTTATTGGCTAATTACTACATCGATGCTTCTCATTGGCCAATTACTCATACTCGTTCAACTGTTGGCAAGCCTCCAACACTTTCGTTCTACTACCGCCATCTCCTTTTGACTTTGCATATAAAAGGACGAGAGTTAACTAAAAAGATATTTACTTCCGTGTCGGAAACCATCGACGTCACTACGCAGACAGCCTATGATGCAAGACACATACCTCACCTCCCGGGAACTACTGTAGGCAAGTTTCGAACAATAATACTATATGCGCATTTTAGAGAGACGTCCATGCAGCGGAGAACGAGTTGTTTACCATACAGCCATCACGTAAAACAGCGATATGACCCTGTGTGACAAAGAACAACATGCATGCCCCGAGGCTAACTGTTGAAAGTGAAAGTAACAGTTTAACTGTCACTGATTAACCCATGCACCATTGAGCCCGGATACCACTGTAATGAAACATTTTCTGAAGAAGTGATGATGTTGTCGAATCATACTAACACCGAGTCAACACCATGCATAATGTACATACCTAGCACTTGCTATAAATACGCGCATGAAAGCCTACATTGTGTGCAATGTGGTATTGTCTTTATAATGAGAATGAGTGTAAAGATATTTACAGATCGATATATTTTGAAACACGTAGTGAGACATTACATTTCCGTATACTGTGGAAAGGATTTTCATCATAGGAAACCGGCAGTTTAGTATACAACTTCGTGTGCGAAGATAGTAATTGCGCCATTTATCTCTGTGTTCTGAAGCTATCAGCGCCCTGTGCCATACCCGGATAGCCTAAGGACATCAACTGCAGAGAATCTTGCGATTGAAAAGATCACTATCAAAGTTTTAAGCGAGACATACTTAACCGTTTACCGACATTGGATGCACCGTATACATTAATTTTGTGTTCCATATATAGACAAAAATTGCTCCGAGAAGCTATATTTTCTCCAAAACACATATATCAATTCAAGCTGGACTAGATAATAAATGCAGATATGTTTATTCATACACTAAGAATTAAAGCATGTGCTCTCTACCAGCAGGTATGGTAGTAGTGACTCCGTCTCCAAGGATTCGTCCTCCAGTGTCTACAACAGCAGCACGTCTACCCTTCAAATCGATAAGAGACCCTGATATGTAAACTTCAGGTATACAAAAAATAGTAAAAAACAAGTTTGTAACTGATGGCTAATGATGTTAGACAATGGGTTGCGCTATATACCTACACGATGGGAGTTGAACACTTACCCATCAAGAGTAAAATATTTGTAAAAACTAATGAATTTTAGCGAAAATATATACACACAAGTAGTATGTACATAGCAATTCAAGAACCACACAGGTTAAGTAGATTTCTTTTAAAATCATGTATCAACTAAAGTAACCAGAGTATTGACATAATGAATAGCCAAATACAAATAGTATGTATGTAATGAGCTGAAACTATCTACCCATCGACCGATGAAACACGATGAATGAGAATGGAATACAACAGAGGTTTGAGAAATAAGTAACTAACACGATTAAATTCACTCTAAGTACACATCTTACCATGACCAAAGCCATCTTCCGACTAACATATGCTTGATATTATGCATTACATATATACATAACATGTTGTAATGCAATACACAACCAACACTCAAACAATTTACCTTTCCAAACTCAAAGCATTCTGTGAACAAGTCCCATACAGTGTTCATTGTCTCTCTCTACCAAACTATCACAAGTCATCGACAAACAAATAACTGCCTATACCCAACCATCCATCAGTCTACCGTCATCTCTGGAAGGAGAAAAACGATCCCACAGAAAGATGCAGGTGAGTGCTTTATCTAGGAAGGTTACACAATCACAAGCTGCACAACATATATATGTAATTAAAGTATATCGATGAAAATATTTTTTTAAATTCATACAAACAAAAAAATTACAAAATCAACATTCTATGTGCCATAGAAAAACAAACCTCAAAAACACACCTTCACCTCAAAAAGACATGCCTTATGCCTGAAAAACATGCATTGTGCTTTAAAAATACAAAAATTGTCAGTATTGATTTATGTTAAACAAGTACATAATATTTTGATGTTAACTTTATTTCCCATGCATTTACCATTCACACAAGAATGTTCAGTAATTTCCCATTAAAGCTAACTAATATATGAAACCTTACTTCATCTCTCATCAACACCAAGTTTTTGTAATGCTTCGAACCTCGACAAAGTTAAAAAAGATATTAACTAAGATATTTCTATGTCAATCTTACCTTTCGTAATTGCATTTATATTATTACATTTTATGCTTCAAATCCCGACGAAGCTGATTATGATTATATCGTTTGGCTAAATGTAAGTTAATATTAATTTAATGTCGTGTAAATAACACCCAAGTAATCATATAGATTAATGCTAAAAACTAGAGAAACTACACGCACATCTCTAGCAAATCTCATGAGAGGTTAGATCTCTCAAACAGTAGACATGGGTTGCATCCAACCTGCTCAGAATGTATTACAATATTAACCCACATTCTAAAATTTCGTTAAATTCATTTCAACACATATCTATGTTACCATATCATTGATCATGCACATACAGTAATAGATAAATGCAGTAAATATTTAAGTATTAACGTTATAATTTGACACATCATTTGTTTTTATTATTGTGCTCCCTTGCAGTATCGGATTGTAGTAACAGAACTAAAACAAAGACCATAATATTCCTGATATCAGGGAAATTATACATGTTAGGAGGAGGTACATCGACACCAATGAGAAATAAAATACTTTAATTTATTCATTGAAAAAACGTATATTTTTTATGCACATCAGACTACAGACATGAAAAACAGAATCTCTATAGTTTCCATACATTTATGTACGGTATTTCTAGCAATAAGCTCACTTTTTATGTATTGAATATAATCTGCTTATACACAGCTCAAGAAAATCTACATAAACAAGCGTCAAACCAGAACCCTTTTCCATATATTCTTGTCCTTCACAACAAAGTTTTTTCTTTCAAGGACTCTGCAACCCCTGTAATACTATCAACATTGTGCAATGCTTGATTGGCAGTCTTGAATGCCCTCCGGCTGATTCCTTCATCAAGAGGTTGAGGCTTTTCATAGGTACACTGCAGCAAAACATTATACTTTATTATGACCGTCTTCGATTTCCTCAGTTAATTGATTGATTATCCTTCTTAACGTGTCCTACCCATGGACATATGTCTTTTGTATCAACAAAGTAATTTCCAATTACATAATATTTTAAAAAGCCATTGAATGCTGAATTTCTTAGGTAGAATCTATTCGACGTGTTATCACCAATAGCTAGTACAGAATGTTTCTTAGCTGCAGGAACTATACTCTTACAGCTGTTGATATGACTCTTCAGCTTATCGCCTCATTTGAACAATCGTTTGCACTTAACACATTGTTGCATAACACAGGAAGGACCCTTCACACAAGTAGTTCTTTCAAGCTTCCTCGCACCATGGTTGTAGGAAAATATCTAGTCACAGTAGCAGCAACGAAGCCTTGACGAAGTCATCGATGGCACTGCTATACGTGGCCCACCCGAAGAGGTCGATGGCACTGTCAAAGTTATGTCTGATGTCGCTGATGGCTGCACTGCTGTAGCTGGTCTGCCCAAAGAAGTCGCTGGTGCTGTTGATGTCATGCCTGAAGACGTCGATAGCACAGCTGGCACCACTCCCAAAGAAATCGATGGCACTGCTGTAACTAACATTAGCTCTGGAGTACTCGAAGAATTCGCAGATGCAGAGTAAGACTTTGATGCGATGAGGCACAAGCTAACCAAGATGATCCACCTTTCACGGGAGCAAAACTAAGATTCTCAGCTGACTTCCCTGCTGCTTATATACAAGTGTGAAATAGCTATGACGTCATATTGATGTTAAACCAATTGTATTGCGAACACAATCAGCCAATCACCGACCAGCTAATCAACAAGTTGTCACATGATTGCAGCTTGTCAATCATGTGCAAGCACTGAGACATCACGTGCAAGAGTCAGTCTCTGGGTCCTGAGAAGGAGGATGGGGAAGAGGAGGAGGGTTGGGACGGAGAAGGAGGAGGACGAGGAGGTGATGGTGGTGGCAGTGGCAGGAGTTGTGGTGGTGGTGGTAGTGGTGGTGGAGGAGTGGTTTTGGAGACAGTCGACAAATTTGAATATTTCGAACTCTTTGGGTTGGTGTATGTGAGTAGGTTGGGTTTGCATGTATATGTGTTTTGGGTTCATGTATATGTGTTTTGGGTGCATGTATATATGTTTGGGTGTGTGTATATGTATGGGTTTCGGGTGTATGTATATGTGTTTAGATGCATGTTTATGTGCTTGGAGGCATGAGTATGTGTTTGGGAGTCATGTATATATGTTTGGGGTATGTATATATATATGTATGTGGTGTGAGCATATGTGTTTCGGTGTGTCTAGGTTTGTTTGAGATGTGTGTAGATGTGTTTGGAGACATGTGTATGTGTTTGGGGGCATGCATATATGTTTGGGGTTTGTGTATATGTGTATGGGGTGTGAGTATGTGTTTGGGTGTGTGTAGGTTTGTTTGGAGTGTGTGTAGATGTGTTTGGGTACGTGTATATGTTTTTGGGCCTTTATGTTGTTTTTGGGTGTGTGTGGGTTTGTTTGGGTGTGTGAAGATGGGTTTGGGCGCATGTATATGTGCTTCAGTGTGTAGGTTCTGTTCGGGTATGTAAATCTTTTTGGATGTGTGTAGGTGTGTTTGCCTGTATGTGTGAGAGTGTGGTGGTCTGTCTTGTGAGAAACTGACTCATGCATGTGATGTCTCAGTGCCTGCACATGATTGGCCAGCTGCAATAATGTGGCAACTTGGTGATCAGCTGGTCAGTGAGAGGCTGATTGCTGTTCGCAATACGATTGGTTCAATGTCAATATGACGTCTAAGGCCTTGCACACTCATATATATGTAGCAGAAAGGTCAGCTTAGAATCTTAGTTTTGCAACAGCTCCCATGAAAGGTGGATAGTCTTGGTTAGCTTGTGCCTCTTTGTATCATAGTATTATTCGGCATCTGCGATGTCTTCGGGTACTCCAGAGCTAATGGTAGTTACGGCAGTGCCATCGTCACCTTCGGAAGTGGTACCAGCAGTGCTATCGATCTTCTTCATGCATTACGTCGACAGCAGTGCAGTCATCAGTGACATCAGACATGACTTTGACAGCAACATCGACCTCGATGGGTGGGCCACGTATAGCAGCGCCATCGACGACTTCGTCAAGGCTTCATTGCTGCTACTGTGACTAGATATTTGCCTACAGACATGGTGCGAGGGAGCTTGAAAGAACTACTTGTGTGAAGGGTCCTTCCTGTGTTATGCAACAATGTGTTAAATACAAACGACTGTTCAAACGAGGTGATAAGCTGAAGAGACATATCAACAACTGTAAGGGTAGAGTCCCTGCAGCTAAGAAATGCTCTGTGCCAGCTATTGATAATACGACATCGAATGGATTCTACCTAAAAAAAAAAATCTGCATTCAATTGATTTTAAAATATTATATAATTATAAATAATTTTGTTGATACGAAAGACATATGCACATACCTAGGCCACGTTAATCAAAGGATAATCAATCAATTAACTGAGGAAGTCGAAAAAGGTCCCGTAAAGTATAATGTTTGGCTGCAGTGTATCTATGTAAAGCCTCAACCTTTTAATGAAGGAATCAGCCGGTGGGCATTCAAGACTGCCAATCAAGCACTGTACAATGTTGATAGTATTCCAGGGGCTGTAGAGGCCTCGAAAGAAAAACTTTGTCTTGAAGAACAAGAGTATTTGGAAAAGGGTTCTGGTTGGATGCTTATTAACGTAGATTTTATTGAGCTGTGTATAAGCAGATTATAGTCCCTTTATCAAAGTGATCTTATTGCTAGAAGTACCGTACATGACTTTATGGAAATTATAGAGATTCTTTTTTTTTATCTCTGTAGTATGATGCACATAAAAATATGTGTTTTGAATGAATAAACGAAAGGGTTTTATTTCTCACTAGTGTCGATGTACCTTCGCCTAGCATGTATACATTCTATGATATTAGGCATATTATGGTTTTTGCTTCAGATCTGTCACTAGAAGCAGATACTGCAAGGGAGCGTAACAATAAAAATCGAATGATGTTTCAAATTATAATGTTATTACTTAAATATTTGCTGCAATTATCTATCACTGTAGGTGCGTAATAAATTATATGGTAACAGAGGCATATGTTGAAATGAAGTGTACGAAAAAATAATATCGTGGGTTAATATTGTAATACATTCTAAGCAGGTTGGATGCAACAATATATTGGGAACGAGGAGGGAAATGGATGAGGCAGGACTGATGAGCAATTGCAGTGTGGAAAGAGGCATTGGCCAGCAGGCAGGGAGAAGTGTGAAGGGGAGTGGAGGTGGTGGAGGTGTTAGGAAGGGAAGGGAGTCTAATGTTATATGTTCCTCGATTTTTTTATAATTTTTCCCCGAGTGTTTGTTTTCAAGGTCATTCAAGTTCATAGGGTGAAGGTTGAGATAGACTACATCTAATATGGCGGTGGTAGTATTTAACATATTATGTTTGCTGATATTTATGTATATTTTAACTTCAGCATAATTCAAGGTCATTAGGTCAAAGTATAGATAATCTGCACATTATATGGTGGTGGTATTCTGTAATGTATTATGCTTGTTGACTTTTATGAGTTTTTTCAAATTTTTCTTTTCAAGGTGATACAAGGTCATAGAGTCAAGGTCGAGATAGTCTTTATCTAATATGGTGGTGGTAGTCTGGAATGTATTATGTTTGCTGACTTTTATGTATTATTCTCAAGGTTTTGTTTTGAAGGTCATTCAAGGACATGGGATCAAGGTCGAGATAGTCTGCATCTAATATGGCGGTGGCAGTCTGTAATGTATTATGCTTGCTGACTTTTGTGTCGTTTTATCCAGTTTTCTTTTTTTAAGGTAATTCAAAATCATGGGTCGTAGGTCGAGGTAGTCTGCTTCTAATATGGCAGTGGTAGTCTTTAATGTATTATGCTTGCTAACATTTATGTATTTTTCTCGAGTTTCTGTTTTCACTGTCATTCAAGGCCATGGGTCAAAGGTCAAGTTAACCTGCATCCAATATGGCGGCGGTAGACTTTAATGTAATATGATTGTTGACATTTATGTATTTTTTCTCCAGTTTTTGTTTCCAAGGCCATTCAAGGTTATGGGTTTAAGGTCGAGGTAGTCTGCATTTAATAAGGTGGTGGTAGTATTTAATGGGATTATGCTTGCTGACTTTTATGTTTTTTTTCGAGTTTGTTTTTTCTAGGTAATTCAAGGTCATGGGGTCAAGGTCGAGATAGTCTGCCTTTTATATGGTGGTGGTAGTCTGTAATGTGTTATGTATGCTGACTTTGATTAATTTCTTCTGCAGTTTTTGTTTTGAAGGCCATTCGAGGTCACGAGGTCAAGGTCAAGATAGTCTGCATTTAATATGGGGGCAGTAGTCTGTAATGTGTTATGATTGATGGCTTATGATGTATTTTTTGAGTTTTTGTTTTCAAGGTCATGGGGTCAATGTCAAAGTTAGAGGTCAGGGGTCATGGGTCACAGGTTATAGTTCAATTCCTAATGGGCATTGGCATACAAGATGGCAAATAAGTGATGTATGCCAATATGGTTGTCACCTACCTATATGGTGGTCGCGTACCAAGTTAATGGTCTCCAGTAATGTATACATAAATGATGAACGAAAAAAATCATGATGGTGGAATGAGTATAGGTGAGGGGAGTGGGTGCTAGGGAGTCAGTCGTCTTCCGGGGATGGAACGAACCCGATTAATATGGTGCTGGAAAATGTTTATTTTTAAGAAAAAAATTAAAAGACTTAAAATTTTTTTAGTAATTTAAAAAAATGCAATTCTAATAATAAAATTTTTGGCATTCTTTTGCAATATTTTGGGATTTTTTTCATTTTTGAATATTGAATGTCAAAGGTTAAGGTCACGGGTCGAAGGTCATGGTCGGGGTCAAATATCACCTGCATACAATATGGATGCAAGATGGCTGATGCTTAGGTCTGAGCCCTATCCTGTATACCTTGTATCGATTTGGCATAGGGTATGCCTATAAAACCAGTATGGCCACCACTGCTCTGTAGGTCCGAAGGAAGCCTCTCAAATTAATTAAATATGTGAAGTTGGTTTCCAGCAGCTTGTTTTTGCACTAGGGGTGCTTGTACCATTTTTGGGGCTTCTAACTTTTGTGAGGGAAGAAAGGGCAATTTTTTTGGGTCTTTTGTTCGATTTTGTGGGAAAAAGGGAAATTTTGGGGGGAAAAGGGGAAAATAGTGGTCGGATGACGTAACAAGATGGTGGCTGGGCGAATCCGGATCCGACACCCCACGTCCTTATTCCAGACTCATCATAATCATACTACAGATAAAGTTAATTAAAAAAACTTTTTCTTCTTATATTTTTTTTAATTTGTCCTTTTGGTAAACAAATATACATTACTGTTTCAATATGTATTTGCTGAAGTTTAAAATGAGTTATTATGTACACTTTTATAATAAAAGAACAATGGTATAGAATTCAAATAGCTACTAACAAATGTTTATACCTCATCAAAATGTTAAATTTTCCTGCATCATTTCAACAAAAGCAATATACATATATATTTATTTACTGGAAATGTTTTGACAGTATTTATGCGCGTGCCTCTTTTTATAAATTTATCAGTTCCAAATATTTGTGATCAGTATAAAAATTTTACGATTTTTACAAAGTGTTTTATTTGGTTATTAATTGTAAACTTTCATTTCATTTCGGAGATGGACTACGAAAAGATATCAAGAGAAATTGAACTGAAGTAACTTTTACATCATTTGATGCACACACATCTGGATACTCTTGGGCTGCAATGATGTTGAAATCCAAAACCAATAATGCGCAGACAATGGACTCGAAAGCTTGCGAACTTGATAATTTGTATTTACTGAAGTTTATTCTTGGTACATAAAGTATTTTCTTTTAACTATATAAGTAGTAACATTATTTTCTTTCGGGCACAACGGATTTCTGAATCGAAGCTCGGACTTAAGGGCTCGGTGAGTCGGAGCCTACCGCCACCATGATGGAATTTCCCCCTTTTCCATTTTTCCCTCGAAATTTTCCCTTTTCTCCCTCAAAATCGACTAAATTACCTTATAAATTTCCCTTTCTCAGTAAAAATTTCTCTGAAATTTTCCTTTTTTACCAGCTGCAAAAACAAGCCCACTAAAATTCCCTTTCAGCATCAGAGCCGATAACCGAGATTCATGTTCGATGCCAGGAGAGCAGGACTCATAAGAACAGAATTCATGACTCCGAGCCAGGTGAACAGGACTCAGGACATTTGACCTTTACCCTAAAATTACAAAAATTCTTAAAAAAATATAATAAATGTATTATTAAAAATTATCAAGAAATCACCAAGAAATTATTTTTCCTAAAAATGTCCCTTCCTTTCCCTAGAATTTCCCTTTTTCCCATAAAAATTCCCCTTTTCCCCTTGAAAGCTTCCTTTTTACACTTAAAATGTTTCTTTTTACCTTAGAAAATTCCAAAGAATCGCAAAAAAAATAATGAAAGCCAACGAGAATATAATGTGTCTGACTACTACCGCCATATTGGTTGCAGGTGACACTGACCTTCACCCAATTACCTTGAATGATATTGAAAACAAAAACTCGAGAAAAATGCACAAAAGTCTGTAAGTATGCTATGTTACTGACTATACTACAACCATCTTGGACGCCAGTTATCTTGACCTTGACCCCATGAACTTGAATGACCTTGAAAACAAAAAACACAAGAAAAAATACATAAGTCAGCTAGGATATTACATTACTTACTACTGCCACCATATTGGGTTCATGCAACATTGCATATTCACATTCAAAATCTATTCTATGCATAATTATGTATATTCTCATCTTATGAACTATATATTATAGTACCTGTGTGTATAGCTGTGAACGAGTATTTGTTTTTCAATAAATGTTGCCATACAGCGAAGATGAATTTTGAATGTGAAGGTGAACTGCATCATCACTAACTGGTTATTGGCAGTGCCGATTATGCGATCATGTTGAATATATAACTGCATGATAATGTGACCAAGGAACTAGCATAAAAAGGCTGTTTAGCTGCCTGTGTGTGATGTCTCAATGCCTTAATGCGATGGACTAGTTGGAATCACTTAGCAACTCGGTGATTGACTGGTTGGTGTACGAACAATGTATTAATGGTGTAATACGATTGGTTCGAAGTCAATATGACGTCATAGTGCTTGCATACGTGTATATTTTAAGCAGCAGCGAGGTCAGCTGAGAGGCTTAGTTTGACAACGGCTGCCTTAAAAGATACATCGTCTCGGCTCGCTTCTGCAGCTTCGCATCTAAGTCTTATGCTGCATCTGCGATGTCTTCGGACACTCCAGAGCTAATGGTAGCTACGATAGTTCCATCGACTTCTTCGGGAGTGTTTCTAGTAGTGCCATTTACATCTTCAGCCATTACGCCTACGAAATCTGCAATGCAGGTATTGAACTTTTCGACTGAGGTGCCTAGCAAACCATTGCCGGCATTACCTCCTTCTTTAGCTCCAGCCCCAATATCTCCAACAGAGCCGCCCGAGTATTTGTCAGAAACCACTACATCGTCATCAGTGTCGCTTCTGTGAAAACATCTTCAGCAAAAACTGCCATGCTCGGTGGCATGAGAGAACCGTTTGTACGAAGAGACCTTTCATGTGATGAAGCATTACGACAATGACCATATGCAGTTTATGCAAGGCGCTACAATGAAGGAACACATCGAGATCTGCAAGGGTTCGTCTACTGCGAGCCAGCAGGTTATGTCGCCAATATATTCTGCTGTATCGATGGGTAATTTTCCGGAGACGATTATGACGAGACACTTAATGGTAATGATGGAATGATTGACTTGGTAGTTGTGGAATGTACACTTGAAAAGCGTGCGCATGAAGTCGACGATCTTCAAAATAAACGGTTGTCAGCTATAAATACTGATGATGAACTTACACCTTTTGCAAAGAAAAGTAAATTTGATATTCATTATTAAATAGGAAGCGAAGATGATCATGAAGAAGCATAGATGACACTGACTATGGTGACACACCCCTCTAAACCGTTTGCTGCAATGAGCGACATGAAGAAGGCAGAAGACTTCGAGAATTCTGATACCTATTTCCCGAAGACCCGAATAAACTTGTTTATAAACTCAAGATGACAGTAGACGAGAAGTACTCGGAATCATACACAGCAAATTCGCAAGGCCGAATGGAACGAAGCAGGTGCATTTCTAGCTTATATCAGATTTCTGGAACTACTTTCCTTATATCCCTCCACAGACAATTTGCACACAGATCAAGTCATGCAACGACCAATTGGGAAGCATTGGGTGGGCCCCATGGTGGTGCATTGTTCAGTACAAGTGTCCAAGTTGTGCATCGACCAATACCGAAGTGTGGTGTGTAGAGTGCTAAGTGTGGTGCATGTGGTGCTACTTGATGGATGAGTGCATCCGCCTCCGCCTCTGCCTCTACTTGTGCCTCCGCCCGTCGCTGGGTCGTATATACATATGTATGCAAACATTTGTGTGGAAGTTGTTCCTGGTCACACTACCAGTTTTTAATGGTATATCAGTCTCGCCTGCAAATTGGAATGTTTCGGTCTCTGTGTGTTGCATGTGTGCATGTTTGGCGTATGAGGAAGTGGAGACTGTACCATTATTTTTTCGTCAGGTTTTAGTTTCACCATATTGCAAGTTATATTTGGTTTCACCGGAAATAATAAAAGAGTTGGCGTTAAATTTCTTTATACGAAAGAGTTGGCAGAGACTGACGCCCGCATGTGATCTCCAGATCTCTTCATGCAATTGGGCAGCTGCAATTACATGGCAACTAGGTGATTGGTTGGTCGATGTATGCACAATGAGTTATTGGTGAAATATTATTGGTTCAAAGTTTGACTGATGAAAAACCAAGATGGCAGCCTCTAGCAATACATAAACAAAAGAAAAACTAAAAAATCCAAGATGGTCTCCTCCAGTAAAGTATAAACAAACAATAGACAAAAATACATGATGGTGGCCTCCAGGAAATTATAAACAACTGACATACAGAAATAATCCCAGATGGCAGCCTTCAGTAATGTATAAAGAAATGACATACGATAAATCAAGATGGCGGAATGAGTATAGGTGAGGTGGGATCTCATGAAATCTAGGTTCTTAAAAATAATTTTAAAAATATTTTTTAATAATGAATTTTGAATTATGTTTAACACTACATTTGATAAATTATTGGGAATATTTTGGATTTATAAAGTATTTTTTGGGTTCGAGGTCATTCAAGGCAATTGGGTCAAGATCACCGGCATCCAATACAGTAAATGTAGTCTGTAACATAAGATAATGCTGACTTTTATGCATTTGTTCTCGAGTTTTTGTTTTCCAGGTCATTCAAGGTCATAGGAACAATGTCAAGGTCATCTGCATCCAATGAGGTTGTAGTAGTTAGTAACATAATATGCTTACTGACTTTTATGATTATTTTACTCGAGTTTTTGTTTTCAATGCCAATCAAGGTCATGGGGGTCAAGGTCAATGTTACCTGCACCCATTAAGGGAGTAGTAGTCTGTAATGAATTTTTGCTTGCTGACTTTTACGATTTGACTGAGTTTTTGTTTTCAAGGTCATTTAATGTCATGAATTCGTCACAGTCAAGGTCGCCTGCATCAAATATAGTGGTAGTAATCAGTAACATAATATGCTTGTTGACTTTTATGCACTTATTTCGATTTTAAATTTTTTCGGATTTTTGGATTCCTTGGAATTTTTAGGATTTTGGTGTTACAGGTCACCAAGTTCAAGGTGAAAGTTGAACATAAAATGTCAGGGTCAAATGTCAGGCCAGGGTCAAATGTCAGGCCAGGGTCACAAGTCAAGATAAAGGTCAGTGTCAAAGTCACATGGATCTAATATGGTGGATTGGTGACATTACAACATGGTGGCCATTCTGCTCCGACTCTACTTTGCCATCCCCTAGTTCCAGAACATACCGAACCCTACTACTGTTAATTTTTTAATTCGTAGAAGTTGATTTTTAAACAATTTTGTTAAATCTACTTATGTATTGGTTTATTTATGATGTGTATGAACTGTTTTATTTTAATTGTATTTTATATATTATAATTATATTTGGTACAAAGTTTTTGTTACAATGATAAGTTATCTAAAGTATTAACAGCAGCAGGTACTAGTGGAGTAAATTTGGTCCTAATGTAATTGTTTTTTTATTTTAAATTAATACAATTCTTTTTTATTTTAGTGAGCACAGCGAACTTTTAATATATATATATATATATATATATATATATATATATATATATATATATATATATATATATATTAATTCCCAGTTACTTATCTTATGGAACTCATTAATTTTTATGCATTGAGATTATAACAATTTTTTCGAAAACTCATAAAATTAATTCCATTTAAATAATTAGAAAAAATTTGAAGGTATAGATAGAATTATTCCAAATAACAAGTAAATTAAGTGAATATTTCAGTTCTTATAATTATAAACTTAAGAATTATTACAATGGTGATGGAATTTCCCTTCATAATTATGCATATGTTTACTAACAGCTTCAATTATATAAACATATATTAACAAACAATTTCCCAAAGATGGCAAAACTTATTATTAGATATTGTTGTTTCTATTCCATTTTGCAAGGATTGATATTTCAAAATACAGAAATATTAACGAAGCTTTCGATAATCCAATAATTACAAAAATTTGAATGCTTTCTTAAAAATCACCATTAAAGCAAATGTATTTGCAAATTACCAAAGTAATCATACATTAACAGTTTGAAAAATTCGTTTTAAAAATCTTCAATAATTTCTAATATTTAATTTATTAAATTGGTTTTATTGGATTAGTTGTAACAAAATACTTTTTTTCATCTAATCGTTATATCATAACTCGTTATATTTTTAACTTGCAAAATTCAAATTTTTCAGATTATAAAGATTAGTTTGTCGAGTAATTTTTTTTTTTCAAAAATAAAAATAATATTATTATTTGTAAAATACGTAGCATTTATTTCAGCTATAATAAAAAATATGTTCAAAAATATGGTTGTACATATATGTTTACGTCAATAACAATTTTAGAAATAAAAGCACCGGCAATTTCCAAGGTTTCTAATTGTTATTTACCAGATTAGTGTTATAATTTTCTGTTTGATATGCAGTATACCGTTATTGATATCAAAGAAATAGATTTTTTTTTGTGTGTTTGTAATTTGATGTTATATGAATGTGATGTTGAAAATATTCATTTAAGGAAATAAAAAATGAAACATTTCCACAATGAAGCTGTAATTTGAATACCGATAGTACATTTAATTATAAAACTTTTTTTTCAGCCATTTTAAGACGTCTAAGTAATGGTTAAACACAATATATAAAAAAAAAAGAATTGTTCTATAAACCTTTCGATAAATGGATATTGTAAAACTTATTACTAATTATTCTTTTTAAAAAGACTTTAATATGTCACTAATTGCTCTCACAGAAAAATATTGATAACACGAGATAAAAGTACTATAATAAGTTTTTAAGTTGTAACTATGTATAAATTCTTTTATTATTAAAGGTTGTTTAGTTGGATCTATATATACTGCCATTTTAAGAAGTCACATAACAGTCACGGAGTTTTTAAGAAATCATTGCAGAAGTAATGTATATTTATTAAATTTCCTTACAATATCTTATTTAATGGTCGATAACCTAGACTATATTTGATTTATACCAACAACATTCTATAAATTAGTTGTTTTTAGAAAAATTATTCAAGGGAACTATAATTAATTTTTAAATACTAATTATGTTAATAAGTGAACCGAAATGATAATCGAAATACTTATTGATATAGTTAAACCAAAATACTGAAAATTTAATCTCTCAGAGTTTGGAAATTATTGGAAAAGAACCAATTCGTATTTTTCATTATTATAAAATATATATTTCCCAGTTATAATAAATTTTAATACTTGAAATATATAGTCATAATAAAGAGAATTTTAACAATATAATTTTCTTATTAGGTAATATATGAAATATAATTTTGTTTCTCTGTATACTTCTGTCTTTTCTTACATAAACGAATACTCTACAGGATATATAATTATTTTTTAATGTCACCTGCTTTTATTACTTTCAATACACATACTTATACAATATTACACAAACATAAATATCAATATTTGATAATTTTATCTTGATGAAATTATTTTAATCTTTTAATAAATTTTATTTTTTATTTGTTATATTTAAAGAATTTATATTAAATATTTAAAAATAAATTTTTGAAATTAACATTTAGAAATATATTTGCCAAATTCTCATATTACTTGGCTGAAAAAACCAAAACATAATTTAATTTTATCTTTCTTCATCAATCACCTATTCTAATACATTCTCTGATTACATATTCAGGTGTGTGACCTGGGATAGTGGCTAAATGAAAAACATTCAATATTTCTTCTTTCTATGCAGTACGTGTAATTTTTTTAAAATATATACGATTATGCATTTTATGTAAAGATATAATATACACTGATGTTTGTGTAAATTGCAACACCCAGAAAGAACGGCCCGAATGAATCCAAATTCGTTGAATGTGTAGAACAGTGAACCATCAATAAGTGATTACGATTGCAGAGATATGGCATACACATAGGCCCAGCAGCACACTGTCTTGTGTGACCGGAAAGGTCCGTGTTACGCCAAGATGAGTCATTGAAGAGCTGTTAAACGAAGTGAAAGCAAGTGCCAGTATGCTTCGTTGACGTCAAAAGGAGTCATATAAGCATGCGAGTTAGTTTTAACGGGTCAGAATGATCGGTCTTCGGGAAACGGGTATGTCATACCATGGCATTTCGACTTGTACAGGGCATGCTGCTACAGAATTGGAACCTGTCCTACAGTGATGACCGCATATATTTTAGATGCTACTGTGGGGATCGGAATCTGGCAGCTTGAATTGTGAAGTGGCATAGCAGACAAACACCAAGTGTGATGGCTTGGGTGCCATTGGCTACATCATGCGATCTCGACTCGTACGTATTGAGTGTAATCTGAACAGCAACCGCTACATCAGAAAGGTTGTAGAGTCTGAGGTACTGCCCCTTCTTCAGGCGACTCCACACGCCATATTTCAGCAGGACAATGCCCGGTCACATGTGACGAGTAATGTGCAATCCTTCTTCAATTAATGACGGGCACCACTGCTTACCTGGCCTGCATGTTCTCCTGACATGCCACCCATCGAACATGTCTGGTATATGGTTGGTTAGAGACTTGTTCGTCACGTACCTCCAGCAACCACTTTTGATGCTTTGTGGACTCACGTATAAACCGTAAGGAGGGAGATTCCTTAGGAACATATCCAGGTCCTCTTTGATTCCATACCACGACGTACAGGGGCTCCGATTGCAGCACGTGGAGGCTTCACACAATATTGAATTCTCAAGTACAGAGATCATTTACACTTATGTTGTAATTATAATCAATTCTGTATTATCTTGTAAATAATATGTGGTATAAAATTCATTTCAATGACATTTTTCTTTCTTGGTGTTGCATTTTTAAACAAACGTCAGTGCATTTGGAAATATATCTGCTATATTACCACAATATTTCGTTTTTCAGGTTTAAATGGTTTGTTGTATTATCACTTCCATTTAAAAATGATTTTTATTTTTTGTAAATTATTGATTCTATATTGTTATAACGAGTTTGACAACGTATTGTAGTTAGTGTTTATATTTTTGTAACTATTAACACAATTTCCTTGTCAAAGTTTTTAGCAATAGTTAATTATTTGGGAATTTTGATATCAGATTTTTAAGAAAAATTAATATGTTTTTAAAGCGATTTCGTGCAACTTCGGCATGTAAAATCTACTCGTTTTCAAACAGACGTCCTCGCACTTTATCGAACAGGCGATTGTGCGTGGTAGATTCGGTCGTGGCCACCAGGCATGACACTGTTATAGTGAACAACGCCTGAACACAGGTTTGAGGAGCAAATACTGAAATGCATCACTTAGACCATCGACTTTTATTTGTGATAGCGTTAATCTAATTCATGGAAGTCATAACTGTGTGGAGGCTGGCGGACGAATAAATGATGTGCCTGTAACGTTGCGGATATTCGGATCAGCTGATTTCCACCCATAAGCTCACTTAACTTGCTGATTTATTCTCTCTTGGCTGATAAGCCGTGACCTTACATTCATTCTTTGTTTTATAGATGAGCGTACCTTCACAAATGACAGAGCTTTCAACAGCAGAAAGACTCACACTTGTGAACACAATAACATAAACACAGTTGTTCAATTTCACATTCAACAGACTTTTTTGCTACCGTTTGTGCTAATATTGTTTGCGACCACATCAGAAAATCATACATTTTCCAATCACTTTTGAACTGTCTCATTTATCAGCAGTTCGTGGATCATCAGCATCATGTGAGTCACTACACGCTTTTAACTCATAAACTCGTCACCACATTTCCGCTAAATCTGGTGAGCGGTTGATAAACAGAGGTGGGCCAGTAAAGTGGCTATCTTAATCCCCAGACTTGACTAAATCTTATGTCTTTATTCCACAATGTTAGTAAAAGAAAATATTTCTGAAAAACAGTTCGACCAAAAGATATTGTAGTGTTCTGTATGACTCGTATAAAGCCAATATCATAAATGGGAGAGATCGTATTTAGTCAACTAAAAGGCTCAAATATGACATGGATAAAAAGAAGCTGTCTAGTTGAAGATTCCCATATCGACTTACCTGAGCAAAACTAAGAAAGAAGAGCTGCCTGTGAGTAAAATTCAGGCCTGGTAGAGATTTTTCTTCATTGTTTTCCTTCTCCCATTTCACGTAAGCATGGTATGCTGCTTTTAGTCCACCATTGTCAGCAATGTTTTCACCTTGAAAATAACAAATAAATTACAAAAACAAGACACTATGAATATTTAATCAAACATTTCATCACAAAATTAAAGCTGAGTATTCATATTGTTCAGACTATCTATATCTAAAAAAAAAAAACACAGATTTGTTGAGTCCTCAATAGTTGTGTGTCCACTTTTCAAAGAATTCCTGCATTTACTGGACTGTTACACATCTAATGGCCCTCAGCAAGGCAATCAATTACACCAAATTCCCCCATTTGTAAGTTGGCGTACTTATTCTTGCAATTTAGTTTTCTTGTGATATATTAAGAAAAGGTTTCATCAAAATTCATACACCAGTGAATTATAGTAGAAAGTCTTATATTAGATGAGAGACATGCGGTGCCATGAAGACTAGAAGAAATAGTCAATCAACTATAAAACAGCTAAAAGCAATTTATGAAGAAAACTGAAAAAATTGCCTTGTCATAGTTTAGGTGTTTTATTTTGTTGGAAATTAATAGTTATGGCTCTACCATCTTTACTGGGTCGGGAGAAGTATCCCATGTGGAGTAATTATCTGGAAAATCTATTTGGCTTTACACTCTATGTTAACTTAATATTCTGTATTTAGTTTTGAACAGTAATTCTCTGTGCTTTCTCCTTATGCATTATAGCAAGTTACGCTATCAATTTTTGAAACTGGTAATACAGAAATTAAATAAAGGAACTGTATGGGGGTGTGCGCGCGTGCGCATGTTTGTGTGTACTAAAATCTTTCGAACGCGTGAAACGAATTTACTCAAAATTAAGTACATATATAGCATTTGGTAAGGATATCCGACATTTATAGTTGAGTTTCGAGATAAATGTTGTTATTGATCAGCCTTTTGTACTATAACTCGAAAATTATTTAACCGATTCCCTTCAATATTTGGACGCAAGTGACACAATGTTATGCCATCTAAACGTATGCAGTTTAGATTGATTATACACTCGATGCCAAAATTGTGGCCATTCACATATTTAAGGTTTATTTAGCATATCTACCATACCATTCTACTAGTTGCGACCAAATTTTGTGTGCTGAAAGTATCTATGACTAGCATAATTTAGCCCCTTTATACAGCCATTTTGTATGAAAACGCCACATGAATAAATTAAATATTTTATTTCATGTCTCAGGAAACAATCCATCCAATTATATAAAATTAGGTATACAAGTAGTAGGCCTACTGCGGTAGGTGATGTAAACTGGTATGTTTTAAGTGGATCAGAATTTTATTTTTAAAATGGCGGCCATTTAGGTCTTTAAATTAATATGTTATATCGTCGACATTATATGTGCAATTCCAGCATAACTTTGTATGCTGGAAATATGGAATACAAGCATCAAAATGTCTACTCAAAGTCTCTTTTGTCAGCTATATTGTAAAATAGCACCATGTGAAGAAATAGAATTTTTCGTCATATCTCAGGGGACCAATGAACCGATACCTACCATATTTAGCACATAATTAGTACTGCAGGAGGTGATGTAAGTTATCGTATTATTAATTGGGCTCAACACTTATTTTCAAAAGAAATTCTGCTCCCTTTGTTGAGCATATTTTAGGATGTTTCACGGTCCATGTGTTTGAGATCCAAAGCCCTGAAGAGGTCTCTCCTGCACTTTCTTCTCCTTCTCCACATCCTCATACTCTTCCTCATCCTATGTACAATACAAAAGAAGCAAAAGAAATTGTGTACAGAACGATAAGGGCCAATACAAATTGCATGCCTCGAACATTGGTTAAAAATCAGAGTCCTTTAAGACGAAATTATTGGCTCTGTGTAAACAAATTTGATTTTGAGGTTTATATTTTTAGGTATCATTTTGAGGTTTCATTTGTAGGCTTCAATTTGAGGTTTCATCTTGAACTTTCATTGTCATGTTTCATTTGAGGTTTCGTATGCGGGATATGTTTAACTAATGGTCAGTCAGTCTGGTTGTATAGTTTGGCCATTTGGTATGGTCAGCTCTGGGTGAAATGTTTTGCGAAGATACGCGAAGTCTTGCGAAGATTTTGTGCGAAGAGGTTAGCTACAAGATTCTTAAAAGTATTTTTTTTTATTGTAGGTCATCGTCTGTTTGTATAGGTAAGTGGTGGTATTGTTGGTAGATCTTGGTTGGTCTAGCCAATGTTGTAGGAACTGATCTCGGCAGGAGACATCTTTGGCTCAGTTAGTATCGTATGGAACGAGGCTTGTGTGGAGTTAGTCTTGGGTGGAGTTAGTCTTGGGTGGAGTCAATCTTGGGTGGAGTTAGTTTTTGGTGATGCCACATCTTGGGTGATATCATTCTGAGTTGGTGCCAGTCTTGGGTGGTTTCAGTTTTGGGTGTAGTCAGTCTCCTATGTGCGCATGCGTGGGTTCGTTAGCTGATGTATAAGGGCATGAGCTGAAAATAAACAAACATGAATATTTTGATTGCTTTGTAGTGATATAATTTGATAAATTAAAAGAACAGAATATTAAATTTTTTATTTTTAATCCTTTATCATAACTACCTGTAATTTTTGTTTAAAAAAATGCTATAGTGAAAACAATTTCGTTTAATATTTCTAATCGCTATTATTTTAAAGGGCTGATGCATATACACATACATTTCTCGAGTTAGAAATTATATTTCAAAACTGAAGTTCATGAACAAATTAAATTCGCCATATGCCTGTAAATATTTGCGTGCTTCCCACGCAATTTGTGAAAAATATGGTTTGCTACACAATTACGTAAAACGGATAGAAACAATTCAATGTGGGCATAGGCATATAATCTGATTTCATATTCAGAACCCATTGAAAAAATAACGAGTCCATCAATATATCGCTTGTCTCTGAAAATTTTCTAAAATATATTTCAATTTAAATAAAAAATATTTAAAAATAACTTTACTACATCGACTCCTTAATGTAGCTTGTTGGAAGTGGAGGTATCAGTATACGCCAATTATGTGTACCATAAACCTAGTGGCAATAAAACTATCCTGATTTTAAAAAAGAAAACACCAATAGGTAAATCGAAAAAAAAAAAAACATTATGATCTGCAGGGACAGACATCGTTTATTTTTCTATGCAAACGACCAATCATTAGAAATCGAAGTTGGAAGCCCGATATTTTTAATTTGTATTTTATTATTGTTTTTATAGAATAATATTTTTATTACAATAACTTATATTAAAATAATTTTTAGGGTTATGTGTTGCTGGGTGGTGGTGTTGGTGGTTCTGCTGCTGCTGATTGCAAAAGATTGATGAAAAATTCGGGATTGCGGTGCTGATGTTTGGACATGTCAAATTTTCTTGAATGTATGAAATATTGTTAGATATGTAGGACATGTGTGTGCCTAGGGTTGTTATAATTTTTATATGGACTAATGTAGGTTAGGTTGTGTTCCTTTATTTCTGATTTTTTCTGGCCTTTGGTAGGTTAAGGTAGGTTAAGTGTTTTTTTTTTGGCCTTAGTAGGTTAAGTGATGTTAGTTTGACATTTGGTACGAGTGTTTGTGTTGCGGGTTGCTCTAGACTATAGATTTGTTTGGTATACTTGGGTTAACATGGATGGCATGATTGGTATGTTGGGTGATATGGTTTTCCAGTATATCTGCCTTGCGATTGTTGGAAATGTCGAATAGTGTGGACAGTATGTGAGTGTCGGTGAGTCCTGTAATGCAAATGTATGCTTGAATTATAGTAAGAGGTATGGGAGGTCAGTGTAATTTGACTGGTGTCAGTCGGTATAGCAGATGGCATGAGAAGAAGTTGACTGTGTCATTGGTATGGGCTATATGTTTGCTTTTTATGGTATGTGTTGATGACTGGTTGAGGTATGCTTGAGTTATAGTGGGTGGTATGATTGATAGGTAGGCTATAAGTGGTGTTGTTTGGTAGAATAAGTAGAATGGGTGTTAGGTTATGAGCTGGCCTCAACTGTATAGTTATTTTGTACACTCGAGTAATGATGAATGCTGTGCTCGGTGTATTGGGTTGTGCGGTTGAATTGAATTTTTCTTTGGTTATAGGAGATGATGTGTTGGGTGGTCTGGTATGACTGGGGTTATAATGGATGGTTGGTAGGGAGGTATAGTGACAATTATATATTTGACTGGTGGGTACCAGTAGAGTACAAAGTATGACCATTAAGTAAATTTTTGATAAGGTCAGTGTGGACTGAATGGTTGAGGTATGTTGAGTTATAGTAAAAGGTATGAACAATGAGTATATTTCGTGTGGTGTTGGTCGGTAGAGCAGATGAGATGCATGAGTTACAGTGGCTGGTACGGTGTTTGTGTGCAGGTGTATATATAAGTAGCCACTCCGATTAAATATATAATTATTTTAAATATATATTTGTATTTAAGTATAAAATAAAAATAATAATATAACAGTTTAAGTACTTTGCAAGAATTTCCAATGTCGCCATTCAGTACAGGCCAATAACAAGCGGCATAATCGAGACTGCCTAGTGTAGAAAATAGAATCGTACATGGTGGGGATGGAGTAAATCTGACTAATTAGCATCACCTATATTTAAAAACAACATAAACAATATGCCTACCGCCTTATGGGTGAGTTAATACATTAGCACCGCCTAGGTGAAGAAAACATATTAAATTCAATGTAGTAGTCGAAAGAACGTGGAGAGAGAGCCTCCAGTAGTGTATAAACAAATTAAAAAAAAAAAAAACAATGCGATAGAATGAGTATAGGCGAGATGTGGCGGGTGACCTATGGAAATTTAAGTTTTTAAAATAAATGTTTTTATAATTTTTTTGGGTTTTAGAATTTTTTAATCATTTTTTATAATTTTTATTTTTATTAAAATATTTTTGTAAGTTTTTGGGGAATTTTTTTATTTTTAACTTTTTTTCTAATTTTATGAATTTTTTGGTAATTTTTTTGGCTTTACCATCATTCAAGATCACGGATTGAAGGTCCTGAGTCCACACCGATCCACTTGTCCTGACCCCAAGGTCGCCTGTATCACTGATCCACCTCACCTGCTCTGGCTGAAAATGAACTTTTCTATGCTAGTCCTTTCTTGCATCTGGGAAGAAGGGAAATTTGTTAGCGCAAACAGCGAATTTTTAGTAAAAATAATTGATTTCTGAAGGGGTTTTTTTTTTGGTTTAAAATATGCGATTTTTTAAGGTAAAAACAAGTAATTTTGAGAGAAAAACTGGAATTTTTTAAAGGGAAAAAATGGGAAAATTGCAATATGGCTGTCGGTGGCTACCCCGCCAATCCTGGCCCAGACCCTGGACCCTGCACATTAAGGAACATTACCCTATTACTGGTGGAGTCAATATTGGGTGGAGTCAGTTCTTAAGTGGGGTCAGTTCTTAAGTGGAGTCTGTTCTTGGGTGGAGTCAGTCTTGGTTGCAGTCTGTGTTGGTAACAGTCTTTGCTACAGTCAGTATAGTAGGTCGGTATGGTCCTTTCATATGGTCTGAGCTAATCATGAATATAGGTGAGGAGGTGTAGTGTGTCGACGGAATAGCCAATGAAATATAGTGGTGGAGTGAAGGGGGCGGACTAGATTGAGTAAATGCAGCTGATTGAATTGATCGTAGTGCGAGGAGGGTTGTTTAACTGTGGTATGGTCGTATTTAGGCGAGGTAAAGCCAACCGTCACGAGTAATCAGCTGAATTATGGAACTGGTTGGAGAATACGAAGGAGAACTGACTAATCGATCGAACTATAGAAAGTTAATGGAGTGGAGGAAACGCTGTGGTTAGAGAAAGGGGATGTGTGTTGGCCGGAGTGGTAGGGGTTGGGGGTTGGACAGCAGTGAATGGGGTAGAGGGTCATGGTGGGTTCATGGTGAAGGGTACAAGGTATGGCGAGTAAATAGTAAGGGATTCGAGCCACAGTGAGTTAATGGTGAGGTAATCGGAGCATCGAGAGTTGTGATGAGGGTGTTGGTGGAGTGGGATGAAAAGGGATGTGTCGTATGTTAATCCAATAATTCTGTAGGCGTATTGGCAGAGCGAGCGACTATATTTTTACTGATTGACACATGGGTTTGAGAGTAACCCACTAATCAGTCGCCTGCTAATCGTCATAGCAGAAAGTGACCATGCACTGCCATCTTTAAGAGAATCGAACCCTCAGGGTTACACATTGACCAACTTGGTTTTATGCATCAGTCATGTTGTTTTATCAATTTCTGCGATTTTTTTCACTTTTTTTGTTCGAAGACACTGGAGTCATTGTCAAGGTCACCCACAGTAATCATGTTCGTCGGAGTCAGTAACATGGTTCCCCCTTCAATTTAAGCGTATATTATTTTTTAAATTATATTTTAGATTATTATGGTTTATGGTTACTGGAGTTAAGGTCACCTCATGCAACATCACATTTGGAGTCATTAACATAAGTCTTCCTCTTTATTAAACTTTATCTCACTCTTTTAAGAATTATTATCGATTTTTCTAGTTCAAGGTTACTGGGGTCAAGGTCAGAATCACCCACATTCAACATGTGGGTTGCGATTGAGTATAAAATTTTAAATATTAGATGACCCGCCTGATATGGTGGGCCTGGCTCAGATCCTTTAGTCAACTTTACTTTTATGAGAAACAATTTGGCTAATTCTCCCAGGAGTGTTGACTCTAATTTTATTGCTCTGGGGACGATATGTCCTATTCCCCTAGGAGCCTCGAATTCCCTCACTGCACTGATGACTTTTTCGCTCTCACTTCAGGACTCAGTTGAGACATTTTTCAATTTTTTAAAATGTTTTTTTTTATATTCTTTTAGGGGTAAAATAAACTATCTATGAATAGTTTTGGGGCAGAACAGGTAACTTAATCGATTACATGGCCACCCTAGGCCGCCGAGTGCGTCCCCGAGTGTGACAGCAACCTAGTTTGCGGATGGCTCCTGAATCCCTGTCCCCGAAGGTTCATTTTCCTAATACTTGCTTCATTAATAAAAAAAACACAAAAAATGTTCGGTGCCACAGAGGGAAATATATCTGGTAGAGATACAGTGCTCAAATTAAGTTTCCATATGCGGAATAGTGAACAAGATAGCTGGAAGTTCTGAGCATGCTTGTTTGGCAATAAAATCTTACTCCCTTTTTATTGCCCATTTGCATTATCTAGAACTGGCGCTCTTTATATATGTAACTTCATGTATCCATTTCTCCGATCAGAGTCGAACCGCAAACTCAAAATAAACCGAACTAAGAAAATTTGCCAAGTCGTTTAGTTCACTTTGACTCTCACTCTCTTATGATCCAGCCGTACTCAAACTCAATTAATTGTTCTAACGACTCTACTTCATATCTTATCGGAATATATTAATTTCATTAATCGAACCTGGCAGTATCGTTCGCGTGTTATCGTATTCTACTTCTGATATGTATTTGACATGAAGAGCGATGCAGCGTTAACGTACGACATATTTGAAAACTCCAACTTAGTCTTCTGTCTATGTCGCTATTTGCCACCTTCGATGGTTACCGAATGAGTTTTGCTCAGAGTGAAAAAATTCTGAATGCCAGCGCTACCAAGAATATGAAGTGTTTGTGTTATATCTCGGAAACTATAGAAACGTATCACATGTTTGGAATCCAAATAATAAAAGGAAGAAGACCTGCACTCTAAAAAAAATATTTGTAGAATTACCACACCAGCGTAAACATAGAGTGAGTAAGCCTAAATCGTAAACTTTTTTCCCAAACATTCATAGTAACGTTCCTACATTTGCTCGGAAAAGAGTTAAGTGTGTAGGACAGTTCTCAAATATGTATAGTAAACATGCTGAACATTCCTATATTTGCAGCATGATATTAAGTTTTAGTACTTCCATGGAATATGACGGTTATAAACCAGTTTGGAAACTTTACCAAAAGAATACAGTGACCTAAAGGCATTTAAATGAACAGCTTAATTCTTAATGGTGGCCTGAGATATTTATATAACACACTTCGAATCTGTAATAACATTACTGAACTTGAATTGTTAAGAAGGTACAAAGTTATGTGTTTATAGTTCGCCATGACTTCAGACAATGACATCGGAATAATAAGCCTTGACTGCCATAGCCATGTATCATGTCAATCGAGTTTTCTCAACACAAATTAATGCAAAGAGTATTGTAGAAGTCGACAGAAAAATAATATAAGTAGTGTATAAAAGAGACATCGGGGCTAACATATTTTAAGTAGCAAATGTGCGGCTGGTGGGTCTTCGGCTCGACTCGGACGAGCTGACAGTCTTCGGTTCGCCTCGGTAATACCGATCGTACCCGACGGTTTTCAGAAGTTACGACAACTAACCTTTCAATAATGTACATCTGTTTCTGGGAGCCAGTAGCAATATTGATGTTATAGTCATAAGGTATAACAAATCATAATACTTTTATTTTCGTCCATGTTTTTTTTAATTTCATAGCAAATCTAATTTATTAAATGTTGCAGAACAATAAGCAACTTTCATTCATCAATTTCATTCACATATTTCATTCCTCAAATTAATTCTCAAAATCATTTCTCCATTTATGTTAAAATGGCTATATTTTCCATAATTTCGTGAGTGTGTGAAGAGGTTTGGACGACTCTTAACAGTAAGGTCTTAAGAGCCAATGTTGAAAATTTGTGAATATGCAGCAGGGCCAGAATGCAAGGGCGGACGAAACAGGAGATACCAGAGGAAACCCACTGACTAATGGCATCGTTTGGCACTACTCCCATAAGCGAAAATCCAGAGGCGGGCCCGCCTGGAATCGAACTCGGTTCGCCTTGGTGTGAGGCGAGTAGTCTGACTGCAACACCACCACATGCCTCTATCAATTAGTGCTAGAATGCGCTGGTAACTCGGGTTTTCAGTATTGTTTGCTAGAGTGCGATGATGCGTAAAATATTTGAAAATTATGTCACATTGCTCCCTCGTGTTTGGCTGTTGGTCATGTGACAATAGGGCTCTGCGGGTATATGAAGTGGGCAGATTCGCACATCGCACCAGTTCTCCATCTGATGTAACATGTGGCAGATCATCTTCTCTCTTCTGGCCTTCTAAGCATTCAATAAAGTAATTTTTTTTTAATGTTATCACTATTCCATCAAATTATGCAGGGTAATATCAGCAATGCTCGTAATAATGCATATATTACATACGGTGCATGATCCTTATATATTTAAACTATCAGTTCTGTTTTTTTTCCTGCTGACATCATGATGGGCCATGAATTTAGTGGTGTACCTGCGACAGCCTTCCCGACCTCATCTTCGGTTGTACCATCGCTGGCTCCAACTGAGCTGCCCATGTCGTCGTCGATGATATTCGCGGTACCATCTGCAATATCATCAACTACATTGCTGCAATCTACTGGATCACAACATCGTCACCTGTGTCGCTTCCGCAATAAAACCTTCGTGTTAAACTATTATGTTTGATGACACGAAAAGTATGGATGTGCTATGAATACGGTTTGGGTGACACATGTGAAGAAAATGTGGCATGACATTTGTAAGGAGAGATAATTTGCAGAGACATGCGAAAATCTGCATAGCTGTAGGGCCATCGGCTGCCAAACTGCGACATATTAATATTTGTTTGCCTCAGAGTACGAGTACACTTTCCGCAACACGGAAGTTAATACGACCATCCAACATCGTACTAGCAACCATCATGCTCAACAATTGTGGCAAGGCCATGGTTAGATAATGACAATGGTTTCGTTGAGGTCGAAAAATCTTTACAGCGCAATCTTAAATATCTCTCTCAAAATAATTATACCTTGTCAAAATATATATGTAATTTTTTTGCTGGCGTAAAGAAAAATATCTTTAGCCAACTCACCAAAGTAGTATTAGATCAAGATTCAATTAAATTTAACATTTTGTTGAAGTGTGAGTATACAAAACCGAATACTTTTGACGAGGGTATGGAAAAAAAGAGCATTTAAAGTGTGCATGTACCCATGTATGAGACATATGAAATCGAAATGTCGTAAAATATTGCATAGCAAAAATATGCAAAGAGGAAGATATGTACAAAGAGCATGGTTCAGGGTCGGAACTGTCAAAAGTTAATAACCTGCAAATCCGAATAAACAAACTGGAACAACTACATGCCTCGTCTTACATCTAGTTGCCAGAATACATCAAACGAAAGGAGGCCGTTATCAACCCACAAAACATCAGAGAACATGTTTGCTTCAGGTGGGCGATTTGTGCACATTTTGTGGAAGGTGACTACCTGTATCGTGTTGATCGATGCTACAAAGCACTCAAATAAAAATTCGATTTTTACAGACTGGAATTCCCTAGAACACTGCGACCAATCAAAATGTTCGAGATGAACAACCCTGCTGTATGCGTCAATGTGTATTAACGCAATGCCGAAGTGAAGAGGGTTCTTGTACTTGTGGAGGGAGAAGAAAAATCAGATCATTTCAGTGTGCTGCTGCTGACCACAGAGGGAAATTCCAACCTTGTGAGGTCACAACTCGCAGTATATACCGGAGGTTCACGAACAAATGTTGATATACACCAGAGCAGGATAGATTATTATAAATGTAGCATATTTCCTCGAGGAAACAACATTCTAACATCGATAGTTAACCTGCTCATAACAGTGTCAATGTGCAGTGACGGGTAGGCAACCTTGTACAAGTGGCATTGTAACCATCCTGTGCGCAGGTCTGGGTGCCTGATATCACCACTCAGTACCGCATGGTCGCAGTCTCGGAGGTGCTATACATTTACAGTTCCTTCAGGACGTGTTACCGGAATACTTGAAGGAAATTCCTTTAGATGCTCGTGAGGCGATGTGGTATCAGCAGGATTGGGCCCTGCCTCATTTCGCAGTTGCGAGTCGCCGGCATCTCGACATGCATTTCCCGAACAGGTGGATAGATAAGGGAGGCCCCATAGCATGGCCACCATGCTCACCTGACATCACACCACATGACTTCTGGCTGCGGGGCCACATCAAATCGATGGCATATGCCACACCACTTGACATGAGGGATGAGCTCATTACGCCGGAAACCTTTACACATGTGTGTCGCAACATGATTTAACGCTGCATCGCCTGTGTGGCCGATGATGGCGGACAGTTTGAACTGACACTTTGAACCAAGACATTGAACAGACTCTTTGTACCCATGCCTTCAGTAAAAATGTGTAAATAAAGTGTAATTTCATTGCACTACCTGTAGCCTAGTTATTGTTATTGTCTACCTGACCCCTGATCATTACCACAACTATTAGTGGGTTAACTATGAATGTTAGACTATTGGGTAATTAATAGATTATGCTCAATTTGTACTTATCTGCATTACTTTCGTGTTTATAATAATTAGTTTGTGAACACCTGGCAATGGTGAAATCTACAATTGCAAGCAGTGCTTCACCAATTTTGATGATCAGTCGAGGACATAGAGGCTGACATGCACGCAATGTTGGGAAGAAAACAATAAACACTGCAATGAAAATGGTGCAGCAGGATGAGGGACCCTGCAGCCAGGCAAAGACTGTAGAACTACAGTACTGAAATTCAATAATTACCACAACATTAATAAACTGACAATCTTTGTGGACACGGACTTCGAGGCTTTATTCTCATATATGGTGAGTGTATTAGGAAAAGGGAGGGGGGATTTAGGCAGTTATTAGCATCGATGGTTTGATAGGCCACGAAGGTGAAACGAGTTGAGTATCGAACAGTACCATATTGCAAGGTTGGCGGAAATGGGAGATCACAAAGGAAACCCACCGACCAGTAGCATCATCGGGAACTATTCCCACATGCGAAAATCTGAGAGCGACCCCACCAGAAATCGAACTTGGTTCGCCTAGGTGCGAGGTGAGTAATCTGACCATGATACTGTCATAACACCTTCCAGAAATATGAAGTAAACAGCTATTATATAGTATATGTACTTGTGGATAACGACATCGTTCCTCAACTGCTCACCTCATCACTGTAAAAACAACCAGAACTGTATAGAGCTCCAAATGCGGGGAAGCAATGCTTGGGAGCGATAGTGAATATTGGTAATGAGATCGAAGATATTTATGGCCACTTCAAAGTCGGTGACACCGATCACATCCACAGAAAAAGCTAGTCACACAAGGGCAACACTTTGCTGCTACTGTGATTATGTACAAAAAATTATCACGAGTAATTCGCCAGGCAGTACATCGGACATGCGTGCAACAAGTGCAATCTGTTACACCGAAGACCGAGTAAGTTCGTAGAGTTTTTCATAATCTGAGCTACAGTGAAAATTTCATCGTCAAAGAGTTGGGCTACAATATAAAAAATTTCTTCAACTTTCCACATACGAGCGAAAAAATTATTACAAATTCGAAGCAGTTGGGCGATCTTTCCCCATCCAATTCGTCGATACTGTCTGATTCATGGCTCGCAGTTTCGCTTCACTGGCAAAGTACCTGCCCCTCCAGATGTCTAAAGGCGTGTTTATAAATAATTACATCGACAACTGACATGAGTTTTATGAGCAGCAGCTGCTCCTACGAGAAGCATTCTACAACAGGTACATGGACTCGGGTATTAGTGACGAGAAATGTGGCTAAGCCCAGGCCGTCTTAAGGAATATTCGGACCTCTCCCTGAAGATGGACATCTTTCTCTTGAGAGATGTCTTCGAAAATTCAGAAATATGTGTATTGCCATGAATGAACTTGACTGCGCACATTACATCAGCCCACCGCGATTTGTATACGACACGAAGCTAAAAATGATGGGGGTGAAGCTGGAATTCCTCACATACTATGTAATGAATATTTTCACCGAGGAAGGGATCAGTGATGGTGTGACCCAGTGTATGAAGCGACGTGTGGTAGTGAACAACATCTTCGCCCCCGAGACATACGATCCCACCAAGACTTCCACATTCATACAGCATTTGGACAACAACAACTTGTACAGTTAGGCCACGTCATTACCACTGCCAACACGCAACTTCAAGTGTGTGAAAAAGCACATTGATATAATTACCATGCTGGATGATGGGACAACAAGTTACATCTTAGAAGTGTATGCCGATTATCCTGTGACCCTGCATGAAGATCGAAGTGTTTTGCCATTAAGTCCTGTCAACCAGAGTCTACCAGACTCGAAAATCCCAAAGCTGATGACGACCCATGTACACAAGAGAGTCTAAATCGTACATGTCACAACCTCAAGCAGGCACTGGAATGTGGCTGGAAGTTCACCAACATACACTGTGTGTTCCAGTTCGAGCAGACTGCATGACAAAATCCTTGTGCTCAACTCCCAGCAACGACAATGGGGCAAAATGAATTCTAAAAGGATTTTTTAAATTAGGAAACAATGAAACATTCGGCAAATAAATGGAGAAAAAAAATTAAACAACAAACAATTGAATAATTCCGTTTTTCCATTTTTTATTTCATTCCCAGCTTTTTTTGCAGTTATTCACTGCATATCAGTTATTGATATGCAATGAAAAAAGTCTAAAAAACTTGTCGCAAAACCAACATTCCTACACTGAACAATTTACGAAGAAAATATTTCCCTGATTCGACTGCAGCATGAAGGTATACTTTTCGACAAGCTTATACAGAATGTTCAAAAATTTGTGTCACTGTGCTTTGGGGCTGGTAGTACATGTTAAATGGAACAACTTTTGAGTAAAAACATGGGATCGGAAAAAATTACTTGCAATGCTAGAGGGCGTGAGAGTATTATGGTAGGCAACCTGCTTTTACAATGTGACATGCACTTTGAGATGTGTAATCTCGCTTGATAAATACGGGAAACTAGGTTATAGTTTGCAATAATTTGTGTACATTGTTGGCAGTGTTTAAGTTTTGTTGAGGTTAGTGGGATATGGTTGCTGTAATTTACATAATACGTTTCACTCTTAACATGTTTTACACTAAGTTACACACGCAGTATAACATGGTTGCCATCTTTCAGACAAACAATCGACAATGATGGAGAATGCTTTCTTCAGTCGCCACTACTGTCTTGAGCAATCTGAATGCGTGCAGCAGTGGCATTTGTTCGTGCGATGAGAGTAATTTCTAAATACATGGGAGTCTCATACAATTATGACTTCATGTGACATCAGAGAAAGAAGTCCATCTTAGTGAGATCTAAGAAACCGGGCGACTAAGGTATAGGCCCACCCTGTCTGATCCAATGACGTCCAAACGTTTCGCTGTGAAACTCGCACACTATCAGTGGGAAATGATCTGCTGCGCCATCATGTTGGAACATGTAGCGACAGATACCCAAAAGTATTGCTTCCAGATGTTCGGGTAGCATATCTTGGAGGAAGCGAAGGTAAATCGAGCCAATGAGATGTGGAGGCAGCATGAATGTTTCCACAAGTACATGTCCAACAATACCAACCCACTTATTAACCCTAAAAGTGGTCCTGATGTGGTGTAACAAAGAATGTGCTTATTTTCGTCAGCCCTGACATGACTGTTCCTGCAGTTGAAAATACCATCCACAATGAATTGTGGCCTCATCACTGAAGAGCACCCAAAAGTTTGGATCGCCCTCCTAGGTACTAACATATCACCTGCTGAAATCGAGTCGAAGCAGGTAGTCTGTTGGTCCCATGGCTTCAATACTCTGGAGATGATATGGGCGCAAGTGTTGCTCATGTAGCATGCCCCACACCGCGACATAGTCTGTACCAATGACATGTGCAACAGATTGTGTACCTGTGCTTGGGTTAACTTCAAAGTGCTGCAGTACCTCCTCTCAAAATGTAGTGTATGAGTCCTCCTCAGAACACCAGCATTGTTTTAGTTACCAACAGCGAACCTGTCTATCAGATTCGATGTTCAATGCATGTAAACCTTGTGGGTGCTGGAATGTGTCGATTTGGGTACCATTGATGATACAATTGATGAGCAGCCCTCCTGTTGCATCTCATTTCGCCATAAATGAGCAACATGTCGGTGAGTTTGTCAAATGTGTGCTGCACTGTGCCTGTGCTGGTCTAAATTAAGAGGATAATATACTGAACTAATGGTCAGCAACAACAAACTAACCTTTTAAGATGTGTGAGTGAAACAGCAAATAGCGAAGACAATATGTGTAGTTCATGCAACAGTTTTATCAGCTTATGTCACACTGTCATTCCTACTGACTCGTCCTCCGCCCCTTTGTCTTTCCCGGGAACTTGTGGCTCGGCCAATGGCTGAAAGTTGAAGCTCGACCCAATTAGCCATAAGGCTGCCACGATTGAACTAGCCAGCTGCTAATCTAGATATGTCGTTAGGCTGCAAACTGAAGGTTTCCTACCCTCAAACAGTCGTTCGGCTCTCAATGCCTCGATGTTAAGAGCTGCCCAAATCTCTTCACTCACTCACTCTAAGAGTCGCGCCCACTACCGATGGCACTATTAGTTTCTGATCCCATGTTTTTATGCAAAAGTTGTTCCAATTATCGTGTACTGCCAACCCTAGAGCATTGTAACAAGAATTTTGAAACATCTTTTATCTGCAGGGTCCGCAGTTCACGACATGTCTAAATTTCTGATGTACATATTTATTACGATATGATGAAGACCTGGTATGGAGATGACGTTGAACTCCTTTATATGTATATATAGACTCATTACTATACCATGTTCGAACCCAGGTATTCTACGACGACATGGTTGTGGAGGTAGTTTCGACACCAGTGGATACCTCGTAAGCAACAAGTGCTTTTCGAAAATCAACAAGAAGATAGCGGGCAAGTTCAAGGACGTGGGCTATGGAAAGATCACGACTGAAGTTGTAGGGCTTAGAGCGAAATCGTAGTCCTGTAAGTATGGGGAAATGTCACAATATGTGATAAGGGAATTCAGAAGTGTGTGGTAAAATAAAACTGAACTTTCCTATTATGAAGCTGCATTAAATGAGCTGCGAACAAAGCATGTGATAGTGAAAAAAATACAAAAGGTACAAGAAATAAAACAAACAATTTATGTAAAATTAAATATATTTAATATGTAATTCATACATCACAAATCCGCATTTCTCAAATGTTTGCATGAGATGTGTTCTTCAATCCCTCTTATCATGCGAGCCTGCAGTGTAGCCGAACTCTTACTACACTATCAACACTGTGGGCAAGATGTTGACGAAAATGTTGGCCCCAACTAAATATTCCTTATTGTCAGCTGTAAGCCTTCTTTACATATATGATTCAGTCTGGAATGTCGTATTAACATTGCCAAAAAAGAACTATGCTACATAGCCATAAGGCAAATTATGTACACCTTATATAATTTCAATGCCATCAGAGGAACACAAATTTAATTTATTTACAGTCTCCATATAAAGTCCATGCTGATGAAATTGTAGTCGTGGGTACGAACCTGGTTCAGGAAGGAGTCAGTATACATATAGAGAAGCTCAAGGTATTCTCCATACCGGGCATTTATGACATTGTAATGGACTCTGTAAAACAGAGTTTTGGACATATCGAACCCTGTGAATACTACTTATATAATGTTATTTTAAAGTATGTATTCGTGTTGTAGTCGAATCAATGAAAGATGTTCATTGTAAAATTTTGGCCCATAAATTTTGTTTTTACCACAACTATTTTAGTCGCTTTCAACTGCATACAATTAATTGTTTTTGCTTTGTTTTGTTGTCCATTAACTTGCTGAAAGTTACATTTTTTGCTAATTATAAAAAATGTATTTTCAAAATGGGGAGCCACCTGCCATTTCTCGGTGTTGAGGTTGATATAGGGCTTTCCCCTTTTGCCATGTTCCAGTGCTTGCTCGAGGTTGCACTAATGCACAATGTAGTAGTGCTTGTGTTCCAGGGTCATAATCTTCCTTGAGTGTTTCGAGGCCAGAGGACACAAATTTCTGGGAAGGAATGGCAAATCACTGGGTTCATCATGCACTGCTGCAGGATACTCGACATCCACCTCTATGATCTAAACTGTCATTCCACCATCAAGCATGGACATGACATCGGTATTCTTGTTCGCCCACTTAAAGTCGTGTATTGGCAATGGCAACAGCATGGCCCAGCTGTACAAGCTGTTGGCGTCCAGATACTGTAGGAGGGTGGAAGCATCCTGGGATCGTATTACTCGGGGGGCGTAGATATTGTTCACCACTCCATGATGCTTCACACATTGGGACATGTCACCATGGATCCCTTCCTCGATGAACATCTGTATGTCATAGTCCGAGAATAATTCCATCTTGACCTTGTCATTTTCAGCATTGCATTGAACAAAAATCCTGGTGTGCTGTCGTTATGTGCTCAGCCCCAAGTGTACATCAAAATACACAAATTTCTGAAGTTTTCGAAGGCATCTGTCAGGTGAATGACATCCATTTTCAGGTACAGGTTGGAATATTCCTTAATATTGGCGCAGCCAAACTCTTGGCAGATGGCTTAGGGATGGATGCATTCCTCATCACTGATACCCGAGTCCATAAACCAGTTGAATGCTTCTCGCAGGAACAGCTGCAGCTTTTCCGAGGCAGGTGTTCGGCCAGTAAAACAATAATGCGAGCTGCGAGTCATGGACCAGAAGGTATTGACGAACTGGTTGGAAAAATGATCGCCCAGCTGCTTCGAAAATGTGATAATTTTCTCTTTCCTATGTGGAATCATGAAAATTTTTTCCATGTAGTAGCCCAGCTGTCTAACGGTGAAATTGTTATTGTTTCTCAGGTAATGGAAGAACACGACGATATTGTTCGGCTTTCGGTGCAGCATATTCCAACTAGTGAATGCAAGTCCGATGTACCACCCAGTGTTCGGTCACGATTTTGCACCTTATAGATTTTTTCGCCCTTTTTTGACTCGCCTTTTCTGCGGGTGTGAGTGGCATTTTCCACATTTAAGTTGTACAAGTACCTTTGACCAAACTGAAAAAAATATTCACAATCGCATCCGTGAAGTGCTTCTCCACTTCCAGGCCCCTATGTAGTACTGGATTTGTTGACATATATAAAGAGGTGTGAAGAGATTTGGGTGGCTCTAAACAGTGTGAGCTTGAGAGGACAGAAATGAGGTGAGCAGTTCAGAAATTATGTCGTTACCGACATGTACATGAATTCAATAACTGTTCTCTTTGTGCTTCTGGTAGGTATAATTATACAGACGAATACGGTCCGAATCACAGGTCAGGATGTGCTCGATTATTGTCTCAAAGTCCACATGCATGATGATTGGCTATATATTAATATGGAGGCAATTCTTGAATTTTAGTAGTGGTGGTCTGTCATCTTCACCTGGGTGCAGCAATTTTATTCTCGCTGGGGAATCTTTATGCAGAGTTTCTTGTCACCCTCGATTTCATCGACTACTGATCAAAGTAGGCGAAACACTGCTTGCAGATGTGGATCTTACCATTATTTTGTGTACTTTGCGACTTCACGAAAGGGGAGGGGGGGAAGTTATTACTTAGCTGTAGAGGGCATTTTACCTATGTGGTCAGTAGCAGCAAGATGAAAAGATGTAATTTTCTTCTTCCATGTATAGGCGTAATATTCTCCTCGGCACTGAGCGAGTATACATTGACCGATACAGCAGGACTTTTTTACTCAATAATTTTTTTTGGTTGCAGTGGTGTCTGGAATTCCAGTCTGGAAAAATTGAATTTCCTTTCGATGTTTTTTTAGCGTCCATTCACACATACAGGTGGTCACCAGCCACACAATGTGCACAAATCGTCCAGTTGTAACACATGTGTTCGCTGGTGTTTTGGGGGTTGATTATGATCTCCTTCCATTTGATACATTCTTGCTTATTTCGAATTTGCAGGTGATTAACTTTTTGACTGTTCGAACAACACTCCTCATACATTTCATCCTCTTCGCATACTTTTTATATTGCAGTATTTTATGACATTTCGATTTCATAAGTCTCATGCACAGGTATAGTCGCAGTCTTGAATGCTCTTCTGTCCGTAACTTAGTCGAAAGAATTCGGATTGATATAGCTACACTCCAGCCAAATGCTGAATTTATTTGGAACTCGACCTTGTAGATATTTGATTAGTTTTTCTTTATGCAAGCCAAAAACTAACAAATATCTTTTGACGAACCATCCTTGTTTTGAGCAATATACGTCCCGGTCTCCGCGAAACCGTCTTCATTAACCAACCTAGACCCTGTTACGATTCTTGGGCGCAGTGGTCGCTGGCATGATGGTGGATGATCATCTTGAACTCTTGGCGGTGTAGGAATTAATCTCATAGGTCGCTGGCACGAAGGTGGATGATCATCTTGAACTCTTGGTGGTGTAGGAATTAATCTCATATGTTGCAGAAAATGGGACTGAATACATCGCACTTTGGCAGGCTATCGTCCTACAACTACGCAGCATTTCGTGTGTCTCTGCATGTTACCTATCCCAGCAAATGCCATGCCGCATTTTCCGCACTAGTCAGCCGATCTGTGTTCATCGCGCATTCATACTTTTCGTACCTTAGAGCATCATGGTTGAACACGAAGGTTTTATCGCAGAAGCGACAAAGGGGACGATGTTATGGTCCAGTAGCTCACATTTTGTAGCTGAAAATTTTGCAGATGGTACCACAATTTACATCGAGGATGATAAAGTCGCGACAGTGGTTGCAGGCACACCATTAAATGTACGCTTCGTCTTGATCTGTGTAGGATAAATTGAAAATAAAAACCTACTTAATAGTTAATATATATAAGGATCCTGTACCATATGTTTCGTAATACAGTCATAATTACGAGTACGGCCGATAATACTCTGCAAAATTTTATGGAATAGTCAGGCCCTAAAAATGAACTTACCAGACTGAATGCTAAGAAGGTCAGGAGAGAAGATGGCATGGTCACAAGTCTCATCAGACAGAGAACTGAGACGCTGTGCGAAACTGTCCGCCTTATATAGCCACAGAGCCCGATTGTCACATGACCAACAGCCAATCACGAATGAGCAATATTATATCATTAAATATTTTCCCCATCAGCGCACTCTAGCAGACAATGGTGAAAACACGAGTTAACAGTGCACTCTATCATGAAACGATGGAAACTGTATCCACTGTACCATAAATTAGTAATGAAAGCGAGGAATAAATTGATGAATGAAATTGAGGAATGAATTAAAAAACTTGACACTCCTCGCTATCTACAGTGCTCAAAAAAGGTTTTGCATATCACGATGTCACATGGTTAATGTCGCGGAACCTCCAACATGTTTACCGTATGCACTGTAGGCCAATGTCTGAGGCACATACTGCTACTAACCCGCCAGCAGGTTTGACAGGTAGCCGATAGGAGGCATATGACGTTTCGGTCGGTTTAACCACAACACTTGAATGGTCAGCGTTTTAGAGACAGTACGTGTAGGACTGTGGTAAACATGTCACGAATACCAATTTCGACATATGCCGTCATGCGAATTGTCACATTGGTACAAGAGGGTTGACGAAAATTCGATGTTGCCGCACGTGTTTGAGTGAGTCAATGTGATGTCTCCAGGGTGTGGAGTCGGTTCCAAGAGACGCAAATGGTTACTGATTGATAGCGTACAGGACGCCCATGCAAAACAACCCGCATAGAGGTCCGGTATTTGGTGCTTTCAGTACGTCGGCGGCCCCGTGGCACTGCTACGTCGTTATGCCAGAATTTTCAGAGGGCCACAGGAGAGAATATGTCGGGGCATACGGTGCGAAATCAGCTGCACGACGCGGGACTGCTAGCAGGTAGGACGTTGCCAAAGACTCCACCTCAACCACACCATAGAGCAGCTCGCGTGAGGTGGGCAACAACACGACGCCAGTGGCATTCAGACCAGTGGACATACAGCGAATGGAGTGGCCTGCATATTCGGCGGACATGAACTGTGTGGAACATGCTTGGAGTGAACTGAAGGGAGCAATTACCAACTATCCTACTCCTCATGCGAACATTCAGTAACTGACGGACACTGCTGTTCAAGAGTGGGATGCTTTGCCCCAAGGCAAGCTGGATTGTTCAGTGCTGAGTATACCTCGACGTGTGCAAGCATGCCTCCATGCCCGAGGTGGTTATACCCGATATTGATCTGCCAGTAACTGAACGGGACGTGTGTGTTCCACGTTCCCCCTTCCCATTACTGTGCGTATATTGCGTATGGTCTTTGTATGTGCGCATTTTAATGTGCATGGTACCTACAGACACATAGCACAATAAAATGTACACGAATGAAGTATATTAAAAAATTTTGAGCACTGTAAAACGTGACATTCCCTTTGAAATAAAACAATCCGGACGAAACAAAATCGATTATGATTTGACATACCCTATGTCTATAAAACCAAATGGTTACTGGCTCCTAGAAACAGACGTACATATTTGAAGTGTTAGTTTTCGTAACAGTTGGGCACCTACGGGTACGACCGGCAATTCCGAAGCAAGCGGAAGAATTTCAAGCTTATTGAGTCGAGCTGAAGACCCACCAGCCGCACAGTCGCACAGCTGCTATTTAAAATTCATCGGCCCCGATCTCTTTTATACTACTGATACAAAACAATCAATTATTTTTATAATGGTGATCCTGTTATGTTAGTGTTGTATGCCATCTCTGGAACTATTAAAACTGCCAAAAACCAAACATGGTTTGTTTTAAGACGTTAAGTAATACATCCTCTTTTTTTAACCTAAAGACAAACAACTATGGATATGTTACACAACTCAAGAATGATTATACTTATTACGTTTTAACTTAATATAAAATTCCTTGTGATGAATTTTTTTTCATCAAAACAAGGTAGTGTTGTCAAGTAGTTTTAGAACATCATTATAAATAATTGAATATATGTATGTGGAAGAAAGTAGGTTAATTAGTTATATCAGCAGTTTCTAATTTGGTGTCAAAGTTTCTTTGATAATTTTTTGGGGCTGATTGTCGACGACTGTGTTACTCATCAAGATTTTTCTTAAATTTTTTGTTTTAGTAAAGAATATTTATTGAAACATTTGTTTATTTATTTTGCATGGTTTTCTCTGTGTGTCGAGTAGTTTTGCACGTGATCTTATTTTACAACACCGATGTCAAAGGATTAAATTCAACTTAATTCAAAATATACAGCTTGTCCCTTAAATAATGGCAAGTAATGAAATAGACGACAGATATAGCAATGGGCTATTAAATTTTCGCAATTTTATCTTCGTGATATTTTGAGACACAAATGCTGAATCATTTTAAATATCGTACCTGTGATTGATATTATGGTCACCATTGCTACAAATAACACTAAGCGTTTTTCGTCCCTATTTTAATTAGGTAATATTAACGATGCATTTAAGCTTAAAAGGGATACGCGAAGGTGACTATTGTGTTACTATCTGAAAATAGGCATGTTTTTAATAATTTGATAGTCTATCTTGGTACACGTTATTTAGACTGGCAAAGGTCAAAGTCGGATAATAAAAAGGAGATTAGGGGCCAAATATGACAAGGATACAAATTTTCTGTAAGTGCAATATTCGTTATTTGAAAAATTTTATGCATTTTTATGAATCTGCTCTTTGAGAATATTAGGCAGAAAACATAGAGCACTGTCCTTCATTTGTAGGAATGGCAACAAAAATACTTACTAAATATATGCATTTTCAAACAACTAAAAACCGTGCATAATTGAGAAACTTTTTTCCAATGACAAATCGTATAATTTGATGGTTCAAGAACAAATCAATCTCTAATTTCAAAGTGAGTATTTTTTAAGGGGGTTACTTTATCAACTGCTATAAAAATAGGAAATGAATAGGTCTCTTGGTCGAGCTATCAGCCAAGAGTTGTAAACTGAGTTTTATTTATAGTTCCGCTATCGTTTCAGACTGGCAAACACTTGAAGGTTCACCGCCAACATCGTGATGTAATAGGAACGAAACGATGAAGCAGTCACACTTTAATGACACTCTCTTTGCTGGAACACGTAGTTGGTCACCGCAAAGGAAAAGTTGTTTTAATATAAATCACTGCAAAGTAGGGATGCCACAAGCATAATTTTTGTTTGATCCCTATAGTAATGGCTATGATAACATTACATTGTCGTTACAATAGTTCAGCAGACAAGATGTCATTTACACTGCAAAGAAAGGATGTGCTCCAAAATCAACCGTGGATAGTATATAGAGAGAAATAACAAATCTTTCACACTCTAAAATCGAATCAGTGAGAAACCACTCTAATCAGTGAAAATTGCTCCATTTAGAATCAGAGTAAATCCACTGATTGTCTAAGTGAAAAATTTTCACTGATTGAATTAGTGACGTGAAACAATTTCACTGATTGAATAAATGTCGTGAAACAATTTCACTGATTGAATAAGTGACGGCCGACCGCAGTGGCGAATTAAATATTGTTTTTATTGAAAGTAGGCATATACTTACGTGAACTAAACATATTTACAATAGTATCTATTTATATTTGCACATTTTACCGTAGAATAATTGAAAAAAATAATAAAACTTTCATTGGTGACCGGGATTGAATTCGCGCACCATCCGACTCTAGGCCATCTGAGCTACCTCGCCAAGTTGATATTACGGGAGGAAAATGTATGTCTTATAGTACCGCTGCGAAATAGTGTAGTTTGAAGTAGTATGATCATACTTTTCGTGTTTTGTTTGATTGGTATCGTTAGGATTGTTAAAACGAATAGTATATATGAATGCACTCTCTTCACCACATTAAATGCAGATTAAACATTCAAACAGAGTGCTGTGACGATTACATGGAATCGAAATGAAAGACGTAAAAACGTTATGAAAGTGTATGTGTTCATATTACCTCGTAAAATGGCGTTTTGAAAGACGAAACATATTTTAGAAAGTATTGTGTAATAGTTTTATTCGTTATTTTACGACCATTTTTACACGCAGTTTCACTGATATATCAGTCAAAAATAATTAGAGATAGAGCAAGTGGCTCAGATATTTCACTGGCCCATCAGTCAAAAAATAAACCACTGAGAAAACAGTGGGATAAATGACCGACCAATCAGAGGGAAATGTCACTGAATCAATCGGTGAAGGAAATATAGCATTGTGTCACTGGTTCATCACTTCAATGCACTGAAGTGGCTGTTGTATCAGTCAGATATGTTTGACAGATTGAAACAGTCAAATTCCCACTGATTCAGATTTAGAGTGCAAAGTTAAGTTCACTAAAAAAATAACTAGGGTGGGTCCAAGATTCGAATCTGCACCTCCATGTTACTAGCCTAACACCATTTAACATACGACCTCTATGCCTGATTGTGTGGAGGTTATTTTTAAAGGTAGATAATTGTTAGGTGCAGATGGAGCAGATTATAATGTGACCACTTGGGAAATATTGAGGTAGTGATTTGGAGAATCTCTGCACTTCTGTATGACACTAAAGTCTGCAGGAGGACTATACATTTGCTCAGTAGCAATTCAGTAATTGCAGTAAACTTTGGTTTAGGAATGCCTGCGTCGAGACAACAGTGGCTATATAGTATGCATTTTTTTGGTCATACTACGAAAAAAATATAAAGAAAGCATTTATTAACTGCAAGAATATGTTTCCCTAAACTCTTCGTTTAGTTGAAGCAATATGTATTACTGTAAACATACCAGTCTCAATGAAATGGGTTTCTTTACCGTACAGAAAACTTTGAAAGGATTTTTTAATAAGAAAATATAATGTTTTAAAGAAGCTCTTCAGATCACGACTGAAGTAGGCCCTACATAGCTACGACGGGTTTACTACGTCATAACTAAACCTCTGTCGGTTGGCGAACCTCGTGAGCTATTCTAAGGTACACCTTGAAATGTAATTGACAATTATTTAATAACGCACCTGTGGTCAACCTCGTATCGTATGTCTGTAGTACCCAGCGAGGGTCTGAGACCCTCTGTGGTAGAAGAGGCAGGGATGTGCGGACGTGCCAGGCTTGGGCCGTATTAATTCTGGTCGCTTTGCGGTGAGAGGACGTGATTCCTCTCCCCCGCTTATTCGGAGGCCGAAGCGCTGTAAGGCCGCAAGGCTAAGAGCACTGCGTTAAAATAAAAAATACAAGACCGAGAGGCCCACTGTAACTCTCTGTAGTACCCAAGCAAAGACCGTGTAGTTGTAATTTTATCATAATTTAGAATGGTACGTTAGTGTCAGACTGTGACACAACTGAATACAAAAGGTTTGTATGGTCTTCTCCATGAACGATAGCGATTTTTCTGACGTTTCTGAAGGTAGTCTATGTACAGCTGTTTCCGTGGTAATAGTCTCACAGTTCCACAGTGATAACAGAGACACATTAAGGTGTCAACCTTCCTAGGATGTCCATACAATACAATTTGTAATGTCAACAACTCTACACAGGACTGCATTTGCATTTAGAATCGTCAAAAAATATCACTCGTTTATGGAATAGGCTATTTGATAAGAACGTTTATGTATGGGCAGGGCGAGGGGAACAGTGTAGCGCCTGGGGCGACGAGGCAGGAAAAATATCTGGTTATTTCCCATTGCCTTCCGCAGTACGAAGGTGGCACACAGACACGCCGACCACTTTCTAATAGTCTGTGCAGCGAATCGAACCCGGGTCTCGGCTGATGGCCACGAGCACATCACGTTACAAATGTAAACTCAGTCATATATACGCATTTTTGTTTGTTATAATAAGTGATAATTTCGCAAAAACGTTTTAAAGCAGAAAGTGCACAGTTTCGTTAACACACCACATTGTAAATAACCTATTTAATAAATATTTTATCCAAGTGGCAGATCAGTATTGATATATGCGATTCCATAATATTCACAAAAATATTTAACTGGAAGTCCTGTGGTAAAAATATATCTTTCAAAACGGAAGAATGAAATAAACCAGAAGCCAAAAACGACATACTTAATTGCTTTAAAATTCAAGATAAATTCAGTTTTTTTTTTTCATTTCACGTGTACTACAACTTACCTAATGTTTGCTTTCCATTGATGTGTTTATTGTTCAGTTCGTACTTGAAATATTGTTCCACCATGCAGTCTGTTCTGTCCTTAAACTTTTCAATAGTTCTGTTATTCCACCATTTGTGCAAGTTACCATGTTCGTCGTATTCTCGACCTAAAAATAAGAAATAATGCAGGATTTAAAGAATAGAAGACAAAGAAGAACAAAACTTTACCTTCATTATTTATTTAAATAAATGTATATCCACACATTTTCGATTACATACAAAATTGAAAATGACATTCCATTTATTTTTGGTAATAATTTTATGTATCGCCTTAAGTTCTTGGGGAAATTCGGAGCCTAGTTTTTTCTGGCAGTCATAAATGCGTATGTTTATGATGGAGAGTGTTATGAAAACTTTATGCTATGAATTTGAAAATGTTTAACTTACAGGAAAACAACTCTGTTACAAGGAATAAGAAATACAAAAAAATGAATTAGGAATTTTGGCCTTCATATTAGTGTGATCAAATCTTTTTCGCTAGTGTGTCACTTTTGTAAAGCTTGTGCACCAATTTATTTATAGCCCGAATGCTTTCGCAAGATTTTTGCTGTGCAAGTAAACTGTGATTTGATGTTATGATCACGATAATAGCAAAATAGTGCATACATAGATAATTTGGCACTGACAGCTAGAATTTTTAATTTACTGTGTCTGTGGGAAGTGGTTTACAGGAAAATAAATTTTTTAAAGGATCCTATATGAATATTGTGGTCTAACCTAGTAATAATATTTTTTATTTTATATAATTAAATTATGAAAACATGTAATATTTTATTCTAACTGCTTGTTTGGTTCATGAGATACATCTAATCACAAAAATTATAAAAAATAATGCAATATTCAGTCTATTTTCCTTTAGAACATAAATTATATCATTTTTTTATGTTTTATGTCTGCATGTGTGGGTCTAGGCTAGAGCCCATTGAAATCTCAAGACCTCTTTCTCAGTATGTCAGGAAACACGATACACTCAGTGTACCTCGTAAGGACTTCTTAAATTTGTGTATTTATAATGTTATACACAAGAATTCACATAAATGATTGTGAAGTATAAATTTATTTGCCTCAACTTAATAAACCCTGGAAACAAATTAAAAGCTTGGAGTAAATTAAACAGCAAGAAGCAGGAAAATCAAAATGTTGCTACGGAATATATTTTTGAAGATGATAATTTATGACCATTATGACTTCCTCCTTCATGTTTATTTATTTTGAAATAGTTGAGTTGATAGATCGCAACTGTGATGCTGACATTCGAATTTTAGAAGTTAAAATAAATAAGTAAAAGATAACAATGTTATCCAGCTGAAATCACGCAAGTATAGCACGATAATTTGTTTGGCCGCATCATAGGGTAGCATTTCTACCATACTTTCAAAATCTAAAGTATCCGGGAACTGCTTAGAATAATAAATTCATGCGTATACATAATTAAAATGATAATCTACGATGTCAAGAAACGAGTCGACGAAATAAACGTATCAACTACCGTTAAGTAGCGATGAGATGTGATGAATTACAAGATCAAGGCACGAATTGAAAGAAAAAATACAATACTTCAATTACTTTTAGGCAGCGAAGAGAGGAGATTTACATAAGCTGGATATATTTAAACTGAGAGAAAATTAGAGTAAGGGTGATTACTTAGTGACCCGACGAAAAACGAAGATGTTGGAAACCACCACAAAATTTTTCGCCATTAGTGAATCAAGACATCAAGTATAATCGAATGCCCAAAAATTGCCTAGATTTAAAACCTTATTCCCAAATATTATCTACATTAATACGAAGCCAGACGAGATCTTAAAACTAAATTTTGCAATGCTCAACCTGAAAATATACACTTAGTTAGTAATATTAGGCCTATAGATTTAAATATTAACACTATTTTTAAAATTTGTTGTATAATTTTTGTATAGCCTTCATACAAGTCGACGAATTTTTAGAAGGAAACCTTCCTTGCAGTGAAATAAAGACTAAATGCATCAATTACTACCAAATAATTGATCAGTTCATATTCTTGTGTGTATTTGAATATAGTTATACCACAAGGAACAAATCACACTAACCATACATAAACAGAAAATGTGAAATTTGGATGCAACAATGCCACATTAAAAACATTTGTGAATAATATTATCATTAATATCATATGCCCATTATAATAATTAATTACATACATCACAGTAATTTAACTACATAATTATTAGTAATTTCAAATTTGAAAAAAAAAATGTTACAATTTTTGTGGAACCTCGTATTTGATACGTATGTACAAAGGCTTAAAAACAATCTTTACTTTACTTTTAATTAAAGGTAAATGTCGGAAAATTGTATAGGAGACTTCACGAAAAGTATGCCTTTAACTCATAATAGAAATTAATTTCGTATAAAGTATTTTCCAGTAAATACGTTAATGTAAAGACTTTTGTAAAATTAATCAATTCGCTTGTCTGCTTATATGAAGCAAATAAAAAAAATTACAACATATACTGGTACGGTTATCAAAATACCAAAATAAAATGTCATCTGAATAGAGTAAACACTACATTTTTAATAATATTTGAAATTATTGTACCTTGGTCGTCAAATGCATGCGTAAGTTCATGTCCCATGACAACTCCCATGCTACCATAATTGAGGGAATGAGGATGCCTTATGTCATAAAACGGAGACTGCAATAGTCCTGCTGGAAAAACTATTTGATTTTTTGATGCAGCATAGTAGGCATTGACAGTTGGCGGAGACATTCCCCATCTGAAAAAGTAAGAAACGTTTATTAAGTTTGAGCAGTACAAACTACTGTAAACGTTTATATATTATATTTACTCTGGACCTTAAATAACACACGCTCGCCTTTTATTCACAAGGATGTATGATACTATAATTTGAAGGACGTATACAATTAATTCTTATGAAACAGCAAAAAAATTGTTGACTGCAACCATGTTTTAGTACTACTTAAGGATGTAATATCAAAGGGGCTGCAGCCGCCTTCACATTTACCTTAAACCTAGGAAGTTAACCACAGCAACCTCTGCGCTTCCAGCACCCGAGAATGTTGCCCATTATATGAAGAAGCGCTGCGCAGCTTTCCAGAAAATAAACATTCCACAGAATGGGCATTCCTGAAAATGAGCATTGCTGAGAATAAGCTTTTTAGATAATATGCGGCCACCAACGCTGTAAAACATCTTTGGTGGTAATTGATTCTTTCAAAAGCATTCAGGGTAACCAACTGATATCAGATACCATCTAGGCTACCAGATTTCTCCCCAATACCCTAGACAGCATGGTGTAAATGCAGTATTAATGAGCTGGCTTTCCGAAATTACTATCTAATTATTCTTGCAGGAGTTTGTAATAGCCCTCTTTTTAAGTGGACAGTCACCTGATATATTTTTCTACTGAAGATAATCGTACAGTCATGTACAAGCAACGAACATTTTCTTGTATCTACTTTGAATTTTCATTCATTAGAAGGATTAATGTCCCCAAACTTCAGCGCACTCCAAACACCAGCAATTTATATTTCGCAACTATAATCTCGGCATTTCCAGATGAGTATCCTATAGATGTATGTATTTTATTTAGATATACGTATATACGTTTATTATTTAGGGATTTGGAATTTCTTATTATACTAGCATAAAAAGTATGCTTTATAAGTATATATATAGGAAGCTCTTGCTTCAATTAAATTCATAATACTCAGAAGGGAAGTTCCACTAAACAAATTTTGGGTTAACCAACAAACAGTGATTCTGTGTTTGCAGTGCCACATAACTCAAGTACATATTTCCATATTTCCTACCAACTTCAATGAACACATTCACAGTGCTCATTTATTTTCCATTTCTCTAATGTACCTTTGACTTATTTCAAAAGAATGATGTCACTTGGCTAACCGGTGCACCAACTAGCCTTTGTGGCACAAGCAATTGCGAAGGTTTAACACATGCACCCAGATATTATCCCGCCACTGAGTGAATTTGTGCAGCCTTATTCATGCCAAATTACAATTTAAAACACTGTCTGCTGACAAACGCCATATTTCCTGACAATGCTTTGCTTGTATCAAATTGTTTATACGTGTTGATACCATTACCTATGCAAAGGAAGTTTGCTTGCCACATTGTCGATATTTACGTGGCAAATTTAACACCTGTAGAGATAGTTAATGCAGGTATCAGAAGTCTGCAGACAGGACCAAATATATGAGTGCAACGATGATTACACGGTCTCCAAGGAAGAAATAAATTAATAAACTTTATCGTCACTGACACACGCACACGAATATATATATATATATATATATATATATATATAGTACACACGATGGGGTACCTATGAAGGGGCAGAAGAAGGTCCCCTCGTATTACTGACAATGAGAAATCATTGCCAAACATAGCACAATAGAGAGGATGATGGCTTCCCATGGCCAGAGAAAAACACATGGTATCATTTGCCATTTTCGATAAGATCGATGACACAGCATACAGAATCACAGATATCGTTAAGCAACGAATCCACGAAATCACGTAACAGGAAAAATATAATAACAGTACCACATGATTACATTTAGACATTATGAAAACCATTAAGCAACTATTCAAATTTCGAAACAACATTTTAATTACATATTCCAAGGAAGATGCACAAATAATGATATCCTGAACAGGTAGGAATAATTATATCAAGCATGCTAGGAAACTTCAAGTACTTTAATGTCGAAGGATGTCCAAATTAGGCATGTTTGATGTACCCTACTAAGAATTCAACACAGACTTCCTTTTCATTTGTTTAGGCTGAAAATACAAAATTTATATAATTACAGGTTGCATGTTATACATCTTACGTTGCTACGATGTGACCAGCAATGCTTCAGGCTTGCTAAATAAAAGAGTCATGAACTGCACTACCACTGGCAATGACTTGGCAAAATACAACTTTCTATGTACTGCCAGAGACGAACAAACTGAATAAAAAATACAGGGACGACATACATAAATAATGGTAGAAGTATCGCTAACTTGTTACAATATATGGAGAATTTGCCGAAGAGTAGTAGGTATAATCCGGTGAAGACAATTTTATGAGAATCCTCAGACAGGAAATATTATTCAAGTACAAAGTAAACAAGAGTATCTAGTTTTTTGTGTGGAAGAGAGTAAAGTTGTACACATGAGTCCAACAAGAGCGCATAGCTTCAACCATTCACTCATTTTAACATAAGTACATCTAGAAGCGAGATAATTTTTATGGTGCACAAACACCAGCAGTAATGCGATTATATATTTGTGATATTTGCCATGGGGGTGGGATATAGATATGCCTGATCAACTTGTGTAATCTTAGGCTAATGCGACAGTTGACCGCTCATGAGGTCCTTGTGTGGCACTCCAGTGTCCCTTCCATACCCTCCCACTTTGATCCCAAACCTTCGCATTCAGACTTACCTTTTGTCTGGCCAGAGTGCACTATCCATTTGGCCCTTTTCACCTCCCATACTGACTTTTCAAATCAGTGCCAGAGAATTTACGCCACTTACATAGACCCTTCTCAGGGGATGTGGAACATTCGGGTCTGCTTCACATTGAAGCAAACCACTGCCACCATGAGTTCAATCATTTGACAAACCGCAGGACAGAACGTCGAGTGGGGCCAACCAATCACCCACAATACTACTTCAACCTAATTTCCATGGAATTTGTGGGCTTTGAGCACCGGCTGTGCGACCATCCCTCACCGAAAGCAGGGACCACAGTCATAACACAGTATTCTTGTTTAACATTTCCCAAGCACCAGCTGTCAGGCCATTATTTATATAGACTGCCACCATGGGCAGGGGCGTCGATATATTCCTGATCACAACGGATAGTTTTAGTATGACAGAAAATTTTGCCACACCCAAACCCGTAAGTGTGGCATAACCTTCGCCATCGTCAACCCTGCCAACAACTCTGAGACCGTCGCACTCAGAGCACCTTGATTTATCCAGGTGTGCCATTATTTTGACCCCCCCCCCCTTCCTTGTTGACTGTCTAGGTCAGTGTCACAGCATTGTTGCTGCTCACTACATCATCGACCCTTCTCTGGACGATGGGAAACCTTCCAGGTCTACTCAGCCTTGAAGCCAACTACTGCCACCACGAGCCCGACTCAATAATCGGTCACAGAATGGAATCTCTAGTAGGCCCAACCGATCACCCTTGGCACTACATCATTTCCATGTCATTTGTGGGTTCGCCGACCGATTGCTTGACTGACATACCCTGTGCGGGTGGCGGTGAAGCAACTCAACACCCGAAATGAAACTTAGAGGACAATGATACTGGCTCGTATCCCAGCCAACAGTGTACGAAGCCAAAATGGCATAATGCTGGTAGACACAACTGCTTCACCACCATTGAGTGGCAGAAGTGGCAGTCCACCAAGGAGACAGAGGACGAGCAGGGTCTGTCCCTCCCAGATCAGACACAACCCCTGACGGGGTGCTGGAAAAACCACTAGGGTCAATTACAGGTCCCCTGTTGCCCTTTTCCCCCATCGAACTTTCTCGGTTAGGGGCCAAATGTCGTCGCTCCGGACCGAGTCTAAGTGACCCACAGGGCACTGTAAAATAGGCCATAACACTCACATAACAACTGCTGATCGCCCACAGTCCCAGGGTGCTTCAACCACCCTACCACATGAAGGGAGTAGTCCAAATAACACTGCACCTTCCCCTTTACCATTATCTTGAAGTTCTTCGCAATGGGATATTTGTTTGTGTTTTTGAGAGGAAAATAAAATTTAAATACCTTCAAAGAAGTTAAGGCACAGCTATAAGTTATGTCTTGTTAATTATTACCAATTAAGTCTTCCACTGGACCAATACACAGTCGAATCATATTATTATGACCACCTACTAGTATCCAGAGTAACCGCGCTTTGGAGCATGGAGAGTAGCTAGACGAGCTCACAGTGACTCAGTAAGGTGCTAACAGAACTCCACATGTATCTGGAGCCATACTGTATGCAATGCGTCCCACAACTCTTGAAGGGTGTGTGGCGGAGGAGACAGACGGCGAACACAACAATAAAGTTGGTCCCACAGATGTTCAATTCAATTAAGATCGGGGTTGAATGGAAGCCAGGGAAGAACTTTAAAGTCCTGATCGTGTCCTTCCAGCCATGTGTAGACACTTCTAGCCGTGTGTCAAGGCGCATTATCGTGCTGGAAGAAAAGAAAAGACAATCATCATTTACAGGTGGAAGTGATGGCCGAGGATGGATTCATAAATATTTCGATCAAGAGTGCCTTCACATGGATGATGGGACCTAGAGAATACCACGAAAACATTCCCCAGACCATAAAACTGCCCCCACCGACTTGTGTTCGACCATAAATGGATGCAGGGTGTCTGTTCTCCGACGTTTCCCACCAGACATGATGACGTCCATCCATTCTATGCATTTGAAAATGTGACTCATCGGAAAAGGCTACCCATCGCCAATCAGCAGTGGTCCAGTCGCCATACTGTCCAGCAATTCCAGTCGTTTTCGTCAATGAACCTGTGTTAGCATGGGTGCAGTCTCCCTCCATCTACTCCGGAGCCCCATTCGTGGAAGTTTTGGCTACTCTATTGTGGTAGACTGGTAGATACATGTCTGGATGCCCCTAGTTCATTTGGACAGTGAGCTGTGCTACTGTACCCTGTCATTGGTCTTCATGCACCGTTGTAGTTGACGTTCACTTTGGACATCAACAGCGCATAGAGCTCTGCGGTTTCCACGACTGTTATTCCCAATGGTGCCATCCATTCACTCACAATACCCCTTTACCACAAAGGCATGTGAACAGTTCACGAACGTTGCTGTTTCCAAAATGCTGGGCCACCCCCTTTGGCCTCAAAGCCGATGATCATCCCTTTTTGCAGCTTGGTAAAATCGCTTCCCTTACCTATGACAGGAGGCAGTGCACTGTGTACAGCCAGCCTGTAAGTTTATATACCCGCTTTACCATCCTACTTTATGGGCCATATGTCATGGGCTATGTGCTGCGGATGGCACTTCTAGTAGGTGGTCATAATAATGTGATTCGACTGTGTATATATTTCAACAATACAATAAATCCAATCAATTTTTGTTATTTAATTCCCTCTTTTGTGCCATAAACGATCATCTAGCATGTTCGTTTATTTGTGTATATCACTTCCTATCTATTTGTTTGTACCAGTACGTTTGGTATTTCGATATTTATTCTAATGCCACTATGTTTATGTGTTTTTGTGGCATTTGTTTCTGTTGTTTGTGCCAATTACTCGAGGCTTTTCTTTGTTTGTGGAAGTCGATATATTGTTTTTTTTTTTATAATTTGGTCTTACAATGGGCACACTAGCACATAGGCAATACATAATATATGTGTCTATGGTAAGCTGCAGTGTCCACTGCACAGGCGTTAGTGGATGACATTTTTAAAACTCACTGTAAACAACTTGTATCATATAAGCTTACAATATTGATGCAACATGTTTGTTTCTGGTGACAGTCAGTGAGTAACTCTCTAAAGAAAATATTGGTATCGCAAACAAGCCTGGAAGTGCATCACTGCCGCCGAAATATGCACTTACGTTTGTGAAAAATGCAACACCAAGAAGGATACATGAGATTCAAATGAACTTAATATCCCACATTAGTTACACGAAAATAATTTATTAATTAGGATTACAAAACTGTACATGATCTCTTTTCTTGAGAATTCATTACGGTGTGGAGACCACACATGCTGCAATCAGAGCCCCTAAACAACGTGGCATGGAATCAAAGAGGACCTGGGTATGTTCCTGGGGAATTTCCCTTCACACAGTTTGTATGCGAGTCCACAAAGCATTAATAGTGCTTGCTGGAGGACTGTGACGAACAAGAGGCTAACGAACCTTATCCCAGACATGTTTGATGGATGAAATGTCAGGTAAATTTGCAGGCCAGGGAAGCAGTGGTATCCATCGTTCATTGAAGAAGGCGTGCGCTTTACTCGCCAGATGTGGTCAGGAAATATCCTGCTGAAATAAGGCATTTGGAGTCGCCTGAATGAGGGGCAGTACCTCGGGCTCTCTAAAACCACCCTGATATAGTGGTTGCTGTTCAGATTGCTCTCAATACATACGAGTTGAGAACGCATGTTGTATCAAATCGTGCCCCGCACTATCACATTTGGTGTTCGTCCACTACGTCGCTCCACAGTGCAGGCTGCCGGAATGCGGTCACCACGGTAGCATCTAACACGTAGTCGGCCATCGCTGAAGGACAGGTTGAAGCGGGACTCGTCTAAAAACACTACATTTTTTCCACTCAGCACGCCAGCGACGGCGTTCGAGTGCCCACTGCAGTCTGATGCATTTGTGGTTTCTGGACAATGGAAAACGACACAATAGTACGCATGCCACCAGTCCAGCCCGAAGTAGATGGCGTCGCACCATCAACGGAGAAAGGTACACACTGATTGTAGTGGTCCAGTATCGAGCCAACACTGTGGACGAGGTTGTATGGTCCGTTACGACCATGAGGACAATATGGTGGTCATACCGTGCTGTGATCACAATGAGTAGTCAAGTACCCGCTCGTCGCTGCGTACAACACTCCTTTATCCACTGGTTCCACGCACGCATCACTGTTATAGCGGCATGCCCTGTACGAGCCGAAATGTATGACAAACTCGTTTCCTAGAGATCGAACATTCTGCCCTGTTCGGACTCACCTGATTTTGTGGCTCCCTCGGACGTCGAGGGGGCACTCAATGAGTAAAGATATACACTAGAGTGGCCATCGGATAGGAAAAAGTCTGACCAGTTTTATGTGTTAGTTCCGCTGTTGATCCAGAGGAGCGCTAGTGTTCTCGACGATGTCATCCGCGCTGTGTTGCCAATTTCGCAGCCTGGAAAAGTATGTTATAACCCTGACCTCATCTCACACACGTGTTCGTTCAAGTTCTGCCAGAGGCGAGCCTGTCACACGCGAGTTAACAGCATTCGTTGCAGCTGTGAATACCCATTTATGATTTACTAGTGGCGGCCATGGCATGTGTCGCGTTTCTGTCGTATAATTAAGTGTTTGCGGAAATATACAGCGATATCAACTATTGTTGGTTTTATTTACTTCCGCGAAAATAAATTATCATACATTACTAACGGTCAATATTTTTTATTACAATCTATTATTTTACTATAGTTTAGGTGTTCGCGATAAAATGCGAGTACAGTTAGCATTTACAATTACAAACATCATATTAATCATGAATGATGTCATACATAATAGTAAACTTTATCATCAGAGTTTCCATCGCTGATTAGCACTAGGCAGGAGTCGAACTGCAGACTGTTGCTAAACATAGTTATTATAATATTTCATGAAATATTACTTTTATTTTTTTAATAAATATTAATGGTGCCAACGGATTGCAGGATGGTAACTTTACAGACACAAGGCTTAATGTAACAAAAGGGTGGTATATTTCGTTTTGGGATAACTATAAAATTTTATTTTCGACCTTTTTATAAAATTTATGGTGTAAAAATGTTGTTTTGGACGTCTAATAAGTAAGGCAGAGTCTTAACCAAATTGAAACTTTTTTTTTTCGAATATTATTTGAAATTGTAAAAATGCTATTTTTTTTTTTTTTTTTCGTCATTTCAACATTATTTTCAACAAAAAATTACTGTAACCAAAAGAAAACATCATCAAATTTCAATGTAAAACTCATGTATCTTGAGTGACAGTATGATAGTCAAGTCCTCAGACCTGTTTCACGCTCTAGTTTCTATTCTCGTACATTTTGTCTTGCTAAATAATTCGTGATTTGCACTGATAAAATGATTGAAAGTTATATAAATATATTTCATAGTGTCTTAAAGGCTAATCTAAAAATCCATATATTACATGGCCTGAAATTTTACTGATGTGGCATTTACACGTGCTACAGTACATGATAACACATTTTCATTCAAATGCAGATCAACTTATTCTACACGATATAAAGAGGAACTAAAATTCTCTTATTTTTCAAAACACAGTATTTTTAAACCTAAACTAAATATTTACCAAAATTTAAAATGTTTGTAACAGAACAGCATTGACAGCTATGCGACAAAGATTGCGAGAAGCTTAAATTTATATGGAAAGTTTAATACATATTTTCAGTTTATGTTCCGACATTTTCATATTTTAGTTTTGCACTTCAAGTTACCTTGTTCTGTTCACAGGTTCATCTAAAATGTCGAGAGACGTTCTGAAGTTGTAACGATTTGCCCTTATATTATTCTCAAAATACTCATCACTCTTGAAAACAAGAGTTTTATATGTATCGTCCAGTGAAGCTGCTTCTAATATGTAGTTTGGGAACCCTGCAAAAGACACAGTAAAACATTTAATTAAAACCAGCAATTAAAATAATATTGAAAAAACTGCACTAAATATGCATATTAAATATTTAATATTACAAATAATTACATGAATGTGTAACATGCACATAGTACTCATAAAAAGTGGAAAATATTTCCGTTGTCATTTATGACTACGCTGTAAATTATGCTGATAATTTATATATATTATAAAGCAACACTTTTGTGTGATAACATATACGGATAATTTGCCTGAAATGTACCAAACTATTAGTATCATATCGTGCTCTGTTTTATCACACTATAACTAATATAATTCTCAGTTGGAGGAATTACATAAACTTGGGGACACACAGTTACATTTGTCTGAATGCTGAACATCACTCACTTGCGACAGTGTAGATGTGATTCTATGCTTTACAAGTGGCATGATGATCTTATTATTAAATCGTTATGATAATACACGTGTGATAGTGCAGTTAAATAAATTTATTTTATTTTAACGGTGGCGAAAGTTTAAAAACCTTACAAGAAAAAGTAACTTTAAAGTAATATAATTAGGTAGTGTATGCCAATCCCAGAAAACACAAGTTGTTGTTAAACTGTCGGAAACTTGTCGGCCCGATACCAGCACTGTCGGCTAGTGTCCGAAGTAGGATCAAAGAGAACTGTCTTTTAATGTAAGTCTTTTTTGAGATAAATTGATAGCATTTACATTAAAGACAATTGCCCAATGCATTTATTATGATAACAGATGCATATCACAGACATTATGTCGGCCTGATATCTTATAAGATACAGCCAATCGCTCGACAACATCTTAAAGAAGATTCTGGGCCGATTCCGACATACTATCGTTTTACCTGGTCTGTACGAGCACGTATATAATTGATTGGTGGTCCAGAATTATTTTAAAAGTAAGATGCTTTACCACGGGAAAGATGTTTATCTTATGTTTTCTTGCTCGAGTTAATATTTGAAAGCATAGTGAGTACGCATATACCTTATCTAAACCTTCAGACTACCTAGACATATATGTATATATATATATATATATATATATATATTATATATATATATATATATATATATATATATATATATATATAGATCAGTCAGCTAAGGCATATGTATACCAACCCAAGGTTCGGCAGTAAGAGGTTCCTCCACACCAAATGATTTTTCAATTATATTAAAATACACATAATGATACAGACGAGCATCACATGCACAACAAATTACTCTTCGACCTTAATTCTGAGTAACACAATAAGCATACACTATAGTGTTTCGTATCTTGCCAGTCAACAAAGAGTTATATGTGATACTGTCGGTAAACTACCGCCCTATGTTCCATATTTATGTAGGTCTACTTCCGACATGAGACATCGGGCCAACATCAGGTTGCTGAACAGTCGGCTAGGTATGACCGGACTGGATCCGGCTTATGCTTTTCGTTTTTTTTTTTTCGTAAAGAACCCATTTTGTATCATGATGGGCACGATCTAGTGTATTTTTGACACTGTCGGCAAACAGTTGGCTGATGTTTCATACCCAATTCAGTTATAAGACATCGGGCCAGCATCGACTGAAAAAGTAAGCTCGGCTAGCTTTTACTGGACTGATTCTGACATGTGTATTCCATGTTTGTTTGGATCCTAGCGCACTTATTAAAATCTCGAAAATTTTACAAATTATAAAAATTTAAAAGTTCTCAAAAATTAAATAAATTATTACGAAACTTATATATGCCCAAAAGTCCTCAAAAATTAAATAAAATTCCAGGAAAATGATTTTTTTAAACATATTTCTCAAATTATAAAATAATCATTTAAAAATCAAGTTATAAATACAAAAATCTTATCAGCCCAATAAAGACCATAAAATTATTTCTTATTTTTAATAAATAAATATTTATGAATACCCAAAATTATATAAGGAAAATATAATCACAGCTAAAAATGCGAGATCACAGAAAAAGGCAAAATTATATACATTAATAAATGTCAAATGCATAATAATAACTATTGTACAGAAAATTATAAAAATAATTACAAAATTCAAGATAAAATCCATCGAGAATGCATCAGGTATATTACTTAAAATATTTAGAAAAACCTGTAAAAATAAACTACATAATAAAATTAGAAAACGAAATTTAACTAAAAATTGCAAGACTGTGAGTTATAAAATATATAATGTATTTTACTGATCCTAAGACAAGAAACCATTTGTATTAATGCGAACTAAATGCTAATTAAACACCAAAACATATCAACAAAATTTTAAGCTAAACTATTTAAGAAGAATAATGATTCATTTTTAAAATAATAATAAACAATAATTAATCATAAATAAAACCAAAACTACTTTAATAAAGAATTGGAATCATTTTTAAATAAATAATAATAAATATTTGAAATTAATAAAAATGTAAATTAATATAAATAATCAAATGCAAAAAAGAACTTTAATCTTCTTAAAAAGTATTCATTAAATTAAATTTGAAAGGTTGGTAAATAATATAAATTATTTGGGATTCCAAATAGATGCAGTTTATTGTATTTCTAATCCTATACTGAAAAATAAAATTTACAAAATATAATTAGTTTCTATGTACTTTAAAGAATTTTGATTTCTAAATTAGCTTTAAAGAAAAAAATATATAATAAAACATATGGATTGTCTACTGAAAATAATTTACAAATATTGTGTTGTATAATTTAATATAAGTCAAGTAATTCCTAACTAAGTTAAATATCTTAAACAACTTATTTTTCATGAAGATACATTTACGCAGTCTAAAAATAGAAGACAACGAATTTACAATAAAGTTAAAATTTTTTAACAATTTAAATTTAATGAAGATATATTTATTCAACCTAGGTACAAGGACTGAAACAGAAATGTTTTATGAAATGGTTTTAAATTTTATGAGGATATAATTTTTCAGCTTACAGTAGAAAACAAGTAATTCATAATAGATATAAATATTTCCAACAATAAAATTTTTATGATAATATTTTAACCAGATGAGTTGAAATATTAAATATTCCATCTTCTAGCATAATGCTATACAGCATAATCATTTAAATGAAGAAAGAAAGAAATTGATGAAAGAGAGCTTTTGAATCAAGAACACAGGCATTCGTCATTGAAGATGTAGAATATTATACAACTCCTAATGATTTTTTTAGAATCAACTTTTTAGTTGATAGCTATTATTAATAAAATTATTTTAAAAAAATTTTGAATTAAAATACAGTGGTAACTGCTATAAAATAAGTCTTATAATTGAAACCTTATTCATAATTCATACAGTGCACAAAAAAATTTAACAAATCCAAACACAATAACATATTAATAAACTAAATTAAATAAAGTTTTAAACAATCTTTTCAATAATATTTGAATGAAAATGACTGAATTTGAGCACATGTATCTAGTTGGTCATTATATACAATAAATAATATTGAATAATGTGGTAATCGACGCAATCTATTAAAAGGTTTACTATACCAGGTGTCTTACACCTACTGTACCAGCCCTTTTCTCGAAAACTGTGCACCTGAGATTTTTCGGGTAAAATGCTTTGTACACAAGTCCTTAAGGATGAATTGAATGGTGAACACTGTAGTTTCTAGAGCCTGTGGTAAACTAGAAGAAACGAAGGTTACTTCAGAATTTCAAATAAGAAGGAGAAAGACCTTCAGTGTATATAAGATAAAAGGAAAGCAGTAGTAAACACAACACCAGCTGGCAGTGAATTAAAACGAAGCAGCCTTGTGCACTCAGCAACTAGGAAACTACAGCACTGTACTTACTGAGTGGCCCTGCTTTTGACTACAGTAGTAAACATGCAGCTTCACAGAATGCTTACCACTTGTAAAAATTAATGCTTGCGAAAAGTTGGAACTGCTTTTCGGCTCCAAAGGAAATGCAGCAAAAAATTATCCCACAACAAGTAGACAAAATGTGTTTATGTGTGTCCACACAACAAAATGAGGCTCTAGATTACTCGTTCCATATGCACCAAAATGAACACCAGTTTGGACCTAGTTCTCAACAAAGTCACAGCAACATACATGTCTGAGGAAAATGCAAGTGGATATCTAATACCATGAAAAGTACTAAACTTGCAACCAAATGAAATGTTCACATACACAGCCCTTGCACATAAGAATCAACCAGAATCACATTATCATTAAAATGTAGAAGTAGAAAACAAAAATACAGTGCAGCCAATGTAAATAATAGTAAAACAAGCAGATAAAATTCCAACATTATCAGGAGAAAATCAACAAAATGTTGAAGAATTTTTAGACACTTACAAAGCAGCCAGTTATATGAACGGGTGGAATGAAACAGAGAAATGAAGGCACATTAAAATCTAACTCCAGTGTACAGCCCAGAAGTTGTATCACAACTTAGTGTACAATAGAGCAACAGGAGTGACATGGGATAAGACTACTACAAAGCTTAGAAACACCTTCATACCATCTAATTATACAGAGAGATATAGACAGATGCTGTACACTAAGAAACTGAAAAAAGGAGAGAGTTGTCAGGCACATTTAGAAGTCTTGATTTTCTACCAAAATAAATACAATCCCCACTTGCCAGAATCCAAATTAGTAGCCATAATTTCGAAGTCACTGTTACCAACAATAGCGAACAAGATTATAGAATTACAGAATGGCACTCTAGAAAAATTACCAAGCAACTTAAAAAGGGTTGAACTAGGCATGATGTGGTATAATCTGGCCATTGAGACAGAGTCGAGCTGTGCAGAAAAAGACAAAATCCACGAAGAGATATTCAAATTAAGGGAGGAAATTGCCAAATTAATGCTAGAAGCACAATATAAAACAACACAGCCTGTAGATAAATTTCAAAACTAAAGGGAATTTAAAAATCAGGCAAATACATCGCAGAATAGGCCATGCTCTAACATCATGAAATAGAACATTCAAAGAATTACCCCAAAACAAATAGTATTGAATGACACTAGGGCACCAAACATGGGAGAGAGTAACAAATTTGCCAAGCATAGGAATGGAAACACACACCAAAATAAATTCAGAAAGAATTGCAGAATTTAAAGGTCAGAAAATCACTACAGACTTGAGTACACACCACAGGAAAATAACACAAGTAACAAGAAGGTAAAATGCATCCCCCCCTGGATAGTATAAACAAAAACAAGTGTAGAAATATATTTAACAAATGCATTCCAGGCAGGATCTATGTTGATATAACTAGGATAAATACAAAAAGTAGATGCAGGTTGTTTACAAGATGCAAACAGATAGCTATAATAAATTAGTGCAAAAATCTAATGAACCCAAATCGCAAATACATTTCAGAAAACGTAATCAAGGAAACCAAGGTATCGTGAGGGTGCAGCCCAGATGAAAAAAAACAGAGTGGTAAAAATTTAGAAAGTAATGCAAATACTGTAGGTCAAAACACAGAGCATGAAACACAACATGTAGCCATGAAAAACTGTGAAAATCATGAACAAGCAGGCACTACAATGCAAGACAACGAAACTCCACAGGACAACACCCCATGTGACAACAAAAGCAGAAAACTCATAGGACTGCTGAGCAAAAGTCAGGAAACTTGTGCCTTATGCCTGTATACCAGACACCATGCAAAATCTATTCCCAAAACAGGAATTTGAATTTAATACAGATATCGCAGCAAGGTTTAGGAAGTTTCAAAACAAGTTTGAAATGTGACCGCATAAACTGCGCATCAATACGGAAGACAATACCGATACTCACTGCTACAGCTAAATCACAGATACGGAATCCAGTAGTGATGAAGCAAGGCCACCAGGAAGGTCGCTGAAACACTCGCAACAAGACAAAAGTATGCACCACAGCCAGACTTCAAGCAAGCACTTGTTAAGATATCAACACCACATGTACTGATAAAAGTCATGGGCAAACTGTTTTTCGCACTACTGGACACAGGATGCATTCGAAGTTGCACAGCAAGCACCTTAATAACTAATCAATAGTTAAAGCCAATAACAAAGATATTTTCATTGGTAGGTGCAACACAGGAGATGAAACACCATATTTTAAAGCTAATCTAAAGATCAGTATAGAAGGCAACACTTTCTCACATTATTTCTTAGTTATCGATAACTTAAAAATGGACGTCATATTAGAAGTATACTTCACTAAGGAATATGAAACTACTCCATTTCTAGAACATAACATCATATTTATTAATAGTTACAACAGTGACAAGTTAATAAAGGCCCCATTATACACTTTGGTAGTAGAAAAGGAGCAAACAGACACAACTGAATATTGCATAAACATAATTGAAAGCATAGAAGAAAATATCTAAAATAATATGATAAGCAAAATTAATAAAACTTTTGATTCTTAAAAGGAGAACTCATAAAGTTGATAAAAGAATTCCAAGACAGATTCATGAACAACATATTAAGTTTACAGAGGCAAGAAATGATCACATTAAACTCTAAATGCTAATAGATAAGCCAATTCACACAAGGCTCTGTAGGATTAGTCCTAAAATATGTAAAGAATTATTACAGTAAATAAAATATATGGAGGAAATAAGAATTGTTGAATGCTCAGTCTTACTATATGTTGTGTTGAGTTAAGTCATAAGAAAAAATAGGGAGGCATGAGATTCTTAACAGACTTTAGGCAACCTAACCAATACACAAAAAGAGTAAAATATACCCTCTCCAGAACAGAAGACACTTTAAATAAACTACAGAACACAAAGTATATTATATCCTTAGACCTATTGTCAGGGTTTTATGCCATTCCAGTTAGGAAACAAGACAGACATAAACTGGTGTTTGCTATAGATTGATTTGGCTAATACCAATATAAGAGAATGCGGGTGGGCTTAAGTACCTCACCACAATACTTTCTACAATTTAATGATATTTTATTTGCACCACTAAGATAGAACACAGCCATGGCTTATATCGACGATATTTTCATAATAGGTAACAGATTTAGAGAACATCTATCCAATGTAAGGAAAGAATGCCTTACAAAATGCACCAATGTTAAGACATTTTGATGAAAACAAACATAACACTCTTGCATGTGAAGCATCACATACTGTAATAGGAGCAGTACTAATGTAGGAACAAGAAAACAGTAAAAATAGAAGCATCATAGAATTTGCATATAAAAATATATCATTAAATTAATATAAAAATTGTCTATGACAGAAAGAGAACTAGGCTTCTTTAAATAATTTTGTAATTGTTTCAGTCAATACTTATATAGGAGGTCATTCACTAATAAAGCAGATCATGCAAGCCTCAGATATCTAAAAACCATGGCATAACACAATATTAGACTACAAAAGATGGCAATCACATGAGCAAAATATGATTTTCAGCCAATATTGTAAAAGAAAAATGAAATACATTAGCATATGTAATGAGTAGAATACTCACAGTAGACCAGGCAGAACTAAAAAGGGTAGACGTAAATAACATCAAATATAATATTAAAACAGAAATGATGCAGTATCATATTTATACAGGATGTTAGTGGAAAGTTTGTACCAAAATTTGCACAAGGAATCAGAAAAAAAAAAAAAACATTATTGACAAATATATAACCAATAATTGGCAAGATATAAAAAAATTACTTTACTGAGAGAGGAGAACATGAGTTCGACAAAGGATAAATTAGTAAAGCAGTATTAAATACAAAAATTATTCCTCTTCCTGTAATAACAAAAATTATTGCCCAAATATTCCAGGTAATGATAAAAATTATACAGGAAAATAGTTCACATGAAATTAAATGAACTAGAATGAACCATGTATTAAAATATGAAATAATTATAGCACAATTTTAGGGTCTAACACACTATATACCCATGTATCAACATGAACAACAGCATATAAAAATTGAAGACGATAATGAAGTATTTATGTGCACAATATGAAATAACATGCCAAACCCAATATTTACAGGGGAATACAAATGCGATCCAAACATTCAAAAACTCAAAATCATATTACAGAACCAACCAAAGTGGAACCAAAGCACTTAAAATTAGTCACATGCTATGGAATAGCAGCAAATGGCGAAATAAATCTCAAAATACACACACCCATAGGGGTAAATAAACTTACACTTGTCCCAAAATATATTATATTAATGAGATATCAGCTCACCACAACACACTGTTAGGAGAAAGCCGTTTTGGGGTGTTTAAAACCCTTCAGAAAATTAAATGAGTTTATTATTAGTATAATATGAACAAGGATATCAAAAATTATATAAAGAATTTCCTACAGGTCAAAGAAATCAAACCCAACAATCAGAAACCCTTGGGGCAACTACACCCATTAGAACCACCACTGTTACTAAAATCTCAAGCATTAGATGCCAAAGAGCCTCTGCAGAAGTCAAGAAAACGAAATATATACAAATTAGTAATGACAGAGTTTATTGATACATACGTGGACACAAATCCAGTACAATAGATTGATGTGCAAACCTGTGCTAACTTCATTAATGATTTTATATTATGCTATGGATGTCCACTAAAGATCCTAACTGATAGGGGAACATCATTCAGTAACAAACTCATAGCGGAACTGTTAAAGAAATTACAAATCAAAAAGCTACAAACTACAGCATACAATCCAGCATGTAACCGTTTAGTTGAGGTGATGAACAAGGTTTTATCTCAACAACTGACACAGCACCTGCTGTCAGTTGTTGAAGATCCCACCAGCTGGGGTGACTATCTCGATTTTATTTTGTTTAATTACAACACAACAGTGAATACAAGCACAAAATATACACCTTTTTACATACTATATGTGGTGTAAGCAACACAACATTCATATGTAATAACATATAAATATTCTCAAAGGGGTCAAGACTGGCACAACAAACTACTGAGAGATAGGGAACAAGCAAATATGAACCTCAAAAAAGCACAACAGAAACACAAACAACGGTTCGACAAAACACACTAATCCAACAACATTAAAATAGGTGATTAGCTCTGGGTAAGAAATAGAGAAAGGAGCAAGGCACTCACATTTATATACAAAGGCCCTTACTACGTTACAAATATTATAGGGCAATCCACAATAGAAATTCGAGCAGGCAGAACAGGAAACTACAAATAAGACACAGTAAATACACGTAACCTAAGAATTGTGCACGTAAGAAATTAGTTGTATTTTGTTGTTGTGTTGCAGATAACAGAACACATAGCATATACAACAAACATGTGTATGTCCGACCAGGCAGGCCACTTAATTTGTTTAAGGTCCACACAGACGGATAAGGTAGCTCCGGGACCACAGCGACAAGCAGAAGATCTGGTGACAAGGGTGATACACAAAGAGGGAGGTAACTTATAATATATAAAATATTCTGATTTATAGTGGCAAGGAGTAGGGCCCAAACAGAAGAAATTGTTTTAAAGTATGAAGTAATTCAAATCATCAGGCAAGTTGCCTATTAACATCAAAATTATTACAGAATTTATTCAAGTATATTAAGAGAATATGATATATAATTGACTATCAAATATAGTAATCGAAGTATAACGAAAAGAAAACTCCACTTCTCCCTACATCATACCTGGACAGGTAGTTCAAACTGTTCCGGATTTTCAAGATTTATTAGCGGTGAGCACATCAGAGACAAGCGACAAACATTTATGGTGACATCAGTCACAAAACTGCGTATTTCTTGAAACAATTTATAGCGTGTCTGATATGCCATTCTAATAAACAGAGCACTTTCTTTAATAGCACAAAGCAAGATTGAAGCACACCTAATAAAGGAAGTATTAAAATTAGTTTCACTGCTTCAAGACAGTAATAATAAATTCCAAACCCCACAGCACATGCATGCAGAGTTAACATGTACACATATGGCGAACTGCATAAACGTATAGAGGTCTAAAACAGTGCACAAAATAAAAGTACCGTGTAGCAATGCAAAGTAGCACAGATGCCGATACATCTTAAATACGTTCTCGGCGCTGTGTACAGCAAAAAGCCGTGTTGCATAACAAGATTACATGGCGTCGCTGAAGAATTGCATACGCAGACATTTACAGTGCTCTCATAGAATAGGTCGCCAACAGAGCACATCAGCTACCAGTAACAAAGGAAGCTTCACTAAAAGAATCATACATGGGCATATCCTGGGGTTCATTAAAAACTAAGTACTTATTGTAAAACAAAATAATAATAATAGTAATAATAACATGTTACAATATATGAATTAAACCTAGCTTCATTAACTGAGTGCACAAATTAAAATATATAATTAGTAGTGATGTAAAAATGATCATAGAAAACAGTGAGGTAGTAAATAATAATGTCAATATACTACAAATTAAATGTACATAATAAAGTTGTGGAGTGTCATAACAGACAGTGCACACAACCATACCATACCCAGTCCATAATCCCAGTGACCAGCACTCATTAAAGTGTTTTGGGGGTATACATTACACCAATCACACTCCCCAATCCATGTTGCAACACAAAGTAACTGAACCAATACAGTTTACACATATTATAAACTAAAAGGAAAGACTTAAGTATATATTAGATAATAAAGGAGACATTATACTAGAGGTAAAGATGATTAAGATAGTCAAATTAAGCAGGGCTATACTAGCTCACAAAGATAGCCAAAAGGTATAATATATTGTAAGAATACAATTATCACAATTATAATTTAAGGGAACTCATGCAATCTGTATCATCTAGTGTGAGGATGTAAACAAACTGCCAATCAGCTGAAGGTAACAAAGAAAGATAGTACATATAACTGTATAAATGAAGTAATAATAATTGTATTTAAAAGGTTAATAACTAATACTAAGAATAAGTTGAAGGATAAAGGGATCACTAAAGAATTACAGTAAATATTCTTCTACAAATAATATAAAATTTCTTATAAACCTTGTCAGGGACTTTCACTTAAAGAGGCATTAGATGTTTTGCAAAGCCTCAACAGACCAAATGTATATTATTTATTGTCATATGTTAGCAATTAGATATCTATAGAGATAGAAAAAGTCTACCCTGACAACATCATAAAGGAAAGTATATAATATGTTATATTAAATTACTAACGAAATTGTTATACATGATTTTATTGTACATAAGATAAAATAGAATAGGAATATAGACATATAAGAATTATCACAATCTTAGACACATGACCAAAATTTTATTCTGAAAGAACTATTTAAAATATGAAAAGCCACCTGAAGGATAAAAATAAATTTATTATTATAATAATTATGAACAGGCCTTAAATAGGTAGAAAGCTCCATTTCATGTTTGTAGGGAATTAACGTAAGTGCACAAGGGCATTAAAAAAAAAAATTATTCCCACTGCACCATAAATACGCAACAACCACGGGCACGAGAAAGAAGGAGTGCTGCGAAACCACATGACTGAATGAGGCCTATGCTCACGCCCCGCTGGTACTCCTACCCCAAGATGCTGGCCCCAAATGAGTCTCTCACGAACTGTACCACACTTCCATAGCAGCAGTGGGCGATTGCCTCTTCGAAGAGGGGGCATTGTTATGGGCGCGACAATGAGGCAGCTTGGAGAACTCGAGGTGTGGTGTTTGGGTGATGACAATTATACAGAGAGGTCGGCAGGAAGAAAGGAGTCAAGCGGGTAAGTATAAAATAAGGGTCCCGCACGGTCACCCTCCAGACGTCACCAGGCCACCACGACATCGAGGCGCGGTCCAGGACAACGAAGATCAGCTGTGTCCTGTGTGACTGTAGAAAGCCTTCAGATTATTTAGTGATAAGTGCAAATCCATGTAGATGTGAAGCGGGCTTAATTAATTACAGCCACAGAGGCAGTATCAATCTAGAATCATTTAAGCATAACTTCTGATGCTTGCGACTAATGTAATATTCAGAAGAGAAATAGTTTCTGTATCAATTGGTCGAGTCATTGTAATTGTTTAAGCAGGCATAGTTAATAATTATAAATTAGAGAATATTTTAAAAGGCGAGATTCCTTCTTTAATAATAATTATTGCATCTACTTATTGAAACAATGTTTTAGAAGCTATTAAAAAGAAACAATTTATTGTAACCTTGGTAGCCATTTTATGATATTTTAAACTGCGAACATATATCAACAGTCAGATAAAACTGGATAGCAATAAAAAAAATTACTTCCAGTTTTTACTTATTTCAGTATAATTATTTTAATAATGTTATAAAAATTCAAGCACTGGTCCTGTTGAATTTGGAATAAAAAGATTATATATAGTTTCCGCTATCTTCTCACCTCAACTTTAACACTTGCAGGATCTTTGTATCAGTACCTTTATAGGATTTTATTCATACACAAGTATGCATCATTACTGTGCTCATATACACTCAAATTTAGAATCAGTGTAAAACCACTGATTCGCAGTAAAATTCCATTTTTTGTATCAGTGAACAATCAGTGGTAAACCACTGATTGTTTCAGTGAAACAATTTCACTGATAGAAATAAGTGAGGTGAAACCATTTTACTGATTGAATAAGTTACAGCAGAATGCAGTTGCGAATTAAATGTTGTTTTTATTGACTGTAGCTAAATAATTATGTGAAATAAACATATTTACGATTGTGCGCAATTTACAGTAATTTATAAAAGAAAAATATAAATTCGGAGGTGGCCGGGATTGAACTTCAACACTCTTTCCACTGCGATTTTAGTCTGTCGCCCCCATTTATTTTCTGTTATTGGTGTTGTTGTATTGAGGTGATGTTGGCGAGCTCAAGTTATAACGAGTTGCAGACGAATTCCCAGTGCGAAAAGCAAACTGAAAATCTGCTGTGGAGGAGCCCGGGCACAAACCCACAACCCCTCGACTGCAAGTCGGCTGTCATACCCCTGAGCTATGAGGGCAAGGTTACATCTGAGCTACAAAGCCAAGTTGAAGAACTAGAGAATAATTGTTATCTTATCGTTCTTAACGAAATCGTGAAGGTTTAAGTTGTATGACCTTACTTTTCGTTTTTGGTTTAATTGGTACCATTAGGATTATTACAACGAATAGTATATATGAGTGAAGTCTGTTCAATGCATTATAGACAGTTTAAACCTTTAAATAGAGCACAGTAACGATTACATGAAAAATAAAATAAAAGACGTAAAAATGGAATTAAAGGATAAACATTCATATAATCTCATAAAATGACATTTTGAAAGACGAAACACATTTTAAAAATTATTCTCTATTGATTTTATTAGTTTATTCGATGTCATTTCACTTGATACACATTGTTTAACAGCCATTTTAAACGTTGTTTGATGGCAATTTTTACACACTGTTTAAATGATCCATCAGTCAAAAAACAAACCAGTGAAAAATATTTTTAAAAAAGACTTTCGAATCAGTGGGAAATGTCACTGAAACAATCAGTGAAGGAAATCTGGCATTTTTTTCACTCATTCATCAGTTTAATTCACTGAAGTGACTATTGAATCAATCAGGTACGGTTGACTGATTGAAACAGTAAAATTCTCACTGATTCAGATTTAGAGTGCACGTAAATTACACATATTCTATAAGCAGGGTTCACTGTGTGACAAGTTGGGGTGACTCTGTGACACAAAAAATCACATTTAAATGTCCCCTTATTTCAGTGGTATGTTTCAGATATTCGGTGGTGCTAATTGAACCACTTAACATTAAAGTAGACTCTTTGAAATAGAAAGAAGGAAATGTAAAGAACAGTGAAAAATCCTGTGTTGCAAAATAACCCCCTATGGCCAAAGTCACACCCGCTTATGGTACTGTTTTAATTTCTGGAATAAAAATGCTACAATCTATCCGAATTTCGGTAAACATGAATATGAATGTATGATAACATGTATATCAATCAAATACTGTTAAATAGCAATACAGATATGTAATTTATTAATAAATACAATTTGCGTTAATAGACATACCACTGGATTCATACCACTTGGATAATTCATTTTTCTCTTAAACAACACAACACCGGAGGTTCGCGAAAAAATACTTTGATTACTATACCCAATCAGAAGCATCGTTTGGTAGTCATTACGTTCCCCAAGGCATACTGGAAGTAGGGATATGGGGAGTGAGCACTGAAAATTCAAATGTGAATGGGCGTTTTTAAGGTATTGTTTAATAGATAGTCTAAAGGAAACAACACCTACAGAGAAATAATTTTTCTGATGTTCATAGTTTATGCACTATTAATAAAAGACATCTAAGCGTACCTATGGTTTTGGATGTGAGTAGTTTACGGACAAGCTAATTAAAATGAACGAAAATGTCTTTGTCATATGTATAATCAAAAGGATATCAATGAAATGGGTTTTATGGTGTGCATACCTAGTTTATGCACAATCAAAAGGAAGTCAAGTATACTGTAAATACTGATATGGTTAGGGAGAACCACCATGATATGGGAACTGGGAACACCCATTCGCACACAGCAATCTTCGTAAGTGTTCGAAATGTTTACCACCTTGCATTGGACACGACCATGCCCTCTTTACATTCGCGGTTTCTCGGCGGACCACATCACTGCTTCGAGATCCACATGCTTCTCTGATTCTGTCGTTCATGTCTTCCCTCATAGTTGGATGCATGAAGCAGACTATGTCTTTAATTTCCTCACAAAAAGAAGTAATGTGGGACCAAGTCTGGAGAACATTGTGGCCAAGCTACAAAACCCATTCGTCAAATCCATCTGGGGAATAACATGTCGGCAACTAGCCGAGCTTTGCGTGATAAGTGAGCAGGACAGCAATCGTGTTGAAGTCACAAAAATAATCTCAGAGCGAAAGGGACATCTGTGATCAGCTGATACAAAATATTCCTTAGAAAGTCTGCATAAGCTGCATCATTCAGTGGCACTTCAAAAAATATGTTTCTATGACACAATGTCCATGAAATCCACACCCAGTGGTATTAAGGCCCCACACATGCTGGTTATCCATTTGACATAACTAATGTGGGTTAAATGCAGACCAGTAATGTGTATTATGTATGTTAACATCGCCATTAATCCCGAATGTGGCATCATCAGACCCCAAGATGCTGCGGTGGAAAGTACGGTCCTTGCACAAATCAATGCACTTAGTAAAGTCGTTTTCCCCCAAGTTCTTGGTGGAGTTGTAAGTAGTACGAATCTAAACGATTATCAGCGAGGATTCTACATATTGTACTTTGGGTCAGTCCTGAGTCGCGGGCAACCCTCCGTGTAGAATCATGAGGATAAACTACAATGGCAGCAAGTACATCAACAGCCCTCGCATCTCTGATAGGTCGTCTGATACGATGACCTTTGTTTTGTGTGGTCTGCACTAGCCCATTTGTGCACACACAACACGAAATATGCTGGAAGACATTGTACAAGCAATAGACACACTGTGGGTATCACTCTGCGTACAAACAGGCAGCTGCTCAGCAGTTCCGATGATGTTCTCCTAGTATCATCAGCTTGTTAAATAGTTCTTCGTTTGTAAACCGAATTCCATTCATACAGCAACACCACAGACAGATGATTTCTGACTCTGAAGCAACATGCACAAGTAATGGTAGCAATATATAACGAATGACTGTCCGAATGAATGAACATTCGATTGATTGCCGTTTAACATGGATCTAAAACCAGCACCTAAGTGGTAGATGGCTTATTCGCTTGCTGCATTTTGCCGCCTTATTCACTGCTTTTGCTAGGAAACAGTCTACGTATACCTACTGAACGGGTCGCTGCAGTACGGCACATACATCACTGCTAGTTTCATAGCGAGTCTCACATTCCAACCGGAGATACCATAATGACGTGCAGTTAAGTGTGTCTAATTTGCATTGGTTTTTGCGTAAAGTAAACACTTCAGGGGAGAACTATTAGTAATTTTTTTCTTTTAGACGATATATCCAACTATATGTTATACGACATCTGTTCCAATTCGAAATTTCAACGCTAAACCCTATACCCCTATTTCCGGTATATTTGGGGAACGGAATGTTTACCAATCGTTAGCGTTGCGGTGGTGTGGTGGTTAGACTAGCGGAGTCGCTCCCGGATTTTCGCTTGTGGGTATTGTACCAGAGGAAGCCGCTGGCCAATGGGTTTCCAAGAAAAAGGAGTGACACAGGTGATGTGATACAAGCGATATATCGATTAATTCTGTACATATAATATGAGAATATTCCAATTTTAAAAAAATGTGTAAAAGAATATAGTTAAAAATTTTTTTTAATGCATTCAATGTTATAAAAATAATACTAAATATTCACAAAGTTGAATAAAGTAAGAAGAAAGAAATTTTCTTACATCTGTATTATGTAAAAACACAAATTATTTTAGTATATAAATATTAAAATTAAGTTATTTTCAAATGTAAAAACATTCTACAGATTTCGTCTGTGTATCATTATAAAATAGAAAATTCATATATTAAACAATTTGAATTATATATAAAATAAGTGACAAATATATTTATAACTAATGTATATAAAATACTGATTAATAAAATAATATAAAATATTGTAGTATTTCGGGTTAATTTAATTCAGATATAACGACGAAATGAATTTAAATATAAATATTTTCCACGAGACCATTATTCATAGTACTTAAAAGTAAAATTTCTCATGGAATAAAGTTCGGTACATATAATTAAAATCGATTTTGAACTTATCTAAAACTAATACTAAAACATAGGTATGTGTAAAATATGCTACAACTGATATACTCCAATATATTTTCCATTTTGTATTATCAAAATAAAAAATTTCGTGAGGTGGAAGTTTTATAAAATAGGGCTTGCAACAAACCCATTTTAAAATAAACTCTCTACACTTAAAAATGTATTAAGTTAGGTAGGGTTTGATTATAAATTGAATTTTGATATAATTTTAAACACTGAACCAAATAACATCTTTATTACCTTGTAAGACATTTATTTTGTACAAGAACTCAACACAATGTATCATAAAGAAGTATTTAATTTTTTTCTTAGCGGTTTGATATACAATCCCTGTCTGTCAGTAGCAAGTAAGTGTCTGTTAATTAACATTATTGGTAAATGTGTAAATCCAACAATTAAAGTGTGCATGTTTTAAATTGAGTATTAATTAAATATATTAAACAAAATAAAAGTAAAGTTTTATAAAAATTTAACATTCTATATTTTTTCTGAAAATTGATACATTTTAGATTAGTATTTCTGATAGGCATAAACACTTTCAGTTTGACAACTTTATACAATAAAGTAACATTTAATATACTTTCACAATTTTCGTTATTGCAGATTGAGGAACATAATATAAACCACTATGAACAGCGTATCATAATAGCCCATTCTTCTGTTGAAAAGATAAAAAAAATATTTCAGTTCTTAATAATATAAAAATATATCTTCCACGAAATTTTTTAAAATACATATATATACATATATATATATATATATATATATATATATATATATATATATATATATATATATATATATATATATATATATATATATATATTGAAAATATGTTTTTATCAAAGACATTGAATTAAAATGTTAACTCGATTTTATGGTAATGCATTATTAAAAAATGCAATGACACATGTATTTTTTCGTTTGTAGAATACCTCCATGAACTAAGTGACAAATATCTTGTAAATATATAACTAAAATTCTGTATTAACTATTAATTTTAAGTGATATTTTTTCACTCCTAACAAGTTAAAAAAATATGTGTAAAAATTAAGAACTGATTAGTTATACGAATTAATATATTATTAAGGAATCGATTTGGTAAGATGGATCTTAAGATTTCTTGAAATTTCAGCGGTTTTCAAAAATTTGAGTAAAGGCATGAAAAAATTATTTAATTATATCTATCAGTTTTCAAAGATTTGCCTTTTGATTACTTTTTAAACTTTGATTTAAACCATACTTTATTGTAAAATAATGAAAAGTATATAAATGAACTCTTTTTGAACTTAATATGGCATTAATTCAAAATCAACAGGCCTTAGAAATTGGGACACTGCATACTTTATTGCATAGCTTCTTTGATACAGAAATTTAAACTACCACGCATTCTTAATTATTCACAAGTTTAAAGGAGTATATTTATCAATTAGTAGAACACGATATTCTATGAAACTTGTAAAATATTTTCATTTTATTAACTTCTAAATATTATTAGTTTTCTTGAGTTTTCACTATAATATATGGGTCATTTACTTAAAAAATATTTTAAGTTTTAGTATTTATATTCGATATATGTGTTTTATAATTATTCGTATTTATTTTGAAGCTTTTTCGCTTTTACTTTATATCTTAAATAAAAATTTTTTTTTTCAATTTTAAGTACTCTTACTTGAGATTTTATTTTTTATTCTTATATTTTTATGTTATGTACTGATATCTTCAGTATGATTTTAATTCTCATGTATATTATTTTGATAACTGTCATAAATCATAAAGTGTATTATACAATGATGTTATAGCCATGTTGCCAACAAACTATTCTGGTTACTTTGTAAAAATATTGATTAGCATTCCTTAACAAATTTACAGAATATGCTTAGTAATATTAGTGTAGTACGATAATATTGTCATATTTAAGATAGGTGTGAAAATAACGGATAATTTTCGGTAATACGAAAATGCTCAGAGATATCGTAATATATGGACAATAATTCTTTTACATTCAAGTGATAAAATTATATATTTTGAAGATTTTCTCATTGTTGACCTTACAGCTTACAGTGACAAAAAAACAAATATATGTGTTTTTCAAAACAATTTCTGCCAATATGTTTATTTTATTGTCTTTGTGTTACTATGTTTACTGGCGTTAAAGTAATATATACGTGTGATACAGTGTATTAATATTACCAAACAATAAGACAATAAATTTGAACAAAGAGAAATATGTTCATAATATTATTTTATAACTTTCCTGACTTAGTTTTATACGTCTGCCTTAAATTGTAGTGTCTAAATTAATACTACTGGCTTTTTCAATTGTATGAATTTCGGAAAATCCATTCTCGCCATTTAAGCATACTGTTAATTTTTTTCTAACTAACTGTTTCAAATATTTAAAATGCACAAGAAATATAAAACTTGGTTGTTATTAAAGCACACAAATAAGTTAAGATTGCAGAGTGTTAGTTATCTGTCAGTGGCAAGCAAATAAGTAGTACGCATATAAAAACAAAACGTATACGTAAATAAAGTATATTATATATTCATGCCAAATATTTTAATTTTGAGAAGTTATTCAAACAACGAGGGCTCGAGGACTGTCTATACAGAATAAAAATTCCAGCGATTTCTACTATCTGGGCGCACGAAGATATATAGGATACGATAATTCTCATTTCAATGTTCTCATATTATTATAAGTTTTACATGTAATAAGGACATAAATACGGAAATAATTTAATATCTTTCCACATTCAATAGCCAGAGCTATGGAGCAAACCAACTCTTCTCTTCGCAAAGACGGCAATTGAGATAGTTTCTTGTAAATGTATTGCTTTACTTCTATTGAAAAAAGAAACAATAACATACAGTACGATAACATTGAAGATGTAACATGGGCAAAGCTAACAATTTGTACTATTTTGTATTTTTATGTTATTTCATTAATTTTTAGAAATGGGCAGTTACTCGCATAACCAATTGCGGCAGCACTAGTGTCGCGCGCAGACTTTCGTTATGGGGCTCTGAACGTTCGGTGAGCTCTTTGGCGAGGCTCGATCCCTACCCATCTATCCATCAAATCCCCTCTCCAATTTCCTCTCCTTTGCCCGGGTCGTTGGCTATATATAGGAGTGTTTCCCTACTCTTCCGCTTATTTTGCTCCAGCTCCGACACGATCTACATCGCCACCATTGGACGTCTGCACAACGATATATAAATTGTGAGTTTCAATATTTGGTTAAAGTGTTAGAATGATATTGCGACAGGTCATCGAAATGTATAGCACATAGTTTGAGGTGAGTCGTGGCCTCCGGTGACTTTTGAGTAAAGTGTTTTTCATGACGTAGGAATTTTTAAATGGCATATATTTGTAGGGGCCTTGTTGGGCAGTAGGATTTGTGTGGTTGTGTGCCCAGCGTATTTTTGCTAGTTGTGTACTGGGTTCATTATTTAGCTATTTGTCTAGAGGAGTTAATCCTTTTGTATTTCTCAGTTTTGAGTATAGTTTTGAGAATTTAACATTTTGTGCCATCCTTTTCACGCTACTTAGTCGGATGGGGCTACGAATCACCGCGACTGGTGGTAGAAGAATCGTATTTTAATAGGTTTTATTTTATTCAAGTCCGAGCTCTGGAAAGGGCTACTCGTCGCCGCGAATATTGAAATGTTTTAATGTAATATTTAAATCCATTTTTAAAACGTGTTGTCCCCGTTTTACAAGATACGGCAATATTTGACACGCACAGTTGGTGTCCGTTTTCTGATCATATATTTGAATATCGGTAAAGTTTCTGGAGTTTTATTTAACTTGTTAATATTTTATTTGGCGTGTCTCATGTAAGAATAGTCAAAGGAATTTTAATGTGGGCCAAGAGAATTAAATCATTAAAAAATTTACGTTTTATCTTATATGTTTTTAGCATTATAAGTGAAGGAAATTACACGCGCCAATTACAAAAGATTCGTGATTACGATTAACATCCAAGAAAACGCAACTTTAAATATTGCTTTCTTCTAATGAGTGTTGCATTAAACCGCAATATAAGAATTAAGTCGAGTGAGGTTCATGAGAAATATTAGTGAGAATTGAAGTTGTGTGTCTCTGTTCACGAGCACCGAGGATATAAATGATCTAGTCAAATGCACCCGAACCAAAGGTGCTAAGTCATCGCGTGTTTTTACTGAAATATTGTATGAGTAATGTTCCAGCCAAAAAGCTGCTTAAAAGAAAGACTTTGTATACAAGTATAAGTTTGAAAAGGCGAAGAGTCATTTTAATACTATTGCAATTGTCTACCTCAATTTTGCAATCAGAGCAAACAGTTCTGGCCTTGGTGGCACACATGGAATGGAGTGTACGGTGTTTAATGTCAAGTTTATAAAATAATAAAATCATTCTTAAACGTTTGTTGACTGATAAGCATATGTTTTTAAATCACGATATTTTATGTGACTACACGTTAATTCGGTAAATTCTCACTGTCAAAGTTCTCTTTTCTCAAGTTTGTTAAATTGAAAGCTAAACTATATTTTGTAAAATAAAGATTATTGTTTAAATTTATTTGGTGATCTATGTGAATCCGTCACACAAGGATTTAATTTTCATTACAGGTTTTGACCAAAGGGTTAGTATGAAAAGCAATGAATTTTTCTACTAACGCAGAAAATTACTAGTTAGCTGATATTAAAAAAAAACTTAAAACACGCTCTATGAGGTTATTATTACGCAATGATTGTTCAGCATGAATTTTAATAATGTGCACTTTTTTAAACTGTTGATTTATTCACCCGTGTAAATAGGACTTCCAGTTTAAATAAGTAATGTAGAATTTTAAATTTATAACAAAAACAGATTAACAATTAAATCTATTGGAGTTTTTGGGTGAAATATAAACGATATTTAAAAGACAAGTGGCCATTAAATACAAACCTATCATATCGGAAATAGCATCAGCTTTCTTTTCTGCCGCCTTGCGTGTCTCCTCATCCATCCAATGAAGATTTTTCAGATTTCTCTTGAAAGCATCCCTTACCTCATTTATCATTTCTTCTGCCTGTAAGTCAAACCATAAAATTAGATTCATTCATCTTTTCTTTGAGGAAGCAACACAATGGTACAAATAATAATTGCATCAATTTATAACGAGATGGTTAACTGCATGCTTATTGATTATACTCTAACATCGGATAACAATTTAAAAATGGTAGACTCAGTGCAACCGAAAATGTGTACCGCGATCTGTTTTCATAAAAGCAAAATTTTCTCCACGGAGAACAAAAAAGACTATGACTGCAAAAACTGTAAAGAGTTAACTTTTTAATGTAATGTAAAAGCATGAGTAAAAACATTAATAAATTATCAAATTTTCATTAAAACTCTTACACATGTTTTAAAATAAAATTTAACTTAATTCAAATTACGTTTATTAAAATTATTATTATTATGTTGGTTATAATATTGTTCTTGTAAAAATGATTTCAAATAGCTTAGATGTTCTCAGCAAAGAAAAACTTTCTAAATAAAGTAAGGATAAACCTTGTTCAGCATTTTTGAATGTATATTCTCAGTGGATATTTTGTAGTGCACAGAATTTATCGAAATGTTGATCCGACGTTAATTATGACTGCCAGGTAACAATTTCAACTATGTTTCTGACCGTTAGTAAAATACAGGGAAATTTACGATGTTTATATCACCAAAAACACGACAGTTGGGGATATACTTCAAAATAATATTTACAAAATTGTTGCTGTAATTTTGTAAGTCATAAAAACCAAATGAAGTGCTTGTAGTTACAGAGAAATGAGTAGTTTTGCTACAAATTTAATGGATGTGGTTCACTAAACTCCGATAAATTTATAAATACATGGCGTTTGTAAAACACTAGAATACGCTACTCAGTACTTCATATATATATATATATATATATATATATATATATATTATATATATATATATATATATATATATATATATATATATAATGCAAAATTCTTACATTTTCATTTGATAAATAACGGTTTAAGTAAAAATAGCATATTTTCGAGTAGATAAAAAATATTCATATGATTTGCGTGATCAAAAAAATTATCAAACAGGCAATACAGGATCTCAAAATGTAATATGTTCTGACCATTAAAAAACATTTCAATTAATCTTTGAGGCATCCATAAAATTATATATACCACATAAAATATTTCCTTAAAATCAGTATTTTTGAGATAGCTGCACCTATCTCAAAGAATCCTTTAAGTAAAAAACTGAATGTTCTTAAACTAGTTAAAAACTTGACTAACTTTGAAAGAGTAAGTAGAATGATTATGTCGGGACTGGCACAAGGGGATGGGGGATAGAAGTGCAGGAGCCGGCCGGCTGCCAAGTTGTGACATCGCCCGACGGCCATCTTGGAAGGCAGTGAACTTCATCTTGATATTTGACCTTGACCCCGTGACCCTTGACCTCAAAAACGAATTAAAAAATAACGATCCAAAAAATATCAAAAAAATCCAAAAAATATCATTAAAAAAATCCTAAATAAATTATAAATAATAACATTTTTCTTAATAATTAAAATCTATTTAAGATTATTTTGAAATTATAGTCCTCTAGTAGTTATTTTCCCTAATCATTTCCCTTTTTTCATTAAAAATCTAATTTTTTCCCTTATAATTTCCATTTTTTCCTAAATAATAAAAAAACTGTAAAAAATTCATAAAAGTCAGCAAGCATATTATGTAACTGACTACTGCCTCTTTATTAGATGCAGGTGAACTTGACCTTGACTCCGAGTCCTTACTTGTCATTGAAAACAAAAATTCGAGAGCAAATTCGTAAAAGTCAGCAAGCAAATTACGTTTTTGACTACTACTGCCATATTTTATGCAGGTGACATTGACCTTGTCCTTATGACCCTGAGTGACCTTAAAACTAAAACTCGAGAAAAAATTCAAAAAGCCAGCAAGCATATTATATGACAGACTACTACTGCCATATTGGATACAGGTGACCTTAACACTGACCCCATGACCAAGAATGACATTGGAAACAAAAACTCGAGAAATAATTTATAAAAGTCATCAAGCATATTACCTTACTAACAACTACCACCATATTGTATGCAGGTGAACTCTACATTGTCCCTAATACCTTGAATAACTTTGAGAACAAAAACTCGAGGAAAAATGCATGTCAGAAAGCATATTTCATTACTGACTACTGCCACCACATTAGGTGCAGGTGATCTTGATGACATGACCTTGAATGACCTTAGAAATACAAACTCGAGAATTTGTTTTAAAATATTTCTCAAAAAATTAAAAGAAAGTGTAAAATATGTAAAATATTTATTATTGAAAACATATTATTAAAAACTATTACAAAATTCATTTTAAAAACTTTTCATTTCCAGAGGTCCCCCAGAACCACGCACAGCAAACGACTCACTTCCTCACCCCACTCCCCTCATATATACTCATATTGTATGCCACTATATTGTTTTTTTCGTTTGTCATTTGTTTATACATTTTTGGAGGCTGTCATCTTGGTTATTTCGTCCATCATTTATTTATACAATGCTGGAGTTTGTCTCTCACCTTCGTTCGAATGCAATATTGGATTTCATATGTTTTCATCATGTAGGTGGCACTAGTGTTAATTCAATTATTAAACAGCAGCCATATTTGTTTCATTTTTTATAATATAGGTTGCACTGTTGGGACCCTCCATGTTGCATTCAATTTTCAACACATAGGCGACGTTAATTTCTCGATTTCACTACCAAGCGAGCTGTCGAGAATAATAATTATAGGTATAGGAAAATATGTCATTTTCGATCCTAATAAAAAAAATGTTTTTCCTATCAGCAGTATACCTAAAAGCATGGTGCGGTACTTTGACTAAATGCATAATTTGATTCAATATATTTATTATTTTTAAATTTCTTGTAAATTTCAAAAAGTGTTTTTTATTTAATTATATAATTATACATATATTATAATTCTACTTTATAAAATACTTTTAATTGCATTTAACATATTTCTGTGCCTTTAAAATTATAATTTTATTCTGGCAAATAAAGTAAGCATGAAAAAAAAACCCAATTATATTAAGAGACATTTTTATTAAATTAATTCATTACAGTCGTTTATGCACTAAAACAAATTACATTATTCTTAAATATATATGCATCTCAACACAGGCAACTTTTTTGTAGGTTACACTTTTTTATGTTGCTCAATTTTCATACTCGTGTTGTCCTTATGCGAAAATATTGTAACATTATTAGAACAGACACACTCTGCAGGATAGGTTATGTAGGTAACTACACTTTTGAGGGCATGTACCGGAGTGACAAGTGACCTGCTTGCAGAAAACCTGGTACCAGGATACTGATGAGAAATGCACTTCGCCTCTACAGGTCTCTGCATGTCTAAGTAAACTAAACTGTCTCTATGGCTGAAAATCTTACCGTACCTGTCAAACAAATATGACATGAAACAAAGATTCTTGGCACAATTAAATCGCTCATGTTGCCGAGCATGGCAGTTTTCGCTTAAGATCTTTTCACAGAAGTGACACTTATGGGGATGTAATGTTTCAGGCAAAGACTCGAACGGGTCTGTTGGAAATGTAGGTGTTGAGGCTAAAGAAGTAGGTAGCGGTGGCTTTGGTGTTCTAGGTATCTCAGCCGAAAATTTCGATGGCTCCATCGAAGATTTCGTAGAAGTAAAAGCTGAAGAAGTTGATAGCACAATGCCAACCTGAACGATGGTACTATTCTGGTGGAAGTAGATGCTGCTAGTGATGTAGCCATCACAGCTTAAGAAGTAAATGTCGCTGGTAAAAAAGGAGACATCTCACTCGAAGAATAAATCGATTGCGAGAAACCATTTTCGGACAATATCCACTCCACTTTACGTAACTAGCCATGGATTACCTGGCATATAAGCTAGCCGAGACGATGTAACTTTCGCGACAGCCGTTGTTAAACTAAGCATATCAGCTGACCTCCCTGCTGCTTACAATATACGAGTATGCAAGTCCTATGATGTTATACTGACTATGAACAAATGAACAAATCGTATTAAGCTATAAATACATTGTTCGTACATTCACCAACCAATCACTGAGTTTCCACATAATTGCAGCTAACCAGTAGTGTGAAGGCATTGAGACATGACATACAGATAGTAAGGCAGGCTTAAGATGTGTATTATTATAGACACGAACCCCATAAACAGAGCTCGGTGCTGATTGCAGTCTGTGAAGTACTGATTGTGGTGCATGCTGTGCTGATTGCGGTGTGTGCAGTGATGATTGTGGTGTGTGCGGTCATGATTGTTGCGTGTGCGGTGCTGATTGCTATGAAAGCAGTCCTGATTGCAGAGTGTGAGGTGAGTGTGGTGCTAAGTGTGGGGCATGTAAGTCAAACGTCAAAATAAATTTACCCCATTTTAAAATAAAAAAATGTAGTCCTACCTCCAAAGACCCAAAGTGGACATTATATTTAATAATCTCGCTTCAAAAAAATATAAATTATATATATAAAATATATATATCCATGTCCCTCGGTATATTTAATCACTTCCTGGGTAAAATGTATTTGCACTAGGCACTAAAAATGCCTAGAACTACAGCAGGTTGCCACCACGCTTCACCATTGGTCGATTCACAACTTGGAATTTGTACTCAACAATGCAGCACCAAGGCAAACCACCACCATGCTTCTCATTGCAGATGTTATGTTATTTCAATGTATCGCCTCGCACAAACTGCATGGGATTAGTTCATCGTGCGACAAGGACTCTTCGTACAGACAGTTCTCTCATGCCGATGAGCATTTTGACCATAATTGAAAACTCGATCGCAGAATCGGCACTGGCGATAACCAGTTAGCGATGATGCAGGTCGTGGCTACGTGATCGTTGAGGTCAAAGACAGGCCTTTGTATTCGCTATGCATCTTGTGGTATGTGACACTCTCATTAAACCCAAATACTTGTTCGCGCCAGAAGAAAACATGCAGGCACTATTATATATATACATACATATATGTGTGTGTGTGATAGGAATATACATAATTATGTATAAAATTAAATTAAAGATGTATAGTTCTAATTATATATACCTACAATCATATTCAAATAATATGTCTATACACATGTATGGTAGGAGTAATTATGTGTAGAATAAAGTTTGTACTTCTGTATTTTCTTCTGGGGAGAGCAAGTATTCGGGTTTTCTCAAAGTGCTCCCATAGCACGAAGTTTAGTTGCGAACACGAAGGCCTGCCTTTGACCTCAACTATAATGGAGCCGCGGCCTCCATTATATTTAACTGGTTGTCGCCAGTGCCGATTCTGAGATGGAGTTTTCACCTATGGTCAGAATGCTCGTCGGCATGAGTGAACAGTCAGTACGAAAAGTCCTTTCACGGGATGAAGCATTACCTCATTGGTCCCATGTGGTTTGTGCAAGGCGATACATTGAAAGGACATATCAATATCTGCGTTAGGAAGCAAGATGAGGGCCTACCGAGGTGCTGCATTGTTCAGTATGAAGTCCAAGTTGTGCACTAACCAATGGCGAAGTGTGGGCTGGAATCTGGTGTAGTGCTAGGCACTTTTAGTGCAAAATACAAATACAGTTTACCTAGGAAGTGATTAAATATACAAAGGGACCTGGATATATACTTTTTAAAGCAAGATTATTGGATAAAATGTCCAATTTTGAGTTTTTGAGATAACTGTATATATTTTAAAATAGAAGGAATTTATTTTAACTTGCAACCTTCATGCATCGCACTTGACACCGCACACACTGTAATTAGCACCGCACACACCACAATCAGCACTGCATGCACAGCAATCAGCGCTGCATGCACAGCAATCAACACATCATGCCCTGCAATCAGCACTGCACATACCGCAACTAGCACTGTACGCACCACAATCAGCACCACATTCACCGCAAGCACCACCACATGCACCACACTCAACCCCGCATGCACCACACTCAGCGCCGGGCTCTGTTTGTGTGTTTCATATGTATAATAATAAGCATCTAAAGCCCGCCTACCTACCTGTATGTGATGTCTCAAAGCCTTCATGCGATTTGTCAGCTTAAATCACATGGCAACGAAGTGATTAGCTGGTCGATGACCGAAAAATGTATTACTGCCATGATACGATTGGTTCAGAGACAATGTGACGTCATAAGGATCGCATAATTGTGTAATATAAGCAAAAGGGTGGTCAGCTTGATCCGTCACCCCCATTCAGACGAACAATGCATCGTTGATCACAATGATCTCGACATCATACAGTTCGCTAGACAGAAGATGGCGAATGCTAGGAGTGAATCTAGTTGCGTTTGCTGGTGTTATGTGACAATTTATGACAACATAGGCCGAGTCCATAAACAGTCCTTAAAATTAGTAATGCACTTAATAACCTACTATGATAAACCACATTAATATTATCATTCCATATAAGGAGTCGAAAGGGCAAAATTCGTGAAATAACAAGGGTGAACGAGTATGTAGGTTTTCTCAGAGTGCTCCCATATTTTAAAATTAAATTTAATGGTGGAAGGCCTTTTATGGGTACTAGCTACTGTTAAAAAAGCCACATTTATATAAAAAAAATAATAACATTCGACATCCTGACACCATGAGGTGAACATCAATTTGGAAGCGTTCTTTCGTCATACCACGACAACGAATTGCGAATACGAAGGCCTGACTTTGATCTCAGCGATCATTGAGCCGCGACCTGCATCATCGCTAACTGGTTGTCGCCAGTGCCGATTCTGTAATCGATTTTTCATCTATGGACAAAATGCTCGTCGGTATGAGAAGAGTCCTTTTTGCGCGATGAAGCAATGCGTCATTGGTCCCATGTAGTTTGTGCAAGGCGGTACATTGAAAGAACATACCAAGATCTGCAAGTTTTCGTCTACTGGGAGTCAGCAAGTGTCACCCAAAATACCTCTTGCTGCATTGATGTGTACTGAATCGACAGGTTATTATCACATGACAGTAAATGCTAAAGACGGAATGAGTGAAGCGGAGTCGGTTTCTGTGGAATCTACACTTCAAGACTTTCGCGCTAAGTCGACGAACTTTAAAATAAACGATCGTCGGCTCTTAATACTGGTGAGCATACAACTCCTGCTGCAAAGAAAAGCAAATTTAATATAGAATACAAAACATGAGGTGGAGATGACCATGGAGAGAGCATTGATAAAAATGAACATAAAACAGTGATAATGCTAAAGACGACAGGCAATTTTTTTCTATGCATTGACACCACTCGCCCCTGACACATTTGCTGCAATAAGTGACATGAAGAAGGCAGAAGATGCTGAGAATACTGGCTACCTATTTACCAAAGACCTGAATAAACTTATTGATAGACTAAAGATGACAGTAGAGGAGAAGCACTCAGAATCATAGACAGCATGGAACGAAGCACGTGCGTTTCTAACCTATATCTGATTTTTCGAACTAATTTATTTGTATCCCTTCGCAGACTGCTGTAGTTCTAGGCACTTTTTGCAAAGTTCAGATACAGTTTATCCTGGAAGTGATTAAATATACTTAGGGACCTGGATAAATACTTTTTATCAAAGCGAGATTATTAAATGAAATGTCCACATTTCAGCTTCGAAGGTAGGGCTACATAATTTTATGTTTAAATACAGGGAATTTATTTCAACCTGGGACCCCCCCCCCCCACACACACACACACACACACACACACACATTGCACTTACCACAGAAATCAGGAGTCATTTATGGGTAATTATAAATCATTATGAGTAATTGTGTCATTGGTCATTTGTGGGTCATTATAGGTCAATTATGGGTCATTATAACTCAATTATGAGTCATTTTAGGTCAATTATGGGTCATTATTTTTCCATTATGGGTCAATAGGACAATGGGTTATTTATGAGTCAATGAGTCAAATGGTCAAGGAGGAGTAGGAGTCATATAGGGGTCATTGCGGATCATTTATGGCTCATTATAAGTCAATCGGTGTCAATTATAGGACGATTATAGGCCATTATGGGTCAATTATGTGTCACTGAGTCAGTGGGTCATTTATGGGTTATAAATTGGTCATGGGTAAATGGTCATTGGTCATGGGTTATTGGTAATTGGGTTATTATGTCAATGGGTCTTGGGTCATGGGTCATTGGTCATTGAGTTATTTGGTCTTGAGTTTTGAGTCTTGGGTCAATTTTCAAGGGTTTTGGGTTTCAGTTTAATTTTTTTGGGAAATTTTTTGGGATTTTTTAGAATTTTTTGGTTTTAAGGTCATCCACTATCACTGGCATGTGTCATGGTCAAGGTCAAAATCAAACGACAACTGGATTCAAGTTGGTGGTTGGGTGATGTCTCAACTTGGCGGCTGGCCAGTTCCAGTTCGTCACCCCTAAACCAAAACATTTAAAATTTCATAAAAAAAATTTTTAAACATTATTTTATAATTTTTAATATAGATTTTTATTTTTTGTTTTGTATTCTTTTTTTTGTGTTAAAGGTCATTCAATACCACGGGGTCAAGGTCGATGTCACCAGCATCCAATATGGCAGCTAAGATGGCTGACAGAACCTACATTGCTGATGGTTAGGTCTGGCTCTGATCCTGGATCCCATGTATCAATTTGGTATACCCTGTTCCTATAAATGCATTACGACCACCATGTCCACTGATCCTCAGTGAGCGCCGCAAATCACTTGAATTAGCTGACAATTGCCTTTGAGGGGCTCTTTTTTACATCTAGGAGGCTTGGTGCTTTTTTCAGGGAAAAATAGGAAGTTTTTAAGAAAAAAAACTAGAAACTATAGCTACAATTTTCAGGGGAATGTATTCACATGCATAAATCTAATGGCTCTTCATCAAGATCTCTAATATTAACGTGAAAAGGTCGTCATTTTTATTATTATTTTAATGTATTTATACACCAACATTAGCATTAATTTTATTTTAATTTACAAGGGGTCGTTGTGGCTGAGCAGTTAGGCTGCTCGCCTCCCACCAAGATGAACCCGTTTTAATCCCCGGCCGGGTCACTCCCAGATTCTCGCAAGTGGGAATAGTGCCGGACGATGCCGCTGGTTGGCGGGTTATCTCGGGGATCTCCCGTTTCCCTCGCCCCGTCATTCCAGCGCTGCTCCATTCTCACCTTAATTCACACTCATCGGCTCTCAAGACCTCGTTGTTAAGAGCTGCACAAATTTCTCAACTCACCTATTTACATTTATTTAGTACAACATTTCAAATGAATTAATAAATGTTTCAATTTAACGAATAACAATTCAGTACTAAAGAAGGCACTTAATTACGATTTAATTCCCGATAATCATTGAGTAGAATTATTTAAATTCCATTATTTTTTGTAACTAACCCAATTTCATTCAAAATGAAAGAAAATATGAAAACAGAAATTTAATAGAGTTTGATGAATCTGATAATGACATATTATTTTATTGATGTCATTTAATGTAGCTTATAATAAATAATATTCAACACATGTATGCAAATTTATTTGCAGAACCTTAGTGACATAAATAAACCGACGAAGCTGATGTGGCTCACAACATGCTGTGAGACACTTTTCGTAGCTCGCATCTTATTTCGTAACCTAGCCCATAAGATACTTTGTGGAGTGTTTAGTAGCTCACATATTGGATCGCGACATGGCTCACGACGAGCTTCGCATCATTTTTCCGATAATCACCAAACGATTTGCTGCATGAGAGCAGTGGATCAGACGTTTCACGAAGTTTTTGCGAACATTTGCGAAGTTTTTCCACAAATAGGTTAACAATGATATTCGTATTAGGCCACTTGTTTGGAGGTATGCCATCATTTGTTGCTATGACTGGTTTGTATCACTGGTTGGTCTGGTTGATTGGTGTTGTCCATTATTCTGGACAATTTTGAAGGGGTTGTTCTCGGCAGGAGCAAGTCTGGAATGATTAAGGTATTTGCCCAGTATTGTTGATCAGAAAGGTTGGCTAGTATGGCTGGTAGCCATGGTTGGATGGTATGGTCATTTGGTATAGTCACCTATAGTCCGTCTCACTCTTAGATTGCAATAAAGAGTGCATTACGCGCGCTGTTTCCAGTAGGTTAGCGACTATTACCATCCAAGAAGTTATGTTGTGTTGGCAGAATAAGTTCATACGTACACAAATACATAACAAAAATTGTCAGATTGTATAGTAGTGTATAAGTATAAGATTGTTTGATTAGCTACCCACTGAAATCTAAGGCTTAGACGCACTATAGTAACAGCTAGTCTGTATGGCTGGTAGGCATGATCGGTTGGTGTGGTATGCTGTTATTGATGGATGTAAGACTGACTAACTGGCTGGCTGGAATGGTGTTGTTTGGCATGGTTTGCTGATATGGATGGCTGGCATGATTAGTTTGTAATATTCGCTGGTATTGTTTACTTTTATGGATAGTTCTTAAGGTTGTTCGGTATGTTCGGTTTGTATGTTTAGCTGTAATGGTTTGCATGTATGGAAGGTTCGTATGGTTGGTCTTCTCGAATGGTATGCCCTGTCAGTCTCTTTGGGCTAATGGCCTGGTTGGACAGAATGGGTGTTTGGTGTGGATGGTACAAGGGTAATGTGTTATATAAAGTTTGCGATGAATTGTTTCGGGGGGGGGGGGTGGGTTGCAGATTGACTGACTATAGCCAATGAATCACGGGGGTGGGTGTTCAGTTGTATACTGGTCATGCTATCAGGAGGGACTGTGTGTTCTGCCGTCTGTATGAGAATCGCTCCCTTGGTTAAGACAAGTGAAAGCGATATTTCTTTTTTCGGAAATTATATTTGATATATTTTATAGTTTTTTGTAAGTATACTAATTTTTTTTATAAATGCCTCCTTTGCATTTTTTTCTAATAATAAAAGAAAGTTTACAAATTTCACTTTTTTTATTTTACCTGGATTTTTTTTAAGGTTGGTTGAGGTGTGGAGGAGGGGGTGGTGGTTTGGGAAATGGTTTGTGATGAGGAGAATGGGTGTTGTAGAAGAGGGAGGGTTTCTTTTAAGGGGATGGGGTTTATGTTGAGGAGGGAGTGGTAGGAGTGCAAGATTGTATTGGGGAAAGGGGGCTAAGACCACTGATCCGACTGATGAGCTGGAGATTGCTCGGAGCCTCGAATTCACTTTGCTACTCTTAGAATTTGTGGCTCTTACATGGAAGTGTCTCGGATCCGCTTTGCTCATTTGAGGACTCAATCGATACAGTTTCCCATTTTTGAGAGCAAAAAAGCGATTTTTGGGTACAGTAATTAATTTCTCAAGTGATTTTGTGTAAAACAGACAATTTTAAACTGTCGGGCGTGACGAATTCCATAACGGTGGGTGATTCTATGCTCCAGCCCCCTGCATCCTTGGGTGGCTCAGGGCTCTGAATCCGACGATCCTTTCTCCAGAAGTCCAAATTACACACTTCTATAATTTTTTATTAGAACTTTTGTGGGCACTGGATTGGCTGCAATCGACATTTCACTCAAGACATAATATTTTTCTGTGTGAAGTATGTTTGTTCACTGTCTGGGCGTTGTCGACTGTCTTGGCATACACGGTTTCATTACAAATTATATTTCCCTAAGGCGTGTTAAACAGTTTATCATGAATTCAGTAAATGTACGAAAAAAGCGAGAAGTTTAACAACTGACTAGCGTATTACAGCCACAATCGCGACTATAATTCATTGCGAAGAAAAAATGTTCCATCAACAACTACTACAAGGAATCAGTTATTTTGAAAGGGTTTTCGACCACAAACAAGTTGTCATTCCAGCCATGCCTTATATTACTTCACATACAGCCTGCTTGCAATGGATTAATTTTTCTGTTTGCATTCACTGGCTTGGTTTGGGAAATCTTTGCTGAAAGTTATTTTTCCAGCTGCTGATTGACTTAGAAACACGTTCTGGCCGATCTGGCATTCATTTCGTTCAAAATTTTCTGCGTGGATGTGGACGATTATTTGATCACCTTAAACACAAACAAGGAAAGTTGTTATGGGACCAACTATTATTAATTTGGGTTGCCAATGTTTTGATGGTAGGACGAAAATAAAAATTCCAGTGTTATATTTCTTCAATTCTATTCATTTGTTGTTTTGTAATTAGATAAATTGGTCGAGTTTATGTTTTTTTAATAATGCATAAATAATACTGATACGGAAGAGCTTCCTTTCACTACATTAATAATAATGCCTGCGAAGATCTGTCATTGATTGCGACCAATGCATAGTCAAGACCTACTCCTTTATCGCCACATTGCCGTCAGTGCCAACATGAGAAAATTAGAATCATCCTTGTGTAATTTTTAGTTTGCTGATAAACTTCACTAGACAAAGCGCTAGATATTACATGCACGCATGAACGAGATTGTGAAATATTGCCCTACAAAATGTTTGCAGCTTATAAGCACAAAGTTCTTATGTACTATACATGTGAAAAAACAAATATTTTAAAATGTTACATTTCCCCCCCTTGGGTTAGGGTCTATTGCTGTCCCAACATCCATTTGATTATCTATACCAGAGGCGAGGAAACATTTTTCGTCTAGGGGTTAAATCCATATCTGAAGTTCTTGTTGCGAACCACGTTATTCATTGTTATTGTTTAATGAGTTACCAGGTTAGAGAATATTATCACATGTTTAGTGACGGATAAAAATATTTTGAGGGGTGGGGTATTTGCTTGGGTAGGCAGAATTAGGTATGAGCAAAAGGGATGCAGATACAAAATTCTCACCATTCAGTGTTACTGAGTCTTGGAACAGGCACACTGCTATTATTGTCCATGTATGTAATCACGGTATTGTAACAAACATGTAGATCATGAATATGTACGTTTTTGTGCAATGTAACATATTTATTTTAACCAAGGCTAGTACTGGTGATGCAATAATGGCATTTAGGCAAGCAGAACTATTATCTCACGTGAAGTTTATCCAAAAATATTTGCAAAGAAGATTATTGTAACTACTGTAAAAGGAACACAGTAGCCAATTATATTTACGTAGACACATGACACAAATTTGAATGACTGAGGAATAAATATGATACCTTCACATCCTCACAGCTTTCTATTGGATTTCAATGCAACCTAGAAATTAAGATGTAGAGTAATGTAGTACACAATACTTTTTTACTAGAGATCCTCAGATATTAATAACTTAAATAAGTAACTTAAAAATACCATAGGTAAACCAACTGAAACACGTCTGCATTACCATTGGTTTTGAATCTCCGATGAAAACTTCCTTAACGAACATAGCACCGACGGCGAAGCCAATCACACTAGTGGTGTCCGACACACAGTACCTCCATGGTTCGTCTCCGCCTTCTAAGCCCATCAGGGCCTTACGGAGACCTTTGTAAGCATCTCTGAATGCTTGGGAGAGATATGCAGTCATGCTTCTCACCATCTGCCATACTAAGTAGTTGTTCAGGACTCTGCAAAACGAGCATTCTAGTTTCACTTCAAGTATATGTAGTAATTGGACACGAATAAGTATGATAATTTCAGCAAAAAATATCTGAACCAAGAACGGATTGCCTACATAAAGGCAGACTTACATCTCCTGTAAATTTGGTTTAAAAAATTAACCACACATGCGGTTGCACATCAACTTTAGTGTAAGAGGCTACAGAATACAATACATCTTTTTCTATGGCTGGGTAGTAATTAAAAGTTTTTGAGCTTATTGTTTTAGAAGGCATGAACTATTATGTGTTACCAGCAAAACTAATTAAAGAAAATCTTGAGACTCAGATCAAACCTAAAATGGAATATGTAGGTAAAATTCCGAATTAATGTATATTTAGATCTTAATTAAATTAAAACAAAATTATGTATGCAGTGTGTTAAATTATACTCTATGCGCTTTATAATTTTTTTACAAATTAAAAATAACTTTCCTTACAAATAGTAATCACTCATTAGTTTAGAAAATATTTTTAAATATAAACCTACTGCTTATTTGTAGGATAAACAAATGTTTTTTTAGACACGGGATACTTTCAAAAAAAATACTGGGGCATTTTCTTACAATTTATTGATTCCTTAATTTATTCTTTGCTCAAAATACGAAGCTGGCCACGCCCTGTTTATCCTGCATATTTGTTTTTATTTTTATGATGCTACTATAATATCTTATTATATTAAAAAGTTGCATAATTCAGAATTTGCAACTGTAGTTGATTAACTACATCCAGATAGTTATGTGCATGTATTTCAAATTTAAATTGAAGATTTTTAAGTCAGTAAATTTATGAACAAATATTTGAAGCTTATATTCGGTAAAAAGAGAACGATGTGAATACAGTATTTCTTCTTTATAAAACCTTTATAAAAAGTTTTTTATCAAGCATAGGAAAAAAATAATTTGGGAAAAACTATAATGTATTATTTATGTTAGGGTAAAAAAATTATTTTTAATTTAAGCTGAGAAGTTGAATATCCTGTTTGGAAAAACAATTTTCTTATAATTTAATTTAATTCTGATGGAATGGTTCTCATCCCAATTTTATTTTCTCACAAATGTAAATAGACTCATCGGTTTAAATGCTGGTAATATGGGGATAGGGTAAAACTACTAGCTCAATATCCGCATGTAATGAGGCAGCAAACTATATCCAACGTGAGTTCGATTGATTATCGATTTACATGAATATTGAAAATATATTTCCTTAATATCTGCAGTAATTAAGAGTAAAGCAATGTATTTAAATTCCATTCCATTTCTTTATGAACATACAGTTTTGATACATATAAATTATAAAAGCAGCTATTTAAAATAAACCCATAAGTTGAAGAATTTGACCGTTTGGCGCAACAGTTTCCGTGTTCGGAGCACCAGAGCCATTCGCCACCAGTTTTAATTTCCTTTTTTTTTTTTTTTCTTTTTTTTTTCTTTTTTTTTTCCTTTTTTCCCTTCAAATTTTCCTTTATACCCTTAAAAAATCAATTTTCCCTTTAAAAAAAAACACGAAGCCTCTCTTTTTGCCAAAAACTGTTGAGAGCTTTTGAGAAGATTGTGAGGACTCAGGACTCAGGAATCATGCCCTATATCTGTGACCTTAAATGACCTTGAACTCAAAAACTTAAACAAAATTTCCAGAAAATGAATAAAATCAGTCAACATATTATGTTACTGAATACAACTACCGCCATATTAGGTACAGGTGATCTTGGAATCGTGACATTAAATGAATTTGAAAACAAAAACTCGAGAAAAATTCATAAAATTCCGTAAGCATATTACACAACTGGTCACTATCACCATACTGGATGGAGGTGACCTTGACCTGGTGACATTGAATGACCTTGAAAACGAAACTTGAGAAAAATATATACGATTCATGAATGTCAACGAGAATATTATATTACTGACTACTACTACCATATTTGGTGTAGGTAACATTGACCTTGAACCTGTGACCTTTAATGACCTTGATAACGAAACTCGATAAAAATTGAATCAATTCAGAAATGTCAATGACCACATTATGTTACTGACTAATACAGCCATATTGGTTGCATGTGACCTTGACCTTGACCTCATCACCTTGATGGACCTTGGCAACATAAAAACTCCCAAAAATTCCAAAAACCTCAACATTTATACAAAAATTATTAACAAAATTACTTAAAAATTAAAAAAAAATTATTCTTAAAAAATTTTAAAAAAATTAAGTATTTCTGGAGTTATAGAGGTCACCCCTCACCCACACTCATTCTGCCATTCTGTTAGGAGCGGTCGACAGTTGTGTTGGTCGTTGCAGTCCGCCACCTTGGTGGGCATCATAGTCAACATCTGCCAACTTGTTTTTTTTCGTTTGTCATTTGTTTATACATTTCTGGCGCTTGTCTCGCCTTCGTTTGACTCCCATCTTGGTTTTAAGATGTTTTCAACACCTAGGTGGCGCTAGTGTATTTATTCACCCACCAAGCAGAAGGCATATTTGTTTATGTTTTTATGCATATTTTGCACTGTCGGCGCCCTACATATTGTATTATATTTTCAACACATAGATAGTTTTCAACACATAGATAAGTTTTTAAATATAATTTTAAATAATTTTTGATAATTTATTTTTATATATTTTTATTTTTTTATAAATATATTGTTATATTTAATTTTTTGGGATTTCAAGGTCATTCAAGATAATGTGGTCAAAGTTAAGGTCACCTGCGTTCAATATATCGGTATTAGCATGTAACATAATATGCTCATTGACTTTTTTGAATTCATTCAATTTTTTTTCAATGTTTTGTTTTCAAGATTATTCGAGGTTACAGGATCAAGGTCAAAGTTACCTGCACTCAATATGATGGTAGTAGTCAGTAACATAATATGCTCGCGGATTTTTTTACATTTATTCAAATCTTTTTCAAGTATATGTTTTCAAGGTCATTTAAGGTCATGGGGTCAATCTCGTCACCAGCACCCAATATGGTGGTATTAGTCAGTAACATAATATACTAGCTGACTGTTATGAAATTTTCTCGAGTTTTTGTTTTCAAGGTCATTCAAGGCTACAGGGTCATAATCAAAGTCACCTGCATCCAATACGAATGTAGTAGTCAGTAACATAATATGCTTGCTGACTTCTATGATTTTTTTATTTTTTTATTTTTTGGGTTCAAGGTTATTGACACACGGATATAGATGAGTCCGGAGTCCCGAGTCCTGAGTCCTCACAAGCTACTCAAAATCTCCCTACAGATACGTTTTGTAAAATAGAGGCTTCGTGCTTTTGAAGGGAAAATTTAGACGATTTTGAGGGAAAAAGTGATATTTTTAGGGGGAAAAATCTGAATTCTAGATGACGTCGAACAGCTCCGGCACTCGGAAACCGGAATCCGTTGCGCCAAAGTCGGTGAAATCCTTCTACTCCCATACTTTAAAAAGTGTGTTTTATTTGCTATATAATTTATAAAATCCCTCATTTTACCAGCAGCCAATGAAGAACTTATTTATTAACACAAACACAAGAATCTTCAACATACAAATGCATTTCTGCTACCAAATACATTCGTTAATATAACTTACCACTCTGTGGAAGTCCTTTACGATGTGGTGTCATTTTAATAAACTTTTGCATTAGCTCACTTTGACGAAACACAAAGTCAATTGTCTAAATAACGCATTTAATTTCCGAGTAAATATTGCAATTTAAATTGAAACCACTGTGAAATAGAACTTATAAGAATGTACGAACAATTTTCATTTGTACTTAATAATTGGAGTCCCTTAATCGTGGTAATTAATTTGAAATATACGCGCCTTAAAAAAGCTGTACATATACTTACATCTTGCCCTTGTCTGTACTGTTGTACTCATTGATGAGATGGCTTATATTGTGAAGGTATTCAGGTGCATATACCACGACAGTTTCCTTCTCGCTAACTTTCCTAGGTTTCGATCGAAGACGCAGAGCATCGCTGAAGTAATCACGCCAGTTCATCTGTAAAATGTAAGGTGCATCAAAATGACTTAAAATTAATTATCTACTTTATACTTACAGGCAAATTTATAAAGCAGCTCATATACATCAAGAACTTTTACAATGCAATTGTGGTAGTTTCTGACCTGGCGTGTTTTACGAAAAATATTGTATAATTTCTTCTTCCATTTTATACACAATTAAATACACGACCGCCATGCATTCTGTATGGCATAATCCAGCTTTCATTATAGAGCCACTTTTATCCGCTACATTCTATTGTCTTCCCACTGAAGTCTCCTTCGACAAGTTAGTCTCCCAGTCTTGCTCGTCAGACACTCATTGCGTACAGTATTAATACATATACAGGATGAGTCCTTTAAAAGAGGCCCCGTGGTCTGTATTTCCTCATTCCCTCGCTCCGTTACACACATGTCCCAAGGGGCCTCTTTTATAGGACTCACCCTGTAAATGGTGTTAGTGGGATTAACCAGTTGATCGTCGCCCTTTCGTTTCTTGTACATAATTCTCTCTTATCGTTGTACAGATTTTCTTCACTAACGACACACTCGTATGATACTTGTGTGTATCAATGCCTCAAAACGATACATCCCATTCAACACTCAGCTCTTAATGAATACCCTAAATTTTCCCTTAAATGGTCATTAACAATATTTTCCTTATAAACCTTTTTTAACTACAATAGTGCTACGTTATTTCACTCTCATAAACATCGATTACTTATATGATCTGTATCATAATTACATTTTTAACATTTTCTTTTGTCCTTCCAGCATCACCACTTCGACTGCTCCTTCCTCTCATACTCATTTTCTATACAACCAATTTAGGAATTATTATTTTATTTCACTTTAAATTCAGTATTCTTTCTTCATTTTGCTGTATGTGTCTTACTGTCCTCAATTCTTTTTTATTATCACCATGTTTCGTTTTTTGTTTGTTACTCGTATTCCTTTCCTATAACATCGTCCCCTAAATGCCTTACTTATCTCATTTATACAACCTATTCATTCCTCGACCCATTCAGTGTTTCATTTCTCCTTCCAGCCTTGTTACACTTTCTCAGATAAGTCTGTAGAATTACATAGTGTAATTTTTTTCTTGGAGGAAATGAACTCGTTACTCTCTTAAGCTGTCGTACATTCCAATTTATTTCCTCTTATTTTTTTTACGAAAAAAGGTTAGAATTAATTTATTACTTTTTGTTACATATTTATAAATTTATATTTACACGCATATGTACATATATATCCACTTTGAATACCATTTTCGTAGACTCCAGTGACATCTTATGAATTTATTTCCTGGAACGCCATTGATTGTATGCGGTAACTTGAACTGTTCACTGTTTTCAGTAATTCTTATCCATTAGATTTTTATTCCATATTCCGATGAACATTGAAACCGTTTTCATCTTACTTCGATTTCTATACTGCTCCATTTTGTATCGAATAAAACATATTTCATTTTCACCACCATTGCCTCCAATGTAAATAATTTCAAATTGTGAAAATGCATGAGTGTTATATTTATTCATTTACAAAATAATGACACAAAAAATGAAATTAAAATACTTTTATATTTCTTTTATATTGTATAATCTTTAACTAATGCTGACAAAAAATTGTTTTAATAAGCTATAAAATCATCGGCGTCTCTAATAACAGTATAGTAAGGTTTCATGAAACTATTTATGAATCAGATTTACATAATACAAACCCCTAACAAATTCTACAAATGCATGTTGCCACTTTTTAAAACAACACGTCTTTCTGAGTTACATCAATATATAAGTAGTGTGGTATAGGGGCTACAGGTGCATGGTGCTTGAGTAGTAGGGCTATGTTCCTTCGGTCACAAGTCCAAGGGCAAGAGGCGAGATGCTCTGGTCGCCATCTTGGATTATAACACCATGCTCTGTCATTCCGGTCACCCAACCGCCATATTTAATCCAGATAACCTTGGCCTTTGTCCGTAATTTAGTTTTTGAACTTCATGCTCTATTGTACCATCTTTTATTTTCATGCTTTATCATTCTGTGCTTTTTTCTATGCTCTCGCATTCTGTCTTGGCTGTCCCTCATTTCATATATTTCTCTCTTTCCTTACTCTCTTGTCCCTTTCTTCGCCCGCCATCCATGTAGCTCCCTCGCCGCCTGCTAGGATAACTGGTGTGTTCAACCCCACCATGTTGGTTCTAGAGTTGTTGCTAGGGTCGCTGGTGTCGCTCTCGCTCGGCCACCATGTTGGTTCTAGAGTTGGCCACTATGGGTGCTGCTTTTCTTTTTGGTGCTCAATATATTGTCTGAAGGAGGGGGGGATCGTACTGCTGAACCTTGGGTCGGTATAAAGAGGCCTTATACCACTCGGCTATCGGGATGTGCACTGGGACAAAGGTTTCACAGAAATAATATTGGGTGTGTGCTGGGGGCAAATTAATATTATGTCGTGATATTTCTAATGCTTGGTAATAATTTTTATATAAGTTCTTCCACTATCCCAGAGTTATATATACCAGCAATAAGAGTTTTTCATATAGTCATAATACTTTTTAAGTATATATTTACTTTTTAAAAAATATGTAAAGATATGCTTAAAAATAAAATATTTATTTTGATTACATTCAGGTACTGGAGTTGAGTTTTGCCAGCATGAATGGACAGGCAGGGCAACTAACCTTGTCAAAGTTTTAAAAAAAATATTTGTGTTTGTATGGCAGTGCATTGTTGGCATTTTGCACAGGCCTGCACCTTAAGGTGTCAAGTACTGCACACATGCAAGGGTATGTGTTTTAGAGTAGTTTTCTCTCGTCTGTACTTTCATGGTGTCAGGTAACTGGAGTTTGCACATATACAATCTTCCACAACGTTTTCACAATCTGAATAGCGTCGTATAGGTTAGCATGTGTGTGGGAAGCACTGTGATAGATATCTCCAATATCCTAATATTGTGTATGAGGGCAGGCCATAATAAAATTGGATAGTGCATTCCAGGTAGGACCTTGTAAAAAGTGCGCGAATATTAAAACTTTTTTTTTCAAATAAATTTAATGAAAAAAAGTGGTATTTAACTCTGCGATCCCTGGATCTACGCACCACCATTACTGTACAGTACAGATAAGATCTCACGGCAGTGCCGACTGCGGCCGAGTGCGCCGACTGCATTTTATCACGAAGGCAAGGTGAGTATAGTATGCTGGCTAGGACTAGGGGGGCACAGTGCTGAATGAATGTAATGACAACAGTCGGCCACTGCAGGGGGGTGTCCATCCCCCATGGCACAATCCGGCCTTGGCTGGCTTAAACACTTGCACTGCTATTCATAATTCAGAAGTATTAAAATGCTGCATGTTTAAAAAGATAATGACACTTGGTTTATTCACATGCCGAAGGAAACAGAGGTCACTTACTAACGAGGAATAGGAATTTAATTTTCTCGGTAAATTAGAATTCACCAACAATAATATGTAATAAGTGTTAAAAATAAATAAAACTGCAATTCATTGCATTTCTAGATAAAATGTCATAATACTGACATAAAACAATTCATAAGAAAAATCAGCTGTTTACAACCGAGCTGTGTCGTGAAAGTGAATTGGTTGTGTTCCTTTATCTCAATAATCTGAACGTGGTTTTTTTTTATTTGTGGCTGCTATTATATAGAGCAATGCTGCGGTTTTTAACATGCCTGTCTTATAGACAGGAAAGGCAAAGGCAGGAAAGATAAAAATATATATATTTTGAAGGCAGAACAATAATTTCCATGGCCCTCCAACTGGCTGGCACATAAAAAAATATATGTAAGAGAGTTTAACGCAACATTACGTACAGACTCGAGCTACAGGTATTGAATGCCATGCTATAACATCATGCCAGTTGTAGACAAACCTTAGCACAGTTCGTATAAACAGTCGCGCAGACTGCACCAGGCATCTTCATGCAGCGGATCACTACTGAAACGACACTGGTTTCTGGCCGGCATGAGTTGGCGTGGGAATGGGCGGTAGGGTCTGCACTGCCAGCTTCAGACATGCCCCAAGGCATTTGCGACAGTCACCTCGTCTGAGCTTACTGGTGCAAATGACGTTTCTTACAGGTAAAATAACTTATGTACATGTGCATAACTCTTAAAAAAATTCAATTTGGCTTATGCATGTACTCACACATGTTGAAGGAAAGAATGTTGTTTAATAATAATTGTTAGTCACACACATAGGTGTCAAAGCTCGTGGCCCTGTATGCACAGCGATACAGGTTCGACATTGTAGACATGCGTGATGCAAAAAACTTCATTTTAAGAAACACATATAATATTCGCCTACCATTTGATTGCAAATGGGTAGCTAGTCGCCGGAAAAAAATCTGTGACAACAGCCATTTTTTAAACTATCAGCATTTTTGCTCCCTCTTAGCCAGGTTGTATATTTGTGTGGAGACACTAACATATAACACAGTATCTAGGATGCATTTTCTTTTCTCACATACACAAAAGTAATATATACTAATATATTATCTGGTATCCAAATAATGATTAGTTATTTTATATTCTACTGGTTACTATCAAACTCACTCAAAAATGCAAGCCCAGTGTTAACCATCAATATGAGGGATCATTGAGAAACTTAATTATCAGTCAATATATTCTCAATAACCAAAACAACTCGAACTGAAAAAGTAACTGTTTTAAAAATAAATTCTATACTAAATTTATATCCACAGGCCTATCCTGTAACACAAGTCCTATATAAATTGTGAAAATTATTAGTAAAAAAAAATGTAGTTTGTAGTATAATTTTATGTGTTTTATAGTTTTTATGAAAAATATTATCACACTAAGTGCGCACAAATGCGGTGCACTGTCCCATTGTGTAATTTTATATTCCCTGCTAAGCTTTGTTTGCATGAGGAGGAGAAAAGGCGTGAAAGTAGAATATTAGCAGGTCTTCAGAAAAGTTGGGAGTAACTATGACCAGGCTATAGGCAGTGTGATTAATACCATAGTAAGCAACTGCTATTATAGCATAATATTCAAGGCAAATATACAGACACAGTGGTGAAAGAACTATGCATGATGCAAGACAGGTGTTTTTAAGCTACATGTTTAATAATATCACATGTACTGTTACACCTCCAAGACATAAAATTCAGCTCGAAAATACCACTTTGTAAATGTTGTTCGAGCATTAACATATAAACAATGTAGTCTTAAAATTAAATGTATTTTAATGCCCGCATACACATTTTGAAGAATTAATTCACATTGATCTTTAGGCACCACAAGTTTTTGTAAAAATAATTCTAAAGCTTGACTGTAAACATAATGTGTAGCATTTCTGCAGAACAAAGTAATTTATAGTTTGTGTGTAAAATACCATAAATAATTGTAGCGAATGCACTGCTCTCAAAATCTCATTCACGAATACAGCAGTAGGAAAAATTAAGTTGCTAACTAGAGCTGCAAATTACTCGGGCAGAATAATGTAAAAAACTATTTTGACAAAATTCGCATGCATAATTCGAATAGTACTGCCTTAATTGCTATTTTTCTGTGGTGGATAGACATGGTCGAAATCACCGAACCATGCGTGTCATTCTTTTTTAAATTTTACATTCGATCAGTCTTATAGTGTAGCCCTTGGCAACTTCGACTTGACAAATCGCAATTGAGTACAGGGCATGATTCCCAGCTGGGTTGTCATGGGTTATTGTCTGTGTTTGATGGGTTTTCTTGCATGTCACCCATCTCATTTCATTAAATAATTTCATGTTCATAATGTTTTTGATTGCTATGTCCCATGTCATACATTTTAAACCTTTTGATGATGATACAACCTCAAAACATGGAGTATTTACTATTTCGCCAATAATTTTTTGTTGATTAAAATAATCAGAAAAGTAAATAAAACAGCATATTAAAAAATATATATAATTTAAAATGGCATGAGATAACACACAAGCCCTTGAATAAAAGTCTTTGTATATACATCGACCTCTTCTATGGCGAGTTCACCTCTCGATGTCCACTTCAGTGACACAGGTATTGTAGTGGGCAGGGAACCAAACCACTTGACATAGACCCTTCTGTTATGTCGTTTCAGTACCTTCTCGACCAAATACATGTCGGGAAACTTCGGGGGCCTCTATATCCTCAGTGTAGAAGCCGCCATGGATGGGTATGTTGTTCAGATATTCGAGATAGTAGGTCCTTGGAGCATAGTTGCATATACATAGCACATAAAACCATTCGGGGCTCCAATTCGATGTGAACCCTTTCTTGACGACACCTTTCTGTTTGGAAATGCGCACCAGGTAGCCGATATTGGCATTAGGCTTGCATGGGTACTTACTTTTTGGAACACTATACATGGTGCCAACCAGGGAACCGTGCATGACATCTTTGGGCCTCATGCAATTGGTCGAATGCACTGTAGAATTATACTCGCAGATGAGATTCAGCAGTAACTCAAGCTACATGTAGCTGTCATTCGCCGCGAAATGGTTCCACTTTTTTTCCCTCAGAATCCTGTTGAACCTCTCAACAATAGAAGCTTTGAGATTACTGTATGTTGAATAATGATTTATGTTGTTTCTTCATCAGGGCCTTGAACTTTGCATTGTAGACTTCCTTGCCTAGTTGGTTTGCAAATTGGTCAGGATCTGTGCTTCGCACAACACATCAACTAACTCCTATGTGACATGTTCATTCTTCGAATTGACCAGTCTGGCCCAGGCAAATTTGCTATAAGCATTGTTGATCCGAGCACATGGCATCATTTCGAAGAGGTAGATTTAAAAAGTCGTTTATCCCACAATCATGACCTTGCAAATTGCAGTAGTTGTGCCTGGTGGTTGTATGCAGTTTGCGGGTGATTCTCATACTAATCATCGTATGTAGCCTCACTCCTTTAGTTTTTGATCATGGATATAACCTCATTGGTGTGTGAGTAATTTCCAGCCATTTTTGAAGTGACCATAAATTGCAGTCTGTCCACCAAAAGGTTTGGGTCGTACAAAAACATGTAGTCAATGTTATTGACACCATCTTTCTTCTTTAGACCATCCCCACTTTTCTGTGCTAGACCACTGAAGACATCTACGAGAATGTTGTTTTTATCATGATCTTCATCCTTATAAGCACTGCTCTTGGGATTGTTATTATGGCAAAGCATATGCATAAGTTTGAAAAACACCTTGTATTCCAGCAGGTCGGATTCTGTAAATTCACTGGGCTCCTTGCAAAATAGCAGTTCATAAAGCCCGGGTGTTCCACGTATATTGTAATTGCCTACCTGTATTATCCCACCTGGTAGAAAATATATTTCATCAGCACTGAGGAACCATTTATCATTTTTCCTGCATAAACCATAAAACATATCATTTTTACAATATGTGTATGATCATAGGTAGCATTAAGTCAGCGCATTAAATTCACAGTTTTCTTCTGTACCTTTTGCTTGTGTGCCAAATCTGCATCTGTTCCATCGTCGTGATCTGTCTGTACTTCATCATCATCTTTTTGCTTCTTCATAGGCTCAGCAGCATCGTCGACTTCGTTCCTCAAGGTTACCAGTGCTCTATTGCTCTCCCTGGCGACATGGAGATGATGAATAAAGGACTAAAAATGTTCTTAATTTATAAGGTTGCGTGAAATTTTGGCTGTCTTGGCGAGCAAGTACTTCGAGCAAATAGGCTGTATCGTCCGATGCAGTTCACTCACAATGTCCAACATGGTACTGAATACAAATGGTCACTGTTGCTCTTTTTTATAGGTTTAGTTTTGGGTATCTTCCAAAAATATAATTGATCTTGCTCAAGCATTCGCTGCAGGCATCCATTATATACCTGCTGTAATTTTAAATATCCATTTTCGTAGCAAGATGGGAAATCTCAGTAGCGAATTTATGATCTATAGAATCTTCAAACAATTTTAGTGTCTCTTCATTTTATGCAGATGCCACATTCAGTCTGTCAGTAATTTGGATATGAACACTCATTACGTGCTCGTCCATTGCCACCACATGATGCATGATCTCAACCTTCACTCTATCTATCATGGCCCCAAGCTTGGACAAGTAAGTGCGAAAGAATTTGTCTGATCGGTCAACACATTTCGTAATTACAAGATAAGGCCATTACCAGTTTCTAGAACAAAATGTTTGGTAGCAGCATTCTTGGATCATTCGGGTTCGCCAACATTTCGAATTATTCTTCTACCAACATCAAATGTTCCATCGTTTCTTGGTATGAGACTACATCCATATATTTGTCTTTGTCAAGCCACAGCTTGAGGCTGCTCTGCCGAATTTTGATATGCTATAACTGATTATCGATGGTCAAAGGAGAACCGATCGAATCCACGTCAGTACCTGCCATTATATAGAGGCCAGTATTTTATTATCATCAAAAATCTGGACTTGTATTCCAGCATAAGTCACATGGACTCTTGAAATCTGCTAGTGTCATGTCCGTATTGATGTGGTTGTCGTACACATATTGAAAATCAATACTGTCCATGTGAAACATTAATAACACATTAGAATTATCGCAGAGCAGTTGTTTGGAGATACACGAATAAGTCTGGGCATGGTACACACAGTCAATGTTCACGTGTCATTCCATCCTAAAGAACTAATGTATACAAGTTTGTTTCTCGCAGGCAATGTCATCGAAGATAAATATCGAGTATGACTGTGCTTCACTCGGCAGCACTATGGCTTCGTTATCACTGCAGGGTAAGTAACCCATGTCTCTCACATCTCGCAGTATTCATGCTAGTCATTGGTATTTTGGTTGTTCGAGTGAGTTTGAATATAGGTACATATTCTCGAACCGAAGGCCATTCTTTCTTTCAGAAGGATCAGTAGGGCACATGTTTTCCTGCAATTTGAAGGTCCTGTAATGTTGCAACACACTTTATTCAGAAATAGGCTTCCATGTCGTGATTCGTGGGAAATATCTTCATTTACCAATATAATATTTTGTGGCATGTGGAGCAGGTCGAGCATGTAGGGCAGGTGAAGCATGTGTAGTATGTGGAACAGGTAGAGCATGTGGAGAAGGTGGAGCATGTGGATCATGTACAGCAGGTGGATCATGGGACCAGATGGAGCATGTGGAGCAGCTGGAGACTATATAGAATCAGTGCTGCATATTTTAGAATGTCCCTTTAAAGCATCACTCTTAGAAAACTGCATCTGGCAGAATTTGTATTCAAAAGTAACATTTGAACTTTTCGTTCTGCAGATTGTTATTTCATGTCGTCGTAAATTCTGAAAAACTGTCAATTATTGACCTCAGAAGAAAGAAAGCAGATACATTTTAAGGAGTTTACCTCCATACTGTTCCAAGTCTATTAATATACTGAAATGAAAATGTATAAAAAGAGTGCATTTATATTTTCTTGCTCAGTTCACCATTATGTTTCGAAGAAGTAAGACTGTAGCTGGAAGTGGGATCGTCGATACTCTGATCAATTATCTACTATTCGAGCTGCACATTCATGGAAACAAGTTCTGCAGGCCGGGAACCAAGATAGCTAAAATGTTGGTGTGCTGCAATAGGAGTGTAAACGCACTGGAGGAGGCATGCAAGCAACACGGCATGGCTTGCTCTCTGAAAAAGGATCGGGAATCCCGACAGCAGGCAGATTAGATACCTTCACAGAAGGCGACTAGATAAAAAAAAATCACCAGATACCTTGCTCATAGAAAAAATAGCAGTGTGGGGTGTTTCCAATGTGATGAAGGCCAAAATGAAGATGGGCATAGCTGCAAAGGGCAAGTGGAAGATGCAAGTGAAACCAAAAGCAGTGAAAAAGGGGAAAACCATGCAATGCCAAGAAAACACCTATTGACTTATTTTTCCCATTAGATTTGCCCGCATTTGAAGCCAATGGGGCCTAATCATAGCCACTACTGGTATCATCTGGTGGTATCAACACCGCATCGAACGAACGTAAGTAGTTTTTTGAGGCCCAAAGACATAATGCAAATATAGATGCTATCACTATGTGTAAAAATTGGCCTAGGTCTTACCTATGGCCATACCCAGTAGGAGGTAGGAGTGTACAGAAACGATGCAGCAGGAGGAGGCGATAATGAAATCTCTACCGAAACGACCACTCACGAACGTGGATTTGGAATGTTTTGCACACAAATTGAAAATACCTCATTTTAGAGTAGTGTTCATGCGAGATGCTTTGCCCTCTAAACTAAAATGTAATGAGTGAACCGTGATTAATATGGACCTGACAACTGGCCCCGGTATGCACTGGGAAACTAATGTCAAACATGGAAAATGTGCAGACTACTATGGCAGTTTCGGTAATTTGCATCCTCCACGCGCGCTGCAACTGTACCTGAAAAATTGCAAACTGACTTACGACTACAAGATGGAGAATATGCCGAACACAAGGTACAGTGTACATTTGTGATTTTGCTTCTTTGTATTTTGCACAAGTAACTGAATAAAATGGCTATACATGAACCAGAAACCAACAGTCATGTCGATAACGCTTACGTTGACAGATCATAGCCCCAAGCTGAGGGCTATACATTTTTCTCCACTCGATCTGAAGGGGGAATGTTGCATAAGTTTGGTCAATTTTGAAATTACAATGCGATACCGAGTATCGATGAAAAAAAAATGCAAGCTGTATCTCGTGAAAGTTTTCATGCTTCCCATGAGGTGTCGCTGATCATAGATTCTTACGAAATAGACGACATTGCAAAGTACATCGAAGATTCACGGTCTCCCGACAGAGAATTCACTCTACTTGGAACCTTCAATACTGTGGCAAGTTTCATCAGAAGCAGTGGAGATATCAACTTTACAAAACATCATTACACCAGACCGATGCTGGGGTTCGAGCCATGCATATACGAACCTGGAAAAAAACACGAATCTTCGCGACCCATAAACATCTTGCCTGTTAATGTGATACAAATAATCTGCAATTAGGCAAGTGGCACATAGCTAAATGGCAGGCCGAGCAATATACTGCATGAGTTTTCGCCGATGGTCCCTCCATGTTATTAACTTGTCGTGGCACCACTAAGCATCATTCACATTCTGGTCATTATGACGAGAGCACACGAGTTGGTCGTGACGGTCGTTGGCCAGCACAGAGAGTTAGTGGAATTTCGAAATGAAGAAAGCACCCTACACCTGCATTTGAGAAGACAGGAAAAAAATTTATGCCGACCAGAAGCAATAAAATAAAGTGTCGTGCGAAACCTCTAATCAATACACACAGGTATCCAAGGAGTTAACTCGTGCTAGCGAGATTATCCTCTGCAGTCTCGGCTACGAGGTCGATCGCCATGGAAGATTTCCAAAACATAGATGAGCCAGCAATTTTCGAAGACAGCATAACGAAGGTGGAACTTTATGTGTATCATCCTTTCCTGTTCTGGCCATACATGCTGCCTTTGGAAGTTCGGATAGCGGTCCAACACCAACTGCTCTCTTCCTTGTCAGTCTTTCCTGCGAATTAGGGGAACTCTTACACAAGAAGTTGGGTCGAACCCAGTATCAACGAAAATAACGAGCACTGGAATTTTTCACATGATTGATCGCATCATGTACTTTCTCAACGGTGTCGAGGTGAACCAGTCGCGAATGTGGGCATAACCTCAACGATAAAAAATTGCTTACACTTGTGCCGAATGAGCTGTATGTTGCCAAGATGGAAGTCTGAGAACCGAATATGACTACAGTGTTCCTATATACTCCAGAGGCAAATTCGAAGAGTGATCCTGCTCTCCATGCTAATGGTACTTTCCATTTACTATAAACGAATTGTCTTCAATTCGAAACAGGAACTAATTCTACTCCTAGCCAATATGCATGCAGATGCCATTGGGGTCATGGGGGGGGGGAGGGAGACCTGGATACAGTGGAGCTGAAGCGACAGTCTATGGAATTGATGCTGCCTCATGCATATGAGCACTGAATAATGAATAAAATTGTTGAAGAATGTTGAAGATGGGAAAAACATCATTGTGGTTTTCCAGTCATGGAATCTTGAAACATACCCCAGATCGCCAGCGAGCCAACACATCAAATGGATGGTGAAGTGCAACTTTGCTCCTGAGAAACCGAAGTACGTCATCATCGGGCTAACGACTGGAAGGCAGCACAATGTGAGTGAAAGCCATATGCAGTTCAACACATGTAAAATAGAAAATGTGGAAATATTTTTGAATAGCGAAAGCTGCACATACTTGATATGAACATGAACTTTAAAAACCTGCTGGTATATCAGATTTATGCTAAATTCAAATATGCATATTATGGGTGAACCCAATACAAAATATTAAATCCTGATACTTTCAAGAGATTGGCCATGCTCATGGTATTCGATGTGAGTAAACAGGACGAGGTTATTACCCCCAATGTGATCGACTGCAGGATCGAATTCACTATACATGGAAATATTTTTCTCAACCTGTAAGCTTTCTACCTGATACTTCACAGCCGAATCGCATTGAACAATTGTCGAGACAGACAAAGTCGTCAAACTTTCGTGTATGCCTCCGAGAGTATAAATGCGATGGGCCATAAGCGATATCTGTTTAGTCGACTTCGAGCACAGCCAGTAGCAGGATGTACTGTAATCTCCAGGGCTTCCAGAGCCAGAGCGGTTATGTGCTCAAGGAGATCACAGTGTCCTACAACGACGATGGAAAAATGTGCATGCGTTCCTTCTGTATCCTCCCCCTCCCCCCTTTTCACCTCGGCACTATTCGTGGAACCTCTTGGGTGAGAAAAGCATGAAGACAAACGACTGGCTGACCAAGTACCATCACGGACTGGATTGGGATGAAAGCAAGATTCCGTGCCCTCAGTTGGGAAACTTGCTGGCTGCGCGACATGCTGATGCAGTATTCGCAAGGACTTGTTTACGTAGCAGGTCCCAAGCAGAAAAAATGGCTGAACGACCTGTACAAAATAGAAGTTGAAATCATTGATGTGCAGTGTGAGTATGGTGTCCTTCGCTGTGCATTCTGGCGAAACTTTACGACGAACAGCACCGACACATCTATGACAGGTCAGAATCTGACTGGACATGTGCTTGAAGAAATGCAATGCTGCTGTGCAAATGGCTAGTCTCGTCCTTAGAACATAAATATTCTACCTTCGACTAGACAAGACGTCACCCCACATCGTTTCCGAAGAACAATTTTTAAAAATGTACAGAGACTGGATTTTTTTTTGTTATGGCATTTATGTATTTATCTGTAAAATAAATTTTGTGTAAAAAATATGTTGTCTTATATTTATATTAAAAGCCCCTCCACTTTATATAAAATGTATTATAAATAAAGAATAGTTTAAATAATAATTCTCACTTTTAAGGATATAATAAATAAGCAATTAAGTATGTTGGTTTACGTACTTTGCAGGAAGTCCATGTCACCATTAGGTACAAGCCGATAGCAGGTAACATGGAGGGTGCCAACAGCATAACCTATAGTTTAGAAACATAAACAAATATGGCTGCCACCTGGTCGCTAAATCGACAACACACCCGGTGGGTTAATTAATACACTAGTGCCACTTAGGTGTTGAAAACATATAAAATCCAATATGGCATCCTCCAGCAATGCATAAACTAATGAGAAACGAAAAAAAAAAACATGGCTGCATGCGATATAATAAGTATAGGTTAAGGGTGGTAAACCTCCGGAAATGTAAGATTATTTTTTATAATTTTTATCCAATGCTCATGAGATTATGCTTCGTTTAAACCTTTGCACCAACACATGTCCCGATAGCCGAGTGGTTCAAGGCAACTGCATTCCGACCCAAGGTTTGGCATTTAGATTCCGCCCTCCTCGAGACGATATTTTGAGCTCTGAAAAAATTAAATAGCAGCACCCCTAGTAGCCAACTCTAGGACCAACATGGCAGACACATACCAATGCCCATAGTAGCCAACTCTAGAACAAACATGGTAGGGTAGAACGAAAGTGAGAAATAGGGTGGCGCACACCAGCATCCCTAGCAGGTGGCGAGGTAACTATGTTGGCGATGGGCGAAGAAGGCGACAAGAGAGAAAGAGGTGGAATGATAGAGGGACAAGATGGACTGAGAGAGCATGAAATAACATGGAATGATAGTGCATGAAAAAACGAAATTTAATGATAGAGCATGAAAATATGAGATGGAATGATAGAGCATGAAAAACATAATGTAATGATAGGGCATGAAGTGCCAAAACGAAATGGTGGACAGAAACAAGATGGCGGCTGTGGCATTATCCAAGAAGTCAGCTGAGACATCATCCAAGGTAATGGTGGAACTTCGATCCTCCTGTCCCAGCCCTTGTACCCAGATGCAGATAATCATACGACTTGCCTGCTGAGAGACCCAGGGATCCTCAGAGTTGGGTCAATGGACACTGTGCATGCTTCCTTCTGCTTTTTCATTCCGGTCGGGTGGCGGTCGTCTTGTATTTGGCCTTCTTCCGACACCTTGTATCCTTAGTTGTTCGACTGTCGCCATTAAAGTGTGCCACTGGTGGCTGCTATCTTGCACATTTCCACTTGCCATTTACTTTTGGGCAGCGATCTTGTTTCCAGTCCCGACTGTTTGAGGGCGCCACTGGTGTCTAATTAGTCGCTTCACCGACTATCTTCGTTTCCTACGTTTCTTTCTAGATTGCATCAGTGCAGGCAGCCATTTTTGTTGGTCTCACCAATTGCTAGGTGGTGCTAGAAAGTGTATTTATCTTTCCACTCTGCATTTAAATTCGAAGAGTCAATTGACATACATGAATCTTTTGTCTCTATCGTCACATGTATTTGAATGTGATGTAGAAATGTCATCTGAAGTGTAGGAGCCTCGAACTGGTAGACCATGCATTGGTTAACACATGCTTCACTCGATTGAGCTATCGAGGCATACGGTAAAGAAAATGTTTAAATGTTACACATGAAAAGTAAAATAGTTGATATTTTTGTTGCTATTTTTTCTAACATATATTAAATCTATAATTTCATTTTAAATATTTAAATACTACAGGTTTAAGAAATTTGTTTATTTTAATTACTGATAAAATTGACCATACAATAAAATTGAGACTTATGCTCAATTAAATATTCAGTTTTTAATACTAAGCTTTTAAAATCTTACTGAATTATTATTTAAAAAAAACTTAAAAACCATCAAATTTCAGAATGACTTATTTTTACTTAGCAATTCAACTGTTTGTTTAAAAAAACAAATTCGACATTCAAGTTTCAATACTATGCCTGTAAACGTTTAATAAAAGAGTGTTTTACTGTAAAAATTCTAATTCATCCGATTTTAGAAACTATTTTGGTAATTAGCGGGTATATCAAATTACAGTTTTTCCTAACGCAATAAAACTATAAATTTCTTTCAACTTAGCAATAAAATATATGAAATCGATATTTTTATTTTAAAAAATTTTATATTCATCACTTTTAGAATTTTTTTTTTAAATTAGCTGGGTAATCCATTTCACAGTACAGCTTAACACAATTTAGCACCCTGTTCTTATTACTTAAGGTATAAAATTTATTAAATCTATGTTTATTTTAAAACACAGAATTCTTCTTATAAATATGTCTTGTAACATCCCTGAAATCGACTGTACTATGTGACAAAAAAAAAACAATAAATATCTAATTTAAATATCGTTCTTCTGAAATATACAAATCGGTATTCGTATTAATATTTGAATTTATTCTAATTAATTCAATTCATAAATTTTTCCTACTAATGACGAGCTGGAACATCGCAGTTCATCTGTCATTTATTCATTCGAAAGATATATCAATGGTGGGTTAAAGCAGGGCCAGTCATGCAGAAATTAGATTAGACCTCTCTCTCACCTCTTTTACATATTCTGCACTGAAACAGGTCCTGAAATACCCAGCTCAATAACAGAGTATAAAAAATACAGAAATGAATTTGCCAGAAACTTGCTGGAAGGATGTTCGTAGGTCAGTATGTAGAAACGTACTTGCCATCCGGCAGCTCAGTCACCATATCCATTTCCAGAGCCTCGCGCACAATGACTGACCGCGTTTGCTTACATCAAAGAAACCGCCAAGCCATTTCGAGTCTGTGTACTTATCTGCTCTGCACTTCGAACTTCCTGTTATTTGTCCCCCCCCCCCCCCCGACCATTTTTCCAAACCCTGGGGTTCCAATTTATACACCTCAACAATGCCAACCCAAGCAGCTAACCGGGTGCTTCGTGTATTCTGTGTATCTAAGTTACTCCGTGGCTGGAACTACTGCCCAAGCATGTTGCCATATGCGCAATCCATGCAGAATGCAAGGTTGCCACAGATCCCTCTCATTTTTTGCAAACGGGCTTAAAGCTGTGGGTGAAGATCAGAGATGTTATCCATCCCGCATTATATGTCTAAAGATTATTTTGCAATTGAAAATTACTCTTACCTTCGTTACATATATCTTTGCATATCGTAGGTATTATGTAAAATAAAATGCGTTGTGTGTCTTCCCCTCCATATTCAGGATGATTCATAGCACCCGTATCGCCCTTTTTTCTCCGAAACACCAAAGAGTTCACGAAAATATTGTGATAACTATGCACTATATGAATCATCGATTGGTAGTAATTCCATTCCCCGAACATACCGGAGGTAAGCGTACGCATTATGAGCTTTGAAGTTGCAAATGGGAACAGGGGTTGAATATGTTATCGTTGGATAGATCGTCTAAAAGGAAACAACATTTACTAAGTCACCTTTTTTCCTACATGCATTGTTTACACACAAAATAAATCATGTACGCAGATGGTTTGGACATACGTAGTTTACACACAGTGAAAACGAAAGAAAACTATTGTTATTCTTACTACAATCAAAAGAAAATCATCGAAACGTGTTATTTTTATAGCATGCATACCTAGTTTACCTACAGTCAAAAGGACGTCGGGTGTACTGTAAATTCCGGTATGGTGTGAAATAGAAACACTAATTCGCACACATCACTCTTCATAACTGTTCGATACGTCGACCATCCTGTACCAGATACGACTCAGCTCTCCTTACATTCACAGTTGTTTGGCAGAACTCAGCACATCTGAGAGATCCACATGCTACTCCGATTCTGTCTTTTATGTCTTCTCTCATTGTTGGATACACACAGTAGACGATATCTTTAGTTATCCCCCCAAAAACCGAAATCATTTGGGGACAACTCTGGGGAATATGGTGACCAAGCTACAAGACCCATTCGTCCAATACATTATCTGGGGACTTAATGTCAGCAACAAGCCGATCTCTGCATGAACAGTGAGCAGGACAGCCATCGTGATGATGCCACGGTGTAAATCGCAGAGCGAGAGGGACATGCTCGATCAGCTGATACAAAGTATTCTCTAGTAAGTGTGAATAAGCTGCATAATTTAATTGCTATTCAAAAAATATTGTCATATGACATGATGTCCGAGAAGGCCACAACTAGTATTAAGACTCTGCACATGATGGTTATTTTGACTGCAGGCCAGTAACGGGCATTATGTTTGTAAACGTCACCATTACTTTTGAATGTGGCCTCGTCAGTCCACAAAATGCTGCAATGGAAGGCACGGTCCTTGCGTAGGTACCAGATGCAGAAATCAATGCACTTAGGAAAGCCATTATTCCCAAGTTCTTGGTGCAGTTGTGGGTAGTAAGGATGTAAACGAATATTAGCGAGGATTCTCCACTCTGTACTTCGAGATAATCCTGAGTCGCGGGCAATCCTCCATGTAGAATCACGAGAGGAATTACTACCATGACAGCAAGTACATAAACAGTCCTCTCATCTCTCACAGGTCGTCTGATGCGACATTTGTTCCGTGTTGATTGCATTAGCCCGGTTGTGCAAATGCGACATGCAAGATGCTGGAAGACATTGTACGAGTGAAGGACGCACTGTGGGTATCTCTTGTGTATAAGCGGGCAGTAGCTCTGTAGTTCCAACAGCATCTCCCTAGTATCTTCAGGATAGCAAATGATTCTTCGTTTGTAAACGGCATTCCATTCGGAAAGTAAAACCACAGATAAACAATCTCTGACACTGAAAATACATACACGATTAATGGTTGTAATGTAAACCGGATGACTCTCTGAATGAACAAACTTTCGATTGTCAGTTAACTTGCATGCAAAACATGCAGTTCCTGTAAGTGGTAGATGGGGTATCTGCTTGCTTCGAAGTGCTGCATTAATCCCCGCGTTTGGTCGGAAACATTCTAATACCTACTGAACGAGTCCATGCAGTAAGGCACACAGGCCACGGTTAGTATCAAATGAGTTTCACACTCAACCAGAAATATTGTAATAGCGCACATTATGTATCTGACGTGCATGGTTTATGCACAACCAATTATATGTAGACAAACTTAACTGTTATTATAAGACTGTTTCCGAACAAAAGGGGAGAATAAGGCAGCACTAAGTAGCAAGTAGATAAGCCATCAAACACTTCAGGGACTGCAGGTTTTGCATGCAAGTTAACCGAAAACCGAAAGTACATTCATCCAGACAGTCATTCGTTTTACATTGATGAAAGAAAGTATCAAAGAAGCATGTGGATCTCTCATCAGCGGGGATCGCCGCGCCACCCAAACAGCAGCACATCTTTCACCATCACCTCGCCGCAACAACAAGCAGTAGTCCACCATCAACACAAACCACACCGGCAGTTGCAACTTCGGACGACTGTCCTACAGTGTCCAAAATCCAAGATGTCGTGCAAGACGAATCATGTGGGCCACCTGACGATGGCCAAGACCGCCTGGTGATGCTCCCACCTGATAGCATTGCGACACCTTCGAGACATCCCACGTCTCTTGCGCCACACACTGGCTCATCGGCCTCTGGGTCAGGCACATCAGTTCAACATGATCGGGACGCCCAACATCCTGACTCACGCCGCAGACGAAGTCAGAGGAGGCTTCCTCCCCCTCCACATCATCGATCTAAGTGGAGGCACAGTGCTCTATGTGCACGGAGTGCAGGTGCACCCCGGCGCCCAAAGCAACCATCGCAGTGCTGCCGTAATCACGAGATCATCGACCCCGGCGCCAACAAACACCGCTACGACACAGCAAGTACAACTCCCGGCCACGTGACAACATCCAGCTGCTGGCCACCGGCAGCAGCCAAGGACAGTGGGAAATCAGCGTCGACGAACTAACGGCCTACAGCAGGAGGGTGGTGGGGGAGGGGCCTTTGACTTATCCCCGTGATGTTTCCCGAGACGGTTCGTCGCGTCGCCAGCCAACGCATCCAACAGGGAAGAAGTTCACCCATCGCCCACGTGAGGACAGTGTGACGATAAATTGTTATGCAGTGTCCCACGTGTATGAGTGTTTATTTTATTATTTTCACTATCTTTTAAAATATGTTTCATTGTTTATTATTTTATGTTCAGTGTTATGAGTATTATTTTGTGAAGTGTTTATTCTTGTCATATTCAGTGCTACATAACATGTAAGTACCAAACATAGGCAGAAGAAGAACATAAACTTAATGCACACGGCGCAGGACATAATGGCCACGTGCTCATTTGAACAATTTCATTTGTTATTTTAGATTAAGCATTTTTCAGGGGTTTAAATGTGTTCAAGTAAAATGTTATTGTTGTAACGATTTGGTGTAACACAGGTGCAAACATTGAACAGTGAGCGGCACACGCTCAAGACAAAACCGCAATAATATTGCGGTTGCAATAATATTGCGGTTTACGCATTATGTAAACATGTTAAGTGCTAAGTGTTAATTTTTTCTTTATTTTTCTTTAAAGAGTATTTTTTAATAAATGTTAATAGTGTTCATTTGCTTCATCCTTCCCTCAGTGTTACATGTGCCCATTCCATTTCATTTCACAAGTGTTGTTAGTTTTCATCATTCATATGGGAATGCCGTGCAAGGTAGCTGGCTCCCATACGAGCAGAAAGTAGTAGCATCTCAGCACTCGAGTGGGGCGGACGTCCGTGTTCGGCTACTCCAGAGTTTATTCACGTTGTCTAATAATGTGGAGTCAATAGTCATTTATTTACCATACCGTAATATTTAATTACGTCTTTCAACATGGAAAGAGAACCCCCCCCCCCCCCCCGGGCGGTTTTTACACGGTTGAGCATAATTTTTCATTTCGAAAGTCAAGTAGACTTCGCGGCTCTTTAGCCGCATAAGATCTCTCCGAGCTATACTGGAGAAGTGTATTATTAGTGCCTCCTCGGAGGATATTAATGAGAATAAATTGTTTCATTTTTAAGTGAACACGATTTATTTTCTTCAGCCGCTTCATGGCTGTATTCATCGATTTACATTAGGCGTAGAGATTGCCATAACTATCTCTGTACGCGAGTGAGAAAGCATTTAGCGGGGCTAGAACACCTCTCGCTAGTCTAGACACCAGGAATATAGAACTTCAGACTGTGGATCATCAGAAGGGGCCACATTTAGGGATGTCGAAATCACGCCCAGCATCCTCGTGCTCTCTGTGCTGGCGCCCTTGGGAAGTATTACCAGACCATTTCCAACCATGTCACCCTACATTTACGTCTGATATCCAACTCACAAAACCAGCACAGCATCACTGTATACACACATGTGCACGGGTACGTATTGTATGTGTACGAGCTGTTTAACATCCTTCAAAGTAGTTTCCGAGGTTGTCCAGTGGTTAGTTGCCAGCAATGAGGCAGGCGGGAAATACCATTGACTGCATGAGCTCTGACGGTTTACCTTTGAAACAGCGCTGGACAAAAAAAAAATTATAATGTAAATAATAACTCTCAGATTGGGTAAGAATTAAACCTTGAAATGTAGACATGATTACGTAGTCACACACACACACACACACACATATATATATATATATATCTCCAAAGGCGATGTATGGTGTAGGGTCCTGTGATCGAGACCCGAAACTATTAATAATATTAATTCACTCTTGGACTATAAAAAATATGGTAACTTTTCCCAGCAATTCGGAGACATTTAATGTATGAAGAACAAAAGTAATATGTATATTTTTGGCATCGGATATAGGAATCAGAGTGAGATAAGAGGTTCGCAATTCCATTAACGTCCCGAATTTTCGAAGAGTATTTGCGATGTTCGTACACTATAAATATGAATCAGTGAGAATTTCACTGTTTCAATCAGTCAACAGTACCTGGCTGGTGAAAAAATGGCAGTGAAAAAATCTTTAAATGGCAGTTAAACATGTATTGAGTGAAATAAAAACGAATTAACTAATAAAACGAATACAAAATACTTTCAAAAATGTGTTCCATCTTTCAAAACACAACTTACGAAGTACCTAATATAAACATTCAGCCTTTCATTCCATTTTTACGTCTTTCATTTCGTTTTCATGTAATCACCACAGCGCTCTGTTAAAGTTTTAAATTGCAAATAATGTGGTGAAGAGAGTGTATACATATATACTATTCATTTTAACAACCCTGACAGTATAAATTAAACAGAAATGGAAAGTAAGAACATACAATTTAAATCTTAGCGATTTCGAAAAGAACTATAAGATATATATTTTCATCTTATCTACCCATTTGGCTTGGTAGCATAGATAGTAAGGTAATAGCATAAGAGCGAAGTGGAATAGGTGTGCGATTTCAATCCCAGCCACCTCTGAAAAATTGTTTACTCTTTTAAATTACAGTAAATTTCGCAAAATTTAAAGTAAAATATCGGATATATATTTATATATTCTCAAGAATAAACTGTTCAGTATTGATATCAATTCGATTGTAATATATATGACTAGATAGTGAGAATTATTAATCACTCTGTGCCTGATTTTTAAGAGCACCTGGCGTTGTTTCTATTTTGCATGTACATTTATGGAGAACAAAATTTTAAAGGCTGTGCCTACTATTTTCAATGTAGACAAATTGTTTTCCAAACAATCACTGTCAGTATTACGATTTTGAAGCATTTTTATCAAATAAAAGGTGTCCAAACGAATATTTGTGTGTTTGTGTGGCGCTGTTTTTAATTGCTAGTTTTAAGTTCCTGCCAACATTGTTAATTAGTGCGTGTGTTTACGAATTGCACCTAATTTGGTGCAATTGTTTATTATTCGAATTCGAAAATGGGTGAAGACTATAAGTTTAAGATGTCGGACCTTAGTTCGAGTCCCTCTAAAGCAAAAAAGTATATATTCTGAATAGCGTAACAACTACGTTGGAAGAGAAAGGGGTGCGGAGGTAGTCCCTGGCTCGAGTCCCCATCGAGGGTAATTACACTACAAGAACACATGTTCACTCTTCGCCTGCCAGAGAGAGACTGTAAGATGTTAACCCTTCGGATGCTGCTTCACAAGTGAAGAAATGGTGCTGGGGGAATGCAGTTGTATTGAGAAAGCAGTTGCATAGGGGAGGGGTGTTTATGTGTAATTAGATTATGTAATGGTGCAATGGCGACATACACATGCATAATCAGCTATGGATATCCGTGCACTTGAGTAATCTACACATTGCATAAACACCAACATCATATGCACTCGCATAACCATGTCCTCTCCCTAAGACAGCCAGTTCTCGAATTACCTGAGGTTGCATATATACTTAGACTTTACCCCAAGGCGATATAATGGAATCCCAAAACAGATACACAACAACCTCACATCAAGCAAGCCGATGCAAGTCCTAACATGACCGAATGCAGCGAAATACATCTTATTCTTTTGCATTTATTCTAGGAAAGGTGTACTTTGAATGGCTGACAAGTACTCGCATGCTTCCGAAGAATGTCGTTATTAATGGTTATCTGTGTAGGTCAATATTTTGAATGATAAAAAACACAAAGAACATTTTGAGAAACCTTAAAAATAATTTGTCGGGGATGTTAGGCTAGGGAAGTGGTCTACGCTTACATCAGATGACTTGAGAACTTGCTTCATCACTTATCAAGAGTAAATATATAGTCGCATAACAAATAACGATTAACCAGCGAGAAAATTTACACGAAATGAAAAAACTACAACTAAGTAGTATTTACATATTGATTCAAGAACCATGCAGGGTAATGAGATTTTTTTATTGCATAACAAGTAAATTGTCAATAGTTTGCATAATGAATATCCACATGCAAATAGTATGTTCATAATGAGCTGAAACCAACTAACCAATGTTCGATGAAACACAACAAACGAGGTTGGAAGACAACTGTAGGATCGAGGAGATACACCTTGCTTCATATCCCGTCAAGGATACATAAAGTTAATTCATATAATGAATTAATATGCATAGTTAGCATTTATATAATTTACAAACACAGAGAATAATTTCACCTCAAATATACTACCTACCCGAAACACTCCTTACTTCCAACTGACCAAATTTTTTCATCATGTATTACTTATATGCATATCACGCTGGAATTATCAAACACACTACAGAACAAACACTTAAACAACATGCCTTTCCATTACCTATCTCTGTCCGTCTACAACTCTCGTGTCACGATCATCGTAGCTCTAGTAACTTTACCACAGATCGTCGAATGACAAAGAACTTCCTAGTCCCACCACCCTTCCTACACCAGCCTGTCGTCATCACCCAATGCATAACAACGATCTCCACGATTCCGAAAAGATACAGGTGAGAGCTTTAACTACGAAGACTACACATACATTGTATTCATGTTTACGATATCACAAAACGCAGTACACACGCATGTAATTTAAACATACCGATATAACAAATCTTTCGTCAAAAATGAATTTAATTTTACTTGTAACATAAACATTTTTTTTAAATAATTACAATACTTAATTAACTAAAAACACACTTTCCCCCACATATGCTTAGAAAACATCATTTAACATTATCGTGTTATGTTAAATTAAAAAATAAATAATTTTTGTCACATTCCCGACGAGCTAATATGCGTATACCATTTTACTAAATACATCTCAATTTTAATTTAATATTGTGTAAATAAACATCCCAGCCATTATATCGAAAAGTTAAAAAAACAAAAGAGGCCACGTGCATCTCTAGTAATCTTCCTAAGATGATAACATTTATACCACAGTGTAGAGATGATCTCTCAAATGGTAGACGTGAGGAATACCTACCGACCTGTTATAAAAAAGATTCACAATTTTGCTTAGAGAATGTTAAATTCGCAGAAAAAAACCTAAGACCTTTGCGGTATTGGAGCACTCTTAGAAAATGCATATATATATTCACCTCAAAATAAAACACCTTATATACAATTATGTAAAATCCTATCTTATATATGCTTATCTCTATTACTCTCTTAATACTTATGTATGTTCCTATCTTATATATAATTATATATTATCTTCTTTACTTTTATACATTCCTATGTTATATACTTATATACATTCCTATCTTATATTTAATTATATATTACTATATTTTAATAACTTATGTATATTCTTTTCTTATACATAGTGTGTTTTCTTCCAGGGTGAACAGGTATCAGGGTATTATAAGAGTACTCCCATACTGCAAAGGTGTTATAATTTTTTCTGCGAATTTTGAATTTTCTAATAAAAATTGCAAATCTTTTTTGCTATAAGCAGTAGATTTTGATCGAGATGCTGATAAAGGTTAACAATTTTCATTATAATTTTTTTTTTCTTAAATTATCAGGTTGGTGGAGAAGTCTAAGTAGCTGGATTTAAGCTCTGGTTACTTGTAAGGGGAGCGTGGGTTCGAATCCCACACCTCACAAACAATTTTCAGACATGTATTGAGCCAGTCAAAATGGTCAACATAAACTGTTTGTTCTGTAGTGCTAACATTACATGAGCATGCAGCATATAAGTAGGTTTTCACATGTCCCTGTTTATAGGGTTTTCAAGGAAGTCTCACTGCGAAGACATAACACATTCTAGAATATGGTGTAAGATATTTAGGGAGACTCTTGGGGGTTAGGGTGGATGGAAAGCAAGGTTTTATATATACATATATAGATGCAGGAGCTCTCTGTCTGGCTCATTTGCAGGTCATCTGTCGTTCGTGTAAGAGCTCTCATTCACTGAATGACATAAAAGCAGGACGTGTCTCTACTACAAATCATCCAAAACTTCTTTCTCTCGTCGAGAGGGCTCTGAGAAAGTGATGGCATGTTGTTCTAGTGGTCAGAAAATTTCATAAACTATTGTAGCATATGGAAAGCGTAATTCCTTTGCAGCACTCGACAAAGGAACTGATCTAGTATAACTACCTAAAATATTCCTTCTGACGTATGCATGAAATGAACTAACATCTACCTGCTTATCTGCAACAGGACAAAGAGATTCTTGGCTGTCTCCCGTTTGAAGTGTTTTCAAGGATGTGCTATTGTTGCAGATCACCACATTCAAGGTGTAGCTAACACTGAAAGGTATAGAAGTGTGAAGAATAATGGATGTTTGATGGACGACTTCGCCAGCAACAATGTTGCTTTTACATATTCATGTTCAACATATCTTTATAATTAAAATATTTAAAACCTCAAGTATTATGCGTTATATACCACCAGACTCGTATTTTCAAGGCACATACGATCATGAAGTTATAATGAAATTATTAAAAAAATTATCTTTTTAATTTAAACATGTTTTTATATCAAAATTTTAAAGCATAAATATTAGGTGTTATATAATACCGGAGTCATCTTTTCATGATGCATATGATCGTGATATCAAACCACTATTCTGCCTTGTATTTCATGCTTAATCATTCTTTTTTGCTCGCTCTCTTATTTTCTATTTTCTCTCTCATTCAATCTCTTTCTCTCTCACTAGATCTTTCTCTCTTTAATTTCCCTCTTGTCGCTATCATTCCATAGGTTCTCAGCGTCATCATAGTTTTTCTCTCTTTTATTCGTCTTGCATTTCTCTTTTGTTCTTCTCTCGCTCTCTCATTCCATCTCTTCCTCTCTTATCTCTCTATCAGTCCATAGGTTTTCTCAGAGTCTTCCTATTTTCTTCTTTCGTTTTTGTATCTTACTCTCTTGTCTCTCACTTTCACTTTCTCTCTTTTCTTTCTCTGTTGTCTCCCTCATTCGTTCGAACAATTACTCACACTTGTTCGATAAGTCGCATTTGCTCCACTCCACCATCTATATAGTTCCTTCATCGTCTGCTAGAGTGTGCAAATCGTCATTGTGTATATTTATTTACGAATTTAAAGATGCAATTTTCCATACACGAGAAGGTTTATAAAAATTATTGTAAAGTATTTCCATGCAGGAATTTGTAAATATGATTCGAATTTTAATACTTTAAAAATCAATTCAATCGATATATTTTTAATTAATATTTTTCTTAATATTTTAATTTATTCAATTTGTTTTTACTTTAGTACAACATTTAAGTCACCAGCCATGTAACAACGCACACATGCATGCACGGCCGCATCAACAGGTCCGCGAACCAGACTTACCAGCTGCGACAGGCCAAGAGTGCAGTGACATCGTCTGTAGGTGCCGTGTGGGGTAAAGGGAGACCGTTGACTGCGAGGCACTCGGCTGGCTGGCCTTGCCAATCAGCCGTTACATATATAAATAATTCGAATTATTTAAATTAATTTTATTAATCATTTGAAAAATTTCGAAAAAAGATAATTGAAAATACAGTAAAATGTATTTTGAATGCATTTGCAATGCAATTTCAGTTTAATTTATTTAAATTAGTTAAATTTGACACTTTTCCGTGACAGCTGGTCACATTTAAAAAGGGGAAATGGTATCATGCTTGTACGTGATTTGAACCTGAAACCTTTGGATTAAGAGTCTGGCATGACAACCACTGGACCTACCCAAGTTTACAGTAAAGAAAGTGCTTAAATGTTGTATTAAATCTTCCTAAATCATATTTATCCAAGCCCACGTAAACATTTTTTATATTAGTTTTATATTATTATGTAGCAAGTCGGGCTGTAGAAAGTGAAAATGTGCAGGCATTTAGGTAGGCAAATATAATTTGCGAGCTCTTAAGAGGAAGGCTCGCGAAAATTTTAGTTTGCAAGTAACATTTCTGGCTCCAGGAAGTATTATTAAGATCTTTATAAGCATAGTTTATAAGCATAACGAAATCTGTTAATAACAGACTGTTTACAATACAGGATTAAAATAAGAGAATAAATATACTGTATTTATTATTCAATTTTAAAATTTATTAAATTGTTTTAAGTCTAAATATTATATAATATTAATTATTCACTGCCTCGACTATTTTTGTAGGCATAACCATCCTATTCGGATTGTTTTCAATGTAAATATATATGTGAATAAATGAACTACCATCATATTCTCTATATATCAGGCAGGATACACCACCAGGGAGAAATTAAAGACTTTTTTTTATATGTTTACATACTTCAGACTACAAACATAAAAACAGAAACCCTAAATTTTTTCTACGCCATTCCTGTAGTGTCTTTACGGCAAAATACTCACTTTTCACATAATTAATATAATTTTCTTATACGCAGATCAAGATAGTCCATTTAAGAAAGTGTGCAACCAGAACCCTTTGCCATATATTGTTATTCATCACGACAAATTATCACGATTGTCACTGTCAAACTAAGCTAACTAACCGGCTTATTATATACTCACAAGCAGGCACCTTAACATTAAATGTTCCACCCACTGTAAATCATGCTTACCATCTGATCTACCGAGCAACACCAGACTTACAGAGGCCAGCAATAAGTTTTTCTTTTCAAGTTTAACATTAATTTTAACATTTTAAATTAAATATATATTACATATAATATATTTTGGCAATCCCAGACTTATTTTTCAGAATTTTTTATTTATTTTTAAGATTTAACGTTTATAATATTTAAGTAATTTATTTACATTAAGGAACTTTTATAGTGGCACTACCTTACCACAAAATTTGTTTACTGCTCATAATTTTTGCTCTACTAGGCGACACCAGTAAAAATACACTGACCACCCATACCAAACACTTTTTAACACATGCATTCCTTTGCATTTCACGAATACATATTGTCCCCATCATTCGACATACACCAACAATCGCAAGACAATTATACTGGAAAACATATTACCCAACAACCATGCATGATAATCCAAGCATACCAAGCAAATTTATAGTCCAGACCAACCTGCAACACAAATATTCTTACGATCTGTCAAACCTTCAATACTGACTGAAACCAGACAAAACCAACACACCATAGACTACAACCAAAGGAAAAACTTAATTCAACCGTACCAACACTTCCAACACCATCAGCTCTAAAGGCACCACACTTAGTATCAAAAGGCACCGCACTTAGCATTGAAGGCACCGCACTTAACGAGGAAGGCACTGCAATTGCCACTGCAGCCACTGCACTTAGCACCACAGGCACCATGTGTAGAACAGAAGGCACCACACTTAGCACCAAAGGAACCGCACTTAGCACCGAAGGCACTGCGCTTAGCATGGAATGCACCACACTTAGCACTGCAGACACTGCACTTATCATGGAAGACACCACACTTAGCTTCCCAACCACCCCCACCACTACACAGAATACATCACACTTAGAGCTGCAGGCACCACACTTCCCATGGAAAGCACCCCATTTAGCACCGCCATGCTGGTGTTGACATGCTGGCATTGACAATGCTGGCGACCACGAGGTCTATCAGTTCGATCCTGCACCATTCCCCAGGAATTTTTTTAAGCTCCGAAAATAATAACTCTAAACAAGATGGCGGATGCACACCAGCACTCCTAGTAGGCAATGAAGTAACTAACATGGTGGACACACCGATGACCTTAGCAGTCAATGAACAAACTCTACTGCAAATAAGATGGCATACTAGCATGCCCCTCTGGCAGGCGGTCACAAAGATACGTAGAAAGTAAGAGACAAGAGAGAAATATATAGAAATGAAAGAGAGAAGGAAAAGAGAGACAGGCAAGATGGAATGATAGAACAGGAAAAATCAAGTTGGAATTATAGAACATGAAAAATCAATGTGGAATGAAGGAGCATAATAATTAAGAGGAAATGATAGAACATGAAGTGCAAAAACCAAATGGCAGATAGAAAAAAGATGACAGCCAGAGACAAGATGACAACCAGAAACAAGATGGCAGACAGACACAAAATTGCGGAAACAATATGGCTGCCGGGAATAAGTTGGTCACCGAAAACAATATGGTGGATCCAATATTGCAGCCGACTCGCGGAGCCACAGCCTCCGGCCCTTGCCCCCAAACTTATCAAATCATTCTACCTAAGCTTTCAAGAACTTCACTAAAATTTATTTGCACCCATTTAGAGGAAAGTTGGTTCATTAGTTATCAGTAACTTCTTGTTTTATACCCTGATGTCATTCCAGGCCTGTCAGGACATGTTTCAGTGCAGTATATGTAAAAGATGGGAGATAGTTCACACATAATTATTTCTGCGTGTCTGGCACTGTTTTAACACACTATACTAATATATCTAAAAGGAACAAATTGCAAAAGGATCACAGCGTTTGAATTTGTATTTAATAGGAAAAAATAGCACATGGAATGATTTTTAAAAATTTAAGATAAAAGCAATTTCGTAGACTTAGAAGCCTGCTATTAAAAATTGGATGTTTTATTTACGTTTTGTCGTATTTTATGGTCGATTTCACTGATAAGACAACACTTTTTACAGGATGAATTATGTGATTTTAAATAAATAAATATCGATTTAATACATTTATTATCCAAAGAAAACATGATCGTTATTTGGGTTAAGCTGTACCTTATGATCAATTACATTGGTTAAAAAAAAAAAGAATTTCTGAAATCAGATGAACGTAGGGAATTTGAAATAAAAATTTCGATTAATATATTTTGTAGTTAACATAAATTAAACAGAATGTGTAATGGGATTAAGGTTGCCTAAAATGTGCGTTCGATTTCCCGGGTAATTACAAAAAATATATATGAAATCGGACTAAATTGATTTAAAAATAAATACCGAATTAATAAATTTTTAAAAGCTCAATATTAAGCTTGTGTATCAAATTTGATATTGTGGTTTTTGAGCAATCGATATTACCGATAATTTAAAACATATATTTTTCAAACCTGGCGACTTTTATGGTTTTTAAATAAAAATAAAAATACATTAATAGGATTTTAAATCATGGTTTGAAAATAAAATATTTAATTGGGATACATTTGATTGTAAAATCGATTTTACAAGAAATGCTTTTCAAAAATCGATATTTTTTTAAAATTTTAAATAAAGATATCTATTAAATAAGTGTCTTAAAACATAGTACTAAAAATGCTGACGTAGAGTTTTTGTATACTTCATTTAAACATTTTCATTAATATATGACTCGATACCTCATTTGGCTAGGGCACGTATCTCCAATGGAAGGTCTGGAATTTTTAAGATACATCAAAATATATGTGAATATAGAGGCAGAATTTTCATTTATGGCAAAGAACACTTAGACCTTAAATTCAGGGGGGGGGGGGGGAATAAATGCACACACTACCACGACCTAGCAGGCAGTGAGAGAAACAAATGTGGTTGCCTACACTGTTGCCACCTACCAGGGAACATCGGAAATGAAGATGGTGGGTGGAGCGACTAAGGCAGGATTTACAACGACCAGTTGTGTCCGTCCGTCAATCACGTGACCAACAGCCAATCGGAGGTGGCCATTAATTCTATCCGTTCGTCCGTCAAAACCTTGGCAAGTTTTAACTTTTGACAGACGAACGGATGAAATTAAAGCCTTATAAACTTGCAGGTTTTATTACTCGTTCATCCCAAGTTCTTTACAAGGCTGTGTAGTGTGTGCAGTGTTTTGTTTTGGCTGTTTTTTGTTTTCATATGTTTGTACATGTAACGTAAAATGAAATTAAGATACATTTTTCCTGAAGATTAATCGATAATTACACTTGGAAACACGAGCTCCTTTTGTGCAACAGTGAAATTAATAAAATCATGCTTTTTATGCTATTTAAATTATTTTTTATATCGATTAATTTCCTATTTGTAAACATTTTCGTTTTTATTAGTTTTCAGCAATGAACTTACGACGGACGTACGAAGTTTGGTTGTAATCGCTCGGGTGGGAGACGGACGAACGTATGACGGACGGACGGATAACGGACGGACGCGATGGACTATTGTAAATCCTGCCTAAGTCGGCATCGGAGGTCCAGTCCACTCTAGCAATCTGCATAGAATACAATATGGCTGCCCGAACATAAACGACAAGTGGGAATACATAATATGGCGGCAGTCGAACTAATAAGGATAAAATGTTGCGAAAAAATGCCAAATTCAAGTTGGGCACAGCACGACCAGAATGACAGAGCAGGAAGAAGCATGAACAGGGGGTCCGTGACCTAGCCAAGAGGGTCCCTGGAAACCCTCACCATACGCCATGCCCCAGCATCCCCTATATCACAATGCTATTGTACATAACATTTAATTTTATTTAAAAATGTGAAGCAAGCTACATAACATCAACTATAATTTGTCCATGTCTTCCAGTAATTATATTTTTAAACATATATAATATTTCATAAAACTGAGGTATGTCTAAAAAAAATTACTGCAAATTTTACTTTACTATTGATAATTATGATTTTCAAAGTAGCAGCATGTTCCCTAGCACACTGTTCGACTATTCACACACACATTTACACTTGTCTTGCAGGTTGTTTGTGATTACTTATTTCGTGATCGAAAAATATCTAAATTAAATGGTGCAATGATCAGGACTTACAAATGGTGCAAGTTCTTGTAGAGCACTGATAGACATGTTGTGATAGTTCTTCTCATCGTCCCGGCGATCTTCAAGAGGTGTAGTCAGCTTTGCAAGCTCAGTTTCAAAGTCAATTACATCTTGCATTTGTTTCCGAGTCGAGTTCTCTTCTCCACCCAATAAGACACCAACCTAAGTAAAAAAAGGATAAAGATACACTAGATTTCCTAAAATAGTAAATTTCTTTTTCATATAAAATTTGAAATTTAGTTCATGTGATTATCATTCGTGGCGGTTTATTACTCACGACGAAACTTCAGATATACTGACAAATTTCAGAAAACTGTGGTTTTGTATTATTTTTACATTTGGAAAGGACTTACAAAAATGCACCTTACCACTTTATATTGTACCAGCTATCGTACAGCATTTACTGCGACCTTAAGGTGCTAAAATCGAGACAAAAGCAACACATCTCAGTAATTAGCAACTATCGTTATATTATCAGAAATATAACTCTTATCAGTATCATGCTGAGTTAAATCCCGATTACTCTTCATTGGTATCATCAGAAGATATATAATTCCCCTACCAGCGAAACTGCACTGGAGTCCCAATCAACAGAATCGCAATTTTTCAAGTTTCCCGATTAACCGAATCCCGATGCAGTGAAAAATAAAGTTTTGTGAAGTTTTGAATTTAGTAGTTTGCAGATGCAAACTGAAGATATTGTTTGAAAAATGCTTGCAAATTAAGTAAAAAAACTTATAATAACTATTCGTTTAAATTTAATTATGTTGGCACATGAACAATAAATTAAACAGGTACACTTTACAGAAAATAATGAAAGACAAACATATGTTAGTACAGTAACTCCTTGTTTAACGGAATAGTTATGTTCCCAGGAAGTTTCTATTATGCAAAATTAATGTTAATTAAATACGTTACCCCAGAATTAACAAAATAATTGGGCATGTTTAGGTTCCTCGATAATGCAGAAATGCCTACATTTCGCATTGTTTTTCAACAATAGAGCATTTTAGAAAAAAATAAAGGAACAATATATAGTATACATTCAAACACAGATGTTCTTTTAACATGTTTGTTGTACTAAACTATTCATATAAAGCACCCATTTTTCCATGTAAGTGAATTTACGTTTAATGGAATTACCCTTGGTTCCATACATTTCGGTTAAATGAGAATCAGTTGAACTTCAAACTCAGGTGCAAGGGCCTCTATGCACTGTCAGAGCAGTGATATATATATATATATATATATATATATATATATATATATATATATATATATATATATATATATATATATATATATATATATATTTTGCTTGCATAATTAATTATCTTTAAAGTCAAAGGCACCTTGCAGAAGTACCTGAAATATAACAACAAAATCGTCTATTACAACATTAAAATATGTACAGCCCGAAAATTAGCATAGGAATAGCCTATATCAGAAGAATATATCAGAAAGGAGGCCGGCATTATTTTTTTCAACACATTTTTATTGTAAGTTATTTTTATTCCATGCATTGAGTGTTTTATATATATACTAGAAATGTAGAACCCGAGCTCCGCGTCACCCGTCGGTAATTTTAGTACTAGCGACAGAGCATTTCGCCCACTTTGAGGTTATGTATCACCTGACAACTTCAGAAATTTATATATATATAACGAAAAAAAAAAGTTTTGGCACAAACTTATATTTACTGAAGTCACCATATCACACTGCTGCATATCGTCTCGGGAGGAGTTTAATTACGTGCTTGCAGGGTTTTTTCCCTGCACATTCTTGGTAGGGAGTAGAATTATGTGGGGGAGGGAATCAGGAACATACGTTTATGAAAAAGAACTGACGAGGTAATCGGCCGGGTATTTATGCTCTGCCAATACGGACAGGAATCGGCCATATCGTAAAATGCATGACCTTAAACTTCGTGTCATCCTAAAGTCGTAAAGTGAAGAAAAATCACAAAACTCGGGAAAAATCGTAAATATTGTGGTAAACTTACATTATTGACCACGGTCACCATATTGAATTTACATGACCTTGGGCCCTAACCCGACCTTAAACACGAAAGAACCTAGAAAAATAAAGAAATTAGTAAAACATACTACGAATCAGGGAAATATTATATTTATGACCATGGCTACAATATCGGATTTTCATCCGAATAACACTTCCCGTGTATAGACCTGAACCAGAAAAAAAACTTAAAAATCAGAAATAAAATTAGTAAATAACCATAAAAATTGTAAGAACAAAATAAAATTTAATAAGCATTTAAATTAAATAGAAATGTTAAAAATATAAACATTTTCTAAAATATCTTATATTCTTAAAGGTTTTTAATGGAGATTGGTAAAGAGTTATAATCTCGTGAAAAAGTCAGAGCGCATCTACTTCCAGTACAGTGACCAGCGGGCAAGTGACTCCAAACTCCTATATTCCAGTGGCTATAAAGTCGACCCCCTCTCTTAAGAAGTGAGACGATGTGAAAGTCTCAGGTATTTAGCTAGTGACATTTTAGCACTTTTTACTGACTTTTAATGATGAAATGCAACAGTTGGCACACCTATTTCGCCAGCCATACGCTGCGAGCATGAAAATTTGCAGACTTCGAATTAATTGTATAATGTTTAATGCTGATAGTTTTCCAACTGGTTAGAACGCAATAATTTTTGTTGGATTTTATTTGGATTGATATTTTATAAATAGTTGAATTTTGATAGTCTCACAGGCGTCGTTTTAAGAATATTGCTCTTTGTGTGATGTTTGATGGCGTTGCGGGCAGAGAGAAAGAGAGAGAGAGAGAGAGAGAAAGTATGTTTCGAGCTGCCGCGGTATGAACAGCTGATTCTATCACACAGCAATTTTGCCGGACATTGCTCACCACTACAATATGACGGTTGGTGGAAGCCCGATGGGCAACTAGTTTTACGTGTTCCCAACGCCCTTGTTTATGGGCTGTGCAGTTGGTGGCACCGTTTATATCGGTTTTGGCTTAATGGAAATGATTTTGTGGAGATACATTAATGTTACGTCTCCACGTAAATGAAATTATCTCCTTCTACGTCTTTTGTTCCGAGCTGCCGGGAACATCGCTAGAGTGGAAGCTGATCCGACGTCGTTTCACCACAGCAGGACACCAGCACGCCAGCAGGACACCGCGGCCGACCCCGTTCGAACGGTTACACCTCCGTCGCCGTATGAGTTGCAAAGGCTGAAAACTTAGTCCTTCAGGGACACGTTCTCCAGCACCGATCACACAGGTACGGTGACATCGTCGCATTTTACGTGCCATTATTGCGGGCACGTTTTCGTGGTGATTTTTGTGCCAAGACATTCTTGAAATTTTTCAGCCATCCAACAACGTATGTTCTAAGTGCTTTGCCTTGCTGGCCGATGCATTGTACGCATTTATAGATGGATATGTAATGGGGACTGTTACTGATTACCAGATGTACTGTAACGAATCAACTAATAAATTCATTTAAACGAAAATAATATTTCTTTAGTTTGTAGTTACTGCTTTCACAATAACTTAAATCAACTAATAAATTCATTTAAACGAAAATAATATTTCTTTAGTTTGTAGTTACTGCTTTCACAATAACTTGGGAACAGCTTACACTCAATTCTGTTGCACCGAAACAACCAGTCTATATGAAGTCTGGGGGTAAAGATCTATTGTAAAATATTTTGACGAGTGAGGCTGACTTTTCCCTCCCCCTCCACCTCACATCAAAAGGGTTGGTTTTAGACATGTGGTTTCAAATAAATACGATTTGCTTCATGTTACTCACGGCCATCCCCCTCACCCACTATTTATCTGTTATAACACGACCCATATCGCTACCACTAGACTGAGCTCGTGTTTTAATGATGTCACGTTGCTCGCTCGTGATTGACTGTTATTCATGTGACATCTCCACCTCTTCAGTTACTGTGGCAAACTCGTGCCACATTAAAGTTCTTTGTATTATGAGAGAAGTGTTATATATCTCGCTACCTCCCTTTCGGTTTGTTTTATAGCATTCAATCGGATAAGTTATTGATATGTTCGACTACTCCATCATGGTTAGTCTGATCTTATCGGACTTGCTCATGTTTACACATAGCCTACATTTTCTCAACAAAGTAAAAAAAAAGATCTCTTAATTCAAGTACCTGTTCGGAGCAGTGAGCAATTGAAGTGTAGAGATCAAGATAAAGCATTCGTTTATTGGTGTGCCTCCGACCAGTATTCCGACTTTGTATTTGGTGTTACCATTGTTAATTTAAGTTGGATTGTCTACATCGTCGGCGATGGCATTCGAAAACCATTAGTGTTGGACACTCGATACTTGGAATTAACGAAGCCAGCTCGGACGATACAGAGTCTGAGCTCTTCTTCTTTGCTTTGGATCCACCATTATATAGATCATTCAATCTTTTTATCAATATTTCAACCGCTCGAACTATCTTTCGACCAATATTCCAATCTCTGGATCAATCTTTCAATCATTATTTCAATTATTCAATCCATCTTCAATCCATAAACAATGTGCCAGTTGGTCGACTGCCCTCCATCCATGTGTATAGAAAAGCCATTTATTCGCTATCTCCAAAATTTTACTTATATACTTATTTCTATATAGTCCTCTCTCAGTGCATTTATACTTTACGTCTTCAATATTATATTATATTTGCGAAATTTTTTGAGATAATGATGTTTTTCTTAAGTCGTAATTAATATCCATGACCAGAGAGCGATTTTTACACTTGATGAGCAAAGGCAAAGAAACTTGCTAGAGCAACAATGGCTGTGTAAGAGTTTGTGTGATTACTGTGAAATGGGGCCTACTGGTGCAAGGTTGTTGGGATATATGTAACTTTTTTCGGTGTACACAAGTACTGCATCCAGATAATGTAAATAAATTAGCTATGTGTTGTTTAGAGGACGAGAATCAAATACGGAGGCATTATACCTGCATTACCTTATGGCTTCGGAGATAACAATATTTTAATGAAACAAATGTGTAATTTCTGAATGTAAGAATATATTGGAATGTTATAGGCAGCAATTGCATATTCATATTTTAGAAGTTTAGTTGTAAACATCGATTTGCAAGAGCTCTCTCTCTCTCCTTGTACTGAAGATTATTCATGCGTTCGAAGGCTTAGGACTGACTGCAATGAATATGGAACCAAGTCAAGTCCGTTTTTCGTCAGATTGTAAATGCTGCCGATTCCGCGATAAGGTATATGCCTTCGGCAATACAGGCTGTCGACATTATAAGAGTGAATGTTTGAAGATCACATCTCGTGTGGTATTGAGCTGTGTAAAATGGTCTAGGTAGTTAGCTTGAAGTTATAACTTGAATAAACTCACCAAGGTCTGTAGGTATAGTGTTCCTACTCCTACTAGGAAACACAATGTTTTGGCATCAATGCCTCCTGCTAATACATTGTATACTACATTCACAGAAACTGTGGGGACTACAGACCATAAAAGCGACGAACAACATTTGATATAATCGTTTCGTGCTAAATATACATTTACTAATCTAGCAGATGAAATTTACGAGGTTAAAAATTTTGCACCATCATTAGCTGTGAAGACGTCGCCAACGACATCCCAATGGGAAAGGAAACTCAGTGACGACTATTCTGTTAAAGCAGTGGCGAATGACGATGTTGAAGACAGTGTTGATGATGGAGGCGAAGAAAATGGTGGTGATTTTCCTTACGTTTTCACTCATCTCTGCAACGAATTTCCTCTGCAGATGTTTTCAGAAATCAGGTGATTAAAACACTGGTAACATAATTCCTAAAAACTCCAAAGAATTTGACTGTAGACTCAGACTTTTGATTGGTTTGCAACAAGGTGAAGATATATCGCACATTATGGAGACATCTTCAGTCATCAGTGATCATGAATTATATCAAATAATACCATTAAAAACATCCTAGATTATCATGCAAAGGTCGAGTTATGAAATGAGTAAAGCAATTAATTAACAAATATACATACATGCATTAGTAAATTTAAAAATTTTTATACAATATTTACAGTTTTTCAGCATGACTTATTAATTCTGTGGTATACACAGTCGATTGCAAGATATTGTTTTAGGTAAAAGTAAATCCGTTAGCAAATACTCAATGACGAATATGCTTTAGGACGAATCATTATGTGTATATAGCCAATTAAATGAGACTGGATTATTTCATATTGAGGTTGCTTGTTGAGGTTTCTCTCCGAGGCTTCTTTTTGTGACTTCTTTCTAATATTTCATTAGGATGCTTCATTTAAATGTTTCAATTAGATGTTACTTTTTTTTAGGTTTTTCGAGTTTTGGCTTTGAAGTTTAATTTTAAGGTTTCTTTTTGAGGTTTATTTTTTAAGTTTTATTTTGAGGTTTTATTTTGGGTTGGTTTTAGGGATTTAATTTGGCGTTTTATTTTGTGGTATCATTTTGGGGTATCTTTAATAGGTTTCGTTTTGTGGATTCATTTTAAGGTGTGTTTATGAAGTCAGTTGGTTTGATCGGGTTGTATGGTCTGGTTGGTCTTGATGGTCGATATTGTGGGAGGTCTTAGTGGTTGGTGTTGATGGTCAGTTAGACTGTTATGTTTATAAGGGGTTTTGTTTGGCCATCTAGTACGGTTGTTTGGTAAAACCAGATTTTAGATCAGTCTGTATGGCTGGTTTGTATTACAGGTTGGTGATTATGGTCGCATGGTGTGGTCGGTGAAACGCTGATCAAAAGATTGAAACATCGAATGATCGATGGAATGGTGGATTCATGGCAAAGAAGAACAGCATGTAAGATAATAATGTCTATCACCCGAGATAGATGCATTCATTCCAAGTTTCAAATGCCTAACCCAATGGTTTACGAGAGATATCACCGACAATGTAGGCAGTCCCTCTGGAGCCAGTGATGGTACCACTAAAAAGAAAGGTCGGGGTGCTTTTCGCAGCCACACCATTAAACGAATATTTCATCTTGATCTGTACACTCTAGCTTGCTCGTCTGAACAGGTACTTGAAATTCGAGCAGATAATTTTTACTTTGGTGGGGAAACATATGTGTATTCACGAGACCGTCCGATAATTTCACACAAACTGTGAAGGAAGAGCCTAACATAGAAAATAACTTACCAGGTTTAATGCTGAAAACATTACGAAAGAAATTTATGTGCACCTCTCTCATCAGATGAAGAACCATGGAGGTGCGCGACATTGACCACATTAAGTATCTGCAGAGGTGACAATGTCATGTGACTAACAGCCAATCACGAGCGAACACTGTGACATAATTAAATCAATAGCCAGTATACTGGTAGTGGTGGGGGTAAAGATATAGCGTATAAATGCCCAGAGAGGGAAAGGAGTATGAGCATAACATAAAGCCAACGATTCGTTGGAGGGGGTAGTTGGGTGGGGGTCGACTAAAACAGTCAATGGAATATAGTGGTGGGGGTCAGTCATCTCCGGTTTATTATTCTGAACATGATTTTCCTCTGTCATATTTATGAGCATCTAACTGTTTACCTCCTACGTGTAAGTCTTTAAAGAATAATTAGAAATTTTCCAAGAGATTCCAAAATTTTATAATTTTTTTATCTTTAATTGTGTTAAAATTTTTACAATCTTGTTAATTCTTTATTTCATTTTTTAGCATATTTTACATTTTTTTATTTTTTGTTATTCTTTCGATTTTTCTGGTCCACGACCATTTGGGACCAGGGTCAAGCTTATTTAAATCAAAGATGGCAGCCCCAGTCGATGATATAATTTTTCTCCACTTTTTACTTTATTTTTACTAGCGTTAGTGACGTTTCTTAATTTTTCAAGTTCAAGATCTCTTCGTGGTCAAAGTTATATTAATTAAAGATTGTGGCCGTGTTCAATAATGGAAGATTTCCTGACTTTTTACGATTTTTCCCCCAACTTTTGCGATTTTCCTTGTTTTTCCGGTTCTAGGGTCATCCCAGGTCACTGTTATTAAATTTCAATCTGGCCGACCCCTGACTGGTATGACAGCACATGAAAACCACGCCGATTAGCACCTCAGTTCATCTTCATGAACGCATTTTCTGGCTCCCCCAAATAATTCGACTCAATATATTATCTACGTTTGCTGAAGAAAGAGTGAAATACATAGGGAAATTCCCAACTCTGTATATTAGTGACGCTAAACAATCGTATATTTGCAGTCTTATATGCGATATAATTTCCATAAAGTGTATAGGTTGAAAACTTTCATTGCACCCCGTCGTTTTCTACAGCACTATTTGCAGTCATGATGGAAAAGGACCTTTGAGTTGACCAACTACTCACTTTCGTGAAGTAACAGCAGTGCTTGTTGATCGGAGTGTTGCCATAATGTAGCTTTGTCGCCTATGAAACACGTTATTTCCTTGCTGGTATGGAGTACTGAGACTGACGTGCTTCAATACACTATTACATTACAGTGGCTTTAATTAAATAACTTTCATGTGTATATATCGAGGTGCCTTCTAACTTTGACTCTTGGGCAAAATATAATATACCAAAATAGTTGGCAATGAAAAATTAATAATAGTGTTTCCATTTTACTTTGAATTTTTCAATGCACGTCGAACCGGAGATTAATGATTTATTTATACTAGAACATTTTTAAATTTACTCCTTTCGGGTACAATAAAAGTCTATTCAATTGATTTAAACGTTGTCAAGTCAAAAAGTACAATTTTCAGTTTATGTACTGAAGTCATTATCATAGTCAATTCACTAAATTACCGAAAATTATTCAGGAGTTCAGTGTCGTATAAATGAAGCTAAGCATCTCCAACTAGATTATTTTACAGATATTCAGAATGATCCACGAGCAGTTACCGCCATACAGAAGACTTATTCCTTAGGTCAATCGGAACAAAATACGTCATAAATACGGATCCTATTATCAATATTTATACAGTAATTCAATAAATATGAAAGTTGAAGAAAAAGCCCTCTCACAAGAAAAAAATTAAATGTTATTACGTTTTACTGTTTACAGTTGCGCAGCAAACACCGTATCATTTCTTTAGACAATGTACCCGCGCGGCATTATAACACAGTAAAATCACACAATCAAAGGCTACAACCGCAATAAATGTACCGGAATGAGTCGTTTTCACGCAATACACAGTGAAACCGACAGTCTCACTTCACAGTGGTCAAGGTCACGCGCTGTTAACTGCAATAATCAACATTCAGCCATATGTAACCAGCTGTCCATTGCCATTCGTTTGCAATTTCTCGAATTACTCTGTAAATATTGCAAATAGGACCGCATTTACGACATAATTTGGTACAAATGACGCAAGGAATAAGCGTTGCAAGCGTTGGTAACTCCTCGTGAAAGACACTGTAGATTTTTCCTTTAATTTTATTAATTAACAATTTTAACTTTCTTGTTTTATTTCAATTTTTAGTTTTATTTTCTTATAGAAATATTTAAGAGAACCAAACATTAGTTCTTCAATAGCCAAGAAACTATGCACATGCTTTATAAAACATATTTTTCTGTTTCAAAATTTTTGGAAATCAAGAATATTAATGATTTATCACGCGTAATATAAGTTTGAGTTGATTAAACCCCTTTTTTGGATTCCATGCGGCGTCGCTCCTGGATTTTCCCACACGGGAATCGTGCCAGACGATGCCGCTGGTCGTCGGGTTCTCTTGGAGATGTTCTATTTTCCCCGCCCTTGCATTTCGGTGCTTCTACGTACATCGTTTCACCCTCATCGGCTCTCAATATCTCGTCGATATGTCCACCCAAACCATCTCCTCGCTGTTAAAAGAAATTCCCTTCATTTTACGGAAAAGTGCTGGTAAAAATTTATCCAGAGGTGTCCGTAAACTCTCCATAAAATTACGGACACATTGATTTTCAAGAAACGGACTTTCCGTGAAATTCACGGAACTTCTCATTTAATTCCCTAGGTAGTTTTCTGTACTTTCCATTTAAATAATTTTCAATTTTAATTCTAATTTAATTTTTATGATGTGGGTGTTCTACTGTGTATAGAAAAAATTTAAAAAAGTTAAAAATGTTTATACTTCAGCAAGAGTTGAACCCAAGTAAAAATTTACAAGTTCACGTCCCTAACCATTTACCTACAATGCTCACAAGGTGAATTTGGTTAAAGTTGAAATTACTATATTAGTCGTATAAGCAACTTTTTAAATTTCTGTTAAAGTTAGTGGATTTTAAGTGTTGCTAAGTGTTACATTTGCCAATTGCTACTTTTTAATTTTTGAAAGAACACGTCTTGGTGACATGGATAACCTTAACTGCCGCAGAAACGATAATTTTGTGGTTACAGTGGCGAAAAAAGTTTCTTGTAGATTCGGTTTTGTTCGTGCCCGAAACTCGAAGTTATAGGAAATCCTGAGATTTTCCATAGTTTGTATTTACGCACCTAACACCGTTTTTCGTCATTACGGATTGCGTTTCCGTATATTTACCATGCATTTTCGTAAACATTTCCGTTGTTTCCCGGAGAATTTTAACAGTGCACCTTTTTTGAATTGACGTATTCTTCTTTGAAATACAATATTTGGTTTGCGCAAATCCAAATACTTTCTTTCCTGCTAACAAGTATTCTGTTCTCTCCAACCAACCAACGGTTCTCTGGCTGTACCAAATTGCATTCCAAAACATTAAAAAAAATCTCTACTATATAATTTTGTTATAATTCTTTGTAGAATATGATCCATAAATTATTATAAGATTAAATTTTCTGTTTCTTACATATAGGCGAATGCGATCTTTGTATAATAATAACAGCGGAAGAACTGAGGCATATTAATTTAATTTAGGTGATATAATTCGACTGTTTTGGACAGTCCATTATGTAAAAGATTCGATCATTGTTGAGCAAAAACCAGGAATGCTAATTACCCAAGTATACGAGATAAAACAAACTTTTTTTTAATTTGCAAAAGTGCAATGTCATCCTCGTGCACAACTCTTACAGCAAATCTTTTTTCTGAAGTGTATTATATTTCCTGAATAAATTTAAAAAAAAGTTTTATGCACTACCAACTAGAACGCCATTGTCCTTGCCCTCCAATTATATTTATACAGTGACAATAATACACTGTGTTGATTTTCGTATTAATAGAAAACTATCAAAAAAAGTATGAACCTAGTAAAACTAGCTTTATGTGAGTTTCAGAGTGTCAATAACAGCCCAGAGCAAAAATAAAATAATAAACCATGTACTGTATATAAAAATCCTGAGTCCACTAAAACCATCCATCAGAGCCAGAAGTAACATAACTATGTTTTATTCATTTGATACTCCTTCTAAAACACTTGCTGCTGCTCACCGTCCATTAGTCTCGACATTCTGTTTTCAGTCAATACATTTTAATATCAAAATTCTGATCTCTCATTCATGAACAACTAGTATAGGAACTGAAATCCGCTCCTGATGGTTGCTGCAACGTTACTTCAATCCCAGTTTGGGGAAAATGCATGTGGGTCGCAATTTTAATTCACACACAGCCGAAACTAGATTAGTTTTAATTTATTCTTGTATTATAAAAATTTATAAAAAATATTTAATTTAAAAATATGCGTGATTCCTGTGCAATCAAATCTGTCATCAGATGAAGAATACAAGGGAATTTTGAGGCGACAATCGAATTTAAACTATTTCTTAAAGCGATATCTTCTCATTGTCCCATGTATATATAAATAGTAATCCAATTACGCACTAATAGCATCACTACCTTCTTATGCAGGACCATACAACTTTTTTTTCTTATCTCCACAACCTATCTGTAAACAATTGTTCCCATGAATCGGTACTTTCGTATAACACAATTTCTATTATAAATTAAAAGAAATATTTTAAGTATTTACTAGACATGTTATACTGATATGTAGCTGTTTTTGGAGCAAATAACATTTTTGCAATTCCATTATAGATTTTTTACACCACAACCGGTTGTGTATTAGTAGTAGGCGTATGGCGAAGGTAAAGCAGGAGGACGGGGGAGTGAATCGGTGACTCTGACCTTGGATGACGAAATGACAAGGTCACGCAGGGGCCATTAAGGAAACCGGACTTTCCGCTCTGTCATTCCGGTAACGCGACTGCATCTTGGATTCCACCATGTTGCTAGTCAGTACACCGCCATATTTGTAGCCAGTATGCCACCATATTGGAATGCCACATTAGTAACCAGTATGCATTTTTTTCATGATATTGCATTCCGAGGGTTTTCTCCGAGTGCTCCAACTTCTTTTCTCTTCTGCATTCTTTATTTTATGTCTTCTCTTCCTTTCCTTCTCTCTTCTTCTTTACTTTCTCTTCCTCTCCGAGGGTTTTCTCCGAGTGCTCCCATTTTTTCTTTTGCATTCTTTCTTTTCTTTCTTCTCTTCCCTTCCTTCTCTCTTATTCTTTCCTTTCTCTCCAATTCGCTAATCATTTGTTTATATCGGCTGTTACTGCAGGCCGCCATCTTAGTTACTGGAGACTGGCATCTTTTTTACTGGCAGACGCCATATTTGTTTACATTTACATGCAGGCCACTGTCTTGGTTTTTCGTTTGTAGTTTGTTTCCCACATTAGTTAAGACATTGGCTACTAGGAGTGCCGCCATATTGGTTGTGGCTTTAGCCATTAGGAGCACTGGTGTCACTCTCATTCGATTAGTCGATCGACAGCCATATTGGTTCTGGAATTAACTGCTATGGGAGCTGTTCTTTAAGAATTCAAAATACCATCTAGAAAAGTGCAGGATCGTACTGCCAGACCTTAAGTTGCCTGACTTATGCCTTAGACCATTCGGCTAATGTGACATGTGCTGGGAAAAGAGTTTATAAGTAGTATATAGCTTTCAGACTAATAAATCATTAAAGACATTACATTTTTATTTGTTATGTAATTTTGAATGTCTTGATCTACATATCAGTAGTATTTTTAATTTATATACAAAACAATAATTTTAAGTATATATTTTTATTATATGAATTTTTATTTCATATATAATTTTTAAGTAATTTATTAACATATAAATAATTTTTAAGTATTCATTTTTATTATATTATTTTTTACTATATATTTTTTATTATTTTGGTTTAACTTACATATATATTATTTAAAGATTTAACTTACATGATTTTTAAGTATTTTATTTTTATTTTCAGTATTTTTTAAGTATTTATTTTTATTATGTTAATTTTAATTATGTTTTTTCTATTTTAGTTTAACATATTTATAACTTAAGATTTAAATTATATACTTTTTAAAGTATTTTATTTTTATTTTAAATATTTTTTTAAGTATTTATTTTTGTTATATCAATTTAATTTATATTTTTGATTATTTTGGTTAAACTTGCATATAAATTATTTAAGATTAAACTTATTTAATTTTTAAGTATTTTATTATTTTTATTTTAAGTATTTTTAATTTTTTATTATATTTCTTATATAACTTTTTATTTATATTTTTTTATGTACATACATAACTTAGATTTAACTTGTACACTTTTTAAATTTTTTATTTTTTAATTTAGTTATATATAAATATACTTTTTTATTAAACTTAAAAGTGTATTGAGTGACGAGTGCACAGATTCGTATTTGTCAGGCAGATAAGAATATGTCATGAGCATATATGATTACATATCTATGAAAAGCATCATATTGGATTTTTATAACCATATATAAAAACTGTTTTAGTTAATATACACCAAGTGTTTTATATTATGAATGTTGATTATTCACACTTTTTCAATTTTTATTTACATATAATAACTTTTTTTTTTTAATATCCCAGACTCAAGTATGTAGGGACATCTAAGTTGAACTTAGAAAAAAAAAATTTCATACTGCTATCTAATGTAATGTGTGTAAATTGTTTCCAACACACCATCCCATAAACAGTTAAGTATCCACTTCACCTAGCCTAATGTCACCTTACCTTATTTCACCTAACCTAACCTAACCCAACCCAAACATCTTGTAAGAACTCTGAATATATATATTTTATTTCTCTGGATATTCACTTAACCTAACCGTCATACTTTAGTTATATCCAGACCCCTCTTTACCAACCCTTCTTCACCAATCCTTCTTCCAGCCTTACTCAACAGCCATATCAAATTGTACTGAGTACCAAAACAGACATAGTACCTTACGCCATTACATTAGCTTGCCTCATTCATGCTATTAAAAATGCAGGTCATGTCCACCACCATACCTGACTTACTAATCAATAATAAAAAAGTCAACTATATTGACTATCATTCCAAACCATCTAACTTTGCAAGTTACACAACTAAACCATTCTCCTCACACCATGTAATCTATACTTTTTTATACTGCCATATACATATTATGCTATTCAATAGATGGATCAACACATTTTTTGCAGAATATCTCCTCCACTAACCGGGACCCAGACTAAATTTTCTCATACCTCAAACTAGAAATCAAGAATACCTCAGTCCACAGTTTAGATATCATGAAAAAAATATAGCTAGGTTTAAATTCACCACGCCCCCTTCATTTTATCCATGTACCAGCTGACCTTGTAAATGTCATGAGCAAGTATGTACCTGCACGGTAACTGGAGTCTGTACGTGCTTCCTGCCTGTTTTCACACCTGGACATGTCAGATAGCCTAAGTCAGGACATAGCAGGTCTGTACCTGCACAGCATCTGATAAATAAAGAGAATGATTCAGCAGTCTTCACAAGAAAAAACAAGCCTGCGACTAAATTGAACATTGGGTCGGCATGATTGAAGGTGTTTTTTTTAATGTATTTTAACCATCATGTAGGACTTTGCAAATACTAAAACCAGACCAACACATAAATAATAATATATTAATTTTCACGTAATTTTTGTGTGCTAATATAGAAAAAACCCCCATCAAACAACAAACCAGTTAGTTATACCAGCCATCCATACTAATAACTGTTCATACGAATCCTACAAGGTAACATACCCCCAGCATCTAACGGTACTGAAACAGATATATAATAACTTATGGTAGGGGTAAAAAAAATTTCAGAATTTTTTAATTCATTATTCAGAAATAACATAAAAACATTTAAGTATTTTATTTGAATGTAGAAGCTTTGATATACACGCTGACCTTACTCGTATAAGACTCTGTAAATATTTTTAATTTTAAAAATATAATTTTTTTTTTTTTTTTTTTTAATATTATGAAAAGGTGTACCTTAGGAATAAAACACACAATTTTTTTTACACAAATTTCTTGCACGCATAATGAAAAAATACATAACCAGCAAAAACTTACAACATTCTTCAATAGATATGCAACTTTGTTGTAGGTGACAGTCTTTTATGCATTTTGTTATTCGCACTTGTGTTGTCCTTGTGCGAAAATATTGTGACATTTAAAACACCATCACACTGTGGAGGACAGGTAATATACATAACTACACTTTTGAGGACATGTACCGAAATCACAAGAGACCTACTTGCAGGAAACTTGGTACCAGAGTACTGATGAGAAATGCACTTTACCTTTACAGGTCTTTGCATGTCTAAGTAAATTGCTGCTATGGCTGAACTGCATAATGCACCTCTCACGCAAATATGAGATACTACAGGGATTCGTGGCACAATTTAAATACTCATGTCGCCGAGTTAGCGATGATGCAGGTCGTGGCTCCTTGTTAGTTAAGGCCAAAGACAGGTCTTTGTATAGACTGTATAGCGAGAGAAAGCTTCAAATCGAACTCAGCTTCCCCTGATACTAATGGTACTATATATTAAATTCTTTCATCACTCAGAAAAACATCATCCGATATTTTCTAAGTTCGATAGAGAAAAATAATACCGTCTTAATAAGTTTGGGTCTCGAACTCGGGGGTGTTTCACCATGCCCAACAGTTACAGATTTATATCAGGTACACTTGGATATTACAATTTTGAAATAATTAATGTACGAACATTACTAAAAATGCTTTCTAAACTCAGGTCGCTAGTCGAATTGTAATCATCATATCTTACCATGATTTCTATATCTGTTACCTAAAACTTATAATTCCTGTTTATTATACATTCCTAAAGCAGTCTCCGAAACACTGAGCAAAATTACGAAATTTTAAGTCCAAAAGAGAAAAATTATTTTTTTAAATATATTCAGGGTCTCGAACACAGATCCCTAGGCCATGCCTAGCTGCTAGCTATTGTTTAGGCATTTATAACGAGTGTACGCAATCAGCCAGAAGGTTCCACAAGAATCTCACTAATAAGTTTCACAAACTCATGACATTCATCTATTTGCATCCCTATTATCTCAATCTATTTCCTATATCCAATGCCTAAAACTTCAGTTTCGCCTTTAATATATAAATACCTATAATATTCACCGAACAATGGGTAAAAATGGCGATTTCTTTCTAAGTCCAAAAAAATAATAATTTAAAAAAATGTTTTCCGGAATTAAAATCTGGGAGTTACTCTGTACCTCGCCTTTGGTGACTGCTTAAATCCTTATATATATCACACACTCAAATACTGCGAAAAATTAAAATATTTTTTCTAAGTCCGATACAAAGTTGATATATTTTATAATTTCAGAACTCCAACCCACAGTCCCACAACATGCCTAAACAATAGATATTGCATAAACTTTTATATCATGTACATTTAAGCATGTAAACAGACAGAAAATCACATACAAAATTCGTTAAAATTGATCCCAAACTTGGGCTGGTATTCGAACTGTTGAACAATTTATATCACTATAAGATCTCTATTCTTCGTCCAATACATGTTTAATATCTTGCATTATAAGTTACATAAATCATACAATTATTGAGAATTTTATTCCAGTGATTATGTAATAAAGTATCAGTTAGGTTACACTGGAAAGTCTTTCTCAATTATTATCATACTAATATAATTTTTCCTGAAAACATATTTTTTAAGAAATTACGTACAGGCCTGAGGCCTTAATAATTCCATGTCGGCCGTCGTTAAGCCTTAGTGTGTATGAACAATCCATAGCATCGAGCTGTGAGACCACAGCGATCGAAAAATGTCATGCTATGAGATCATAGCTGTTATGTCTCTTCCAGACACCCGGCCACTGTGCATGAGAGCCCCGACACATGGCATCTCGTTTCGCTGACCCAGCTGGTTTCTATCGTGCTATCAGTGCGAGGGAGAGGTGTAGTATACGTGACAGCTAGAGGTGACATCATGGTTTATATTGAGGAATTACGCAATTTTGTGTGCTGCCTCCCCCCTCACATGATTGGTCTGAAAACATTGTCTAATTTTCTAAGCTTTGTTTGCACTAGGTGGGGGGAAGATCCTGGAATAGTAACTTTAGCAGGGTTTCTGCACTCATAATATTTGCAAATGGGTAAGATTTACTTGTAAAATAATAAAAAAAGTATGTGCTTTACACTTTCAAACCATAACATTCAATGTAAAATTTACATCCCTCCCCCTCATAAGATACAGATACCCACCTCTCCCGAATCTTTCAGTTCCATTTGGGATTAACCATTAATAATTAGAAAAATATTTATGAAGAGATTGGACAGCTCTTAAAATGTTATGCCGAGTAAATTCGTTCATGTTTGATGTGTTGGAGAATACTCATGATTGGTGCTAGAGAAGACAGTATAATGTGTAAGTTAGCGATGCTTAGAAAGCAGATTACGGTGAAGTGAGGTGAGAATGGTGTAGCATCAGAATGCAAGGACAGGGAGACGAGAAAACCAGCTGACCAGTGGCTTCATCTGGCACAATTCCCACATGTGAAAATCAGGCAGCAATCCCGACGGTAATCGAAGCTGGTTCGCCTAAATGGAAGGCAAGTAGTTTGACTAATGTATTACTGTAGCCTTGTTTTACGCGTAGAGGCTGATCGAGATACCATCAAATCACATATAGATACGTTGATATCTGTATATTTACAAACATTCATGACTATCTATAAGTGGATCTGTGGCATTGATCACTATGGAACCCCAAATGCTGTTGGTCCACACCAAACATTACACAAACTGTTCTATTTTACATTCGTAATTAGTTGGATGTAAATTAGCAGAATAATGAATCAAATATTAAGTATCCTTTTATGTGAAATGTGATATACAGTATGCTGGGGTGTTCAGTTAACTAATTTTAGAATGGTATTTTTATTGATGGAAATCATTGTTGTTATAAGTATCCTAGTAATATCAGGAAAAACTAGCAAAATAGATTTGTTTTTTTTTTTCAAGAAAAATAATTGTTCGTGTTAGCCTGGTTCAAGCCACATTCGAGCACAGAACTGCAGAGCATGCAGAAGTGGAACTACATGGTGTGAATTGGCTTCGACAGGACAGAGAGACAGCTCATTTCGACAGAAATGTGCTGGACACCTGGACATCATGCGTACACATCCATGGACTGACAGATGTGGGCCTGTTCCGTAGCTGCCACCCTCACCAAATCATACGCTCCTCGACTATTTTGTTTGTGGTGCTAGAATAAATGATGTGCGGGACTCCAGTAATATCTGAGGAAGATCTTACCGCACGAGTAAATGCCACAGCTGAAATATACAGCCGTACTCAGCACACAACTATAGCATATTCATGGCTAAGTAAAGACTTATAATTCTGTATAATTTTAAATAATACGCTGTCAAAAATAATGGGAAAAACTGGACAAGAGTTAGGTAATATTCACAAACTTGTGGGGGAAACACAGTTTCCCTTACAATTAAGTAAAATTACCACACTCTGGAACGAAATGTATGTACATTGTAGTGGAAAGTCCCATACATGGATGGGAAAATTACTTTATGACACATGCTACTCTTCTGCATTCTCAACAGCTAAGTAGGGCATCCCCATCATATAATTAGCATTTACTCTACTCCTGTGCTGTTCTCTCAGAAGACCATTATGATAGGAATTGGGGTCAAATATGGTTTTATCGAAAGTTAATTGGTACTACTGGAAAAATGGATATATTGGACAATCCTGAAATTATGTTTTAATTCATAATTAAGAAATAAATATACATTGGTCTTAATATTTGAATATTTATTTTTAAAATGATAATATTTTTAAATATTTATGATTATTTTATTGTTAAAATTACAGATTATTCCACAGACAGACATATAAACATGGCAGTGATTAACCAGACATACATACATCCCCACTGATTATCAGACATACATACATCCCCATTTATTAACCCACATCCCTGTGACAGTTGATAGTGATATCAGTTACAACAGGGAACTTAATAGGAGCATGTCACCCTTGTGGTGATATGCAGGTGTAATTGAACAGTTGATTTAAGATCCAACATGCAGGCAAAATACCAGTATTTGGGCATAAATTCTTCAACTAGACAGATGTAACTATACAAAAATGAGTACTATTTTCTTCTATAACAGCAACCATCAGCTGTCACAGTACTTTGCAAATGGTGGTTGAGGAGTTAGTTTACAAGTTATCCTTGAGTCATTGAGTAACATGTCCTTTTTCTGAAAACAAACAGTTCAATTACTACCACAACACACCACAGGGGTGTATTGTCCTTACAATTCACCTTATAGGTGAATACATTTTGCTGTAAGTGGTCACAGTGTGTAAGTGGATAAGTATTTTTATGTATGTGTGATTACACCTTGATAGGGTAATGCATGTGTAGAAGTAATTCACAGAACATGTATAATAATTCCAGAAAAATACCATACTCATGTATTGATTCTATTTTATAAAAAAGCTAGGACATAACCAAGGAAAGTTGTATTCATCGATGTGCAGTGTGAGTATCACTGTCCTTCCCTGTGCAAGCTCACAAAACTTTACGACCAACACCGACACATCGGCGACAGGTCAGAACCTGTCTGGACAGGCATGTGGAGAAATGCACAGCTGCTATGCAAATGGCGTGCTTCTTCCTTGGATGGTGAATCAGCAAGTTACAACTAGACACAAAGTCACCCAAAATGTAAGAGAATTTTAATTTTTGTGTGGTGGCACACATGTTCATCGTCCGTATTATATATAAGTGCGAACAATCATTGAGCACATTTAGTCGTCGCCTACAGATCTGACCGTCACCATGAATCCATTCTGTCCTACAAACAGATATTCAAATGCCAAGCCTGACTATGGCAGTATTGCATACAGTTTCATCACAGAGATGGTTATCTGCACACCTACACTGAGACCTGCGATAGTATCAGCATGCAACATTGGCATTTTGCGCATTATCCAGTCCCCTACAAAACAACGCAGTTTCAATTGGACTGTCTAGGACGATCGGCCTGCATCATGTTCCATATGGCAATGCAGACACAGCTGCACCACCAGCCAAATCATCACCTTGGCCCATCTGCCTGCTGCCATCCACGCACCAGACTGTGCTGTGGAACTGTCCCAGGTGGACCACGAACCTCCACAGCATCTTGGACAAAAGAAGAATAATACTGTCAGTCAGAGGACCAGAAGTTTGCTGAGTACAGCATCGGCACTAGCCACTCATGACAGTATCCGCCACAGATCTCTCTGCCTCCATCTCAGGAAACTAACCTACACCTACCCGTCAGTGCCGCCCAACAGTGCACATTATTAGAGCTGTGGATGCAGTACCTGCTGTGGTGGTCGTCCCACCATTGGCAAGGCAAATTTCATGGAACTAATTGTTACAGAGGAGCAAGATCTGCTGGGCTCCTATGATGAGGTGGATGGTCAACTGGCAACCGATGGACATAGTAATGATCCACAGACTGGTGCAGCCTTTCGCAAGAAGCTAATGCTTACAATTATACAAGAACTACTTAGCCTTATATGTGACAGTCTTCTAAGGTAGAGAACTACAAGAACAATTTCTTAAATTATAAATGACTTTTGTATTGACTGTGCACTAAATAAATAGTGTATTTTAATGTATTTGAGTATGTTCTTTATTTCTTCCTTTTATTATTACTTTCCAATAAAATTAATTTTATTTTGTTGTAAATTATTTCTTTATGGTAAAAAATCATATAAATGATATATTTGTTTAATTACTTTAATTTTGTCTGTAAGTGAAATATCAATTATATGTTCTAGGGTTGCTCCCCCGGATTTCCGGGCAGGACGAAGTAGCAGGTTTTCTTGGTGATGTCATAGCTTTTTTAAAAAAAAGGTATTTTATAAGTGTTATCAAAGTATGGTCTTTTTCTGAAGTAAATTATTGATGTTCTGAGAATTGCTACTACAGATGCATTACCCTATCAATGTATAGTCTCACACGCATAAAAATACTATTCCAGTTACATACTGTGACCACTGACAGCAAAATTTATTCACGTATAAGGTGAATTGTAGGGACAATACACCCCTATGGTGTGTTTTGGATGTAATTTAATTATTTGTTATCAGAAAAGGCACCTATTACTCAATGACTCAATGAGAACTTGTAAACTAACTCCTCAATCACCATTTCCAAAGTACTGTGTCAACTGATGGTTGCTGGAGTAAAAGAAAACAGTACTAATTTTCGTATAATTACAGCTGTATAGTTGAAGAATTTATGCCTAAATACTGGCTTCTTGCCTACATACTTGATCATAATTAAATCAACTATTCAATTACACCTGCATATCACCACAATGGTGATAAGCTCCTAGTGAGTTCCCTGCGGTAACTGATATCACTATCAACTGTCACAGGGGTGTGCGTTAATCAGCAGGGGTGTATGTATCTCTGGTTAATCAGTGAGGATGTATGCATGTCTTGTTAATCAGTGGCATGTTTATGTGTCTGTTTGTGGAATAATATATAATTTAATAATAAAATAATCATAATTATTTTAATATATTATTATTAATAAAAATATTTAAAATATTACAACAATATAGATTAGTTGTTACATATTAATTAAAACATTATCTTGGTATGGACTAATACATGCATATTTTTCCAGTAGTACCAACTAACTTCTGATATAACCATATTTGATAGAGTTGCTCACATTATAAGGTAATTTTCCCTTCCATATATGGGATTATCCACTACCATGTACATGAATTTCATTCCAGAGCATGGTAATCTTACATTACCTGTAAGGAAGACTAAGTTTCCCCCACAAGTTTGCGAATATTACCTTACACTTGTCCAGTTTTTCCCCATTATTTTTGGCAGAGTTTTATTCAAATGCAAATGATTTATAAAGTGCTTACTTTACCATGAATAGGCTGTATTTGTGTGCTCAGTGTGTGGCTGTATATTTCAGACGTGGCATTTACTGGAGTCCCACACACCATATTTTATTTCTAGCACCACAAACAAAATAGTCGAGGAGCATATGATCTGGTGAGGGTGGCCCACATCTGCCAGGTCATGGACATGTACGTGTGATTTCCAGGTGTCCCGCTCATTTCTGTCTAAATGATCTGTGTCTCTGCCCTGTCGAAGCCAATTCACACCATATAATTTCACTTCTGCATGCTCAGCAGTTCTGTGCTCGAATGTAGCTCGAACTGGGCTAACATGAACAATTATTTTTCTTGGAAAAAAGACAAACCTATTTTGCTAGTTTTATTCCGATATTACTAGGATACCTATTAAAACAATGATTTCCATTAATAAAAATACAATTGTAAAATTATTTTACCGAACACCACAGCATACTGTTTATAATGTTTCATATAAAATGATACTTAATATTTTATTTGCTATTCCGCTAACTTACATTCAACTAATAATGAACAACAAATAGAACAGTTTGTGAAATGTTTGGTATGGACCAACATCACGGGCTGTTCCGTAGTGATCGATGCAACAGATCCACTTCTAGATTGTCATGAATGTTAGTAAATGTACAGATATCAACGTATATACAGATATCAACATATACATATATCACATATGCTACGACTCTCCCCCACACTGATAGCGCAATAGAAACCAGCCAGATCTACGAAACGAGATGCCATGTGTCGGGGCTCCCATGCATGGGGGGCGGAGATCTGGCAGCGACATAACTGCTATGATCTCACAGCTGGACACTTTTCATTCTCTGTGGTATCGTGGCTTGATGCTAAGGACTGTCGGACGGCTGACATGGAATTATAAATGCCTCAGGCATATACGTTATTTCTTTAAAAATATGTTTTCAGGAAAAATTATATCAGTTTGATAATAATTGAGAAAAACTTTCCAATGTAACCTGACTTATACTTTATTAAATAATCACCGGAATAAAATTCTCAATAATTTTATGGTGTATGAAACTTTTAATGCAAGATATTACACACATATTGGACATATTCAAATTAGATGTCCGTACATACTTAAGTCTGGGATATTTCAAAAAAATATTATATGTAAATAAAAATTGAAAAAGTGTGATTAATCAACATTCATACTTGACGTACATTTACTGAAATAATTTTTATATATGCTTATAAAAAATCCATATGATGTTTTTCATACTCACATACAAATATATTCTCATGACATATTCATACCTGTCTCTCATGATATATTCTTATCTGCTTGACAAATACAAATCTTTAGACTCATTACTCGATAAACTTTAAAGTTTATTAATTAATATTATATATAAAATTATTTAAATTAAAAATTAAAAAACATAAAGTATACAAGTTAAACTAAGTAATATATGTAAGTAAAAAATATAAAATTAAAAATTTATAATTAAAAAATTATGTAAGTTATATTATAAAAATAAATATTAAAAATACTTAAAATTAAAAATGAGATACATAAAATTAAATAAGTTAAATCTTAAATAACATATATGTAAGTCAAACCAAAATAATAAAATATGATTAAAGCTAATAATATAAAACTAAATACTTGAAAAATACTTAAAACAGAATAAAATACTAAAGAAGTTATAAGTTAAATCTTAAAAATTATATATGTAAGTGAAACGAAAATAAAAAAATATCTAAAACTAATAAAAGTAAAATAAATACTTAAAAAAACAGTTAAAATAAAAATAAAATACTTAAAACAGTATATAATTAAACATCTTTAATATATATATATATATATATATATATGTGTGTGTGTGTGTGTGTGTGTGTGTGTGTGTGAGAGTGTGTGTGTGCAGGTGTGTGTGTAATTAAACAACGATATTGAAAAATATAATTTAAAAAAATAAAATACTACAAAATAATTGAATAAAATATTAAAATACTTTTAAAAGAATATAAGTAAAATCCTATTATATATGTAAGATAAACCAAACTAATAAAACATATAATTGAAAATAATGTAATAAAAAATACTAAAAATTCTTTAAAATTATTGATACATAAATAATATACCTAAAAATTATATAAGAAATAAAATTTATGCAATAAAAAATATTCTTAAATATTAATGATTTTTATATGCTCTTAATATATTATTAATATGTGGATCAAAAGCATTCAATATGATATAAGAACTAAAAAATGTAATGTCTTTAATGAGAGGTAAGATATGATTTATTCATCTCCAAGCTATATACTACATATAAACTCTTGTCCCAGGGCATGTTGCCATTGCCAAGTAGTCTAAGGCATAGTCTGGCGACCCAATGTCCGGTAGTTCGATTCCGCACTATTCAAGATGATATTTTGAGTACTAAAAACACATCGCACCTAGTGGCCAATTCTAGATCGACTAATCGAATTAGAGCGACACCATTGCACCTAGTGACTAAAGCCAGAACTAATATGGTGGCGCTCCAGGTGGCCAATGTCAGAACTAATGTGGAAATCAAATGACAAAGGGAAAACTAAGATGGTGACCTCCGTGTAAAAATAAACAAAGAAGGCGGCCACCAGTAACAAAAATGATGGCCTCCAGTAACAGCCTATGTAAGCAAATGATGAACGACTGGGAGAGAAAGGAAGGAAGAGAGAGGAAGGAATGAAGAAGAGAGAACGAAAGTAAGATCAGAAAGAAAGATAAAGAAAGACTGCAAAATAGAAAAGGCAGGAGCACTCTGAGAAAAACCCTCGGAATGCAAGAGCACGGAAAAATGACATACTGGTTACGAACATATGCAGTCCAAGATGGCGGTCGCATAACTGGAATGACAATATGGGAAGTCCATAATCCAACATGGCGCCCATGTGACCTTAGCATGACATCCAAGGTCAGAGCTAATGATTCACTACCCCATCCCCCTGTGCCACCACCACCATATGCCAACTACTTATATCAACATAACAATTAAAGTAAAAAATCCCTATTATAACAAGTATAATCTTAATGCATTTTCTGTTATAATAACAATTCTAAATTACATAATTAAAAATTAAATATAAATATAATGTATTTATTTTTGTTTTAAACCTTATGATTTTGGATTTTTTCAACATTTATTTTATTGTAAATATATAATAGGACCTACTGTAAGACTGGCTTCCTATGTAACATGCAGACCATTCATTCACCTCAAAGCTATTTAATGGCTCCACTACACTTACAATTTTTGCTCATACGAGCTTAGGTTTATTTTATTCACAAGCTCGGTAACAGTTTCTCTCAGGCGACGCCAAGATAGTAAAAAAAAAGTTAAGGTCATATTCATAAATAATTCCAGTTTCTTGATAATCCCACTATTGCAATAACAGTTAGATGTGTTACCTCAAATATATGGGGGGTGTGGTGGTGTAGTGGTTAGACTGCACTTCTCCCACATGGGCGAACTGGGTTCAATTCCCAGCGAGGTTGCTCCCGGATTGTCGACTGTGGGAATAGTGCCAGACGATGTCGCTGGAAGGCGGGTTTTCTCGGGGATCCTTCGTTTCCTCCGCCCCTTTATTCCGGCGCTGCTTCATAATCACCTCGATTCACCCTGAACGGCTTGCAAGACCTCGCTATTTGCAGCTGCCCAAATCTCTCCACTCCACTAAATGTACGTTTACGAAATGTGTCGTGATATTCTACCATAATTCCGTATAAGTCTGCTAACAACAATTCAGTTCGTATGACAGTGTCACTATCAGGTGAGTATCTGGATTTGTCTGAATGAAGAACACTGCTTCTGTCACCTTGTCACATTAAGGTTAAGCTGCATGCACTATATGGGATATTATAACCAATCGCCTCTAGTAATGCACCAACTATAATCTTGTGTGGACAAACATTCCTAAAATATGACATGAAAGCTTTATTTATATGCGAAAATTTCTTTCAGAATTTCCGTAGGGAGGATAAACTAATTAACAAATGTAATTTTCTAATTTGGTACCATGAAGTGGGCTGAAATTGATCAGGCGAGGTGAGTATGATCGCATGGAAATTTTCCATAAATATTAATGTCTTTATGGTAACTGACCTAAATATGTACAGAAAACTGTCATGTTATCAATCTCACACTTGCTAATCATTTTCACCCCACCTGTGTACATGACCTTAACATGTGATCATGTGATCAATCTCATCACTGCTCATCAATTTCACGCCATTTTAAGGTAAATCATTCTATGGTTTGGGTCACAAGCTAATGTCAAAAAGTTCATAAAGCCACAATTATAAAAATAAATTATACATATGATATAATAAATCTGTGTGAACCAAGTTTGGCGACAGTATTGAAAAATATTTTTTTAAAAATTAATAGGCATACACTAATTAACACAGACACACAGGGCTCTCAAAACATTTCTTTCCATAAGAAATTGAAATAATATCTGTTTTGAAAACTATGTGTTTAATAAAAAGAAGCTCTATTACTACATAATATAATAAGGCGTATTCATTTTACCTTAGTCATGTAATCTAAATAGGCTGTTAATATCTTCTTATTAAATGTTTTATTAAGGTAGTTGTCTCTTGCAGGAAGTGTCAGTCCCCCTTGGTCAACCTGAAAACACATGTAAACTCATTATATCCTATGTTGTAACCAAGGCTATAATAACCATATAACAACTTGTTATAAGGGTTAGACATTCGTTTTGAAAACATATTATTAATATTTAGATTTTTCTTCTTCGTATAACATAATGTGACGAGAGTATACATCTATGTATTTAAAAGATGATATATTACATACGAAAGTACCGAATTAAGAGATTGGGGGGGGGGATGATATGGCTTTGGTGGGTTTCAATCAGTGGTGAAGCCCCTGGGGGGTGCTGGCAACCAAGGTCCCCCCCTGCCCCCTGGCAGTTCCAGAAAGAAAATGAGTTTTTTATCGTTATTTAATTTTAAACACATTCAACAATAATCAAATGTTTTTAATTGTGCATATCACAAAATACAGTACACTTAAAGCCACAAAATTTTACTAACTTATTCCGCATATTCGAATATTCACTGGTGTAATCACCGATGTACACCGGACATTCGAAAATTAATCATTTTGTTTAGTCGAGTTGAACCAGTGTAGCCATCGGTTCCACCTGCCTGAAAATCTGGTGGATCTCATGGATATTGTTGCAGGCAAGGCCTGGGGAGCCTAGCCGAGAATGCCAGACAGACCCACAGACCGAAGGCAGCATGATGCCGAAGTGGGCGCCATCCAGTTGTTTGGTAAACAGGTGGCATGAAGAAAGAGGCTAGTGATACCCCACAGTATATATATATGCGACATGCATGCCCCCTTTTTTTCCTGACTGTTCTGTGATTGTATCTAGGTCATGTCAAGAATGCTGCAGAACTGCATCCAGGGTCAATGCCAAGGGCCTCACTACGTTGCCACAAGGATGGTGGGGAGCCCAATTGTCCGAGGTCCGAGCAGAGCGACTGTGACAGGAAACGACAGTACTAAACACAGGACAGTGTAGTTGAAGAGGGGACCATCACACTAGGCTAGGACATCGATGATTGTAGTAGCCAGTTTAAGCCTTAATGTAAAGTTCGGCAGTTATAGGAAATAGAGAGTGTTAGCAGATGGAGTTGAGAGATGAAGAAACGAGACTAGACAGAAGATTATGCTTGATTAAAGGAATTGCAGCTCTTATTTATTTGAAGAATTAATGTAAAGATAGATTGTTAATAAAATTAGTGAATTTTTATGTTTTAATTAGATCTTTTATTCTACCCCGAGTTACTCTACGCCATAGCTAACTTGTCTGGACATTCCTGAGAGCCAGGACGAACCAGATTAACTGGTAGAGGCACTGGCTTTCCACCCTCTTGTGGATTTAGGTAATTCAGTGCAGAATGCACAAATCTTTCTATACCAACATGAGCGAATTTAAAAGAACTGCATAATTGTCTGTTAAAATCACTCTTTATGATAAATTACAGCAACCAAATACATGCAGTAAAACACATTCTTTATACAACATATAAAAATATCAGTAAAACTAAACATCAGACAGCCACAATAAGCAGAATAGAAATTAAAAAGAAAGTTATCCACTCAGAAGACAGTGCAAGTGGTATGTGAGTGTATAAATCTAACTATGTAAGCCAGGTAGGACAACCTTGTCATGCCATCAGAATCGTGGACTGCAGCGTAGCATTAAAGCAAGGCCCCACTCATGTGTCAAACAATTTAATACTAGCAGTAAAGACAAATGCTTGGCTTGCAGAGTTAATGCATGTTTTAAAACAGAACCACTTTTCGGCTCCACAACAGCAGTATTGCCAAACCCAAAGTACGCTAATAAGTAGTAGTGTGTGAGCTTACAACTGTGGGAATATACATAAAGCTTGTAAAGTGTAGACATTTTAGCAAAGTTACGCAGTGCACAGATAAAACAATACAAAACACACTAAACACATTGCATGATCGTGCACAAAAACACATCATTTGTTAAATCTGCCACACAATTATTTAAAACAGCAACCTTAGATGTAACATACACAACAAGAAAATAACAATAATCGCAACAAAACATGCAGATAAATTTCAAACATTAATAAACAAACCAGAAAAGATAATACTACTAAATCCAGAACTAGCAGTGGAATTAGGCACTCATTCAACACGAGAGACAAGTAGTTTAATAAACAAAATAATTAATAAAGGATAAGCACCAAGCCCTTCACCCTCACACAATTCGGAAAATTACCTGGAATTACAGTTGCTGCAAATAAAAGTGATTAACTAACAACACAAATAGTACAGTCAAACAGTAATACTGAACACACTTACTTAAATACAGAGTCACAATTAGCTACACCAATAGAGATTGTAATGGGAGAAGGGGTAGAAAATAAAATGGAAAACCCATCACCAGTGAAGGTTACCCTGCAACAACCGGAGAAATCCCAAACTTTGGAGGTGATAAGAATGAAAATATTAATGAATTTCTGGAACAGTACCAAGCAGCCAGTGAAATTAACAGATGGAATGACTCGGGTAAATGTAGACAGGTTAAATTCTATTTAAATGATTCAGCGAGGAGAGCTTATGACAATCGATTACAAACACACACAGGGGAAATTACATTGTTTGTAATCAAACAGATATCCACATCAATATACACACATCCCAAAGGCATAGATAAATACAAACAGCTGGCAACACATGGGAGAAAGCTGCCATCAGCACATTCAGGACCTGATTTATAAAGACGTAAATATAACCCACACATGACAGACACAGAACTTGTCAGTATTGTTTGGAAGTCGCTGTGGCCATCAATTGCAGATAATATAATTGGGCTTCAAAATTATACAGTAGAACAACTGATATGTAATTTGAAAAAGCAAAACTAGGATTGCATAGGTATAATCAGACATTACACAGTACGGCACCCCACCCAGAGACAGAGAAACTGCACACAATGATTTCGAAATTAAAAGAGGAAATTGCTAATTTAACTTTAAAAACTCAAAAAAAAACCACAAACTAAATCAATATAAACAAAGAAACAATAATACACAGGAGCGTAGAAATTACACAGGGCCCAAGAACTATAGAAAAGAATTTAATAAAAGGCAACAACTACTCGAGCAACATGTTTCAAAATAGGATACAGCCTATAGTAATAATTAAAGAATATGCAGCAAACCCCAGAAAGCAAAGTTACACACATCCACTTACATGCACTATGACATACATAAGTTCCACACAAAATGGCAAAGATAGCCAAATAACATGTAGGAAAACCAGGTTCCAGGGGAGAACAGGAAATGCAGGGAAATCACTAAATACCCCAGGGGGCAGAAAATACTATCAGAGGCACAATGATGTAACTCAGTTTAAAAAAACTAGGTAAAGAAGGAAGATGCACCATCCCTGTGGAACAAAAATTAATTGATGGGTGCAAAGCCATGTTTAGTAAACGAGTTCCACTAGAACATACATGGAAATAGCATAGTTCAATGAAAAAGCCAGTAAAAGTGGCACTATATCAGTTACTCAACTGCCACATATGAAGTATCAAAAGGGTGACAGAAAGCAAAATCAGCAAAACTCTGAAATATATTTTCAAAAAAAAAAATTATCAATTAAGTAACCAAAACCAGGGCAAAAACTTGAAGTTGCAAAACAAGTGAGAACATGAAAATGCATCGCAATGAGGAAGTCACATTAGATATAAACATGGAACAAGTACACACTAACAATGTGGGAAATGTTCAAGAATGTACAGATAAGCACAATACCAATGTCCACTGTAACAATGCAAAATTCATCAACCCACACAGCTAGGCTCACCATACAACCTGCACTCTGTTTTTACAATGGACACAGAACAAAGAATTGCCAATTATTTCCCTAACAAGAGCAGGAATTTCATACTGACATCACCAGGCAGTTCAAAAATTTAAAAAACAAGCTCTGCATAGGACAAGTGAGAATCCGAGTCAACACGGGACAAAACCCACACATTGGCAAACAATTTCAACAACAAAATGTGGAACAACAGTTCGGTGGTGATGAAACCGAATCAGGTCAGCTGAGCCGGACTGGGTTCCCCAAACACTCGTAACATAAACAAACTCCACATGCACAAAGGCATGAATGTCAGCAAGTAGTGATAACAACAACAAAACACCACATGTTATATTTAAAATACACCTTTCTAGATACTGGGTGTTCAAGAAGCTGCATTGCCACAACTTCGCTCATGAACTAACAGGTAATGCCAGTCACTGGGGAATTTCTGTTAGTAGGTGCTACTCACAAAATAGACGTTCCAAAGAATAAAACAAACACAAAACTTTGCATATCAGGAAACAAATTCCCTCAGGAAGTTTTAATAATTGATAACATGAAAATGGATGTCATTTTATGTGTTGATTTCATTAAAAAATATGACATTTCGTTTTTAAAAGACAACATAATGTTCATCAAAGGAAATAATAGTGACAAAATATTACATGTTCCTATTTATATGTCAGTCGTAGAGAAAGACCATATAAATTCCATTCAATATTGCACAAATAGAATATAGAGTATCGAGACTAATACAGAAGAAAAAGCATTAGGTAAGGTAGATAAGGACCTAGATAGTTATCAAAAACAATAAATTGATAAATTATATATTAATATAAGGACAGACTCGCTTACAGTACTCTTGAATTTACAGAAGCGAGAAATTACCAAATTAAGTTAGAATTAACAACAAATAAAGCGAACCACACTAGGCTGTGCAGAATCAATCCCAAAATATCGGAAGAATTATTAAATCAAATTAATTAAATGGGACAATTTGGGGTTATTGAGATATCCAAATCTTTATATGTTGCACCAATTTTTTTAATAAAGAAGAAACAAGGCAGCATATGATTTGTATCAGATTATATGTTATTCAACCAGTATTTAAAATGTGTACAATTTCCATTGCCCAGGACAGAATATATCATAAATATATTGCTGAATTCAAAATTTATAACATCCCTCGAATTGTTCTCAGGATTTTAAGCAATACCAGTTAGAAAGGAAGATAGAGAAAAGCTAGCTTTTTACAATTGATGGAGTAGGTCTTTTTCGATGGAGAAGAATGCCAATAGGACTTAGTATGTTACCACAGTACTTTCAACAATTTATTGACATACTATTAGGCCCATTATGTTGGAATATGGCAACTGCATATATCGATGATAAAATTATTATAGGAAATACATTTAGGCGACATCTCAATATTAGAAAAATTATGAAGAGAATATCAAAATTCACAGTTAAAATTATAACACAGAAATGTTCTTTCATGTAGGAAGAAATCAAAATTGTAAGGCACTACATAACATCGAAAGATATAGTAACTGACCTGGACAAAGTGAAACCCATTCAGGAAATGTCTCCACCAGGTAACATAAAGCAGCTGAGAACATTTCTTGGTATGACCTCATACTTACACAGGAAAATTAATAATTGTGCTAGCAAAGCATAAACACTAATTAAATTAACAAAAGATGGTACATTATATAGTTGGGGAGAGAAAAGACATACAGCTTATTTATAACTGAAGAAAGCCATTCAAAATGTGCCCATATTATAAAAGTATGATTAGAACAAATACACAATACTAGTGTGTGGCACATCACAGATGGCGATATGTGTGGTATCGATTCAGGATGAACTTATAGTAAGCAACAATCCATTATAGCTTTTGCTCCCAAGAAATTTTCATTTAACTAAGCCAGATGGAGCACAACCGAATACGAGCTAGGTATCATAAAATATTTTGTAACTTACTTTAGGCAATATTTGTATTGTAGATATTTCACTGTAGAAATGGACCATGCAAGTTTGCGACAATTAAAAACCATGGCCGAATAAAACATTAGAATCCAGAAGATTGCCATTGTTCTGGTAGAAAACAATTTTCAAGCTAATATAGTGGAAGGAAAATTAAACACGTTAGCCTATGCAATGAGTCATATACCAGCTATAGGTCAAGCAAATACCAAGGGTATAGAAATCAATGGTAACAAGTATAATGTAAAATATAATATGTTAAATTGTAACACATTATATAAAGCCTTAGCGGAAAGTTTGTTTCAGAATCTAGAAAAAGACACAGAAACCAAGAAAATAATTGCTCGATATATTGTAAACAATTGGGTTGACATAAAGAATTACTTGAAAATTGGGCAAGCACTATGGATAAATCACAGATTAGTAAATCCATAATGAATGAGGAAATTCTCATTGCCCCAGATCACAAAAATTGTAGCAGAAATTACAGCAGAAATGTTTCAGGTTAATGTAGAGATATTAGTGGAAAATACTCCAAATAAAATAAAAATGTGCATTGATCCACTACTAAATTGTCATATTATAATAGTTAATAGACAAGGAAACACATAATATTTAAAAGTATATCACCATGAACAAGAATATATAAATTAAAAATAATAATGAGCTGTTCATGGGCCAAATCGACACACACACATCAACATTTCTAGGTGAATATGATATAGATCCACACATACAAAAACTGAAAAGTGCATTAACTGCTCTGGCCAAAGCCAATATTAAATACAAAAAGCTAGCCATAATATATGGAATAACAGTAAATGGTGAGATCTACATGAAATTACACTCACCTATAGGTGAAAAGAAACTTACTTTAGTACTTTCAGATTATGGAAATGAAAACATAGTAGCACACAATGATGCACTATTAGGAGGCAGACATTTCACAATATTTAAAACCTTATAAAAATTAAGAGTGCATACTACTAGGACACAATGAACAGGGATGTGAAAGAATATATAAAATACAGCACCATATAGCAAAAGGTAAAACCACCTTATCAGAAACAGATAGGCCAGCTCCAACCTATAAGTCTGCTGGCATTCATAGAATCATGGGCACTCGACACCAAAGGCCCCTTACAATGTTCAGCTAAAGGCAACATATATATAGTAGTAATGGTGGAATTTTTCAGCTGCTACATAATTGTGCAGCCTGTAAAACCTTTTTATTCACAAATGTGTGCAAACTTTATCAAATACATTATAATAAAGTGTGGATGTCCTAGACAAATTCTCATGGACAGAGGTGCATCATTTAATTAACAATGAACTCTTAAAGCAGAGTTAATAAAAAAGTGCAAATTGCGAAATTAAAAACTACAGCATACAACCCAGCTTGCCGAAGCCAAATATATAAAAATTTTAGGGCAGTTACTTACAGCATTTGCAAATGAGGATCTCGCTAGCTGGGATGAATATGTACAGATCATTGTATTTAATTACAACACTACAGTTAATGCCAGTACAAAATTCATGCCATTCAATTTGCTGTATGGGATCGAAGCAACACAACCTTCCCACTTAGTTGCAAACACATATTCATCACATAGTGATAATTGGTGCCAGAATGTACTTAAAGATAGAGAACAAGCTAAACTTAATTTAGTCTTGGCAAAAGAGAAACAAAAAGTTATTCGATAGATGTGTTGGACCAAACACAGGCCAATGGGCATGGTCATAGAGCATTTAGTAAAGCCTTGACCTTTATATTATATAAAGGGCCCTTCCATTTAATTGACATAATTGGACCATCGACAATAGTAGTCCAACTTAATAAAAATGGAGAACCGAAGCTAGATAAAATAAACACAAGAAACATTAAAATGGCCAATGTACAACAGTAACATTACATTGGGGTATTCATCGGAGAGAGGTCAAACCACAATTTTATTTTCAAGAAACTATTTCGCTAGTGTTTGGAATTGGAATACAGAAACCAACCACACCACACATGTTAGATATTTAGCACCATAAGGCGTGCAAAGACTGCAGTATGTCAAAATACAAAATGCTATACAAATAAATAAGTAATGTTGATAATAAAGTAATAAAATAATTCCTGAACAAAATATCTCTATGTATGAAAAGGATGAGAGGAATAGAATGTATTGATGTAGGCAACTGGTGTTGCTACTTCTTAACGAACAGGCATTCACACACCCTATTCGCAAATTACGAGCTGATTGTGAAAAAACTCATTGAACTAGCCATATGAGTAGTAACTTCAAGTGACAATCTTAATATTACCATTCACGTTGTTTCTGAGATCAAATATCAAGTAGAAAATAAAGTCAATATGCTCGAACAGGCAGTAATTACAGTCACCAGTTCGCTTAATCAGAAAATTTAAATAACTGAATGCATAAATAACGCAATACTTCTAGAACAGCTCACTAGTATATCTTGTTACACATAATCAATAACATTGCAAACAAGCAACCAATCATAACTTATGTGCAACCTTACCAAAGCAATCGCTTGCCATTACAGGCTGTACTGTGGAAACAGCTTAATAAGGATCTTGACAATCATGAGGCAAAAATTACAAAGCTCAACTCAAAATTAAGCATGCCAACATCGAACCTACTACAATATTACACAAAGTCGATTACAGAACATAGCATTTCGGAATACAAATTTTAATAAAAATGCATATACCATTGCAAGTCGCGAACAAGATATGGCAATTATTTGAAACAATTAATATACCATACACATACTTAAATGAAATGTACGAAATTGTCATGCCCAATGAAATCATGCAATTGGAAAAGAAACAAAAGCAATCAGACAGGTGTTAAAATCGGAAGAAAATCAGGAAAACTTATTTCATATTGATGCTCAAATAAGACCCTGAGTAGGGAAATGCAGACCGAGCATATTGGTAACACGGAATTACAACTTCCATGTGGCTGTGAAATAACATCTCAAACGGAAACAATCATTGACGCAACACACATTTGCGTTTCCTGCTCACCAACGTTACCAACTACTTACATGGTAATTCCCATACACTAGCTAACTAACAGTGATTTTGAGTTAAAACAACTTCGCCTTGATGAAGGTATCCATTTTTATAATGTGGCTAAATCACTAAACACAAACTGGAAAATTTATCGTGCCACATAGCCAGAGGTACCAACTTATTCTAAACCGACCTATGTACCAATGTCAACAGACAATAAGTTATTTGTTTATCTTCAGCAAGAGCACTAAAATGATGTGAGTGCAGTAGCTATCGTCCTATTGATACTTATACTAGTAGCTTTGTACGTCAAGGTAATTAAAATGTCCTTAATTTAAAAAACTAGTGAAGAATGCATAAACATAAATAACATTGCCCACATACATTTTCAGGAAAATAGAATAGAAAGGATAATCCACGTAAAGTAATTCACATAGCGAAACACTCGCAAGTAGATAAACCAAGCACCACATCATTTTTAATGGTGGCCGTAACAAAACACAAACACTCCCGACGTGCACATGAATGCATGTCCACGTCGTCGGACATTGACGAAAATAATCAGTAACAGAAATGTGTTAAAATAACAAGATTTAACTGTAATAATGGCAAAACAGTCACTGCTGCAATATTCGCAATGAAAATTAGGCCGTAGGAATTAGATAAAAAAAGCTAAGCATTCCACGTGGCAGTAGCGATAATGTGGCAATGCAGTCCTTCAACGGAAAATAAGTTAAGCGGCAAAGTAACATTGATAATTTGATAACCGGTAAGAAATTTGGTGGAAACATGTGCCACTTGTACCACCGCGCCGTGTTAAAATAATGTTATTGCAGCAATAAAAGACGATCGACGGAACTCTCGCGAGCGCACATATGGTGCATCAACCTTTTGCATTCAGTACACAGTCCACGGAGATAAGAGTGCAGCACTTACCAGGCTCAGTTCACAGCATCAAAACCATGGTATTTGAAATATAGTGTAGCATGCAGGACCCCACCAAGGAAAACTTTGTATAAAATGTAAAGAGTAGGCTATGAGAGTAACCAATGTGGAAACAATTTAAAAGTAGCAAAGAAAAGTAAACAAACAAATGGTAACCAGAATAAAAGTATATGTAACTCAATTAATGAGTACTAGTGTCTATTGCACTATCTACACAAGATGAATTAATGTGAAATAATTGTATTATTTAGAATAGTAGGTAAATGAATGTTACATTAAAGACAGAAAAATCAAAAGGAATGAAAGATATAAAAGATGAATAGTTAGTATATAGCGTAAAACGTACTACATAAACAGCCACTTTAAAGAAAGTTAGTAAACATTTAAATTAAACAACTGCAGGCTGTCGGAGGATATGGTGCACCGAATTTCCTTCACAAATATCATCATGGAGTCCTGCACCTCACAGAAATTTGGGTGGGGGTGGGTTAGTTGTTGCCGAACACACTCCCTTATCCATGCACCGACAAGGAAGCAAAACAAATGATAGAATTATAGAGATGATTCAAAATAGAAGAGAAGTAATCATGAATTCGCAACTGTGAGTGTGCCAAGCATTAAATACTTAGCACAATTAGAGTAATTGTAGTAATCATGCATAGCAGAATCACATATAAAACTCCTAAATTAAAACTTCCTCAAATTGTCAAATTAGAATAATCAGCCAAAAAGTGGGCAGTCCAATTCTGCACTTATAGGTCTCTATAATAAGTGTGCGAGAACACTCAATAGACATTTTCTAAATCACTGCACCATAACTCGCGAGCGCGTGGAAGATTGGCTCCGCCGGTCTCCAACATTTCGCGGGGGGGAGGCAAACTGTCTCTGATCCCTGGCACTCCTCAGCAAGATGTCACCCTGACAAAACCCGCCACACGGCAACAAATGTCTGAACGAACGAGGATGTTCGTTTTTGTGGAAACAGGGATCCATGTTGCGGTCAAGGTCTGGGGAGCCAAACAAGCCAGACAGACCCAGAGTCCGAGGGCAGCATGATGCCGAAGCGGGCACTGTCCAGTTGTTTGGTAAAGAGGGTAGCATGAAGAAAGAGGCCAGAGATACCCCACAGTATATATACAGGATATGCCCCCCTCTTACAGACTGTTCCCCGACTGTATCCCGGCTGTGTCAAGACTGCTGCAGAACTGCATCCATGGTCGACACCAGCCACGATGTCGGTGGGGAGCCCAATCGTCCGAGGTCCGAGCAGAGCAACTGGGCCAACAAACCACAGAGGTAAGCATAGGACAGTGTAGGTACAAAGGAGACCTTCATGTTGGGTTAGGACATCGAGTATTGTAGTAGCCAGATTAAGCTTTCACATATAGTTCAGATGTTAGAAAATAGAGAGTTGTAACAGATCGAGTTGAGCGACGAAGAAGGAGATTAGAGAAAAGGATTATGCTTGATTAACAGAATTTCAGTTTTTAATTATTTGACGAATTAATGTAAAGATAGCTTGTTAATAAAATGAGTGAATTATTATGTCATAATTAGATCTTTCATTCTACAAGTTACTCTACCCCCTAGCTAACTTGTCTAGACATTCCCGAGAGCCAGGACAGACCAGAACAATATGCACCAAAACATCAACCGATGAATTTTTGAATGCTTTCTTTGAAAAAAAAAGTTTACATAAATACAACTCGTAATTTTCAAGCATTCCAAAATATACAATAAAAATTCGGAAGTCGAATTTTTCAAATGGGCGAAGAAAATGTCATAATTTTATTGTAATTGTTTTAATGTGTGTTGGGAAGCAGACGAACACACTGCTAAAAATCAACCTGATGTTCGAAAAAAATGCCTTCACCGGTGTACACCGATGTATAAACCTGTGGTGGATATATCGGTCAGCAAAATAGTAGCACTGGCCATCAACATGCTGGAACAACATTCGCATATCAGTGGTTGGTATTTGATTTGCTATCCGGCAGCTCAGCGAGTGAGGAAACTTGAGCTGCATGCGGTATGCACTCAGCTACAGGGCCCATCCCAGCGCCTTGTGCCCCATCAAGTGAATTGCCATACCACTTCGCATCTGTGTATTTACCTACTCTGTGTCTCGATATTCTGCCGCTTTGCCTTCCCCCATTTTTTTTCTCAAGCCTCAAGCTCCAATTTTGATCATGTCATCTGCTTACTTCAAAGCTTGTCGCATCTGCTTGACCTTCACTCGTCCCCCCCCCCCCCAACTCAGAATTCCAGCAACCTCAGCATCATACCTGATGCTATAGGTCAGCCTTCGATTCCCCACTCGTATAGCACGCCCCTTTTGTCCAATAAAGTTATGGCCACCAAATTCATGTAATAACTAAGACTCGCAAATAAGATTAAGTCGATATTGCACAATATGGCTTAAGTCCTTTTATAAGCATAGTTGAATATAGCTTACGAACCCTACATTCAGATCGTTGGTACATCTCCCAACCCTAAGAGAGTAGGGGCCACAGTGACTGGGTGGTTAGCCTGGTAGCCTTCCACCAAGGCGAGCCGGATTCAATCCCCGGCCGTATTACTTCCGGATTTTTGCATATAATAATCGTGCCAAGCGATGCCACTGGTCGGAGGGTTTTCGGGGATCGCCCGATTCCCCCGCCGCTTCACTCTGGTGCTGCTCCATAGTAACCTCACTCACTCTCATCGGCTCTCAAGACCTTGCTGTTAAGAGCCGCCCAAATCTCTTCACTCACTCTAAGACAAAACATATGACACACTAAGCCTTACACACTATTATGGGCGTAGTTGACAATCATTTTCGAACTGTTGGCGGCATAGCCACGAAATTCCATAAATTCTTTCTCAAAACATTTTTCAATCAATTCGTCCTTGAAACTTTCCTAATAGCATTCCTCAGTTACTTACTCCTCAAAACATCCATTAATAAATTTTTCTTCTAAATATTCCTCAGCCAATTCTTCCTCAAAACCATCTTAAAAATATTTCTGAGTCATTCATTCCTTAAACAATCCTCAGAACATTCCTTAATCAATTACCCTTCAAAACATTAAAGAGTCAATTCTCCCTCTAAAAATATGGGGATATCATGACTTTTTCAGTCATTTATAAATATTTCCATTCTACAATTTTTACACTTGCTGTTTTTTTTTCTCCGCGCAAGCGCCCAGCTGCCAGGAAGAGAAGATGACCTCGCCATACATGCCGAATAAGATGATATTACACAAAATACAATTTGAAAACAAGCTCTATGTCTTGTTAGGTGATGTGGACTCTGGCACAGGCTTCCTGTGTCGTGAATGCTGTGAGGTTAGCAAACACACATATTTTCAGCAGTTAAATATAACTTAATGTGTTTTATTTTTCAATCTTGGGCGATATGTATTCAGTTTTTAATTGTAATTATGCTGGTATCTCACAACCATTATGAAATGTTTAAGTGATAGTTTTTTTTTTCATAGCATGTAGCTAATGTATTGAATAATGAAAAATGTTTACTAGATAGTTTTAAAAAAATCATTAATTTTTTATTCGCTGTATCATTGATCAATGGTTTTGTTTATGGGTTACGAGTGCAGATGTAAATGTAGTCGAAATAATGTTAACTATCTGTAAATTAAATTCAGATTAAGAAACAACATATAAATGTAGTTTTTCCGTGACCAAGAGAATATTGTGTACTTTATCTGAAAATTTAAATATTGTGAGAGAACGTTATTAAGTATAATTTAAACTGTTCCTGTGGCATGGTTTACTTAGTATATATGATGAAATTAAATTGTATGAAGAAAAATCATTATTAAAAATAAAAATTTATGAATGAATACAGCTGTAACACTAAACATCAGCCATGTAAAACACTGATAAAATTAAAGGTAGTAAATTTTACAAAAATTCTTTTCACTACATAATGTTTTAAGGTAAAATTTAAAATTAATTGGCAGAAAATTATAAATAGAAGAAATAAAAATTTGGAACCATAAATTAAAGCAGTGTTTATGTACACTCATTTGCGAAAACATTGATTACCATGAACGAATCGTGCGAGTACACCGAAAGCTGCCACACAGTATCATCATAGCCAGATATGTATCCCACTTGCGATTAATGCGGTTTGTTAACGCGGATGTGAAAATAGGGGGTGTACAAGTCTGTCCACCAATCATAGATGTAACACACCGAATAAGTCCCAAGTAGTATTGTGAACAGTGTGAAATACTGAGTCAAGTTCAGTGAACATGCAGAATACAATGACAGCGCATTCGACAAGTCCATACCCAGCTGGATGAGTTTGAGAGAGGCTGCATCGTCGGCCTCCGAGAGGCATGTTGGACGTTCTGGTGTATTGCTCGCAGCTTGAACCGTTCCGCCTTCATTGTGAGTCAGTGTTGGACGCATACTTACAGTAAGACCTCGCGGTCATTGTACATTTATATTTCATCGCAGCACTCTTAACCGGTAGGCATTTCCGCACTCCGGCCTCCCAATAGGTGGGGAAGACGAATAACGTCCTCTCACTGCAAGGAAACCAGGATTAATGCGACCGTTCGCCAGATCCTAAACACTAACCTGGCACGTCCGCAAATCCCTGCCCCCTCTACCACATAGGTTCTGAGACACTCGCATTCAGAAGCCAAGCGTGTAGTCTGGCCAGGGTTCTACCCATATCCCTAGTGCCTCTCCAGGGCCAACCGGAGTGGGTTACTGCTCACCACCCGGTCTTTCCACAAGAGTGGGAATATTTCGAGACCTACTCCAACATATGGAGTTAACCACTCAACATATGGAGTTAACCACTGCCAGCACGAGTCCAACACCTATGATCGGTCACCAGAGAGAACCTTTTGTGGGGCCAACCGATCTTAGCATGATACCAACTATTTTCCATGGCATTAGTAGGTAATCGATAATCGATCGTCCCGCCAGCAGCAAGTCTCGCGAGTAGAGATACATCCTTCCACAGAAGTGGTTGAGAATGCCTCACCGGGCATAAGCCTTACACCTAATGAAGGGCCGGTTGCTCGCCTTTCCCGGCCCAGGATCACCTCATGAACAGGAGGCGATTACGACAATCCCAGAGCGACATACCCTACCGGCGCCCAGCTCACCAGGAAGCAGCGAAGCTGACCCCCGGTGTCGCGGTCACCAGGAAGAGAAGCTCTTGCTCTGAAGTGGATAACATTATCCTCACACGGGGCTTGGAAAGCCCCATCCCAATCTTTCAGTTGAGGACAAATCCTACTGGGTATGCACCTTACACCTCAGTTAGAGGCCGGTTGCCCGCCTACCCTCCAACCACCAAGCTCTTTTCGTTCTCCTGTTTTCATCGCAGCCTCCAAGCAGATGCCACCTCATCCATCCACTCGGAAAGGCCCAGTTCGAGGGGACCGCATCGGACACAGTCCATCCCATGACTTTGGACTTCTACACACATTGAAGTCCAGGCCTTGGACCCTAACAGTCTGACTGCCAAGTGGTCCAACACCCCGCCAAGTGGTCGGGCCTAGGTACCATCTGTCGGCCCAAGCCATCACTGCAGATGCCCATAGCCAGTCGCGAGAAACTGATAACCCATGGGGAAAGGGCGGCGTAGCCCAATCTGAAAAAAAAAACAGGAGTTGCATAAGTAACCTTGGGTCGCCTTGTGTGGAGAGAGGCTATTTAAGATATTTCATTCACTCTGCTGAGGTCTCAGGCGGAAAATGGTCTCGGTTACTATAGCATGGAACTGCCACACCACCTCAAAAAACCAGCCACCTTCCTCACAAAGGAGTTCTGACCTATAACCCCTAGTGTTGGATTCTGTGGGAACACGAGGGTACACAAGTAGATATATTACGTAGGTTCTAGGACAGTAGATGCCATATGGGGATAGGGGATTCGCGACTGCCATCTTGGATTTCCCTTTTTTCCCTCTATATGACTCTTTTCCCTCTGCTTCCGATGGCCATATTGGTAGCCAGTACAAAACTTTTTAGATTCGACTATCTTGGATTCTACCATTTTGGTAGCCAATATGCAATTTTTTCATGCTCTATCATACAATGTTGCCTATCTATCATTCTGTATTGTTCTTTCATGCTCTATCATTCCAGGGGTTTTCTCCGAGTGCTTCCATTTTATTCTCTTACTTTTCTTTCTCTCTTGCCCTCTCTTGTCTCTCACATTCGTTTGTCATTTGTTTCCAACCAAAACCTTGGTTCTAGAGTTGACTTTCAGAGTCAATTATGCCTTAAACCCTTTTATAAGCATAGTTACACATGATTTCTGCGTTGTTTAGACTATACTAATCAAATTCATAACATAAATATTGTTCGCGATGTAGGTGAGAGTGCTAGGGTCAAATATGCATTAATCCCTTTTATTAGCATAGTTACACATAATTTCTGAACCGTTGAAGTTATACACATCAAATTCATAACATACACATCCTTTCCAATGTTCATCACTGTGGTAAGATAAATTATGCATTAAGTCTTTTTATAAGCATAGTTACTCATAATTTTTGAACTGTTATAGATATACTCATCAAATTCATAAAATATTTATCATTCCTGATATATATCACAGTGGTAATGTCAATTATGTGTTACGCCCTTTTATAAGCATAGTTAATCATATTTTCCGAATTGTTGAAGCTATACTCATCAAATTCAAATATATGCATCGTTCCCGATGTCAATCTTAGTGGTAATGCCAATTATGCGTTAATTCATTTTACAAGCATAGTTAATCATAATTTCCAAACCATTATAGCTATAGTCATCAAATTCATAACATATGTATCGTTCCCAGTGCAAATCATGGTGGTAAGGTCAATTATGCACTAAGCCAATTTATAAGCACAGTTAGTTATAAATCCCTAACCATTGAAACTATAGTCATTGTATCTTGGACAGGGTTCTTAATATAATTTTATTTGTTGAATTTAACAAACATTTATTTTTGAGTTGTTTTCCTGCTGGGACTACTTAATGTACTGTTATTTTTTGATTACCATGTTCGATTCCCAAGAGAATCACATAATACTTCAAAAAAATCTGTAAAATGCATTGAATGATGCAAGTCAGATAGGGTAGAGGGAATCACAATTATTTATAGCTATTGTTCCCTTTGTGTCGGGTTATCGACTGACATGTTACTTGTATGAAGTCCCTTGCTCGACTGATGCTCAACAATAATTGCATTCGCAGGTCTCGTCTTGTCAGTGTGGAGGGATATCACAGTTGTATTACATAATCTTTTAACTATGTAATCATGTAATGTCATATTCATGAAAGTCCATTCTCACATAGCCATACTTACTATGTATGCACATTAATAACAATGTAATTTGCGAATGCAAATATAATTACCGTGTTCTACCACTCACCAGGTCACTCAATGTAATTTTGTGAATTTTTGAGCTACTGGTTTCGATTGCAAGGCAATGCATTAATGTTATTCTTTTTGACTTGGGAAATTTTTTTGTGTAGTGAATCTCCGAGAAATATTGGTGCACAATAACACATCGATTGAAGGTTAACAGGTTAGGATGATGTTCTTTTCTAAGAAAACATTAATTGCATTGAATTATGCAATCACACCCATAGATAGTCATAGACAGTGAGATGTCGTACAACCGCACATGTTGATGTACTGTTAGGTGGGCAGCAACTGTTTACTTGGCCCATCAGCCGGCACTTCACAGCCGAGTAGGCATGGAGGGGTAATACGCCTGTACACACACTTCCACCTATATTTCTTGGCCCCCTACAAGCTGCAGGTTTAAAGAAGATCTCAGGAGTTGTGTTGCCTGTCATCGAGATATGGAGAGCAGACAGGACAGGAGCTCTGTTGACCGGCGAGTGAAATGCTACAGAGACCGATTCCCAGACAGAGTATTTGAAATTTTGCTTATTTGTCTGTCCTAAATTTCGTACACTAACATTTTCTATCCTTGAACATCTTATACACTTTATTCCTTTCTACAGTTTAACCATTTATATGCTTAATTATTTTATATATTTACATGAACCTTAACATATTCTCAAGAGTTTAATGGTTTCTTGGAGTTCGTCCTTTTTTTAAAGTAAGCTTTTTCTAACATTTAAATAACTTGATTTGACACATTTTGACTTGACATTGTTACAACTCAATATGGTAGACTATTTTACACTCCCAACCTCACAACCAAGCATGCACGTATACACGCCTATGCATGCACACACACTCACATACACATTCACAGACCCACACAGCTACACACATACAATCACAAAACTAATTTGCACATACCATACAAACCAGTAGCAAAATCCCTAGCATCAAACTTTCCAAACAAACTAAATACTTTACAACTATATCAACATATCATACAACTCAAATGAACAACTCATACAACAGACATGATCATTTTTGTGACCATTTCAACCTATAATATTAACACCATACCACCTTACTTGGTTTCCAAAACATTCCAACCAATCAATCCAAACAAGTTAATAATGCCTTTAAATATATTTTATAGCATATTTAAAAATTAATGCTTCTAGTAAATCACATAACATCTCCATCATATCTTAGAAGATGAGATGTCAGTACTCCTACTTCTAAATATCTGCGCTTTACTCACCATCAGATATTACTAAACTATTTATAGTAAAAACATGAATTTTTTCCCATGTAACATAAGAATAATCGAATAAGCTCAGTACTTGATTTCACATAATCAAATATACATACTACATTTATCAAACAGGACCTTTTTTTTAATTCCATAATCAAAGAATGTTCTTAGATATTTGTTCTTTTTGACTGTTGGTTCGACCCTAATATGATACTTAAATCTTAACCGCATAGCAAGTATTTACACACTTAAACTTTATTTTGTCTCCCAAGAAGCTTACGTGTTGTTTAAATGTTACCATATTTAACTACTTCGCAAGTCATCGAAGTTGAAACACACATACAGATTTATTCAATACTTAAACATAAGTATAGCTAATAAACATAAGCTTAGCTGATTACAGCTACAATAATATATTCTTTGAATCACATCGCATCGAGGTAAATACATTTGAGACTTTTGTATAAACCCACTCATCCTAAACATTAAATATTATTTAATTTTTTTAATTAAATTTATTTTTGTCATTAAATTAAAAACATGTCAAATTAATATACTGTAATATCAACCATGCTAATTACTCAGCATGCAACCAACATCATCATACACACCTGCATGATTCCAAATTATGCATTTACCAACTCAGTACATGTATTCTGACCAAGATAACCAGCTCGCAAATGATCTGAGAATGCATACATCAACGCATTTTACCTCGAAGCGATATAATGGATTCCAGTCAGATGCACAACATTATTACATCATGCAAGTCGACGCATCTCTTACATACCATAACATGTCCGAAGACATTTTAAACTTTATAATTTTTCTACGAAGACTGTGTTGTGAATGGCTGACAAGTTCTCGCATGCTTCCAAAGAGTGCCTTGTTTACTTGCTATCTGCATAGGTTAACCTTTTGAATGATAAAACACCTAAACTACATTTTCAGAGAATTAAAAAAAAAACTTTTTATATTTAGGATGTCAGGCAATGGGTTACTCTATATACGTACTTCAGGAGACTTGAAAAACTTACCCATCAAGAGTAAAATATAAATAATAAATAATGAACATTTTGCGAGATTGTTTATGCACAAGTAGTGTATTTGTGGTGATTCAAGAATCATAAAGGTAAAGTAGTTGTTTCTTTTAATCGCTTAGTAAGAAATTAACCAAAGTATTGGCATAATGAATATCCAAATGCAAGTAGTATGTATGCAATGACCTGAAAGCAACTACCGATCGATGATGAAAAACAACAAACAAGAATGGAATACAACTACAGGTTTGAGAACTTCGCCTTGCTTCACATTCCATTAAGAATGCCTATAAGTGTTATTTACATATTGATCAACTAACATATAATCCATTACAACTTTAGATTTACCATAGCCAAAGTAAACTTCGATCTCAAATATGTTTGTAATTATGCATAACTTATTTGCATGTTATCTTGTAACACACTACACAAAACACACTTAAACAATATACCAATCCATTACATATGTCACTCTGTCTACATTGACTCTCTCTACCAAGCTATCACAGGTCTTCCACCAGAAAAAAATTACAGGCCATCCATCACCATATCAGTATATTATCATCTCTGGAAGGGAGAACAATGGACTCGCAGAAAAGCTACAGGTGATTACCTTAACTAGGAATGCTACACATTAACAAAATGCATAACAGATATATGTAGGTAAATCATACTGACATAAATTTTTTTTTCAAAATTTCATAAACTTTAGAAATGACAAATTTATTACAAGATTGTCTGGAATAACTACTCCAATAACATAGAAAAACATACATCATAAAACATACCTTATACCTCAAAAACATACCTTATACCTCAAAAACATACCTTACACCTCAAAAACATACCTTACACCCAAAAACATACCATATACCACAAAAACATACCTTATAACTTAAAAACATAAGGTGTACCTAAAAAATACACCTTATGCCTCAAAAACATACCTTATGCTTAAAAAAAAAATCGACATTATTGATTTATGTTAAAAGAAAATAATCCTTCATGATAACCTAGTTTTCCAAGACATTCACCATAAAGACAATTATTTCAGAAATTCACATTGAAGCTAACTAATATGTAAAAACTTGCTTCAACTCCCATCGACATCACATTTTTGTATTTAGTTTGCATCCACTAAGTTAAAAAATATATTCACAAAGACATTTCTATTTCAATCCTGTCATTGGTTAAACTTCCTATGCTTCAAATCCCGAAAAAGGTGAATATGCATATACCGTTTTTAATACTTGCATGTTAATATGAATTTAATATCGTGTAAATAACACCCAGGTCATCTTATAGAATAGTTGAAAAAACAAGAGAGACCACGTTTACATCTCTAGCAAATCTCTCGAGAGACTAGATTTCTCAAACAGTAGATGCGACGACGACCAGCCAACTTGCAAAGGAGATGGGAGCAAAACTAGTTCCAACATTGTCATTAGAGGGGTGCATATCGGCGACACGACATTTGTTGCCTACCACCCGGACAGAATATAATCACCTAATATGGCAACCAGCGAGGGTATCCATACAACCCTTTCAAATAGCAACTTTACTGTTGAAAAACATATTTAGATCTTCTCCAACACACACACACAACCATACACAAACGTCTCAACAGCCGAATGGGTGTCACCGATTATTTTGTAACGAATGATTTTGAACATTATTTCTAGGGAAAAGTAAATATCCATTCTTAATATAATTTCCACACACACATACCCAAACAGGATGAAGTAAATTTCTAAAACCTGCATCGCTTGATACCACTCTGGTTTACCGAAACACATCAACCGTTTACATTTTTTGTGAACATAGTAACATATGAGGGAAAAAAATATCATATTTAAAAACCATCCCAGGGTAATTAAACAGATCATAAGAGTTATAATGCATTACTCATTAATAAATATTAATCCAAACTCTTTTTTAAAAAGGGGTTTTTTCATATGCATCTTACATACAATAAATAAACCATGTTTTTATCTTACTAGGTTACCATGCGAAGGCAAATACCTGTATTCGGAAGGACATAGGTTCGATCATTCTTTCAGCCCTTACCTATACACACCCAAGATAATCTATTTAGTAGAGAATGTTTTCTATAATAAATAGTTTTGCTAGAAACATCTCATCTCCTACACACCATTTGCTTATAAATTTAATTTTAAAACTTATGTTATATTGTAATTGTTTAATGCATCCGTTTGTTTTTTAGACTTATCAATATTTTTTTTTTTTCACAAATCACAAATTAACATAGCTTTATTTACGGAAACAGAAAGCTCAATATATGGCAATATTATTAATTAAAAATATAGATCACCTTTCCCCATCGCCCAATCATAATTTAATGATATTTCAACTAACTATATAGCCCAAATCTACATCTACCCATAGAAAAATGTTTCAAATAACTCATAATAGCTTTATATCATATCATACTCGCTGCTAAAAAAAATGAAACAGACGAAACAGCCATTTTTACATATTTTATTATGTGATATACCAATTGCATAAACAAACCACATCAACAATCATTACCTACCTCATATTGGTTAAACCAAACACATCCCTTTATACCTTCCAGTACAACAAAGCAATTGTATAAGCATTTCTATGAAATAGTCCAGCGAATTAGTCTCATAAAACATTTATTCCTGTATTTGCAAATCACAAATTTAAATATTGCCAACAACCATACAGTCTACAAAAGTCAACGATCCAACCTTAACGAAATCGCAATTCTAATAAATCATATCACCAAACCAGCATTTCAAATGTTCCAGCAGAAAAACATTATAACTATCATTATTTGTAACCCATATCGCAACACACAACTCGATTGCACAAACCATACCCTCCATTCGCAATTCTCTTAACATCAATAATTTCCAGCCAAACTAACATACCATACAGACAAGAAATATTAACCCTCGATACATTCATTACGACTAGAACCCATCGAAAAAATTTTTGACTAAGAATATTTGAGTTCATATTATACCCATTGCTTAAAAAAAAAAATAATAATCATTTTCTACATACTCTGCCAGACAATCATTCTAACTAGTAATAACACAAATAGCTGAACAAAACCTAACATCACTCGATATCTACAATCCACTCCATTAATACATATCAGTTATACCAAGCACTTTCCTTCATACTATCCATGACAACATAACAACCATATAAGCATTCCTATGAAATATGCCAACAAATTAATCAGTTGAACCATATCACCATCATATCACAATATAATCATCATATCATCAAATCATCATCATATCATATTGCCTAATAATATCATCATATCATGACATCATCAATATATAATCATATCATCATCAAATATTCATCTTAGACTCATAATCATAAGATAATATCGTAATCATATCATCACATCCTAATATCAACATATCGACAAAACATCATCACATCATCATCATATCACCATCATTATCATAATTATCACCATCATTATCATAATCATCATCACATTATCATCATATAATATCATCAAATCATCACCATATAATCGTATCATCGCATGATCATAATATCATCATATAATCATGTAATTGCATCATATCGCATCACATCATCATATAATTATCACATCATCATTCTCATCATCTCATCATCACAATCATCGCCATCTTCATCATTATCATGCAGACTTGTAATTCAACTTCAGTCATATACAATCTCAAACATCATATATACTGTCAAAGTAATTTCTATTGAAGTGGATATCATATCCCATCTCACATTAATTAATAAAGGTTTTCCTTCATTTATTCTCAGACGACTCTTTACTGGAAAAATACAATTTCATCAAAAAATCTTGTATGTCTCTTTTAATTACCATTTAAATTGCAAGAGAACTTCTTCTCAATAGCTACACCAAACATGTATATACGTATATTTAATTTTCTTATATCCTCGGAACTAAAACGTGTTTTATCAAGTAATTGCATACAACAGAAAAAATGGGGTGTGTGTATAATTGGTGATACAATGGATAAAAACAACAGTCTTCGAAACACTTTATATTTATTTCACACACTTGTCAAAAATACATTAAATTCCATACATTCAATCATATTCTCCATTCGACAAATATATTTACTCTAGTTTTATAGAACATTTTATGCAGTGAACAATCAAGGTAGCCCGTTTCGCATATACAGCATTGCAATTATCACATGTGTAGGTCTTGTAGCTGATGGCATATGGACAGTTACATCTTCATGTTGCCTGGTGCTGGACCTTGTCGCGAATATCTTGCTGCAATACTTGCGCTCGATTCCCGATGAACAGAAATTACTGCCTATACACTTCTTCTTATGCCTATATAGGATAACACTATTAGTAAACACAGTGTGGCACTTATCACACTGGAATGTCTTGAATACTGGATTGAACAAACAATGACTACATTCATATCGATGTGCATGAAGACGTTTACTAAAATTATTTCCACAATAACAACATTGTTTATGTAATGCCTCTAGAGACTATTCAGGCACCCTTGCTGATGGTGTTACATATAGTAAGACTTCTAACATTGTTGCCATCTTCATTTTACAAAAATCTTACATTATCACTAGATGATTCCACTCCTAATGATCTGTCTTCCACCACAACTGCAGGGGGAGTAATAACATTCATACAGCATGCGCACTTATACTGTTTTCACAACAAATCTATTAATGTATGTTATCTATATCATATATCTCAGTATATGTCTGCTCAGTATGAATATGTAAAAGCATTATGCTTGATGCAGTGCTATACGAAGATTAATTAATCCGATCATTATCTAACCTGCGAAGACATCCATAAAAAATAAGCATTCGTTTTACACTTATACATACATATTTCAATGTTGGATGCAACTTTTTTTGTAAACCCATTTGTTTTCATGTCATGCATACCTTCATACTCGGAAGTATTAGGTTTCTCTCGGCTTAAGTCGGCTGAATTCGGGGTGAAAAAGATCCGAACTGAGGAATGTGGCCTGAGGAATAAGTAATGAGGAATAAGAACGGTTTTTCTAAGATATGTATTTAATGACCCATTAATGCTCATTTATGACCCATTAATATCCCAACGAGCCATTAATTATTCATTAATGGCCCATTTTGCTCTTCAAATTACCCACTTATCAATGGATCATTAAGCAGTAATTATTAGGTCAATGCATCATAAAAGGGTTATTAATGGGTCATAAATGGGTCATTAAACATCATAGAAAAACATTCTTTATTCCTCATTACTCATTTCTCGTTCTTCATTCTACAGTCATCAGTTCGGATGTTTGTCACACCGAATTCAGCCAAGTTAAACAATACGAAAGAGACCTGATATGTCCGAGTAGGTAAGTATGCATGACATGAAATAAAATGGGTTTACAATAGAAAAATAAAAGGTGCATCCAACATTGAAAGATGTATAAGTGTAAAAAGGAATGCTGTTTTGATGGATGACTTTGCAGGTTAGATAATGATCGGATTGATTAACCTTCGTCTAACACTGCATCAAGCATGTTGCTTTTACATATTCATACTGAGCAGTTGCATAATGAGATATTTTAACTTGATAACATACACTAAGTGATATGTTGTGAAAGCAGTATATAAGCATGCGTCCTGTATGAATGATATCACTTCTTCTACGATTGTGATGGAAGACCGATTGTTACGAGTGGAATCATCTAGTGATATGTAATCTTTTGTAATATGAAGATGGCAACAGTGGTTGAAGACTTACCATCTGTAACATCATCAGCAAGGGTACCTGAAGAATTTATAGAACCATTATATAAACAATGTTGTTATTGTGGAAATAATTTTAGTAAAAGTCGTAATGCACGTCGACATGAATGTAATCATTGTTTGTTCAGACCAGCATACAATTCGTTCTACTGAGATAAGTGCGAAGCTGTGTTTACTAGTAGTGATATCCTATATAGGCACAAGAAGAAGTGTAAAGGCAATAATTGTTGTTCATCAGGAATCGAGTGCAAGTATTGCAACAAGACATTCGTGACTAGGTCTAGCGCCAGACAAGATGAAGATAGTAACTGTCCATTTGCTATCAACTAAAATAACTTCACATGTGATAACTGCAATGCTGTATATGCGAATAGGTCTGTCTGATTGCTCACTGCAGGAATTGTTCTGTGAAACTAGAGTAAATATTTTTGTTCAATGGATAATAGTTTGAGTGTATATAATGTATTTCTGACAAGTGTGTGAAATAAAGCTAAAGTTTATGTGGAAGACTATTGTTTTTATTCATTCTATCACCATATATATATATATATATATATATATATATATATATATATATATATATATATATAGTCCTGTTGTATGCAATGTCTTGATATATACAAAACAAGTGTAATCTCTGAGGATATAAGAACATTAAAATATGTATATATTTGTATTGTGTTGCTATTGATATTGACTTCTCTGACTATTTAAGTGGTAATTAGAAGAGACATACAAGACTTTTTGATGAAATTATTTTTCCAATAGAGTCAACTGTGAATAAATGAAGGAAAACATATATTAATTAATGTGAGGTGGGATATGTTATCAACCTTCAGTAGCAATTGTTTTGACACTATATAGGATGTTTGAGATTGTATTTGATTGAATATGATGTATAAGTCTACATGGTAATGATGATGGTGATGATGATACGATGATGTGATGATGTTATGAAGATGTAATGATATGATAATGTTAGGATGATGTGATGAAGCTATGATGATATGATAATATGATGACACTATAATGAAGTAATGATTATGAAACAATGAGATTATTATGATGTGTTGATAATATGATGGTGATATTATGATGATATGGTGATGTGATGAAGTTATGATGCTATGTTGTTTATGTGATGATGTTATTGTGGTATGATGACATGCTGATGTGATATGGTGATGTTATGATAGTGTGATGATGCTGTGATAATTGATGATATAGTGATGACGTTATGGTGATGTGAATATGATATAATGTGATGATATTAGAGGTGATGATGTGATATCACATCATGATGATGATATGATACGATGATGATATTATGATATGATGATATGGTTTATCTGAATAATTTAGTGGAATATTTTATAGGAACATAAAAATGCTTATTTTGTTCTCATGAATGGTATGAAGGAAAGTTCTTGGTATAACTGATGTGGACTAATGGAACAAACTGTAGATATCGAGTGTTGTTATATTTTGTTCAGCTATTTAAGTTAATAATAGTTATAATGATTGTGTGGAAGGGTACGCAGAAATGGATGTTTAGCATGTTTTTTTAGCAATGTGTATGATATGAACTCAAACTATTATGAGTTAAACATTTTTTCGATGAGTGGTAGTCGCAATGAATTTATTGAGGATTGATATGGCTTGTCTCTATGGCATGTTAGTGTTTCTGGAAATTATTGATGGTAAGAGAATTGCGAATGGATGCTATGGTTTGTGCAAATGAGTTATGTGTTGCGGTATGGATGGCAAATAATGATGGTTATAATGTTTTTCTGCTGGAACATTTGAAATGCTGGTTTGGTAATATGGCCAATTGAAATGCGATTTAATTAATGTTTGATCATTGACTATGGTAGACAGTATGGTTGTTAGTTATATTTGAATGCGTATTCAGCTAATATATTAACAAATTGTTTATCAGAGTAATTAGCAGGACTATTTCATAGGATTGCTTATACGTTTGCTTTGTTGTCCTGGACTGTATGAAGGGAAGTGTTTGATATAAGCAATATGATGTACGTAATGATTGTTGATATAGTTTGTTTAAGAAATTCGGATAATACAAGATAGAATATGTAAAAATGGTTGTTTCATTTTTTTTTAGCAGCGAGTATGATATGATTTAAAGGTATTATAACTGGTTTTAAACATTTTTGATTGGGCTATACAGTTGGTTGATATCTCATTTAATTATGATTGGGCGATGGGGAAGCTGATCGATACAGTTAATTATTAAAATGGCAATATGATGAGCTCTCTGTTTCTGTACATGAAGCAATGTTATAACCTGATGTGTGAAAAAAAAGAAATTATTATATATAAGTCTGAAAATAAATGAATGCATCAAACAATTAATATATAATGTGTGTTTTAAAATGAAGTTTACAAACGAATGATGTGTAGGATATGAGATGACTCTAACATAAATATTTCTTATAGCAAATGTGCTGTACTAAATAGATTGTCTTGGGTGTGTATAGGTAAGGGCTGGCAGAATGTTCAAAACTACGTTCTTCCGAATACCTTCGCATGGTAGCTGAGTAAGATATAAACATTGTTTATTTCTTGTATGTAAGATGTATATGAAAAAAAAACACTAATTTAAAGAGTTTGGTTAAATATTATTTAAAGAGTAATGAATTATAACACTTATGATCTGTTCAATTACCCTGGGGTGGTTTTCAAATATGATATGTTCTTCCCTAGTATGTTACTATGTTCACAAAAATTGTAAATAGTGGTATCAAGCGATGCAGGTTTTAGGTATTTACTTCATCCTGTTTGTGTGTATGTGTGCAAACTATAGTAAGAACTGATATTTAGTTTTTACCCCAGAAATGTTGGTTCGAATGAGTCGTTACAAAACGATTGGTGACAGTCATTCGGCTATTGATACCTTTGTGTAGGGCTGTGTGTGTGTTGGACAAGATCTATGTATGTCTTATGAAATGCAATATATATGAAGATATGTTATGTAGCGAATGGTAAAGTTGCTATTTGCACGGGTTGTATGGATACCCTCGCTGGCTGCCATCTTAGGTGATTGTGATCTGTTCGGGTGGTAGGCAACAAATTATGTGTCACCGATATGCACCCACCTAGCGTCAATGTTGGAACCAGTTTTGCTCCCATATCCTTTGCAAGATGGCTGGCCGTAGTCGCGTCTACAGATCGAGACATCTAGTCTCTCGAGAGATTTGCTAGAGATGTGCATGTGGCCTTTCTTGTTTTTTTTCTTTTTTTTTTTAACTACTCTGTGTGATAACCTGGGTGTTATTTACACAATATTTTACTAATATTAACATACATGCAGTAAAAATGTTATATGCATATTCACCTTTGTCAGGATTTGAAGCATAGAATGGTAATACCAATGATAGGGTTCACTTAGAAATATCTTATTGAATATATTTTTTATCTTTGTTGACGCAAACTATGCTAATTCAGAAACTTAGTGTCGATGGGAGTTGAAGCAAGGTTTTATATCTTTGTTAGCTTCAATGTTAATTTCTGAAATTCTTGACTGTATGATCAATGTCTTGGGAAACTAAGTTGTCATTAAGTATTGTTTTCTTTCAACATAATTCTATAATGTGGATTTTTTTAGAATAAGGTATGTTTTTTGAGGTATAACAAATTTTTCTGTGGTATAAGGTTTTTTTGGGGTATAAGGTATGATTTAGAGGTATAAGATATGTTTTGTAAGGTCTGTTTTCTGTGTTTTTAGAAAAGTAATTCCATACAGGCTTATGTTGAATTAGTCACTTCTAAAGTGTATGAATTTTTGAAAAAAAAAATTATGTCAGTATGCTTTCATTACATATATCTGTTATTCAGTTCCTAGTTAAGGCACACACCTGTATATTTTCCGCGAGACAGTTGTTCTTTCTTCCGGAGACAATGATAGACTGATGGAGTGATGGGTGGTAGATAATTATTTGCTGATGGATATCAGTGATAGTTTGAAAGAGAGAGGTAAGTAATGGAACAGTATTTTGCTTAAGTATTTGTGATGTAGTACTTTACAAGATCATATGCATATAAGTTATGCATAATATCAGCCATGTTGTAGTCATAAGTTAACTTTGGTTATGGTAAGATGTGTAATTAGAGTGGAATTAATCACGTTAGTTAAACAATTCGTAAATAGTACTTATAAGTGCTCTTGATGGAATATGAAGCAAGGTGCAAGTACTCCACTCTCGTTCGTTGTGTTTCATCGTCGATGGGTAGTTGGTTTCAGCTCATTACATACATTATACATGCATTTGGATATTCATTATGCCAATGCATTGGTTAATTTACTTGATAAGTGATTAAAAGAAATAACTACTTATCCTGTATGGTTCTTGAAGCACCACATGTATACTAATTGTGTGTAAATGATCTCGCTAAATATTCATTATTTGTTACATAAAATTTACTCAAGATGTGTGTGTTCAAGTCTCCTGATGTACGTCTATAATGTAAACCATAGCTTGACATCCTAGATTTAAAAAATGTTTTTTTTAATTCTCTGAAAATGTAGTTGAGGTGTTTTATCCATCAAAAGGTTAACCTATGCACATAGTAATTAAACACGGCATTCTTTGGAAGCTTGCGAGAACTTGTCAGCCATTCACAGTACAGTCTTTCTAGAATAATAATAAAGATTAAAATCTCTTTGGACATGTTAGGATATATAAGGAGATGCATAGACTTGCATGATGTAATGTTGTGTATTTGACTGGAATCCATTATATCGCTTCGGGGTTAATAGCATTGATGTATGGATTCTCAGATTATTTGAAAGCTGGTTATCTTTGTCAGAGGAAATGTACAGAGTTGGTAAATGCGTAATATTGAATTATACAAGTGTTTATGATGATGTTGGTTGCATAGTGAGTACTTAGAATGGTTGTTATTACAATATATTAAATTATAATTTTTTTATCTTAATGACAGATAAAAAACAAAAACTTTAATGTTTATTTAATATTTAATGTTTAAGATGAGTGGGTTTAAACAAAAATCGCAAATAGTAATTTATTCATGTTTATTTACCTCGATGGGATTTGACTCAAAGAATATGTTACTATCACTGTGATTAACTACGCTTATGTTGAAGTATTGATTAGATCAGTATGTGTATTTTAAGTTCAATTGTTTTCGAAATAATTAATTATGGTTACAGTTAAACAACACTCAAGCTTTTTGTGAGATGAAACTAGGTTTAATTGTGTAAATACTTGCTATGCGGTTAAGATCTAAGTATCCTAGAATGGTCTAACAAACAGTTAAAAAGAGCTAACCTTTAAAGAATATTCTTTGAAAATGGATTTTTTTTAAAATTAACAAGTCCCGTTTGCTAAATGTAGTATGTATATCTGACAATGTGAATTCAAGTACACAGCATATTCGATTTTCCTAACGTTAAATGGAAAAAGAATTGGTGTTTTTACTATAAATATTTTAGTAATATCTAATGGTGAGTATAGAGCGAATGTTTGGAAGTAGTAGTACTGACTTCTGATCTTCTATGATGCGATGGAGATGTTATGTGATTTACTAGCAGCATTAATTTTTAAATATGCTATAAATATATTTAAAGGTATTGTTAACTTGCTTGGATTGATTGGTTGGAATGTTTTGGAAAGTAATTCATATGGTATGTGATTATTATTATAGGTTGAAAAGGTCTCAAAATATTACAGTGTCTGTTGTATGATTTGTTCATTTGAGTTCTATGATATGTGATATAGTTGTCAAGTATTTCGTTTTGCTTGTAAAGTTTGATGCCAGGTGATTTGTAACTGGATAGTATGGTACGTGTCAATGAGTTGGGCAGTTGTGTATGATTGTGTATATGTATGTGTATGCAATTGTGTGTGGGCATGTATATGCGTGTATGCATGTGTGATTGGGAGTGAGATTATGTGTGTTAAACAATTTACCATATTCAGTTATAGTAACACCAAATCAAAATGTGCCAACAATAAAATTATTCAAAAACTAGAAAAAGGTTAGGTTTCAAAAAGGATGAACTCAAAAAACATTAAACTAAGAATATGTTGAAGTTTCACAAGAATATAGAAAATATTTAAGTGTATGACCGATTGAACTGTAGAAAGTCATAAAGTGTAGAAGATGTTAAAAGTTGGAAAATGTCAACTTACAAAGTTTAGAAAAGACAATTAAGCCAAATTTCAAATCCTCTGACCGGGATCGATCTCTGTAGAATTTCACTCGCAGGTCGTCAGAACTCCTATCCTGTCTGCTCTCCAAGCCTCGATGACTGGCAACACCACTCCTGAGATATCCGGTAAACGTGCAGGGTGTAGGGGGGCAGGAGATATAGGTGAACGAGTGTGTACAGGAGCATTACCCCTCCATGCCTACTCGGCTGTGAAGTTCCGGCTGACGGATAAAGTCAACAGTTTCTGCCCAGCTAACACATCAACATGTACGGTTGTGCAACATCTCACTTGCTCTCTGGCTATCTATATGTGTGATTGCATGATTCAGTGTAAGTCATGCTTTTCTTGGAAAAGCCTTATGAACTTTCAATCGATGTGCGATTATGCACCTATATTTCTCGGAAATACACAAAACAAAACAAAATTCCAAGTTCAAGAAAAATAACATAGTCTCAAGAATTTCCAAACTTGCATTAGGTGACCTGGTCAGTAGTCGAACCTTGTAATTTCAGTTGTAATCTATGCTAATTACATGGTCATTCCTGTGCATACATAGTAAGTATGGCTATGCGAGAATGGACTGGCTGTATTACAGCACTACACTATTACATTATTACAATATTATATAATACAACTGAATTCCCCTCCACACCGACGAGTCGAGACAAACGAATGCAGTAGTCATTGAGCATCAGTCGAGCGAGGGACTTTGAACTGGTAACACACCAGTCCTTGAGCCAACAACTAGTGAACAGTAGCTGTAAATAAGGGCAATTCCCTCTTCCTTAACTCACTTGCATCATTCAATCCATTTTCCAGAATTTTTTTATTTTATTTTTAAGTGACTCGCTCGGTAATTTAACCTGGTAATGCCAAAATAACATTACATTAAGTATATCCAGCTGGAAACCAACTCAAAAATAAATATTTGTTAAATTCAAAAATATAATAAAATTAAGCACCGTGACCAAGATCCGATGGCTATAGCTTCAACAGTTCGGAAATTAGGACAAACTGTACTTATAAAAGGACTTAATGCACAATTGACCTTACCACCATTGTTGACATCGAGAAAGATGTGTATGATATGAATTTGATGAGTATAACTTCAACAGTTCGGAAAAGATAAATAACTATGCTTATAAAGGGATTAAGGCATTAATTTACCTTGCCATCATGATTGGTGAATGGGAACAAGGTGTATGTTATGAATTTGATGAGTATATCTTCCATGGTTTGGAAATATGACTAACTATGATTATTAAAGGGCTTAATTCACAATTGGCCTTACCACTGTTATTGACTTCGGGAATGATGCCTATGTTATCAATTTCATGAGTATAACTTCAACAGTTTGGATATTAGGAGTAACTATGTTTACAAACAGGCTTAATGCATAGTTAATCTGACCATAATGATTTGACACTGGGAATCATGTGTATGTTATGAATTTTATAAGAATAGCTTTAACGATTCGGAAATTAAGAGTAACTATGCTTATAAAAGTGCTTAATGCATAATTGATCCTATCATTCCCATCTAAACTGGGAACAATGTGTATGTTATGAAATAGAGTATATCTTCAATGGTTCGGAAATTATAAAAGAGCTTAAGGCATAATTTACCCTAGCAGTCAACTCTAGAACAAAGATTTTTGTTGGAAACGAATTACAAAGGAATATGAGAGACAAGAAGGAGGAAGGGATAAAGGGAAGAAAGAGGGAGAAAGGAAGAGAGAAAAAATGGGAGCACTCGAAGAAAACCCCCAGAATGATAGAGCAAGAAGAAAATGCATACTGGCTACCAAAATGGCAGAATACAAGACAGTTGAATCCAAAATGACGATGTACTGGTTATCAACATGGCTGGCGGGATCAGAGTGAAAAAGGGAAATTTCGAAGGAAAAGGGGAAATTCAAGATGGCGGTCACGAATTCCCGATCCTCATCCGGCATCCACGTTCCTAGAACCTACATAATCTATCTACTTACACACACGTCAAGAAGGCGCGGGTAGTCCCCGGCGGACTCCCAGCAAGGAGGATTGTGTCATTGTGCGAAAGGCTGTAAGCACTCCAAGGGCGTTGCTGCACACCATCCACGGATATGTCAAGGCAGCTGGGGATACGCCTGTCTCCACCAATACTATATCCATGTGGCTAGCACAGCGAGATTTGTCGTCGAGGCGTCGCTTACATACACAATTTTGAACTGAGCATCGCCGAGCATGTGTGACCTTCTGTAGGGAACAGGTAGCATGGTACCTTGAAGAATGGCGAAGAAAGGTGTCCAACGACGAATCACAGTTCTGTCTGTTTCCTGGTCACCACTGTGATCTGCGCTTCATTTCAGAGTGGCACACCACCCCAACGAGACGTGTCATGATGTGAAGACCATTTCCTAAGATTCCCGCACCTCACTCTTGATGATTTAATGAGCCCTGATGACATGGCAATACAATCATAAAATTCTGTGACCATGTACGCTCCTCTTCTTGGTGCAGCTTGACAACCCCATTCTGCAGCAGGATAATACCCAGTCTCACACAGAATGAATATCTCTGTCCTGCACTCGTGATGTCACAATGCTTCTTTGGCAGCAAGATCATCAGACCTCACGCCCATCGAGCGTGTTAGGGACGAGATTGGACGGCAACTTTGGCCAGTGACAACAACGGCGGATTTCGAGGGTCTGTTACGCCAGTTGTGGCAGGATTTTCCTCAAGACAACATCCGATGTCGGTATGCCTCCATGCCTGTTCTACGGGTGGTCCAACACCACACCAAGTGCATACTGTGTTTGTACCCTGCAATACAGATTTTGTGTGGTACATTATATTTATGTTTTCTGTATATATACAATTTTGAATTGTTCCTGTACCTACTTTCATGCCCCTGTGAGACACTTTCAGGGCGATCAATTTTTTTTGCAGATGAGTGTGTTTACTATTAACTATATCCTAATTTTATTAATAGAATGTCTGCACAGCACACGTTGCAATGCAGTTCATTCGCCGTTAATGTGGTAACACGTCGCATCTCTGATGGTGCAGTGAAAAACATTCGTGCGTACCTAATATTCACGAACATTTATAAAAGCGCATGCTAATAATTATTATGTACAGTGCAGGGTGAGTAATTCTTTCATTTATTTCAAATCGTAAATGCTTCCATTATTTTCCTTTATCGACTGTACAGTTATCCGTAATTCTGCGGGAACACTCATGAATTTTTTCTTTTTTAAATTTACCCCGTTGTAAATATGTGCATTTATTCTTAAAATAAATGTAGGTTGTGTTTTATTATTTCTCATTATGTGTGAACATAAGAATTATATTAATGTTATCAAATTTTATAATAATATCATCGACACATATCATGCTTTTTATTTCACTTTAAAACCATAAACACACACTGTATTATTTAAATAATAAACATTTTCGTTTTAATTAATAAAATAAAATATATGTTGTATTCCTCTCTAACAAATAACCAACCATAAGTAATATTAATCTGACCAATAAATACTGATTTTGACATTTGGCTAATCTATACAATCATAAATTTATATATGAACAATCAATATTATAAAGCGGTCTCACAGAAATGAAAGAATAATATTTATTAGAATTCGTTACTGTTTTATAATAAAGTTCGTTATTTCGGTAAACTGTATCAGTTTTTGATTTAGAATGTCTATGATCATTATATGCTAGATATATTTTAAAATAAAATTAGTGGACAGAATCTAAATTCCAATTTTCTTTAGGAAAGAAATTCTTTCCTTCCATTTTAAACATAAATGTTTCTTAAATCACAGTGATCGAACATAGAAGAATTTAAATATTGATTTACACTGTATTTTCTATTAGTTTGCAAACGAAATACCACATAGTCTGGCATATAAAAATGTAAATTATTAAATTGAACTATTGTAATATAAGTAAATTTATTTGAACCACTAGTTAATTACATATTTTTCTAAAAATTGCACTAATTAAATTGATGGGTAATTTTGGATGTTTGTACATCTTTTTACAATTTTACCTGTATTAGCTTCGAATACAGTAGACCAGATAATTTCTAACCTGTGAACCTAACCTAACCTCTATCGGCATAATCCCTTACAACTGATGCATCAGTTCCTTCGTTTGGTATACACACAAACAGTTCTTATCAGAAGAATTAAATATAAAAGTAATTTTACAACCATATTTCCGATATATTCCACTATTATCTCTGAGACAATCTAACAGACATCTCAATGGATAAACCATATTATTTAGCCAACCACTTTGAACGGATTTTTCTCTAAATTTATAATCAACACCAATCATTTATATATATATATTTTTACCTGGTGATCTTACCAAAGTGTTCATCTTGTAGAAGATAACTCAGGGTTATCAACAGTTTCAATAATATTCCCATGGTTTGATATCTCGAAAATATAAAACTGAAAAGGGAATAAGTTAGAAAATATATATATATATATATATATATATATATATATATATATATATATATATATATATATATATATATATATTGGTATAATTACCAACTGCATGTCTATTTGATAATATAAATAGTTCATAAACGTAAGCATCGTTAGGGGGGAAATCCATCACCTATAGGTATGTCGTTTTCTATTCTACTAATATAAAAATTTTAATTCCCCCTAGTCTAACCTGTTGGAGGAAATTATTGTCTTTCAAAACTTTTATAGTTCTTTTATATGGTTAAAAAAGCGAATATAAAATATAAATGTAATGATTCAAAAAAACCAAGCATTTAGAGTTAAATAATTTATATAAAATTACAGAAACTATAAGAAAAACACGAAGCTTATTATGAAAGATTTAATCCATGAATTACAAAATATTGCTTAGAAGGTAGAGGAAGTAGCTTAAGAAAAAAGATATTTTATAACATCAGTTCCAGTAGCAGTAGAAAAATTTAGAATATCCACCAACACCAAAAGAAACTTCATATGAAAGAGAATTATTTCCAGAATACAACTCTTCTGATTCAGAAAGAAGAGAACATTTAAATAAAAAAATTACAAGAATCCGAAGAAAAAAATTCAAGAATTAAACCATTAAAAGATTCTACAATTAACCTTGGTAAAGACATTCATATATAAAAGTATTAAAGTTATGAACAAAACATGTGGTTTAAGAGGAGATGGGCAAAATTGTATTCCGGCGATACCAAAGAAAATATTGAAAATAACATATTATTTCAAAAAGAATATGACTTAACAAAAAGACTATCTAATTTTTGACTGAAAATAAATATAAAGAATTTGGAAATAAATACACTAATGAGTATAATAGTCATACAAAAATTGTTCTATCAACAAGTGCATTTCCCAGGAATATAATCCTTAAAATCAAATAAAATCCCATAGAAGTTGGAAATATACGAATATAAATAAACCAATTTATGAAAAGTATATAAAAACATATTCAAGGTCTGCACTAAATACACCAGAAAGAATGTATTTCCCAACAACACCAAAATGTTGCTGAGGAATTAAAACATACTAAAATATACCAAAAGAATATGTCTGGATGAATGATGTAAGAAGATTAATTACCCATCTTTTAGTTATTGACTGAGAATAAAATGGGGGAAAATATAATCATTACAATGAAAAAGAAAGTATTATAAATATGTTAAGTAATAAATTAAATGATGTCGTTGTAAAGAAACCTAAAGGAATTCTATAAGAGTATTGGATGTAATTCCGCACTCATATTAGAGTTTCAAACGTCATGGGAAAGGACTAACAAATTGGGCATTAAATAATTATAATTTAATAGAAATGCATTTACCTGACCTGGCTATAATTATTGTGGTTATTTTACGAAATCAAACTAAACATTGGATATATATGCATAAATGAATTACATTAAACTTGTAAACACTATGTCATTGCCTACAAGAGATAATAAAAATTTAGAATCTAGACATGAAGCTAATAAAATTTTACAAAAGAAGCTAAAGAAATCATGTTAGCTAACAATACTCAATTCGGTGGAAAAATTATTTCTCTGAAAGTTGCTATAACTATGTTCGCAAAATAAACATTTTTATGGAGGATAAAATTGTAATTATAAAATAAACAAAATCTATTTTAGATTATTGATATTTTAGGTATAAATGAAGATAAAATAAAAACCATAGCATTCGAAATACCAATCAACCAATTGGAGGAATTAGTTATGGATAATATTTAACATTTTTTCAGAAGAAAAATTTCTTAATGAAATTAAATCATTTAAATTAACATTTTCAATACTTACAATAAAAAAATATAATCACAGAAAAGTGAGGAAGTGGACAATATCATGGTGAATTTTTACCATTTTTAAAAATCCAATATTAGGTATATTAGGTGCTTTAGCTGGTAGTGTAAGCGTTTTTTTTTTCAATTCAGTAAAGGAAACTAGAAAAAATGAAAAAAATAAAGGAGCAACAAATACATAACTCAGCTGTTGAAAATAATTTTGTTGGCGAAGGCGTTGTTGTAAAGAAAGAGGTACACCAAAAAAAATTCATTTGCACACATATCTAATATTGATATCAAAATTTATAATTTAAGAATTAAACATTCTAGATAAGTGTAAGTTAATGATAGATGATATAATAAACAAAGTAAATAAAATTAATGTGCCTTAGGGAACTTACATATTTCACAAATCCCGGCATTCACACGGTCTGTTATAAAATTTATCATATTTATTTCTTCGATTCATTTGCAGGTAACACAACAAAAGAATTAATTTATTACTTGAAAAATAACAAAATATGTTAATTATAATATAATTCAACACTTTGATTCAGTTTTATGCGGTCATTTATGTTTGATTGACGTGTATTTCTTTTCTAGAAAATATATTTTTTTTCTGGAAAATTTCGTAAATGTTTGAGGGAAGAAATAAAAACTGAGCACTGAGAACAATACTAATGCCAACATGAAGAAATATTCAGAAGGGAATTAATACCAAGTGTGCACAGATAGCTATCGAATTCTACTGATAAGAAACCTTTATTCCTGGTCGTTCCATTGAAAGAATTCTCGGGCAAAGACTCAAAACGTTTTATGTGTACGGTGTATTTACATAATCAATAAACACGAAATATGAACTCTATTTTGTGAAATGAATCTTTATGATTTAAGTGGAGAGAGATTTGAGAGACACATAAGGGTGCCAGTTATCAAAAAGTTCGTTACTTGAAATTCGTACGAAATATTGTTCAAATAGCGTACATTATTTACAAGTTCTATTTGCTCGCATATGAAAAGTACGACCTATATGTTTTTAATAATTGCATGAGAAAACAATTTTGGTGTTTTGAGACGTTTCATTAATAAAAACTAACTCACCCGTATGTGACGATTCTCAGAGAAAAAAAAATACAATCAGTTATTTCAAGAAACCTTTCAGATCACGCTATGGATTATTTTCACAATTTTTAAAATTTGCTTAAAGTACGAACATTTTTTTATTATTTGTAGCATTCGTAAACTGTTTCGTTGGTTATATTTGTAGGTCCAAAAATAACAGGAATTGTGAATTTTACATTGCAATATGCAAAAAAAAAAAGTGTGATATCAACATGTTCTATCCCAGGAAAGAATTTCTGGAAATAACGCCCGAACGTTGAACAATTTTTTCGTACAGATGTAAAATAAAGAGGTTTTTTTTGGTTACTAAGGGTGTGCGATAATCGTTCTCTGTTTCGGTTATCGGGAAGCGAATTACACAAACGTCGCTAGCCGGGTGTAGCGGAGGTGAATAATGCACTTCGTGTCTTGGCGATTTCTACGACATATAATGTCTCCCAGCGAGCGGAAAAGGAAATGAAAATTGCACCCCAGCACCCTTTGTTTCTGTCTTAAATTATATATTTTTTAGTTAAACATAATTACACTGAGTATCGAAATGTAAGCACGAAAACGTATCAGTTGTCGTATTACATGTTGTTTTTTTCGTTAATAAAAGTTCTAATTACGGATTTGAAAAGATTATTAATGGAAGGGAAATTAAAATTAAGTATTTGCAAAATGTCAGAAACTATACGAGATAAAAAAACAAATTCGTGAATAGTGGTAGCGAGATAAATGCATGTACAATATATGAACTGTGAACATTTTGTGGGTAAGAATAGCGTCCGTCATTAGAGAACTAGGGTTGCAACTATCGGCCTGCAGGACAGGTTGCATAACCGGCTAGCGGCCTGCGCCATCCTTTCAAACGTTGCATGTTTTCTCGTGAACCATTCGCCGACGGTGTTACACCAAAGCAATGTTTCATGTTATTTTAATGTACACGTGATTTTTACGCGATAGCAATCGATAAGTACACACAGGTTTGTTGGGTCATAACACGTCAAAACCCTAATTTCTACGCTACAAACGGGGATTAATCGTCCTTTAATACTGTTACGGGCTGCAGCTTTCACTGGCAGCGAGATCTCGTACTGCATGGTCCGGGGTGCAGTGAACCAGCCACCCCACCAAGGTGGCAGAATTACAGGGGTGACCAACCTCGTCTCGCCCCTGCCCAAGCTGACGCGCTCGCCACCTCGTTGTCGCCTCCCCTCCTGGGGAAGCCCAGTAATGATTAACAGCGGAGAGAGGTGGCTGGCATCAAGGCCCCTGCTCCTCCCCCTGCTGAGGAGCCGACGAACATACAGGAGGTGAAAGAATATTCTGGTAATTAGGGCACTCGGCGCAACTAGGGAATTGGCAAAGTTTCTGGATGGTGGCCTACGGCCCTATAGATACTTCAGAGGTCCAGGGGTTTTGGCGAAGGCCATCTAGCTGAGTGCGGGCGCGAAGTCAAATGCGGTGCGAGTGCGGACGAGGTGTTCGTGGTGTGAATGGACGAGAGGGCGTGAAACCTGACGAGTGAAGCCGACTGTGCGTGAGGGTGCTCGGAGAATTTTAGAACATTGTGAACTGATGGGACATGTTCTAAACTGAGGTGGGACTCAGTGGACATTTAATACGGATTTTAATGTAAATATTGGAACTGTCAAATATGGCCACATAATTTATAAAATAACTGAATGAGTTTTGACACACTGTCTATGGGGACTGATTTTTAATTTCATTGATTTCATTGAGGTAATTATAAATTGTATTGAATGAAGTCATTAATTGTAAACAGTGCGTGATATTAATTTGTTGTGAGATATTGAGTCATGAGAATTTTGTTTGTAGTTATTGTAAATAAAATTATAAAATAATAAATAACACTTTAATTTAGTTAACACATCCATACCTTAACGAACTTGGTTTAGCCCACTGAATTTCGAGAGTGAGAAACTTAAGAATACATATTAAATGTTTGAAATGCCATCTACAAGCCCACCGATATAGCTAAAAATGGATTTTTCACACTGCTGTGTATCGTAATATTCTGATCAGAAAAAGCAACATTACTGGTAGTAATTGCCAAACTATTGAAACTTGAGGCTCTCTTTCCTTTATGATCAGATACGGGCGGCGCCTTCATGGCAGAGATGAAAGTATATGTCGGGTAACCTCTAAATCTTGTGTTAATTATTGTGTAGGACACTACTTTACGTAAAAAAAAATGAAGTTCAGTAACAACAAAGATATAAAAGTGATTTAATGTAGCAAAAAAAAAAAAAGATATTATATACAGCAATTTTTGTGTTTAAAAATGGCAAGTCCATTGGTTTTCGTTTTCACAGTTCTTCATTACCATACTCAAAACATCTGAGAATCTATCTAATTTTTTCTAAACAAATCATAATTTTTTTATTATTACAAACAAATACGAATATATTTGTATTATATTTCACTGTCCTAATGAGAAGGATGAGCCTTATTATTCTTAATTAGTTCATGGAAACTGTTTTAATTTTATATATTGCAGTACGTACTTCTTTTCCGATGTTGAGTTTCACTCTATAATTCGTCTGCATTGCAGCTACTGCAGATATTGCAGATAGCGCTAGTTGAAGGGTAGAACCTTGTTACCGGCCAATACAGTAGACTTACAGGTCTTAGTTTCTAGCCACTGAGAAGGTACACGGCAATAACGTCGACAAGGTGCACTTTCCAAAGTTTGGTGGCGCCCCTAGGAGCCGCGGCACATAGATTGGGGAACCACTGCTATACGGGAGTGCCTGGAACTCAGCTTCAAACTTGTCAGCAGCAAAATGACAGTGTCGCCGCTGCAAGGCCCACAATTTCAGCAGGACGGCGGGAGCCCTCTAAACCAGTTCAGCGCAAGTGTAGTGCCGCTATACTAGGCGCACTTGTTAATGCCTGCTTACTTCTGAGCCTCAAAAATTTTAAAAGCTTCAAGTAGATGGCGCCCATAATTGTATAAATAGGACAGCGAAATATAATTTCCCTACATTTTTTAAATTCACCTTGGCATAACATGAATCGTATGAAGAGCACAAATATTACTAAATGTATGAGATTTTTAAGACAAGTAATATTACACTCTCCCAAAAAATGTTTAAATAAATATCTCGCTTAATGTTCTCTTTTCTGCATTCCTTTCAAGATCAACAAATATCAAGAGAAATATACAGCTTTACTAGGCTAAACAGATTATAAATTTAACTAACTTTTTCTAATAGCAATGCATCTATTGCAGTGAACTGACCTGTATGACATTCCTGCTCGAGTTCCGGTCATCTGCGCTCACGATCCAGGTGAAGAGTCCACCCATATTGTATGTGTTCTGTAAGAGGTGCAAAGTGTTCTGCAAGTTCCAAGACCTCACATCAAACTTCCCTGATATGTTCCAGCCGCCTACTTTCTTTAACAGGTCAATCATTGGCGTTGCTCCTAAGGTTTCAATTGTGTCGTTACTATCCATGCAGGACATGTAGTAGTACTTTGCCATTAGCTCTGCATTGCTTTTAAAATAGATTTCTGGTCTTTCTAAAGAAGAGAAACAAACAGAAAATTATTGAAATTAAAATGTATAAACTATTTAATTTGCTAAAATATAACAACAAATTATTACAGATTTGAAATATTTCCGTTTATTTCATGTAAAAATATTAATACGAGCTAAAATATACGTAGAACATCTTATCACTACGTGATGCAATGAAGTAATAATATAACAATATAATTGTAAGATCGCGGTCTGGTCAGCCATGAACCCCAGTCGGTTCTTGTTTCTAGAGGAAACACCCTGCAAACTGTACAAATTGCGAATAATTTCCACGCACAGGTCTACATACGCATTCTCATAGTCGAAAGTGATGTGCAAAATTAACTTAAATCTTTTGAGGTCACACACATGCTTGCCAGTCATGAATAATTTCTGCTATGAGGAAGTGCTTACTAAAATGCGTGATTGCTGTCAATTAACCCTTCAGAATATGCACTAACGTATGCATTAATACCTGGCATCATTTAACAATTAGTAATTTTCAAGTTGGGTGCTTGACTCATGATGAAGTGTAATATTCCGCAAGTTTGGAAAATGTTCAAATTCATGGGTGAAACTTGGCGCATTTCATCTGAGGCTCTTCAGTCAAAACTTGCTGTAATTATTGGAGTGAAAACCATTACCTAATCATTATTTGCTGGCATAATTAATTTTTTAATACAGTGATGATATTAGACATACAAAAACACTGTATATGACACATGCCAATAAAATGTTTTTAATATTTAATATGTACTTTTCTTTTTTCTCTAGAGGCAACAGATTTTTGTTACCGGTATATTTTCACGTCATAAACGTTTCATTATTTGGCTGGGAGAGACATACTCTAAATAAACTAAGGACAGTTATTTTACAAGAGCCACTTCCTTACTTAGCCGTATAGCTCAATCTTACGTCCTAGGTCTCCAAGAAAGTCGCTTAGTAACCCAAGTTTCACTACACAGCTTTTAATTTCAACAGAACGAAATACAGTAGACACTTCATCTGTTCTAATAAAACCAGTGCGCTGACAACAGCACTCGTGCCGATTTTAATTCAAACGATTACGATACTATATAGTGTAACTGGACGACATGGAATAAGACAAAGGCGATCTCGTATCTTTATGTAGCTTAAAACCCATAGTGAAGAGAAGCAGAAGAAGATTTTAGATGTACTATAAAACGTTACATGGGATGATGAACATTCAAACAAGTAAGTTGAGAGATTTGGGCGTCTCTCAACAACGAGATCTTACAAGCCGATGAGGGTGAAATGAGGTGAGGTTGGAGCAGCGCCGTAATGAAACGGAGGGGGAAACATAAGGTGTGCGGGTGGCATATGTGTTGCCCACCCCTGCATGGCTACACAGCACCTTTGAAAGTTTGATTGTCGTTCGGACAAGAGGATCTTTTGAATTCATTGTGCCATGGTGGGTCGTAATGTGCCTTGAATTTTTATATACAGCTTAGTGTTCCAAAATTCCCTGCGAAGAGTGGGTGACTACCCCTACTTACGCAATGAAGAGGGGCAATTTGACCAACCAAATTTTCACAGATTTACCGTCACCAATTCGTCAAAATCCATTCCGATTTTGGTCGCTCCATCTCAACAACTTCCTGCAATATTTGCATTTATGCGTTTCAAAATTCGATTTTCATCACCGCGTACCTCCTTAATATTCGCCACATGATAGTGTTGTCAAAGAATCACCTCCTGGAGTTTGGCACATGAATTCTGGTCCGTGTTATATATGCCCACAGGTTTATATACATTCTAAGAAATTGTCTGTAAACTTTGTAAACTGTATAGAGGTTTATTAACTTATACATAGTATGGGATATTTGCCATATATTAGGCTGCAATTATAAAAAAAAAAATACGACACAAAGTTGTGAATTTCACAATTAATGTGTCTCACCCTTGAAAAAAAATCTACGAAAGCTACCATGGATGCAAGGGGGAAAAGCTCTACCGTTTGTGCTTTCTGAATACGCATATACACTAAGGCGGTATATTTTCGATTAATGCATTACATTTTATTGTTGTAATTCTAGTGAAATCATCATGACTGATACGGAATTCTCTGTATTTTGTAAGTAAAATTACATTTGGCTAGAACTAACATTTAAAGACACGTACCAAGCACATTTTTGATGACAAGCTGGTTTTGTTGTTCTAGTTTGCCGAACGTTCCCCAAATAGACTTCTCGTAAGGTATAGGGTTGTTCTTCACCCAACCCCCACACGAAAACTCGTAGAAGTCATTGCACGGGTCGACGTCTGGATCGATAGATTCTAGTATCGATGCAGCTACCGTGACACACGGCACTGTCAGGCACAGATCTCCTGCAAAACACAAATTATTTTTTATGTTTCATCTAAAATAATAGAGATTTTATCCTGTTTACTACATGTGCGCTATGAAACAGAATGCAATTTTATCAATGAAATAAGCCTCCATTTAAATGATATTCTGTAAACAGTTCTCAGTATATAATTAAAGTTTTGGTTTAGGGGTTTTAAAACTATGTTATGGATAGAACTATTGCACACAGTCACAATCATTAAATTGCTCCTATAATAAACTTTACAGAGATTTAAAAAAATTTCGTAACTTAATATGATTTACGTGCCCCGCGATGGTTCGTGATGCATATAAATCAAAATGTTATTATAGAAATGATTCTTAGCTTTAGACTCATACATTTGCATACTCCCCACTTAGTAACCAACCGCTCCTAGGACTAAATTGGCTATTATTTAGAGAATAATCTAATATCTTCAGCAACCGTATGCGTGATGGTGGACTAGAAAAATTTTCACCAAGCTGTTAGTATTTGTTTTTTGTAGTAATTTGCATCGAGTTATTAACTAAGAAGTTAATGATGGTATGCAGTAAATATGCCTGATCTTATTCTTGAACTAATTATATTTCCGTTTTGTTTATTTACCGAAGGGATTCACGTACAGAACTAAAAAAGGCGTAACAATGATCAGCCAGCTTAAAAGAAAGTTTAAAGGAGTGATATCCGACTGTGAGCGCATAGCTTTCATGTATAGGCCATGTTCCACATAACCAGCACTCTCACTCTATCTTGCCCTCTCACTATCTCTCACTCCCGTCAGTAATAGTTCCTAGTTCCTTGGACACTTCTCATGTGGAATTCTCTACTCTCGCACTTCCCTTTACCGTCCAAAGTATTTAGTGGACAATTTTCGTAATCTTTATTGCCAGATAAAAAAAATTAAGGTTTTTTAAATCTGGATTTCAAGTTAGTCGCTATGTAAGAGCAAATATTAGAACATATGGCGGTGTTAACGCATATTAATAACGAGAGAATATGTCTGGGACGTTACCTATTTCACTGATATGCTCCATCGTAACAAATAGACGGAATGTACGTGTATTCAAATTCACGGAAGTGATTCATAATGGCAACGGCATCTTTAGACCACTTGGCATTGTGTGCACAGCAGAACAACTACACAATGTAAATAAATAAACAACACCTTAAGAGCATGCCAGAGTATGCATCCAACGCGCACTTGAACTGTCGTATGGAACAGCACTCTCTGATGTCCCTTCCGCATTGAGAAAAAGAAATTGTCTAAACAACCAAATGATGTTGACATTTATTTTGCTGTTTCAAACCAACTACTTTTAAATCAAACACTGGATTGTTAAAGTAAATATAGTGATTTTTTTTTGTTTTTAACAACTAATTTTGTTGGTGTATTTTTTATAAAAACAAACGAATGTTTTGCTGACTATACAATATTTTTCATGTATGGTATGGTCAAACATATATATATATATATATATATATATATATATATATATATATATATATATATATATATATATATATATATATATATATACATATATATATACATTTTGTAAAAAAAACAACATATATTTGTTTTTAAAATGTCTACACATGCTTGCTTTTACAAAATATTTATTTAAATCAACTATATATTTGCCAAACCATTTTGACATGGTAAATTTTACCATTTGGATACGTCCGTCTGAACAACGAGCTTGGTTGGTGGTGAGCGAGTGCAAGATGGCAGACCAAGAAACAAGAATGCTCGTTCATAGGGATTTGAAAAATTTACACCTGTTTTTGAAAGTATGTGGAAGTTCCGTTTCTTTTTTTTTTTTTTTTGTTCTTATTGTCAATATGGGTTAATTCCAGTGACATTTCATAGTATTTAAAAATGTTCGTGCTATACTGCCCTTTTTATAAACATAACCTAGATTTTAAGTAATAAAATTACTTTTATTACGTTTCCGAGGTGTGTTCCGAAATAACAGCGCCCAGAAACAAGTAGGAGTAACAGCTAAGTGAGAGGATGGGCACAAGAAACAATTTAACACCTTAATATTCATTTCTAATGTCATGTAGACGTCGTGGTGTAATGGATAGCGCATCGGCCTACCATGATAAAGGCCCATGGTTCGCGCCCAACCTCCGGCAATTATCACGCATTTTGGAGTTAAGGCAGGAAATGCTAAGCGCTACAATAAACTAAAAGTCGGCATCCACCAACAGCTTCAAGCATGAAACACAGGTTCTTGCTCCAAGTGTCTGACGAACACCCTAAGGTACATAATCACCTAGATAAATGACAACACCGTTCTTCAATCAGTTGCCACCAGTTTAGTAGATATAAAGAAGCATTTACCAGTTTTTCCTGAAAATTATTTTCTTAGTCCCGAGGAAAATTCATGATGCGAAAAAGCATTAACAAATAAAATTATTTTAAAAAATCATGACAGCCGTAGTTGACGTTAGCACTTAATACCACCGCAAGCTACGGTGTTCTTAATTCGGTAAAGCCATTAAGGTTAGTGTAGGTTTGCTATAAACCTTCAGGTAAGTTTAAGCATCACCTCTCATTGTCAACCAACTGCGCAAAAAAAAAAAAGACGGCACTAGTATAAACTTGAAGAAACAAATAACCTTAAAAGATTATAAAATTTACGTCACATAAGATATTTGCGTAAATGATAAAAAAAAAATTTCTGTCCCTTTCGTCAAATTACAAATATTTTAACGGAGGAAAATTAAATTGGAATACTGAAAATTGTGTTTTAAAAAATTTGCAGCCCTGTGTCTTCATGCAATTCTCAATCAAAACAAGCAATTTCCAGCAAAAAAAAAAAAAACATATAATCAAAATTCAATATATAATTACAATTGTGCATGCTTTTACCAACGTTTGTAACAGTGAATTCTTAGTCATGTGTTGGTAGGCTTAGAGCTATAGTGCTTCTTCAAACTCGCACGGACATTCTGTACAGCTCTAGCAACATGATAGGGTCAGTCATGAAAACATTAATTTTCTAGTGAGCTTTGAACAACAGCTGAGCATTAAGAACAAATTCTTTGAATATAAACACACACACGCACACACGCGCGCACACGCACACGCGCGCACGGGCACACGCGCACGGGCACGGGCGCACGCACATACACATACACACACCACTTATTGAAAGATAATAAGTGAAGCGCTTTTGATATAGATCGATGGTAAAATTCCCAGAATATGAAAAATCAATTATTCAGAAATACCAGCAGAGAACAAATTTTGGAAAGGCTACAGTATTTTGACTTACAGTTATAAAAATGTATGTTTTAAACATAAACAATTATTATAAATATTATAATAGGTGAGAGAGAAAAAATTGTGAAAATATGAGATTTCCAGTGGCGTGTAGTGAGGTTTTTTTTACAGGATAAGCAATATTTGAGTGTTTTAAATAACATTTGCTAGTGCCGGGCTGTGTTTCCATTTTCAATTTCTACAAAAAAACGCAAATTCCAACTTTGCTTACCCTCGACGTGTATTTACCGTTTTTAGTTGTAAAAACAAACGAAATAAATGTAATAATAGTTACACTGAATATTATTTAGAGAGCATATAACAAATTATAAGAAAACTCCCGTTTTCCCGAACATTTTCATCCACTTTCCAAGGAAACATAGGACTGAAGGACATAAACAGAACGACTGCTTATCCTGCCGAAGGAACGCGGCAGGGTAACTCTCTTGCGAGTTCGATTCATCGCTAGTCACTCCCGTTTGTGGAAATAAATTCTAGATAGCAGCACTATGCGTGTACAGTACGGGAGTTACGAAAACTCTATTTCTCGAATCGGAAACGGGAAACTCAGTATTAAATGTGTTTAAATTTAAAAGGCGAAAACTATAAAGGGTCAAACATTTCCAATATGTATAAGGTAAGCATTGCTCACCTTGAGTCTATGGAATAAACACCACTAAAGATGTCATAATTTTAACAAATTAAAGAAGACAGGAGACAGGAAGGGGTCAAGGTCAGTACCATATCATTCACCACTGCCCGAATCAACTCCTGGTATGTTATAAGATCTGGGAGTGAAAAAAAAAAATCGTTACCAGAAGTATATGCATCGCTGTGGTGAACTCGCACAGGACTGACATTCCTGTGGGTGACACTCAGCAAAGTTCCCATCACAAACACTATGAACGCCAGAATGGCTGCCAAGATCAGAAGACATTTCTCAAGCAGGGTGCGTGCCTTCCACAGAGTGGTGCCCTGCAACATTACCACAGGAAACCAACAATTAATTAATCTCGATCGGCATCAACACAACTTCCAGTCTGAACAAAACCATAGCAGAGTACATATATTGAGTGGGATGGACCACCTCTTACCCCCCCCCCCCCGGCCCCTTATTCTTATCCTACTCCGTACCAGGTCAAGAGGCGACGGAGCGATACGGGCGACACCAGCACGCACTTCTAGCGCCTCATCGCTTCTACGCGCAATGCGTGCAGTGTTTCCGTAGTGACGCTGTACTGTGATAATTAGATCAGTAACAGTGGGGTTTTATTACACGCGATGAAAGCCCCGCAGATTAAACTACGCCCGTATCTTTGTACTTTTCTGTTGCCGCTTAAGAAAACTGCATAGGCAAGCTTTAAAAATGCGATAGTTAACCATTTTCTCGATTTTTTTTCTCCAGATACACTTAATATGACAAAAGTGAAAAAAAAAAAATTCCTTATATAATTGTCTTTTATCTTTGCTGACAAATTTTTAATTTGCAGAAGATTTATTTACTGAGATACGCGTATTCGCGCAAACAACTGTTTCACAAAAAACGCGGAGGTCCATCCCACTATTAATTAAAAATGAATATTCTGGTCCAAGAGTGTCAGGCTCGCAATCAGAAGGTTGCTGGTTCGATCCCAGCCACATCCAAGGAGGAGGAAAATGATTTCTATTAAGTCGTTTTCCATCCACATATTAGGCGAATACCAGTTTAGTTCCTAAACATCAACATTAGAATTTATATGTCCTGAAAATTTTCCGCAGCCCTGTCATTGGCCTTGGGCTCTTGGCCAACAAATGTGGCGTCAGAATTCTGGAATATTTATCGAGTGACAATTTCATTGAGAGATTCGCACGTCACTCGTAATTCCCATTTCCGACATAAACCACTGAATATCACTGTAGAATTTTATTGTAATATACTCGGAGCTAAAAATAGCAAATATTTGCCAAATAACTCAGTCAACAGCGCGGGTGATTTATATAAAAGTCGCTAACCTCGCAATATAAACAATAGAACTGAAGTACGCGTGCCTGTAACAACACCTTGAGGCGAGGGGAATACAGGAAACTTTCCTTAAGTTTTGGTTTCATGGGATGTTCAGTTACTGATGTACTGTATTAGCGAGCGCATCGTGATCTGGTAAAGGAACTAAGTCTACACATAAACTCTTGGAATTTTCTGAGAACAGCACATTTTGTATACAGAATGTTGCAAAATTGTATGTCAATACTTCGAAGGAACATTCCTCACATCTGGAAGACGAAAAAATGTTATATTAATTTAGGTCCGCAAGCGTTTCGTTTCGTTTCTTTGCTGCAGCCCGTAATACATAATGTACAGTATATGGCCCACGGGCTGGATCATGTTACTGTGGAATGCCGTCGCAGCTGTAATTGGCAGCTCCCTATTGAGCTCTTATTTGAATCCACTAGAGTTTTATTTGTGGGGACATTTAAAGGAACTTGTATATGCAACACCAGTGGACGATGTGTGCACCCTCCGTAACCGTATTGTGGCGGGTTGCCAAACAATCTGGGATTTTCCAGGGATTCATCAATGCATCCGGAGTCCATGCAACGGTTGGTTAATACATGTATTCGTGCCGATGGAGGGCATTTTGAACATTTCCTTTAGTGCCGACGATAAGCTTTCACACGCGTGAAACTATTTCATGTGCAGTTCTTACTGATCTAGGTGTAGTGTCGTAGTGTGAGGTGTCGTGTATCATGCGAACAGATGCTGCAATGTCATTCCACAGTAACATGATCCAGTCCGCGGGCCATACACTGTACGTTATGCATTACGGGCTGTAATAAAGAAACTAAGCGGTTTGGACTTATGTTCATATAAAATTTTTTCATCCTTCAGATTTGAGAATTGTTCCCCCGAAGTATTGATACGTTATTCTGCAACATTCTATATATATATAGTATCAACATATGTACTATATATAGTATATAGTATCAACATATGTACTATATAGTATATAGTATCAACATATGTACTATATATATAGTATATAGTATAAAGTATCAACATATGTACTATATATATAGTATATAGTATAAAGTATCAACATATGTACTATATATATATATAGTACATATGTTGATCCACATGTAAAATTTTCTGTAGTAAAGTGGTTAACAATCTACAACACTACGAAGAGGATAGAGCAGGACGCCAAACACTAAAACTCTCGCGATGATTATATTGTTTCAGCATGAAGGAAGAAAACAGTAATTTTAATTGTAAATGTCAGTAGGAGGGAATGCGGCTTACAGGAAGTGTTTTAATGTCCAAATTACAGTAAATTGGAGGGCCAAGTACTACTAAGAGTTCGTGAGAGAATTTTTTTCTGTGCCGGCAAGGTCCACTTATCGCTACGCACCACGAAAAATACGAATGCTTCAGTCAAAAGTCCCACTATCCTGCTAGTCACTAAAATACACTCTTATGTATTTTTAATTGGAATATTTTATGTATGTGCTTTTCTACTGATGAAGAAGGAAATTCACGGTCAAATCAACAGCAATATTGTTTATGAAGACGCGGCGGAAGCCTGAAAAAAGAGCAAAGGAAAGGCGTTAGTTTGGTATGTGGATGGTCTGGCTTTCAAAGCGCTGTAAAAAAAATGGAGGGAACAAAACGGCCAGCTGCAGACTGGAGACATGTAGTGGGACTAATGCGAGGTCATTTTCTCAGCACGCCAGCTCGAGTCGTCCTAGCATCAAACAAAAAAATCAAATTCTGCTAAAGGCAGACAACTCAGCAAGTGCGCTAAAAACACTGTCAGTACATGACAAGCGATAAAACTTTTATTTTATTTACTGCCCAGAAAATAATTTTTCATTTATGTCAAGCACAATGGAGATAGCAAATGCAGAGACTACACAGGTGATGATAGTACAGAAAACATTTATACCTTTAGTTAAATTATTTTCGCAAAATAGTTACATACAGCTCGAAGTTAGTTACAACTGGCTGGTTCGCTACTTTTCATATAACATTTAGAAAATCATTCGCCGATGTCAGTCATTCTAAACAAATTACATGGCTTTATAAGATAATAACTACAATATTCGTTTTCTATGTGCTGGCTTGTTATATTTGATACTGCACCATATGATGATAGATTTAAATATGGCACAACAATATTTTTATGCATTACTTGACATCTCTTCAACAGTATGTTCACTAGAGATGGAATTATAGGTTACTTCAAGCAGGATGGTCAGACCGGAAATCGAACCTCCGTCCTCTCAAGAGTTCGTTCAATGTTATCAATGTTTTATATATAAATACTAGAATGGCAGAATTCATTTTGAGGAGGCCACCGCTGGATTGTAAGTATCACTAACAATAAAACTCAGTGAGACTGTAAGAAATTTACGAAAATCAAATTTGATGAAACATGAAAATTATAGTTTCAACATGGTAGGTACTGAAGTGTGGTGAAGGGGGACAGATTTTTTAAATTAATCATGAGGGAAACCGAAAAAAAAAATACATCCCGCGAGCAGGTAACAAGGTGTTGGGAAATATCAAGGTGATACGGCATCCTTACGCCTACAAAATATAGTGTTGGGCTGGCCAAACCATCTTCCATTATTTTTGTAAACACTAAGTGAGGTATTACTAAACTCTGTGAATTGAAAAAATAAGAAAATTCTATTTAATAATATATTTTTAACTAACCTGTCACTATGAATGCAGCACCCATGTGAAGCTTTGTGAGTTTTCATGACCTCTAAATTAATTTTTACGGGGTTATAAGCTATAGACTGCATACAAAACCAAAATTCTTAAGTTTTATAAATCTCTCTTTTGGCCAATTTTCTTTAAAAATATCTTTTTAAGCCAAAATTCACTGCCACTCAAAGCAAAATTACTCTTGATTTAGACGGAAAACCATTCAAATATATAAATAAAGTCGTGTTTTACAAAAGCATAAATTGTACGTTCAACAGAAAACGGGCTCATATTTTAGGTATACAATTACCTGCCGTTTAAGTTAATAACAAGTATTCAAAGTCCTGAACCAATTAAATTGGCAACTTAACATTATACCTACGCTTCTAAAGAACAATAGTTTTAATAATAAGCGTAGGGTAGAATATAAATGAGGAGTCTGGCATACGGAACCCGGAACAGGAGCCAGGCGCCGACCGGCCGCCATTTTGTAACGTCACCCGATCACCATATTGAATCCGAGTGATCTTGACTCCCCGTCTGTGACATTGACTCCTTGTCCGTAACCTTGAATAACATATAACCCAATTTAAAAAAAAATCCTAATTTTAAAAAAATTTAAAAATCGCTAAAAATCGAAAAGAAAAAAAATCTTTAAATTCGAGGTCCGTATAATACAAGGGCCTACACTACGTTTGCACCACTCACCATAACCAAACAAACCCTCCCCAAAAATCATTAAAATAGAGAAAAATTGTAAAATAAAAAAATATTAAAAATCGAGAAAGATATAACGTTTCCTCACCCTTCCCTCCCGTGCACCATAACCAACACCCTTACACCTCAACCTACCCGCGAAATCATAAAAATTTCGACAAAAATCTAAAAATCGAAAAATTCTAAAAATTTACATACCTATAACATCACCCCACCACTCCTCCCGCCACGTCATTAGCCTTTACCCCCCGCCCCTCACCATTCAACCAACCAACCATAAAATCAAGAAAATTCGCAAAAATTCGCAAAATAATTCTAAAAATCTAAGAAAAATTACATTGGTGACTCCGACTACCATGCTAACTGTTGTCGACCTCGACATTGACCCCAATGACCTTGAACTAAAGAAATAAAGAAAAAATTGAAAAAATGAGGAGTGGCTGTGGTGGGGGCACGGCCGTTTGTTTTGCATGAATACATCTACGTTAACGCGCTCAAACACATTGATGTTTTTCTTTCCGTTCCCGGCACCGCTTCACTCGATCATATGGGGTATTATGGGTATCAATGGATTGCCTTCGAGATGCTCTTTCCAACCGTATACGGTTTCTGTATTTCGACTTAGCTTTTTGACGAGTATAGGCCGACATTGTGCTATGTTTTCTTAATTTTTTATATTAAAGTCATACAATTTAACCATAACCACGCCACACAAATGTTTTATAGACGCAATCGATTAATCTTGACAAGGGCTGTCGATTGAAACTTCAACGAGCATCGTAGCTTCTCCTAGTCAAAAGTTATACTACACGGAAGTTATGAGATGCGGCGAAACAAACTCAAAATTGCGCCCCCCCCCCCCCCTTTTACGCGTGATGCTTATCTGTCCACACTCAACGTATCATATTCTTTGATTCTTTGACAATCGGTTGGTGTAATTGAATTTTGAATGTAGACAATATATTCGGAGCTGCAATGCCAAACTCTATCCCCCGATTTTGTTAACATCGGATTTTCTGGAGTACCTTAAAAAAAAAAAATACAAAAAATTGCACAAACATACAGGAAAAAATTACATACCTAATGCGAGAAACCAAGTTGGATGTATGTGTTCCAGAGGTTTCAATTCACATAATGGGGGCAGAGCACAGCCATTCCTTGGTACGACGATCAGCAGGCAACTAATCCTCGTCAATATTTATTGGCTGTTTAGTCGGCAAGCTGCCACCACTCTGACGACTTCGCTGCACCCACGCCACTATATTCCATTGGCAATACCTATAACCGCTCTATCTGCCGACCACCTGTATAATCTATTCCCGATTTCTTCATGATTTTTTTCAAATATTTTAAAAATCACCCCATGATTTACATTTTTAGATATTTTCTAAATATGCCGTGTATTTCAATCATTTTTCCCCTCTGCTTACATAAAAGTATCTTATTTTTTAAAAAATTGAAGATTTTAATATATTTTATTTATAAATTATACTATTTCATTAATGACAAATATGAATAACAACAATGAAAAAATATGTGTAGAGATATTGCCTAGTAAGAAATAGTTCGCGTGCAAAATATTATTTCAACTAAGAGCACACGAATTCAGTGCATTGTCCTTTGGTGTAATTTTCTAAACTTATTCCAGTTTAGTTTGCATGAGGCGAAGAAATGTCCTGGAAGTATAAATTTAGCAGTGCTTCACAAAGGTGTGAAGTAACCGTGAAATGACTTTACCAATTAATCATTTGCTTTAAATAACAAATTATCCCTCCACCCACACCAATCAATTTCATCGCTCATTGACCAATATATTGCACCTGTAACCCATTTTTCACATATGCATGTGGTGCTAACTGCAGTGCATGCTGGGCTAAATGCGGTGCATGTGGTGCTGATGGTGGTGCCTGTGTTGCCAATTAAGTCATGTGTGGTGTGCTGATTGTGGTACATGTGTTGCTTATTATGGTGTATGTGTGGTGATGATTGTGTTGGGTGTGGTGCTGATTGTGATGTGTGTGGTACTGACTGTGGTGTGTGTGATGCTGATTGTGGTGTGTGTGTGGTGCTAATTGTGGTGCATGTGATGCTAATTTGGTGTGTGGTGTTAATTGTGGTACGTGCGGTGTTAATTGTGATACACGTGGTGCTAAATGTTGTGTGTATGTTGCTTCTTGTGTTTCGTGCGATGCTAACTGCGGTTCGTGTGGTGCTATTTGTAGTGGACGAGGTTGTATTGCATTACCATAGAAGCAGTTTTGCAAATTTTAGAATGTCTCTTTAAGATATCATTCCAAATAAACTGACAGCTACATAGTTGTGTGAAGTCTCACATGCATACAAAATTTCAGCACTCATACTTCATCACGATGTGAAAACATTGTCAATTAAAAATCAGTTATTAGGTTTCTGCAGCTTAAGACAATGTTTCATTTACTGTACAGAGGGTCATCGCTCATATCTATATACTTGTAATTAAACATTCTGACCTCCATTTTCACCATTCAACCATATTTTATAAAATATTATCAAATCATGCTGCCAGATATTTAAACCAACGCGCAATACCCACTGCCATATCATAAAATCTGTCAAGAAACAAACCAAGCAGCTATCCCTACGAAATATTTGTGATAAATCAATCCTCGCCAAATATCAGCAACCCTCGCCAATACTCAGCAACCCTCAGCAATACTGGCAACTCCTCAATAATCCTCAGTAATCCCCACCAATCCTCAGTAATCCCCACCATTCATCAGCAATCCTACGCAATCCTCTGCAATCCTCCACTGCAATCCTTACCAATCCTCATGAATCCTCAGCATTCCCCAGCACAAATCCTCACAAATTCTGACCAATCCTCCTCTGTAATTATCTGCAACCTTCCTCTGCAATTGTGGCTGCGGTGGTTTAGTGGCTAGATTACTCACCTCCCACCTAGGCGAAGCGGGTTCGATTCCCATCAGGATCGCTCCCGGATTTACAAATGTCGAATCTATAAATATTGTAGCTATGTATGCTACATCTATGAAACCATGTTACCAACTTCAACTTAAATTTGTCTGCTGGCAGTATCTACTACAATAATAATATATGCATATACAGAGTCTCTTACCCGCCATTTTGTAAAATAGTGTCTTATTAAAAAATAAAATTGTTTCATATCTCGGGAGATAATATATAAATTACCCGATTCCAACGAAATTTGACAAACAAATAGAACTACAGTAGGCCATGTAAACTGACATGTTTTAAGAGGGCCACAATTTATTTTTAAAATAGTGACCACGTAAATATTTTAGCATAGTATACGATATATTGGAAACAATATAACAAATTTCATCTTAAACTTTTTATGCTGGGAGTATCTAGGCAATCATCAAATGAGCTGATGTATAAACTCTTTGGTCTGCCATTTTTAAAGATGGCACTTCGTGAAAAATTAAGCTTTTATGTCCTATCTCGGAAGCAGTTTGCTCATACTCACAAAATTCAGGGGACAAGTTATATTTTTGTAGTCCATCAAAGTTTATATGATTTAAGGGAGTAATAACATGTTTTAGTATTGTAAATATTTTAGGCTGTTCTGCAATACGTTCCGAAAATTTCAACCAAACTTAACATGCTATCAGTATATAAGATAAACATAGCCTATGCTGACATATAAACCTTTTGTTTGTCATTAATATAGCACAAGACAAAATGGAGCTTTTATACCACATGTCTGGGAGCAGTTAACTTACCCATACTAAATTTTGCATATAAGTAATACTACAGTGGGCCATGTACACATACATATTTTTACTTGTATCTGGCATTATTTACAAAAAGGCTGCCATGAATTATTTTAGGTAAGCGTATTATATAAGTTAAATAATTTAATCAAATTCTACCAAACTCTGAATATCGACGGCATCTATTAGAAGTACCAGACATGCCTATGCAAAGCTTCTTTTTTGGCCTCTTTGTACGAGTGTGAAATGAGAAAATAATTTTTTTATGCCAAATCTCGGGAACAAATAAACCAAATTCCACCAAATTCTACGGTAGGTCGTGTAAACTTGCGTGACTCATGCGCTGGTTTTCAAAATTACCTACCAGTATATCTTTCAGATTGGTAAACCAAATCTACTTAAACATTAAACTGATTACAACCAAAGTTGATGTTCCGAATCCTACCTTTGTAATGCAGTCAATTGCTCGCCAGCCCACAGTACGAGGAGATCAGGGTTTGAGTCCCGGGTAAGGCACATGTATGTTTGTAATTTTCTCAGAAGTGCTGCATTTGCTTCTGATTCCAACTTTAATAGCATGGTTGTCAAATAGTCATCAATACCTACCAACCGTCTCACTTTTCATAATAACTAATCAAAACTCTTTGGTATCGATTACTTTTGGTTTTTTCCGTCTTTGCTAAGTCCTCAAACCGTCTCATGTCACCCATTTTTTTCATGCTTGCCGGGAACGATCCTGCCTCTCAGAAGCGCGCAGGAAGCAACACAAGTGTATTTTAATTTAAACACTCTGCCCATTAGAATCAGCTAATGTAACGGTGTGGTGGTTAAACATATTTTCTTTACGATACGATTGTAATCTGTAGAAGAACTAGAAATACATGGTTCTTTAAGTTTTTCATAGCGCTACCCAAAATCACATAAAGGCTAGAAATAGCATTTTTATACGCTGTTAGGAATATTATTTTTAACGATAATTATTTTTACACACTGACAAATAAACACTTTTAAACTTTATTGAAAATGTCATTCAGATTTTAAGACATTTCACTATTATACTTAACAATCAACTACATTACCCATTTCTGAAAATCCGGGTTGAACTATTTGGATAAAGATATGAACGCTGTTTACGATGAACTGAGCACTTTTGAAATGAACCTTAGTAAAAAGTCACTGCCCAAGCCTGCATATATTTTAACGGGTTCACTGAGTAGCATGCGCCGAGTAGAGTTGGTAATGATGGATGGAAAGTAGTACCATATCTAAACGCCGAATTAAAAATTATATGTAATCATTTCTCATAACTGAAATTATATATTTCGTTTACTGTTTTTTTATTCATCAAGTCAAAAGATGACAAGATTTGTAACGTATTTACTTGTCTAAAAATTACGCAGTCTCTACTGACCAACGAATGAATAAAGTGCAGAGGCCAATGGCAATGTTAATTTTACATAAGGCGGAGGAATACACAACGTGCATATAAGTAGATCTTAAGCAGGGCTTTTAAAAGTGCTCAGTTTACCGTGAACAGCCTATACATATCTATTGCAACTTACTGTGTGATAACGTATATGAGTGCTCGTAGCAGAGACTCCTTCTGCTAGCTGAACAGATCCGACACTGCTGCTGTCATCTTCAAATTCAGCTTGTTTGTACATTGTCATCTGAAACCAACGAGCCGGGCAGTATTAGAATATTTTGAAGGAACACTGCCAGAACAGGGATACAATCATTTTTTTATTGACCAAGTGTTCCGGAAATCTGGGATTGTCCCGATTTTCGACCTTACAACCCAGCATCTCGGAAAGTCTCCGAGACTTTGATTTGCCTTAATTTACAAACCGTCAAGAGCAGTGGTCATAGATAGCATATTGCTTACTTCTTAGCAGTAAATTAACGCTATTTTATTTATTTGCGCTATAGTTGGTAGTTAAAAGACCTTAAAGAGTCAAGAGTCAACACCAATATCACAAATTACCTCTTAGATAGCTCGGGTTATATTTAATACAGCGTACAGAAAAAGTCATAGTATTTTGTTCTGGTAGGAATTTATCTTGGCTTTAATGATTTAAACTTAAACACCATAATATTGTAATATGTATCACCCATATTTCTTGGTACAAATGCAGTTCTGTTTTTTTTTTTTTATAAATGTAACCATTCAGTCTACCTTAGTTTCAAGAGCTTGTTCTATTTAAATAGACTCGGATCGCTCACCATACCGAAGCATAGTTGTGAATTTAAGAAAGACTACAGAAAACACTAAAATTCTATTAGAAGAGGTAGCCACGATGAAGAAATTGAGTGCACAATTTCTGTTTGAGTTATTAACGTTGGCTACGGTGGTCGTTCTAACAAGAAGGAACATCTGGAGTTGAGAAAAAACAGAGCGAGTATTAGTGCTTCAAGTGGCAGTAAAAAAAAAAAGAATGTTCTTTTTATAAACTCGCAGTCAAGTGAGGATGGAGTTAGAGTTGCCGAGTTAATCCAATCTTACCATACGGTGGAACACGCTATTCTTTTAGGTCAAACGACTGCATAAATGAACTAATGTCACTTTATAAGAGCATTTGAAACAATACGAGAAACCATAAAGCAAGTGATATATTGACATTCGTATTTCAATAATATTAAAAAAATATATAATATCTATAATAAAGGTTTGCACTCGACAAGCAAGTGTGAGCCAGTCCACAAAGTATTAAATTTTAGACGTAACTGATAAATCTTCTTTTATTAAAAACTAATTGTGTCGCTTTCTGCGCATACAATGATTCAAACTGCAGCGGAAAGCTTTAGTTGCAACGTACAGGGAATTTTACTAAAAGGATAATTTTCATAAAATAAACTATTTGTGAATTTATAAGTAGTAAAATCTCAATTTTGTCTGTTTTTAACATACTTTCTAAAGGAAAGTAATGCTTATAAGATTACTTTAATGTATGTGAGTATGTATATGGGTGCGTGTATCTTTGCGCGAGTCACCCCCCGCCCCCAATCACAAAAACCTTTAGAGCACGGGAACACAATTTCACCAAATTCGGCATTCATATTTAGTAATTTGTAATGACATATGACTTTTAAAGGTTTCGACCACGCCGGACGCTTACTTTAAGAATGGAAGCCATTTGAACATTTATGGCGCTATGTCATATCTGGGGAATCATTTAACATATTTCAACAAAATTGTGTAATTACATTGAGAATGCATCATGGAAGCATTAAATAAACACATTGATATCTTTGTTATTCCACCATTTTGGAAGATAGCGCCGAAATAAAAATAATGCCTTTACATTATATCTTGAAAAATGCTCAACCAATTCTCGCCAAATTTGGCAAGTAGGTGTGTGTTTTTAATTGATTAGACACATTTTAAAAATTTAAATACAAATATTTTAAGTTTATTACGTATATCTACCGTACGGTTTAACGAATTTTGCATGCTGAAAGCATCTATTAGAAGCATAATGTACGTCGACACATAGCCACTTTTATCGCCATTATGTAAGAAAGCGCCACATAAATGAAGTTTTTGTCATATATCGGGAAACAAATAACCGATTCCTACCAAATTAGGCAAACAAGTAATACTGAGGCAGGTGATGTAAAGTGGAATGTTATAAATAGGTCCTAGACAAAATTCAAAATGGCGGCCATGTATAAATTTTTGCTTTGTCTGCTATATCGTTGAAACCATGCCATTAATTCAACTTAACTTTGAAGATGACAGTGTATATGACAGCTATCAAATGTGTAGATTCGGAGGCATTTTGTCCAACAATTTGTAGGTTAGTGCCACACAAATAAATAAAGTTTGTATGTCATATCTCGGAAAAAATTGACTGATTCCTACCGAATTTAGCAAACAAATAGTAATGTTTGTAAACTAGTATGTTTTAAGTAGCTCTAACACAATTTTCAAAATGGCGGCCATGTAGCCGTTTTAGATTAGTATTCTTTACGTCGAAACCATATTATTAATTCCAGCTGAACTTAATATGCAGGCAGTATATGTTATAACCATCAAATTGGTCCACTCAATGCCTCTTTCGTCCGTCTTTTTGTAAGATATCATAACATTAAACTTTGGTGAAATCCAATGCATTCCCTCCAAATTTGGCAAACAATTATCACTGCAGCAGCCTATGTAAAATTATAGTTTTGAGTGATTCAGGCCCTTATTTTCAAAATGGCGGCCATATGAACATTTTTACTTCAGTATGTTTTATCTACGAAACGACGGAAGAAATTTCAACTTAACTTTCTTTGCTCCCAGCATATATTATAACTATAAATGCTTTCTATACAGAACCTCATTTCTCCACCTTTTCGTAAGATAGCGACACATGGAAAAAAAATGTTATGACATATCCCGGGAAAACAGTCAACATATTCCCACCAAATTTGTGAAGATTGTGTAGTGTGGTAGGACATAGTCATTTGTATGTTTTAAGTGTGCCAGGCACTTATTTTTAGATTAGCGGCTATAAACAACACTTAAGCTTAATGTACTATATCTACAAAGCTATCGAACATATGTTAACCTAACTTGGTTTACTCTGTCTATGACAGTCACCGAATGTGTAAATACATAATATTTGTCCTCCATTTATGAAGATCGTTTCATGAGAAATTTTGATATTTAATGCCGCATCTCGAGGACCAACCAACCGATTCCTACCAAAAATTTACATGTATGTAGTGCTACAATAGGGTATGTAATCTAACATGTTTTAGGTGCGGCAGGCCCTATTTTTAATGGCATTAATATAAATAATTTAGTTTAGTATGTTATATCTACTAAACGATAAAACAAAATGTAACCAAATTTGTACACAAAAGTATTAATTAGAATTATCAATTATGCATAGACTACAGAAGCCCTCTTCTGGCGGCCTTTTTTCAAAATAGTGCCAGGTGAGAAAATTGAACATCATGTCATATTTCCTGGACAATTCATTTAATTTCCACGAAATTTTGCACGTCATTAGTGCTGAAGAAGGCCATGAAAAATTACATGATTTAAGTGTGATCAGACTTTGATTTGCAGAATGGCGGATATATCAACATTTTGATAACTTTGTAATATCTGTTAAACAATTTAATCAAATTCAACTGAACTTTTTATGCTAACAGTATCTAAAAGAAGCATCGTAAACAGAACCATTTTTTGGCACTTTTGTAATATAGCACCAAATATTAAACTGGTGTTTACATGCAATATCTCAGGGACCAATCAACTGATTTTTACCAAATACTTCGAATAAGTAGTGTTACGGTACACCATGTAAAGTAACTTTATTTCAAATTTCTCAGACACTTTATTTCAAATTGACGGCCCTTTAAATATTTCACGTCAGGAAATCCTCTAATTTTAAAAATTAGTCTTATTATATCGAAGTTGTAGCTCCGGATCTGAACTCCGTAATACAGGTGATTGTAAGCTGGTTAATGATATTGCTATCAACGAGACGTCATGGTCTACCTGCCAACTAAGCCTGTTTCCGAATTCGCCTGGCGTACATACTTGAACGTACCTGTTCCCGGAAGTGACGTCGTAAGTGCTGTCCTAACTGCAAGTGAAGTATGCAAGTATACAAGTAAACGAAGTTGTATACTTCTAGCATACTTGCGGATGATGTGCCGCCATTTTGAGAAGCAATTTGTTTGTTATAATTAATTTCCGACATAATTATTTTATTTAATGTTTAATAGAGCAGCATTACTACTTCGTAGTCATAGAATTTTGAACTGAGTAAATAACTATCGCATGTATCACCTTAAAAAAAAAACGTTCAGTCAATAAAATAAATTCGTGTTAGGCCTATGTTCTTAACCTACAAAAGCTAAGATAAAAAATGCAATCCAAATTGCATTTACATACAATAATGCAAGACAATAAATGTTAATGTAAATCATATTTAAATATTATTTAATACTTTATTTAACCCCTAAAACCTTCGGCAATTATCAAATTCTTTGTCGGTATACATGAACATTTAAAGTGGTTAGCTGGCTGATAACTGGCACCGAAAACAACAACACAGCCTGTCCAAATTCATCAAGTTTAATACCAAGGGTAAGTGAAGTATGCAAGGATGCAAGTATGCAAGTATATACCTGAATTCGGACACGGCCTAAGCTTCTAAGAATTTCATTTAAAATTAGTGGCATTGATGTGGAGTAAAGTAGGCTCATTAGTTATGTCAATTACTACTTGTTTATGTAATTATGCAAAACAAATATATCCAACCCAAATTGCAAAAATGGCTTCAATATTTAATAAATATTTTTAATTCAAAAAATAATTATGGGCAGCTACGGTTAAGAAGGTGACGTCTGTTGGCACCGAGATGACAAATCACACTAAAAAACACTCAATGTTTTAATAAACAACATATTCTACATATCAGTCATGTATCTATAAAGTGTAATATGTATTTCAGACATATTAAGTGACAAGGAGAATAATATAAATAAATAATAAATACTTATTAAAACTGGAATACGAAATTGCCATAAAACAAAGCCCAGTCAAAATGTATCGTCAAAAGTTGATAGTCCTTTGCCAAAACTGATCCTGACTCCTCTTTGTTTTAGTGTGTATGGCAAAGCACAAATATTGTCACTAATAACAAATTATGCTATATCTTCTACTTGAGGGTCAACTAATTTTACTCTACAGTTTCCCTAACTGTAAATTCTTTACTATATTCTACAGACTGAACTAAATTTACACGCCGTTATACGCAATTCTTTTCGCAGAATTTAACCACTGTAAAGTGATAACTTTTGCCACTACACTTACATAATTTTCACCCATTTCAGCATTTTCATCACTGTTGGAATAATATTCATTAGTAAATCGGAGCTCCTTTACGCTTAGCTAAGTAAAAGTAGGCAAATTTTAACAATGAAGGTTGATATTTTGGCCAGAAATACAAGTATTAATGAAAAACACCTAGACACAAAAGTTATATTAAATTGATTACAACTGCTAGGAATCCGTGAATACTTCATAACCTTGCTGCATTTATTACTCATTTCAGGAATAACAAATACATAAAACCTACTACAGGTTATTCGCGGTAAAGTGAGCACTTTTGAAAGCCCTCTTATTTGGATAAGTAGTCAATGAATTTATTTTATTTTAGCCTTAGACGTTCACTTCCATGCGCTGTTAAATATGCACACTGTTCTTATCATTGATATGGAAATATTTATTTAAAAAGTTGGTTGATGAATTTAAAAATTACTGAAAGAAAAAGTAACTAGGGTCTCAAAAGTGCTCACTTAATCGTGAACAGCTTATAACTATAGATTCTCTTCATTACAATGAATTCTAAGTGAAGTGGTAATAATTCAGGAAGTAAAACTATATACATTCTGAATTGTAGTTATTGTATTAAATACTCTTTTAAGTATAATTCAATGTAACCAATTAAAAGATACAGATTCTCTTGTCCAGTGCAATTTTATCCAAGCCATAGTAATGGCTGTCGTCTCCAAACTAACTAGTTAAACAGCTAAGGCTTCGCACTTGAAAAGTAAACGTCTTCTGCTTATAACTTAATCTGATGTGCCTGTATTGTACCTTTGGATGATGAAATAACATTCGGAAGTTCCATTTGAGCACTGGAAATCATCATAGGATCATAAGCCATTTAATTTATTCCTGAGCTATGTTTCTGAAATTATTTACCTAGTCGGTCAGAATTTAGTTTCAGTGCCATTGCCACAAGTCTATCTGCTGTCTTCTTCAGAGAACCTCCCAAATAATATTCTGTTCCCATGGCATGACCTCTTTCAGTGTACTGTCACTGAATATAATACATTTATAACTTTTCTTTTAAGTACCGTATAGCTCTTGGGGATGACTTTGGCCCTAATATTGGAAAGCAGTATTATCTATTGTAATTATTTGAAAAACGAACATTTTTGGTCACTTGATACTCTCTGATAACTAAACCACAAAACAGAGTAAAGCTAATTTGTTTCTATCTGCTCAAACAGTAAACAAGCTTATACGCTGTACACGGTAAAGTGAGAACTTTTTAAGGCCCTTCTAAATTTTTCCTTTAGTCCGATTTCCATCTTCCTGCTGCTTTTTGATATAAACATTGCAGTGTGACCAATAAATACACTGTATACATTTCACCGCCCTCAAAATTTTATACCTGGGGCTGCAATAAGATATATTTATTAGTGGTTAATGCCTGTTAGGAGGGCCTTAAAAAGTGCTCACTTTACTGTGAACAGCTTATACCTTAAATGTCTTACGATAGCTTCCCATCAAGTGAATCCTTTTTTCAATTGGTAATGATTTGTGCGACAACCAATTAGAAAATTAACCCTTTTCAAACCAGACACCAGAGTCTCCACAGCTTCAATAACTGGTGTCAGATGACTAGACTGTCTGAAAGGGCGCAGTAAGGAAAAAGTTTTACAATTAGGAACTGTGGGCACAAACGGCTGACCAATTCAGTGTGAAGGCTCGCCTGAGATTTGCAGCCACCAAAATGTATTGGCTGTTTTCTGCATCATTTTGGCAGTGTAGTTTTTCGATCAATCACAATGAATGACAAATTCGTATTCTTTCAGTTTCCCGTAATGAAGTTTAAGTATTAGTACCTTATATTAAAAATATGCCTTGTGTATTGTATTACTGAATCTTTCATAATGCTATCGAAGTCTATTTTGGTACATTTCACTTCGACATTTCCATACTTATGCATCATTTTCTTTACTTTATATTGAAACCTTCACTCTCGTTTGTTTTGTGATCTGCATGGAGACCATTAAAATTTATTTCTGCAGTTCCACTTACTCCGAAGTTTATCTCAAGGAACTATCATTTCTGATCTTCATAAAATATATCTTTAGTAAATCATCAGAGGAACAACATGCAAGCACAAATATTCCGATCTACAGCTGTGGGACACAAAGTCGGAAATGAGCTATGTTTGCAGAGCGCACTTGTAGCTGAGTTTTTAATTCTGGTTTTTCTACAGTAAATTTTCTTAATAATGTTTGCATTGTGCCACTGAGCAGTCTGAGAAGCTTCTTTGATTTATTTCTTTGTTGCGGTTTCTTATTTTACTTGCACATATACGGCTCCGCTCGTCTTTCTAAAATGGATTTCACTGCTTGTTTATTTTTGTCTACCTCTAAATATCTCTTATACTGGCACTTTGTGCCATCCTTCGTTGAGTGAATTTCTGCATATGGATTAGACATATATATATTTCCTCAGTACGGCTCTTGATAAATTAGTGACTAATTTCCTATTTTTAATTTTTTTTTCATTTAGATATCTACATGCCTTTCTTATATTGTTAGAATTTACATCACCAAATAAAAACTTTCCCTAAGATCTGCATCTCTTTTTCCTTTTTTTTTTTTACTGCTGGGACATTTCGTTTTTGTGTACCAAAATTTGAAGATTGCTTTTTATGCGCTCTCTGCGACGTTAATTCATTCACACCTTTTCTTATATTGATTTAATTTCGTTCTAATTTTACCTACGGTATTCTCTATCTTTTCGAATTTTCATTTCTGCTCTTTCCTATTCTTCCGTGATCCATTTTCACGAACTTTTTTTTGTCATCAGAATTTATTGCTAGATTATTCTTCTTTTCAATTAAACTGGCTGAAATACGTAACTTTGAGGGTTGTCACAAACTTTGTTACTCATATGGGAGTAGGCGAAGATGAAGATCGTTTTGCTTCCAGTTTTCCCCATCCAGTACTTTTTCTGGTTCTTCACTCACTTTCAATCATCTGCTCTATACAGGTTTTCTTTTCGTGTCAGTCTTGCACTTTAAAAAATCTTCCTTCGAGGCGCCCCCCCCCCCCCCCCAACCCGCATCACTCCAGACACTTCCCCGCACACACCATTTTTTTTTACATACGTGGTCTTATCTAATTTACTTTACGTTTTTATATTTTCCTTTTTTCTTTCTGGTCTTTATCATACCCTATTTTACTTATGGAATAAGCTAACATATAATATATTAAGAACAAATGTTTCAACTTACAAATTCTGGTATAAGTACGTGAAACAAATAAGAAATTCAATAAAGTCAGTGAGACAGTATTTAAAATTTATGAAAATTCAGTTCCAAATATGAGTTAAGTGCCACATGCATGGTCTTAATGTGACCATGGATGTGATAACTATAAAAAAAGGGGGGATGGACAAATTTTAAGTTTTTTAAACAGATGACATAATTTTGAGGTAGCAAAATTTGTGTGTTGTGATGTAACAAACACTTAAGTAATAATCATACTGTTACAATTTCGTCAAAAGTGAGTGGGCTAAACCAGGTTCGTTGAAGGATAGAGGTCTTAGTAAAATAAAATAAAAGAGTATATTAGAGTTTCCTGATTTAATTTATAATAACTAAACACAAATTCTCTAGAACCAAATTCTCACAATAAACTGATCTCACTTGCTGTTTACAATTAATGACTTCAATCAATTCAATTTACAATTACCTCGAAGAATTAATGTAATTAAATCAAAAATCAGTCCCAGTAGACAATGTATCAAAACCTATTCAGATATTTTTATAAAATATGTTCCAACATTTGACAGTTCTAATATTCACAATAAAATTCATCTTACATGTCCATTCAGTCCCACCTAAGTTTAGTTCATGTTCCTACAATCCGCAATGTTCTAAAATTCTCCGAGCATCTCACAACAGTAGCCTTCACTCGGCGGATTTCACTCTCTCTCGCTCTCGTTTATTCCCTAACGAACATCTCGTCCACCGTCGACTTACAATTTCCCATCGTCGTCTGTCCCTAACCGCATTAAACTTCGCTCCAGCACTCAGCCAGATGACCTCTGCCAAAGACTCCCGACACTAAGACCGCTTCAATATGAGTAGAGTCGTAGACAATTGCCTCGGAATTTCTCTAATTGCCGCGTTGCGCCGAGGGTCCTAGTTCCCAGTACTTTCTTGCACATCCTTTAAATTCACTGGCTTCTCCATCAGGGAAACAAGAGACTGTAACATCAGCCGGGTTGCCACTGTCAATAGTAACCTCCTCCTGCCCGGGCGAACGAAAGGACAGCGAGCTGGTCTGCTTTGGTGAACCGCCGGGGGAGTTCGAGATGGGTCATCCCCCCAAAGATCTGGATCCGCGCGTTCTTAACGGAAGCTCGCGGCCGGTGCGAGCTACAGAGCTCAACTATATATATATATATATATATATATATATGCATGCATGCTTGCGTGCATGCGTGCGAGTGCGCGCGCGCGCGCGTGTGTGTGGGGGGGGGGAGGTAATGATTTACAGTATTTGCTTTTTATTTCCATATGCAATACTGCCATGTAGAGTTTCTGGCTTCTCCGAAGCAAGCTCAGCAGAAATGAAGGTTTTCTACATATTATGTACCATATTTGAAGAGTAAGCACTGTGTGTAAATACTGTTGCAAATGTTCTTATTACATTGAAATTATATTCTCTACAGTTCGGAAATTGTTTTACTGTATTTGATTGTAAGTAGCACATGCATAACAAAGCATGAGAGGTCACATTACTTTTACAGTAAAAATTCCTTTTTTTATATGAACAGCCACAAAAAATATCTTTGTCTCTATTGTACACGGATATTTTTTCTTGCCCTGTATATATATATATATATATACACACGTTATGTATGGGGAGGTTTTTCAAAGGTTTGATTCAAAAAGGTCGAAGAAACCGAGAATGGACTATACCAACACAGTAGTTAATGTGGTGGCAACAGGATGAATGCCCGGCCCATTTCTCCTCGGTAGCCAGGCGTACTTTAGACAAACTTAAAATCCCTTGATTATTGTTTTTGGCCCACGAATGTACTTAGAACAGGGTGGAAAATATTTCGAACACCTATTTCAGTGAAATAATATAAATATTATATGTATACTATAACTTTCATTACTGGCCGGCTCTCTGCCAATATAATGCCCCGAGTTGAGTTTCCCAACAAAAATTTCTTTCCCATCCTACCTACAACAATATACAATCAATCATAATTAATTTTCAGTGATTTACACTTTAAGTGGTGTTGACGCAATAGAATAGGGTTATAGCGACTTTGGCACAAGGGATTAGAGAGGAGGATTTGGATTCGGGACGCCCCCATGTTGTTACGTCACCCGACCACCATATTGGACTCATATGACCTTAACTTGACCTTGAACCTGGTGACCTATGACCCCAAAAACCCAAAATATTCCGAAAAATTTGTTTAAAAAATTCCCAGGAAAAACTATTATAAAGAATTTAATTAAAAATCCGTTTTAAAATTCAATAAAATTCGTCTATAAAATTGTAAAAAATAATATAAAATAAAGAATAATAAGAGTATTTTAAAATTATTATGAAATTATTAAAAAAATCATAAAAACCATTAAAAAATCATGTAAAAATTATATTCCCATCGGTAACCATTTTCCCTAACAATTTCCCTTTTCCCTTAAAATTTCTATTTTTTTTCTCTAAACTGTTCCTTTTTCCCTTAAAAAAATCTTTAAGAATCACGAAAAATTTATAAAAACTTATATAAAAATATATTTAAAGCACCTACATTTCCAGAGGTCCTCCCATCACCACGTCCAGCAGACGACTGACTCCCTCACCCTCACTCCACATATATATTCATTCTATCGTATACAGCCATATTGGTTTTTTCGTTCATCATTGGTTTATATGTTACTGAAGGAAGCCATATTTGGTTTTTCGTTTATTTGTTTATATGTGTTACAGGAGGCTGCCATTTTGTTATTTCGTATGTCATTTGTTTGTATATGTTATTGGGGGTAGCCATGTTGGGAGCCAGTCATTTTTCTAGGTGCAATCCTCCATGTAGGTTTTTTATATTAATTTGTTTTTGAGTTTGTCTTTCACATTCGTTCGGTTACCATATTTGATTTCATATGTTTACATCATCACCTGTTTACCACCAGGGGGCTTATTGTAAGTTTCGTTGGGAACTGCCGACACATTCATGAATCTACTGTCTTGCAGCCGACCAAAACATTCGTCGGATCCAAAATGGTATTCAGAGGTATCAGTCGTTTAGCATGGGGCGCAATCGGGCATCTTCAGCTTACCGACTTTCCCCACTCCGTGCCAAACGAGCGTTTGCATCTCTGCCCGAGGCGACAATGTACCAACAAAATATTACTAGAATTACTAGTTTTAAAATTTCGCAAATGTGTTGAAGAATAATTACATAAATACGCGAATAGTAAGTTTTATATTATCTAGCCCGTAAAAATAGTATTTGAGTACAAATATGAGTTTGAAAAGAAAATAATAGTTTACAGTTTTCGTTGATTTTGTGGCGAGTTTGAGAAACTGTGGTTGGTGGCCATGTTGAACAGTATTCATTCCTTCGTGCGATTGTTTACGTGTAACGGATGAAGTCCTGTGTTTAGCCAAATATTTTTGTATGTAGGAAAGGAAATATGTGATCAAGGCTAAGTGGAGGAATGTTAGCAGATGTTAATTATAGATTTCACCTAAAACTATCCTGAATAACAAAGAAATGTCCACATCTTAAACCGATTGTAATCTAACCTTGGTGTTCGCCAAAGTGTACTGGACAGCCATGGAAAAACACGTGTTCAAGACGTTGCGAATTTCACAAACAGTAAGTTTGCGTGTTTTGTTAAAGTATTTGTAAACCGTTAATATAATGATTGAAATGCCCGTGGCCTGAAAAAGCCGCGCTTTCTATAATTTTATAGTGAGTCAATAATATGTGTTTATTTGTCTATATCGTAAATTCAACGACTGAAGGGTTAACTTCGGTCAAAGTGTGCGTGTGTATTGCAGCATCTGTACGAATACGATCAACGATGTAGATGTATCGCGTTTTGTTTTTTCGTTAGAGTTAAAATTTTCGATGTTAAAAAATTGAATATTAATTCCATACGAGCAAAATTTTCCACTGCTCCATCAAAATAATATGCAAAACAATATGCCACACACTTGTAAGAACATCAAAATAATGCCGTCTCACGAAAGACGTGAAACTAAATCCCCCTCTCCTTCCACCATCCACTCCCCCTCCCCCCTACAAAGCATCATTGTTTCCTTTTCCCTCGAAATAAAATTAGCAGAACCTCAACATATATAACTTGGTAATTATAAAAATTAATGAATTTGGAATGCCAACATAGCTTTAATATCATACATTAATTATTGGACAGAAGTTAGCTAACATTAGTTTTCAGTGACTGTCACGACAGGAAACACAAAGAAAGAGGAAAATGCAAGTATGCATTGGACTCAAACATTTCTATGCAAATGTATTTGTCTTCACTGACAAAACAGCTGTGGTGGAAGGATAAATTGTGGCCGTACTACTTTTCTAAAACTGTCCAAATTTACCCCACTTGCATGAAATAGGCTATAACAGAGCCAGTCCCAAAACATTCCAAATTGTAGGTTATAAGTGGCCAAAATACAATTGTACACAGATTATAAACTTGTTTTTTAAAAAATGTTGTTATCGCATGTCATCACATAACTGTATTTCACATATTTAAACAAAGTAAAAATTAAATAGGGAGTTTCGATCTCATGCCATAGAGACGCTTGTATTACGAAACTAAACCACTTTTCTTTTTTTTTTTAACCTTCATTTGGCGTTGTTGTGATATCTTTGACGTTGACGAAGCTCTAGTGAGACCGAATTGTAGACGAATTTCCAGTGCGACAATCGAGCTGAGCATCCGCCACGTCGGAGGCACCGGGGCGCGAACCCGCGACCCTCCGACTACAGGTCGGCCACCCTACCCCTGAGCTACGAGGGCACTATACCAGCGAACACATGCTGTTTAAGTGGTGAAATAATGGTTATTTATGACAAGGTAATAGTAATTTATTGACTAAATATTTACAATTAGGTATTTGTACATTTGCGTGCTTTTAATAACATCCCACGCGTATAATAGTCTGTATCATGTGCACAATAATGTGTGATGTACGTTTATAATAGTTATAACCAATCTTTGCATGCTTATTCGTATCGTGAATGAATGTGTAGGAAAATTATAACTCCTACAACACAAACACGTCCTGCACTGACTTTATGTCACACATTATTTATTTCCGTATCATTGAAATACACGGCTATATTTAATACCGACACCTGCCATATTGGTTTACCTGCGAAGTTCTAGCCTGCCAACTGCTCTTGAGTAGTTGAGAAGTTCCAACTCCACCCGTTACGTCACTCGACCTTCGTTTCAAGCTTAGAATACCGAACGGTGGTCTGAGCCGACAAAGAATATATTGTTCTTCGTTGGAAGGAGAGACATAGAATTAGCCCCCAGGTGGCATCTATATTTGCTTATGTGTTTAAAGTCTAGGTTGCGCTGATTGCCCCTGCCAATATTTTTCATTGGCTAATTAGTGTTTAGTCGGCAAGCTTACACCACATTCGTGCCATCCTCTCCATGTTATATTATATTTTTCGACACATAGGTAGTATCGATTATGCTGCCTACTATCGGCCTGTACCAAATGGTAACATTGATCATTCCTGCAAAACATGTAAACTGCCATATATATATATATATAAAATTTGTCAACATAAGTATTTTTATATCTTTTATTAAAAATATTTATTATATATGTACATAGCACGTAGGTTTTTGAAATAAAATACAGCATATACCTTTACATAACATTTATTGTACACATCATAAAATATACAGGTTTATTTAATCTTCTTCGACGTTCACCGCTCGATATCTGCCTCGGTGATCTAGCAATTGAAGTGGACAGGGATACAACACTACTTGAAGTAGGCCGTTCCATTACATCGTTTCAGCACCTTCTCGAACCTTGAAGCTGGCGATGTCCATTCAAGTTTGACGGTAGGTAGTGGAGCAAAAAGTGTCCAGTTTAGAGGTTGGGAGTTGGTAGGATTTTACCGGGGTTATTTTTACCACCTCTGAAGTACTTTTGTGGGGGGCCAGCCATTGTCAGGATGCAATGCCAAGTTCTCGGTAGAGCAAACTACTTCCTCCGGATCGTGTGCCGACGACCACGGCGATATCCTTTCAGGGCTCCGTCCGTCGTAATTACTAACAAATAAAATACTTTACCAGATTTATGCAGTGAGGTCTCAGGATGACTCACACACCCATATTTAGTTATACGTAAATACAAAAACACTGAAAAAGACACGAAAAACACAGTGCACATTACCCTTAGTATTTGGCGGGAAAGGTGGGGGCCCGCGCCCCTATGGCCCGTAGGCAACCCGAATGAGATCGCATCCTACGTTGATTCAAATGGGTTTTATTAATGTTCCTTCAAGAAACAACTTACGCACGTTTTGCCGGGCTTAACCCGCCGGCAGGGTTAACACAGCGCAAAGGCGCACAGGCTACAAAAACTTAAGGAGAAAATAATGCCTCCCTAGGCGATGCTAAACCATAGGGAGTGAAGAGGCGAAGAGTCTTGGGCGGCTAATTAACACAAGGTTCCAGTTATTAAAGTTTATTGCACGTTAAAATGAGTGGTTCTAAAAGTTGATGTGCCGCCCAAGTACGCGAAACTCGACCCTGTCGGTCCGCACGTCCGCCTCCCCGAGACACACAAGTATGACTAACTCGTCTGCCACCGCATGCCGGCCGGTGATGGCGGGCAAGCAGGCCGCGCCGACTACGTTCTCACACACCAAAAATATACGTTAACACATCCACACTGCTCTCCTGACTGCAGCTATTACATAAACAATTACTCTTAACATTGCAATTTTTTAATCATTACCAAACACTACATGAAACGAAATGAGGGTGAAACACGTGAAAAAGGTAAATAACAAGTATTAATGAACACGGAAAATATAGCTCGCGGGGGCGTTTAAATGTTGTAGGGTTTCATGCTTCGCCGTTGCGTGAACTTTCGTCTTTGAGCGTTTAATAAGAATGGGTGTTTTCCATTATGCCCTGTTACACAGGGTCTCATTCGAAAAAAACGTACGCGTGGGTGCACGTGGTCTTCTTTGCACCCACACTCCCTGCACTGCTCAAGACACGAGCGCTTCAATCGGCACCTCGGCCGCACTTGTGACTATCTTCCTCTCTCGTGCAACTGCTGCGGTGCACTCCCCAACCGGTGCGCACGAGCACCCGGTAGAGTGCTGCAGCGGCTGCCAGCGACGGCGGGCAAACGGGCTACGGAGAAGCAGATGGTGTCAACTTATTGTATGAAGTCCGCCTCGCTAAGTTCTTCTATGATCGAAACTATTTCATTGGTGTGGGAGTAATTTCCAACACTTTGCGAAGCAAGCAGTATCTGCAGCCTATCCACCAGCTCGTTCGGGTCGTCCCAGAATACATAGTCAATGTTCTTGCCATCGTCTATCTTCTTCAGAAATTCGCTGCTTTTCAGTGATAGGCCGCTTAAGAGGTCTGCGAGAATGTCGATTTTTTCGTGATCTTCATCGTTATAAACTTTTGTTTCGGGATTATCTTGGTAAAGTGCGTGCGTGAGTTCTAGCAAAATCTTGTATTTCAACAGGCCATATTCTGTAAATTCCCTGGGCTCCTTGCGAAATAGAAGTTTTTTTAGCCCGGGGGTTCCACGTGTCGTGAAATTGTGAACACGGATGCTCCCACCTAGTAGAAACTTCAGCACCGAGGAACCATTTATCATTTTGCTTGTATACAACACATGTCGTGTCATTATTACGAGATGTGTACGATCGTAGGTACCGTCAAGCCAAAGCATTAGATGGCAGTTTTCTCTTCCGTACTTTCTTCTTGTACAGCAAATCCGCATCCGGTATTGTCGATTTCGGGCTTCATGGCTACGGGTGCTCCATAGCTCTCCGTGAGTACATCGAGACGACGAGTAATGGGCTTAAAAATGTCTTCATATATATAGTCGCGTGAAATGTTGGCTCTCTTGGAGAGGAAATACTTCGAGTGGACAGACTGAACCTCCCAATGTAGTGACATCGTATTGAGTAAAAATTCTTACTGCCGCTCTCTTTTATGGGTTTGTCGTGAGTTTCTACCAAAATAATTTCGATCTTGTTCAGGTGTTCGCTGCAAACATCCAATATGTCCCTGCTGTAGTTTTGAATATCTGTTTTCGTGGTGAGGTGGGAAATCGAGGTATCGAATGAACGTGTCATATATCCTTCCAGGTATATCTGATTCTGTTCAGTTTGCACAAATGTTATATTCAATCTGTCGATAAAATGCTTTTGAACACTCGTCACGTGCTCATCCATGGCCACCCCATTGCGGACGATCTCTGTTTACACATGCTCCATATTCGCCCCGAGCTCGGCCAGATAGTTTCGAAAGAATGCACTTTTTTTCGGCCAACATACTGCACAGTTCCGAGATGATGGCATTACCATTTTCGAGGTAGAAATGTTTAGTAGCAGCATCCCCGGGTCGTTCGGGTTCGCCAATGTTTCGAATTATTCGTCTACCAGCATCACAAGTTTCATCGTTTCCTGGTGCCCGACAACCTCCATCTTTGTCTTTGTGAGGACGCATCTTGAGGCAATTATCCCGAATTTCGATATGCTGTAACTCATTCTGGATGGCTGGCGATGAACTGATCAAACCCACACCTGTAACTCGTATTATATAGGGACCAGTCATTTACGATCGTCGATAATCCGTATTTCTCTTTCCAGCACAAGGCACCCATATCTTTGAACTCTGATTGCGTAATATCCGTATTGATGTGATCGTCGTCAACGTGGCATAAATTAGTGTAGTCCATGTAAAATAACACCAACACATGCGGGGATCATATGTTTGGGTGTGCGCGAATTAATCTGGCGGAGGTACACAGTCCACATATGCATGTCGTCCCATGCTAAAATATTCTTGAATACAACTTTGTTTCTCGCAGGCAATGTCATCGAAGACAAATATCAAGTTTAACAGTGCTTTGCTCGGAGGTATGGTGGCTTCGTAATCACTGCATGGGAAGAAACCCATACCTTCTACGGCCTGTAGTACTCGGCCAATCGCCAGTAATTCAGTTGCTGGAGCTATTTGCAATATAAGTACACATTTTCGAACCGAAGACCATTCTCTTCTTCCAGCAGGCTCAGTAGGACGCACATTTTCCCGCAATTTGATGGTCCAGCGATTATGCACCTTACTGTATCCGGAAATAGGCCTCCATGTCGCGATTCGTGGGAGAAAGCTTCATCTTCAGCATGAATGTGTATGGGTAGAGTTACATCTTGCTTAACAATCTGTATACTATTTTCTTCTGCTTGGTTTATATAATACATAAGAGGAGGAAGATGAGGATGAGGAGGAGGAGGAGAGGAGGATGAGGAGGAGGTAGCATATACAAGCTTCTTGATGACATTAATCACATTTTAGAATGACTCCTCAAATTATCACTCCAAATAAACTGTCGCTGGCAGAATTTGGACTGAAATGTAATATTGGAATATGCGATACGTCCGTTCTGTTCCAAGTCTAGAAAGATACTGGAACGAAAATGTATTAAAGGGTCGTATTTATACTTTTCTCGCTCAGTTCACCGCGATGTCTCGAAGAGGTAAGACCATAGCTGGAAGCGGAGTCGTCGATACACTGATCAACAATATACCGTTCAAGCTGCACATTCCCGGATAAAGGTTCTGCAGGCCAGGGACCAAGTAGCTAAAATGGTGTCACACAATTAGATGGGCATAAACGCCCTGGACGAGGTGTGCAAGCAGCACGACATCGCCTATTCCCAGCACAAGGATCTGCAAGCCAGTCACCGGGAAGACAAAATACTTGCACAGAAGGCAGACGAAATACGGAAATCATCAGACACCATGCTCGGAGAAAATATAGTAACATGGGGCGTTTCCAACTTGATGAAGGCCAAAACGATCATGGGCATGGGTAATAAGAGCAAAAGAAAGGCACAAGTGAAAATAAAAGCAGTTACAAAAGAAAGAAAATCCTGCAAGGCTAAGAAAAATCTGTAGGCGGATTTTTCTATTGCTTTTGCCTGCACTCGGGGCACTCGGAGGCCTAATCGGAGCCACGAGCGGTATTGTCCGATCAGTCAACACAGCATCGAACGTACGGAAGCAGTTGTCCGAGGCACAAAGATACAATTCAAATATGAAGGCTGTCGCCATTGGTAAACAAAATGGGCAAGGCTTTTACCTAAGGCCATATACAGTAGGAGGCGGAAGTATGCAAAAGCGATGCAGCCGGAAAAGGCAATAATGAAATCTCTACCGAAACAAGCACTCACGAATGTGGATTTGCAACTGTTTTCACGGAAATTGAAGGTACCTAATTTTAGAGGAGTATTGCGAGAGATGATTTGCCCGCTAAACACAATAGACACGAATGCCAATATAATTAATCTGGATATGACAGCAGGGCCTGGCATGCACTGGGTAGCGTAAGTAAAAAAGGGGAAAAAATACAGACTATTGTGATAGTTTTGCGAATTTGCATCCTCCACCCAAATTGCACGAGTATTTAAAATATACTAAAATAACAAACAGTTATGAAAAGAAGCAGATGCCTAACACGTGAAACTGTGGTCATTTGTGCTTTCGCTTCCTGGTTCTCTCGTACAAGTATTTGTATAAAATGGCTAACGCCACAAAGATACCATGAGTCATGTCGATAATGCTTACCTTGATGAGTCGAAGCTCCGAGCTGTGTGCGGTACATTTTTAGCCACTCGACCTGGAGAGGGAAAGGAGTATAGTCTTTGTCCATTTACAAACCTACAATGCGATACCGAACTTCGATGAAAAAACTGCAAGCTGTAACTCATAAAAAGTAGTAACGTTTCCCTTAAAGTTTTGCTGCCCATAGGCTCTTACCAAATAGACGACATTGCATGGTACATTAAAGAGCCGCTGTCCCCCGAAACAAAATTCGAACTACATGGTAATCCCAATACTCTGAAAAGTGTTATCATATGCAGCGAAGATACCGACTTTATGAAACCGGATACTATTGGACCAATGCTGGGGTTCAAGCCAGACATATACAAAGCTGGAAAAACACATGTCATCGCAACCTGTAAACACTTTGCAAAACAACATGATGCAAATAACATGCAATTTGGCAAGCGGCACATGCCTTAATGGCAGGCTGAGCAATATGCTGCACGAATTTTAGCCTATGGTCCTTCCAAATTGTAAACTGAACATAGCACCGTAAAGAATATTTTAGGTCTCGGTGGCCGCGAAGAGAGCACACAAAGTTGCTGTGACAGTCGTCGACCAGTGCAGAGAGTTGGTGAACTTTCGAAATGAAGAAATCATCCTACGCCTGCATTTGAGCAGATAGGAATAAGATTTACGCCGACCAGAAGCTATAAAAGAATGTGCCGTGCAAAACCCAGAATCAGTACTTTACATGTCTCCAAGGAGTTAATACATGCTAGCGAAATTATCCTCTGAAGTCTCAGATACAAGATCGATCACCGTGGAAGATTTCCTAAACTACAACGAGCAAGACGATTTCGAAGACAGCGTAACGAAGGTGGAACTTCATGTGTACCAGTCTTTCTTGATCGTGCCAAACACACTACCATAGGAAGTTCGGATAGCAGTCCAATACCAAGAAATCTGCACTTTTCCTTGTCAGTCTTTCCTGCTAATCAGAGGGACTCTGACGAAAGAATATGGGTCCAACTCAGCATCGACGAAAATATCGAGCAATGGAATTCTTCACCTGATCGACCACATTGCCTACTTTCTCAACAGTGCCGAGGTGGACCAATTGCGAGATGCGGACATTACATCAACAATCAAAAATTGCCATTCATTTATGCCGAATGAGCTGTCTGTAGACAAGATAGCAGGCTGGGGAAACGATGATTGCTACAGTGTTCCCATTTATGCTGAAGGCAGATTCGAAGTATGTGTTCCACTCTCCATGCTATTGGGATTTACCGAAGACTACAAGCGAATTAACTTCAATACGAAGTAGGAGCTGGTGACAACGCTAGCCAATATGCATGTTGACACCATTGTGGGTACATGAGAAAACAGGAAGGCAGGGTAACTGAAACTATATTCTACCGAATGGATGCTGCCTCAAGTGCAGTTGAGAACTGCAGAATGCATACAAATGTTTCATGGCGTGGAAGATGGTAAAAATATCGAAGTGGCTTTAAGGTCGTAAAGTCTGGAGACATGCGCTGGATTGCCAGTAAACCAGTGCATCAACTGGATGATGAAGTCCAGCTTTGATTCTGTGAAATCGAAGTACATAATTGTTGGGCAACAGAACGGTAGACAGCACAACAGTGCGCCGTTCGCAGTTTGACACATGTAAAATAAAAAACGTCAAAATATTTTTGAATAGTGAAAGCTACCTATGCATTGACATGAACACGGACTTTGTAAATGGAGAGTACCTGCTGGCATATCAGATGTGCGCTCAATTTTAAATGCATATTAAGGACCCACCCAATCCACGATATTGAGCACTGATACTTTCAAGAGTTTGGTCACGCTTATGGTATTCTATGTGAGTAAACAGGAAGAATGTGATCAACTGCAGAAATGAATTCACTACACATGGAAGAATTCCTACCAACATTTACGCATTTTGCCTGATAATTCATGACCAGCTTGTATCTTACAATTGCCGAGACAAAACCGTCAAAATGCTGTCATGAACTTAGCTGACTTTTCACACACCATAAGGGTTTATCCGTCTGCAAGCATCGCCAGCTTAAAGGTTCGAGAACGTGCTAAAATGACATAACGGAAAGACGATATCAAATGGTGGAGCTCCCCTACCCACTTCAATTCCTGGGTTGCCGAGGCTGACATCGAGCGGTGAATGTCGAAGAATCTGTATATTTTATTACTTGTACAATACATTTTTTGTAAAATATATGCTGTGTTTAATTTCCAAAACCTCCCTGCTTCATATATATATATATATAAGAAATACTTTTAATAAAAAATATTCCAAATAAAAACATTAATGTTTACAAATTAAATAAAAATATATATGACAGTTTACATATTTTGCAGGAATGGTCAATATCACCATTTGGTACAGGCCAATAGGAGGCAGCGTAATCGATACTTCCTATTTATTAAAAAACATAATATAACATGGAGGGGATGCAAAGAAGGTGGTGGAGGCTTGCTGACTAAACACTAATTAGCCAATGAAAATCATTGGTGGTGGTAATCAGCGCAACCTAAACTTTAAACATATAAAAAATATGGCTGTCACCTGGTTATACACAGGTGATGTAAACATATGAACTCTAATATGGTAATCGAACGAATGTGAGAGGCAAACTAAAAAATTAATGAATATAAATAAACCAACATGGAGACCTGCACCCAGTCAGATGGCTGCCTCCAGTGACGTGTATATATATATATATATATATATATATATATATATATATATATATGACAAATGAAAAAAACAAATATGGCAGCCTCCAATAACATATATAAACAAATGACAAACGAAAATACAAATATTACAGCCTCACGTAACATATACAAACCAATGAACTGAAAACCAAATATGGCTGCCTCTAGTAACATTAAAACAAATGATGAACGAAAAAACAAATATGGTGGCATACGAAAGAATGCGTATCGATGGGGGAAGTGGGGGTGAGGGAGTCAGTCGTCTGCTGGACTCAGTGCTGGGAGGCCCTCCGGAAATGGAAGTTTTTATTAAATAAATTTTTATTTAAGTCTTTTTTCATCTTTCAGGATTTGTTAAGATTTTTTTTAGGGTAGAAGAGAAACTTTAATAGAAATTTTAAGGGAAAAGGGAGAATTGTTAGCGAAAATGGCTGCCGAGGAGAACATAATTTTAGAAATATTTTTGAATAATTTTTGAATGATTTTTATAACTTTTTTATAATTCATAAATAGCTTTTATAATAGTATTTTCTTAAAGAAAAAATATTCAGTTCATTTTAATAACAGATTATTTTTATAAATTTTTTATTAATAATTCAGCATTTTTTTGGGTTTTTGGGGTCAGAGGTCACTGTTCTCAAGGTTAAGGTCACGGGTCAAAGATCTAAGTTAATTTCATATGGGTCCAATATGGTGGTCAGGTGACGTAATAACATGGAGGGGGTGGGGAGGGAGGCGTCCCGAATCCGAATCCTACTCCACAATCCCTTGCACCAAAGTCGCTATGACCCTACTATTCATATAATATATTTTTAAGGGAACGTTATGAATACTACTGACAATATAATGTGTTTTCGTTAGTGTCTTCAAATAAAGCAGATGACGTAATGTACGCAAATTCCTGACAATTAATTTAAATTCAGGCAAGGTATCAGTACGTCGGCAGCACTCGTGTTTAAAATTCGTTTATTCTTGTGGATACGAGCCGGATTTTAAGGGCATGTACGTTTGTGTTACTTCAGTTATTGGCCTACGAAATATTTGGCTCCTCTTGGTGAACTCTGGGCCAAAATGTTACGTTAAGCACTATTTACATACAATTAATTAATTCTTAACTGAATTGGGGGTTTACGGAACATCAATAACAAGCAACCAAGTTGCATTACACAAGACCCTCTGGTTTATTGACTCACAAACGATACATAAGTTTTTCTACAATCAATGACAGATGCTCGTACACATTAAGTCAATAACTATCAGATGCTCTGTCCAATAATTTATGCTGACGGCAGTCTCTCTCGTTTAAGCTAACCAGACTTGGTAATACTGCGACCTACGCTTAAATCTGACAGCCCTGCCTAGCGCTTATGTAGGGTTTTCACTCACCACTGCATTAGTCCAGAAAACTCGTTCTGCGGACGCCTAAGCCCCGCCGAACTGCATTAACCACGCAACGACTCGGCGTCGCGGTGTCCTGTAGACTTCACTTGGTTTGGAGGGGGGGGGGGGAGCTTGTTAACGCATACCCTCTTTTATTTTCAAGCACCCGTTGGAATCCTTTCTTCCTGCCGTCCCCTGTTTAGGAAACGTTTTCCCAAACACCACATACTGCACCTAGTCCGCTCGCTTTAGGCCTCGCCTCTGCCCTGTCCGCCTCCGTAACAGGGCCCCTCCTGCTTGAAGAGGCGACAGTACCCAGACGCAATGGAAGGGAGGCGCGGTTTGCGAGATGTAGTATGAGTCGGTGTCGTGATGTAGGAGGTGCCAACGGGGTCGCTTGTGAACCACCCACAGTGGAGTGCTTGTGGCAGAGCCCTCTTCCACGCAATCGTGGTTGCCGCATGTTATAGTACAGTGGAACTCAACTGTCTGTGGAAGTGTCCTTGGGCATTTATTCACTCAATTTCCCTATAAGTGTGTGATGGGACTGTCTAGTTCATTAAGGCAGTCTAAAATTTCTTAAAGTTCATGTTTTTACAATTAACTTTATACTACTCTCTAAGAGTTTAATTTATTTCTATATCTTTTGTTATCTCTTTCCCTTTTAAATTACATAATTTTTACTTTATTTTACCCTTATACGTACAAATACATGTTATAATAGTGCATCTAAAACTATTTCTTTTACAAATCATTTGTTGTTTATAAACTTCTATAAACTAACATAAGAAAATGAGTTCTACATTTATATTTTGATAATATTTTTCACATCTTATTACTATAGTAATTTGTATTATTGTATTTTTGCTTACTTTTTTGGAATTAAAGATGATAACTTTTGGTTAGTATCGTCTTGACAAACTGTACTTATAGCCTATATTCATTTTCGTCACTTTTGTAATTTTATACTTTGAATGTTTTTCAGCTACTATTATAGCTTTTAGTTCATGTAGTATTCAGTATTTAATCTATTTTAATAACTATTTTGCTTTGTTGCTTTGTGTCGCCTCATGGAATTAGAATCGCGATCGGCGCCATATGTCCCCTAAAATAGTTTTCTTGGCACCGGTCACCGGGAATGTGGTTTAATTAAGGGCGAGTGTGCGCATTTTATGTTGCTTCATGCCACGACATTATGTGATTTCTATATTTATTTTTTGCATCTTGGTAAATCATATATTTTGCAGTCTGATTTCTAAACTTTATTTGATTTGACATACTTCTTTATTGCTAGGTTTAATAATGAACTTTTTTTTCTATACTACTGACAGTCATTAATGTCAGTTTAAAACCACGGGGTATATTTATATGTGCCTTGCTTATTAGGCTGCGAAATTTCCTGGCTACTGTTGCGCTGTATTGGCAGATTTTCAAACGAGAGTGCGGTAAAATATTTATATCGCACTTTAAGATACCGCCATGATGGGTTGATGCATACCACGGCTTACACTTACCTTGCCGCGTTGTGGATATTTAAGGCTTCGTAAGCTTTAGTATTTTTTTCCCAACACAACTGTGGGTAATTATATAATTCATAACAACTGTGAGTTTCTAATTAATTTTTACGGTTACTACTTGCTTGTACACAGCCTTGTTTGTACTTCCTACATGCCCCAGCCAGCTTAAATTATGCAGTCTGCTTGAACGCAAATTTTAATAGTCTCTAATATTAATTGAGCTGCAGTTTATTTTTGCGAACGATAAACACAACTGTTTGCTTATGGGACGTGTTATTACGCACTATAATTTGTACTGGCAATTGCGCGCTGATCTGGTTGCTTGGCGTCACAGAAGATGGTGCACTCCTTTGTTATGTTAATCGCGCCCTGGTAAATTTTCACATAAATTAAAAAAACCTTTTAAACAAAGGTGGTGTCCCGAAGAGATACAAGGAAGGAGATATAAAAACGGGCTTTGCAAAATGAATTAAAATGTTAGAAAAGTAATTCGAGAAGAAAATAAATTAGTTAGGAGAGGGCATGCCGTAGCATGGCACAACACTCTCCTCCTCAAAGTGGAGCTACCCCCGCGATGGTGAGCAACAACCAAAACACAGAAAACTTTTGTAAAGGGTTAGGGCAAATAAACGACATTACTTAAACTACCTAAATAAACAAACGCCAAACTGTATCCAATAGATACAGCAGAACGGGAGGGTATGGTTACTACAACAGTTCACTCAGGTAATTCGGTGGAGGGGACAGGAGGTTGAGAAGGAGTTGGGTACACCCAGCTATAGAAATGCAAAATAAACTATAGCCACCGAGTTAGACACAAGGCAAGGGAGAGCGAAATACCCAGTATGATTGGTGCACAGCAAACAAAGTATACACAGAAAGAAAGGTGAGACCTCCTACTCATGTGTCATCCTTTTACTGAGAAAAATATAACATCACAAAATTCTAAAAGAACTAACAACCTTATTGACCCAGCCCTAGGAATCCTAAAAGTTGCCCGGAAAATTCTCTCAAAGAATAAAATTTACAGATGCAAAAACAAAAATTATTATTTGTACATAACCTCAACAAACAATATTTTACAATTTGGCAAATAGATTCTTAAATACTAGTACCATGGATTTTTATTTGGATTTAGGCCTACAGAGATCGAACCAAGGTGCAACACAACATTTTACAAACTTACTGCTTATTCATTTCTTTGTATTCAATACTTTATATTCTGATGGGTTTGTACTGATTGTACTGATTGGTTGGTACTGAATGGTTTGTACTCAGTGGGTTGTACTCCGGAGTACTTAAAGAACAAAATTAGATGCCAGGTAGGGCCTGCAGTACCCTGACGCTGTCAGAACAATAAGTAGCAACTTGTAGATGAAATTTATTTAAATTGGAGATGTGTGTGCGCTTAACGCAAACTTCAGTTTCAGGATTAGTCGGACTGGCAGTGACAGGGGTTAAAAATCGATGCATCCTATAAGGACCAGCCAAACAAATCGACAACTTTGCCATTTATGCCAACTTATCTATGGCTTTACTAGTAGGATGAGTTCTTAACAACACTAACTCGCCTACCTTAAATGGATTTTTTATCATATTTGCATCATATCGCTGACATGTCCTTTCATGAGCAACCTTCAAAATTTTAAGAGCACAAACCCCAGACATCCCTCATATTACTATCATCAGGGAGAAAATCACTCAGTTCCCACAAATTAGACAACAGGTTGTTTGGCAAGTAAGTAAACATTAACTTGAAAGGAGTTGACTTGTGAGTTTCATGTCGTGCATAATTGAAAGCCATCTGGAGCGAATGTGAATTCCTATCCCAGTTCGTCTGGTCCTTCGCATGGAAAGAAATAGGAGCATAATGGAGGTTTCTTTAAAACGCTCCGCATGTGAGGGAGGAGGGTTGTACGGGAACAGGGCAATAGTTTTGATTCAAAAAGAGAAACACATTTGCTTGAAATGGTTAGATGTGAATTGAGAACCGTTATCAGAGACGATATAGGAAGGAATGCCAAAATTTTGAAAAATGTTCACCTGATGGGCATGTATGGTAGTCAATGCAGTAGCTTTCCTCAAAGGCATTAACCCCACAAATTTTGAAAATGCATCGACACATACCAAAAGCATATTATGACCAGATTTACTACCAGGCAAGGGTCCAACAAAATCGATAAACAACTTTTGCATTGGCCTCTCTGCTACTTCTGAAGTGAGAAATCCTAAATGAGTGTTTTGTGCTCGTTTGCTCATAGCGCATAGGATACACATTTTTACGCTATCAGCAATTTCGACATTCATTCTTTACAAAATAATTTTTTTTCTGATTGTCTGAATGGTCTTGTAAGTTCCTAGGTGTCCACCTACAGGAGAAGAATGAATATTGTCAAATACCATGGATTTCAAAACATTGGACAAAACAATCTGTTTTCTGTTTTCACGAGACTTACAAAATAGGACACCTTTAGACAGAGAATATGGTTTTTGTTCAATACCAGACTGTAAATTTTAAATAATATCTTTTAACTCAGGGTCTTGTTCCTGGTAATTTTTAATGTGGTCAAAAGCCAAAGTAAATTCAGTCAAAAGATTGCAACTTACTAAATATTCAATTTCCTCTAACACTTTAGTTCCTTCAAACATACGTGAGAGTGCATATGCTATAACATCCTGAGTACCCTTAATGTGTTGGACCTTAAATTTTAATCAGGAGATTCTCATCACCCAGGTACCTATTTTGCCTAACTGATGCGGGTGTGCTAACAGCCACGATAATCTTGGTTATCAGTTTCTAATAACAATTCAGAATGTTCAAGATATTCACGAAAAGTATAAACAGTGTAAGGATAGATTGTTGAAAAACCAGTGCCAAGATTTATAATTTGTGGCGTGGATGTGGAAATAGGACATGTGACAGTAGGGGGTAGCCTAAAATTTGGTTTTCAGTGTAGGATGTGGAAGGACCTTGAAGGGTAAGATCCTAACTTGATCAGACACACAAGAGACAGTACTTTTCTGCTGTGTGGTAGGAACGACAGACACCTTACTTTCTGCCAGATTAACAGTTTCAGCTAGTACTGCTACTTGATAAGCGACATTCTTCAGGGATGCAACCTGCGACTCAGATAAGGCCTCATGAGACGATGCCCATCTGTCCAGGTGAGCGAGTGTTTGTTTGATTCTAGAAAAGGTTAGGGCAGATTGCTCACCTTCCAAATTTTCTACAAGTTCAATTATGGGAGGGGGGAATTTCAGAAGCAACATGCTTTATACTCAACCTTAACCTCACTGTCATAAAAATGTGTGGGACAAATAGGCACTCTTTTATTAATGGGGTCACGCAAAATATTTCTTAACTCGGCCACTGTAAGGTCAGTGGCCTTGATACCATGCACTTTGAGCTCAAACACCAGCTTGTCCTTTAGCAGCCACTCAGGCATTATAGTGGCTGGCATGGTAGTGGGTAAAACAAGGCACACAAAAAAAACACAACAGTAAAGTACAGAAAACGTAACTAAGAACACCATTGGGAGCAGGCACAATTAGGGAGGGGTTCTGAAACAAACATGAGAAGAAAATTACTCAATAACATAAACGTAGGGCCTAAATGATAGTAAACCACGAAGATGCTACCAAAATTATTGGACCAAAACTCGGTGTCCAAGTTCAGAGCCCCAAAGTGAAACAGCTAAGGAGGTTTTCAGAAGAGAAATACTCTAGCCGAAGGACTCCAACTCAGCACCAAAGTATCCCAGAGGAGTACATGGGAGGAAAATTCTCTGCTCTAAATGCGATCCTTTATTGTCATAATAAAACAAATTCAACATACAGTCCCCAACCCAAAGAATAAAACAACTTACATCCTTGTTTCTATGTTGGGCACACTAGTGTAGGAATTACCCACAGCACAACATAACATCATAATTTTAAAAAAAAGAAACATTAAAGAGTTATAAAAACATTGTATAAAATATATTATACAATATTATAGGTAACCGAACAGGACTCATATAAATGCCAGAATGAAACCAAGCTAAATAAGAACCTACTTATGTTTCTTTTTTTTTTTATGTGTTAACAACACATGGGCCCAAAGATTGGACACAACAACAAAACAAATAAAAAGAAACATTTTTATAATCGCCCAACAATAACCAATTATATATGTCAGCCTATACAATATATGGAGTAGGTACTATTAGTTGGCCATCTCATTTCCCTTTTTGTTCATTATGGAATAATTTAATATATTATTTTAACACTTTGACTTCAATGTATAATGGGGTAGGGTGCACCCTGATTTCAGCAACATAGTGATTCTACTTAATTATGCAACCAAGAGCAAACAAAAAAACATTTTTTAAACATTTCTCACCCAAATAGTGAGCCGAGCGACATTACCTTACTGTCGTATAATCAATATTAATTTTGTTTCACACCTATTTTTCTTTTTATCACAAAGAACAAAATCATTTTGTTTAGTCCAGTAGCATTCAATGTGTGCACCTACACACACTTCCAACTACAAATTAATTTTTTTTTCTGAACTTTGAAGTCGCCATATGCTTGAGGAATTCAAGATCCATCATGCAGAAAAAGGAATTAATTCATGCTCAGAAATATAATGGTATGACCGAAGTCCTGATGAAAATGGTGTGGACAGCGACTCTCCAAGCTCGCCTTAAAATTGGGACATGTTGGGCAGGCCGATGCCACAAGGGCAGGTACGGGTACAAGTCAGCACATGAAAATTGCTATTCTAGGTCAAGGGGCGAACCGCTCTGCAACATGAAAAACAGAAAATAAGCACAAGGGAATAACACTTTTTATCACAAACATTAAACAAGCTGCCCCAACAAAAATAAAATAAGTTTCACTCTCCAAGGAGGACAAAAATGAAAGTTACTTCATATTGCTGGCGAAAAGATTCGCGGTAAATAAAATGAAGGTCACAAGATGGCGAGGAGACAGATTGAATAAGACAGAATCAGCGAATACCTTCGTGCACGTAGCAACTTGGAAAAAGTTCCGAAAGTTGTGACATGAGTAATCGGTAAATATCGAAATACCATATCACGAGTACAAAATACAGTGGGAAATTTCATAAGATTTAGAACTTAATTAACATAATTAAAAACAAAAGAAAAGCACATGGCATGATTAAAAACATTACAGGAGTGCAGTAAATAAGAGTAACACAGTATTGCAAAGTAAAAAAAAAATTGATAGATTATAACAATAAATAACGTTATTACGGAACAAGTGCTTCCATCTATCGTGACAGCAGACAAACACAACCAAAGAAATGTACAAAAACGAAAATAAGTTACTCTTTTAAAGATTAACAAACAAAATTTGCCAATAATAAAGTAGTCTTTTAGCGCCGTTTACAACATTTACAAATGAACAATAGTGGATAAATCGAATTATTTGGGGTAATACAAATTTATTCCCCTGTTTTTCTTGTTAAATAACAATTAGATAAACACAAACAAAAAAACCTTTTAAACAAAGGTGGTGTACTGAAGAGAAACAAGGAAAGAGATATAAAATGGGCTTTGCAAAAATAATTAAATTGATAGAAAAACAATTTGAGAAGAAAATAAATTATTTAGGATAGAGCATGCCGTATCATGGCACAATATATAAAGAATTCAGTTCTGGATACAATGTTGTGAAACTTATTGAATAGTTTTCAATTTCGAATAGCTCAACGTCTTCCTTTTATGTGCTTACAAGTGTCCGTCGTGCCATTAGTAACTATCTTATATGGAAAAGTTAATAATTAAATTTAAAAATCCGTATTACACTTTTCCTAACATTGAATTACTCTCAAACATGTTTACAAAGTACGTAGGTGTCTAAATTACGCATTTGTCTAAAATGCGTCACATTAAAAATTTTCTCCCGAGATAGTGCTAAATTTCATTTTTCCTCCACTGGATTCGTATTCTGAAGGACGCGGTCTTAATTAATTGTTTGGCCTTTCTGATTTTGGTATTTTCAATGTTTGTTAAATATATTTCCAATTACTCATCATTACTGTGATAAGAAATACAATTATTTGTTTCCAGATACACATCTCTTTCAAAATATTAAATTCTTTAAACAAAATTTATTTGTAGACATTTTAAGTAGTGCATCGTTAATGTTTTAAAACTGAATGAAAAGTAAATCCCACTACAATTTAGTATTCTATTATAACTATCTTTCACAACTTAATGAAATCCATTTTCACTTTAGAAACTATTAAAGGAGCGACCAAACCCGACAGTAAATTGGAATAGTTCCATATATGATTTCTGATGCATTTGTACTCACTGACACACTAAAAAAGATCCAAAAAATCCATGTCGTTATTCTTACAAGGAAGTCAATATGAAATACCTGGTTATGTTATTGGTCCAACTCCGAAAATATTTTTCACTTTTTGTGTGGGAATTATTATCACGCATAAATTAAGATAATATTAAGATATATTATTAATCATCAATATTAACTTGAGAATTTTGTTTTATAGAGGAAAATCTGCATGTGTAGCGTACACGAACATGGGGAAAATTTTTCATTTGGCTTGAGTTAAATACTGAAGAAATTTTCAAGCAAGTCTTACTTGTCTTGCATAGTAAAACAATGTCGATTAAAGTCCGAGATCGGACACGGAGAAAAACCATATATCACTGTTACGACAAATATTATTTGCTATTGGATCAGAATGGGTCACAGAGAGCAATTACGGGATACTTATGATACTAGCGATGCAATAAAGTTTCATTTTAAATAAATATGTTACATTGCGCTTGGTGTGCAAAAATAATTTAATGTACATCACACAAACAGTCCACTGGGACAATTTATTAGACGCTATTCTGCATATCTCACGCAGTTCGGGATCACACGTAGTGAAACCAAGTCTCGAGCGAGGAACAATTAGAGGGTAGTGGAGAGCTGAAAACGCAACTCATGGCACGAGGTAGGCACCAGCAGCGCGCCCTTGCCTGACAAAAGATGTTGCCCAGCAGGGTACTTTCCCCTCCCTCCGCTGCCGAGGTTGCTATACCAACACTCCAACAAATGCTTCAACTATCGGAGAGTCAATGAGGAGTAGCCGTCACCAGAGGACACCACGCACGCGACAGCTACAGAAATACACAAATATGTGTTTCATTTTAATCAAATTACAAGAGATTTTCAGCGGCGGCCATACAATATGTCTTTATCACTTTATTCAGAATTATGCATTGTAGGCTTCGGACATTTTGTTTTCACGATTTGAGTAACGTGTAATTTAGAACACCGACTTGAAAAACCCTATTATTGGACATTATTTCTACAAAAATGAAACGTTGAACAGTTTTTCAAAGGGTGGAATCACAGATCCATCTTTTAACGCTCTCTACAAAAAACTCGGATCCCTATTAATTAATTTTTTTCTAATACTGTTAAACAAATGACGCTACATTCCACTCTACTTAGACTGGTCCATATAAGTATATGATGTATGAAACTTATAATGTAGCTTGTTAGACAAATCATGGACGCAAAATAAAAATCTTATAGTGAGACAAAGGATTATTTATGTTGAGGTATAGTATAGTGACCTGAGTTCAGAGTCCCGAAATTATAAAAAAATTATGAATTTTTTATCGTACTTAGCAAAAAAATGCGGTAATTTTCCCAGTGTTCGGTGAATTTTATTTTAATTTACATCAAAGGCGAAATGGGAGTTTTAGGCATCGGATACAGGAATCAGCGTGAGATAATAGGATTGCGAATAGATTATTGACCCGAGTTTTTGAAGCCTTTTCAGTGATGTTCGTACATTAATTTATCACTGTTTAGTATCATGCACGCCTCATATATTAGGATTTCAGCCATCTCCAAAGACGAGGTATGGGATAGGGCCCTGAGTTCGATACCCGAGTAAAAAAAAAATATATATTAGTTCCCTTTCGAACTTAGAAACTATTTCAGAGACTATTTTAGGAACTTATAATAAAGGCGAAACGCAGGTTTTAGCTATCAGATATGTGGATCAGTGAAAGATAAGATCAATGACCAGAGTTATCGATGTTCGTAGATTAATTATTCAATTTTTTAAATATTCATGCACAACTAATGCAAAATTTTAAGCAATTTACAAACGTGATCGCAATTCGATTAGTGACCTGAGTACTAGAAACATTTTTGTATCGATGTTTTTACATTAATTTTTCGCTGTTAATTATTCATCCATAATTAATACAGGTTAGACAATTGAGAAACATACGTTATCATAAGAATGAAGAAAATATCCATGGTACCATACCGATTGATGAAAAAAGACAGAACATACTGGTGAGGGCAAACAGAACATACTAATGGGGGCAAGCGAAGAACATTCCTTAAACATAAGTAACTCGTCACAATCATTTCAAACACCTTTAAAAAAAATTAATTCCAGTGCACAGGGTGACATGATGTATAGAATACTTTGCACCTTCCATTCATAATCTGCCTCATGCTAGTTAACAAGACATGGAATATTCCGCACTTATAACATGAAATCTAACATAAATAATTATTGTGTCTATCATTCCTATATACAGACACATCGAATGTGAAACAACATAAAGGAAAAAATATTTAAATGTTTTACCCCTTACATCAATGTCAATTTTGTAACAATATACGAGGAGAAAATAAAACCTCACACACAAGTTGCCACGGAAAAAACAAGTAACTTTAGTTCTTAAACAATTTGTGTTATGATTAGCCCGGGAAGGTCCCTACCAGACGAGTTGAATAAACTTCTTACAGACTCGTTAGCCGCTAACTAATCATCGCTGCCCTGTCCGAAAAAAAAATATTTTTTTAAATGTGAAAATATATTTCGTACTGGTGTTATTTTCGCTCAGCTTGAGCTCATGGTCAAGTAGACAAATGACTCCAGCAGACTGACCCCTTACAAATTGAACGATAATGGCCCATAAATTACCCCTAATGAACCCTAAATAAGCCCTAAATGACTCCTAATTATGACCCCTAAATGACACCTGATTATCCCTGATTGTGGAGCTGATTGCGGAGCTGGTTGTGGTGCTGATTGCGATTGCGGAACTGACTACGAAAGATTTAAGGAAAGAGTGATTGAAATATTGCGGTGCTGATAGCGAAAGATTGATAAAAAGATAAAAATATTGTAAGATTGATAGAAAAATTGAAAGATTAATGTAAAAATTGAAACATTGATGTAAATATTGAAAGATTACGGTGCTAATTGCGAAAGATTGATGGAAAATTGAATGAATTATGGGAAGGATGATGGATTGATGGTCAAGAAGAGGACGATTGTTGAGACTGTTTATCACCCTCGTACATTCCAAGTCTCAAGGGCCTGACAGTTTTGGCATTTAAACTAACGCCAATTAAAACTATAAAAGTCTTGGTAGATACAGATCCATACCATGATTATAACATGACTTGGGTAGGTGGTTGCTACTCGTACGAAGGGTTTGAATTGGTCACATATACATACATTAAAAAAAATTCTGAGTAGCATACTTTTGCCTGCAAAACCGCCGAGTAGTGGTGAATTTGCAGATTCTGACATTGCGTGTTAATCATTCTTCAATAGAGTGACTGGAAATGTAGTTGAGAGGCTTTTGCATGTTTCCGCAATACACTGTGTATAATTTCGGCTACATAAAAAATATATTTTAAATTAAAATTTATATTTTAAAATTGAATAATAAAAACAGAATTTACGAGTCGACATATCCTATGCCTATAAAACCCTATGGCTACCAGAAACAAACATATGCTTGAAGAATTGGTGGACGTAACTGCCGAGCACATTCGAGTACGTTTGACAAACTCGTGTCGACGGCTTCCGAGTACTCCCTGAGTCGAGCCGAAGATTACCGAGCTCGTCCGAGTCAATCCTAAGTAGACGACTCTCAGACACAGAGCCAGCCACAGCAACACAGTTCCAATTTAAAATACATTTTGCCAGACTCCCCTTTTATATACTACTTACACACAAGTGTTTCAAAACACACTTCCACGTTCTTTAAAAGAATAATCGTGACAGTAAAATTTTAAATTCAAAAAGTTGATAACACATCTACATGAAAATCTTACAGTTCATACTTTTATTTCACAATTTAACTTTATGTGGGTATTTCAGTATCTGATAGTTTAAGCTCTTTATTTCAATATACGTCCTTGTTTTAAGCAATCCCCTTTTACTTTCGCTATAAAAAATAAGTTCGCTTCGCTATTTATTATATTAGTTAAATATGTAAATACTTTATAACTTACTTTAAAGAATTTTCCATGACTACTTTAGCTGTTTCAATACGATAACAAATGTAGATGTGTACAAATTAAAATGAAATAAAATGAATGTAACTATCATGTTCGTATGAGTTAAGTCGAGAAATTTCGGCAGCTTTAACAACGAGGTTTTGAGAGCCGATGTGGGTGAAATGAGGTGAGAATGGAGCAGAACCCGGAATGCAAGAGCTGGGAAAACGGGAGGCTGCCGAGAAAACCCGCCTACCAGCGGCATCGTCCGGCACGATTTCCACTTGCTGAAATCCGGGAGTGGCCCAGTCGGGGGTTGAACCCAGTTCGCATTTGTGCAAGGCAAGCGGTCTAACTGCCCAACCACCGCGACTCCATGTTCATATGAGGTAGTTTTATTTCTGTCTGTCGTGCATGCCCGTAACATTCACTCGCGAATCGACAGTACAATTGTTAAATTCATGTGGTCGGTTGTGCTACAATCCTGGCTATTGACAATTACGGCCAGGCGAAATTCTGCGACAATTCCGGCGACTTGTTTAGAAAGCAATGGGTTAGTTTAGACAATTGTACATTGACAGTCAAAATACCGGCCACGAATATCTAACATACCAATTTGTACTTCAGTATCGATGTAAAAAAATATTCAGAGAAGCATCGAAAAGTACGAAAATACCGGTACCATTTACCCTTCCCCCTTCCGTAAGGGACCTGGCTGGAATCGTCACTAGTCAGAATTGTCACTTAGAGTATGTTTGTCTGATGACCGGAACTGTCAGTTGGCCAGAATTGTCACTGTCCGGAACTTTCCGGACTCCACGTGGTCAATAGTGAATAACATTTTTGTTTTGATTGGAATTTTCAAAAGAAATTTCTTTTTATAAGGAAAAATTACTTTTACTGCTTAAACTAGTTAGGCAGAAAAGTGCAATATCTCAAAACTCCTACTTAAATAAACCGTTTTCTAACGTCAAGTCCTACCCACATTGTTTTTATAGCGCTGTTGATAGGATAGCAGTGTAATATTAGAATGCAGAGAATGGCTCATTTGCAGCCTGGGGCCACACTTTCCGTTTTGCCGGGTCCGGTTTGGCGGGTTCCGTTTGGCGAGGTCATATACCATTGCTTTAAATGGGGCAGGCCACACCATCCCTTAAAACGGGTGCATGTCACAAGGCCCCCCCCCCCCCAACACGGTCACTAATAAATTTAGTACTTTATTTGTGCTCAGTTTTCGCTAATTTGTGCCACAAATATTGGCGTTTGTGCTAATCTAGTTTTTTAAATATTATGAAATCATTATGCGGGGGGGGGGGGGCTGAGGACATGCTAGCCCCTGCACCACTGCCGATCGCAATAAAATTTTGTAGTTTATTTGTGCTCAGTTTGTGCTAATTTGTGCCACAAATATTGGAGTTTGTGCTAATCTAGTTACTGAGATATTAGCATATCAAAGTGGGGGGTGGGGGTGCTACGGACATGTTAGCTCCCAACCACCTCCGATCTCAGTAAAAATTTGTGATTTATTTGTGCTCAGTTTGTGCTAATTTGAGCCGCAAATATTGGAGATAATGCTATTCTAGTTATTGAAATATATTGGCATATTTTGCTGGGTTTTTGGGGTTATGTTACCATCCACTCCAGTTGCGATTTAAATAAACGTTATGTTATTTGCTTTCTAGTTTGTGCGAGTTTGTCCCGAAAATATTTCGTCTAGATGTTTTGACTGTTCGTTGTGAATATGGAAGAAAATCAGATGAGGGATGCGTTACTTAATTAAAATTCGTTGTGTGTACCTATGTTACAGCGGAAACTCGATTAAAATATGCCAAACGCGGTAAAAGTTCATTTATTTAAAGGTTTTGGGTTCTTTAAAATATTTTTGTTCTAAAAAACATTTACTTTCAGTATGAATAAATTAAAGCCCTTGTATTATTGTGACGCGCTTGTATACGAATGTATTACCCGTATTCATAATACCTAAAATCACAATAACACACACATTAAAATATATTGTTGTTACGAGATATACTGATAGTAGCCAAACTCAGGTGTTAGGCAACTCACAGAATAAATTATTACTGAGACTACCTTACCATAAATAGTTAGAAGAGTAAAGAGTATTTGAGTAATATTTCATTTAAAGAAAAACATCATTTTAGTGTTATAGGACTGAAAGTGTTATTCACTAATATGCACTAGCTTGGATTGTTCAAAATGTTTATAAACTGAATTGATTAAGTTCACATTGAAAATTGACAGAGTGTTGCATCGGTAAAGCAAAGGGAAATTTATGTCTTAGGGCTTTTTTGCCAGAAAAAAATATGTAAGTGAAAAATAAATGTGTAAATAAAGTATATCAGACACTTCTCAACTCGTTTTCTTACTTAACTGACGTAATTATAAAACCAGCGTAGATTGATGATTTGTGTAGTAAAATGTTACGAGGAATCCAGGTGAAAATATAAAAATATAATTTATTGATCCTCTTTTCCGTACTTTAGTCCTCCCTAAATAAGGCTCTCAGGTCTTAAGTGCCTTATAAAAGCCTTGTCATTAAATAACTTATTCGCGTGTTGAATAACAAATAAATGAAATAACACAAATGCACAGGTTTGGCCCGTACAGATCATCTTGTCAAAACCCACGGCACGTCTTGTGCCTCATCGGGAGGCCTGTATTCAAAGCCGGATTTGTGAAATAATTAAAAATAACATAAGATTCCGGCCAGCCTGAACACATCTAACTTCCCGGATCCTGCGTCTAGGAAATACAATATGGTTCATGTTCTTTTCCGTAATGTACCAAAAATCTGAAGAAGAAAAAAAGCAATTATATAACAATAATATTTGAAAAACAGTGTAGCGCACATCAGAATTATGTTACCAGCTATTGGTTGCCATTGCAACAAGTAGTGGGGGCCACCCAGTTCTGGCCCACTTTGAACTTTGACCTGGTGACATACTTATGGATGCACCGGTCACCAACTTATGGAAGCACTTTTGACATAAATACCTACTTTCGAATGGGAATTGATCTACTTTTCTATTTTTAGCACAGCGTGTCTTACATTCGCGAAATTTTTACACGTGCACTTATAGTTACAGATTTTTGCACAGGCAATTCTTGTTGTATTTCTGCTGCAGTGCACTTCTGGTTCGATTCCCGGCATGTGCAATTATTAATTTTAATATTACTGGGTTTGATGTCCCGACAGGGCGCTTTTTTTTTATAATTTTTTAATTTTGGAAATTTTTGGTTTTCAGTTCGATGCACGGCAGGTGAGATTCTTATAAATATATTTTTGTCACATCACTTCCAGTGCACTGCACTTCCGGTTCGATGCCTGGTGAGTGCAATTATTCGAAATTTAATTTTTAAGTTACTGGGTTCGAGTCCTGGTGAGGGACACTATGAATTTTCATTTTGGAAATATTTATTTTGGATATGGGAATTCCGGGTTGGATTCCAGGACAGGGATGATTTAGAAATTCTAACGTTTTGTTAAATTTTTTATTTGAGAAATTTTGAGTTCGATTCACACTGAGGGCACTTGATAATTTTTGGAAAATTTCGAATTTTTGAGAAATTTTGGTTTTGAGTTCAATTCCCGGCCATTGCATTAAATATTTTTTTTGTATATTTTTTACTACCGTGTTCAAATCCCAACCAGGTATATTTTTGGAAATTTTTTTCGTACTTGGGAAATGTTGGAAATTTCGTTTTGGATTACTGGATAGGACAATTTTGGAAATGTTGGTTTTGAGTTTGATGCCCAGACAAGACACTTAAGTTAATTTTTTTGGACTTGGGCAATTTTTGAGTAATTGAGAATTTCTGGGAAATGCCAGTTCACAACTAAGGATGAGTGGAGGGAAATGCATTTACTTACACAATCATGCATGTAGACTCATTCGAGAGAAAGTGAGAGGTTGCGCAACCACACATGTTGATGTCCCGACAGCTGAACAGCGATTGAAATTTCATCTCGTCAGAAGCTGCATCACAACCAAGTAGATGTGTGAAGGAGGAGGGGGGAGGGAATGCACTTTCACCTACCCTACTGCCCCTTCCCCTTCCATTATCTACACAACATCCTAGGAACTTACCGGTGAGCTCAGGAGTTGTGTTGGCGAGCTTCGTGGCTTGGAGAGCTGCCAGAGGAGAAACCTCTCACAACTGGTGACCGGACAGCTATTGAGTTCGATTTCCGAACAAGATATTTAAAATCTTTATTATTTCCTTACCCGAATGCTCTATCAACCGGTGGGTAGATTGGTCCTGAGGTCGATTCCCAGACAAGGCATAAAGATATATATTATTTGTTCCATAACTCACGGGCTCTGACGAATGGTGGCCAGATTGATACTGAGTTCGATTCTAGGACAAGACAATTCAAATATTTATTATTTGTTTCCTAACCCTCGGGCTACGATGACCGGTGGGCAGATTGTCACTGAGTTCGATTCCAAGACAGGAAATTACAAATTTTTATTATTGTTTCCGAAGCCTGGGATTATGTTGACCAATAGGTGGTTTGATACTGAGTTTGATTCCTTCACAAGACATTTAAAATCTTTAATGTTTGTTTCCTAACCCTCGGGCTCTGACGATAGGTGGGTGGATCAATACTCAGTTCGATTCTTGGAATGGGGGTAGTTAATTTATTTTTATTTTTGGAATGTTACTGAGTTCGTTTTTCGAACAGAACACTTAGATTTTTTATTTTTGAATTGCTATGTGGTTCGATTTTCGAACAGGTTACTTCATTTCTTTCCTAACTCTCAGGCTCTGGAGACCGATGAGAAGATTGTACTAGGTGGTTTTCCCATTTAAGATAATTACATTTTATGTGTACACTTGTGCAATGAGAAAAATTACACATCATCAACCTATGAAAACCAACACCAGACTAAGCCCATTGGCATATACCAAAGGGTATTTGTATCTCACCTGCATTTTGCTAGTGTCATTTATTTCTCTCTCGCCTAAATTCGACCAATTCATCGCGTGCGACCCAATTACTCACATTTGTTCAATCCAATGTTTTCCCATTGGCTAATTACTCATTTGTGTTCGACTGCTATTATAGATTCCAAGATTATTGCAAATTAAAACATATATTCAATTAGATACCTGTACTTGCCTAATCATCACAATGTAATTTAAAATTAATATTTAATAAATACACATTTGCATAATGTGCCAAGACAGATATGTCTGCTCCCTAGGAGTGCTAGCACTCGACTGAAGACTGTTCACATGTATAAAACACTCTTTACCCAGCATGGCCAATGTTTTCCCTTTGACTAATTATTCGTGTGCACTCCAATTACTCGTCTGCATTCGACTTACATATTGGATTGAGTTTGTATATAAAAGGACTAGAGTTAATTTTACAAAATCCCATATCAAGGTCGGAAGCTATCGACGTCACTTGGCAGACAGCCTGTGATGCAAGCTACCACCTGGGGGAAGTATATCACACGAGGTCCGGACCCGACTATGCAGCATACAATACAGAGTTACGTCCATGTAGTGGAGAACGAGTCATTTATGAAGCAGCTAACAACCTTCACGAGATGTAGTGAGGAGGGTTGTGCGACAAGACCTTTAAAATCTTTTTTACATTTTTAAATTGCTACTGAGTTCGATTCCCAAACAGAGCACTTCGATGTTTTATTTTTAGATTGCTAAGATGTTCGATTCCGGAACAGGACATTAAATTTTTTCCCTCCTGTTCGGGATACTTACATTTTATCTCTGCACTTGCACAAAGTTATTATACATGATCTCTCTATGAAAGAGAGTTCTGAACCGAAGCCCACTAGCATACATCATATGGTATTTATCTCTCAACTGTGTTCCATTGGCATATGTTATAGACTTTGTTAGTACCTTTGTTCAACCAATAAAGCACATGCACTCCAATTACTCAATTTTGTTTAATCCGATGTGTTCCCATTGGCTAATTACTCTGCTGTTGCATCTTAGTGGCTGATTACACACTTTGTTCGACTGTCTGCAAGCCATCTGCATTCGACTGCTGTATTGGATTCCAAGAATATTACAAATAAAAAAATATATTTAATTAGATTAATTATTAGCACAATTATTGCAAAAATTGTGCATTGAATATTTACTAAGTACACACTTGCCAACTATGCATATGCATAAGTAGCAAGTACTCATAATGCATTCACCAATGTCTTATGCACTTGCATAAATACCCATTACACACTTGCTAGGACCCATTAGTAAATGCTTTTTACCTTCAAGATAAATAATGGCATCCAGTTTAAGCTTACATCAAGAGACATGAAGATTCGCTTCATCATCCATCAAGAATAAATATATGTATTCGTGTAACAAATAATGTTTAATTAATGAGACTATATACATGTAATGAAATAACCACACTCAAGTAGTACAAATGTATTCATTCAAGGTAATACAGTATAAGTAGATAGGTTAATTGCATATCAAGTAAATTATCGAGAGTATTAATGTAATGAATATCCAAATGCAAGTAGTGCCTAATGAGCTGAAACCAACAACCTATCAAACGATGAAACACAGCAAACGTGGATGGATGACAACTATAGGATTGAAAATGTATGCCTTGCTTCGTATCCTGTCAAAGATACTAAGACTATATTCACATAATGACGTAATATATGTAGCTACCATTTACACAATGAACAAATGCCAAGAATAATTCTACCTGAAGGACACATCTTACCATGACCAACGCTAACTTCCGAATAATATATGTTTGATATTATGATATAAATTATATACCAACAATATTGTGATTATCAAACACAGTACACAACAACCACTTAAACAATTTGTCTTTCATAACCTATCTCACTCTGTCTACAACTCCCATGCTAAATTCATCATCTCTCTACCAAGCTATCACAGATCGTCGACCAACAAAGAACTACCTAGCCCCACCTACCCAGTCCTCTGTCACTCTGTCATCTTCTCTGGAAGGGAGAACAATTGACTCGCTGAAAGCAGAAAAGATGCAGGTGAGCGCTTTGATTGAGAAGAATACACAAACACTCATCTTCGCATTCACGATATAATAACCTTACACAGATGTGTAACTGAATTACATAATTCTAAAAATCTTTTTTCAAAAATACATACACTTTAGCATTTACAAATTCAACACAAGCTTGTATGAAATTACTAATCTAAAATAATATAAATATATTCCTTATGTCTCAGAACCATTCCTTATGCCTCAGAAAAATTCCATATGCCTCAAAATGCATTTGTTATGTATCAAAAGTCAAAATTGACATTACTGGTTTATGATAAAAGAAAATAATTTTTTTATGTTAACCTAATTTCCCATACATTTACCAATCTGACCAGAATTCAAGAAAATCAAATTGAGTTAAACACTATTTAAAACCGTACTTCATCTCCCAGAGAGACTAATTTTTTTTGGCATTACTGGTTTATGATCAAAGAAAATAATTTTGGATGTTAACCTAATTTCCCATACATTTACCAATCTGACAAGATTTCCAGAAAATCCAATCGAAGTTAATCACGATTAAAAATTGTTCTTCATCTCCCAAGGAGACTGAGTTTTGGTAATGGATGAGTTATTGCTTCGACAAAGTTTAGATATATGTACTAAAGCATGTCTACTTCAACCCTAACAAGCTATATTGACATTTATAGTATCACATTATTTGCTTCAAATCACGATGAGGGTGAATATGAATATAGCATTTTACGATTTCCAAATCAATATAAATTTATAATCATGTAAATAAAACTCAAGTAATCATATGGATTAGTTTAAAAAACAAGATAGAGACCACACGCACATATCAAGCAAACATCCCGATGGACTAGATCTCTCGAATGGTAGACGCGACTGCGGCCAACCAACTTGCAAAAGAGATGAGGGCGAAGAGATAGGGGAGGGCAACACTGCTTACAACATTGCCGGTAGGGGATGCGTGTCGATGGCAAAACATTTGTTCCCCAACAGCCCAACACCTAAAACGACAGCCTGCGAGAGTAACCATAAAACCTATGCAAATATTAACTTTACAGTTCGTGCTACAGAAAAGATCTATTAAGCTAACGCAATACAGCAAAACATGCTTAGATCTCACCCAACACACACGCACACACATGCATACATACAGGAGGCCGTCTGGCTGAGTGTGCGCGAGCGAAAAGAAGTGTGGGCAACGACTGGAGATTGCGGGACTACGACGAGTGAGATGTTCTTATCTTGAATGGATGAGAGGGTGTGAAACCGACGAATGAAGCCTACTGTATGTGAGGGCGCTTGGAGGACTCTAGAACATTGCGACTGGCAGGTCATGGACTGAACTGATTTGGGACTGAATGGAAGTGTAATATTGATTCTATTGAAAAATATTCGGACTGTCAAATATGGAGGCATAAATTATAAAGTAATTGAATAAGTTGATACACTGTCTATTAGAACTGATCTTTAATTATTTAATTTCATTGATTTCTTTGTCGTAATTATAAATTTTATTTATTGGTGTCAATTGTGAACAGTAAGTGATTTCAATTTATTGTGAGAAGTTGAGTTGAGAGAATTTTTACTGTAATTATTGTAAATAAAATTAGAAAATTATAATTATTTATTTCATTTAATTAATACCTTCATCCCCTAACTAACTTGGTATAGCCCACTTAATTTATAGAGAGAGAAATTGTAACAATATAAAAAAAAATCTCTCGATAATTAAACCGATCATAAGAGTTATAATGCAAATCTTTTAACAAAAATTTATGCAAAACTCTTTTTAAAAAAAAGTTATTTCCATATACATCTGACATGAACCGGTCAACAGTAGCCCGTTCGTCCAGCCGACAGCACAACTGCCAAGACATCGCACAACATGTGAGATACCAGAACACCAGCGTGTGTCCCGTGCACCTATGTGAAGTGCCTCAGTTCAGTGAACTGTAATATTTGAAGTGTAATATTATTGTGTTTATTTTTGAAATGGCCTTTTTAAATGTAATATTTTTTCAGAGTGTAACAGTGCGTCTGTCACACGTGCGCCATACTACCCTCGTGACCATGTGTGTTTGTTTATGTTTTGATAGTGCAGTGTTCCCATGTTACGTTTGTATTTAAATGTTGTGATTATTAAAGGGTTCAAATGTGTCATATGTTAAGGTAAGTAACGTGTACACAAATCGTGTACATAAGAATTAGAGATAAGAGGGTAATTGATTTATTGTGTTGTGGTGACTGTTATGTCTTTGTAAACAAACATTTTTTTGCATGCACTAGCATGCACCGTACCAAACTAGGATACCTTGATTTAATATTCCCGCACAGGAAATATCCAGTAAGGTCTTTAGATATTTATTTTGTAAATTTTTTTTTAAGAGCGTGACATGTGTCAACATAACCTGACAAATGGCTAATTGAACCAAGTGTCAGAGGTCACGGCCGATAGCACGTTCACGAACTTTGTCCTTGGCCTTAAAGAAGTGTGGCAAAACAGTGCATATTTTATTTTCCAGTGTTTTGTTAAATATAATGTTACTTAACATAAAGAAAAAATATATAGTAAAAACACACACGAATGTGGCGAAAAGTATACAGTATGAGAGACACACACTGTGTAAACATGCGTGTTTTGTAGGTTAAAGGCAATGTATAAGGTTAAGTAGTATGACAAAAAAACAGTGCTTAATGTAATAATTTAATTTCTTTCTGAATATTGTTATATAAGGGTTTTCAATGTTTTACGTGACATCTGACCATTCATGTCTCATTTCCACCAAATTCTTCACACTAGTAATGCTACGGTAAGCAATGCAAACTTACATGTTTTTATGTGGCTCAGACACATTTTTTTCAAAATGATGGGCCTGTAAATATTTTAGATTAGTAAACCCTATCATTCGAAAGACTAGATTGATTAAATCCGAAGTTGATGCTCAGAATTCGACCTCCGCAATGCAGTGCATTGCATACTAGCTTATCGTACGAGATTTTATGGGCTCAAGTCCCGGGTAAGGCACATGTGTATTTGTAACTGTCGTAATACTGTTGGATAAGTTTCTGGTTTCCTTCTTAATGTTAGTTTCTTTCAAAGAAAGTAAAGTCCTACCTACTAGCTAAGCTTTTAAGAACTTATTTAAAAATTAATTGCTCCCATGTTGAGGAAGGAGACTCATTAGTTATGTCAGTAGTACCTTCTTGTTACTTGGTACGTTAGCTGAGAATACCATTTGTTGCGCTACCCATAACATTAACTTGTATCATTCAAGTTTATTAAAATCATGTATGATAATGTTTTTAGCATTGAACTTTCAGACTAACATTGTAAATGAAATCACGATAGTATCGCCGGTAATATATATTAATTCTCAAAATTAATATTTTTCACTTTGTAAATATAATTTTGTAATGTAAATTTTAAGTGTTTAATGAAGTCATGGTTTTGTGCCTTCGTCAAACTTTGCTTCAAGGAAAAAATGTATTAGGTTCATACAGACTAATTTCATAATTGCCCATGTATGTTTTTATTTATTATTTGACAAATGTTGTTACATTTGTCGAACTTATCTCCATGCCGTATCTTTGTGAAAATACATAATGTAAAAACATGGTTATGTTAACAATATACTGTATATGAAATGATTTGCCTGTACATACATTTCATTTGGTTCACTTTTGTAACTCATTGCCTAAATTATACCCATATATACTATAAATATATTCAAATGTATTATCAGAATAAACATCCTGTAGGTGTATGGATACAGCTCATTAATTTTGTGACATTGCAATACATTGCATACCTACATTTCACTCATATTTATAATTACATCATTATATACACTTTTGACAGTTTGTAATATTTATATCACTATACGTTTCTTCCAGTGGCTGTTAAATACTAATGGTCATAGCTATCAAAAATGTGGAAAATTATACTTACATTGCAATATTACACTTACTAAAACAGAATAGCAATGAAAACTATGATCAAAAAATATGTATGTTTGGAATTCGTACAAAATAAAAGAATTTTCTGTTTTGTCTCTGAGGATTACACGACACTATTTGCGCTGAACAATCCCTCGCACCTTCTAAAGCATTATTTACAAAAAAAACCTGAAGATATAGATTAAAATATTTACATAATAGCCCCATTGAACACATTCTGTTTGCAACTTGTTACAATAGTTGACACTTTTTCCAGACTTTGTTTTATATTTGAAACTTAATTCAAACTCTTAGTTAACTGGCTGTGGACAGCAATCTGGCAATATTCCTTGTTACTGCGATTGCAAACATATCGCTAGCACAGTTTTTTATCTTATGATTAACCCAACACTGGCATATTTCTGTTATATACACTGAGATCTAACAAAACCAGAAAGATAGAGTACTCTACCAAGTATATAAAGCATAGAAAAAAAGTTTCAAAAATTCTCATAGTAAAATCATCCATTATATTTGTTCTTTTCCACTATAATGTTGCTTTAGGAAACGTAGTAATTTCACTAAACTAACTTAAATATTATATACATATTAATACATATTGTTAACACTTCACATTCTGTCTGATTTATGATGGTTCACTGTTAGTCTACCCATAGATATAAAAAAGTTTCCTAATTCTTACCTCACCACAACATTCTCCTCTGGCTGTGATGTTAATGAGTTTGTCTTCGTAAGCATATTTTGTCACGAAAGTGGCCAAAACCCGCCTGTTGTATTTAAATCAAGCATAGGGAATATCTCGTAATTTTCCTGCATAAAGTGTAGTTTTCGTCAGCTTTCATTAAAGTATCAATGCACTAATTAGTGATCAGAATTACTTTTTACGTTTATTCATTTCATTTGAAAGTCGGCGATATTCATGTTATAATGGTTGCTGCCGCTAGATAACTATCCCCCCTACTGTTGTACTCAGTTGTGAGTTTTACTGCAATTTTTCTGTTTCGTATTTGTTTTGCATCATAAAGAGGTTACGTAAAAAAAATTGCCGTTTCATTAGCTTTGTAAGTGCTACTGTTACTACAGTGGGACGAAGTGGTGTCATCAAGTTGTCTTGTCATTTCGATAACTCAATGCATTTGGACCCGTCGTGTGACAACAGATAACGCTGAGGTTATTATAATTTCGTTTCCAGAAGGTTGGTTATTAAAAGAAACTATTTTTATTTAGTGTCAGGAGTTTAATTGTTTCTCATTCCAGTAATGTTTTTTACTAATTAAATAAAAAGTGCATGCCATTAGACATACGTTTCGTGTTTTTTTGTATGAAAGGTTTCAGCTAACATGCACAACGTCCATTGAATATTTTCTCATAAATTGCAATCAATCGGAAGCACGCATTTCTTTAATACAGTTGATCAAATTTCGGTAATGTTAATACAATAGTGTTATTGAGAATCCAGCTATATAAATATGATTAGTTAGGTGATGATGTGGCCTAACGGCTACTGTACTCAGCCGCAGTAGTCAATTCACAAATAGTTGTTAGTCCTAGCCTATGAACATGAAATTGTTATCTTTGGATTAAGTTCTGATAAATTCTAAATTAAAATACATGCATAGGGTAAATCTACCTGTTAGCAATTCATATATTACTATAGTATGATGCAAAAGAAAAGGTAGGATGTAATGACACATAGTTATGCATAGCAAGACTTGCGACGCGATCTCAGCGATTAAAAAGAGCGAGTAAAATAAAACAATGAACTTAAATGGCAAGGGAATAGGGACGAGGAGCTGAGATGCCGGCCACCCGCTATGATATCCCCCGGCCTTCATATAAGACCTGGGTTATCATGACCAATGACCTTGACCTTGACCCCATGGCCAAATCGTAAGAAAACTAAATAAAAATTAAAAATTCATGGAACATATAGCATTGCACCACCCTCCCCGGACTCCCCATAAACCAGCTCCCTCCCAAATCCACCCCTACAGAATCATAAAAAAATCTCAAAAATCGACAAAAACCCTAAAAAATGTCGAAGTTATAGCGTTAACCCACCCCACGTCTAGCTCACCTCAACACCTCCGCACCTCCACCCAATCACAATAATAATAAAATAACAAACACAAAAATTGAAAGATTATTCTAAAAATGGAGGAAAATATGACATTGGCGAATATGACCATCATGTTGGTTCTTGTCACCTATAGATTGACACCAATAACTTTGAACTCGAAAATAAAAAATAAAAAATCTAATAAAAACTGGAAAAATAAAAACTTTAATCATAATAGAAAAAAATTAGAAATCTTTTAAAAACATGATAAAATTATATAACAAATTATGCGAAGATGTATTTTTTTTTAAATCCTATATTACTAGAGATACCTCCAGCACCACGCCAGCAGATTACTGACCCAAACCACTATTTTGGAATTTATTTTTTGGTTTTAAGCAATATATCTCTTTCGAGATGGTGGCCATAGGTCAAGGTAAATGTAACATGACGTCATCCAAGACGCCGATTATGGTGTTGCTGTTCTTGCTATTGCGAGTTCGTTAAATGTATTTTCTCCTGGTGTTCCCATGTTTCATATTTACTAAATATGTCTTTTTTCTTCTTCCCCTTTTAATGTAGTATGTTTGTTTTTAAAATACATGCAATTTTTCCGGCATCTGCGTGTTTTCCAATCATCATTACCAGTACCCATTCGAATGGTGTATGTGGGTTGCCTCGGTACACTCTCATATTTTTACATGAAACATGTATGGTAGATGATATTCTGATTTCTTACAAACGAATGCGAGCATGGCAGACATGGATCTAATAGTATAAATAACAATTTCGGCAGGAGACAGTTTGCAGGAGTCAGTCTGCAGGAGTCTGTCTGCAGGAGACTGTCGGCAGGAGACAGTCGGCCGGAGACAGTCGGTCGGAAACAGTCAGCAGGATTCAGATTGTGGAGAAGTATTGCTGTGGATTGATGAGGATTTTGGAGTGATTGCAAAGCATGCGGAGCTGATTGCAAAGCATGTGTAGCTGGTTGTGGAGCATGTAGCGCTGTTTGCAGAGCATGCGGAGATAATTGTGGATCATGTGGAGTGATAGTGGGGAATGTGATGCGAATGTGGGGTATGTGAAGCGAATGTGGAGCATATGGAGCGATTGCGGAACATGTTGAACGATTTTTGAGTGAATGGGGAGCATGTAGAGCGAGTGTGTTGTGTGTTGTGCTGAATGTGGTGCGTGTGGTGCTTATTGTGGTGTGTGTGGTGCTGATTATGGTGGAAAGTTTGACGGAAAGATTGTGAGACTGATGAAAAGATTGTAAGACGTATGCAAATATTACGTGATTGATCGACAGATTACGCGATGAACGGAAATATGTGAATATTGATGAACATATTTCACAATATATGGAAAAACTGCAAGATTGATGGAAATATTGCGAGATTGATGGGAATGATACGAGATTGATAGAAATATTGTAAGGTTAATTAATAAAAATGTTAACAGTGTCGGGGGTTGGTATGGTGTGACTCCAATGAAATTTACAGAGGAGCCAATAAAAATCTGTGAAAGGGATGGGAGGGATCGAGCTGTACGAGTGATTGGTATGGAGGTCCTGACTAACCAGTCAAGCTATGATCTGGCGGGGGAAGGGAATGACTATTAATCAATTAAAAAAACTGTGATATGGGTCAGTCGTCTACTGGGCATGGTGCTGGGTATTACTCCATAAATGAAAGTTTTTAAATACATTTTTATAAATGTCAGATTTCTTATATGTATGTATATATATATATATATATATATATATATATATATATATATATATATGGAATTTTTTGCAATTTGAAAATTCTTTGTGTTTTTCGCTTTTCTAGTTCATAGTCACTGATATAAATGTAAAAGCTTAAAACAACAAACACGGTGTATTTTCCCCTAAAATTTTAAAATTATTTTTTTTTCCATTTTTTATGACTTTATTTAATTTTTATGTTTGTGAAGGGGATGGTGGCAGGGAGGTGAGGTGAGCATGGTATTGGGAGGGTGGGTTAATGCTATTTTTGTATCTCCATTTTTAGAATTTCTCAGTTTTTTTTTTTTTTTTTTTTTTTGCTATTTCTTAGAATATCTTTTAATAAATTTAAGACTCTATGGGTTGAAGTTCATCCAAGTTCATGGCAGAGGGTCGAGGTCAAGTTGGGTTAAGGTAAAGGTCTCCCCAATTCAATGTGGTGGCTTAGTGATGTCATTCAAAGCAGGTGGTTGGTGCCCCAGCTCCTCTTCCCCATCCACTTGTCAGCATGCTTTCTATTGTTTCTACTTTGGCTAAAATAAATTAATATGAGCAATACTGGAGTTAGGTCTCGTAATGTGAATGGTTCAGTCCTTTCGCCATACACATGACATGCCTAAGTGATTTGTGATTTCAGCCAACAGGGAGCCTACGATAATCTGACTGACTTTCCAAGTTACATAGTTAATTAATGGAAGGACCTGTTTGAAGTAGTTGTAGTTCGGTAATGCCTATTGTTATTCAGGTAACGGCAATACTACCTACTCAGGAGTGGATTTATTGTAAAATATAGAACTATCCACGGTTTATTGACTAGTATAGATTTGAGGAACTGTTATAATTATTTACAGAATGGTGTTCTGTTGTGTGGCAGTCAAACTGATGCTAGATCAAGCAAATTACAACTGTATGCGTGGCAATGATTGTAAAATATTTATACACTTAAGAGAGTATGCTATACAAGATGTACATAACTCGTGAAGTGACATAACAGGAACAGGAATATTCAAGTGCTAGTAATTTCAGTTGTCATTAAAAGTATTAACCACCAGTATTCCAGCTCAGCTAAGACATGCAGATAATGGAACGCATATAAAAACTATTAGACATAATATTGATTTTCAAACTAGTTGACTTAATTTTCGAACAGCAAGTAACTCAAGTAGCCAGTTTCGTGAAAAACACCCCTAAGAATCTAATCAATTAAATAGTGTAGAGCATCAATTCACAGTTGACTGTGACATTTGGTTTAGCCATACTGCTGGAGGAATTGCATAAATCATTATAAATATCCCATTTCAGTTCTGGTCTCAAAAAACATGCAACATAATGGCTCACAACATTTATACCCAAAGTATTCTTGTATCTCCCAGAGTCAGAATATGAAGTTGTTGCTACTATGCCCTGGAGGAAATATGTGTCACCAGATTTATTCAGTGTTATTTTTCTTGGGACATTTTTAAGTGGGACTTCAAATGGATAGGCTATGTCAGAGGGATTAGACACGATAGAAGAATTCACAACTTCTATCAGCAAGTGTTGGTTGGAAGAAGTTCTCACAATGGTCTTTAGGCCATTGCAATTTTCCGAACTCTGCATTTTTTCTTCAGCGAGGAACTGATTTATGTGTGCTTCCAGGTTGTTAAGGGACTGGATTTATATTGCAGTAGAAATACCAGGTCTCAATATGCTATTTCTTGTCACACAGTTGGTGTTTGTACACTTAAAAGTTTCTGTTACTGAAGGAAAGTCTGCTAATAGTCTGCTTGCCATTGCTTTTGCCGTTGATGTTGAGTTTACTTGAGTCAAACTAGTTGACAGAAATGAAGATTCGCATATAGGACGCAGAACCTCAGCTCTCTGTCTGTATGTTCCAGTTGTGATGTTCTGTGCTAAGCTCTCAACAACTTTGAAAATGGTAATGAGGTTATTGTTTTGTACGAATCCTTGTAATGTACACTGTCGGTATACGATGTAGCTAAGATCTGGACAAGTGAATCAAATGAGCAGGTATTGGTGAGGATAAACTTTTGTCCACACAGAGAAATCGCTTTCAGGCTACTGACTCTGTTACCATTCTTAAGCAAGCCTACTGTCACAGCAGTTAAGGGTGTCGACAAACCAGTTTCTTCAAATTCAGTGCTCGGCTCCAGATAAGAGTAATGCTGTCTTTTCTTTGGTGGAAGTGAAGCGAGCCCTCTCCAGTTTTCTTTAGCACTATCTTCTTGAATATCGTTTGCAGAACTACTATTCCCAGCAATTCTCACTTTATCAGCACATTTTATGCATAACCGTTTCTCACCATATCCTTCTTCCGACCTGTCATATGGGATTGAGCACTCACTGAATGCTGCATGAACTGGAGTGCCACAGACAAAGCAGGCGAGTGCGAGTGCACCAATAGGAAAATCACCTCTGGGACATGCAAAGCACTTTGGGTTGTGGGCAGAAATAATTCAAGTTTTATATTTAGAATTGTTCAATTTGTTGTTGCCGATTACTTCATTTCCATCTTCTCTTGTGGTGTTTTGTAAGCTATTCAGTGATACAGCATTTTGGTTAACATGAGAGGCATCTGTTTCTCTTTGCATTAAAACCTTTTTCCTTGGTGACGTCGCTGCAACTAATTTAATTTCCCCATCCAGCGATCAAAAGTGGGTTTCTAGGAATCTAGCCACAGTGGTTGGCAGATGCACATTCTGGAACGTGCTGTGTTTGATGTCATTGAAAATGCTTTCTACTGGCGCACTTGAAGACGTCAGGGAGCCATAACCAAACTTAGGCACCATTATCGCAGACCATAGAGGCAGAAACTTATAAGTGTGGCTACACAAACCACAATTTCAGGTAGAAAATGAAGATTGTCATGATCTCCTTCTTCTTCTGCGAGGTTACCTTTTACCTATGATATTATTTGATGTGCCCACTTCATGAAATCGGTAGGTGTTTCATCTTCATTTTCCACCCCCTCTGAAAAACTGTTCTTCTTTGGGCCATTATCCTCGTCTAAAATCGTGTCGATACTGACTGAAGAGATGTGTTTAACCCTGTTGCAAATAAATTTTTCAATGTGGTTTTTGCCTTTTCACATTGTGTGTTTTCTTCTGTACTTGTGCTAGTTCCTTCAGTTTCACTCAATGCTACAAGACAAATGCACTCCAGTATATGTTTTACTTCTACTGTATTCTGGCACTTAACAACTAATGCTAAACTTCGGATATAAAAGTTTCTAACTCTTCGTGGTTTTCCATGTAATGGGGGTAATCTGGTTATTAGTTTTAATGTGTGTGCAACATCACATCGCACAAAACAGTTATAAATGAGAGAACTACATTAAATAGGTTTTTGTAATAGTTTTCTAAGTACTCAGAAAGGGAGGCGAATTGAGTGAAGCTTTTTACTAATCCAGAGAGAAGGGCCACTGAATGATCACAAACTGCTTCTTTTGGGGCCGGTGCACCACTCCGTAACCATGATTCCAGGAATTGGTGTATTCTCAGGTTATTATGAGATTCCGAAAGCATGTTAGCGACAGTGTACTGCACACCAGCTTCATGGTCATGAACAGCGACCGAATAAAGGTAAACGACTCCAGAAACGTTTCTAAAAGGATGCTTCAAGTTTTGCAGTTATTCCACCAGTCGCATCCTAAGCAACTGTCGGAAAAGGATGGTTCTTACAATATTCTTGATACACACACAACTGTGCGGGTGTCCAATAATACACGTGAAATGGATCCACTCTAATTTCTCGTATACTACTGTAGTATTAGGCTGAATACTTCAGCTTGCCTACTGCCAAAATGGGGTCATCGTCTACACATCTTGATCTCAATTCTCTGGACTTTGCAAGTCTCAAAGCATTCAGTGTTGGAATATGACTGGTTTCATTATCTCCCAAGTGCATACTTCTTCTTGCTTCTTCTCTTCTAACAGGGCAGGCAGAAACATTCTTTTCGACAAGTTCTTCTAGTGCTGATCTTCTACTTGTCCCCTTCAGAATATGCTTGCTTCCAGTACTGCAGTCAACAAAAGGACCCTTGTACTTGAAGTTTATGAGAACAAGCCTATTTTCAATAGGTTCCTGATGTAGGGGAGCCAGAAATAACGGAGCTGCAACACTTGCACCTGTCAAAAATGGTCAGAAATTGTGTTCCGATCTTATAAATCTTTGCCCTTTTGAATGGCAATGCACAGCATAGTGATGAGTGATCTCAAAAATTCTCATTTATTGTGACAGTCCAGTCACTGTTGGGAGGGATAATGTGGTAGGCCATGTTCCTCCTGTTGGGTTTATCTTTATCCACACATTTGTACATGTGTTCTTCTGGCTTCATCCTTGACCATTCTTCTGGAGAATGAGTTGCAACAAATTGCTGATCATTAATATCTTCTTTAGTGAAATTTTCAGACAAAACATCCTCATCTTGGTCTGATTCTGCACTAAAATGATCACCTTCCTGGTCTAAATGTGGTTCAGTCACTTTTGATAGTAAATTAAAAATATCATGAACATTGTATCTATTCATTTTAATGATAGTGTAAGCATAATTGCTAGATATATCGTAATTCAGCGATTCTGATATATTAGTCCACACATCACTATTTTTCTTAGCAATTCTACCGTCTTCATTCACTATTTGTTCTTTGAATCTCCTCATCGTTTGTAATACTGTGTCAATGTCGGCAGCACATGACCTCGGGCGTGGCATGACGAAACTCTAACAAGTACCTGAAATAAAGAGGACAAGCATTACATGGAATCGTTATACAAGCAATATTACAATAGGACAAACAGTGTTAAGGCATGGAAATTAAGATTGAGAATGTAAATTCTGAGTAATTTCTCAGCTTTCTTTAATATTACTTTTGTCATTTGCCTTTTATGACGTTCAGTTTTGTGTTTCCTGCTCTGTTATTCAACTTCAACTACCACCACTATAAACAGTATTTAATTGTTACTATGTCATTATACTTGGACTGTAACCAATTTAGATTTCCGACAACCTTCACACGGATTTCGAAATCCAGTCATTTCCACAGAAAATCATCGACGAGTTTGAAACATGCAAAGGTAAAATAATATTTCAATTTACCAGCAGAAGTTATTGAATAAAAGTATGAAAATCTACTTAGTTCTCATTCCAGAGCCAAATATATTTTGTAAAAACTAACCAAAACCATGTGGATACTAGAAGTATCTATAGTCAACTAATATTTATCTGTAATGTAAATAAATTTCACCTTATTAAGGCGCATCTCTCGAACTTAACTTACTTGACTATACTTTAATCATTCGTCTATTACCGCACATAGCATTGATCCACTCCTCCCAACCTCCTCAGTTAATTCAGAGAAATTGTAAAATCACTCATGGATGTAGAAGAAACCTCTTGATTTTTTTAATCCATCACATATGCACAACAATTACTTATGCATATTTAATTATTTCAATATTTAAATATTTGTATTATTTAAATTTGAAATAACTTTGTGTCTCGCTATTAGGAGTGTTTAAAGATGTATATAAAATATGAACATAATATGAGATTCGGAAAGGAATTATCTTCGAAAAATACACTTAGGCAGTGTAAGAATGGCGATCTATCTTCTGAGAAATATTAGAGCTAAAGAGTTGGTTTTGACATGCAAGCCATTTGCTTTTCTGTATACTTGCTTCTGTGGCGTACATACACCTGCTCTAATTCACGCTTGTGCCTCTTCACTCCCGATCATAAACTAACTCCATCGCTGCGCAGTTGCAACTCTTTATATTTGTAGCCTAGCGTAGTTGCTGTCAGAACATTTATTCGCAGTATTTTAACACGCCTTACTTAGTTAATTGAACGCAGTTTGTGCGTGAAAACGGAGCCGGGAATATGCTTAACACATTCACCACAAAACTTAATGAGTTGCGTGGTTTTTAAAACATATCTGTTGCAAAATGTTGTTATTTGCATGCTGTGGAAATTAAAGAAACAAACGACATAGCAATTGCAGTATATTTTTTGGTTTTCGTGGTTATCGATATCCGAAGATGCAAAAATATTTGGGATAAGGGACCAGCCAATTTTCCTTTTGAAAAGGTTCAATATCTAAGAAACATTGCGATCTATCTGCATTGGGTGTTTTCAGCATACAAAATATAATGCTGTTAGGAAATAAATGGCCATTTTCGTACCTCACACAGAAAATGAATTGCGGAATGGAATAAATATAGCTGCATTGTTCCAAATTGCGTACATCTGTAGTGACGCATGTTTGCCAACGGAATACACGGATCTAAGTTGTATCTGTAAGAAATGTTATTATTTATGTATTATATTTCACAACTCTGATTTTATTTTGGCAAGGATATATTTTGGAATTTTTTTATATCTAACTCGGGGTCAAAATAAGTAGTAAATTAAATGCACTATTAATCACAGGCTCATAAATAATATGGCACCAGAAATTAAACATAACTTCAAAGGAATCCATGTTGACCGCAATCCAACGGGAATGACAAAATATTGTCTTTCTTATCAGAGCTTTTCCTTCCGTTGGAAACTAATAGCTGTTAACAAGTTTTCATTATACACATTTCACTACTGTTATCAATGAGGTAGACTGGTTCATTTATGCCTTTAGACATAAGAAAAACATTTTATGTGCCATGGACAATGTTAAAAAACAAATAAATCCACAACATTTAGGAAAATATCTTAAATATAAAAATTTTTAATTACATGCTGCCGATATTTATGTGCCAGTTGGAATTAACAGTAATTTAATAAACACACAAAACTTGTCTTGGACAACTAATGGATATTTTGATTCATAATAGTTACATTTATTTATTATTGTGAACAGGCGATTGTCATATTTATCAATAATGTTTATTATTTTTAAAACAAAAACATTCATGATGTTCCCTTTATATATTTTTTTCTATTTTATGGGTATATTTGTTTTTTTTTTTATCGAAAGAAAACAATTTATTATCTTCATTAGCAAAAAATATTTTTATTTAATTTTATTGCTTTCTTCACACCTCTGTGTTGGTTTTTGGTTACTGCTTTGAATCTTGTTCTATGAGATATAATATGGCTTCAATAGAATAAAAAATACAAATGGCATTAATTTGTAACATTAATTCAAATTTCGTTTGGCCCTTTGATATATGACGAATCTTATAACAGATATTATTTAATCACGAATGGTACAGTATTATTTAAATTTCAATAAACTAAATAAATTTTCTTCTGTGTGAAATCCTGCTACATTCATGCATGTTAGTAGACTTAAATTTTTTTTATAAAATGATAATTTATGTAATTGTTAAACATTGTGTTTAAAATGTGTTTTTAATGAGCAAATATTAACCTTACAATTATTGTCATCTTTCATTGTATAATCAGTTACACAGAAATATAAATTATTTCTTGATTCCAACAATTGTAAGAGGTATTTTTAACATTGTTTGCCATTTATCGACAAGTTTTTGATATTCCTTAGAATGCAAGGCTATAATGTAGTATGTTATTAATAATTTCAAATTAAATTTATAAACTTAGTATTAAGTTTATGTTTAATATTATGAATTAAATTTGATATTAATTAACTCCATGGCATATGTTTGTCCTATTTTTCAGCAAATGTCTACATTATTAAAAAATTTCTTCTGTTACACTTTATTGTGGTTTTCATCCATATTTGTTTCACTTTACACAGTCATGAACTTCATACTAATTTTAAAAAAGAAATTTAATTTATTGAAAAAACTAAAAAATTTGACATAAACGAATGTAGTTCTTAAAAATTTTAAAATTCATAACATAAATACAAGTTAGTAAAAATACTCATGTAAAAAGGGTTCTTACTTTATACCAAAAAAAAACCTACACTTACAAAAAATATTATGACTCAAATAAAATTGGGAAAAATCAAAATAGTAAAATTTATTTATAATTTTATAACATTTAATATTTGTGAAATAAATGAAAAAATAATTACATATAATATAAAAATATATAGTGTTATAAATAGAAAAGTGGGTTTAAAATACAATTATCAATGTTAATGTAAATTAACTGAAAAAAGCAACTTAAAACAGTTTAATAATAGCAAAACATGTGTTAATATGAGGAAATATATAATGATTAAATTAAGTTAGGTACAAATATGCAAAAACAGAAATGGGTAACGTATTTTTATAAATTGGTAAGCTAAATACTGTACAAAAATTGAATCAATTTTAATTTTAAAATACTATTCTTGTTCATTCAATGGTGACAATATGTTAGCATGATATATTTTTTTTATATATACCTTTCCACAAAGATTTGTGGTAATATGAGAATATTTTCTTCTCTTTTTTTGGAGAAATTGATTAGACTAAAAGAATTAATTTTGTTGTAATGTATAGGAAGTTAGTAAAAACCTACATTTTTATAGTTTTGTGGGATTCAACATTATATTATTTATTTTAATAAATTTTACAAATATGTTTTTCGTTTGCATTTTTTTTTTTTTTTACTTTTCTTTTAGTAGTGTAATTATTTTTGAATATTCTTCAAAAGAGTATTTGCATTGTTCAGATTTTTTCTATGGTAAATATTTGAAGTGAAGATCATTTTCATTGTTAGTTTTTATAATATACACATTTTGTAAATATTTTTATTACCAACATATTTTGCATTCCCTAATATCCATTTTTGTTCACTTATTGCAATGATGTATAAAAAAAAGCATTTTTAAATTAATGGTATATTGAAAAATGTACCAAATTTGGCTGAAAGTTATTATTTTGGTTAAGACTAATAGCGAATTATAGCTTACTAGAAAGAAAATATATAAACTTGTCTGAATAAATACATATTTTTTTAAAATATTTAAATAATAATTTTGCAATGAGCAGACAATTTACAGTGTATACTGAATTTTCTTCAGCTCCAATATCCCCATACTTCGATATCAGTTTTATTAAAAGATACTGAATATGCCATACCATGTCTTATTTAAAGAAACATGTAATTAAAGATTGTGTTAGAAGCTACTTTACAAAAATGTAATAAACAATCGAATTTTGAAACCTGAAATGTGTTTTTTTTTATTTGTAATAATACAGGATTCCAAATTTGTAAATTCTTCATACTTTATTAATATTGCATATGTTAAAGTGCAATGAATATTTGCAAGTTGAAATAACATTAGTATTTGCAATTTTAATGTCATACATGTTTAATTTTTTCAGTAGTAAAATTATTTTCAACGTCTGAACTATCCCGATGATTTACCGCCGAAATACTGTATAGTAAATTTACATCTAATTTTTATTAAATTTTTAAGTTATATTATGATAATTTCAAATTCGCCATTCGTAAGTATATGATTTATTTATAATTTGATTAAGTAATCAAAATCTTGTTGAATTTTAAGAAGTGAAACATTTTCACTGTTATCAATTATTCAAGGTATGTAATTTATTGGTAATACATATTTAAATAAAATGTTATTAAAATAATATTATTATAATTGAAAAAAAGAATTATAAGATATTATCAACATTAATAATAGTTCATTGAAATTGTATACAACTAGTTATAAAAATATTTTCGTTAATTTGATGAAGTATATGATAACTTAACTTTTTAAATAAAATAGTTCCAAAATTCATTAGATGTGCACTATGAATAAGTAAAAGTAATGCAGAATAAAATGAGACACATAAAATACCGAAACTTGTGCAAAAAAAATTGTAATAATTAATGAAAAATATTGTATTTATATTACTAAGTAATTCAATTTACTAATAAACAAATATTAAGTTTAACTTATGGTAATGGAATGTTTATTGAATACTAAAATTATATTGTAGTTATTTACAGAGTTCATAAAGTCATTACGCTGAATTAATTCGTGTGTTAGAGATTAAATAATATATATTGCACTAAAAGAGTAAAATTGCATGTAATAAAATTTGAAATAATATAAATTTATATAACATGCCTGAATAATGTTAATTTTTAGTTCTTGATCCTTCAATAAAGGGAAAAAGAGAATGAAAAATTTACGATAATGTATTTGATTGTAATGAAGGATAAATAGTTGAATCAAGTAAATCTGGAAAAAACTAATTCAGTTATATATGATATTAATAAACTATATAGTGATATTTCTATGATTTGAATTATTTTCTATTTAGAGTCTAAATCTGCAAAAATATGTCCAATTATGTAATTTACAAAAATATTACAAATTTTAAGAGGAAAGTGTTTTTTAATAATAAAAAGTATGATTCTTCAGGTAACATTGACAATAACTATTTGGTTACCATCGATTAAGTAGTTTTAGCTGTTTAATTAAATGAAATAACACTTAAACGATAGTATTTAAGTAAACATCGTATTGACCATTATTATTCATCTCGATCTGAATTATATATTATTATTTTTATTCTTATTATTATTAAGCAGCTACATCAATCCCTTTTTCAGGATGTAGCCTCTGTAAGCCAGACGAGCTACAATTTACAATTTAGCGTTGTTTCTAATTCCTTCCAGGCTAAGCGATGTTATGAAATGTTCTTCCAGTTCACACCTACTACTCTTCCAATGTCGCCGTCCCAGCGATCTGGAGGTTTTCCTATGGATCTTTTCAGGCCTCTTGGTATCCAATCCATCACCGCCATTGTCCATTTGTAATCACTTCTTCGAGCAATACGTCCAGCTCACTGCCACTTTAGAATCTTCACTCTTTCTAGGATGTCCCTGACTTTAGTTACTGATCGAATGTGTGTGTGTGTGTGTATATATATATATATATATATATATATATATATATATATATATATATATATATATATATATATATATATATATATATATATATATATATATATACATATATATATACACACACACACACAATGAAATTAATGTAGAATATTTGTATAGTGAGTTCTTTTGAAGAAATGAAGTATGGAAAAATTGAAGAGAGGTTTTACCAAATCTTGGATGAAGATTTTTTTGACAAGTTATTGATTGAAAATACGAATTTAAATAATTTTTACATAATTATTTATTTGTTAATTCTTCATTTCACATATTTATTTTAAATTTAATTCTTATATTTTAAATTTATTATATCTAGATTTCAAAAGGTAATAATATTTCCTAATCGAATGTAATGTAAATAGCATTTATGACAAAATAATAAATTATTTACAATTACAAATCAAATAAAAAATAAAACAATGTGGATGTCACACTAAATAGACAATTACATTTTTTGGAGAAAGTATTAAAAACTATACAATTTATAATAAAATTGTACAAAAAACATGATACAGCAAAAATGGTTAAATTGGTTTTAATATATCCTCAATACTACAGTTACTAAGATAGAGTAAGTTTCTCAAGGAGCCAGGAACGGGGAATGAATAGACCTTGGCCTTTTATAAGAAACCATACCAGTGTTCATGTGAAGTGATTTTTGAAATCATGGAAAATCAAATTGAGGGCGGCATGACCACAGATCAGACCATTGTCCAAAAAGAAGCGAATCCAGTGGCTTACTAATGTACGACTTCGTTCAATGGTGTGGTAATATTATTAATACTATTATTTTAAAAAGTAAACTTTGCACGTTTTACATCATTATATCAATTTTACTAACCCCAAGAATCACATGAATCATTAAATTTTAACCATTGAACATCAAGTTTATTTCATTTTTTTGTACTTTTCAAATAAATATAGTTGTATATAGGCGTTTCTAATTCAACACAATTTTAACAATTGTTTACCATTTTTAAACAAAGGACTGGAACTACGAAATTTTTTGAACCTAATGAATTAAAAATAATTTAATGGACCACTTACTGGTATAAGCTCTTTGAAATCCTCTTTTTCTTGGTCATTTTACTAAACTGAACGTATCTTATATTCAGTATCATATATTAACATATAATACAATTTGATTTGTAACAGTTTTTATGAGTAACATATTTATAGCACTATGCTTAATTTGTTACACTCTTTTATTAAATCTATTCAAATGCATTTATTTATAGCTTCCTACTAATACAATTTTTTCAACATTTTTTTATAGTTACTTTAAGTTTTACAACAAGTGCTTTTAATTGAGAATACATTGAATACTGAATTTAATAATATTTGTGCATTAATTTTAAAAATAATATGTATAACAATTTTCTGTTTTTCAAATACCAAACAATTAGGTTTGGGTTTTCACACATTTTATACAGCTTTTACCTTAATTTGACTCGTTGTTTAGTTATTTGGCAAAGTAAATACATAATTCGACAAAACCTCCGTAATTGCATATATGTATTATTATTGTTTTTCATTCTTCAATAAATCATATCATTTCATTTTCATGATGTATGCATTTTCCAGTCAATAAAATTATATAATAATATGTAACAGATTACAATATACGTGAGACCTATGAAAATTAATTAAATTAAAAATTAATACAAAATTCAAGTCATAATATAACAATATATTGTACAAAATTTAAACATGAGAAACTAAATTTAGTAAAATCAACATAAAGTGTTTGGAAAAGCTTGTGCCCTTAATAGGTTGACGGAATTATTTAAAATTGTAGTTTAAGTTGCTCAGGGATGAGCATTTTCCGCTGTCTACAGCTACCACAAAAATGTATATCATTCTTACTAAACGTGCATCTCAAAGAAAGAGGAACGGAAAAGGAATCAGTCATGGCCTGTGGTGAGGAATTATCTCAACATTCATCAACGATGGAAAACAACATTCTGGGTGGCAAAATTGGAAAACGAACACTTTTTCTCCTTAATGCGAGTTCAGTGGTTTACCATTGAGCCTCTTCAGTCGATAATATAAATTTAAAATAAAATATTGTAGATTTTTATATAAAAACATAATTTTTATTCAATGCAGAATTAAATAAATTATCAAATGCTAACGCCTTACCATACATTTTGTCTCCTCTTGCTTTAACTTATTTTTCATAAGTCTATAGCCGAAGAGTCAACTTTTATCATTTTAATTATTTGTTTTGCCACAGTAAGCTGTAAGCTCATTAAGAAACAGTTCCTGGATTTCAGCATAAGTTAAGTGTGAGGAGAGCTTTCAAGGGGTCTGATTTTAGTACCCAGTAATGTAGCACCATGCTAACTGTTAAAATATTGTTGTGGTGGACCCACCTCACCCTCCCCTCCCCCGGGATTGCCTCATGACCCACCTTTCTGGGAAACCCGTGAATAATGGACAGGGGTCGGGCTGTCGGCGCGCTGTTTGGTGCCTTGTATGCGTCATGACCCCTCTCCCCTGCTGGAGGTTTCGATGGGTCTGGCGACGACGCAAGAACGTTCTGGTGAGACTGGCTGGCGCCTCGGCCCTCCGCGACGTATCACCCGTGTTGGGGAAGAGTCTAGCTGACGGCCTAAGACACTATACATACTGCCGCAACCCAGCGGCCGGCAGTCTTTGACGGAGGCCGTCTAGCCGAGTGTGCGCGAGCAAGTGAGTTGTGGACGACGACAGGAGATTGCGGGATTACGGCGGGCGAGGTGTTCGTGGAGTGAATGGACGAGAGGGTGTGTAACCGACGAGTGAATCCTACTGTGCGTGAGGGCGCTTGGAGGACACTTGAACATTGCGACTAGCAGGATATGGACTGACCTGCAGTGGGACTGAATGGAAGTGTAATACGGATTTTATTGTAAATATTCGAACTGTCAATTTGGACACATATTTTATATAATATTTGAATAGGTTGATACATTGTCTATTGGGGCTGATCTTTAATTATTTGATTTAATTGATTTCTTTGCGGTAATTATAAATTGTATTAAATTGGAGTAATTAGTTGTGAACAGTAAGTGATATCAATTTATTGTGAGATTTTGAGTTCAGAGAATTTTGCTGTATTTATTGTAGATAAAATAAGGAAATTATAATTAATTAATTTTATTTGATTAAGATCTTCATCCCTTAACGAACTTGGTATAGCCTACTTAATTTCTAGAGAGATAAATTGTAACAATATGAACAACTGGAATTATTTTTGGAAGTAATCGTAGATATAATTTTAAATTTTTGATTAAATAAAATAACATATGCGGTCAAATATTTAATTTTAATTGTATTAAAAAATACCTCAAAATGTAAATATAAGGTATTATTGGGGATTGCACATTACTCATTTCTGCTGACTAGATAGGAAATTAGGCTTTTGGTGAAAGGGTGTCTGGTGGTGAAGCATGAAGCTGTTCATATCCTGTAAATCCCTTATGGTTGGTGGCCCACTTGTCCGCCATGTTGGACGTTGGTGACCTTGACCGTGGGCTTTGCCTTTGACCTCGGCAACTTAAACCTTAAAAATTGTAACTTATTGTTAAAAAAAATTACAAATTTTCGAATGTTCCAAAAAATGTATAACAAATTTGTAAGAAATGTACAAAAATATATTAGTTGTTGATTTGTATAAATGTCAAAAAATATATATAAAATATGAATAAAAATTCATAAAAATGGTAAAAAAATTTATAAAAAAACTTTAAAATCTTAAATTCTAGAAGGTTTCCTCGCACCACATCCACAATATGACTAAATCCCTTCTAATCAACCATATTTACTTGTTCTTCCTTCACCACCTGTCCTTTATACATTCAGGCGTGTGCACCTCGTCCACTATACCAGGCTTTTCGTTTGTCTTCGTTTACTTTGCTGGAGGCTTCAATCTTTGATTTCATATGTTTACTTTACTTCATACAGGTGATGCTAGTGCGTTAATTATCGATTTTGTGAAAGACGATCTGTCTAACTCTCTCGCCTATGCTTAATACATATCGGTTATTTCGTCTGTGATAATGTTACATTGTTGGAATTTGTCTCTCATTTCGTTCGACTGCCATTTGGTTTGTCGTTCGTTATTTGTTTGCTTCTCTGTAGGTACCCATTTTGGATACAAATTTGAAAACATATGCTGTGCTAATGTAATATTTATCGGTACAGCAACCAGACAGCAGATATATTGGATTATATTTCCATAGTATTGGTGGCACTATTGTATTAATTGTCGTCTACATCGCCAGCCGAGCTGTCGATTTTGTCACCATGAGGCTCCCATATTTGTTTGTAATATAAGTGGTGCTGTCGGCGACCGCCATACTGGATCACATTTAAAAAAATAAGTGTTGCTTATTTATCTATTTAGCCATCAAGCTATCTGTCGGCCCCCGAGCGATCTGTCGTTTTTGCCCCACCAGGAGATATGTAGGCATGTTACGATTCAGTGAAAAATGAGTTAAAGTTGGCATTGCAATGCTCTGTATGGGTAGAATCTACAACAGGATGTTCATAGCAAATCCCTAATAGTCAAGGCGTAACAACGATCGGCCATATATCGATACACTGCATGAATGCAGTACACATTACAAATAATGTAATACATTTAGTTTTATACATATTTTACATGTTTTTCTAATCATCCTTGGCAAAACAGTACTCAGGTGGAAGTTCCGATATGTATACATTAATGTATACACCTTTCTGAAAAACGGGTATTTCAACTTATATTCGTTCTCATGCAAAACTCATCCATAATGTCTGCAGCGAACTCCTAAATAATTATTTTCACTTTTTTTAATTGTATATATTTTCTTATACATTTAACTAATCTTTACCCATCAACTTTTTTTTTCGTAAGGACTTTCGAATCGACAACGACTGAAGCAATTGTTTCTCCAATTCGAGTGTTTCTTTCTATTTTGCTTCTTTATGTAACATTTTATTAGCTTCATGTTTTAACTATACATATTTTTTATACAAATTATAGCGTTTAAAAAAATTATTCAATTAGTTACATCTTTTATCTCAAACGTCTATACTTTCTTCTAATTTAGTAAACATTACCTCCATGTATTATTATGATTCACAGTTGTAAGCTATTTAATTTCTTGATTAATTTGTATTAAAATTTTATAACCGTATATTAATTTTCGCGATGAAACTTTAAAAATATGATGTAGGAAAAGTGATTTAAATTTAGGATATTATTATTTTTTTTAGATTCGACAATTTTAATAGCGAAATGTTAAGGTCATGATCTATAGTTGGCATTTTAAATCTACTTCTATAACTATTGACAATGCTATTAATTTTATTAGCGATGGGTGAGTCAATATTGGGGACATGCATGCAAAAGACAAACATCGCTCTGCCTAATCTTTAGTCTATGGTGTCGAGCTCCCGTTTTCAGAAAAAATTCCAGTGTTGTTTATGACGGGAACGTGGAAGTTAATCTGATCATGTTCCCCCTTTTGTAACTACCAATGCGTGGGACTAGAAATTAAGTGCCGGTATCTTAGCTTAGTCCAATGATTACATAAGTAAGAGTTCATCGAAAATTGTGTGGAATCGTAAAGCATCATGTTTTCTAATCATTATATGAATGTAACGTCTTAAAGTTATTTCTATGTAGATATAAATGTGGTAATAAATAGAAAACTTCAAAGACGTGTTTCTGGTGCCAAGTTTACATCCTCCTGTTCATTATTTTTTAGAATCTAACAGGGCGTGGCTAGGTAAAAGTTATGTAGACACATGTATAGCATTCCCTGTATGACCCCGTCAACTTTAGGCTATTCAAAGTAAAATGAGCACTTTTGAAAGCTCTGATTAAGATGTACTTACATGCACGTTGTGTATTTTTCCGCCTTACGTAAGATTAATATTGTCATGGGCCTTATCACTTTATTCATGTGACGGTGAAGTGAAACTGTGAAATTATTAGAAATGGTTACCTAACACTTTTTATTTGGCGTTAAGATACGGAATTACTTCCCATCCATGGTTACCAACTTTACTGGATGCATGTCTCTCAGGCCGCCTGTTAAAAAATATTCAGGTAGGGACAGTTATTTTTTCTAAGGTTGATTTCAAAAGTGCTCACTTTATCGTGAACAGCCTTTAATTTCGATGATTACCACATATGACACGAGGAAGTAGGTAACCATGACTTGAAAACAATTAGCTTTTTCTTTACGCTACAGTCTGTGGAGTGAGTAAAAATGAAGCTATATTTGCTAAAAAGATAGTCATTGGAAATAATTCTACATTCTCTTTATTCTTATATGCATTGCAACAATAGCTGATATTGTGTTTTTACACGTACTTGGAATGTATAACAAGTCGAGAGTGAAAAATGGTCTGCAGATTTATAACTTTAACACATAACGTAAACTGAATGGTAATCTGCGCTAAATACGTATTTGGGATCACGGGTAAAATTCCAAATTTCGCAACATCGCAAGGGTCTATGTAACACTTACAAGCAAAACGTATACGTATGGTTCTATAATAGCTTACACGTGTGTACTATAGGATATGTTTATGCATAGTTTCTACTTTAACTTTTCTATGCTGCTTATAACATCTGCGTATTGGCCTGTCATGTATTTACACCAAACTGTTCTAAAGATGGACCCTTTCCTTCGTGAGGTGATAAAGTGTGCTCTGTGTGAGTCTATATTATTGACCTATTTAGGCCATACGTTCTGAAGAGTCGGTTCGTCACGTATTTAATACGGTATCTCAAAGTTCATGCAAATATCAATTTAATTACCTGCCGAAAGTCTGTGTCAAATGCATAGGCAAATCAAAGAATGAAAATTATTAAGCAGGTGCCATATTGAGTGTGATTATTCCTGTAACCGTTGATGTAGCATTTTTAGGTTCTTTTAATGATATATCATAAAATTTGTTCAACGTTAATACTAACTGTTAGAAACGAGGTGTACTTGAAAACATGTGGACTACAGAAACGGAAACAAATTTAATTCATGATTATACTACGTTGCAGAGGCCTATCAGCTGAAATATTACTTGTTAAATAAACTTCAATTATAAGTTTGGGAGATTTTAAACTACACTCACGGACAAACGCAGAGGGAAAGAGATGCGCAAGAACAATATTTCAGGCATGTGTCTACTTACGTTACAAAACATAAATGTGTATTTACTTTTTTTAATTTGGAAGTTTAATAATTTAAAGAAGTATCGGGAGTAGAAATTTCATATTTTGCTTTGAAACACTTCTAGACGCCATAAGAGCCTCTCGCAAGCTATTGTGGAGTAAGTATCAAATTAAACGTAATCTGATGTGTATGTTATGAAGTTTAAGTTTATTTGCTTTGTTTTTCCCCTATTTTGTTTTGAATAATTTTAAGTCTGGATACTTTTAAAATTCTGAATTTTAATTATTAAAATTTTATATCTCCTATTTTCTCACAGACTTAGCAGTGGTTCAATTAAAATGTAATCAAGGTGTTATGTTTAATTTTTGTGTTACCGTATTTAGTTATTAGTTCACTCGCATCGGAAAGAGTATTGAAACAAATCTCTTATTTTTTCTAGCAATACTTCGTTGTTGAGTCGGTTCTCAACACCTTGATGTTAGAGTTACGGAAATATTTTCCAGTCATTTACTTATACGTTTTTGAGAACCTTACCAGTAGAAATGTACAATTCTCTTAACAGCGCAATGCAGACATTCTTTGCGGTGTTCTTTTGAAAATTTCTCTATAATTCGGAAGCAAATAACTTAAGCTGGCTCCACAATAGTGCGATGCGTTGCGTTGCAATGCGTTGGGCTGCGAGGAGCTATACTTGCTGTTTCACAATTAAGCGATGATCTGTCGGCGACGGATGCCGTCTCAGATGGTGCTGCCATCTAGTTTAAGGGTGGAAATTACATTTTCAGACCTCACGAATGTAACAAAAGACATGTGTAAAAAGTTGAAACTGTATTTTTTAAGTGGTAGAAGATAAAAACCCTATGTGTGACGAAATCTACCGGGAATGATACATAATAAGACGAAGGATAGTTATTTTGATATTAATAAACCAATTTTATGACATTGTCCACATAAATAAGAAGCCTTGTCTTCTATTTTGCACATCCGCGCAGCAATAATAAAAAATACAAATACGAAAACTTCGGCGTAAACGCGATCGTCGTTTTCGAATTTAAAAAAAAAATAGATGTTTTTATTCTCCTTGTAAACAAACATCTATTCTTCTTCTTCGTCGCAGGCTGACGCCGACAATCGCAACGCAAGAATTTCGCGCAACGCACTCGTCGCCGACGAGCTGCAACGGAATCTGCTTCATCCTGATTGGCTACCGCCCATCGCAACGCATCGCACTATTGTGGAACCAGCTTTACGAGCGTGCTCTTTTTTTTTTGTTTATTGAAAATAGTTTCAAACTTCTCATGGAGAAAACACAGTATATGATGTGAACTTTTTGTCTCAAACGTGAGAAAATAACGCTCACAATACATTTGCGTGTATCTGTTATTGGAGATTCGTGTAAATAATGTGTTATAAAATTAACACAGAAAAATTCTTATACTAAACGATGTTCAGGTAAAATAAAGCACTTTTTAGATTAGCCTATGAGAAATTATTACTTACCAAAATTACATATGCTTCAGTAGACACTGACACTGGCTTGCAAGCGTCCAGTTAATTATAATTCTAAGGCTTGATGATGTATTGCCAGTATAGTGTTTAAATTTGTGGCCACTTACTTTATTGTTTTATGTTTTATGCACATTAGAGTACAAATACGCATATCAGTAATACATTTTCATTGCTAACATTTTTACGGGTTTTCTTTAACATGGCAAAAATAAAGTGAACAGGCCTATGGCAGAGCTTGCAAAAGTGAACATTGAACAGCCGATTACTTTGAAGCAGAGTGTATGTTTGTATTACAATTAATTACAACATTTGAAAGGGCATTAGCGAATACTGTAAAAACGAATACCTTTATTTCTTAGTGTAGCTATCGATTTATAAATATATCGCAAGGTCATATGTGGGTTCTAATAACTACAGTGATGTAGAAATAATACAATAGGTACATCTGAGCGTATAAACGGTTCGAAAACATTTTTTAAAACAGCAAGCTCGTTTTTAATAAAGAAATCAAAAGTCAATCACAATATTATTCTATTCCATGAAAACATAACATTTACTCATTATATAAGTATTTTACGTCATAGATCGACCTTTAATCGAACATTCACTCACTACAAGAATTTGGCATAATATAACTGACATTTATCACCCAGCTGTTTATTTTTTGTACTAGCAGGATCATATGGTCCAGCTGACGATGTGTTTATTCCCTTTACTGTGAACGGACTTTCCATGCTGTTTATATCTTCGAAAGAATTACTATTCAAACAGTTTCTACGCCAAATTGTGCGGTGTTATTCCTACTTATCTGCAGTTACCAATACTCACATATAATCCCACGTAATGACTTAAAACATATAGTAAAACAATTAATCATGTTTATAATATTTATTATTTAAATATTAATTTTTGTTTATACTAAACTATGATTAAAGCGTATGTCCTACTTCTCAGTATCTTTGTAGAACTTGAAAAAAATACTGTCTACAGTAATTTTACCATAACATATATTCAATCGAAGTGGTATGCATTAGAGAATTGGGAGCAACATATTCTCGTGTCAACGATGTTAGTAAATATAGTTATCTCCGAAAGAATATTTCGCTTACTTTCTGCGAAAAATAAAAAAGAGTCTACACACAATATTTTCTGATATAATACAGAGCATGCTGCAAAACGACACCTCGGAATAAACAACACTGTACTGTCGGGTGAATGATACAAACATTCAATCAATGCATTACACGAGAACGAAGAATTGCAAGTCATAAACTATTACATTTTAAAACAATAACATACAATAACCAAGGATCACAAGTGGGTAAAACAACTAGTGAAGGGTGATAGGGGCTTGAGATCAGGAGTATGGAATTTTATAACAGAAAGAAAAATTACGATTAACGAACGAAATATATTTTACAACATTGAAACGAATTTCACAGATTTACTGGTTCCCCCATGTAATTACATAAAATATATGCTCGGATGTATTAGACAAATTTTAAAAATTTGTGATATAAATGAGAATAGATTCAGACTTCACAATTCAATTAAAGAGATTTTCAATATCTACTGCAATAAGGCTACGTGAAATTACGAAAGTGAACTTATAATAAATGCCTTAATAATCACAGTTACTTTAATTAAACCAGATAATCTTTAAATTATTCTAATCTAATATAAATCCCCCAACGTTACATTATATGCAGAATAGGTAAAGTGGGATGTATCCTCTCAAAACGCCCCCCTCCAACTCTTTGTATCCGCCCTCTACAACGATACAAAGTTATGCATCTTTGGTTTCTCGGAACATTGCTTTTCTTGCTTGAACCGATTACAGCATAGGAATATGTTGGAAACATGGATTCGACCAGCAGGAAATGTCTCCACCTGTGTTTTGAGTCCAAGTCTAGTTTCGGGTATTGCGCATTTTGCCGGAATATCATTTAGAACGATCTGAATTTGGCGCACATAAAAACAACTTATTTGAAATGGGAATTGTTACGAACTTAATACAGATCATATTTCTAACAGAATTTATTCAGTAAGATTTGTATGCTTAGTTAATGCTTGATTATGATAAGTATCAATAACCCCAGAATACTTTTTGTATGCTTAATCTCCGTGTATGAGATGAAGTGTCCAGAGTGACCGACACACTTCCTCATGATTCATGCACAAGCCAAAACGCTGGGCCTAGAATTATGAAATTTCAGGGGTGATCTCTCTATAAGGAGCAACAACAACTAAAAACAGATTTTTCGAAAGTCAACTCGTGAGGCATTGAAAAGTGTTAAGTATCATGAGTGTTATACTAATCCAATACTGCAATATTATTATTTACTCCCATTATAAATATTAAATTGTTAATTCTAGCACCTGGAAGGAAAACGACTAATGTGGTGTATATAAGGGTAATTTAATTTAAAACACAAGTATGTCGTGCAGTAAATGAGGACGCACTGCCGTGAATACAGTATTATACTTTCAATAACATTACAACAGGAATTTGCTTTAATAATAAAATAAAAGTATACATACCTCGTATCCACGATGTAAGCATGTTGTCTTCGCAAATGTAGGTTGCGGACACCATTCACAGCTTCGCCGTCGCCTTCTATGGAAAGACTGACAACGCTTCTGTTTCGCAGACGGGTGGACCGATAGGGCACGTCAGGTAGTCATAAGATACCGACCTCGAATCCCTCCCAGTCAGCCTAGGCACGTGATGGGTACGCTGACGGTCACCCGAAATAACACAGTTTTGGCTGGAAAGTTGGCACCTCTTGGGAACCGAGTTTGCCGGAGCAGATAGGCACAGAAAATTTAATTTCCAATAAATAGACGTAAAATAAAACAACACAGCATCATGATTCCTGTAAGAGGTCAGAAAATAATACATGTTTTGCAGTGTGCAAAGACACAGCGAAGGAATAGGAATACAGTTAATCAACGTATTTGCCTCTGTAGCTGCTGTCTTCACGTTTCTAAACTGATGTTACACTACTGGAACTTTACCCATATTTGAATAAATCTTACGAAACTCAATTATAACATATCTTGATTTACCCACAAAGAAATACAAATAAATTTGAAATTCAGAAATTTTGAGGTTACCCACGAATGCTTTCATTTAATGGTATAACATATATTAAAGGACGTATTTAGTTTACATGCAATACTCACATTTAAAAAGAAAAATTTAAATAGTTTTGTGTAACACGTATTTTCTATAACGTTCGTGAAATAATTGCAAATAAAATATTTTAAACTTTACCCGGTTGAAGAATAACTTTAATATAGGTATGTCACCAGACAGACGACAAATATTCTATTACTCTTACGTTGTAAATCATGAAAACTAAAGATGTTACTAGCAATACGCATGTATTAAGGTTCATCCAAAGGGTTATACAAACCATTAATTAGCCCCGAATATGTAACAACGAATTTTCTTTTTTTTTTTTTTCAGAAAAATCCCAAACAAGGCGCGCTTATAAAGTTCTAAAACGAGACGTAGATACTATAAGAGTGAGCTAAACTTTTGTGTTTAAAGTATGTTGCATGCCAGTGGATAATTTTGCCTTGGCGTCATAAACTGCCTTAGAAGTTAAATTACTCAGGCCAATAAGATGAGGAAATACTTAAATCTGCTTAACGCTATATGCTTAATGTTAATAAAGTCTAATTCGATTAAAATCTCATCAGAAACATGATGATTAATTGTAAATACTGTAGTAACTAAAAATCAAATATTTGGTGTGCAGAAACTTTTTTTTCGAAATTCTGAACTGTAAATATGACTAGGACCACCTGCATTTTGCAAAAAGATTTATGCACAAGCTCTACTCCAACTTCGTATGTGCTCACTTGCAAACATTGTTTGGCTATTGACCGCGTGTCTGTGCGAGAAGACATGTTTACTTGACTGTGTCACTCATAATTAAGTCGTCCCGACGCTCAACGTTGGTGGTATGTTTGCAGACACTTAAGACGCGTAAGAGACGAAATTATTCAACCACTTAAGGTTGAACTTACAAGTTTTGCGGTATAATTAATCATGAAATCTTTTCGCAAAAAAATGTGGTTCTAAATATGACACATTATATATATATATATATATATATATATATATATATATATATATATATATATATATATATATATATATATATATATATAACAGGGTTTCTGTTACAATACGGTTTTTGTTTATTTTCGAATGAGAAATTATTATCATTTCAAAAAAGTTATGATTCTCTTCAAGGCATGGTGAGTTTATTTCCTATTTTATTTCCTTGAAGCGTATGCTTGCTTCGGTAGGCGCCTGTATTGAAATAGTTGTCATGTCAGGAGGTGAAGATCGTAAAGCCAATGTAAAACTTAGCATATTAAGAGACATGTTTAACACTGTTCTTAGCAGAACATAAATATCTAGGGATTTCAAAGGAAATTAAATGCACACCCCGATGTTCAGTAAATAAAAGTAACTACTTTAACACAAAACGCATTTCGTTTCCCACTGATAAGCGAGCGGCAGCAATCAGCAACACATTTCCAGCAAAACAATATTTGACAACAGAGTTAAAATCACAAATTCTCTAACTTTGCATAAAACACGAGACATGAAAATATGCAAATCACAAGTAATTAACATTGGTCTGCATAACTCACGTGGTAGCTATATCTAAGCTCTCTATCCTTCTCTAAATTTACACGCTGAAATGTACACAAGTTTTTGTGCTCTTTAATTCAATAAGTTGTGACTAGCTGTTGGAACTTGAGATTTTTCATTAAAAATTGCGTCGAAATCTACAGAAGTAAAATTTCAAGCAATCGTTTTAAAAGTGCAGTAAAGGGTCTGCGATTCACATGTCATATTACAAAAACTTTTCATTACTGTCACTTTAGAAAGCAGTAACAGCCTTAATATGTGGAAAATAATAGCCCATATAATTTTCATTCTCATTGACAGGCCGTCAACAGTTCTCCGAATCCAGGTGTTGTCATAGCCCTCTAAGCCATTGCAATTTAAAAAATTTCCTATATTCTGTAACAAAAATGTATCGACCACTGTCTCTAAAAAGGCGATGTAAAGGAGTTATGTGCTTTGGAGAATTAAAGATTTAAATAATGCTACAACGGAATAAAAAATATAATAGACATTACAAACTGTAACCAGAAAATCGCATCACCTTTCTCTTTGCATGGTTTATCGCGCTATTTAGCCGGCTTGGCCAAATTCCTGCCGGCCACACTTAGTTTTGAATAAATGCTGCAAACCCTTAGATTTCTTCAAGGGACTGTCAAGTTGTCTGCACTGGCTGTCTGGAAGGGAAGTTCGCAGATATACCTGAACGGCTAGCGGAGACCCCACAGCCAGACTAGGGCTGGTTTTATGGATTTATGATTCCCCTCTAAAAGCTTGCGCTCAAGACAAAACAGACCGCCGCAGTTGCCTTCAGGGTGGCTCAGCATACCGAAGCCTGTTAGTGATCACAGACGTACATACGTGCAAAAAATGTTATCGTGAAGGTATACTAAAATCAGTAGTAGGCTGCAAGACCATTCGACATATTCAAATGTCAAATCACTTTATTTTAATTTATACCTTACTGGGCTGAGTGGTTGATGAAGGGGGTAAAGAAGCAAGAGAAATCTAACTGCCTTCATTCAGCTCTTTGTCGGCCAGTACATAATACCCATAAAACCGAACAAACAGAACATTTGCATTATCAATACGCCAAAAACTAGAACCAACTGCAAAATGGTTCAGATTTATCCCTATCATTGCTTAGCAAATTTTCTCCTGCTGTATGCCTTGGGTTCCTCTACGACACATACCAGAAAGACAAGATATTGGTAAATAGGTAAACAAGTCAATATAATAACACTAACAGATACAGATAAATGGTACAAAAAGAGGTGAGTAGCTCCCACAAACATACACTTAAAAAATTAACACAAACTAAGAACAAATAAACACATAACTTTTATTGTGATTGGTAGAAGTAGAGAGTTATCATGGATCCAGCCATACTACTCCGTTAACCTCCCCCCCCCCCCCAACCCTTCAATTGCATTGGCTCAATTTCCCTACATCAAAGAAACCTAATAACACAAACTTTAGTAATTACAGTACAAATTATCACAAAAAATTACAAACAAATGATTTACATAAACTGTGATAAGACACATTGGCAACTAGTATAATGTACCACACCCAATAAACACAATATGCGGATGCATCACTAAACAAGTTATAACATCATCTCATATTTTAAGGTCTAGTTAGCACAACCTCAGCAAAAATAAATAACGTATTTTTTATTGTGATTGGGGAAAGTACGATTAGCGAAAGTAGAGAAGCAGTATGAAACCACGCCCCCCCCTTTTTTTTTACCAAAAAAAAAAAACAAAAACAAAATAATCTCAATAGCCATGAAAGCATAAAGTCTTATAATTTTCGAAAAAATTGCTACATCCTGGGCACTTACTATTACATATAACACACACACACACACACACACACACACACACACATGTATATATATGAATGTGATTAAAGAAAAGAAAGTAGAAAGCTGGCATGAATACAGCCCTCTACTCATTCTTTTTTTTATTCCCCAAGTGAACGGAGCATAATCCTATACTTTTAGCAAAACTTCGGCAACCTGAATAAAAAGAAACTTTAATTCCGAAACGTGAAAGTGGAGGCCTAGTATGAAATTCGGGCGCATTCCCTTTCCCGCCAAAAAATGCTACATAATATAGAATTGCCAAAATCTCAGTTACAGGAATAATAAAATATTTTTGGTATAAATTAACACTACCTGAGCACAAAGCACAAATAAACTACACATTTTTATTTTAATACGAATTGATTTCAAGGGGTGGGGTAAGGGGTATTGCAAGCCACAGCCTCCCACCATGATATGCTAATATCTCATTAACTAGATTAGCATAAACTCCAATATTTGCGTCACGATTAAGCACAAACTGAGCACAAACAAACCACAAATTTTTATTGAGATCGGAGGTGAATTGGGGGGTGGCTAGCATATCCCCAGCTCCCCCCTCCCTTGATATGCTAATATCTCAGAAACCAGATTAGCACAAACAGCAATATTTGCGGCACAAATTAGCACAAACTGAGTGTAAATAAACTACAAAATGTTATTGCGATCATAGGATGGGGGGGCTAGCATGTCCCCAGCCCCCCCCCCCCCACCTTGATATGATAATATCTCAGAAAAAAATATTAGCACATACTATTACAACTATTTGCGGCACCAATTAGCATAAACTGAGCACAAATAAACTACAAAATTTTATTGCGTCCGAAGGGGGGGGGGGGGGGGCTGGTGACATGCACCTCCTTAAAACCGCTCCCGGCGGGAAGTGGCTGGACGATGTCTCTGGTCGACAGGAAGACAGGGTGGCAGGACGGGAGACAAAAACGTATGCGTTTCAATGCGTGCGTCCACACTGTCCGGTCGCGCGGGTCCCGTTTTCCTTGTAGTCCGTAGTTTAGTATACTTTTTGAACACCATGTTAGACACAAACAAATTTATACAGTTAATTGAAGAGCACCCCGATGTCTGAGACATGTCTTCAAACATGACATGTTCCAGAACGTACACGATAAAAGTTGGGAGGACATCGGGAAAGGAATGTTCGCGACATGGGAAGAAATGGAGCTGCACTAAAGGTAACAATAAGGTAGGTATAATTGATTCATGGTATCTTCGGATTTTTCTGAAGCCCTGCTAAATTTCTATATTTGGTTACTGATTACGTATCCTTCCGTTACGCCTAAACATAAACACTGGCATGTTACATCTACTTTTATAGCTGCCAAATATGTTGTTTACTGTTCACAGCTGTTTCAGAGAGTTCTGTAATATTTCAGAAACCATTACGTACGAATATTCACAATTTAGGCCTATAACAATATTTAGATCATCTTTATTGACAATAGTTTTTTACGGTCATTATTTTACCTGCATTTTTTACATATTTGTTATACACGACATACCACATCACATGTAATACACGTTATTATTTTGCCGCTACTGTGTTTAACCCTGTTGGAATAAAAATCAAATTAAAGGAACAACCATTTCAACGAACAGAGACAGTAAATTCAAGTACGCAACTCGTGCCGCTTATTTTTTGTACCTAGTATGACATACTTAAAAGATAGTAGTGAACATCACACAAATAATAGGCCTGCCGTAACTTTTATTCCGCTCATATTTCTATGCAATGGTATATACTGTCTTCTAGGTAAATTACATTATTTATTTAAATTTATCTGGTTAGGCTTAGTATTTTGTTGGGAATGTCCAAACATTAAAATCACGGAAACGTAAGTACGTTACACAATTGTGTTTCTAACATCTAGGGAAAGTTACAATGTTGTGTGTGATAAATAAACAGACATGACTTTGAAAAAATTAACTTAGTCATACAAACAGTTCACGTTTAAAACGTATTAATTTCGCACTTCCAATATTTGCAATGACACATACTGGCTCAATATAACCTAATGGCAACAACACTCTTCATGTCATGGCTCACCACGTCTGTCAACTTCAGATTGTAAGCCTCAAGCAATCGCATCTAAATATACTAAAATAAGTATTCAAACATTGAAATCTCTTTTAAGTTGTATATTACAAATTAATCATTATTTTGCTGAAATAAGTATGAAATATGCTAAAAGGGAAAACATGTAATATTTTTTCAGCTAATACTCGCGATGCGAAACTTCCCGAGGAAGAGAGAGACTACGAGAGAGAAGGAGAGGGAGAGAGAGAGAGAGAGAGTGAGTGACAAGCTCCGCCCAGCCGACAGTTTCTTCCCCGGTAGAAAAAACATACACCATGTCACTAGGGAATACGCACAATAATTTGCGCTGTTATTTTAAACTGTAACAAATAAATATGTTTCTATTGGCGCTACCTAAATATTTCAATATTTCAATACGCAACATTAAATTTACAAATAGCATACCACAAAACTATGCTAAAACAACATTTTAACTGTGAATTGTTTGTTACTAGCCGTTGCCTACACGTCACTACTCTCGCTGATTTTAATTCGTATTTATTAGAAAATAAACATTATAAGTTATAGATGATAGTAAGTTAAAGTTTCAGTTATTCAAGAATACGGTACTTTAAAACTATAAAAATAACTATTTTAGTCGGCAGTTCTTGCAAGAAAAATTTAAAGAATAAAAAGTACACAATTACAAATGGTTACATAGTATTGACTAGATTACTAATATCACATAACTGCTCAAACATTCATACTAACTACCCATATAGGTTTCATTTTCTAAAGATAATGTCGTTGGATATCAACTACCCTATCGCCGACCAAATAACCGGCAATAATGTCTAACTTTTCTTCATTGACTTTTTTATACACCAGTCCCAGCATTATTCACGTCCTCAAAAGGATCAGTTTCTGAGTCATCGACATCAATACCGTCCCGCTTACATACAGAGTTATGCAATATGCGACAGGCCTTTACAATGTCATCAAGAAAGTCAGGTTCCACAAGTATTGGAGTGTGAAAAATCCTTCATTTGTAAGCCAAAAGTCCAAAAGCGCACTCTACCGTTCTTGCCGAACCGGAAAGTGTGGGCGGGCGAAGGTCATCCCGCTAAACGAGAAGCGTTTTTACCGGACCCACTAAAAGGGAAGGTGTTGTCCCAGCCTAAGGTCCCGTCCACAATCGACATGGTGCACATAACATGCATAGCATAAAGAAGTAAAAACCTGTCTTTGAGATGGTAGCGTCCACAACTAGTATTTTGCGTGACTTACTTGGCGGTATTTTCGTGACTACTTGGCGTTATTTACGTGACTTGGCCTTAATATGGTCATCTCTGAGTACCTTACGCAAAGTTTGTAACGCCGGCGAATGAGAATGTGAAACACCATAAAAAGTGTTGTAGCCAACTTATGCATACAAAAATTCTTGCGCGGGAAAATTCATTTCCTATTCGTGTGCTCTTTGTAATTGGTTAGAAAAGAGTATTTTCTTTTATGCTACCGTCGATTGTAGACAGACGGTTTCGCTTGTTATGCTTTGTAAGTAATGCTATTTAAGCCAAGATGATTGTGGAAGGGACCTAAACTGCGCGCGGGTCCGCTTCCTTTGTTTGCAGTGCTCGTGGTCCGGGGGATATTTTCGCCTCGTCGGTTCTTACTGGTGCTGAAGGGTCGCAGGTCGCCGTTTGTCTGATCAAGATGCTCGATGTAGCGCCGCAATTTATGAAACTACAGAAATAATTCTTTTAGAGGAATGACGTCATACGCACTCTTCATTAAAATATCTGTCTCCAGCCTGGTCGCAGCATTAGATATATTTGTTTTGATTTCTTTTAATGGAAATTGGATGGAACCTCATATCCAACAGAAAATAACATATGAATGGGTGTATTTTAAAAATAATTTTCCTTCTCAGACAGATTTGACTTAGTTGGTTCAGCGGTGGTGAAGACACATGGAATCCGTCGATAGCAAGTTGTAATATCGAATCTTCGAGTGTCCGATACATTTCACTCCGAAGGCCGCTACGGTCATCTCAAAAACATATATTTTTGCATTCCGACACTTCCTAAAGCAATGAAAGTATAGGATCAATCCGCTAACAATTATCCCGACAGTTTGAAAAATTGGACCCCTGCAGCGAAAGAACAAAAATTTGTGCGAGAAGAGAGAGAGAGAGAGAGAGAGAGAGAGAGAGAGAGAGAGAGAGAGAGAGAGAAATTGTGCCAGAATGATTAATGCTACAAGTACAGTAATATTTTGTTATGTGAGCCGTCAATAATTAATGTTGCTGATGATATAATATACTGTTATGCATGTACTATTCTCACAATGTCACCTCCGTACTGTACGGTCAACATTTAGGTGACGTTAATGTAGCAGCAAAACAAAATTTGTGTTGAATTAATGTTTATGCTTGTGTTAGAAATGTTCGTGACATTTCCTTGCTTTAAAGCGAAATTCTTATTTGTAACAAAGTACGATTATTTGGTCACAAAAAGGAATATCACATATGAAGAAAAAAATTATAACGGAAAAAAGAGGGGGCGGGGGGGAATCGAACCCGCGCCTTGTGTGCATGACGATCTCCACTTCACTAATTCCAACGTCTTGCCAATTGTTATATTTTATCAGGTCTCATTCTATTTCAGATTGTGGATATTCTACATCATATAACGACAAACTGCTGTACTCTCTTTGTTACGAGTAAAAAAACGGTATGATATACGATTATATATATGTATATATATATATATATATATATATATATATATATATATATATATATATATATATATATATACACTCAGGAAAACAGCTTTGCAAAATATGAAAGCAGATCTAAGTTACATTTATTACTCATTCTATGCTTTAAAATGCAAATATAGTGATTTTATTTACCAGGTTATCTCTGTTCATTTTACAGTGTCAAGTCAGTGCGAAATGTTATTGGCTGGTCATTACTTAACTGTCGCAGTAACATAAATTTTTATTATTTCTGCTATTTTAGCATAATACAATATTTGGTTGCAGCAAAGGCTTTGTTAACGTTAACATTGCAACATTATTAAATTTGTCACAACGTTAGTAATTTTACTACAGCAAAAGCGTTTAAAGAAATGGCTCAATAGTAATTTTTGTTGCAACAACATTCGACTTTTTGCGTGTAGCTGAGGGAGACGCGCCGACAACGGTACCGCAAATGTAATGGCAGGGAAACGGAAGTCCCTTGAAAAAAAAATGGGGTGTGGCTGTGTTGAGGACACGGCCGTTTTTTTTTGCTTGAATACGTCTACGTTAACGCGCTCGGACGCCTTGGTGTTTATTTTACGTTCCCGGCACCGCTTCACGCGATCAAATGGGGTTTTATGGGTATCACTGGGTTACTTTTGAGAAGCTCTTTCTAACCGTATACGATTGCTGTATTTCGACTTGGCTTTTTGACGAGTATACGTCGACAATATGTTAGATTTTCTTAATTTTTTTATATTAAACGGATACGATTTCACCATAACAAAGTTACACAAATATTTTTATGCGCGAAATCGATTGATCTTGACGAGAGCTGTCGATTGAAACCTAAACGAGCGTCGTAGCTTCTCTTAGTCAAAAGTTATGCTACGCGGAAGTTACAAGACGCAGTAAAACGAACTCAAAATGGCGGCGGCGCCCCCCCCCCTTCCCCGCGTGCACGATACTTCGCAGTCGTCAATAAGGCGTACCATATTCTTTAATCTTTTGACAATCGAATGGCGTAATTGAATTTTGAATGTGGACAATAGATTCGGAGCTGCAATGCCAAACTGTATCCCCCGATTTTATCATCGGATTTTCTGGAGTGCCTCAAATTTATAGACGTATTCACGTAAAAAAAATAAAAAAAAAACAGCGGGCAGAAGCGACGTCGGCCACGTTCCTCACATGACAATTCAGGGTATGATTCAACTAGGTTTCGATCCCATTTCGACGCGAAGTGAGGCGAACTTTCTGACCGCTGCACCGCCAAATCCCCGACCTGTTCCGATTTGAAGTGCTTGACGCACGAACAACTCACCTGCTTCAGTCTGCATGCAGGCAACCCAAGGCCCCAGCAACTTGAATATAGAACACGAGTTCTTACGGGAGATACCAGAAGTCGAAGATCTGCGGTCATATAACTTAGGCATTCAAAAATAAACTTGCGTATTTAAACAGAATATTTACTAGTTGCGCATTGCGAAAATATACAATAAACCATCCTTTAGTTTTTATACTTATATATTGTAGGAGCACGTGATTGTTTATATGTTTTCATTTTGATGGTGTAGTAGAGTATTCTACGTCTATGTGATTATAAACGTCTGTTATTTTATGCCACGGGTATTTTAATGAAAAATCGCATGATACTTTTTACAAGGTAGTGTTTCATATACATGACGATGATTCTTACTCTCTCAAACGCGATTGTGGCGTAAAATAACTAGGAATAAACTACGTATAGGCCGTTCACAGTAAAGTGAGCACATTTGAAGTCCTCGTTACATTTTTCTTTCAACCAATTTATATTCTTCCACCGCTTGTTAATGTAAGCCCTGCCTTGCGAGTATTAAACACAGAGTATACATTCACCATACCCAAAACAAAATGCCCGAGCCCACAATGAAATATATTTATTGGTTATTATATCTGATGAGATAGCTTCAAAAAGTGCTCACTTTACAGTGAATGGCCTATAATCAGTAATATTACCAACAATATATAAGCCAGTATTAAAAAAATAAAAACTGGCGATTTCATACGTGTTGTCTGCCAACATAAAGCAAATATTTGTAGTTAACTGTGTGTTCTAAGGTTGGCAGTACACTATAATAGACTTCGGCAAACATATGAATACAAAAGATTCTCTCATTGTACCGTTACCCAAAGCCTCGTATCCTCAATTCTTTCTGAATTGCGAAAACATTCCAGCGTCTATAGAACTGTGTGGCCTGGCCCGACAGGCTTTCCTCGTGTGAGCTCTACTGACCTAGTGGTGTTAAAACGCTGTAGGAACACGTGGTATATATGCGTGACTTTTACTGCAGGTTCTGTATGTTACCCAGCTACTTGGCAGTGTGCCACGAAACCGTTGATATTACACTGTACTTTGGGCAAACCAATGAGTACTGATTATGGCCATGTTTTGATTATTTTACTTTACGGAGGCCGTGATAGAATTGAGTATTTCGTTATTAAGTAATTTTGGTTTTAGTAGGTTTCAACAGTCGTTTGTTTAGCAATAGCAAGAACACATAAACATTTTGGCTGGAAGATATATTTTAAGGAAATGTTATCTTAAAAATAAATAGGTTCACTTTACAAAATTCTTGAATGGTGTGTTACACTGAATAAAATTGTAAGCCCAACTTTAATATTTTACAAAACATTACTGTCGCTGTAAACGAAGTTACAATTGTCGTAATAATCTCAAGAAAAAATTATCATGACAAATCACGATTATCTAATCCAAACTAATTTAATAATGAATTGTTATGCGTATTTTATATATTAAGTTAATAATCAGACTTCAAATGAAAACAAATATGTTGGCAGTTTTATACTTTAATGTTTTCGCAAAGGTTTGCTACATAAAGAAACAAAATACGAAAATACAAAATGGTCCATTGTTTTCCTGTACAAAATCGTGTCACGGTACAGTTTTGTTGACAAGAAATGCCAATTCGAAGACGGCCTGAGAGTTTAGGAAGGGAGATACATCACTATGTTGCAGAGTCCTTAACATTGAATACTGTGTCACTTATAGATTGGTGATATTACAGTAACTATCGAGGATGTTACACTATATGAAGTATAGTTCACAAATTATGTAAGGAAAATGAGGGGAGATATTTTATGTATAGTAATACTGAAAGCTGGCCATAAGGCATTATTAATATATTTTGATAATTATTATGCAATTTTGCAAGTAAATGCGTAATCATAAAACTAACCAAAATGTACAACTTTATTTACCACTGAACTATCACGATACTAAATTAAGTTAATCATGTAAATAAGTATATGCAATAAATGATGTTCTAATGTCTAAGTTATCTTTAATGTTCGTTTAAGGAAATTAAATTAAATGTTAAGTGGAATATACGTGCTAATACAGAAAAAACATAACCATGGGTATAATAAATATTTAAGGCTTGAAATTAAATAATAATGACCTCGTAAAAAGGAGAGGAAAAATAATAAGACACAACCACAGTTGAAAAAAAAAAAAAAAAAAATTCTCAAAACATACTCGTAACAGAGAAAAAAGATGAACATATTATACGAACTGAATAATTAGTTAATAAATGAAATCACAAATTCATATGACGAAATAGTTAACTGTTATGGTGTAAATTATTGCTGTAGCCACTGCCACTAGAAAATAAAAATATATTAAATCTGTAACTATGGTAGTATTATGTATATAATAAAATAGGGGCAACATAGACCTTAAAGTATTATTCGGTATAAACATTGTATTTTTCTATTCCCACGCAGCATGTGAATTCAAGCAAAAGGCTGACTTCAATTCCCAACGTATAGCAGTTTACTCTGCCACGAAACTCTCAAGATTTTATAAACCCATTTGTTACATTTTCATACACTCACTCTTGTAGAACTTGAAAGTCGCCAACAACCACCGGCATTCTGATAATGCATTAGTGCTGTACAGTAAATGGGTAAGATGACGTTACTGAGTTTTTATTTTCCAAGAACCCTTTGAAGAGAACTTGTTAAGGAAGACTTGCTATTTGCTGGCCCCAGCAATTCAGAGTGATTAAGCCCAATATAGCTTTATTTACACTATAGGACGTGCTCCAATTCTGGGTGAAGTTCAGAGAGTAGGAAACTTCAAGTTTAACTCCGTCGTAGGACATGAATTTTTAGATGTAAAATTTAGCATTCGTGCTTTTTGAGCACTTTCTTTTGCATAATGAGATTAAAGACATTCCGATTCCTTTCCATGAAAATTTTTTCCTTTGCAGAGAAATGATTTTGAAATCAGTTTACTATGTGCAGGACTATACGTCAACTTCTGGGTTTTGTGTCGTTTGTGTGTATAACGTTGTCCTCTCAAATAATTGCAATACTTAAGAACTTAACTAAATATTTGGTAAAAGTTTATCAAAAAAAAGTATTTTCCGTGGTTTTGAATTTTGGTGTAAATTATAACTTGAATATATAAATCAAACACATTACAGAAAAAATAGTCACAGCTAAGGAAAATTTTATTTATTTATTTACGGCATTTATTACGTCGGCGAAATTAAGGCTAAGCTGCATTATCTTACACTAAACGAAAAGAAAATGCATTATTGCGACACGCACATAAGGAAAATGGATTGAAATAACGTTGCGACAGAACAATGTGACGTAGAATAGCTCGTTTAATGCCATCTACCACCTAGTGTCTGGTGGGTGTGTCAACAGTGTGAGGTATGCAATCAGACGATCTGTCTTATTTAGCGGCAGATTTGCTTACAACTGTTGCAAATAATGCTCCGCATTACGAACACTTCCAGGGTATTTGAGAGGTTCCGATCGGCGTTTAACATCGAGGACTTTAGCACCGGCGAGGCTGAAGTGAGATGAAGACAGAGCAGTGTCTGAATGCAAGGGCGGAGAAAAATAAGACTGGCACGAGAAAACGCGCATGTCAACGGCAACAACAGCCAAGTGTTCCACACACGAGGATCCGGATGACCACACTGGGAATCGAACCCCGTTAGCCTTGGTGGAAGGTAAGTAGTCTGATCACTACAGCACTACTACATCTCTCGCAAAAACTTCGATATTAACAAAGCTGGCGGCAGTCCCATCTTTTTCCGCGAATTTTCAATTGTTGGCAAATCAGGCGAACGAGCCGACCGCGGAAGAGATGAACTATGATGTTAACATTTTCGTAAATAACACATGTTTGCGAGCGACAATATCTTCGTGAAAACCAACTCCTGGGAACTAAGCCGGGAGAGAGGGGCGATTAGCACGCTCGCCTCCCACCAAGGCGAACCGGGTTCAATCCCCGGCTAGGTCACCGGATTTTCGCAAGTGGGAATCGTGCCGGACGATGCCGTTTGTCGACGGGTTTTCTCGTGGATCTCCCGTTTCCTCCGCTCCCCAGCCCCATATTCACTTCAATACCACCCTCATCGGTTCTCAAGACCTTGCCAAATCTCTTCACTCACTCAGCCGGGAGAGGTAGCACACGAGGTCGCAGAAGTAGGAGACGTGTTTCGATGTAAACTGAGGTAGGTCCTATAGATTGCATAATGCGTATGTGGTCTTTCAAACTCTGGCTCAGTGGCCATATTTCTCAAATAAAAACGCAATATGTCACCAGACATTAACATTCCAAGTTTCTCTCCGCTAACACAACTGCGAATTAAGGCTGATATGTAAAACATTTAAGATAGTCGGAATTGCAGATTAGCCTGTAATAGTTAAAGATGTGCTTATTTAATTAAGCTATCACATTTTGCTGGATGGTGGAAAATAAAGTCACTGGCTCAAACCGTTTCTATCATAAAATTAAATTGTCATCCCTCCTGGCAGTCTATCGGAATTTTTCAGTTTTTTTTTTTTTGCAATATTTAATTAAAGTAATTGTTTTAAAGGTTTTTTGTTATTGATTTTAGATTAACTTCCGAATATAAAGAATTTCCCACTCTAGTGCGGAGAACAAAGTTTCTTTTTACATAGGTTCCCACAAGACACAAATAGGAAGATTTTACAAAGCCATATTATTTTGTAAAAACTACAAATATCACATTTATTTACGTGCAAAGCAAAGAAAATCCGGTACACATTGAAGAAATACTGTGGCCTCGTATGCTACCTTTCCCAGCTGAGTTCCCAGTAGTACATTTTCACGAAGAAAAGGGCTCATACATTCGTAACTTTTTTTTAACTGAAATAAACGCGTTTCCAAAAGCTCAGTGCTAAACGCACATATATGTTTACTAATACTCTTATAAACAGAGTGGAGGACGTGAATAATAGTTACAAAATAATTTAGAATTTTGGCACGGGCAAGAATACAGGATGTCCGAATCAAACCGCCCTATTTTTTTTTAATTTATAAAAAATGTTTACGACTTGGTATGTGGTAGATGGCAGCTTAGGTGTGTAAATTTGAAATGACCTATGAATAGGAAAGTTACAGTGCCGATTTATGTTTTTGTTGCAGGTGGTGAAAATGGCTACCAATATTGAGTTGTGGTACGCAGAATTGGGCTCCATAATCGCAGTTCAAAGTCGTCTTCGTGCCGTGTATCAGAGAGATACTCCCGATGCGAAGACTATTAAGGCGTGAAAAGCTGTGTTTTAAGAGACGGGATCAGTGTCCAAGAGGCATGGTGGTGGCCGATTACGAACATCAGAAGAACATGTTCAGCGCATTGCAGATGCATTTGTGAGAAGTCCTAAGAAATCCATTCGAAAGGCGTCTCGCGAGCTTGCTCTCCCGAAATCAACAGTCGACGATGTGCTTCTGAAGCGTCTCAAGCTGTATCCATACAAAGTGCCATTCTAACATGGGGTGAAACCCAACGACAAGCCACAGGGAACAACATTTGCCCTTGACATTAGGGAGCGCATCGAGAATGATAACACGTTTTTGGGCAAGGTTCTCTTTTCAGACGAAGCAACATTCCACTTATCTGGACGAGTGAATAGACAAAACGTTCGCATTTGGGGTTCCAAACATCCTCGAGAAGTCACTGAGTATCAGCGCGACAGCCCCAAGTTCAACGTTTAGTGTGGCTTAATGGTGGATGAAGTCATTGGAACGTTCTTCTTTGGCGAGCAAACTGTCACCGGTATCACATATCTGGATATGTTAGAACAGTTTGTGCTACGTCAGATTCGACATGGACACCCATAACTGCTCTTCCAGCAGGATGGAGCACCTCCACGCTGGCATTTGGAAGTCCGGAACAGATTGGATGAGGAATGCCCACAAAAATGGATTGGGAGAGGTGGCCCTATTCCTTGGCCTCCCCGGTCACCTGACATCACACCACACCCCTGGATTTCTTCCTATGGGGGTATGTTAAAGACACGATGTTTGCCACCAAAGTGACAACTATGGAACAGCTCCGTGAAGGATCACAGATGCTCTTGCAACGGTAACCCCACGCATGCTACAGGCAATCGGGCGGGAACTGGAAAGTCAGCTCGAGATGCTCCGTGTAGCTCGTGGGACACATCTTGAACTGGTCTGATTGCACAGGCAAAAAAACTTCATGACACTGTGTGTTCGTTGTTGCGTAAATAACAGTAATTCATTAGATATGTGCGGCATTATAGCCGGTTGAAATTAGGGAAGTTCGACTCGGACATTCTGTATCTTATAATTCGAGCCAAAAACAAACTTTCGCGCAAAAAATTTATCTATTTACCGCCAGCATAATAGTAACCTCTTTAGAACACCAGCACATCATGTGGCGGGAATATTTCGTGTACCAAACTCTCCCAGAAGGAACATCGTTTTGTTCCCACCCTGAGTGTAGAAAAAAAGATTAGTTCACAGTAGCGCCGCTGCGCGCAACAAATGTGAAGTGATACGAATGGAACGGCGAGCATAAAGGTTGTTCACAGTAAAATGATCACTTTTGAAATCCTTGCATATGATCTACTTTATGCAATTTGTGTATTATTCCGCCTTGTGTAAAATTACCATTGCCATGGGCCTTATCACTTTATTTATGCGTCAGTCAAATTAAATTGCGAAATTATTAGAAAAGTAAATATTTTACAAATCTGCTAATTTTTATATATATTTTGATGCATTTAAAAAACCGGAAAGCGATTAAAAAAAGCTCTTTAAGTTATCGAAAATATTTATCTAACACTTTTTATTCGACGTTAAGATATGGAACTACTTTCCCTCCATCGTTAACAACTTTACTGGGTGCATGTCATTCAGTGCGCCCGTTAAAAATATATGCAGGCAGGGGTAGTGAATTTTTTCTAAGGTTGATTTCAAAAGTGTTCACTTTATCGTGAACAGACTTTGCCAACAAATATCTTCGCACAGCGGCTTGTCGGACATGGTAAAAGCAGGGTTGCAGGCAATGTGACAGTACCAGCCATAGACTAAAGATGAGGTAGACCGCATATTCGTCTTCTGCGCATGTCCAACATTGACCTGCCCCAAAGGAACACAACTGTCAAAGTCACATGGTCAACAGTGATGAACTTGTTTGTTTATAGCTTAATTTGTAAATTATTATATTAACAAAATAATTGTTCCCGTTTGAAATCAATTAAAAATTATTACAAATTGGTTAAAGGAAGTATAAAAAAATCTCAAAAACACTTGTTTACTAAACAATGTTCTAACCTCAAACCCAATCCACGCCATTTTTGCTAGCCGTAGTGGCAGAAAAGCAGTTCAATGTTATGACACGGAGATTGGTTCTGCGCAGCCAGCGAGATCGATCTACCTCATCCTTAGTCTATGGTGCCAGCAGGGCAGTGTTTTTCTTTATGTGAGGTTGACCGATGCCAGTGGCAATGTGAGTCATAATCGAATATGGAACTGCGAAAGATCGACAAGTTTTGCGGAAATAAAATTAGGCAAATCTGCAGCAGAAACCTTGCAGATGCCTCGGCGCGAGTATGGGAACCCTGCCGTCACAAGAGTGTGCATTTATGTAGTCACATTGCTGCCACATGTGCTCACTATAAAATTACACAAGTAGCTTATACAGTGATGAGTAATGAAGTGCTGTATACTGAATATAGCAGTGAGACAACAGGGACGTATAATTTGTGGATTATAAAACAATGGAAATTCATGTGTTTATGGACATGCAATTCCTTCCATTAAGATTTTTTACAGTATAGTTAAGCATATGTTGTTTCAACTAGAAAGGAAACAAAGGTAACAACAAAAGGGTTCACGATGCAAACTGCGTCACTGAAATTTAAGGGGGAGGGGAGATGGTTGGATATAATAGATTTGTTTGATATTAGAAAGAGAGAGAGACGGGCGAATAGGATGGGAGAAACGCAATATAAATTATTAGTCGTGAAAAATAACTAAGAAGAACAAACTGGCTGTGCATAATGGAAGAAAAGCTATTTTTATTCATTCTGCATACTAATTATAATTAGACTTCTCGCTACCTCCCATATTTTCCATTTCTTTCAAAACATCCTTATTCATTCAAAAAAAAAACACACCGGTAATAGTTATTGCTATTCGACGTAGTTCATTTTCGCATTATTTTTAAATTACCATTATGTTAACTGTTGCCTTGAAAATAAAACAAAATTCAACAAAATAATTAAAAATAACACAAACATTGAAAAAAACCTAGAGATATCTGTTCCGTTTTATTTACTATTTCGTTAAAATTTCACTTTTATTTTAATTCATATTTCACCTTAAGATTCTCATTCCAATTTATTACTAACTATTTCGTCATCACTTTTTAATGTGTGTGAGATTTTGCGCGCACGTCTAGAATAAGTGGGGAGGGGGTGATTTCCCCCTCGCTGCATGATGAGGAGGGCAGGGGATGTTTCCTTACGTCATTTTGACTAGGGGTAATGGGCACCACTGACGAAGATGTCGAAAGCAGTGCCGACACGCCATTTTGTAGCATTTGCACGAAATAAGAGGTGATCGCAATCACTGTTAATTCATTACGCGCTGGAGACAGATTTGGAATTAACAGGGACAGAAATATCACAGCAAAGCGGTGAGGTATTCAACATGCTAGTCCCACGACTAAATGCCTTTTGCCTCGATAACTCTTACATAATGTTTCTCCAGCTCAAGTTTATTTAGTTACCATTCCTTTTTAAAAAATCCTTTTAGTAGACGTTGTACCACCGAAGTCATTCATGCACGTTACAAAATAAGTAATTTATTAATTTTAGTCAACACCTGAGTATTTAAACTTTTGTGGGAAAAGTAAGATGAATCCTAAATTCAGCGTGTTAAATATTGTTTCAGTTCCCATGTGCATAGTAAGGTCTTCCATGCCACACTGACCAACATGTAACACACAAAACGTATGGTAAACCCGTAATTTTCCATTGCTTTGCACTCTAACATCCCTGCCAGTAAACAGATTATCACATTGCTCTAGTCGCGAGTTGAACTCAATGGTGTTGAAGTGCGTCACTTCTTTGCAAATGCGTGACACTCACAAAATAGCAGACAAACGCCCACAAAATGGAAATTTAGTTTAACTTAAGACAACATATTCCAAAGTGTCCAAAAATTGCTGCTTAACTCGGAACAGGAAGTCGAAACTAAAAAAAAAAAAATGCTATATGTACATAATCCCCAGAATAGTTCATGTAATTAAACAGAATTAGCTGATAACTTGTGAGCAACAAAAATATGGAATTTTTCATGAAACAACAATGGATCATATGCTGGTTCGGAAAATTTACATTTAAAGGTGACAACCATTCACTCTAACTGAGAATTGTATCTGTAAATAAGTATTATTCATTAAGTTTTTTTTTGTCTTGAAAACGCTGCAGGAGTGAGCAACGAAAACCACTCGTCTCATTTCGGTGTTGATTAGCGGCGATGGAAGTGGGTGGCGTGTAGGTTAAGCGAGGATGAGCTGGCTGTGAGAACTTAGCGAGGTTCGTGAGAAGACAAGTGCGAGGAGGGATGGTGTGGAGAAATGGTAAAAGAGCGCGGAGGCGTTGTGTTGGTGTAGAGTGATTTTGGAACACTCGGACATGAGATTGGGGGCTTCGCGGAGTGGTACTGTCTCAAGATCCTCGATTCCTTCTTGATAGAGACTATACACCCGGCATAAACAAATCGTAACCCCAGAATCAACCTTTACAAGTTTTTATCATATATTTCTTCTCAAAATTCCTGCAGACTCGGGTAGAACAAAAAAAAAAAAAAATTATTTTTCTTGTACAATATGTAAATGAATTCCCCGACAAACTTAGGTATAGGCTGTTCACGGTAAAGTGAGCACTTTTTAAGGCCCTTCTAAATTTTTTCAAACTTCCTTTTTCCATTATCCTACTGCTTTTTAATATAAACATTGCAATGTTACGTATAAACACAGTGTATACATTTCACCGCCTTCAAAATTTAATGCCTGAGATTGCAAAAAGTTATATTTTTTAGTGGTTAAAGCTGTTGGGAGGGCCTTAAAAAGTGATCACTTGACCGTGAACAGCCTATAGACGATAACTCATAAAACAATGCACAGAAAAAAGATAAACAATATAGTATACCCTACATTAGTTCCGAAAACATAGCCACACTCAACATTGTAGCTTAAGCAGGACTTCATTGCTAATAATACAGCCAGAAGTTAAATATCTGAGTTTCTGAATAATGTAATATTAATTTTAACAAGTAGTAGGATTAAGGTAAGTTGGGGACAACGGCACCGGGTCTCGGAGAGCCGGAGCCAGGCCAGCCGCCATGTTGTTATGTCTCTGTCCGCTATCTTGGAAGCCAGTGCCTGTTGGCCATTGACATTTACCCTTTGACCCTTAAACCCTAACCTTTGACCGCAAAAACCAAAATATCAAACAATATATTTTAAAAATTATAAAAATCATATACCTATTTAATAATAAAACATTATTAAAAATTAATTGAGCATAAAAATGTATAACTAAAAAATTGTTAAAAATTTGTTTCAAAATGTATTTTTAAAACTTTTCATCGTAGCAGCCAATTTGGTGGGCTGTTTCACGCATGTGTTCGACCCCGCCATGTTGATAGGAGACACGTCAACCAGCCACCATCTTGGAATGCCATTACATACATTCTTCCAATCAGTTGGACTCGCTCCAACGTCATATTGGTAGGTGCGTTCGTGATTTGTTTCGGAATTTGTCTCTCACCTCCTACCAATTACTCTCATTCGCTCCACTGCCACATTGGAAGGCGACACATCCACGTAGATGGTGCTAATTAGTAACGTTTGTTCCATTCCCACCAATGTTTTGGCATTGGCTAATCACCCCCACACTCTGTCTTTATAAGACGCACCCCGAGCCTCTCTGAGGAAAGTTGTACCTTGCTCTTAGAAATGTCTGCATGTTGTCCGAGCGGCCATAAAATTCTTTCGGGCATTTTGGCATTTGGAACGGGACGAGTTGTGGTACCTTCCAAAAGAATTTCTCCTGGTATACGCACCATACGAAATTCCTGCCGTATTCAAGTATTTGCCGAACTACCTACAACTGGACAAAGACATATGGGACTGCCTCCCGTGTAAGGAGTGTTTCGAGAGCTACACCACTTCGGTTCACAATACACAATATCGCAGGAGCTGGTGCAAAACTCGATGCCGAGCATTCCTCGCAACGCCCATCCTCGTGCAAGGTTTCTATGCACAAACTGTACCTGCAGAAGATGCCCTCGTGGCACCCACCCCCATGCAAGGTTTCTACACACAAGCTGTACCTGCAGAATACCCCCTTGTGGCACCCGCCCTCGTTCAAGGTTTCTACAAGTTGTACCTGCAGAAGATGCCCTGGCGATGCCCGCCCTCCCTGTGGGAGACAGCAAGCAAGTTTTATACTCGCAAGCTGTGCCTGCAGAAGACATCCTCATAACGTCGGCGATGTCCATCCCCATGCAAGTTTTCTACTGACAGGCACTATCTGGAGACAAGGAAACCAACCCAAAACGAACATGCATGATCGATGCAGTGTGAAATGACTTAGTAAAAAAAACTTAAGAGTCTGCATGTGAGGACTTGAAATTATTTATAAAAATGTTTTGCAACAGCCAAGCTTTTCGCTCGCTGGACTCTTACGCCATTGAGACAACTGCAAGAAAATCTATGCTATTTGTGTTGTCTCTGGTCTGCCCCCTATGCAACCTTGCAACCCGACATCGTATGAAGTAAATTATACGCACGTGAACATTTTTGTGGAAAGTGACACAAATTGGACTAAATTGAACATTTTACTCATAATACACCTTATTGTTTACCTTTGTACTGCTCGCTGGTGATGATGTTGCCCGGCACGACAGTAAAATTAAACTTGTCATGGCACTTGCGAAAGAAGAACTTAGTGCACGAGTCGACTCGATCAACATGTGACATTATAGTGGCCGCAGTTCCCATTCCTGCTGTCGGCGATACCGAGCGCTGTGATCGCCCTCCCCTGGTGGCAGGGGTGCGTTCGTCATCTGCGCATAAAGTTGGTGCGCCATTCAAACGTCTATTGGAGTGACGCAATGTCGTCCTTATTTGAAAATGTTGAGAAATATGAACTCTTATTTGACGATCATTTCTAATACCCTTCTAGGGAATATTACCTTATGATATCTCCCACTACCAAGTATAACGACTGTAGTTCCAAATATTGTAATACTTAATTCTATTGGTTTCTCTATTTTCAGAGCAAAATAATGACATCTCATTGGGGTTTGAAATCTGTTCACCCCTCTAAGAATTATTGGAAAGATAGTATAAATGCCATGTCCTTCTGCTCGTTCAGTGTCAGACGATTTCGGCCTCGAGGGAGCATCTCCATACCTGAAGAGAAATGTTAAACCTATTTTCGCTACGTATGTAATACAAATGCAGGCTAGTCCAACTCAGCTTGTAGTTTCAAGAATATTAATATGTTTTTAAAATGCTATATTTCCTTGTAATAAATGGCAAGATGGTGATAATCACTTATGAATTTCTTGTGTAAATTAAATTGAAGTTTAAAAATAGGAGAGTTTTGGTCAGGCAAAACACCTGGTCAAAATGAGGGTTAAGCGATTTAATTTATCATTCTGGTTAAACATTTTAAATTGGCCTTTGGCTGGCCATATATAGGCACTGAATTGTTTTTGTCAGTAAATTGAGAATATAGAAATATATTATGTTTCCATGTTGGAAATATTTTTGATACCTACCCAAAGGTGTAAATTACCCTTTTATGTTGTTTTTAATAAGTTAATTGGGACTTCAAGTTTGTATAACAATTGGCATATCACTAATTGAATCCCCTAAGTGGATAGTATTTTTTGAAGAACATGTATTATAACAGATATTCTCACAGATGTATTTTTAATGGAGAATTTCAGAAAACATAGTAAGTTTCGAAGGAGCTGTATTATCACTAAATATTTACGTGATATTGTAAATGTGCTTTTCTCAGAATGAGAGTACACAATATTTAATTAATTCCACTGCTGTTTTGCATACCAAGGAAAAGTAAAGAAATGAATAAAAATAACTCTCTGCACACTTAATGTTTTTTAACTTAGTTCAGCAAATAATATACCTGACTTGCTTGGAAAACCCCATCTTTTTAGTGTTGGCATTCGTCGTTTGTTTACTTTCTGCTCAGACCACCATATGTTGGGTTTGTTTTTGGATTCGGCCTTGCTGTCTCCTTCGGTCAACGAAATAGCAGGGGTCTGACCATAAAGTATAATATCATCACGTACAGCGATGACGACGAGCAAACCAATGTGTTTATGTTTGTACCACCGTGTTCATGGAAGCATCTCGACTGCACCATGCAACTGGCATACCTCCTACATACACACTAACTTATGTAGAATGACGGAAATATTCATAACAGAGGCATTAATAAAGGGTAGGAGGAAGACATTATTCCCAATTACCCACATAAATGTATCGCCAAGAATCGATGATTCGCAATATGTGCGTCATAAAGCTGCAAAGGTATCGCCGATGCCCGTCGTTCAGGCAGCTGGACGAGACGTACACCACAAGACTAGACGAGAAGGAAATCGAAAATATTTCGGCGCATCATGCAATGCCCAAGGCCTCAAACTCTGAATTCATGATAATCTGTAGTACATGTAAAAAAATTCTACGAGGAAAAAAATATTACTTATGTGTAATAAACCGCAAATACTCGGAGAAGAAGCTTTGTATTTTCTGCTATGCAGAACAATATTATTTGTGTGTAAATAAAATGTTTTAAAAGATATATTTTATCTCGAGTCGCGTCCTATTGGAAAATAAAATAATATTTAGCATACCTGCTTTGTTCTATGTTTTAAAAAAGTTTAGATATATTGTAAAGGCATACTCGGATGTGTTACAATTTTAAGTAAAATACACTTTAGCTGCCACAAACAGATTTATTGCATGTACTAACATAATTGCACTTTAAAGTGAAGAAGAAGAAATGTGGGCTATACAAGGCAGGCTACCGTGAACGTCATCACTGGACTTTGTGTGTAGCAGCGGCAGGGACGTGTGCTGGCCAGGAGGTATTCTCGATGTCAGCAATTTTGCACAGAGCACCAGAGCGGAAGTAACCATCCGGCTGCCAACCGACAGCAGTATTGCAGAGACAACTTCATTACAGTTATCAAGGCTTGCAACAAAACATGCTTAGAAAACAAATAGTAGGTGATAGTACATCATGCAAAGGTTTCGCGGTGTGGCTCGCTGGCTCTCGCTAGCCCGCAGCCCGGGGTGGGGCTCGGGGGCTCTGGCCGCCATCTTGAAATTTTCTCTCCAAAAATTACTTGGTTTTACCCAAAAATCACTTCAGGAATCAATTATTTTTCCCAAAAATAGATCATTTCCCCTCAAATTTAACTTCTTCTCCCAAAAATAGACAAAATAATTAACAGTTATTAAAAAATTATTAAAAAATTATTTAAACATTATGTCCCTGGCAGCCATCTTGCTAGCTAGGATGTCATTTTGAAATTCATGCTCTATTATTTCATGTTCTTTATGGTCTATCATTCCATGTGCAGTGATGTGCTTTGAGTGATCCCGATTCCCTTTCTCTCTTGTCTCTCTTTCACTCAATCTCTTTCACTATTTCCTTCCTCGTTCTTGTTGCCTTCTAGATAGGTGTTGCCGCTACCTAATTATGCAAACATGTTCGCCCCCACAATTTACGTAGTTCCTTCATCCCCTGCTAGGGGTGTGGGTGTTTTAATTCACCCACTAGGTGGCAGCCATGTTGATTTATATTTTCTACACATAGGTAGTCTCTATTATGCCACCTTCTATCTGCTTGTACCAAAAGGTGACACTGACCATTCCTGCAAATTACGTCCACTGTCATATTTTATTTTTTATTGTTTTATTTTTCTACATCAGTATTTTTATTTATAATCATTTTCTATATAAAAAGGGGTCTCTAAAGTAAATAAAAACATAACAATTTTTGCACGATATGTATTGCAAATATTATAGAATATATATAATATGCAAAAAATCAATAATTTTCATTAATCGTCTTCAGTGTTCACTGCTGTATGTCCAACTCGGCGACCCAGGAATTGAAATGGGCAGAGAAACCCCATCACTTGACATAGGTCCTTCCATTATGTCATTTCAGCACATTCTCCATCAAATACAGTTCTGCAAAGATCGTCACCTGTATCTCCTCAGGGTATAAACCACAATGGATGGTTATGTTGTTCAGATCTTCGAGATAGTAGGTCCTAGGAGCATAGTTGCATATATATCTCACAGAAAGTATTCGGGGATCCAATTTGCTGTGAAACATTTCTCGAAGATGCCTTTCTGTGTTGAGATGCGCACCAGGTCGCCAACCTTAGCTTTAGGCTTGTGTGTGTCCTTCCTCTTCGGAACAGCATACACAATCCGAACCATGCTGTCATCCTTGACATCTTCAGGCTTTATACGAGTGGTCGAGTGCACTGTACAATTATACACGTGGATGAGTTTTGGCAGTAACTCAAGCCACTTGTAGTTTCGGTTCGCTGCGAAATGCAACTGCATCTTGATCTTCTGCGTCCTGTTGAACCTCTGGATGATAGCAGTTTTGAGATTACTATAAATGTAATAATGATTTATATTATGTTTCTATATCAGGGCCTTGAACTTTGCATTGTAGAATTCCTTGTTCTGGTTGGTTCGCAAATTGTTAGGGATTTTTCCTTCTCCAAATATATCTACCATTGCATCAGTGGTGTCACGTGCATTCTTCGACTTGATGGGTCTTGCCCAGGCGAATTTGCTGTAGTCATCGATGATTGTCAACATGTATTGGTGGCCTTTATTCAAACGAGCATACAGTATCATCTTGACGAGGTCGGCTTGAAAAGGGTCGTTCATCCCATTATGCATGACTTTGTGATGGAGGTAGATGCACCTGCTAGCCACAGGCAGTTCGTGAGTGATTCCCAATCGATTCATCGTATGTAGCCCACCTCTTTAAGTTCTTCGATGATGGATATAATCTCATTGGTGTGCAAGTAATTTCCAACACTTTGCCAAGCAAGCAGTATCTGCAGCCTATTTACCAGTTCATTCAGATTGTTAGAAAACATGTATTATATGTATATGTTGTCTATCTTCTTCAGACCTTCGCAGCTTTTCATTGCTAGGTGTCTGAAGAGGTTTGTGAGAATGTTGATTTTTTCATGATCTCCATCCTTATAAGCACCTGTCTCGGGTTTATTATCTTGGTAAAGTGCTTGTGTAAACTCCTTTGTTTCCTTGGGAAATATAAGTTCGTATAGCCCAGGGGTTCCATTTGTTGTGTAACCACCAACTCAGATGATCCCACCTGTTAGAAAATCTATTCTATCATTACCAAGGAACCATTTATTATTATACCTGTATACACCATACGTCGTATCATTATTAAGAGATGTGTACGATCGTAGATACCGATGAGCCAGACCATTAGATTTCAGGGCTTTCTTCTGTACTTTTTTTTTGTGTGGCAAATCTGCATCCGAACCATTGTCCCAATCTGTTAGTACATCATCATGTTTTTGTTTATTCATAGGTTCAGCAGTATCGTTGACTTCGGTCTTCGCCGCTATGTATGTTTCATCGCTCTCCCTGAGTACATCGAGATAACTAGTAATGGGCTAAAATAAATTTGTTCATTTATAAGGTCACGTGAAATTTTGGTTCTCTTGGCAAGCAAATACTTGGAGCGAACTGACTGAATCGCCTGATGTAAGTCTCTGGCAATTTCCGACACCGTACTGGTTAAAAATGGTTACTGCTGCTCTCGTTTATAAGATTGGTCATAAGTCTCTTCCAAAATACTTTCAATTTTGCCCAGGCATTCCTGGCGCATATCCTATATGTCCCTGCTATAATTTTGAATATTCGTTTTATTAGCGAGGTGGGAAATCGAGGTAGCGAATGTAAATTCCATGGAATCTTTAAGCACTTTTATTTTCTCTGGATTTTGTGGAGATGTAACATTCAATCTGTCGGTAATTTGCCTTTGAACACTCGTTACATACTCGTCCATGGCCACTATATCATGGACGATCTCGGTCTACACACAATCAATCATCACACCGAGCTCGGACAAGTAAGTGCAAAAAATGTGTTTTGTTCGCCCAACATACTGCGAAATTCCGAGATGAAGCCATTACCAGTTTCGAGGACGAAATGTTTAGTAGTGCCAGCTCCGAATCGTTCATGTTCGCCAACATTTCGACTTATTATTCTACCAACATCAAAAGGTCCATCGTTTCTTGGTACAGGACAACCTCCATCTTTGTCTTTGGCAAGCCACAGCTTGAGGCTACTCTGTCTGAATTCCGATATGCTGTAACTCATTCTCAATTGTCGACAATGAACTGATCGAATCCATGTCGGTACCTGCCATTTTATAGAGGCCAGTCTTTTGCGATCGTCAAAAATCCATACTTGTCTTTCCAGTATAAGGAACACAGGCTCATGAAATCTGATAGTGTTATGTCCGTATAGATGTGGTCGTCGTACACATACCGCAAATTCATATCGTCCATGCAAAATAGCATCAACATGTTTGCATTGTCAGGAAGCATCTGTTTTGGTATGTGTGAATAAATCTGGCCAAAGTATATGCAGTCTACATACACATGCACTTCCATACTTAAGTACTCTTAAATGCAAGCTTGTTTCTCACAGGCAATGTCATCGAAGACAAATATTGAGTTTTCCAGTGCTTCACTCTCCGGTACGACTGCTATGTTATCATTGCATGGGTAATAAACCAAACCTTCCACGGCCTGCAGTACTCGTGCCAATCACCAATATGTTTGTTACTGGAACGATTTTGATTATAGGTACACATTCTCGAATCGAAGGCCATTCAGTTCTTCCAGCAGGCTCAGTAAGACGTATGACTTGCAGCAACCCGATGGTCCTGAGATGATTCACCTCACTCTATTCGGAAATAGTGTTCCATTTCGCGATTCATGGTAGATAGCTTCATCTCCAGCATAAATGTGTATAGGTAAAATAACATCTTGCTTGAATATCAAAAAACCATTTTTTATTCTTGGTTTATATCACACATTGGAGGAGGATATATCATAAACAAGCTTCTTGATTACATTAGGCATATTTAAGAAGGTTTCTTCAAATTATCACTCTGAGTAAACTGCCTCTGGCATAATTCGCCCTGAAATGTCATATTGTAATATGTGATACATGTGTACTCTTCCAAGTTTAGAATAATACTGAAACAAAAATGTATTAAAGGAGCATATATTTACCCATCTCACTCAGTTCACCATGATGTCTCGAAGAGTTAAGATTGAAGCTGGAAACAGGATCGTCGATACGCTGATAAACAATCTACAATTCGAGCTGCAGATTCCTGGATACAAGTTCTACAGTACAGGAACCAAGTTAGCCAAAAGGCTTGCACATGGCAACACATGAGTAGATGTATAAAAAGAGAGCTGGATCACCCCACATTTTCATCGAAAAATCCAGCAATTTGAGACCAAAATCATGGTCTTTGCCCCAAATTAATGGTTTGAAATTTAAGAACTTAAGCATTTTGAAAAACAAGCAGATTTACCCCAAAATCAAGCAAATTTCTCACTTTTCAAGCAAATATTCAAGTTTTCTAGAAATAGCAATTTTGCAAGCGAGTAAGCAAATTTAAGAGAAAATCAAGCAAAATAACCAAAAATCAAATGAAAATTAAAAAAAAAATGGTTGATAGAAGTTATATGTTTTTAAAGAGAATTCTAGATAATAGACAAATTATCCATTTTTCATTTCTTACATAGCACTCTGGACACAAAATATTAAGTTTACCATCTAGAATACAATAATTTTTTTTTACTAAAATGTGATTCATAAATTTCAAAAGTTGTAGCAGTAAACCATTTATTTCTAGATCCTGTAGTTTGGTGAATTCAAGCGAATTGTTGAACTTGTTAAGCAGAGATTACATTTTTTGTGTTATTTACGAAGAAACAAATTATTAAAGAAAAATATTCTTTTATTCTATCAATAAATTAATTTTATAAATAAATACAATGGAAACATATACCATATCTAAGCAATATAAAAAATGCAGGGAAGTAACAAATATAGAAAGTTTTCGCAAACATAAATACACAAAAGGCAATCATATTAACACTTGTAAAGATTGTTGAGGTGAATATAACAAAATCAATATGAGTTAAAAAAAAAAGAGAAAATACTATGCGAATGTGAAAAATATGTTTCTATACTATCTCTCAGAAAGCATAAAAATAGTAAATCGCATAATAAAAATGAAATTCAACATCATTATTCATCTAAGACATGTGTAGTATGTAAGGAGAATAAATCTATCGATTCATTTTATCCACATAAAGCAATTACAGACAAACTTACAACAAAATGCAAAAAATGTATAAATGAATATGCCAAAAACCATTATGAGTTAAAAAAAGAGAAAATACTATGCGAATGTGGAAAATATATTTAAAATCAACGGCTCGAAAACCACAACAAACGAAAAACTAAATCACACAATGCACCAATACATATTCTAAATGAAATTCAAAAGGAGAATTATCCAACAAAAACATGCACAGTTTGTAATAAGAATAAATCCTTAAATTATTTTCTTTTAATAAAAGTTGTAAGGATAAACATACAACTACGTTTAAAAATTGTTTTAGTGAATATCTTAAGAATTATCATATTAACAAGAAGTCAATTATGATTTCCCAATCATTTAAACATCTTTCGATGCTATTCCACTATATTTTTCTTATAATTTTTATTTTGTAATTTAAAATGCTTTCCCTTTAGATAAACAAATATGGACACTTCGAAGATAAATCACGTTTTGAGCGAAATTACAGTGAGAGAGTTAAGAATTACAGGTAGAAGATTTGAAATTAAATATTTGCACAGGCTACGGAAAGCGGATTTAATTGCAGCTATTATAACATTTATTATAAATCTACAAAGAAAAAGGAACTTTAGAAATTTATCCTTTTCAAATTACACTATTAAATATGGAAAGCTAAAATCTATTTAAAGAAATATTCCCATTTTCTACTAATGTTTTCATAAAACATAGAGTTAAAAGTAAGCGGGTAACAGAGTGGAGAACAAAGAATAATTTTCCAAATTTACTTTTATCTGATGCTGATATCAATGAATTATACAAACAAAAAAAAATATTGAAAGAAATATTCCCTTATTTTAATAATGTTTTTGTTAATAAAAAAATGAGGAAACAAATGACGCTGACTTAGTTACAACCTATTCAATTTTTTGACTTCAATAAAAAAATAATGTATTTGAGAAAATACATGAAAATTTAATAAGATTTAGATGGTTGAAAACCAGTATTAAATTATATATCAATTGTCATAAACAAGAAAATAATCAAGTTGAATTATTTACATTTCAATCATCAAATTATACAGTATTGATTGAATAAGATTTTAAAAGAATTTATAAATGCAATACAATAAATACAATTATTTTTGGATTCCCAAAAAGAGGTTCGGGTGGACCTTAGATAGAATAATGGGGATACAAATAGCATTAAATAAGTACAATCCATTAAAAGGATCATCATATATTGAACTACCAGAAATTATAAAGATTAAGAAAGCATAGATGATATAAACAAATGATCGAAAATGCTTTCTTTGGGCTGTAAAAACTCCATTATTCCCAGCAGATGTCCATTCCGATAGCGTAATAACATATAAAAATGTGAAGATTAATATCGATAAAGCAATAGATAAATTTAATAACCAATTAAAATTTATGATATACCAAAAATAGAAAATCAATTTTATAGATCTAAAATGTAAACTCTATTCAAGATGAAGGTAAGAAATCCATGGTATGTCCATAAAAAATAATAAGCATACAACTGTACTTTATTTCAAAAATGATACAAACTCGCATTACTGTTGCACTAAATATTTATCGAAATTACTTTCAGCACAAAATACTAAACATAATGGCAAAATTTTTATAAGCATTATGTGTCTTCAATTCTTTTATTCTCAAGAGAAATTAAGTGAACATACACAAGACTGTTCAAAAAATGAAGCAGTAAAAATTCAATTACCTTCGAAAGGAGAGGAAATATATATTTTTTTAATTGTAAACATTCAATGAAGGTTCCATTCACAATATATTAAGATTTTGAATCAACTGTAAAAAAAAATATCCACAACGAAACCAAATCCAAAAGAAATTTATAAATTCAAACTAATAAAAAAATATCCAGTTTTAACAGAAGATGATATTGATAAGGCCTTTACAAGGTGGTACTCAAAGAAAGATATAATCTTACTAATGATCAAATAAATAACATTGATTTAAATTTGAATGACGAATCATATACAATGAAATATCAATAACATGAAGCATCTAGTTTTTTGCTATTAAATTGTATCTGCTTATGGTGAATATAAGCTACCAGTTGTATATCGAGGTCCAAATGCACATAAAATTTTTATACAATCGATAAAAAGGAAAGCAGAAGAAATTGGTGAAATATATTCACAAATTGAGCCAATGCATCCACTAACAAAAGAAGAAAAAATATTATATATAAAATAAAAATATATGTTCTGTATGTGAGTGTGAATATACGTAGGACAATAAAAAAAATACGTCATTATGATCACATAAGTGGAAAATACATTAATCCTGTATATAATGATTGTAATCTAAAATTAAAATGACTCAAATTGTACCAAATTTATTTTCATAATTTAGCTGGATATAATGCTCATTTGTTTATTAAAGAGTTAGGATATAATGAACAAAATATAGATTTAATAGCAAATAATAAAGAAAAGTTTAAAACTTTGGGGAAAAACAAAGAAAATTTAAACATTAAATTTATAGACACATTCAAATTTATGGCTAGTAGTTTAGATAAATTATCATCTAATTTAAGTAAAGATCAAATGAAACATTCACGAAAACATTTTCCAAAAGAACAAATAGATTTCGTACTTAGAAAAGGAGTTTACCCATACGATTATATGGACAGTTGGAAGAAATTTTAAGAAACTGAACTTCCACCAAAGAGTGAATTTTATAACAAATATAACACATCTTATATAACTGACGATGGTTATGAACATGCAAAATTTGTATGGAATCAATTTAATATTTAAAATCTTGGTGAATGCCATTATTTATATTTAAAAAGTGATGTATTATTGTTAGCAGACATATTCGAAAATTTTAGGAACATATTTATTAATTCATATGATTTAGATCCAGCGTGGTATTTTACAGCACCAGGTTTATCGTGGGAAGCAATGTTAAACATGACTAAACAACCACTAGATTTATTACATAACTATGATATGGTGTTAATGATTGAAAAAGGAATTATAGGTGGAATATCACAATGTTGTAAGCAATACGTTACAGCTAATAACAAAGATTTAGATGACTTTAACTTTAATCAAGAATCAAATTATTTAGCATATCTCGATGCAAATAATTTATATGTTTATGCGATGTCTCAATATTTACCATATGGAGGTTTCGATTCGGTTTACTACACATTATATGATTTAGATTACTGGAGTTTAAAAAATATTAAATTTGAAATGTGATTCACAACATGGTTATATATTAGACATTGATTTATAATATCCACAATAACTACATAATTTTCATAAAGAACTTCCATTTGCCCAAATAATAAGGTAGTTAATCAATCTAAATTATTAACAACTTTAAATACCAAACAAAAGTATGTCATTCAATATCGCAACTTGAAACAGTGTCTAAATAATGGATTAAAACTCACTAAAATACATAGAATATTGATTTTTGATCAGTCTGAATATATTGATTTGAATACAGAGATGAGAACTAATGCAAAAAATTATTTCGAAAAACATATTTATTTTCTCATGAATAATTCTGTGTTTGACAAAACTATGGAAAATATAAGAAACAGAGTAGATATAAAATTAATAACCGATGCAGAAAAATATGAAAAATTAATATCAAAATCAAATTTCAAAATAAGAACTATATTTAATCAGAATCTTGCGGCTGTACATATGAATAAAACAACTCTAAAATTCGATAAGCCTAAATATGTGGGCATGTCAATTTTGACATATTGAAAGAATTTATGTATGATTTTCATTATAAAGTCATGAAACCAACACAAACTTGAACTATACTATCAAGATACCAACAGCTATACGTACAACATAAAAACAGAACATTTCTACAAAGACACAAAGGCAATGTAAGAAAAATTTGATATAAGTGATTATACAAACAACAATATCTATAACATACCACAAATAAATAAGAAAGTTATAGGTAAGATAAACGACAAGTTTAATGGGAAAATAATGAAAAAATTTGTTGATTTACGAGAAAAAATGTATGCATATAGAGTTGGTGATAAATAAAATAAAAAATCTAAAGGTGGGAAAAATGTGTTGTTAATAAGAGAATTACTTTTGAAGACTATAAGAATTGTTTGTTTGTGAGAAAAATTAATGCATAACAACGAATTTGATAAGGAGTGAGAAACACATAATATATACAGTAGATGTTAATAATATTGCATTAAGTCATTGTGATAACACAAGAATTATACCAGAAAAAAATTCATACACTGCCATATGGATATCGTAATTTATAATTTTAATATCATTTTATATAATTTTATCCTCCACAAACAAAATTTTGGTGCTAGTCAAATCTAAATAATTTTATTAATATGAATATTAAAAATAATATGATGAATTTGGTGTCAGTGATTCACTGACAGTTGGTGCTATTCAAAAGTTATTCATCGCACCTATTTCTGAAAGAAAAGTTTTATATTTCTAACTTATTTTATTTCCAAAACAATGTCGATATCAGCTCCATGAAAATCAATCAGTTTATTATTTTCATCTCTAATTTCTAAGACAATATAATTAAAATGTTTATTATTTATTCTATAAAAATTGGATATAGGAGCTCAAAGCTAATGTAATTTCGAAAACCAAACATAGTTTTTGTTGGAAAACTATCAATTATATCAGTTTCCAAATGATTAGACACATCATATTTTTTAAACATGCAATAAGTCAAATTACAATGAATATTGATTGTTTTATATGGATTATATTAGGCAATTTAGTGCCTGCAAAAATTTTATCTTTTTCAATAGTCATATATCTTTCAAAGCTAATAACATCAGATAAGTGATAAGCAAGTTCAATATCAATCTTAGTTTGGATAGATATTCTATTTTTCACATTGCCTGTTGTTATTTCAATGTTGTTTGTTGAAAATGGCTCAATATAATTTATACCTTCTTGTAAAGATTCAACATCGTATTGGCCTTTGGGAATGGTTGTAACTTCATTTTTGTCAACAGCACTAACTGTTTCAATTGTATTTATAGTAATATTTTCTACATTTGCCATTAAATTATTTTTATGGAAACTGACTAATGCTATCAATTTATCTTTATGAATTAGCGAAGTTTCTTCTTCAGTATAGAACTATTGTTTGTTTACTTGAGAACTGTATTATCCATTTATTACAAAAATTATTTAATTAAATGAAGAAGCAGCAGCCACAGCAGCCTAAACTGCACAAAGTTTACTGGGGTGTTGGTGTTTTAACTTCTGAAGAATCTTCTAACAATAAGAAAAATTGCGAACTTTTGCCTGGTGATATTAGAGGTATAATATTTGGTCCTAGTAAAAGCGGAAAAACAAATCTGATGATAAATTTTATTTATAATATGAGGTGGTTAAATTTTAATAAATTACTTGTTCGTTCTAAAAGTTTGAATCAACCAAAATATATTCTATTACAAGATGGTTTTGAAGTAATATCGAAAAAATTTAATGAACCAATGGCACATTTTAAAAATAACACTGAGGAAATCAATCCTTTACATCAATGCGAAAACAAATCTCTAATGTTATTTGACGATGTTATTTAGATAATCAAGATATGATTCGTGAATATTTTGCAAGAGGATGACATAAAAATAATGATGTTTTCTATTTGGCCCAAACTCATTCCAGAATGCAGGCAAAATGATACTAACATAAAGCAATATTTATAACGATTTTAGTGATGGAAATATGCCTTATGAAAAATTTAAAGATATTTGTGCTAAGTTATGGAACGAAAATTATGGTTTTATTTCAATAGATGTAAATAGAAAAATTAATAGTGGTAAGTATAAAAAAAATATATTTTATTAAATTTAAAACCTTTTGTGTATAAATGAAGACTTATGTAATTATTCTCGCTATTACAAATATAATTTTTTGTACTATCCAAAAACAGAATCAGACAAAATTGGATATCAACTTTTAAAATAAATAGGGATATCTAGAAGGTGATGCAAATTCGCTTTCAAAAATTGATACTGAAAAATACGGAACTTATTTAAGAATATTTCAAGAATATCACAACCGCTCTACATTTGATGGTAAACACAATGAAGAGACACTTAATTTATACAACAAGCCAAGATGTGGTGTGAAGGATGAGATAATTGTGGACCTTTCATCAACAGCAAAATGGACTAAAAACTCATAAAAATGGAATTTCGCATATGCAAATAAATTAATTACAAATTTAGAAAAAAGAGGTTTTTAACATTTTGCAAAAACATGAAAATTTGAAATTTGTTTACGAAACGAATTGTCCAGATATACTTATATCATATAAACAAGACCTGCATAATAATCATAGGTTGCACGGAGTTTGTCCTTACATATATCCATTTGGTAGTTCACTGGCTTATGCATATTTTCCAAAAAACAAAATAGCTTGGTTGAAATTCACATCAATAAGTAGGAATATTGGCATAATGATGGTAAAAACACTCCTGAAAAAAAACTAATTTACTGGTGGTTTTGATCCACGAAATTGGACATGCATTAGGTCTTCAACATGCCAATGATAAAATGCAATCATATACCCAATTCTCAACAGTGATTTGGTTATTTGCAACCAAATGATATTCAAAATATACCATACTTTTATGGACCACCCCTACATAATAATTTTAATGAAAATAAACCAATTGATTTATGCAGAGACAAATATATTAAAAAAAAAATTATTTATTGATGGTGAATTGTATATTAAAATAAAAATGTTTGGACAAAATGTTTGAGGTACAAGAAAATAATCAGTAGGTCATTTTTAACAAGAAATTGGTTTTTTGTTTTTACTAACAATTTCAATAATTTTTTTATATTCCAAAGACCATCAGGTGAGATAGTCCTGTTTGTTGATGAAAAAATGTATATGATTGATTATCCTAGTATTAATCTTATTGGTGGTTATCCCAAAAAAAAATTCTTCATTTCGATTAAGATATATATATATATATATATATATATATATATATATATATATATATATAATGCTGTTTTAAATTCATATTCGGGGAAAATTTTATCTTTTATAAAAAGTTGTATCATGCTGGAATAGATGAACATCGTATCCAGATAAAAAAGCATGGCCCAATTAGCGAGAAATTTCCTAATTTACCAAATAGTATTTATTCAGCTTTTAGATATACAAATGGTTTATAGTATTTCTTTGCTAATGAAACTTTCATGGAATATAATAAATTTACAAAAAATAAATTGACAAGATTTGGCAAAAATAGCAATTCATTGTTTGATATAAAGTGTGAACCTTATAATGAAATTATAAACAAAATGAAATATATTGTCAATGATTTAGAAAATTTTACTCCTTAAGAGCTATATAATTATAGAAAAAATATTGATGAAGATGATACTATTTTATTAGAAAACTTAAAGGGCGTCTGCCAGATGTGCTTAAGAGGCAATGATAAGCTGCTGTTTTATCAAATTATCTCTATATTTTATAAAATTATTTTCTTCAATTTTTCATTTTATTTAATAATAAGAATACATATAAAAGCATATTCCCTCACATACAAAATGGCCGAATCACTAGAAAAACAAGTAGAGAAGAATACATAATTGGCTACATTATTTGATTTAAATAATTTAATTTTTAAAAATAAAAAGATAATATTGTATTTGATGATAATAATAATCCTTGGTTTAAAACCAAAGCTACTGCTGAAATATTAGAATATCGACGAGTACACAAAGTTTATAAGCATATTTCATAAGAAGATAAGTGTCAATTAGAGAGTCTGAAACCGTCTTTGAAAGACGGGTTAGTTGGTAATAAAAAATCAACAATTTATATAAATGAAGTTGGCTTATATTCTTCAATTTTGTCATCTAAAAAATAAGAATCTAAGCGATTTAAAAAATGGGTTACGAAAGAAGTGTTACCACCAATTCATAAATATGTGAAATATATATTACATAAAGTAATTAAATTAAACGAAAAATAAAATAAAACAATTAGAGCATACAAATAAAATGATAGAAATAGAAGTTAATAATTAAAAACATATTAAAAAATTCTAGAAAAATTTTAGAAAATTTAACAGAAACAGTTGATAGAGCCATAGATGGAATAAGTTGCAGAAATAAGGAAATTAGAGAAATGACTCCTTATGTTGTACCTCAAAAAAAAAACCAAATTTTTTTATTCCAACTTTTATTATTCTATTTATTTGATGATAATTGTAAATTTGATTATTATGTTATTAGAACTCAAAGAAAAGATCTTCAAACAGGTATGTGTAAAATTAGAATTGTACACTCAAATTGTGAAGAATGATTGGGATTTGAATATATTCCAAATTCTATACATTTATACCAAAGAATGAAGGAAACAATGAATGGAAATATTGAATTATTCTATAACTATTTTAATATTGTCGGAAATAATTATACACAGCAACAATTGATAAATGATTGAAACATTCTTCTTGGTCGAATTGAGTAAGAAACTAATATTTATTTTAATATGTATTATGGTGTTTCAGAGCCTGTGAGCGCAGGCTCTGGAAGTAATTAAAAAATCAAAATTAATGTACTGAACTCAGAACTGTCCCTAAAATAGGGATGATTTCAAACATGAATCCACATACAACATTTATTAATGTATTTGGGCTATATTTTATAATATTATATTCTTCATCTTTTAATTTTATTTATAAAAAATATATATTTAAAACACATTTCCCACTTACAAAATGACTGAATCACTAGAAAAACAACTAGAGGAGAATACAGAATTGGCTACATTATTTGAGTTAAATAATTTAATTTTTTGAGATAAAATAATAACTGTTGTGTTAGATAGTAAAAATAATCCATGGTTTTATGCAAATCAAATTGCTCGATTACTTGGCTATATACAACATAAACATGCTGTACCAGGTAAAATAAAATAAAAATATTAAAAATAATATGTTGAATTAGGTGTCGGCAAAACACTGACACTTAGTGATATTCAAAAATTTAATTGTTTTGTTAATGAACCAGGAAAGGGAAAAGTATGTAGAGACCCAATTAAATTGCAAATTTGTACAGTTTAATCTTAATTAAATAAATTTTGATATAGCCATTGTGGTTAATCAAATTGTTAAGCATTTAAGCAAAAATATTAAAATTTAAACTATATCAGTTTTATTAATCCAAGAGTTGTGAGAATTATCCAATCGTAGCCACATTACATAAATTTTTATGCATTTATTTTTTAAAACTTTTTCTACCAAATATTTATCAGGATAGTTTGTTTTCATAATCTCATATTCATAAAAACTACCCATTATTTCTTCTGCATTAATATATTTTAATTTGTATGTTGACACATTAAAATTTAAAATGTTAAAAATAGTAAACAATTCTGTTGACCAATTAGATGTATAAACTTTTTCAAAAAAAAATTTCAGTTTGCTCACATGAACAATATCTCCAACTTTATATTTTGGTTTAAAATTATTCATGAAATTTGTATGTGAAACATTTTTTTTTTTCATTTTTATTAACATTAAATGGCTTCATACCAATAGTGCTGTGGTTTGTGTTGTATTCTTTCATTAATTCATCTAATATATTTATCCACTTGTAGTTGCCATTCAAAGAAGATTTTTTCCACCCTATATTTTTGAAGTTCGATTAAATCATTCAACCAACAATGCTAGCTTTTAATTCAGAAAATGAAGAAAAGTTATTTACGTTATACTTCCATAAGATCTTTAAATATTTTACTATAAAATTCTAAGCCATTATCACTTTGTAAATCATTTGGTTTTCTTTTCATAAAAATAATTTCTAAAGCATTTACTATTTATTTTGCTGTTTTATCTTTGATTGGTGAAGCAAATGCAAACTTTAAAAAAACATAAATAATTGTCATAATATATCTATAGACTTTATTTATGTGAGATATACATTTCAAATTTCCAGTATCCATTTCTACGAGATAAATTTTCCATAAATCATCTGTGCCCTATGATATAACTTTTCTTCTTGGAAAATTTTTTTGTGCTGGTTTATATAATTAATTGATTATTCCTTCACTTACCTCAGACAATTTTTTTTTAATTATGTTGATTTTTTTTAGAATCACACTAGCATTTACGTTTCTAGACTAATCACCCATTTGTTGTGTTCTCATTTTTATATTATTATTATTTTTAGTGACTTCCTTGCACTTCAAACACCAGGTATTCTCGACTTAATTATATATATATAATATTTGTATTTCACGAATATCCCTATTGATGCCACTTTCCAATCTGAATATTCAGATATTTTTTAAAGATAAATGATCAGCTTTGCTATCATCAAAAGGCTTCCTGCGATCTATTTTTGTACTTCCCTTAATAACAGTCATGTCTTTTTTGGATAAATTAGCATTAACAGTAAAGACCATTTTATAAACAGTGCAATCGATAAAAAACGTACAGAACATTTGATTATTTTCTAAGAAGAAAATATTAAATTGATCCCACCTTGCATGCAAATAAAATATATGAGTTTTTTTTTCATGCTTTTGTTCAACTTCTTCCTTAATGTCTACCTTAACAATTGTATCACAGTAACCCACAACTCTTTGATATAAATTTTGTAATTCAACATCTGTTTCTTGATCAATAGCTTCTTTGCTTTTTTCAACTTGCAAATTTATCACAATAATAAAAAACTGATTGGTTTATTGTTTCAGTTTATCAGCTATTTATTTAACACAATATCTCTTATTGACAGCATCTTTTCCATCTACAGGATCAGTCATATTATTAATTCTACAATATTGAATAGAAACATAATCTATTGTATAAACAATAACTTTACTTATTTGATCTCGTAAAGCAGAAACAATGATACTATATTTTGATTCTACATGTGATTTTAAATCAGAAACACTAGTGTTGTATTTTGATTCTACATCGTTTTTTAATGCATAGTCAGAAACAATAGTTTTATATTTCGAATCGACATCTTTTTTAAATGTATAATCTGCTATATATATATCGAAATATCTTAAATTGACCGTATCTTTATTATTTACAGGTTCATCTATATTAACAATTCTTCGCCCCAGAAAAGAAACATCCGATTTTGTATAATCAAAACAGTTGGATAGTTCACTTTGTAAAGAAGAACACTGGAATTCCATTGTGAATCTACATGTGATTTCAATGCATAAGCACTAGTGTCAAAAATTTTATTTAAAGGTTTGATTAATGGTATCCCAAATATATCTGTCATTTAATAATACAGAAATTATATCATTAAACTTAAATTCTCTCGAAAAAAGATATAAAACAATTAAACCTAGGTGACCACAAACAATTGAATCGAAATTCTGAACTCGATTATCAATGTAATAATTATTATTGTTTTTAAAATAATTAATTAAATTATTAAGAATATTTCCTCCAAATGAATCGAAATATCAAATATCATTATTTTCTTTAAAATAGCAAAACCAACGAGTACCAGGATTTGTTGAGATATCAAAATTTACCACAGCACACTCATTTTTGAGTGTTATATTTGGTAGTTCGTCAATCATATAAACATTTCTTATATTTTTAATTTTTATTTTTTTTACATATTTATCAATATCTACATAAGATAGTGGGTATATATACAATTTTTTTGGTCGTCCCTTTTTTTGCGAGTACACCACTTCCAGCTTAAGTTTCCATTGCTATATTATGTCTTTTTGGTTCTTCTAATTCTTTTTATTTTTGCTAGTTTGTTCAACAGAATTATAAATTGAAGTAGCTACTCCTGATAAAGTACCAAGGCCAAATAAGCAGTAACTATGAGGGGAATAATTCCTCCATGATATAAACCACTTCCAGATTTTTCTTTTAATATTTTTATGAGTATTGGCAATGACAAGGATGGCAAGAAACCTTTGCCTTCTTTTATTTTTTTTTTTTCGCTCAAGTTAATATTTTGTTAAAAATTTATCTGTACCCAAATCTCTTAATTGATCTATGGATATATCGAGAGTTAAGCTTTTTATCTTCATTTATATAATTTAAAAAACATATAGTCAATAAAACATTTTAATTCCCCAACCTAATTTTTTTTTGTAAACATAGTTACGGCAACAGCAGCAGAAGCAATTTTTTCACGAATTTCTTTTGCTTCTTTTTGTAAAATGTTATCAAGTTCATACCTAGATTATAAATCTTATTGATATCTGTATGCAATATCGTGATATTTGCAAGCTTTCTACTTTTTTGCCACTATTTCGTAGTTCATCAATCAATGGCAGCGTTTTTTTCTTATTTCTTTCATATTCCACTTCATGGTACTTTTTGTAGTTTTTATATTTTTCAATGAGCAATTTCACTCGAGAAATAGCCTTTGATTCTTTCATTTGTATATATATATATATATATATATATATATATATATATATATATATATATATATATATATATATATATATATATATATATACACTTATAAATGAGTTATAAAAGTATTGAGAGCTTTGAAAGACAAACTTTTCCCCCAACTCAACAGACTAGGGGAAATTTGAATGTTTACAATAATAGAATCAAGTTTTATATTCCTATAGGAGATGGATTTTCTTTTCCAAACAATGATTATGTTTTCGAGAAATATAGATTAGTAAAGAGAGATAAGGAAGGAGACGAGGCAAAATACGAAAAATTAGAAAACATTTATGTTTGTTCTAACTTTTTTCCTTTTCAGTTTTCTACAGTAGAGATTTCATAACATGGACAGATTATTGAGGCTGTTGATAATCCCGGAATAAATTTCACAGTTATGAATGCTTTATTAAGATCGCCAAGTGAACAAAATTATATGGAGATGTCTTATGTTGATAATCTATATCAAGTAAAATCTATACATAGTGATAGAACAAATGAAGTAATGTATCCACTAAGATATTTGTTTGGTTTTATTCGCGATAACAATTAAATTTACTGGAAAGGTGGCCTGCACTCGGAGCCCTCGAAGGCCTAATTGAAGTCACGAGTGGTGTCGTCCGGGCCATTAAACCCAGCATTGAACGAATTATACAGTACAACAAAAATAATATCTCTGTTACTATACTCTGCAACCAAAAATCTAATTCCCATTGAATGCGAGGGAGACTGAACCTTGTACCATGAACAAATCTCATTCCCATTGGTCATGAAGTAAACCTGACTCTGCACTTTCACAATGAGTCGCTCTCCCATTTGCCATTATGGGAAATGGTTTGAACGCCTCCCCCTTCCCCCCACACATCGATCTCCCAATGGTCATGACAGGAATTGAACTTTGCACTCTCCCCACACTTCGGGCAACTATTGGTCGTCAAAAGTCAGAGTATGGGAACTGAGGAGAAATTAATGATGGGAGGGGTAAGAATTCCTGGTAAAATCTCGTCTCATATACGAGGTACATTAAATTTCCCAGGTTATGTTATGAGAGACAGAAAATAAATTTACCCTATCTGATTCTACATTTCTCCCATAAGTGTGACAAAGTGTACACTCATAGAGAGGTGCATTAAATTACCAAGGTCATGTCAAGAGTGACAGAAAATTATCATTTGATCTCACTCGCACAATCTGGGATACCTTACAGTCGGCAGTTCCCATAGTGTACAATACATGAGCAGTCTCATGATGCGTACGGAGAAATCAGAAAACATGCCAGAGGTAAAACTATTCCCACCTTCCCGCTTGCATCGACACACCTACAGGAGATGCATTCCGTCAGTGGTAAGAGGTACTGTGAACTACCAATAAAAAAATATATTTTCACAAAAATAATATTTAGAAAAAAATGCTTAATTTGTGTGTTAAAGAAAACCAACTACTAAGTGACTTGTAAGGTTTTTATTTTTGTAGGAAAGAAATTTTAATTTTATGTAAAAAAATCACGATCGCGAACAATTTTCTTTTCGCGGAATAAAATACTTGGAGAGGACAATCTCATCCATAGAAGATTAAATATCGTAGTGGTAAACAAATAAGCTGGTAACTTGTTTTTTGTTCTTCTGCGGTAATCAATTTACTTTCCATTTTCCCCCATGCCTGCGGTACAATGCGACATAAAAATATGTTTATTAGAACATGTATTTCAATTATATTACCATCATTTACATATGCATATATAGCGATATAACCAGGTCCGCTGTTTGCTTGCCTTGATATGTAGCTACTGCTCGATCAGACATACACATCGATGACATAGTTGGAAAGGGGCCCTCGGGACAAAATGGTGGCTATATCGTACACGCGAAAAACATCTGCAGATGACCAGGGTTTAAAGTCAAATCCTGGAGGGTTCCAATGCTTACCCACCCATCGGAATTGCACACAAAATGTCTCTGAAAGGTGGAGAAAGCTTAGAATTGTACGAAGCTGATACAAAAGACAGAATGAGGGCCAAAGCAACCATCCTGTAATGGGTTTAAGGTGTGGGTTTGGCATGCTGGTGGCCGGGGTACGGGCGTGATCCAGCCTGTGATGGGTGTAAGGTTCTGCCTGGTAGGAGTCGTGTTAACTACAGAAAGCACACTTCATCCTTGCCCTGCTCGCGGTCGCAAGTGTATCATTCGCTAATGCATGTTTGGGTTAAGGTTGACTACGGGAAGCCTATGCCTAGTCCGGTTCTGCTACCGGTGGGTTCCGACGGTATACTTAAAGCCTGGCGGGAGTGAAGTTGACCGAAAGGGAAACTTACTCCCTGTTCCATTCTTGCTGTCTGATCTGCATCTGTGGGGCGGAGAGAGGCAGCTGATATGAGAAGTGTTGGAGCTATTGCCAGCTTTAGTAAAAATAGAGTAAGCTGTTGTGAGACCAGAAAGGGCTAATTAAGCATCTCTTATAGTCCTCTCCTAGTCCAAGGAAACCCACTACTTCCTTGTGGCACGCTGCGTAACCACTTAATTGAGGTTAGCAAAAGTTGGAAACTACCAGGCATTCCCTATGCCTTTATAAAGAGGCATCAGCTGCACAGACAAAGTTTGAATCATGGGTAATCATGATGGTCGTGTTTGGTGGTCGGTTGGTCGACTCATTTACAGCCAAAGGGGCTCCAAAGGCCGAATTTAAAGTAAATAAATTCGAGACAGTGGAAAAGGGAACACTTTGGCACAGAGGAGAGCCACTCTGTGTACGGGGGAAGCTGCCATTGGTGGCTGATGCAGTAACTAGGGAGGCATGAGGGTCTGTCGGCCAATAAAGTGTCAAAACCCACGATGAAAAGGAAGGAGTATGATGGGCTGACCTCGTTACTCCGCAGAGGTTCCTTTAGCAGGGGGTCATGTGCCACGGCTCCTGATGGAGCTGCGTGACACAGGGCTCGAAGGCTGCCTAATTTCCCCTGTGCCCGGACGTCAGATTAACTAAGGTCTCATGCTGGCAGAGGTTTGAAAATTGCAACAAGTTTTGTTCCAATCGTCGATAGGTGAGCGGGACACCGTAAGCCAGGTAATGGTGGATGGAAAAAAAAAGTAGCTAATAGTACATCGCAAAGGGTGTTGGGAAAGAAACCAATCACCCCAATTATTATAAGTCTGTGCAACATATACCGCAAACCCAGTATTGATTAAACCCCAGAGACTAGGTCAACAATATGTTATGTTATGTAACTGTGCGGAGTGTACTTCTGTGTGTTACTATTTGTCCTAATTACGTACTTCTGTGCAGAGCGATTTTTTCTGTGCAAGTTACCATTTTCAACAATGATCCTGAAATTTGTTCTCCGAAGGGCATTATACTTCTGCACCTGTGCAGAGCGTTTTTCTGTACCAATGCGGAGTATTTTTCTTACTTGTGCGGAGCATTCTTTCTGTACCTGTGTGGAGATTTTTTCTCAGTGTATTAATATTTTTCAGTGTTGGTGGGGTGTATTCTTCTGTACCTGTGTGGAGAGTACTTCTGTGTGTGTTAATAATTTTCAGCATTAGTCCTTAAATCTTTTCATTCTTGTTGGGCTGCGTAGTTCTGTACCTATGCTGAGTGTTTTTTTCTGTATTTATTAGTAGTTATTCATCATTGGTCCCGAAATTTCGTTTGTATTTTTCCTTGTTAAAAACCCTTTGGACGATACATTTTTTTCATTGATGTTTATATAGTTCTGAATTTATAAATATTTGTCTTCGCTGGTCCTGTCATTGCTGGTCCTATCATCGCTGGTTCTGTCATCGCTGGCATTGTCATCGCCGGTTTTGTCATCACTAGTCCTATCATTAGTCCTGAAAATTTTCGGTCGTTGGTGGAGTGTATACTTCTTAATATTACACAAATTTAGTAATTTTTGTACAATTTTTTTTATCAGCATAGATATCCTGTCGGAGTTTTGGGGTATGTGTGGTGAGAGTAATGCTAGGAAAGAAAGTTTATATAGGTGTAAAAGGAAAATTATTCAATAAAAATACCTATCCATCCCAGCTGAGTCGTAATTGTTATTTGAATGTGTGGCTTCCACTACATCGAAAGGATTGGAGAGTCTAAGACATGGTACATAGTACACATTAATAGGAAAATAATTACCCACAACCCCTTTCCTGACAATTTAAGCGGGTTGTAAGTACTGTCAATGCAAAACCTAAGAAGGATATACTTAAAACATTCTGCAGTATTCAGATATATGCTCTGAAACTGAGCAAGGTGACCAACATTACAATGCTCAGCAAAAAAAAAAATACCCTTCAAATATATATATATGACACAGCACTGCTAAATGAAAACAACGCTCATAAAATAATTCCAAGTCACTTTGAAGCAATTTAAGTAATAAAAGAACAAAAGTAGCATAATGTAAAAGCGTAAAGACTGAAATATTTTTAATATTAAAATAAAATAATACTCGAACAAAATTACAGAATTTGTGAAATATATATCTCACAAACATAATTAGTTGTGATAGATTGGATGCTGGAAGTTAAAAGTTACTAATGACATGTAAGGCTCTTGTAATTTTAATTGCCAACTATACCAGTTGTGACGCCTAACAAGAAATGTACGTCTTTGAGCACGGAGTTGCTTGAAAATTTTCCGCTTATCATCAGATGAAAAATTGCATTTATCTACCTGCCAATTTTTTGCGAATAGGGCGTGGTTTTTACCACATACTAGCTGTTTGTACCTGGTTACGACACAGCCCGGGGTAGGCTGTCACATTCGACTTCGTCGTCACCGGCATGAACTTCAGCAGCAGTTCGGAGTATCAACTTTCCACTAGCTCTCTCCCAGCACATTTGGCAGGCGCGAGGCAACTTGGCGCTGTTGAGCAGTGCTTCGAGGAACTATTGACTGTGTCGTCACGCTCAGCTAGCCAATAGGCTGGGCGCCTGAGTTTTCGCACTCTTGTGGCATCACATCCTTGAGTGTGCTTGAATATCGGGAGTTTTGTGACATGTGATCACGTGTGTGCCCCATACATGGGCATAGTGCGTCTTCAAACCACTGGATTGCACAGTAATAAAGTCACCCCTATAAGAGGTAATGCTAACCTTCAACAAAATTTCCCATAAATGGCCATCTGTTCTTTCTTTTCCTAGTAGTATTTGCACATCCCTCCCTGGGGAATTTCCTTGTGTTTTGTATTTAAGGTGGGTGCAATCTCTGGCTCGGGGTCTCATTGCCACTGCCCCAGAAGGAGGTCACCCAGCCAGTTAAGTAATGTTCACCAAATAAAAAAACTTTCTACACAGCCCTTATGGCACAAAAGAGGCAGGCACAGTTGGTGTCCTGAATAGGAGACAGGCAAGAAAACTTTTAAAATTACTAAAATGTTGAGAGTATTTAATATCACACAAGTAATGCTTGGCAGTAATTTTGAAATGATCTTATAAAAATTGCTAGTCATGCGCCAAGTAAAGTATTATTTTTAATGGGAATTTTTGTGTTTCCCAGATATTTTACATTGCAGTTAATATCTAATCCAGCTATAAATTTCAAAGAGACAGTGTTTTTGCTGGAATTTTGTAAAGAATGAATCTGGCGGTATCATGTTGTTGGCCTCGTGCAGAGCGCATTAAGCCATGGATCAATATATTGAAAGGATTTGAAATTAACATTTGGAAAAAAAGCTAAACAAAATAAACCAAAATAATTTGGTGGTTTATTTGTTAGCCAACCTAATGTTTGCAATTAAAGTCCAGCACCTTAAAATTTTGTTGTCAGTTTGAATCATAATACTACACATAATACCATCATTGTAACTTTTGGCGATTACTAAATATTTCGGGCCTTATATATATATATACTTACATACTATATATATATATATATATATATATATATATATATATATATATATATATATATATATATATATATAGTATGTAAGCTCTGAATATTGTGGCTAGAGAGAGAATATATATATATATATTGATTTCATAGTGCCAGTAAAGAGTTAGCTTTTCGCCTTTTCTACGTTTGGCGGAACTTTATGCTAGGTCGGCAGTATAACTTAATGTTCACAAAAAAATAATGTCAAGTGCGTTGCGAACTGCTGCAGGTAGGGAGAATCGCTTTAAAGCGCAGGTTGCTTTCAATGTTTACTGTATGTCTTCTTCCATTAATCATCATGGAGGTTTATAGGCCCATATATGTCAACATATATTGGTCAGAGTAAAACTGAAATCTAGAATTTTTCGTGAAATCTATACATCATTGTGCTTTTGCAAACAATTTAATAGTTTATATATGTTTAAAATTATTATTTTAGTACTAAAAGTTATTTGTGCTTTAAATAAATTATTGCATGTTGTATTATTGGAAACCAATATAGAAAACAAATGAAAGAAAAATGAATCAAATAAATACTCTTGAAACTACTCATGAATTTTACTGGTTGCAAGTTAATACTAACTTTTAAGTACATTTTTTAATTAAGGTTTCAAAAAGTTTCTCCCTCAAGGAGGGAGTTATTCCCATTTACTTTTGCAAGTTTTTGATCTGCGGACTTTTGTCCACCTTGCCAAGTCGTTGAAGGCAAGGGCGTTGGACCGTCACATAGAAAAATTCAACAAAGTTAAATTTAAAGTAAAAAAACGCAGAATCGCCAACATTTCAAAGTGACTACGAAATATTGATAGTAAATTGGCATGTGTGTATATATATATGTGTGTGTGTGAGTGTGTGTGTATGTGTGTTCTATCTATTGTTTAAAGGTTGTAGGTGGAAATCCAGTTCCACTGAACGCATGCCGCAGAAAATTTAATTCAGTACAGGAATACAATAAACGTGAAACAGTTAAATCCTGTATATGAAAAAGAAATATTTCTTTCGGTGCTACCCGAGTCTGCAGGAACGTGAAGAAGCTACTGCAATTACTGAAATTTACTTCATTTTATAAATTTATAAATTCGCTGTAGGCCAGCCCAGCTACGTTCCATTGTAAAATTGCCGCTAATTGCGAACAGCAACAGCCTCTTAATTTGTAAAGCACCGTAACTATGTTATGACTCACAGAAACGGTTCATATTGTAACTCAGCTTAAATGTGTACATTTATTTAAAGGAACAGGATACGTATATAAGAGAAGAGATATTTTACACTGCTATATACTTGCTACATTTTCGTGAATCTTGGTATACACATACACACACGTGTGTATATATATATATATATATATATATATATACACACGTGTGTGTATGTGTATACCAAGATTCACGAAAATGTAGCAAGTATATAGCAGTATATATATATATACATACACATATATAATATAAGCAGAATGGTTTGGCAAGTGTTAAAGTAGAGTAGTGGATAGTGTGTCTGTGCTATGCATTTATATCGTGTGCGTTTTGTACGGAGATTCAATCCCATCGATGTTTTATATGAATAACAAATATTTACTTCATTAATACCGGAATAAATGCTATTTATTTAATTTGTGTGTATATTTGGTGCAAAATATTAAAGCCTCTACTTGCTGGAGTGTATGAGAGACACATGTAGTGTCGTACCTATAGACACGAATATAAATAATAGCCCTGACGCTCCTGCTCCGGCCATTCTAACCGTTTTTTAGCTGACTTTCAGTCAGCGGTACTTTATGAAATAATATCTCTGGTTTTTTGCACGATGTTGGATTTGTATCATGCCTACATGTTTGCATTGTGTTTGTGACTCGGGTTTTAAAATTAGGCATCTCTTATCGTCAAGGTACACATTCGTGTTATTGTAATTAATTCGACATTATCGACGGAAAGTACAGAATTCCCTGTTGTCTGCTTCATAACTGCTTATGAATCGGCAAAATAAATCAGTAGCACATATCTTCTCCAACCAAAAGAGTTACTTAAACTTTGTGTTATTTGTCATTATTTTACAAATTCTCTAATACTCTAATTATTCAATAATTATTAGTAAGGAAATGTAGAATATACGATTGCGAAATCTCATCTCAGCCAGCTACTAGCCAGCGTAATAATTCCGAAATAATTTGAAACTGCTGTAACTCGTAATTTTCAGAATGGAAACCATTCTGAGATTTGAAGCAAACTCGCAATGGAATAAGTGGCAAGATCTTGAGAATTGGGCCCCAGGTCAACGATGCTGGCTTTATGTTGGTGAGGAGTCGTTTTCGCCCAGGAACATATCTTCGTCGTTCACAAGTAGTTTTTGTGGTGGTGTATCTTTATTTCAAAAATATTATATAAAATGACGAATGTTACTAGAATCCACCTTCATGTGGATTCACATTAGTGGTGGCATGCTTTGTCTGTTACACACGTGTGTAATAAGCTCGCTACAGAGTAGCAAGTGCTGTCGGCTGAATCTTAATCGTGGCATTGATCTTGGCTTGACTGAGTGATAAATACGAGACTATAATAGCTTAGCGACGCAATTAGATGAAGAGAGGCGTCATGTTAAAATGGTTTCCTCTTGTTTGTTGGTGTTAACCTTCCACGTGTTTGAATAAAATAGTATTTTAAATTTCAATATTTTCTCTTTGCGTCGAGATATGGAGGGGCGAAAAAAAAAATGGTGTCATATCACCGTACACGAGAGCAGAACGTTATAGTGTATTATGAGGAAATCACGCGATATCCCATGTGTGGCATACAAGTTGTCCACAGTAGCTCGTCTATACCAGTCTGACGTCAGAGCTCGCATTCCCAATGTCCCAAGTTCACAGTCCCAACTTCAACTTCCTTCCGCAAAAGGCTCTCAGGTTGTTAGAAGAAGAATACACTGGATATGTTTTGTTTACATTTAAGCGCGTGCAAACGTTAAAGGTAAATAATACTCTGTTGATATCAAGGCGTGAAGACAGAAAAAATAGAAACGCTACGCTACATCTACAACGGCATAATCGTCAGTGACATATGAGTTAATCTCGGAACCTCGTTGCAACCGTGGAATTGAAAATTCATTAAATAAAAATCCAACATGTATCGACTCGAACAAAAATGCAAAACTCAAATAAAATTCAATTAAAGCAAAATCAAAGAGTACCTAATCACATAAATGGAATTTAAAAAATTAGTTACAAATATGAACATGTATTAATATTCTCATACGAGTTATTGGCACGCCGAATTCAGTGCACTCTGGTGCCAGTGCCTGAAAGCTTAGCTTTGGAAAGGCCGCGGTGGCTGAGCGGTTAGCCTGCTCACCTCCCACCAATGCGAACCAGGTTCGATCCCCGGCCGGGTCACTGGATTTTCGCAATTGGAAATCGTGCCGGACGATGCCGTTGGTCAGCGGGGATCTCCCGTTTCCCTCGCCCTTTCATTCCGGCGCCGCACCGTACTCACGCCTATCACCCTCATCGGCTCTCAAGGCCTCGCTGTTAAGAGGCACCCAAATCTCTTACTCACTCACTTAGCTTTGGATGCCTTCATTGTATACACGTACTTTGGAACGTGCGTTCGCGGACGTGGTGTATGCGTAGACCATTGGACCGCGGACAAGATGTTGTGGACAGCTCATGTTTATTCTAACTCTAGTTGCGAAGCTGAACTCTAATAGTTTGACAACTAAAATTCTTCTCTGCCAGTTAGCGCTGATGTTGCATTTGCACCGGATTTTCTGCGTTTTCCATAGGCCTATATAATTGCATCATTAAAAAATAATTATTATTATATATAGATATATATATATATATAACTTCCAATTTGTATTATTGAAATCTACGTTCATAAAACTGGGTTTAAGAAAATGTCGGCTTACACGATTACTATGTTTGAATATGACATTTGAATCGAAAAAATTCTTTTTGATGGCTTATACAATTATTTAGATCTGTAATTACTTTATTTCGCCTATTTCCGAAACCGAGTGAGGTGGCGCCGTGGTAACTCACTGCACTCGCATACTGGCGGACTCGGGTTCGATCTCAGATCCGGCCGTTTTGGTTTCCTTTTCCCATGGTTGTCCACATGTTTTAAGTATGCCAGACACTTATTTTAGAATGGCAGCTAAACTGGTACATTAGCATAGTGTGCTTTATCTACGAAATTATGTAACCGATATTATTTAACTTTAATTAGAGCCTTCTATATGACAATCGTCAAATATACTAATATGTTCCCTTTCTGTCATCCAATCAGCACATTGGGGGGGGGGGATTTAATGCCATATCTCGATGACCAATCAGCTGATTCCCAATAAATTTTATACCCTGGTAGTGCTTAAGTGGCTTATGTAAACTGTTTTACGCACGGCAAAATTTTTCTTTGGGTTGGTAAAATAATTTAAGTTAGTATACTACATGTATTCAACAAATTACAAAAAAAAAAAAAAACGTTATCGATTTGGGGCGCAATGGCTCAGCGTCCCACCAAGGCTCCATTCCCGTCGGGGTCACTCCTGGATATTCGCAAGTGGGGGATTGTTCCGTACGATGGTGCTGATAGGCGGGTTTTCTAGGGGATGTCCCGTTTCCCCAAACCTTAAAGTCCAGGCGCTGATCCGTCTCCACTTTGCTCCACTCTCATTGGCCCGTTTTCTGAGAGCCACCGAGAGCTCGCTACTTCTACGACTTGACGTGAACGTGTTGCTAAAGCGGCAATTGTTAGCACGGCGTGAAGAGAGAGTTAAATGTTTCCGCGAGGGTGTCGCACCCCGTGGTCGGTGCACTCACAGGGTTGCCACCTTTTTTCCTCTGGAAAATTCCCTGACATTTCCCTGATTTCCAGACAATTTTTTTTTCTCTCACCTTTTTCTGAATGTTTTATTCTGTAAGGATTGGCGCCTTTGCATTATAACAGACTTCTACACCAAAATACTTCTTTGATCTTACAAAATTGCTCACCACAGAGATGCAAAGAAAAATGCCTATAGGCTATTCACGATTAAAATGAGCACTTCTGAAAGACCTGCTTAATATCTACTCGTATGCACGTTGTGTATTCTTCCACCTTATGTAAGGTTAACACTATCATGGGCCTCATTACTTTATTCATGCGTCGGTCAAGTGAAACTGTGAAATTATTAGAAAAGTAAGTATTTTGTGCTTATTTTTACACTTCTGTTCATTAAGAAAAACGGAAAGCGGAAGTAATAATTTAAGATATCAGAAATGGTTTACTAACACTTTTTATTTGACGTTAAGAAACGAAACTACTTACAATCCATCGTTACCAACTTTACTGGGTAAATGTCACTCAGGGCGCCCGTAAACATTTTTGTAAGTTGGGGCTGTGACAATTTTCTAAGGTTGATTTCAAAGTAGTCACTTTACCGTAAACAGCCTTTAAGCATTTAGTCCAAAATCATTAAAACAATTTTATATGTTTCTGGCAGCGGTGCATGAGTAATGACAGAACTGCTCAATATAGCATGCATATCACAGAATTCCATAACATTGAGCTAAGTTCTTCGAAATTTCTTGACATTTCACTGTTTTCCAGGTTTTCAAAACCTGTGGCAACCCTGACTCACCTAGTCGTCGTCTTCGCCAGGGGGGTGACAGCAGATAGGGCTTACAATCGCGTTATTTGAAGTAAATGCCTGTGGAAATACCAACATAAGACATTTTACCACTAGAATTAATGATTTTATGGAACAGATCGGTTTTGAGTCAAAACTATGAGTCTTTAGTATCTCAAACATACTGATTTAACATACATATATTTTAGGTGCTGATTTAATAACTTACTAAAACGATTGGAAATATTTAATCCGTTTTGTGCACTGCTTGTGCAAGATTTACTCAATGCTGTTGGTCACATTTGGAGGTAACATAAATACATATTTAAGACAGGGCTTACACAAACAGCACACATATATTTAATTATTGCAGAAAACAGTATTCGGCAACTAAAATGGTGTTAGTCAAGTAGATTCTAATTGCGTGATTTTAAAACTTCTCAAGAATGATGCAAAAAAATATATTTTTTGTAAATAAGCTATTTTATTCAACATTGAACACAACGTGATTATTAACTACTTCAGTGAAGCGAGTTTATCACAAGATATTCATTAAAAGCTATTAATTTGGTTTTAGTATGCTAGGTGATTATTTTTCGTAACGCGTGTTTGCTGTTGGTATTAATCCAGGCACCTACCACCCACCCACCACCCCTGAAGAAGAATTTAAAATAAGAAGATCGTGACGACATGGAAGTGTCGACTCTTGTCTCCTTACTTGCTCTGTGGTCTTCGCCGCGGTTTAGGAAGGACGCGAGGCGGCGCCAGACGTGCGGTCGCGTGCCCGGCCTGCTGCGAACTAGCCCCGGCCTCGTTGAGCGCAGCGCGGGATCGTGCGTCGCTTTCCTGGCGCGCGTCGGCGGAGGGGGCGGAGCGCGAGGAACTATTTCGGCGGCTGCCCGTTGTTTGTCAACTGCGGCGCACACCAGGATGTGCCCGTGGACGAGTGATGACGCGCCTCCCGGTCACCCGCCATTCGCCTGCCCGGCGTCTTCCTGACGTCCCCGTCGACGCCCGCCGGTGCAAACATCGAAGCCAGGTGGTCGAGACAGTCGAAGGCGTTATTTGTTTTTACCGCAGAAATTTCAACACACCCAGCCATCTACGCGAATAAAACTTATTGACGGAAATCTAACATGTTCTAGAGTATACTCGCAAGTTCCTTCACACTGCAATCACCCTGCAAATGACGTTCTCGGCTGATTCCTAAACATGTCACATGTTGCAAACACGCGTGTTAGGGGTCCTATGTGCTGAAACGTTTTCTGCGAAATCGTTGTTTGTGCGTAAACGCGTATCTCGGCAAATAAAAGTTCTGTAAATACGAAGTTTTGCCAGAAAGGATTAAAAAAAAACAATTGTCTATGTCCCTATCCTTTTACTTTTATCATATTAAGCACATCGACGGAAAAATAATCGTGAAAGTGGTCAAATATTGCGTTTTTAAAGCTTGCCTATGCAGTTTCTTTAAGCGGCAAGAAAAAAGTGCAATTATATTCAGGTAGTTTGATACGTAGGCTTTCATATTGTGTAATAAAATTACATTGTTACAGATCTAATTTACATAGTAAAGCGTTACGACGGGAACACTGCACACCTTGCGCGTTCAAGCGATGAGGCGCTACGCGTGCATGTTAATGTTGCCCGTATCGCTCCCTCGCTTCTTGACCTTGGACGCGCAGCTACATAGTGTGCTTATATACAGGGAGAAAATAGACGTGTTTGTATCGCCTAGTAATGAATAGCTCTTATGCAAAATAATATTACATTGAGTGAGCACAAAATCAGTGTATATTTTTCTAAAGTATGTCCATGATAAAATGAGCACTTTTGAAATGAACCTTAGAAAAATGTCACTGCATCTGTTTGCATTTGTTTCAACGGGCGCATTGAGTGACGTTCTCCCAGCAAAGATGGTAACGTTGGAGGGAAAGTAGATTCACATCTTAACGTCGGATACAAAGTGTTAGGTAACCATTGTGATAGCTTAAGTTATTTCTTTCCCTTTCTACTATTTCTAATGCATCGAAGTGTAAAAATTAGCAGAATTCTAAATATTTACTTTCCTAATAATTTGACAGTTTTACTTTACCGACGTATGAGTTAAGTGATGTGGCCCATGTCAATGTTAATTTTACATAACGTGCATGCAAATAGATCGTAAGCAGGGCCTTCAAATGTGCTAGTTTTACCATGAACAGCCTTTAGACTTGATTAAGCTATGTTTGAATGAAGAGGAAAAATATCCTGGAAGTAGAACATCAGCAGGTCTTCAGAAAAGTTGGAAGTAACCGTGAATGGGCTATAAATGCATTGAAACTAGGTTAGAGTGAGTGTAAAAATATACCAGAGACACGTTGTTATACAAGCGGCATTGTATCCTCGGAGCCTGTCCATGTGGTTTATGACGGTGCTATCGGCAGAAGATCTGTCCTGTGTTGTGGCGCGGGGAGGAGCTGCTTCCCGCGCAGCTCACAGAATCACTCTACCCTGTTGCGCGCCGGGGTCACGTCCGACCCAGCGCGCTGAGTCTGCGCTAGAGGAGATGCTCGCTCTGGCTGTCAGCTGGTCCGCGTTTCACCAGCGCTTTTGTAAGCAACGGCTGAGAAAATAATTCCCTCACACAAGCTGCAAACATTTTAGTAAGCCCTGAAAATCCTCCTACTGAAACGCTCGCGGTTAACAGGCCCGATTTTATAAACGGGCACACTGGCCATGCAAGAAGAGATTCGGACGGCTATCGACATCGAGGTCTTGAGAGCCGATGGGGGTATTTAGGTGAGTGTGGAGCAGCGCCTGAATGAAATGGCGGTGGAAACGGGAGATCCCCGAGAAAACCCGCCGACCAACGGCATCGCCCGACACCAACACCACATGCGAAAATCCGGGCAGGGGACTGAACCCGGATTGCCTTGGTGAGAGGCGAGCAGGCTAACCACTCAGCCACCGTGGCCCCAGGTGCGCAAGAGATTTAGGGCGGAACGTCTGAGCAGCGATAAAATAAAAAAAGATAAAAACATAATATAGAATTGTGAATAAATGTAGTAGTAAAGTAAGTGTGCGAGATACGCCCCTGATTTGTATTTGAGAGTGAAGACTAGTAGTTCTGAACCCTGTACGAAGATAAGGGGCCTGCCGGTTATGTTGGAAACGATGTACGAAAATTAGTTGGCGTGCTAACGTTAACGTCGTCTGAAAAATGTTAAGCTTAAATCAACGTAAACTATATTCAATTTGTTTTACGTACGTTCTATGCCAGTCTTGGGTTAAATACAGACTTAATTTCACTTAATTTACTTTAGTGGATAGAATTAATTTAAATATTTTTGATACTTTCGAGAAATGTAACTGGGAGATGATTTTAAAATAACTTAACTGAACTCAGTTACTTAGCAGGTGAATTTTATAAGTTATAAATATGTGTATGTTAGCTTAGTACGTGTTAATATTAAAGAAAGTGGTAAAATGTCAACTGTTTCTTAAATAACATTGTTATAATAAAAAGGAACAAGAAGATATTAATATAAATAATCAGCCTACTTTCCTCAACATGGGTGCAACTCATTTTTAACTAATTTCTTAAAATCTGATTTGGCAGGTATAACTTGTCTCGTTGAAAGCAATTGCGTTAGAGATGAAACCAGAAACGTATACTACAGTAGTGAGTCAATGGCAAATACACATGTGCCTTACCCGGGACTCGAACCCAGAAAACCAGTGCGTAATCAACTGCGTTACAGAGGTCAGATTCGAGCATCATCTTCGAATTTAATCAGTCTAATTTCCATTTGATGGGCTTAATTATAGTGAAATATTTACAGAACCGTCGTTTTAAAATAATTGACTGAGCCACTTAAAACATTTCAGTTTAAATTGCCTAACCCTAGCGCTACTTGTGTGTAAAAATTGTTGAAAATCAGTTGGTTGGTCCCTGAGATATGGCATAAGTCTTTCATATTTTGCATGTGGCGCTCTTCATAAATGAAGTACAAAAAGATATGTGTTAGCACATTCTACGATTGTATACTGACAGTGTACAAAGTTAAGCTAACATTATTTTATAGCCGCCATTCTGAAATAAGTGTCTGTCACACTTAAAAAATATATAATATATAGTTATATGTCCTACCTCAGTACAACTTCTTCGCTAAATTCGGTAAGAATGAGTGAATTGTTTAACGGGATATGACATAAAAATTTAATTTTATTGTGAGGCTAACTCACATAATTACAGAGAAAGGAGACGCTCTGTATACACAAATTTGATGGTTGTAATTGATACTGCCAGTATACAAAGTGAAGTTTAAAATTTGTTTCGTTAAAAGAGATACTGAGGTAAAGTATTTTTAAAGGAACCATTTTTATAAGGGCCTTACGTACATAAAACATAGCAGTTTACACCACCTGCTGCAGTGCAAATCGTTTGCCAAATTTGGTAGGAATCTGTCAATTGTTTCCCAAAATAAAATAAACTTTATTTTTTTAGTGTGACATATCTTACAAAATTACGGATGAAAGCGGTACGTGTAGACGCATTTTATAGTTGTAATATATACTGCTAGCAATCAAAATCAAGTATTAATTGGTTACATAGTTTTGACACTAATGTATAATAAACTAAGATGCCTATGTGGCCGCCATTTTGAAAATAAATGCCTCATATGCTTAATACATACAATTTTACATCATCGGCCGCAGTACTACTTGTCTGCCAAATTTGGTAGGAATCGGTCAGTTATTTCCCAAGATATGGCATAAAAACTTTATTTAGTCATGTGGTGTTATCTTACAAAATGGCATACAAAATTTGTTTCGTGTAGATAAGTTGATAGTTGTAATATCTACTGCCAGTATACAAAGATAAGTTGGAATTGATCACATGATCTCGAATATACAGCATTCTAAGCTAAAATTGCTATATGCCCGCCATTTTGAGAAAATTAGTGCCTCATGTATTAAAAACATACCTTTTTAAATTATCTGTCGGGGTACTACATGTATGTCAAATTCAATAGGAATCGAATAATTGTTTCCTGAGTTATGACATAATAATTTATATATTAACGTGATGCTATCTCACAAGATGGTGAACAGAAATACTTCTTGTAGATGCAGTTGATCGTTGTAATCCAGCATACAAAATTAAGATGGTATCGATTACATGGTTTCGACGATATAACATTTTAAGCTTAAGTTACTAAATGGTCGCCATTTTGAAAATAAGTGTCTACCTCACCTGAAGGTTTATTATTTAACTTAAAATGCCGCGGTACTACTTGTTTGCCAAATTTGGCAGGGATCGGTTCATTGTTTACCGAGATATGACAAAAAACTTTATTTATTTATGTGGCACGATCTTACAAAATGGCTGACAAAAGTGTATATGCGTTAACATATATGAAGCGTATAATAATTACTTTCAGTATACAAAATGTGGTCGAAATTAATTAAATGGTATATTAGTCATACAAAAAAAAACCTAAGATATTCCCATGACCGCGATTTGAAAATAAGTACTTTATGAATTTCAATCACTTACTTTTACCTTGCCTGTCATAGTATTATTTACATGTAAAATTTGGTGAGAATTGCTTTGATAGTTTTCGAAATATAATGTAAAATCCTAAGTTTTTCGTTTGGAACTATCTTCCAAAGAGGCGGACTAACAACCTTCGCATTTTATGATTATTTTTTTTTTCTGTAAAATTACAAATTTGCTAAAAATTTTATTTATTTTTGTTCTATACATTATATTTTCAACATTAGCTTAATATCCTATGTCATCACCCTATGACATTCACCAAGTAAGTGGTAACACTTGGGTTTTATCAGGGTGTTCCCAATCGCGAAGTCTTTATGATTTTTGTCGTAAAATTACAAATTTGGTAAAAATTATGTTTCGTTTTATTTATACAGTAGATTTTGAATATTAGCTTAAGATACTATGTCTTATCCCATGACGTTAACCAATGAAAAGATTAACACTTTTCATTATAATAAAACATTTTCTGCAAAATTCGGTTAGGTTGAGCGGTTTAAGGTGCTAGATTTAAGCCGTGCTTCCCTGTATAGGAGCGTGGGTTCAAGTTCCACACCTGATAAATAATTTTATTGACATATATTAAGATAGTTGAGATGGTGTCACTTTCACTGACTGAGTTTGAGTGATACCTAAATCAATTGTTCTGGTGTGAAAATAGTATATAGCATGTGTTTTGTATGAATGTTTTCACTTCTTCGATGGTTGTGATGGAAGTCAGATCGTCACGAGTGTAATCATATAGTGATAGTGTACGCTTTTGTAATATGAAGATATTAACAATATTTGAAGACTTACCATCTGTAACACATTCCGCAAGGGTTTCTGGTGAGTCTCTGGAAGCAATACAGAAACAATATTGTTATTGTGGAAAATGCTTTTACTATTAGTTGTTATGCACTTTGACATGAATGTAGTCGTTGTTTGTTCAGTTCAGCATACCAGTCATTCCACTGTGATAAATGTGATACTGTGTTTACTCGTAGTGATATCCTGTAAAGACATAAGAAGAAGTGTAAAGGTATTGTTTGTCGATCATCGGAAAGCGAATGCAAGTATTACTGCAAGTCATTTGTGATAAGTTTAGCACTAGACAACATGAAGATAGTAACTGTCCATTTACCATGAGTTATAAGACCTATATTTGTGTGTTAACTGTAGTGTTGAATTTAAAACTAGGGAAACATTGAGTGGGGGTTGCAGGAAATGTTCTATAAATTTAGAGTAAAGCATAAATAATTTTGTTGAAATGAGAATATGATTGAGTGTATGTAAGTAATGCTAGATATTTTTTGATAATTGTGTGAAATAAAGATAAAGTGTATGAGAGACTATTGTTGTTATTCATTCTATCCCTACCAACTTTTAAGTTTTTCTACGGTCAAACGCTTATAAGAGTTAAGGGAATAGTAATAAATACTTCAATATAAAAATGCATGGATAGTTGAATGTCTACATAAACATTCATTCTACCAATATGCATAAATTTTTGGAGACATGGAGTGAAATGTTTTTCTTATATGTGTGTATAGAGAGAGTGTACAAACCCTTCGATAGGTAAATATTATTTGAACGATCTGTAATGATTGGTAAGTATTGATGGAAAGATTGATGATGATTGGTAAAGATTGGTGTAAAGATTTGTAAAGATAGGTAAAGATTGGGAAAGATTGATTAAAAAATTCTAACAATTGGTAAGGATTGATGGAAAGATTGGCAAGGATTGATGTAAAGATTGGTAAATATTGGGAAAGATTTATGGAAAGATTCATGAAAAGATTGGTAAGGATTGATGGAAAGATTTTTTAAATATTTGTTTGTGTTTGATTGTGTGTGTGTATTGGTGATATGTTGCGCCCTCTGTTTCTGTAAATGAACCTTTGACAAACGGGACATGTAAAATAAAATAAATTATTATAAATATAGGTCTGAAAAATAAATGAGTGTATCAAACAATTACAATATAATGTGAATTTTGAAATTAAATTTATAAGTGAATATTGCGTAGGAGATGAGTCCAACATAAGTATATATTATAGAAAATGTTCTCTACTAAATTGAATATCATGTTGTATGATTTGGAGTATATTTGGGTCATTCTGGGTCTTATTTTGGGTTGATTTGGGTTAATTTGGTCCATTAGAAGCAGGTCTTGGGTGGAGCGGGTTCGCCAATTGGAATATTTAGGTTCTTTGTGTATGAGTTTATGTTATTCTGTGTGTGTGTTGGAATATATCTATGTATGTTTTGTTGCATTGTGATATCTTGTTAGATATGTTCTTTGAAAAATGAGGAACTATTTTTGAGGAATAAGAAATTATTTTTAATAATAATTAACGATTTTTGAGTAATAATTAACCATTTTTGAGGAATGATAAATGATTTTTGATGATTGAGCATTGCGGATTGATATGTAGAGTAGTAGTAATTTCATACATGCTTGTGACGAATGTTTCATTTCTAAAGTGCATGAATTTTTGAAAACGTATTTTATAACAGTATGTTTTAATTACATATATATTTGTGATTGTGTAGCCTTCCTAGATCAAGCACTCGCCTGTATCTTTTCTGCGAGCTGAGCCTTCCAGAGATGACGTTGGACTGATGGAGTATTGGGGTAAGTAGTTCGGTGATGTCTATGAGCTGTGATAAATTGGTGTAGAGGGACGATGATTGATGTATGGGGTTGAATACACAGTGAGATAGTTTACAGAAAGGCATATTGTTCAGGTGTTTGTTGTGTAGTGTGTTGTAAGATGTCATGTATAAAGTTATGCATGATATCAAACATATATTAGTCGGATGTTAGCATTGGTTATGGTACTTAGAGTGAAATTAATCATGTTAGTCATTCAATATGTACTAGTGGTAAGAAGTGAGTTTGACCTGTAATGAAACAATGAGTATATTCTCAAACCTATAATTGTATTTTTTTTTTTTTTTTTTTTTTTTTCATAGGTCGGTGGTGTTTGGTTTCATCTCGTTACATCCATACTACCTACAGTTGGATATTCATTACACCAATACTTTGGTTAATTTACTGGATATCCGATTTTAAAAAAATTTCTACATACCCTTTATGGTTCTTTAATCACTATATATACACTAATTATATGTAAATAATCTCGCTAAATATGTATTTTTGTTATACAAATGTACATAATTTACTCTTGATGATTGACAATGCGTGTGCTCAACTCTTCATGTAAGCCTAACCTATCACGATCGATAGAATATTTTTTTTAAAGTTTCTCAAAAATGTTAAACTGTAAAAATAACAATTAAACATGGTGTTCTTTGTAAGCTTGCGAGAATTAGTTAGCCATTCACAAAAGTCTTCCTAGGATAATTAAAAAGAATAAAATGTCTTTGTTTATGATTTGGTATGTTATGTAATGCATCGACCTGCATTATGTAAAGTTGAGTTGATGTTTGTTATGTAATTAGTACTTAGCTGTTATTACACTATATTAAATTAGCATGTCTTTAACTTAATGATAAATAAAAAGAACATTAATTTTCAAGAATTATTTTATATGTAATGTTTAAGATCAGTGAGTTTAAACAAATATCGTACATAATAATTCACATACACGTATTTACCTCGTTAGAAATTTAAACACAGAATATGTTAATATAACTGTAAATGCCTGTGTTCAGGTCGATGTATTGACTAAGTCATTATATATGCTTGAATTTCGATGCTTTTCGAAGTAAATAAATTTAGTTACTTTTAAACAACACTAAAGCTTCTCTTGAGATGAAAGAAGGTTTAATTGTGTAAGTACTTTTTAGCAGATGTGATCTAAGTAACCTAGAAGGATCAAATCAACTGTTAAAGAGAGCAGATCTTAACAAACATTCTTTGATCATGGAGATTTTATGTAATAAACACATTTTGATTGCTATATGTAGTATGGGAAAGCACAAATTAAGTGCGACGAGTGTTTTATTTGGTTTTTAAAATTTGGTTTCAAATTATGTTGTACAGTAAATTAGACAAACGGGATCTTGGTGAGGCATTTTTCTTTTTGTGTATCATTATACTTTAAATTAAATATGTGTGTTAATGTGTATTGTAAGACATAGGATGGAGATTTATTCGTTTGTATTGAATGATATTGTTACAATGCGTATTTTTGGGGATAAACATTTATTTTGGTGACTTCAATTTATTTAAGTTATTTTATTAAGTACGATATCAGTAGTGGTGTTTTTGTCTGCACTTTCTCCTTTTATAATCAGATGCTTTAAATTTTATGACCGCAAGAAGTTTCCAATTACTTTGTTTTTTGTTAAGAAGTGTTAGGCCTACCCTTAATATTGAATTTTTCTTCTTTTTTTATTAGACGTTTCCTTCATTAAATGTTAGGTTGAGGAATTAGGCTGTTTTGGTTGGGTTAAGCCTTCCTTTATTACTTGTTCATTTTGTTTGTTAAGAGGCGAGTGTTTTCTTCTCTTTCTTTAATAAGTAATGTGGTGAGAAATAATTTATTGATTTTATTTCAAAATTATGTTTTGAGAAGACAGTTTCGAAAGAAGTGTTGTTGTATGGGGGTGTTATGTTTTTGACTTTTTTGCCTTAAACTAGATGGCGAGGTTTTAGTTAGAAAGTTAACTGATGTTTTCTCTTTAAGAATTCATTTCTTTATTTTGAATTGTTTTTCTTGTTCGAACAGATATTCTCAATTTGCCGATTTTTATTTGTTTCGTTTTTGTTTATTTTTATATGGTTAGGTCGAATAAGTTATGGTGGGATTTAGATAGGGACAAGTTACTCTAGATTTTTTTTTTTTTTTTAGAATAAAGGTTATTGTTAGTTTTGACTGCCGAGGTTCTTAAGGAATTGAGATCACTCGCTGTTTTTAATTTGAAAGAGTTTTGTCACCACAGGCATCATCAGACTTCTACTGAAGTGACGGAAGCTGGCCATATTTTTCTCGGTTCAGGTGCTCGTTAAAGCTCCCCTTCAGCAGTTCGAAAGAACTGGTATCTTCTGCTTGTTCGAATCACAGGACTGCAGCTGGGAGCTGAGCTGACACTTTCCCCAGTAAAGTCGGGATGTAATGTTGAACACATCACTTTGCCACTAGGCTAGTACGGGGAAAGGGGCATTTGCTTTCGAGCTGAGGAGTTTCGATCGCGAAGATGGCTGGCTCTGATTGGCCAGCCATGACGTCGGCCAAGGCCGTGACATAAGGCGAGGCAGGTGGTGTTTTCGAATGTAGTTGACGAGGTCAAGGAGTCGGGGGCTGGCGGCGTGAGTCGAGAGCAGGCAGCGGACGCAGTGCGGTGCTGGTGTGCAGCCTGGAGGAGGCCGCGGCAGCATGAACATGTTAAGTACTTGGTAAAACTGTGGTGTGGTGCGTGGTCGAGACATTCTTCCCTGCTTTGGAGGATGAATGGCCCTGGCCATGCCTTTCGGTAGGTAAGGTTGGTAGTCTGATAGTAAATAAGGGTAGATCATAGACGGCTGCGGAGCAGTGCGTAGCAGGTCTGGAGTGTGGGTGTAGAAGGTGTCGAGAGAGCATTACAGACGACTTATAGGTAAATATGTCTTACTCATTAGCTCTAGCCAAGGAACTTTGGAGGTTAAGTTTGTTTCATTATAAATAATCATTGATACGGGATGGAACATTAGTTATTGCAGTTGTGTTGTTTTTCAGGCATCTTGGGGGAAACTTAAATATAATGTTAGGTGTAATGTTAGTACCTGGTTTTAAATGGCTCTGCAGGTTTCTGTGTTTGTATGTGATGGAGTTGGTTTAGTTCTATTGCTCTGAAGTAAACAGAGGTCTAGGTTATGTTTCGTAATATTTTTTGACAGGTTCCTCGCTACAGTTTAAATTTTGTGTGTTTTCAATTATTAATTTTAAAGTAATTTGACATTTACTTTGGTTTCTAAATTAATTCTTGTTAAAGTTCTCTAAAGCTTTTTCCGAATCTAGGCCAATCAATCTGTCAAATAAATAAATCCTATAAGTGCACCTTATCAGTTGTAATTTTCATTTAAGCCCTGGGTGACTTATATATGTGAGTTAGTGCTTTTGCAAATTTAAGTTAGCAGTGAAACGAATATTCCGATGCACTGACCCCAAAATAACTTTCGTTAACGTAACCTCACATTGTTGAAAAATAGTTTTTACTATTAATTACTACTTTTGTTAAAGGAAGCAGTCTACCCATAACTAATCTTTAAAACAATTGACATACCTTTCTGATTTTTTGGTTTATACTCACATCTGGATGAGCTAAACCAGGAGTATTAGTGAGAAGGGCAACCTGTTAGCCCTACACTAAATTATGTTCCTTTCTTTTTTCACTGTTTAAATCGAACACTGGGTAGACCAGTGGGTTTCCAAAAATTATCATTGTTGATATATTTATTCACTATATCAATTTTTCCTGTGATGATTGTAAACTGCCATGCTTTTGAATTACATCTAACCAAATAATTATAACAATTACAGTTTTGCCCTTGCCAAACCTTTTATTTTTAATTGCTAACATATTTTGTAAAAATTTTAACTTGTTACTTTTAAACCAATGGTTGGATGTTATTTGTATTAAATTGTTTCTTTTTTATTGTTACTTATTTATATAAATATTGTTTTAAAAGAATATACCTTTATTTTTTTAATTGATATTTTTTCCCTGTTAGTTGTTAAGGAAAGCCTCCTATCATTGCAGCTCTCGGCCCTCAAAAGTGAGATTTGGTAATATAGTATTTAGGTACTGGGTGCCTGATAAAAGATAGTTTAATTAAATGAAATACATCCTTGCATTGCTTCTTTGTAATAGTCAGACCCATGCAGCAGTAGTGGTAACCTGTTGAATTCTGGGCGAGTAAAACACCCCCATAACTCTCCCCCTGCCCCTTTTCCCCAATCATCCTTTTTTTTTTTAGGCTTTTGGGTTAAATGAGCCTTTTCTGGTTTAGAGTAAGTATTTAGGGTACAGAGAATCGTGCTGGCCCTGCTGAGTAATAGTTACAGAACGTGGTGGAGGCTTCGCAGGTTAAGTTTTGGCGATAGCTCATTTTTCTATTTGTGTAATTCTAAATTTGAGCCCTCCCTCTCCCTACCTTGTAACAATTTGGTTTGGGGCAGTGGTACCCTATTGTTTCTTTTAGGTGGTAACTAAGGGTATAGTGATTTTGACAATATCGAGGCAGTGCATGATGGTGTGGTGTTATTAATAACTTAGCTATTATGGTAGTAGTACGGTGTATTAAGTAGGAGGTTGATATGGTTTGGCGATTGTGTTTATGTAATAATTGTTAGTGCAGTGCATAGGGTTTAACAGTTATTTTCTTTCAGAATTTATTTGTGGGTTTCTGATGTAATAGTTGTTTGTCAGGAATCGTAGGCCTGTGGTGTTGCTCCCAGAAGAGGAGTATTATGCCAGTCATTTGTTAGAGAGATGACTGGGGTATTTTCCGACAGGGGATATGACAGGGGACTTTGAGGAAACTATGGAATTGATAAGGATGATGGAAACGAGGAATTTGGTAGAAGACACAGGATCACACACCTGGAAGGGGGTGTTTTTCTTGAGAATCCTGGATGTCACTTCGGTTGGGATACCGAAAGGGTTTTTTTTTTTTGTTTTTGTTTTTGAGGTTTTGGGTAGGAGGTAATTGTAAGGTTTGCACCAAACGATGTTATAAATTGAAATTGTGAATTTTGGTTGTGTTAGCATTTATTTTGTTTGATAAAGTGAACTAAGATTAATGTGTGCAGTGGCATTGCTGGGAATGAGCATGAGGAGCATTGGACTGGATCAACCAAGGAACGGTTGGACAGAAAGTGATAGGGATTGTGCACCCCCACGCTGCATGTGACCGATGGCAGGGTTATTTGATGGGGAAGAACACTCTGGTTAGTTCCTGGCCACTGGATCAACAGAGTGTGAAGCGATGTCTCGATCACCCCTACTGCTGGTGTTCATCTGTTCATTAAGGTTCGTTATAATGTTTGTAATAGAAGGAAACCTTTGTTTACATGTTGCAAAAATCTTCACTTGTGTTTGTTTTAGGCAATTGTCTACTTTAAATTAACTAGCCACTTATGTTTTGATATGTGTTTTCAATTATGAAATACTCCCCCCCCCCCCCACCCCCACCCCCCAGCCGCAAAGTTGGACAGGGGCCATATGTCCGAATGCAGTTTTTTTGCTGTAACTGTTGCAGAATTTGTTGAAATTGTGACGATCTGAATATCGTCACCAGTAGTGGTTAGGTTTTAATTTACGTTGGTAACTCTGTGGAACCATAATGGTCAATTATTAGTAACCAGTTTTTATCTGTGTGGCTTTAGGTTACCGTTGGTACCTTTTGATAACCGTAGTTGTTACATATTGGTCTCTATATTTTACTATGTATATTTTATTAGAAAAAGCAGGTCTTATTCTTATAATATCTGTATTTATGATTGCATATTTATGTAGCAGTATATATATTTAGTATGAAAGTATAATATAATAGTTATGGTGATATAACTTTTAGGTTTGTTATTTGCAAATAAAATGTAGGATTAGTGTGAAGGATCGCTGTTAGGCTTCGCTCCTAGCGGGCGCGTGACTCCACCTGGTCGGCTGTGCGGGTGTAGCGTCAGACAGTGTGTGGTTGGGTAGTCAGCCGAGAGGCGAATCGCGGGCTAGACACCGAGCGGAATTCTCGTGCAGTATGAATCGGGCAGTCGTTACGCAGTGAGGCAGTGTGGCGGGTGCCTGGTAAAATGCAGACAGTGCCGACAGATGTGAAGTTGTTGTTCGTGAAATATTATGAGAACAAATAACGCCTACTAAACTTTCGCGAATATGTGTGCTCGTGCTGGCATAAAGTTAAGGTACAAACCAATCGCGTATTTTGCTAATGACAGTGTAATGCTATGGGCCGAATGCCAAGTAGTTTCCTTGATAGACAAACTAAAGTCTACAATGTTCCCGATCCCTTTCTTTTTGCCACTGAAATGACTGGCTACTCTGGCGTGTTCAGAACAAGGAAATATTCACTCGTTTGGTAAAAAAATATCGTAGACTGATATTGTGAAGTTTATGACATTAGTTGCAATCTTTCAACTTTTAAGAAGATGTGCACGGGGCTTTGCTAAGCACAAAAATGTTTAGTTACGAATACATAATTATTCACGGGTGTGAATCGACCATTAGTGTGGAAGATCAGTCGCCGGGCAAGGCGATTACGCACTGTGGTATGTAGTCACGAAGCAGTGTTCCTGGCGAGCTACTGGCTGCATTCGACGGCGACTAAAATTCGCCGAGGCTTTTCCGGAGTCGTCGCATCTTGGTTTCTGTACCTAAGACCACAGCTGGTTTATTCGTTGCCTTGTTCCTGTGTGCACGTTTTGACGTGCCTCTACCTCAGGTGTGTCTGTGACATCCTTTTACGACGGGGTTTGCTTGAACGATTTATTACATTGTCATTGGGAAGTCATCGTTCAGCGTCAATAATGGTGATCCCACTATGAGCGAAGAGCCGCGCGACTCCTCTTGAAAATAACTGTAGTAAAGTGATAGGCCAAAATATTTTAAATATTTTTCATGATGTCAGAAATTCAAGTAAACTCTTGCTCAGTGACGTTGATGATGAAATATGTGCGAGCAAATGGAGCAGAATTCTAATGGCCTGTATTTTAATTAATTTTATTATATGTATATTTTAAAAGGGCCCAGAATTTTTATACCTTTTTAATAATAACTGTGAAAGGTGATGTAATGCTTATGAATACAGTGTATTTGCTAACTTATCATTAAGTGTACGAAGGTCACAGAAAATTGGTCTATGAGAACATTCTTTCAAGATCACCTTAAGGAACTCTTAACTGAGTGTTGTGGGATCGTAACTCTGCCAATGTACTAAAGGGATTGTAGTAATATTAAGTATGTATGGGCCGCGGTATATGGGAAACATTGAGACGAAATTACTTTCTGCCCCATCGGGTATACAGGTGTTTTGTAATTAATGGTGCGAGTGAGGTATGGTTGAAACTCCTGACGCCCCCGAGGGGCTGAGGGTATCTCAAAGGTGTGTATTTAATTGCCCTTGTTTAGAGTTGAACTGTACTATGTGTAAGAAGGAGGTTAAAGTACAGTAGTTATCGTGATATGATTTTGTGGCTAAGTTTTTTAAATGGAAAAAGTCTGTATGTGTGTTACATCATGAAACAACATTATTGGCAGTGAACAGTGAGTAAGTCGCTACTGTTAGAGGTAGAACCCTACAAGACTGCAGACGTTTCCATGCCAATTTGTGTTTTATTCCTAGATATTCTGGTGATGCTGTAACAGGGGCCTTATGTCCAAAAGCAGTTTTTCAAGGGTCAACTGCTGAAAAATTGGGGTGAAGTATGTGAATTTAGTTTCCAATATGGTAATCATTTAATTGTCACTCAAGTAGGGCCTGAGAAATACTTCTTGACCAATGCTGAGAGTAAGTTAGAGTTAAACTGTACTATGAGCAAAAATGAGATGAGGATGTTAAATTACAGTAATAATCCTGGAGCTATTGATGTGGCTGTGCCATGTGATTGCAGGTTGTATTTAAATTATGAAATTCAGATTCACGAAACTTATCCTTGTGACTACAATACTCGAACAGTGTTTAACCTCATTAGTTTAATTCCTGCTGCTTGGACTAAATTTAAGGAATTACACTTCCCTGCACAGTCAACATATACTCACACTATTTTTCCCTTTTATTAATGATTGTCTGGCAGATGAATAGGTTTCTGCCATACCCCTTTGAAACATTTCTATGGGTACTAGCCTCCATATATTGGAACCTATTGTTCTCGATGCTCCATTGGGCTTCGAAAATTTTTGGATAAGGAATTGGCAAAGTGTGTCATTAGGCCTAGTGATCATTGTATTATTGTTAATAATTGTAAGGAATATCTATTTAATCGGATTAGGGGCAATTCCTAGAGTTGAAGTTGGAAGTGTTTATGCTATTTTAGGCCTAGAGATTGGTTATACAGTTGTCATTATTTTGCTGACAGTACTGTTTGTGTCTTGTATACTATGGAGATGCTTCAGTTTAAGGAGATTGAAGAGGGGCGGCGCCTGTCCTGCTGTACAGGAAGTACAAGCAGGCAACCCCCCCCCCCCCTGCGGAACAGGGTGGTTCTTCAATGGAATATGTTATTTCCCATATCAGAGATAGTGGCAAAGTGAAAACATATATCAGGGATGCTGATGGCCATAAAGTGGCTTTGTTTTTATCATTATAACAAAATACTTAATGTCAATTTAAGGAATAAGAAAAACTAAAGCGAACAGTTTTTTTTTTCTTTCAGATCTAAACATTTAGGTTATGTTTTGTAGCTGTTGGAATACCGTGTAAGAAGAAACGTTAGGTGAGTAGCTTATTTAGCCTTATGTAACTACCACAAAAATATTGTGTTTGAACCCTTGTTTTATTGTTGTTGTTCTAAAGCTAGTCAGATCTGGTAGTAGTATTTTTTTTGTGATGCCTACGGCACAATTGAGGTGCTGGAAGTTAATTTTAAAACCTGTTAGTTATGTTTTGTTTTGCTTTAGTTTAGGGGAGAACTAAGTGTGCTATTATGCGATGAAATAGGTATAGGTATGAGAAGAAATTTTATTAGGTTTTGAAAGCTTGTTTTTTTTTTGTAGTTGTGTTCATAATTTATTTGGGGGGGGGGGGGTTAAACTATGCCATAAGTTAGTTGGTGGGCCAGATCAGGCTGTAGATCTTCACTTCATCCCTGAAGTTCCATGATGCAATGGACACGGTGTTATGGTGAACCCCTACAAGTAACGACAGAGTGTTTGAATCAAAAAAGGCAATGGGCATAGTGAGACATAGACTTTGCCACTATGAACAGTTTTTGGGTTAAACAGTGATGATGCTGCATTAGAACTTTACAATAAAGACTTGTCTGCAGCTAGTTACGAGGGCGTTGGGGGCAAATGGACACTCAAAATTGTATTCTTCGTCGTCAGGGGGAAAAGGATGCTCTGCAGCTCCACGCCAATAGGACTGCCAACTTCATGATGGAGTGTGAGTGTTGAGCTGGAGTATGGTTCAGAGGTGATTTGGACATTTCTGCGAGTGCCATGGTACTCGGGACTCTCTGAATCTTTCCCAAGCAGCTGTTGAAGTGATTTCAAGAACAACCCCCACCCCCCCTTCTTCGCACTCGCTCGACATGATGGTGACTAGGACCCTTGTGCAGCTGATGTCTCCAGTGAAGCAGATGTGTGACTGTGGTTCCTGTCCTAGCCCGATGGGGAGACAGACCCTGCCTGACCTGGACTGCCGAACCATCCGAACTGTTACACGTTCCAGAAGAAGAAGATGATCTTGCCACTACCCCGACTAACATGAATTGTGTGTGTATAGACTTCCATAGCATGGACCTTTCCTGATGCTAGCTTTAAGGATTGGCCAGCTCTGAAGAAATGTGCTACAAGTGTTGTGTGTGCAGCCAGAACTGTCTTTCTTATTTGTTTTTTTTTTATTTATTGTTTGGGTAGCCCAGATTTTTAAGTTGTGGGTGGTAGTTTGAGATTGCTTTAAGGATTAATATGTTAGTTTTAATTGCCTATATAAGGATGATGAAATGGCACCTTGTTCCTCCCGAAGACTATCTATTAAAAATATTAAAGATAGGGACGAAAGATTGTGTAAGGCCGAAGCCCTACTAAGGCACAGTAACGTAAAACTAGAGGGACTATTTTTTATTGTGTTGTAGATGTTATGTCGTCTCTTATACTTGTTCCATATGTTTTCAGTAAGAATGATGTACCAAAGGTGAGCGGCTCATCGTGCGGCAGCTGGTGTTGGTGTTTGCTTTCCTGGAGTCCCACAAAGCCTGTGTGGTCTCGCTGCAAATCTTGATGTATAGATGATTGCTCCTCGAAGCAAATACTACAAGCAGCTGGCACGAGAGTTTCGCAAGAGTTTGTGCACCTAATTGATTTTTTTTTATATGTGTAACTTTTCTTTCAAGCCCTGGAACAGTGTTACCAAATCTTAAAATAACTGTAAAATGCTTGGAACTGCTAGTGGGTTCCATTGTATGGAGATTAGTGTTAAGTCTAAAATTTTGTTTCTTTGCTATTGTTTAATCTTAATAAGGAAATTAGAGGTTATTGTAGAAATACAATGGATCCTTGTGTCGGAGTAACTAATAAAAAGATTGGCCTGAAGTTATGAGAGGACCATGCAGCTTTAGAGACCCTCACTTTAATATATCAATTAGAGTAAAATTTAAAATTGTATTGTACATTTTATTTGTAATACACATGGCTTAACTATTGTTGAAAACAACATTTTTCTAATATCTTTATTATATAAAATAGAGAGCATGATCATTGTTTAAAAAATAACTTTAATGATAAAAGCCAGTGTGGATATCTCTTCATATAAAAAAAATATTTGTCTTTGGAGTTTTGTATTTGTGGAGGTACACAAATCTGTAAAAGGGGGAAAATGTTACAACACATATTATTGGGGTTAAGATTATTTTGTGATTTCAATTTATTTAAGCTTTTTAATTGAGCATGATGTCAGTATTTTTGTTTGCCTCTTTCTCCTTTTTGTTCGGATACCCTGAATTTTATAACCATGCGAAGTTTCGAATCCTTTTGTTTTTTGTTAAGATGCGTAAGCCTACCCTTTATTGATTTTTCTTTTCTTTTTTTCATTTGGCATTTCCTTCATTGGAGGTTAGGTTAGGGAATTAAGCTGTTTTGGTTGGATTAAGACCTTCTTTATTACTTGTTCATTTTTTTATAAGATGGAAGGGTTTTCTTCTCTTTCTTTAATAAGTAATGTGGTGAAAAATAATTTAATGATTTTTATTTCAAAATTTGGTTTTGGGAAGACAGTTTCGAAAATCGTGTTGTATGGGGGGTGTTATGTTTTTGACTTTTTGGCCTTAAACTAGATGGTGAGGTTTATGTTGGAATGTTAACTGATAGTTTCTCTTTAAGAATTCATTTCTTTATTTTGAATTGTTTTTCTTGTTCAAACAGATGTTCTCAATTTACCGATTTTTATTTTTTTCGTATTTTGTTTATTTTTATTTTATGGTTAGGTCGAATATGTTATGGTGGAATTGAGAAAGGAATCAGTTACTCTGCTTTTTTTTTTTTTTTTTTTTTTGGAGTAAAGGTTATTATTATTTTTGACTGCCGTGGTTCTTAAGGAACTGAGATCACTTACTGTTTTTAATTTGAAAGAGTTTCGTCACCACTGGCATCAGCAGACTTCTACTGAAGCAACAGCAGCTGGCCATATTTTTCTCGATCCAGGTGCTTGTTAAAGCTCCCCTTCAGCAGTTCGGAAGAACTGTTATCTACTGCTTGTTCGAAACACAGGACTGAATTTGTGAGTTGAGCCGACACTTTCCTTAGTAAAGTCGGGATGTTTTGATGCACACGACACTTTGCCGTAGGCTAGTACGGGGAAAGGGGCATTTGCTTTCGAGTTGAGAAGTATCGACCGTGACATTGGCTGGCTCTGATTGGCCAGCCATGGCGTCAGCCAAGGCTGTGACGTAAGGCGAGGCAGGTGGTGTTTTATCCCTACATTGTAACAATGTGTTGATGTAGTTGTCAAGTATTTAGTTTTACTTTGAAAATTTTGATGTCAGATGTTTTTTTCAATTGGGTTTTATGTTGTTAGTATTATAGTTTGAAGTGGTTGCATAATATGATCGAGTATCTTTTTGTATGCTTTGTTCGTTTGAGTTGTATGATATGTTGATATAGTTGGCAAATAATTAGTTTTACTTGTAAAGTTTGATGTTAGGGATTTTAAAATTGGGTGATATGTTGTTAGTATTATAGTTTGAAGTGGTTTCATAATCTGATTGTGTTTGTTTTTCTATGTTTGTTCATCTGAGTTGTATAATATATTGATATAGTTGTTATGGTAAGTAATTACTTTTGCTTGTAAAGTTTGGTGGTTAGGGCTTTTGTTATTGTCTTTTAGGATATGTGTAAATGAGTTGTGTGAGTGTGTGTGTTTGTGCGCATGTGTGTGCGCGCTTGCATGTGTTTGTGTGTGTGTGTATGGGTGTGGGTTTTTCTATTACACGATTAAATATTTTATCTGAGTAATTCGTTGGAAATATTCTGTCTGTGGGTGTTGGTATATTTTGAAGCCGCATACACGAGTGTTTTTCCCTGTTAGGGTTCGTTGATCTGACAAGAATAAAGCCGGAATTGTTCTCACTTGAAAATATCCTATGGACATCATGTTTACAGTAAGATTTTATTCTTGAGCTGTCGTTCCTTGGGAGCATACATATGTCTATCTACATATAATGTTCATACTTGATAAGTGTGTATATTGAATGTTAGCATAGTGTAAGTGCAATACCTTCCACCCATAATATTAATAATTACAAATTCTGGAACAAATGAAAATGTATATGACAGTTGATGTTTGGTTGTTTTGCCGAGAAGACATATTACTTTGGTGAATGTTTAGTTGTTAATTATTTATGTGTAGATGTGCATACCAAGTAAATATTCATTGTATGTTTATGTGACTATGGATTTGCATGATTATGTTTATTACACAATTATGTCATTGCCAGATTACATCATGTAAGTGTATTCACTCCACCATTCTCGAATTTTGAACAGTTTATATCAAACATGTAACATGTTAGTTGAGCAGTAGACACAGATAATGTAATACAATGGGCATTAAGCATGAATGAATATATAAGAATGCATTTCTCAGAATTTTGAGTCACCTGGGAATAGAAGTCAGTAATCCAAAAATAATATTACATTAATTACTATAACCAGGAATACAAAACGAATATATTTTTTTGTTAAGTTCAAAATTAAAATATTTATAAGTGTTCTGCCCAAGAATCGAACCCAAATACGAAAATAACATTATATTAATTGCTCTAATCAGGAATAAAAATCAAACTAAATTTTTTATTAAATTCGGATATAAAATAATATAAGTTGTTCTGACCGGGACTCGAACTCGGTAATCCGAAATTAACATTACATTAAGTAAACATAGTAAAATCCAAGTCACGACTAGAATTTAGTTAAAATCGGAATTGAAATAATATTATGTGGGTAAATATGTCCTTGATTAGTATGCACTTGATAAGTTTAGGCCTAATTATGCTTACAAAATGTTTTAAGTTGTGTTTGACCTTGTGGTCTTGTTTGTTGTTGGGGTCCATGCGTGTGTTATGAATTTGATGAATATAGCATCAACTTTTCGGAAATTATGAGTAACTATGATTTTAAAAGGACATAACTCATTACAATGCCACAAAGGGTTTAGGGTCTAAATGACCTTACCATAATTGTGTATGTCGGGTATAGTGTCTATGATATGAATTTGATCACTATAGCATAGATGGTTCGGAAATTATGAGTACTATGCTTATAAAATGATTTTAGGTGTTTTTGACCTTGTCAGAAAGAGTTTAGGGTCTAAATAAGCTTACCATTATGGTGTATGTTGGGTATGTTGCCTATGATATGAATTTGATCACTATAACATCGATGGTTTTTGAAATAATTACTAAAATTTATAAAAAGGGCTTAAATGCATAAATGATTTTGTCAGAAAGGGCATAAGGCAAAAATGACCTGTTGTAAGGTAATCGATGTGTTGTATTTGATGCTCTGAGTGGTTATATAATTAATTTAAGAATAAAATAAAGATTGCTTCGAGGTTTACTAGAATTCAAGATGGCGACAGTCATAGTCACAGAATAATTTTTTCTGGTGACATATTCTTATTTGTCTATAAAATTACTAATCTTTTTATACATCGCTCGGTTATGTTTGTTTCGTAAAAAATTTATAAATTTATTTTTAATTTAATGCCATAACTTTTCTTTAAGAGAAGTACATATTGAATATTTGGTTGTTGTGAAGCCATAAACGAAATCACCTTTAAATTACTAGTGCGAATACATATCACTTTATACATGTATGTTTGACAATTTTAAAGTTTTATATACAGAATTATAATTAAATATATCATTTTTTTATATAATTATAACTTATTTATTCATTACAACTCCATTTTCCATATGCGAGTTCGTAGGTGTTCCTTTCTTTTATACTTTATTAAAACTTCCATTGGGATCCAAGCTGTGGTGACAGAGAGGCAATGGTGTCAGTCAGCCGAGACTTAGGACCCAGGAGTTCCTCGGTTCAACTCCGCCAGAGCGCAAAAGTTTTTATAGTGTGTTAACAGTTAGACTTCTGCATATAGCATATGTAATTAATAATGACTAGTCTTAAATGGGACTCCAGCACTCGTAGTAACATATAATTGCATTAAACAATATTGGCTGTGGTAGATGAGCGACTCATGCACGAGCGACTGACACTCCATTTAGCAGGCATTGCGAGAACTTGCGCACTACGTAGTGTTTGATGACGAGATTAAAGGACACTAGTGCTCCTAGCAGCCAACTCTGCAACTAGGGTGACATCCAATGATGACAACAGTGCTCTCTAGCAAGCAAGTGTGGAATTGAAGACTGTATATATCGATGGGAAAATGAATTTATGATGGAGGTATTGGTGGAGGGGGTAAGCAATCACAGGACAGCCGAAGGGAGGGTGTTAATCTCATCTGAGGAGAGGAGGTTGGAGAGCCTGCGATCTCGCAGCAGGGATCCGATCTAACACAAACTAATTACAGCATACCTTGTTGTGAAGGAGGTTGGTGAGGGAATGGGTGGGGTTTAGGTATGTGAGTGTGTGGAGAGGGACGTTAGTGTATCAGAGCTCATGTGTAGATAACCCCAGTGTATATTGTTGTGAAGGAGGATGGTTTGATGCGGGGAGGGGTGTGTAAGTAGGTGAAGGCTGGAGAGGGATGGTAGTGTATCAGGCATAAGGACTAGATGACCCTAGTATAGCTTGTTGTGCAGGAGGATGGCGGGGGAGAGGGGTGTAGGTAGGTAAAGGGTTGGGGCCGATAAAACATGCGGAGCTGAGTGTGGTGCTAATTGCGGTGCTGATTGCGGTTCTGCGGTGCTTATTGTGGTGCTAACTGAAGAGCATGAGTTGCGAGTTGCGGAGCTTGAGGGGTTTCTAATTGAGATGAACCCTTCCCAGGTTAATCTTATGGCACTACGATTGATTGGGGTTATCATTGCAAGATTGTCCAGGACATTGTCCCTCACTTAGTCCACTGAAACTGGCCCCCTCCCCTTCTGCTGTATTAAATGCCAGTGTATTCCATTTTTTGATAGTAAACAACCCTTAAAGGCAATTGGCAGTATTCCATACGTACCTCGAGTAAAGTCTGAAAAACCATAAAAAATATCCGCATATTAAAATGTAATCACTATACTCTTGGCCAACACATACCTCATTTACTTACAATATATGATTATAAAATGCCTCACAATTAAGTGTGAGATATTTCAAATACATTTTCAATAGGAAGGAAAAGCTTGATAATGACTCACATTCAAAACACTGGGTTAATCTCAACCTGTAGTTAAAAATAGATTCAAGATAATTCTTACTGGAGAATTTGCAAACAATTTTCATTATCTTGTTTAATGTTGCTCTCAACGCAAGATTACATGAGCTTTAAATTTATTAATTAATTAATTAATAGATTTATGTCGCGCATTAACGAAAGTCACGGCTTGTTAACAACAGTTGCCATTACCTTCAGCACCCATACTAAATATACTTTGTTATAAACTTTTTAAACTGTTAACCATCTTATATCATGGACTTCATATGTTTCAAGGCAGTAGGCTTTAAATTAAAATTACATCAACCTTAAGCCCAATACCACTCTGAAAATTGGCAACGGTCCATAAGTTAATTTAATCTGCAAATTCATGCAATTCTAAAAAAATATATATAATATGTAAACCTGGTATGACCAGATCACAGGTTCGGTTTTTTTGGCAGTATGAAAAAAGTGCAATTTCGAAGGTGTGAGGAAAATCGTTTATTTGTGTGATTAGTTTGTAAGATCGGAATGGTTTGATGTGAAAATTAGTTAGTATGAGAGGGGCAGAATACTTAGCTGCTATGGTTGGTTAGTATGATTGTGGACGGTATAATATGGTATCTGGGAATTAAGATGGTATAGGTGTCATATATGGTTAACTTAATAATATTGATCTTATGATAGCATGGTTGGAGCGTATGAATGGATTATTTGATTGGCCCGGCTGCTGGCATGGATTGTTGAATGTGTGACTGGTGAAGTTAGTTCATGTGAAGTTAGGTTAGGTGAAGTTAAGTTAGGTGAAGTAAGGTTAAGTGAAGTTAGGTTAGGTGAAGTTAGGTTAAGTGAAGTTAGATTAAGGGGATGGCGTAAGCCAATACGCATGTGGGAAAAAATTTGCAAGTACTATCATAGGGGTAGGAAATATTCCACATTCAACAAAGGGTTAAAAGTCCCTATATGAAAAAAGCTTATGTCTGGGAAAGTCAAAACAAATTATTATATGTAAATAATTGTAAAAATGTGCGAATAATCAACGTTCATAATATTGCTTTAGCACTCAACTTGAAAACGTACAAGTCCAAATATATATATATATATATATATATATATATATATATATATATATATATATATATATATATATATATATTATATATATATATATATATATATAACTCTTGGTATATATTTAATAATGTTTTATATATGCTTACAAAAAATCCAATATGGTGATTGTCATAGCCATGTAATCATATAATTTTCTGACGACATAATCTTATCTGTCTAAAAAATACAAATCTGTAGACACGTTACTCGAAACGCTTCTAAAAGTTAAATAAAACGTAAAAATTCTTAAAATATCTATACTAAATTAAAAATACAATATTTAAAAATTATCTTAGTAAACTCTAAATAATATATGTGTAAGTTAAACCTAAATAATAAAAAAGTAAATATTAATATATATACTTAAATAATAATTATGTATAAACAAAAACCTTAAGAATTATATAAGTTAAATCTAAATAATAAATACTTAAAAATTGTATAAGTTAAAAAATGTAATGAAAGAATAACCACGACAATATATATATATATATATATATATATATATATATATATATATATATATATATATATATTAGTCCTCAAACTATATAGTTCTTATAAACTTTTATCATAGTGCATGTCGTGATAGCCGAGTGGTCTGAGGCATTAGTCTGGCAAACCAACTATTCCAGATGGTATTTTGAGTTCTAAAAAAAAGCAGCACTCCTAGTAGCCAACTCTAGAACTAATATGGCAGTGGATCGCATGCAACAGATGCGAGATCGACTAATCGAACGACTGGTGCGCCACCTAGCAGCAGCCGTTGTAAACAAAGGTGAGAAACAAATGAAAAACAAAAACCAAGATGGCTGGCTGTAAATGTGAACAAAGATGGTGGTCTGGACTAAAAAATGACAAACGAAAAACAAAGGTGGCGGCCTTCAGTAACATGTAAACAAATATGGCGGCATCCATTAACATATAAACAAATGACAACCAAAAATTCAAGATGGCAGAGTGGAGCGCATGCGACAGATGTGAGAAATAAATGACAAACGAATGGGAGAGAAAGAAAGAAAGGTGAAAATGAAGAGAAGAAATATAGGAAGAGAAAGAAGGAAAGAGAAGGAAAGGAAAAAAAGAATTCAAGAGAGAAAAATATTGTTGACTATTAATTGCAGTACATAACTGCATGTCAAATAAATCGTATAAGTGGTTTTTTTTTTTTTACAGTATTTTTATCGGGCCTAACTTCTTAGTTTCCAATTTTTTACATTATTTTGTACTGGTTGTGGTTCAAATTTATCTGATGCCGTTTTATTTTCCTCGTAAAATTAGGTCTTAAGCAATTTTTATCTAATTATGCGCACACGTAATATTGTCCACAGTAAAACCATCGTTTGCCACATAAATACTCAACTTAATTTTGAAAAAGCATTATACCATTATGATGGTTAGACGTATAAATTACAAGTTGAATTAAAATTAGAGTTAACAGCATTGCATATTTTCAGGTGATGCCAATAAAGTTAACATTCCAGTTTCAGCATTTGCATATTGTGTCACTAACTTTTTCATTATTTCATCCATATTCAAATTTTATTCGTTGGGGTTTGTGAAATGTCTATAAAATCACTGTACTCCAGGTGATGTTTTTTCACAATACAGCCGACGAAAAACAACCCAATTAAATAATTTAAAGGTTCACTAAATACTGTTAGAAAACTAAGTTTGGTTTAAATGGGTCAAGTTGCTTGGTAGATGTGGCATACCTACAAAAAAAATTATATGACAACCATATTGAGAATCAGTACCTAACCTTCTGGAATCATGTGTGTTTATAGTTGTCTCACACATAAATACATGTAAACCTAATTTGGCAGTAATCGGTCGAGTAATTTTCGAGGTATGATGAAAGAATATTTTTTTAATGAACTTATAGTCATACAAAAAGGCGGGCAAAAATTATTTGTGATTTAGATTACTTAATTTTAACAAAAAAAAAAAAATATTTATCTCTTGTTGGCCATCTGCCTCACTGGGCAAACGCTCTTGGCCCTCTTGGGCATTCTCCTAAATAGGAGAAAGCACCACATCAACCACAATCGCGAATATTTAAACCACTGCCAGTACGAGTCCATTCTCAATCAGACCTCCGGGTGCCGGGTGAGTCGGTTGGTTTCTGACACTGACCCATTCCGAGCAGTGCCCCCGACTCCACTAGTTGAGGTCAGCCCGCGCTACTCCTTCCTTTCATCATGGGTTCTCCAATTCGAGTGGGCAAATACCCCAACCACAAAATGGTACATTTCCATTCACTTAAGCTTCTTCACTTTGAAAATCAACCTTCGGGCCCCTGAAAGTAAAGGAGTCGACCGGCCCGCCACCAAGCACCACAAGCATGATTGCACATGATTCGAGTTTAGCAAGGGAGGCAGATACCCCTTTTAGTAAACCAAGCTTAGGGAACGCCTGGGAGTTTCTCACGTTTGCTAACCTTAGGGCTTAGAGGTTACCTGGCGGTACCGCAAGGAGGTAGTGGGTTCCGTTAAGCTAGGAGAGGCTATAAGAGACGCAGTAGGTATTGCCAGACAATAAATTTTGGTTGGAATTAGTCGTATGGTTCGGCATATATGTCATTCTAACGCAAAATGTTTTATGGCTGCCATTTAGAAATACGTGAGGGTTGCCTAACGTATAACTAAATGGCCTAATGGTATCGCTATCTATGGCATACTAACCTCAAATATTTACATGGCCACCAAATTTAAAAATAAGTGCTTGAACTATTAAAATTATTTATGTTAATGGTGGCCTACAATAGCCCTACCTGTGTGCCACATTTAGCGGTAATAGGTTGAGTGATTCCAAAAATATGACGTAAGAGTTATAATTTTCTTGAGAGTGACTTTCAAAATGGCAGAGTGATGAGGAGATTAGTAAATGAATTCAAATCTATATCTGTGAACGGTCGAAATTTTAGGCATGATAACCAAACATTTATATTTATTGTGACCTTAGACAATATATTTTGAGAGCTATTAAATGTATACAGTCTGTTTATTCGTCCGCGGTAATATTTATATCGAAAATTGGCGACAAATACAGATAAGCTGAAAGTGAAGTTAAGCATACTTTCACATGTACCAGTCTTTATTCAAATCGGTTGAATTGTTCGTGAGATATGACATACCACCCAAACATTTTTAATGGCCGCCACTTTGAATATATGTATCAAGCATGTTAGTAAACTTTAAAAGTATGGTGGCATTAAATGCAGAAAATGTGCCAAGTCTGGTGAAATTCGATGATCGGGTTCAAATTATTTAGAGAGGCCCAGAAACAAAAAATTAAGATGATCTCATAATCCTGCCTTTCCTTCGGAGAGTAGCCTAAGAAGGGAAACCCTCAATACATTATATTAACTTTCTTCCTTGTAATAACTCACAATAACTACCATGCTCTTTGGCTATACTTGGCTGCATTGTTTCGTTGCTGTAAGGACCAGAGATTGTGGCCCACTCAATCACAAAATCAAAACATTTAGCGTATAACAAAAAATAATTTTGCCCGTTTTAAATCCTCTGGCAGCAATTTTAGGTATTAAAATACTGGGTAACAGGCATGTGAGTAACTCAAGGGTTTTGAGTGGATTAAGAGAACCTAAAAGAAAAAAATTAAGTGAATAACATACTGATAACCATGCCGGTTATTGTTGACAAGTTTATTTAGAATATGCTACGAAATGTTGGGGTTGTAAAACCGACACATCGTTAGCGCACTGAAATGTTGGATCAAAACCTGCTACATTTTATAACTCTGTTCCTTCGTTAACGTGCAGTATGTTTTGTATTATACTATGTGGTTCGTTAAGAAATAAAATCCACACACCGAAAATATTAACAAAATGGCTAATTTTGTTTTTCTGAGTAATAAAAAAACTATTAGACAACATAAAGTAAACTTCAAATATTGCATCCCCGTAACAAATCTTTATTGCTCTATATAAATGGAATTAGTGTCAATCATTACGAAAGTATTTGATCTCGAAGTAACTGAAATTACTACAACTTTTGATTACAGTAATTTAAATAACCTCTCAGTTGCTTAAAAAAAAAAAAACGCTGAATGGTTTTTATACCCCTCATCTGAGAACGTATTCAAAATGTTATATTAGGTAGTGAAATTTACAGTCTCAGTTTATAAATGCAACTTACCTTGGCTGACATGTTGAATTAATTTATTTCGAAATGAAACATAAACTCGAAAGTGATCGGTTTTCGACGTTGTTGATTTTCATACGCAGAAACTGTTGATGATCAACTAACAACAAGACAATATGATTTTTCCCCGTGTTTCGTAACATTTAAACCAGAAGTCGCGCGTAAAATTACATAGACACGAGACGGCACTTATTTTCACATATTTTCAGCAGAGTTTCACATTCCTCCAAAGAAGGTGCGCGTTACTCAAGATTAAAAGATCCCGTACTGTTTACGCGTGTTTTGCCGGAAAACACACAATGAAATATTCGGCACTTGACGAAACGCTGCGTGCTACGCAGCAGCCTAACACGTAATGCCTGTTGTACGTCTGTTGTTTGACGCACCTGCGCCACGGGCTGTTGGGCGAACGAATCTGTAGCGCCGACCTAATGAAGGCGATATTGATCCGTCGTGTTCCGTGCGTAACCCTTGGTTACCGAAAGCCTCGCTGCGTCCACGTGCACTGCGCCAGATTACAGACACTTGAAACGTTGTTCTGAAGGAACTTTCCCTGCGCCACTTCACGCGAGCAATTCAAATTAACACAAATCGTTTCAAATTTTGCACATCTTTATCACTCACGTATTAGTTATTGTATCTGTTAACTGCCACGCCTTGTAGTTTGCTCTTAAATGTCAGCAACTTAAATAACGGAAGCCGTAGTTTTTTTTTTTTTTTTACGTTTTACATTTACAGGTACGTTACCTTCGGTAGGGCCAACGAATGGTTACCAATCAGATTGAATATGCTATTTGATAAATACTCGACTCTAGTGGAGCAACATATCATACAACTTCGGAAATACAACTATAGACAGGTCGATTAACTGACGATTTTTTTTATCTGACTTGTGCACTATCAGTATAGTGACATTTTAATGGCGGACTCATGAATGTGTTAGATGAAATCTAAGAAATCAATATAGGTATAGCTTTAAAGAAATAAATTATTCATAAAACTAAATAATGCATGTAATCAAATATTTCCACAGGTATAATGGCAGAAAGCATGAAATCATTAAATCGTTGTTGGTAAGCTAACCCACAGCAACAAATGAAATGAATTACGCGAAACTGAGTATATAAGTACAGTCTAGCGAGTTCACCGATCCTGCACCAGTTTTCAAATGTCTGACTTGCTGTGTGTTACAGCTTTCAAATAAGATGCGTGTAATATATTTGCAAATAATACATGATCTGCCAATTAACTGGGTTTTTCCCCCTTCATATTTTGCCACCATTTCAAACACAGACAAATACAAACAGAGAGAGGGAAACTTTGAGGCGCGATACCTCAGCAATGGGTAATTATTTTTACAATTTCTTGGGAAATGGTCGTATCAGGCGGTTGTTAATTTGTGCCATTTTAAAAATCTTGAGAAATTTACTGTTGGGCACAATAGTTTTTTTTGCAGATTTAAGCATATTTTGAAATCATGAATAATATATAGGGTCAGTATTTAACTTCAAGTCTAGGACAAATTTTATTTACCTATGTAAGTAGAACACGCGGATGACTTCCATAACACTAAACGACAACCCAATTCGTAGGCCCATAAGATTAACCTGGGAAGGGTTTCATCTCACTTAGAAACCCCTTAAGCCCCACAACCAACAAAAATGCTCCAGCAGTTAGCTCCGCAGTTAGCTCCGCATGCTCCGCAATCTGCTCAACAATCGCTCCATAGATCCATAGTGTCATTAACCTGGGAAGGGTGAAATCTCACTTCATCCACATCCACATCCACATTCACATCCACAATTAGCACCACAATTATCCCCACCACCCCTTCAAATACCTACACCCCCACTCTCCCCCGTCCATCCTACTACACATTTAACTATATTATAATTATCTACACCTGATACACTAACACCCATCTAATCTCCTTCAACTACCTATTTCCCTCTTCCCCCCCTCCCCCCTTTCAGAGCTGTGTTGTGATTATTTCTGGAATGTATTGGGTCACTGCTGTGAAATTCTAGGCTCTCTTTTCCTCCGGTTATTTATTCTGGATGCCTGCTACATTATCACCCCACCCTCCCCTCTGCTGTCCTGCGATTGCTTAACCCCTCCCCCATCCCCCTACACCGCACACTTCTTCCCAGCGAAGTAGGCTCTGTGCAATTCCAGACTTGCTTGTTAGACAGCAATTATGTCATCACCGGCTGCCAGCTTAGTTCTAGAGTTGCTCGCTAAATGGTGCGCAAGTTAGATTAATCGAACTATGTTTGAGTACTTGCAATGGCTGGTAGATAGCGCGCAAGTCGCTCGCCCTCCATGAGACAATGTTGGTTATTGCTGTTATGTGTTAGAAGGAGCGCTGGGGTAGGCTGTAAACTTAAGACAATTTTCTCCATAATATGTGTAATGCTTTAGTACATTATAAAAAACTTTGCAACATGGTGGGTTAATCGCCGAACCTCAGCTCGATAATTCGACGTTCGACCCTCTAGTCGATTAAGCTACCAGGATATTAGTAAGAGTGAAACTTTTAATTATTTATATATAAAAAGAACCAGCTGTATATGTAATCATATATTCAAGGTGGTTTGCTACTATAGGATAGCACAAATATCGTTTATAAACAATAATAATTTTACAAAATAAAAGTTATGAGTTTAAATAAAAAATACATATTAACATTTTACAAATAAGTGTAAGGAGTAACGTGTATAAAGTTTCGTATTTTTTTAAACAGATAAGAATATGTCGTCAGAATAAAGGATGATGTAGCTATAACCATACCCATCTTGAATTTAAGTAAGCATAGGAGCGATATTTTAATTTTTAAATAAGTTATGTAATAACTCCATACATCAAATACAATTCATTACCTACCTTATAAAAGGTCATTTTGGACATAAAACCCTTTCTGACAAGGTCAATTATGCATTTAAGCCATTTTATAAACATACTTAGTCATAAACTTACCAAGTATATACTGATCAAGGCCATATTTACCCACATAATATTATTTCACTACCGATTTTAACAAAATTTTATTTGTGAGTTTGGTAGGTACTATATATACTTAATATAATGTTAATTTTGAATTTGGGTTAAATTCTCGAACAGGACATGTATTATTATTTCATTTCCGATTTTAACCAAATTTTTTTTGTGGAGTTTGGTAGGTACTAGGCTTACTTAATGTACTGTTAATTTTTATTTGTGTTCGATTCTCGGTCAGAGCAAGTCATATTATTTCGTTTCCGATTTTAACCAAATTTTATTTGTGAGTTGGCTAGGTAGTAGGCGAGCAATTAATATTTTCGAACTAAACCAAATTTTATTTGTGAGTTTGGTAGTTACTAGGCTTACTTAAATTGATATTATTTTCGGATTTGGATTCGAAGCTCGATTAGGACATGTAATATAATTTTATTTCCAAATTTAACCAGATTTAATTTATGAGTTGGATAGGTGCTAGGCTTACATAATGTAATGTTAATTTCGGACTATGGAGTTCGAGTCTTGGTCAGAATACCTAATATATTTTATGTCTGAATTCAATTAAAAAATTGGTTTTTATTTATATTCCTGCATGGAGAAAATAATATAATGATAGTTTTGGGTTTGGGTTCAATTCTTGGACTCGACACTTATTGTTTTAATTTTTAAGATAACAAGAATTAATTTTTGCTTTGTATTCCTGCTTATATTATTTAATGTACTATTATTTTTGGATTACCTAAATCGATACCCAGGGGACTTACTTGATATATTATTTTAAATTAGGGAAATGCCTTCTACACATTTACTTATGCTCGCTGTCTATCGTATTACCTGAGCGGTGTCTACTGCTCAACTAATGTGTTATATGTTCGATGTCAACTATTGAAGATCGAGGATAGTGGAGGGAATGCAGTTATATGATGTAATCGGGTAATGATATAATTGTGTAATTAATGTAATCGTGAAAATCGATATATGCCTAAACATGCAATGAATATTTACTAGATATGCACGAACACACGTGAATAATTAACAACTAAACATTCACTAAAGTAATAGGTTCTCTCAGCAAAACGGCCAAACTTCAACTGTGATATACCTTTTCATTTATTTCAGGATTTGTTATAAGTATTATTACGGGTGGAAGGTATTACATTTACACTATACTAGCATTCACTATACACACTTATCAAGGTGGCACATTTGATGTAGAGAGACATACGTATACCCCCGAGGAACATCATCTCTAGACTAAAGCCTTACCGTAAACATGTTATCCATAGGATATTTTCAAGTGAGAACACCTCCGTCTTTATTCCTGTCAGAGCAACGAACCTTAACAGTATAAACAATGGTGTATGTGGTTTCAACATATACCAAAACCACAGACAGAATATTTTCCAATTTTCAATTCAATTCTTCCATGGTTGTGATGTAAGTCAGATCGTTATGAGTGGATTCATATAGTGATAGTGTATGCTTATGTAATATGAAGATGTTAAGAATGGTTGAAGACTTACCATCTGTAATACCTTCATCAAGGGTTTCTGAAGAGTCTCTAGAAGCAACAGAGAAACAATAATGTTATTGTGGAAATACTGTTACTACAAGTTGTTATGCACGTTGACATGAGTTTAGTCATTGTTTGTTCAGTTCAGCATGCCAGTCGTTTCACTCTGATAAAAGTGATACTGTGTTTACTCGTAGTGATATCCTATAAAGACATAAGATGATGTAGAAAGTTATTGTATGTCAATCATTGGGAAGCGAATGCAGGTATTGCAGCAAGACATATGCTATTAGGTTTAGCACTAGACAACCTGAAGATAGTAACTGTCCATTTGCCATTAGTTATAACACCTATAAATATGTTTACTGTAATGTTGTATATGTGGGTGGGAAGCCTTGAGTGTTCACTGCAGGAAATGTTCTATTAATGTAGTGTAAAGCATAAACACTTTTGTTTAAATGAGAATATGATAGAGTGTGTGTGATTTTTACTACGTGTTTTTTGATAATTGTGTGAAATAAAATTAAAGTTTATGAAAGACTATTGTTTTTATTCATTTTATCCCTTCAAACATTTAAGTGTTGCTATGAGCAATCACATATAAGAGTTAAGAGAATGATAATAAAGGCTTCAATATAAACATTTATGGATAGTTGAATGCCTACATAAACATTAATTCTACCGATATGTATATATTTTTGGAGACATTAGGTGAAACGTTTTTCTTATATGTACGGATAGAGATCCTACAAAACTTTGGATTGGTAAATATTGTTAAAGATTGATTGAAAAATTGGTAAAGATTTGTAAGGATTGGTGGGAAGATTGGTAAAGATTTGCAAGGATTGGCAAAGATGGTTAGAGATTGGTAAGGATTGATGGAAAGATTAGTAAAGGTTGGTAATAATTGATAGAAAGATTGGTAAAGATTGATGTAAATATTGGTAAAGATTGATGTGTGTGTGTGTGTGTGTGTGGCTTGGTGATATGGTGAGCTTTCTGTTTCTGTTAATAAACCTTTGGCATATGGGGCATGTAAATAAAATAAAATAATATATATATGCTTAAATAATAAATAACTGCATTAAACAATTACATTGCAATGTGAATTTAAAAGTTAAATTTATAAGTGAATATTGTGTAGGAGATGAGATGAGTCTAGCATAAGTATTTACTACGGAAAATGTTCTCTAATAATTGGAATATCATGTGCATGTGTGTATGGGGGAGTAGGTATGGCATGGTATAATGTTCGAACCTACAATCTTTCGAATATGGGTTATTTGTCTTAGCAAGGTATCTGCCTAAGATATAAACATCGTTTATTTCTTGTATGTGGACTGTATATGGAGATAGATATTTTAAGGGTTTTGCATAATTTTTTTAAGTAATGAATTATAACAATTATTGATCTGTTTAATTGTCTTGACATGATTTTTAAATATGATATTTTCTTCCTTATTTGTTGCTATGTTCATGAAAAGTGTAAATGGTTGGCGTGTTTAGGTAAACCAGAGTGTTAGACAGCAATGAAGGTCTGAGGTATTTACTTTATTCTGTGTGTGTGTTTTCGAGTACTCTTTGGTTATTTTGGGTCAGTTTTCGGTTATTTTGGAACAATTTGGTTCATTAGGAGCAAGTCTGGCGTGGGGTGGGTTTGCCAATTGGAATATTTTAGGTTTTTTTGGTGTATGAATTTGTTTTATTCTGTGTGGGTGTGTGTGTGTGTGTTGGAATAGATCTTTGTATGTTTTGCTGTATTTCGATAGTTTGTTCCATATGTCCTTTGAAAAAAAACGATTTTTAAGGACAAAGGAATGATTTTTAAGAATAAGGAAAGAATTTTGAGGAATAGTAAATAATTTTTGAAGAATAAGGAACAAATTTTGAGAAATAAGGAATGAATTTTGAAAACTAAGAACTGAATTTTGATGAATAAGAAACATTTTTGAGGAATAGTAAGTGATTTTTGAGGGATAAGGAATGATTTTTTGAAGGCTAAAATATAAATTTTGAGTAATAAGGAATGAATTTTGACAACTAAGAAATGATTTTTTTATGAATAAGGAATGATTTTTGATGATTGAGGATTGATACGTAGAGTAGTAGCAATTTCATACATGCTTGTTTTTGCATGTGTCATTTCTAAAGTGTATTAATTTTTGAAAAAAGATTTTATAACAGTATGCTTTAATTACATATATGTGGTATGCAGTTTGTGATTGTGTAGCCTCATAGATAAAGCACACGCCTATATCTTTTCCGCGATTTGAGCCTTCCAGAGATGATGTTGGACTGATAGAGTATTGGGGTAAGTAGTTCTTTGTTGTCGATGAGCTGTGATAGATTGGTATAGAGAGATGATGAATGCTGTGTAGGGTTGAATATAGAATACGATAGTTAATGGAAAGGCATATTGTTTAGGTGATGGTTATGTAGTATATTGCAAGATGACATGTACATAATATATGCATAATATCAAACATACATTATTCGGATTTCATTTATGGTTATGGTACTTAGAGTGAAATTAATCATGTTAGCTATTCAATATGTAAATACTAGTGGTAAAAAGTGAGTTTGACTTTCAATAAAGCAATGAGTAGGTTCTCAGACCTATAGTTGTATTCATTTATTGTTTTTTTTTTGTTTATCATCGGTCGACAGGTATTTGGTGTCATCTCATTACATCCATGCTACTTGCAGTTGGATATTCATTATGCCAATACTTTGGTTAATTTGCATGATACGCAATTAAAATGAATATCTGCTTATCCTGTCTAGTTCTTGAATCGCTATGTATTAACTACTTATATGTAAATATTCTCGCTAAATATGTATTTTTGTTATACAAATATAAATATTTTACTCTTGATGGGTAACACGTGTTCTCAACACTCCCCGTGTAAGCCTAACATAATATTATCGATACAATTTTTAAAGTTTCTCAAAATGTTAAGCAGCATAAAAAACAATGAAATATGGTGTTCATTGCAAGTTTGCGAGAATTTGACAGTCATTCACAAAACAGTCTTCCTAGAATAATTAAAAAGATTAAAATGTCTTTGGTTATGATATGGTATGTTACGTAATGCATCGACTTACATTATGCAAAGTTGATGTTTGGTGCATAACCAGTATTTAGCATTTGTGGTATTAGACTGTAATAAATTAGAATGTCTTTAACTTAATGATAGATAAAAAAACATTAACTTTCAAGAATTATTTAATATGTAATGTTTTAGATCAGTGGGTTTAAACACATATCTCACATAATAATTCATATACGCGTATTTACCTCGTTAGAAATTGAAACATAGAATATGTTAGTAAAATTGTAAATGCCTGTGTTAAGGTCGAAGTATTGACTAAGTCAGTATGTATGCTTGAATTTCGATGCTTTTCGAAGTACATAAATATAGTTACTTTTAAATAACACTTAAGCTTCTCGTGAGATGAAAGCAGGTGTAATTGTGTAAGTACTAGTTAGCAGATGTGATTTAAGTAACCTAGAATGATCAAATCAACTGTTAAAAAGAGCAGATCTTAACAAACATGCTTTGATGATGGAGAGTTTATGTAATGAACACGTTTTGATTGCTATATGTAGTGTGGGATAGCAGAAATTGAGTGCGACGAGTGTTTTATTTGGTTTTTTTAATTTGTTTTCAAATTATGTTTATAGTAAATTAGACAAACGGGATCTTGGTGAGGAATTTTTCTTTTTGTGTATCATTATACTTTAAATTAAATATGTGTGATAATGTGTATTGGAAGACATATGATGGAGATTTATTCGTTTGTGTTGTATGATATGTTGATATAGTTGTAGAGTATTTAGTTTTGCTTGTAAAGATTGCTGTCAGGGATTTTTTAAATTGGTTGTTATGTTTTTAGTATTATAATTTGAAGTGGTTTCATAATACGATCAAGACCGTTTTTGTATGCTTTGTTCGTTTAAGTTGTGTGATATGTTGATATGGTTTTCAAGTATTAAGTTTTGGTTGTAAAGTTTGATGGTATGGGGTTTGGAAATTGCCTAGTATGGTATGTGCAAATGGGTTGTGTGAGTGTGTTCACATGTGTGTGTATTTGTGGGTATTTTACAGAGTGTCTGTGTGTGTATGTGTGCATGGGTGTGTGTTTTGATATTACATCATGAACAGTTTTATCAGAGTAATTAATTGGAAATATTCTGTCTGTGATTTTTGGTACATGTTGAAGCCACATACACCATTGTTTTTACTGTTAGGGTTCGTTGCCCTGACAGGAATAAAGATGGGAGTGTTCTCACTAGAAAATATCCTATGGATAACATGGTTACGGTAAGGCCTTAGTCTTGACAGATGTTCTTCGGGGTATATGTATGTCTCTCTACATATAATGTGCAACCTTGATAAGTGTGTATAGTGAATTATAGCATAGTAATAATACTAATAACTGTAATTACAAATTTTGAAACAAATGAAGAGTTAAATGACATTTAAAGTTTGGCTGGTTTGCTGAGAGGACCTACTACTTCGGCGAATGTCTAGTTGTTAATTATTCATGTGTGTGCATGCATATATAGTAAATATTCAATGCATGTTTATGTAAGTATCGATTTTCACGATCATGTTCATTATACAATTACATCATATAACTGCATTCCCCTCCCCATTATCGACCTTCAACAGTTGACATCGAACATGTAACACATTAGTTGAACAGTAGACACAGATCAAGTAATATTATAGAGAGAGAGAGCGTAAGTGAATGCGTAAGAAGGCATTTCCCTATGTAAGTCCTCCGGGTATCGATCTCGGTAATCGAAAAATAATATTACATTAATTACTTTAAGCAGTATTACAAAGCAAAAATAAATTTTGTTATCTTAAATAATTAAAATAATATTAAGTGCTCTGCCCAAGAATAGAACCCAAAGCCAAAACTACCATTGCATCATTTTCTCCATGCAGGAATATTAATCAAAACTAGATTTTTATTAAATGCGGACATAAAATAACATTAGGTGTTCTGACCGAGACTAGAACTCCCTAATCCGAAATTAACAGTACTTTAAGTAAGCCTAGCACCTATCCAACTCATAAATTAAATTTGGTTAAATTCGTATGCAAAATATTATTACATGTCCTGACCGAGAATCGAACCAAAATCCAAAATTAACATTTATTTAAGTAAGCCTAGTACCTACCAAACTCACAAATAAATTTTCGTTAAAATCGGAAATTAAATAACATTATTTGGGTAAATATGTCCTTGGTGAGTATGTACAAGTATGTTTATAAAAGGGCATAAATGCATAATTGATCTTTTCAGAGAGGGTTTAGGAACTAAATTACCTGTTGCAAGGTAAGTGATGAGTTGTTTTTTATATTTGTGGTGGTTACATAATTAAATAAAAAATAAAAAAATTGCTTCTCTGCTTACTAAAATTCAAGATGGCTACGGTTAGTGTTACAGAATCATTTTTTCTGATGAAATATTCTTATCTGACTAAAAAATACGTTTCTTTAGACACATTACTCAATACACTAATCTGTAAATGTTTAATAAATATATTTTTTATTTAAAAATTATTTTTATTTTATAAAATTATGATTCTTCATAAACGATATTTGTGTTATTCAATAGTAGAAAATCATCTTCAATATATGAGTACATATACAGTTGCTTCTTTTTATATTAAAAGCTTCACACTCACTAATGTTCTGATGGCTTAGTCGACTAGAGCATAGAGTTATCGAGGTTGAGGTTCGGTGGTTCGGGCCTACCATATTACAAAGTTTTTATAATGCACTGAACCATTACACATACACTGGAGAAAATTGTCTTGCGCTCAGCACTCCTATCAACATATAACAGCAATAATCAACATTGTCGCTTGGAGGGCGAGCGACTATCTAGCATCAGTGCGAGTACTCGAACATGGTTCAACTCTTGCGCACCATCTAGCGAACAACTCTAAAACTAAGCAAGTCTGGAATTGATCACAACCTACCTTGCTGGGAAGGAGTGTGCGGGGAGGGGTTAAGCAATTACAGGACAGCAGAAGGGAGGGTGAGTTTAAAGTGTAGCAGACATGCTGAATAAATAACCGGAAGAGAAGAGAGCCAAGAATATCGCAGCAGAGACCCAATTAATTCCACAAGTAATCACAACACAGCTCTGGTTGGGGGAGGGGTGGGGATGTAGGTCGTTGAAGGGGGTGTAGATGGATGTTAGTGTATCAGACATCAGATGCATATAATTACAGGAAAACTCATTGTGAAGAAGGACGGACAGGGAGGGGGTTGGTGTGTAGGTAGTTGAAGGGATGGAGCAGATGGAGCATGCAGAGTCTAGTGCGGTGCTAATTGTGGATGTGAGTGTTGATGATGTGGAGCAAGTGAGCTGAAGCCCTTCCAGGTTAATCATGTGGCAGTATGGAGCAATGGAACGATTGTGGAGCAGATTGAGGATGAGGTGTAACAGGTTACGGAGTTTAAGGGGTTTCCAATTGAGATTAAACCCTTCCCAGGTAAATATTATGGGACTACGAATGGAGTAATAGTTAAATGATTGTCCAGAACATCGTCCCTCGCGTAGTGTTTTGGAAGTCTTCCACGTGTTCTAGTTATGTATATTCCTTTTATACCAGTAAGGTATCTCTTAAAGTTAGTATATTTCGGTCTTATTTGCACACATGTAAAATTAATTCAGTTAGCTTGTGATGTAATTTTAATTTATTTGCTAACAAGTGATAATAAGCAGCGCGCAGTAAAAATTAAGTTTTTTTATGATACACCGTTTATAAATCTTGATGTTGTTTATTTACTGTTTTGAAATGAATCTAATAAATTGGGATTCTTATTAGTGACCAACTGGATATATTTTTGGTGCTAACAAGCCGCATCTTCTCGTTGGACGCATTTTTCGGCATGTTACTCCAGGGGGCGGAGGTCACTCTTGCTTCATGTTGTCGTCTGCCACGTGACGTCACCGCGTGGAGAGGCAGCGCCACAACGATACTAACCATACAATAAAACACTGCGGAACGAATGGTTATAACAGGAATGCGAGAGTTGTAGTTCCCACGTTCTTCGCGAACTTTGAAGCAATGGACAGTGAAACGTTATGGTACTGGTTTGCACAGCGCGTGTAATTTAGTTCGCCAAAGTATATATTGTTTACATGTGCATACTGTCCATTTCATGTGTGTGGGGTAAATTTTTTGAAAGTTCTAGAAAAGTAGCGCGGCCCCAATCTATCCTTCAACAACAGCTGTTTTATCACTGAAGAAAAAGACGTTTGTAAATAATTGTTAGAGTCCAATGCATGCTTGCATTTTCCTCTTTTCTCGTGTTTCCCGCCATGGCAGGCACTAAAAGACTGACGTTAGTTAACTTTCGCCCAGTAATTACAAGCTGTTCACGGTAAAGTGAGCACTACTGATGCCTTAGCAGATTTTTTCTTTTCGAGATTTCTTTACCTTAAACCGCCTTTTTACAACATATTGCCATGCACGCAATAAACACGGTTTATATATTCCACCGCACTCGGATGTTTACGTCTAAGGCTAAAATAGAATGTATTTATTGAATATTATTACAAATGAGACAGCTTTCATAAGTGCTCACTTTACCGTGAATGGTCTATAATGTAGGATATTATAGCTAGGTTGGCATTCCAACCTGTTTTATTTTTGTAATTGCCAAGTTAACTTTGTAGGGGTTCTGCTTATTTTATTTCGAAGGAAAAATGAAACAGTGAGGGACAGATGGCTTTAGTTTATAACGTCTTTTATGAGACGACATTGTTTGTTTTGATGTTCCTACAAGTGCGTGGTATTTTGAGTTGCATATTATTTTGATGGAGCAGTGGAAAATTTTGCTCGCATGGAAATTACATTCAAATTATTGTTAACTTCGAAAATTGTATCTTCAATGAAAAAACAAAACGCGATACATGCGTCGCTCGCTGTTCGTAATCATACAGATGCAGAAATATACTCTCTCACACTTTGAAGTTAACCTTACACTCGTTGACTTTACGACTTATACAAATAAACAAATACTATTCACACACTACAAAAGGGTTGAAAGTGCGGCTTCTTCAGGTCACGTGCATTAAAATAATTATAGTAACGGTTTACAAATACCTTACGCACAAAACACGTAAATTTACTTTTTTTAAAATTCACAACCTCTCCAATATGTGTTTTTCTATGGTAATCCTTGCATGATTACTTCACTAAAACCACGTTTGTTCGTCTCTAGTATTAAAAATCTTTTTTTGCAGAATCATTCAGTAAAATCAACACTGCGCACATTTCCTGCAACCAACAAATCGATATGGAAATCATATTTACGCCGCTTCATAGTGGACGGTAGGGTAAGGAAAATGGCAGAATTATCAGTTTAACGAAGCGGTTAGACACGTGCCAATTAATATTACATTTCACTCAAGAAAATGCACCTCAGCGGTACCTACAACCAACTATGCTTAAAGAAGGCAAATAAACAAAATAATTAACTGCCGATAAAATATTCCGACAACACGCCAGACGAGAAACATCACGTTGAAATTATAGGGTAAATTACACAGTAAATGGACTGATGAGCGCTCGCTATCCACGCGATGACGTCAGAGCGCAGTAGCCAATGGGAGCGCGAAGTGTCGCAGTGGCCTACCTTACCTACCCTAGTTATCTTGATGTTACTCGTCTACTGGCACTTGGAGCGAATACACGTTTTCTCTCAGCAGGCAGGAGAGTTATGGTTTGCTACTGGAATATAATCGCCAAGGCACTTCAACTAGCACTACAATGAAGCTGGTAGTATGGAAGCTGCGTAGTGCCGTAGAAACTAACATAGCAATGTAGTTAATTTTGCTGTCTTAGAAACGGCTGTTAGTAGGTAAGTTTTTCCAACATTCGGAATGGGTAAGCTCGAAGCTCTTTTTGTTTTACTAAAAGTCTTATCCGCGAGGAACTGAAACCAATTTTCCACGTTCCCGTCTGTTTAGATTTGTTTTAGATGTTCCTTGATTAGTATTCGACATAGTTCCGTTCTGTCTACTTTTACTGTACTCTGGAAGCTGATGTAGTCTGTTCCGTGTTCCGGCTTCCCAGTTCATCCCGTTCCCGAGGCTGTCAGCGTAACTTCTCGTAGGGGATAACCTCAATTCACGCTATGTGAACAGACGGATCTTCGCCTGCGATGTTCTTCAAAGCACATATACGAAAACGAAAACCTTTATTTATTTTTTATTTATTTGATAAAAAACCGTGGATCACATTTTGAAAGCTATTGCATGCACAGTGAAAGCGATAACCATAGACGAAGAGAATTTTAAATAAACAAAAAATAGAATGTTTTTATTTTAATAATATTGATTGTATAGTTATTTCATCGTTAGTTTCATGTCACTGTAAAGGATCTCGTTTTATATTTTTATTTACTATCTCTTTAGTAAAATATGTTAGTATATTTGTGAATCAGGAAATCTTTAGTTATAAGATTTTTTTTTACATAAAGATAATTAATGCTCATGTCCAACACACTTGTTAAAGTTTTTGTGTTATGATATATTGAGACCACCAACTTGTTTAATTCTCGTGTTATTCATTTGTAATACCTCTGAGTAATAATTACATCCTTTAAATACCTTTTGAGTATGTGGACATAGTGTTAAGTTGTTAACTGTGTTATGACTTGGCATGTTTGCCAGCACGTCTTTTCGTATTAATTAATTATTTTTTCAAACAAAAACAAGGTAGCAGATGTTTAAATTATTAATGTGGGCAAGTACATAGCAAATTTATATTGTAAAGACGTATCGGTGCAGTTATCCATATCATTTACCTAATTTTCCCTTATTATCAGAATAACTCCCTGAATAGCCCCTTAGTAAAGCAGTGTGTAACTTATTAGAATTTCTTGTGAGTGCATAACTTGTTTATAACTTCTGATTTTTAATGTTTTAAATCATGTTAAGTTTGGAACTCCGTTTTGCTTCTGTCAAATGGAAAAATCGGAAGTGCGGGCAACTGTAATAATCGGATCATTAGGAAGTGCACAATCAACGATAATGATAGAAAAGATTACCGAAAAAAATGTACATGTGGAAAGGTTATAATTCTTCACATCTCCAATACAATGTTAAAAGCGCTAATGTAGTCACGCATGATACACGTTTGCCAATGGAAACTCTACTTTTAATCGTCTTGACATAACATGTCCGCAAATAACTTATTTATATATAGCTCAGATAGATAAAGAAGTATTTTCTTGCTTCTTACCGGTAAATTAAAATATCGAAGTTAAAAGAATCGAACACTCCACCGTGTCATGATTAAAAACGCGAAAGTATGCAGTGACCGCAACTCTTGGTTGCGGTCATTGCTGCAAGCACAGACATGCCAGTGATGGGCCAATACATAACAATCAATACCAGAAAATATATTTCAGCCAGTCGACTAGAAATCAGCACACGATAATGATAAAAATACTCTTCCTGTATTAAAAAAAACAATAAGTGAACCAGCAGATTTCTAGGCAGCCAAGGGTTCCCCTATTAGGACAGAGGTAAGCAACAGAAGCTTCTAGCTATTCACAGCTATGTCAGAATCAGCTGATGATGCCCGCAAGGACTTATCGTGAGAATGTCTTAGCGAGATGCATTACTGCCGTAAATCAAACAACCTCACAGAACACATGTCAGGAGAAGAACCTCACTGCCTTGTATTTTCCCTTCCACAAATCTTTTGCTGATCTACACTTCGAGTGGATTAACAACGCCATTTTCTGCCATTGTCAATGCAACTTCTCTCTCTCTCTCTCTATCTATCTCTCTCTCTCTATCTATCTCTCTCTCTCTCTATCTCTATCTCTCTCTCTCTCATGGTAGGCTATAACTTGACCAGATCTTCACGCACCAGTCTGTTTAGTACGATTCAAATGCTTGCCCCCAAATGTAGTATCAAAACGAAACTTTTTTATCTGTACCTAGCTTCAAACTGTTTATTTTGGCAATCGAAAATACTGTAAAGAACCAATTCAGCTTCACTGGTTCAGAGTCATAGATCAACCAATACACTGTTGGACTTTAGAATTGCAACATCAAAAAGAACATACATGAAGTAACCCACATTTGGGTAATGCATAGGGCAGGGTAAGACAATCTCATTATTAGTTGTTTAGCCTGGTCGAACAGTACTTACACCATTGGCGATACAGATAAGTGGTAAATAAGTGAAAGTTGGGGAGTTTTTGAGATGTAGTGACATAGAGTTTTCCGCCTTTCGCGCGCACATGTGGAGTGAGTATGCAGCATCGAAGAACACAACAATTTGAACAGTTTTCCGCCACTGACCGAGGGAGAATCGTGGCCAATCGGAATTGCGGTTGATCCAACCGCGAAATTGGTTTACTCATAGGAAGAAATGCAATCACAGTGAAGCAGATATTGGCTCAGAGGATCGAGGAGAGACGGGATGGGCTTCAGGCATGAAGCCAACATTTCCGTCGCACCAACGAACGTGAGGACAGACATCTGGTGTGCGTGGCGATTATGGACTGTACAACCACATCGAACACCCACGTTCAGGAGTCCAGGCATGTGGCACGCCAGTCTGTGTCCACACACACACAGTATGTCGCCGTCTGCAGCATCATCGGACATCAAGTCCAGGCGCCTATGACTGCGCTTGTCTCTTGACTTCTCACCACAGGTGACTATGGATACAATGGTGCGTGGAACGTTAGGCCTATAAGCACGGAGAGCATGCCATCCTTTTCGTCGAACAATCCCGCTTCTGCTTCCAACACCATGATGGCCGCATTCATGTCTAGTGACACCACGGGGCAGGCCTGGCGACCGGATCCTGCATTATGCACAATAATAACGGCCCAGCACTGGAGTTTGGAATTGGGGGGGGGGGACATTAGATTCTAATACCGCTCGCGCCTTGACCGCACCACAGTTTCCTTGCAGCAATACATATATAATGGTTTTTATTTAAATACGCTTGTGTTATTTACTAATTACTTAAATATTTTCTCTTTTAAATATTGTAATTCCCATTTTTAATCTTAAATTTGTTATAATTTTCAATTGGTAATTTTTGTGGTTGTATTTCTTCTAATTTATCATTCTATTCTTTCATATAAATATTTTACAACATAATATTAACTGCAGTAATACAGTAGTCAGGCTACACGACTCCCACCAAGAAAAATCAGGTTCGGTTCCCGGTGGTGGTGACACGGTTTTCCGTGTTGCCGGACGTTGCTGTTAGCTAGTTATATTTTTCGCGCACTACAATTTTTCCCGCCATTGGCACTGCTTCATATCCACCTCATGTCATTCTCACCAGATCTTAAGACCTCGCTGTTAAGTGTCGACGAAACCCCCATCCAACACAAATCCAGTGTTATACAATAATCGCACTTTTCATTATCTACTTTACAAAGAAGACTTATAATTTATTGTTTTAAAGTCTCCGTATACGATAGTAGACATGTTACTCTATTTAGAATATTGTGAGAAACATTTTAGCCCAGGAAATTTTATAGTTTGACCAGAAAAGAAATATTATAAAGCTGCAAAATTGGTTGGGCCATGGTTGCTGAGCGGTTAGTCTCCTCGCCTCCAACCAAGGCGAACCGGGTTCAATTCCTGGCCAGGTCACTTCAGATTTTCACAAATATAAGTATTTGGGGAAGTCTGGCGCAACGACATCTGGCATTGGATTCAGATTAAGGGGGCCGCCGTGTTGTGATCTCATCCGTCCGTCATCTTTTTTCCCTTTTCCCCTCGAAATTTTCATTTTTCCTCAAAATTGACTAAATTTCCCTAAAAACGCCCCTCTTCCCTTTAAAAAATGCCCCTTTTTCCCTAAAAATTACCTTACAAATTTCCCTTTTTCCAATTTTAAAAAGGACCCAGGAAACTTCCTATTTTTCCCAGAACAGGCGACCGGGATTCGTGACCCAGATGACCAGGATCGGCGACCCAGGGGTCAGAAGAGCAGGACCAATGGCACATTACTTTGACCTTTGACCCTAAAAATCCCAATAATCCCCAGAATTTCCCGAAAAAGTTCCAAAATATCCCGAAAAAATTATTCTTAACAATTATTAAAGTATTATTAAAATTGTATTATTAAAAATTATTAAAAAACATTTTTTAGAAATTAAATTTCTTGAGGTTACCTCTCATCAATACCCTTTCCACCATCTTGGTGGGTGCAACTAGTGACCATCTTGGAAGGTGACCAAAATATTTATAGGTGACTGCCATCTAGGTAGGCAACCACCATCTTAGTAGATGTTACCCACCCTAGATATTAGACGCAGATTACCTCAACATTGACCCCATGACCTTGAATAACCTTGAAAACAAAATCTCGAGAAAAAATACATAAAAGATAGAGAGCATATTACATTACAGACTACTGCCACCATATTATATACAGGTAACAACGGTCTTAATTCCATGACTTTTAATGATCTTGAACACAAAGTTGCGAGAAAAATACATGAATATCAGAAAGCATAGTACATTACAGACTACTACCGCCATATTGGATGCAGACTACTTTGAACTGCACCCCATCAACTTGAATTACCTTTAAAAAAAACAAGAAAAAATGCATAAAAGTTAGCAAGCATAATAATTTACAGACTACTGCCGCCACATTGGGTGCAGATGTCCTTAACCTTGGCCCCATGACCTCGAATGACATTGAAAAACAAAAACTCGAAAAAATTCATAAAAGTCAACAATTATAATATTTTGCTGACTACTACCACCATATTTGATGGAGGTAAACTTTACCTTGGCCCATGGCCTTGAATAACCTTGAAAAAAACTCGAAAACTCACAAGAGACCCGGTTGCAGTAAACCCGTTAACGAGGTACTGAACGAGAAATGCACTTCACCTTTACAGGGCTTTGCATGTCTAAACTAATTATCGGTACAACTGAATTGCTTACCGCACCTGTCATACAAATATGATATGTGACAGGGATTCGTAGCACAATTGAAGCACGCATGTTGTCATACATTATGGTCAAAAGTAAATACTTTATCACAAAAGTGACACTGATGACGACGTAGTGTTTCAGGCAAATACTCTGGCAGGTCTGTTGGAGATGTAGGTGCTGGAGTTAAAGAAGCAGGTAATGCCGGCAATAATTATATAAGTACCATTCCTGAAGAATCCGATGACACTGCTATAACTACCATTAGCTCTGGAGGGACCAAAGACATCGTAGATGCAGAATAAGACTTAGATGCGAAGAGGCAGAAGCTAGCCGAGACGATGTATCTTTCATGACAGCTATTGTCAAACTAAACCTCTCAGCTGACCTCCCTACTGCGTATAATATACATGTATGCAAGTCCTATAATGTCATATTGACTTTGAACAAATCATACTCTACCATTAATACATTTTTCAGACACTGGCCAGCTAATCACCGAATTGCCATGTGATTTCAACTGAACAATCGCATAAAGGAACTGAGAAACCACATGCGGGAGATAGTCACTGACTGTTGCCAGACCTGTCCCTCACAAGACTGACTCATAAATGACCCCTAAATACCCCTTATTGTGGTGCTGATTGCATTGTTGACCCCTAATGACTCATAAATGACCCCTGAGTGCAGTTTGTGCGATGCTAATTGTGATGCTGAGACCTAATGACCCCTAAATAACGCCTGATTGCAGTGCATGTTGTGCTGATTTGTGGTGCTTAATGTGGTGCTGACCCCTAAATGTCCTCTGATTGTGGTGCATGTGGTGCTGATTGCGATGCTGGCCCATAAATTACGCTAATGATCCCTAAATGACCCCTGATTATGGCGTGTGCGATGCTAATTGTGGTGTGGGTGGTGCTGATTGTGGTGTATGCAGTGTTGATTGTGGTGTATGCCGTACTGATTGTGATGCTGATTGTGGTTCATGCAGTGTCAAGTGCAGCATGTGTAGTGCTAACTATGGTACTAAGTGTGATGCGTGTGTGTGGGTCGCAAGTTAAAATGAATTTCCCCTATTTTAAATTAAATTGTATAGTCCTACCTCCAAAAGCTAAAATTTGGTTATCATATTTAATAATCTCTCTTTAAAAAAAGTATACGTCCAGGTCCTTCGGTATATTTCAGCATTTCCTTTGTAAACTGTAATTACACTTTGGAATAAAAGTGTCTAGAGTTACCGCAGACTCCCACTACACTTCGCCATTGGTCGATGCACAAGTTGAACTTTGTACTGAACAATGAAGCACCACGACAGGCCACCACCATGCTTCCCAATCGGTCGTCGCGTGAAAAAGGACTCTTCGTACAGATAATCCTCTCATGCCAACGATCATTTTGAACATAAGTGAAAACCCGATCACAGAGTCGGCACTGGCGACAACCAATTAGTGATGACGCAGGTCGCGACTCAATGGTGGTCGAGGTCAAAGTCAGCCCTTCGTATTAGCTATTCATCTTCGCGGTATGGGAGCCATCTGAGAAAACCCAAATACTCGTTCGCCCCAGAAGAAAACACCTAGGTACTATCATAAGAATATGTTATTTAAATATGCTTGTAGGCATATGTATAAATAAATATAGATATTTAAATTAATTGTATATTCCCATATTTATATATACATAATATAACATAAATTGAAGATAATTTTATATTTGCATTTTTATATACCTATATAAAGTGTAATATAAAACCAGTTTGTTTTTATTAATAAATATACACATACCTAACATAATTTCATTAAAAAAATTAATATATATTTTATATTTACATATTTATATACCTATATAAAATTGTGTATAAAACATTTTTAAAAATGTATATATATATATATATATATATATATAACTATGCCTATACATACTTATGTATAAAATAAATAGAAAACAATCTTATATTTACATATTGAAATACCAATAACTATAAATAATAATGCAAAAAAATATATTGAAAATAATTTTATATTTAGATATTTATACATATACCTGTACATAATTATGTACTAATAATTAGAAAATAATTTTATATTTACTTAATTATATACCTGTAAGTGTATATAATTATGAATAAAATAAATTGAAAATAATGTTATATTTACATATATTTATACTTATTCATATTTATATATATAATTATGTACACAAATACATATGTATATTATTCTATACATAAATATTTATATTCCTATCTTAGATATATATAAATATATTAGTACATGTGTATTTTCTTCTAGGGTCAAAGAGTATTTGGGTTTTCTCAGAGTGCTCCCATACAGTGAAGATGAATTGCTAATACGAAGGCCTGACTTAGACATCGATGACCACGGAGCCCCGATCTGCATCATCGCTAACTGGTTGTCGCCAGTGCCGATTGTGCGATTGGGTTTCCACCTATGTTTAAAATGATCGTTGTTTTGAGGGTGGTCTGTACGAAGAGGCTTTTTCCGTTCTACGTCCGATTGGGAAGCATGGTGGTGGCCTGCTGTGTTGATTCATTGTTCAGTACAAAGTGCAAGTTGTGCATCGACCAATGGCGAATCATAGTGGGGGCCTGCTGTAGTTCTAGGCACTTTTATTGCAAACTGTAAAGTGTAAATACAGTTTATGCAGGAAGCGATGAAATATACCAAGAGACGTATGGATATACACAATGTGTTTGCATGACACAAAGGCGAACGGCGGTGGTGCGACATGCAGCCAGCGCCTGTACATAGGCAACAATGAAATATATTCTGGCTCAACCTGCCACTGCGGTGAAGCCTGTGTGTGGGAGAGTGGCAACCCATTCGACTCACAGGCGGCGAAGAGTGCCAAGTGCAGCACTGACTTGGATGAGTTCTTCTTCAAGTCATGCAACTTGTTCTTAATGCAGGTAAATATGGCTGCGGACAGCTGGCGTCATGTGCTGGTCCGTAGGCGTCGTTTGCCGAAATTCAATTTCAATTTAAACATACTAAATGGCTTTCCGAACATTTTATGACTAGAGTATCTTGTTTTTCTTTCGCCCAAACATGCTGTGGTTTGTTTTTTGCCAGGTAGTTTCCGAACACGTTTTTTTAAAAGTGAGATTATTAAATATAATGATCACCTTTCAGCTTTGGGAGGCAGGACTATATAATATTATTTTAAAATAGGGGGAATATATTTTATTTTGCGACCCACACTTAGTACCATATTTTGCACTGCAACACCGAACTTGACACTGCACGCACCGCAATCAGCACCATATACACCAAAATCAGGGGTCATTTAGAGCTTATTACAGTCATTTCGGGGTCATCACTGCAATCAGCATCACAATCAGCACTGCAATTAGCACCTTATGCACTGCAATCAATTGTCATATAAGGGTCAGCACTGCAATCATCACCGCAATCAGATGCAATTCAGGGGTCACTTAGGGGTCATTTACGGGTAAGCCTAGTGAGGGTTCGGTCAGGCAGGATTCAGAGACTGACTCCTGCATGTGATGTCTTAGCGACTGCACGCGATTCATCAGTTACAATCACATGGCATCTAGGGGTTTGGCTTGTTGGTGTCCATTAGATGTATTAATGGTACAATACGATTGGTTTAAGGTCAATATGCCATTATAGGGCTAGCATATGCATATATTATGGGCAGTAAGGATATCAGCTCAGAGTTCTAGTTTGACAAAGGCGGTCGTGAAAGATACAGTGTCTAGACTAGCTTCTGCCGCTTCGCATGTAAGACTTTCTCTGCATCTGCAATGTCTTTGGGCTCTCCCGAGCAAATAGTAGCTAAAGCAGTGTCATCGATTTCTTTTGGGAGTGGTACCATTAACATCATTGCTGGTATAACCTGCTTCTATAGGTTAAGGAAACTGTGCCACCTTGTGGCACACGCTTTTGTGATCTGTCCTTGTGATGGTTAAGGTTCCCTTTCTGGGAATATTTCCTCTCGGAAAAATATTTTTTTTTTTTTTTTTTTTTTTTGGGTTTCCAATATCTATTTATTTTATTTCTTTTGTATGGTACATATTGGGTCACTGTTAAGTGTTTTCGAGTCACTGTTCCGGTGACTTAGGTATTTCCTAGTACTTGTTTATGTCACTTTTGTAATTTAATGATGATAATTTTAAGTCTGTTATTAATTCTGGGATTCCGTAATTCTACTAATTAGAAGCATAGTAATTTAGTGCTTCCACAAACCTTATTGTTGCTAAACAAAGACTAAACTATTTGTCAGTTATGATGTTCAAGTACAGCTACTGTGTAGTAATTTTAATACATTCATTATTAATTCATGTTTTACTAGAGATAGTGCCAGTTCACTGAATTTTTAAAATGCACGTTTATGGACGAGTAAGAATAAATTAAAGTATTTTCCTTCATTAGTTCGTTACAAAAATATCTGTCAGTATGTGTAACTGTAATTTTGTTGCTCATTATTGATTTCATGAAAGAGAGCTGGTGTTTTAAGCTTATTTATTAGGTGTTCTGTGTACAACATAATATTTTCTAATTAATGTTTTGTTCAAACTAATTTATGTGTGACAACTTGTAATTCTCATAATTATTTATTTTAATGAAATCATGAAATGGCACATATCGATTAATAGTTTGGGTTGGCTATTATCGGAATCGACTGTTGGTAGCATCGATTTCCCCAGGCATCTTTTCCGCCTTCTACAAGTGCTCAATATGGCGTGAAAAGTTCTTAATTTTTCTTCTCTCCTGCAATCATCAGTCATCTGATGTAGATTCGCTTATTTCCCGTTATGGGTGTTTCTTGTTGTTTATTTTTTGTGTCATGCGATGCTATATGTTTTTTTTTGTGGGCGATTCAAGTTGTCATGTATTCTTTTAACTGTTAATTTAGTGATGCGGGTGTACCCCGATACAAGCATGGGCCATTCCTTCGTCGCCCGAACGTGAAACCCTGATACAGGCCTTTGGTACAGGATGTGGTCCTGATTACAACATTGCATTATCGCAGAGCATCCAGGAAATGCCGTAATGGGCATAGTTTCCTCGGCTGAACAACAGACCAAAATGAAAATTTAACTTATTTTGCTTGTGCATGATGTAGGCTTAAACATGGCCTGAACTTTCGAAACCTTTCAAAATCAATTAGTTCTGACAGTAGTCCAACACAATTAGGAAAACGCCCAAAAAATAGTTTAACATTTTTTAAAACTTTTTTTTAACGAATATGTGAAGTGGTAATCTAAGATAATCGGCCATATGCAAGGGTCGTTTTTGTAATAATTTTGTGTAAATCCTTTTATTCATGCAATTACTTAAAGGTTATAGTGGTGATCCCCAATTCTTCTCTAAAATTTAGTAAAGCAATCACATGAACCTATGATATTATGTTAACCATGTTGAGATCAAGGTTAAGATTTTTTTGTCACAAAGAGTAAATAAATATTGTTGCACCATCCGATGTCTTTGTACTTTTATTAACATCAAACTTAAATCAAATTTCTTTCATATTACATGAGTGAATATTATTGACATAATATTCCATATGATCCTATAATTTTTTTCCTCTGATTTTGATTCAATATTGAAGGGGGTTTAATACTTTCAATCCTTAACTAAATTACCTTTGTGCTAGATGCTTGGCACCCAAAGAAAGGTTCGGCCATTGTTTCTTTCGAAATAAAACTTTAGTTATTAGTGTATGCACGCTGGACGCAGCCTGGTGCATGAGTTTCGTGTCTGTGCTGGCATTGATTGGGGACTTCTGGCTTATTGTTATGTGTATTCTTTTGCCACACTTCCATGTCCCTAAATTAATGCTGGTGTAGCACAAAACTTACATCTTCAACAGGCATGCCCGTGTCTTTGCCGGAACCACTACGTCATCATCAGTGTCACTTTTGTAATAAGGTTTTTACTTTCAACCATTATGTATTGAAATATGAATGTTTCAATTGTGCCACGAATCCTTGCAGTATGTCATATTTATGTAACAGGTGCGGTAAGCAGTTCAGTGGTACGGAAAATTTTCTTAATGCAAAAACCTCTAAAGAAAAACTGCATTTCTTGTTCAGTTCCTCGGTACCACATATATTGCAAGCTTATTTTAAGATTTGGTTTTCAAGGTCGTTCTAGGTCATGGTTAATGTCAAATTAACCTGCACCCAATGTGGTTTTAATAGTCAGTAACATAATGTGCTTGTTGACTTTATGTAGGCCTATTTGTTTTGAGTTTTTTCCAGGTCATTAGAGGACATAGGGTCAAGGTCAAAGTCATCTGCAGCAAATATGGTGGTAGCAGTCTGTAATTTATGATTACCGACTTTTATGGATTTTTCTCGAACTTTTTTTAAGGTCATTCAAGATGATGGGGTCAATGTCAAAGTCACCTGTGTACAATATGGCGGTAGTAGTCTGTGACTTATTACTGCTGACGTTATTGTATTTTTCTCGAGTTATTATTTTCAAGGCTATTCAAGGTGATGGGGTCATGTTCAGTGTAGCCTGCATCTAATATGGTGGTAGTATTTTGTAATGTATTATACTCTCTGGCTTTTATGTATTTTTTCTCGAGTTCTTGTTTTCAAGGTAATTTAAGTTCATGGGCTCAAGGTCGAGGTTGGCTGCAACCAATATGGTGGTTGCAGTCTGTAATGTATTATATTTGCTGACATTTGTGTATTTTTTCTCGAGTTTTTGTTTTTAAGGTTATTTAATGATTGTAGTCACGGTCGAGGAAATCTGCATACAATATGGCAGTGGTAGTGTGTAATGTATTATGATTACTGACTTTTGTGTATTATTTCTTATATTTTTGTTTCCAAGGTCATTCCATTTCATAGGATCAAGGTCGAGGTTACCTGCATCTAATATGGTGGTAGTAGTTAGTGATATAATATGTTTGTTGAATTTTGTGTATTACTCTCGTGTTTTGGTTTTTTAGGTCATTCATGGTCATTGTGTCAAGGTCGTAGTTACCTGCATGTAATATGATGGCAGTAGTCTATAATGTAATATGCTTGCTGACTTTTGTGTATTTTTCTCGAGTTTCTGTTTTCAGGGTCATTCAAAGTCATGGGGTCAATGTCAAGGTTACCTGCATCTAATATGGCGGTAGTAGTCTGTAATGTAATGTGCTTGCTGACATTTATGTATTTTTTCTCGAGTTTTGTTTTCATGGTCATTCAAGGTCATGGGATCAAAGTCAATGTAATCAGCATCTAATAGGGCAGATTGTTAATGCTGCTACGTTCTTGACCTCAAAGACGCAGCAAAGTGGACTTCCAGAAAAGTCTAGCAAAATGTTAGAGAGAACCCTCACTTAACAGGTCACAAAAAGTACACAATTGAAGAAAGATATGACATCTGAACAAAGAATACACGAAATATGATTTGGTTATTTTATTAGTTTGTTTTCATTTAATTTTTTTTATTTCTAGTACTTTCACTTTCTTTGAAAAACATTAGCTCTAGATTTTTCCCGAGTTCCAGAAAATATCAGCAAAACCTCATACATTAATTATCTTGAAGCATTGGCTCTTTCCACAGTTCCAGAAAATATTAGCAAAAATTCTAGATTCCTTTACTTACGCATTTAATAAAAATATATTCATAAAAACCTTACTCAAAATATATTTATTTGTTATTATCACAGCTCAGGCTAAATAATGGGCACACCAAATTATAAATTTCATTAGGCCAAATTTTAGAATTAAGTTTGCTTAACTTCAATATTTATATGCAATATTTAATATATATATATATATATAGATATGTGTGTGTGTTATTATCACAGTACAAGCTAAATAATGGTCACTCGATGTTATAATTTTTAATAGGCCAATATTAGGATATGGTTTGATTAAATGCAATACTTAAATGCAATATTTTAAATACAATATTTACCTGAACACACACCTTCAAAGAAAATGCTAGATTATTCCAAAAATATTTGTATTCTTGGCATTTACATACAACTGCCATTCACAATATCAGGAAATTTTAATTATTTTACCTCTAGAAAAATCTCCAACGAGGGAGTTACATATGACAAAAACATTTAGCAATTACTCAGCCAAACTCACAAGTTCTGGCAAAAATTTGGAAAAAATGTTGAATTTTTTTGATCTTACTTTTTTGGCTACACAAAGGTGACAGAGGCCAATTTAGGTCTCATTCTTTACATAAAACATAATAAATATTAATGTTACAAGTTCTGGTAATATTCAACATAGATTTTATTTATCCATATTTCTCTGACTGCACAGAGCCAATTGAAGTCAGTTAAGGTCTCATTATTTAAAAAAAAAACTAATTGTTATTAATGTTAAAAATTTTAGTTTTATCTTTACACATTATGTAAATAATGAAAAATTTTGGCTGTACAAAAAAAAAAAACGAAAGGCCAATTTCGAAAATTTGAAAAACTGCACATCGGTTTTTTTCATAACTAATGCACGCTTTTAAAAATGTATCTTTCATTTTCAGGGGTGACAATTAAAATTTATCTTCCTAAAGATAACATAAAAAATTTCGGCAAATGACGATTTGGTGAAGAATTACATTTTTATTTGTATTTTTGCCGAATTTAAAGCATTCTCAAAATAGGGTGTTACAAAATACTGCCATCATGGCGCCTATTACTTTTATCGAGACATAATGTGTGCCTGGCCTAGACCTTCCATAGGGCCTAATTATTTTTATTTTGTTAACTCATAATTTATTCTTTTCTCAGTGCAGGTGTACACAATCTCCTCGGTGTGGTAATCGACCCCGACTAAGCAAAGGCAGTACCTTTTATATTATATAAATCTTCATTTCCCCTTAGAGGGAGTTTAAAGATTAACAACCAATTAGAGGCTAGATGCCCCAAAAACAATAAAGCTTATTGGGGTGATTTTATTCTAAAGGCCCATGACAGAACAAATGGCCATTTATTAATAATCACTTCATTTGGGCTTACAGGGGGTCTTGAAAAGCCGACGAATCACAACACACCTAACCAAATATGGAAACTGTTTCTTCCATGTCTTCACACTTTTGGCACACACATGTGACTGCAGGAAGTGACGTCGTCTGCCGGTTCATATCACAAAGTTGTTACCTCTGCACAGCAACATGCAGCAGATGAGAGGTGATGTCACCAGTGGCTGGCTGTGAGCAATATTTGCAGTACCGCCAACTGATGTGTAACAGTGGCGCACTCCACATGCATGCATGGCTCCTCTGTCAACTAGCACAGCAGTGGCGAGAAAGCATTCATGGACGTCGGATGCATGTCGTTCTGCTGCAGCTCTCAACCGTGCTGTGCCAGTAAACTGTTGCGTTCCGACACATGCTTCGCATAGACGCCCAGATTTTTCGAATTTCTAGATACAAGTTTGCTGGTAGAAATTTCTGCTAAGTTTTTATATTTCCATGTAGATGCTTAAAATTGCAGATGGGTAATTATCCACTCACTCCACTGAAAATGCGAGTATGACTTAGTCAAGTTGGGACGCTGTCACAATGTCTACCATGACCGTGATCACCTACCAAGATGACGGTCGTCTACTAAGATGGTGGTCGCCTACGAAGATAGTGGTCGCCTACCAAGATGGTGGCCGCCTACCAAGATGGTGGTTGCCTACCAAGATGGTCGCCAGTTTCACCTATCAAGATGATGGAAGTGGTATGGGTGAAGGTGACTTCCGGATAATTAATTTTTGAATTTTTTTATAGTTTCTTAATATTTTTAATAATAAATATTAAATAATTTCCCAATTATTTTTAATTGTGTATTTTTTTATTTTTTATTTTTTTTATTTTTGTTGTCAAAGGTCAAGGTTATGGGTCATGGGTTCTGCTCTCTTGGCCCTGGGGTCGCTAATCACGGCCACTTGGGATATTTTTGGGGAAAAATGTACATTTTTAAGGAAATTTAGTCAATTTTGAGGGGATAAGGTGAATTTTGAGGGGAAAATATGGCGGACGGATAGCGTCACAACTTGGCGGCTACCTGAATCCGAATCCGATGCCAGATTCCATTGCGCCAGACTTCCCCAAATCCTTCTACTTTCGCAAGTGGGAATAATGCCGGACGATGCTGCTGGTCAGCGGACTTTCTCGGGGATCTCCCATCCCCTCCCCCCCCCCTTGCATTCCGGTGCTGCTCCATTCTCACCTCATTTCATCCGCATCGGTTGTCAAGTCCTTGTCGTTAAGAGGTGCCCATATCTCTTAACTCAACTGAAAATTTGGTATTAAGTACTACTCACTTTACAGAACAACATACTGAATTTCGCCTATTTTCATGTACCGGCGTCCTATTTTTTTTTTGTGAAAAAACTTTTTAAGTCCCAATAATATTTTAACCAAGAAATGTGTTCCTGTAATTCGAGGTACCCATAAATATGGTAGTTTACAAATTTGGCAATAGTTCTTTGATGCCCTATAAGCGAACCAAGACTGCTGAAAACAGTTAATTTTTTTCCTGAAAACACGTGTTTTAATGAATTGCTTATTCTGAAGAATACATCTCTATATACGGAAAGCCACTTTTATTCAATATTATTCAATAGGGTGAGAAAATAATACTTGAAATCATGTACACGGCCTATATCAAAACTGTTAAATATGTTCACAGGTAATACAATTTATTGCATTGTGTCTTAATTCTCAGTGCTTTACGCAAACATACAAATAAGCAGAGAACTATTAAATTTTCTATATTAACTGTGATTACTCTGCCTGAGTTTGTTTGCATTCATATTTTTTTTTAATAACACAATAATATATTAAATAAGAAATACATTAATAGTAAATTCTTTTCTGAAAAATATTGGTTATTTAGTGGTACCTGAAGATTCTGAGATTCTGAGCACCTCTTGTGTAGTAAGAAAAATATCGTTTTAGGTAAAATATTACTTATGACAAGTATCAGGAATACATGTGTGTGTGTGTGTGTGTGTATATATATATATATATATATATATATATATAATATATATATATATATATATATATATATATATATATATATATATATACACACACACATACACGTGTTTCGGAAACATGCGACCACTTAAGTAGAAGGATTTGACCGATTCGGGCACAAAGGAATAGGGGATAGGAGCGTAGGAGCTGACTGGCTGCCATGTTGTGATGTCACCCAGCAGCCATCTTGGAAGCTGGTGACGATGACACTTTATCTTGACTCTGGTTACCTCTGACCTTGACCATGGCGACCTTTGACATTGAAATCCAAAAAATCCAAAAATCCCAAAACACAAAAAAATCTACAAAATTCCAAAAAAAATTTCAGCTTTACAAAAATGTATTATTAAAAACTATTTTTAAGATATTACAAATTAATTTTTAAATTAATTTTAAAAATTTACACCCCCACTCCCAATCACCAATACTCATTCTATCGTATGACACCATCTTGGTTTTTTCATCTGTCATTTGTTTATACATTGCTGGAGGCAGCCATATTTGTTTTGTCGTTTCTCATTTGTTTATACATTTCTGGAGGACATCATAATGGACATTTTTTTGCCATTTGCTTATACATTCCTGGAGGCCACCGTCATGACATTTCGACTGTCATTTTTATACATTGTTGGAGGCAGCCATCTTGATTTTTGTTTGTCATTTGTTTAGACATAGCTGGAGGCTGCCATCTTGATTTATTCGTTTTTCATTTGTTTATATATTGCTAAAGGATGCCAGTTTGGATTTTTCGTTTGTCATTTGTTTATACATTGCTAGAAGCGGCCATATTTTTTTCGTTTGTCATTTTTTTATACATTGCTGGAAGCTTTCATTTTTGCTGTATCATTTGTCACTTGTTTGTACAGTGCTGAAGGCCGCCGTCTTGGTTTTCATATATTTCCATCACATAGGTGGCGTTAGTGTATAAATAATCGATATCCCAACCAGGTGGCAGCCATATTTGTTTAAGTTATTAAAGTATAGGTTGCGCTGTTGGTGCCCTCCAAGTTGGAATCTATTTTGAACACATAGGTGGTATAAATTTATCGATTTCGTCACCAGTTGGGCTGGTGGCTGTCAAATTTATAGACACAGGTAAAATCTGTAATTATTCATCCTATTTAAAAAATAGTTTTTCTAATCAACAGTACACCTACATGCATGATGCAGACTTTCACTACCTGCATAACTGATTGAATACCTATATATATTTTATGAAAAATACAAAGTTGTTCAATTTTTAAAAAGTATTTTAATTAATTATATAAATGTACATATTGTACAATGGTAATTTATACAAAAGTTTTAAATAAATTTATTTCATTTCTGTGACTTTAAATTTTAATTTAATTTTGGCAAATAAGGTCAATATGAAATAAAAAACTATTTTATTCACAGGAATTTTTTCATGCAATTAATTTATTGCAGTCGCATATGCCCTCAAAAAAATAATTACAATATAATGCAATTCATGCATCTCAATACATGCATCTTTGATGGAAGTTATAGTCTTTTATGCTTTATGCTATTCACACTCGTGTTTTCCTTGCGCGAAAACATCGTGACCTTTATTACACCGACATACTGTGCAGGGAGGTTTATGTAGGTAACTACACTCTTGAGGACATGTACCAAAGTTAGAAGAGGCCTTCTTGCAGTAAACCGGGTACCAAGGTACTGATGAGAAATACACTTCAACTTTACAGGTCTTTGCATGTTTAAGTAAATAGTCGCTACTGCTGAACTGCTTACCGCACCAGTCACACAAATATGACATAATGCAGGGATACTTGGCACAATTTAAGCACATATGTCACCATACATTATGGTCGAAAGTAAATGTCTTGTCACAAAAGTGACACTGAGAACAATGTAGTGGTTCAGGCAAAGACTTGGAAGGATCTGTTGGGGATGTAGGTACTGGAGCTAAAGAAGCAAGTAACACCAGCAATGGTGTTCTAGGTACTTCACCCGGAGAGGTCGATGGCAATGTTACTATAGGAATACCACTCGAGGAAGTCGATGGCACTACTGGTGCCAATCCCAGGGAAGTCGATATCACTGCCATTAGCTCTTGAGTGCCCAAATCATCGCATATGTAGAGTAATTATTAAGCCTTGTACACATGGGCATCTTTCTCGTACAAGAAAGTGAATATGAAGGTGAACAAGGAATTTAACACTTAGTGCCTACTAGCTGGTGTACACGGAATTGTGTGATCCATACACACTACACTAACTGGTGAGCAAGAAAGTGGATGGTTCATGACAACTATATATGATTTGGAAGCAGTTTTTTGGGGTTGTGGGGCTAATTTGTGTATTTTCAATAGCATCTGTCATGAAAAAGAATAAAATATTTAGTCCAATCAGACATAATACAAGTACTAAATATATGCAAATGTAGAAAATCTAAAATAATTCACACTAAAAAAGACAAACTTCTCTATTTATTTTCATAGTCATACACATAATTATTTACGATAGTGGAAATATAAAACAATTTATCGTATTAAAACATTAACATATATGCTTATTGCCAGCATCAACAAAATATATATTTTGTTCACATTCGGCTTTTGTAAGAAAGATGGTGAAAAATAGGATCGTCCCTAAATGGCACTAGCTAGTATACAAGCTCTTGTGTGCTAGTAACTAGCATACTCGGCGGCTGTTCACACGATGCAAGTCGGTGTGTACAAGAGTGTACTCACTTTATTGTACAATAAAGATGCCCGCGTGTACTAGGCTTTAGATACGAAAAGATGCAGACGCTTGCTAAGACGATCTACCCTTCACAATAGCCATTGCCAAACTAAACCTCTCAGTTGACCTCCCAATTACTTATCATGTACATGTATGCAATCTCCATGACATCATATTGACTTTGAACCAATCGTATTACACCATTAATACATTGTTCGGACACCGGACAGCTAATCACCGAGTTGACAAGTGATTGTAGTTGACCAATCGTGTGAAGGTATTGAGACATCACACACAGGAGTCAGTCTGCTAGAGTCAGTTGGCAGGAGTCAGGCGTCTGAAGTTAGTCTTTCCATCAATCTTTCATGATCATCTCCGCAATCGCAATCGACACTGCAATAGCAATCATTTACGCAAAAAGCTCCGCAATCGCAATCAGCCCCCAGTGGCAATCAGCTCCGCAATAAGCCTCTTCAATCTGAAGTCAGTCTGTAGGAGTCAGTCTGCAGGCATCAGTCTGTAGGAGTAGGTCTGTAGGTGTCAGTCTGTAGGAGTCAGCCTCTAGGAGTCAGTCTGTAGGCGTCAGTCTGTAGGAGTCAGTCTGTAGGAGTCAATTGTCTGCTTTAAGTGTGACCATTATTTCAAGCTGAGCGAAGATAACACAGGGACGAAATATATTTTAACATTTTAATACATTTATTCACTGGCAGGACAGCTATGATAAGTAAGCGGCTAGCGAGTCGGTCAGAAGTTTATTCAACTCGTATGGTAGGGTCTTTCCCGGGCTAGCAACAATATACATTGTTTACGAATTAAAGCTAATTTATTTTCCCATAACAACTTGTATTCGAAGTTCCTTTTCTGTAGATTGTTACAAAATTGACTTTCGTGTAATAGGTTAAACATTTTAAATGTAGTTCTTTTAACAAAAAAGAGCCTAGCTTGTGCCCACAAAAGGACTTCCAATATAAAATTTACATGTTAAAGATATGGTAGCACTCTGAGAAAACCCATATACTCGTTCGCCCAAAAAGAAAATATGCAGATACAAATGTATATGTAAAATTTGAAGTATTTAATTATTTAATTTATTTTATTAGTTTTTGTATAGGTACATAAATTAGTAATGTACCATTTTAATAAGGCACTTTATGGAAAAAAAAAATTCAAGGGAAATTTAGAATTTTTTTTGTTAGATTTACCTTAGATGGAAAGTGTAGTCATTTCATTAGTTTCTCTTGGGATAATTTTTATCTTTATTTGTGATGAATGACATTTTCGTTTGCTCGGGGGCCTTTTCAAAATTAATTCCCTGGGAGACTTTCCCAGTTCAATATGCCATCGTAGTCCATTTCCAGTCCTGCCTCCTGGCCTTGGCAAGACGTGTGTCACCAGAGCCATGCGGTGCCGTTTCTCATGTACGTTATCTAAGTGCCGCTGCTGTGCTATGCACTATCAGTCACGATATCGGAAGTTATTACGACGGGTCTGAGCTCTGCAGCTTTCGCCTCACTACGCTGTAAAGACCCGCTGACGAGCAAGTTTTCAGCCCAGGATGTGGTAGAAGAGCGTATTAACTACCGCCTAAAAGCGAGTTTGGAGCAGGCTAGTGCTACCTAGTGGCGTACCGTGAACTAATTACCCTAGTTTGGTTTGCCTCCACCTGGCGCAAGAGCGCTAGCAAACGGGCTGCAGCGCCGTGACCGATGACGACCGTGCACGTCATTCCTGATACTACAGCAGACGGTGAAGCAACGAAACTTGTGAACGCTTACTTCAGCCATCGTAACAAAGAGATGTAGTTCGTAAAAAAATGTATATTCTGAGCACGACGTAGCCAGAACTTATTTATTTACAAAATGTAGTATAGCGGCTGTAGTGGAAATGAGTAATTTATTTATTTAGTGTTTAGAGTGATTTATTCGCATGTTGGCAACAGTACTAAGTACGTCTACTAGCTACAGTAAGAGCCCTCCAGTGGGTACGTTGGGTTTTGATTTTTCTTTTCGGTGATCCCGTGGCTAGGACCGGTAATAATTTTCCGTTGTTCCTGTTCGTGTGTTACAAAGGGTTCGTGTTTTCTTTCTTCTTTATAGTTCATTCTTCTATCATCTTGCTGGCTCTAATGCATTTTGGAAACTCGCATCTCAGATGCCCTACTTCATTCCGGCTCGGCGGACATCGCAATTTATTTTCGTTTATGGTCAGCTAAGCTCTCTAGCCGGGGGCTACACTGGTGTCCGCTACTGAACAAGGACTTAACAGCGGCGGCATGCTTTGCAAGCATCATACCTATCGCGGAAGTGTATACGGGAACTGAATTGGTGGGACAAAAAGTTGAGGAACTACAGATATGACTATAAAAATTTTCTAATATTTTTAAAGAACCTGTTATTTTGCAAATATCCGAATTTTCGCAATTGAAGTCTATTAGCACAATTTGTTTACAATGACGAGTACAGAAGACATTCTTTCAATTTAAAAATTGTTAAAAATTATTTTTAAAGAAGTTTGATTGTGTGGGGCCCAACTTTTCCATAATTCTGCCTTCGATCAATTTTGCAATTATGAAATATAATTTTATTTTACTACGAAATATTCTAAGAAAACTGATTTGGAGCTCATATAAAATTTGCATATTGATTGAAACATTAAGAAAAGAATATAGCTACATAATTACCAATTCATTAACTGACCTTTGATTTATTTATTAATTCCTTATACTCTGAGTAAATCCACATAATAAACGATGATTCATTCTTGTTAATTCAGGTCAATGAATTATTTGTACCATGCCACTACCTCAGCACGCTTGAATTGAACATGAAATTGATTTTAAAATAATGTATTTATTCTTGGATAACAGAGTAATAATTTTCCGTTTAGCTGTGGCTTTGGACTTGGCATAGAAGTTATAAAATTATTTTTAATATATTTGATATATTATAATGCATAGTTATATAAATATGTAAATAAAATTATTTTCAATTTATTTTATACATAATTATGTGTAGCTATATAACTACAAGAAAATTAAATAATTTTTAATTTATTTTATACACAATTTTGTATATATAAATATAGCAATGTAAATTTTCTTAAATTTATTTTATACATTATTATGTATAGGTATATAAATATGAAAATATAGTTGTTTTAAATTTATTTTTTAATTAAATATTTATATATAAATATGTGAATAAAAATTATTTTAAATATATTTTATATGTATTTATATATATGGATATATAAATATGAAAATATATAAGTAATTTTATTTTATACATTCTAATGTATACAAATTAGAAAGTTTAAATTTATTTTTAAAATAACAATGTATAGGTATGTAAATATGAAAATAAAAAATTATACTAATTTTATACATAGTTATGTATATATAAATATGGGAATCAAACATTATTTTGAATTTCTATAATTTTAAATACATATGAATGCAGGCATATTGAAATAATATATTGTTATGTAGTTCTGCATGTTTTCTTCTTGGGCGAATGAGTATATGTTTTCTCAGAATGCTCCCATATTTTTTACATGTAAATTTTATTTTCGGACTCGTTTTTTGGGCACAAACTAGGCTCTTTACGGTTAAAAAAAAAAAACACTTTTTCAGTGCTTAATCCCTTACACGAAAGTAAATTTTGTAACAATACACCGGAAAAAGAAAACCTCGCATGCAAATTGCTTAGGGAAAATTTAGCTTTAATTCGTACACAATATACATTATTGTTTGTCTGGGAAAGACCCTACCAGATGAGTTCAATAAACTTCTGACCGAGTGGCTAGCCGCTAACTTATCTTCGCTGCCCTGTCAGTGAATATTTTATTTTAATGTGAAAATATATTTCGTCCTTGTGTTATCTTCGCTCAGCTTGAATACATTGCCACACTTAAAGCAGACAACTGGCTCCTACACACTGACTCCAACAGACTGACTCCTACAGACTGGCTCCTACAGACTAACTCCTGCAGATTGATTCCTGAAGACTGACTCCTGCAGAGTGATTCCTGAAGACTAACTCCTGCAGACTGACTCCTACAGACTGACTCACACAGACTGACTCATACAGACTGACTCCAGATTGCGGAGCTGATTTCGGAGCTAATTGCGATTGCGGAGCTGATTGTGAAATATGTATGGAAAGACTGACTCCAGCAATCTGACTCCAACCGACTGACTCCTGCCGACTGACTCCAGCAGACTTACTCCAGAAAATTGACTCCAGAAGTCTGACTCCTGGACTCCTGTGTGTGATGTCTCAATACCTTCATGCGATTGGTCAGCTGCAATCACGTGGTAACTCGGTGATTGGCTGGTCGGTGTCCGAACAACGTATTAATGGTGTAATACGATTAGTTCAAAGACAACATGTCATGGGGCTTGCACACGCGTATTTTATAAGCAGTAGGGTGGTAAGCTGTGAGGGTTAGTTTGACAACGGCTAACATAAAAGGTGGATTGTCTTGGCTAGCTTCTGCATCTTCGAATCTAAAACTTATTCTGCATCTGCGATGTCTTCGGGCACTATAGAGCTAATGGTAGATACTGCAGTGTCACCGACTTCTACGGGAATGGTACCAGCAGTGTCATTAACTTCGTCGAGTGGTATTTCTATAGTAGTAATGCCATCGACCTCTTCGGGTGAAGTACCTAGAACACTGTTGCCGGTGTTAACTGTTTCTTCAGCTCCAGTACCTACATCTCCAACAAATCCACCTGATACTTTGCCTGAACCACGATGTCGTCATCAGTGTCTCTTTTGTGATAAGACATTTACTTTCGACCGTAATGTATGATGACAGGAATGCTTTAATTATGCCAAGAATCCCAGTTTTGTGTCATATTTGTGCGACAGGTGCGGTAAGCATTTCAGCTGTAATGACAGTTTACTTAGACATACAAAGACCTGTAAAGGCGAAGTGCATTTCTCATCAGTACCTTGGTACCAGGTTTACTGCAAGAAGGTCTCTTCTAACTTTGGTACATGTCCTCAAATGTGTAGTTAACTACATAACCTGCCCTGCACAGTGTGACGGTGAAATAAATGTCACGATATTTTCGTACAAGGACAACACGAATTTGAGTAGCAAAATGCATTAAAGACTATAACCTTCAACAAAGTTACATGTATTGAGCAGTATATATTAATGAATATTATAATTTTTGAGGGCATGGGCGACTGTAATACATTAATTGAAAAAAAAATGCATGTTAAAAATTGTATTTTATTTCATTTTTACCTTATTTGCCAAAATACAATTTAATTTTTAAGAGGCACAAAAATAAAATAAAGTTAATTAAAAAGTATTGTATTAAGTACCATTGTACTATATGTACAATTATATAATTAAATGAAAAGTACTTTCTAAAATTTAACAAATTAAAATTTTTAATAAAATTAAATATTTAATAATTTATGCAGATAGTCAAAGTCCGCATTATGCATGTAGGTATACTGATTTTAGGAAAGTATTTTTAATAATTAGAATGAAAAATTACAGATTTTCCTGTGTCTATAAATATGAGTACTGTCAGCTCACGAGATGACAAAATCGTGAAATTAACGCCGCCTATGTGTTGAAAATATAATCCAACATGGATGGCAGTGTCAGTGCAACCTATACTTTAAAAACATAAACGAATATGGCTGCCACCTGGTCCTAATAGAGATTATTAATACACTAGCACCACCTAGGTGATGAAAACACGAGAAAACCAAAATAGCGGCCTCCAGCAATACATAAACAAGCGATGAACCCAAGATGGCTGCATCCAGAAATATACAAACAAATGACAGACGACAAACTATTATGGTGGTATACAATACAATGAGTATTTGTTAGCAGAGTGGGGACATAATATTTATAAAATGAATGTTTAAATAATTTTTAAATAATTTTTCAATATATTATTCATAATTTTTAATAAAATAATTGTTATAAATTATGTGGATATTTTTATATTTTACATTTTTGGATTTTAGGGTCAAAGGCCAATGAATTTAAGGTCAAATGTCAAGGTCACTGGCTTCCAATATGGCCGCCTGCTCCTATGCTCCTATCCTCTATCCCATTGTGTTCGAATAGGTCAGATTCTTCTACCCACTTACGTTAGATGAGCAAAATTTGGCATATGAAATAATGAAACCAAGATCTTGGATCTGCAGGCATGGTATGTAGTACTCACACTTATCATTTAAAATATAGCATTTCGCACCATTGCACACAACTTTTGTTACCTTGAGGTAAAATTGATGTTTGATGCCATGGTATTAAACATTACGTAATAGCCGAAAAGGCACTCGTTGCAACTTTTTAATATCCACGGTTTTCGTGTAAAATGCACACAAAAGTTCCAATTGTCGCAATACTATGGTCTGGTGGGTAGACGATTTGTCCAAAAATTAAAAACCAACCCTTCCATGCCACACAATATCTACTGTCCATTTATATTTATTATCGCCCACTAGAGCGCACTGGTACTCATGTTTCAACCACCAGAGATAATTAACTATCGACCTGTATCGAATGGTGACGAGGTAATGTAAATCGTCATATTCAATTTTTTTATTAATTTTAAATGCAGTTATTTTTATTAAAAATAGTATTTATACTAAGTGGGGGCCTTTTATATAAATAAAAGACGACTGTTTTTTTACACAAATTTAATTCAGTAAAGTACGACTTGAGTGAACACGTACAAAGTTATATAATTTGCTATCTTCGGTGTTCACCGCTCGATGTCCACTTCCAGGAAACCCCACCACTTGACATACGACCGTCCATTACGTCGTTTCAGCACCTTCTCGATCAAATGCATACCTGCAAACTTTGTAGGCACGGTTTCCTCGGCGTAGAAATCTCCACGGATGGGAACATTATTCAGATCCTCGATAAAGTAGCTCCTCAGAGCATGGTTGCCTATACGTCGAACACGAAAGTGTTCGGGGCTCCTATTCGCTGTAAATCCTATCTTGAAGATGCCATTCTGTTTGAAGATGTTCTATACATAGCCATTAGTCCTCCATTTTTAAGATCGTCACATGAAAAATGGAGTTTTCTTTGCCATATCTAGAGGACGAATTTATCCATTCCCTCTAAAGTTTCCATGTAAGTTGCGCTGCAGTATGATATGTAAACTAACATGTTTTAGGTGCGGTAGGAATTTTTTCAATGGCAGTAATATAATAATCCAGTATATAATATTTTTTTCTTTTAAACAACTAACAGTATTCATTAGAAGCATCAAATATGCACATAGAAATCCTCTTTTGCTGGCCTTTTAGCGAAATAATTTCAGGTGAGAGAACTGGACATTTTGCCATATTTCCGTAACAATTGAGCTAATTTAATATAACCAAGAACAATCAATGCTATAATAATCGTAGTTATATCTTCAGATACAAATTTACTATTACAATGTTAGTTTTTGAGACTATTATCAACTTTAAAGTTTGATGGCTCTTATTTTAGTCATATCATAGACCTCAATAAAATGGCAGTAACTCCACCGCATAACCGGGCTTCAATTATCCGCACTAGTTTTTTGCGTAAAAATTAATAACTGCCAAATGTTATTAGCAAGCGTAATTAACATTTGCAATGGCTAAAAAATAACACATAATAACTAGTTAATTTAAACTGCAGTTGAAATAAGTACTTTGTTGATATCCGATGTATTTACGACATGTAATGTATAAACTGTTTTCAATAACCTCAATGGAAAGATGCAAATAAACATGACGGGCGTTAGAGAACATGAGAGAGCGCAGTGAGTATACAACGACGTGCTGTCTGATGCTCTCGCTCTTTCGCATTCTCTCGGAACAAATTGGGACGGCCAGAGAGCGCTCTCTGTGACGTGTGTGTGACGTTTCTGCGAGAACGAGAGTAAGGAAATATGCTCTCTGGGCGATTTGAGACGCAGCCTAAGTATGGCAAGACCGTCAGTAGTCTGTAGCCACATATTAAAACACTACTAGACGACGGTAAATGTTACATCATCCAGCAGATTGTGTACACAGACGTGTCTATGGCAAAATACCGAATACCAACCATTGTCCGCTACATTTCATGCAGCCCACAAGCAATAATCTTCATGCATTTCCACCACCTGCAGTAACCGTTTCAAACATAACGATTCTCTCTAACAGTGCCCCTGGATACGACTAAACTCTTTCTGGACACACAAACAGCGACATGGCGACGTCTAATCCTGAGACTAATGTTCGAAGGGACGGGTTAATGCTGACTTTTCATGCAAGTGGCACGAATGTACCTAATTGTGTGCCTTCAGTAAGTGTTTCTCATAATCTGCTTACGATAGTCGATTTACGGTTACCTCCAACTTTTCTGAAGCACTGTTAATGTTAAAGTTCCAGGATATTCCTCCACCTCATGCAAACAAAGCTTAACCGAGACCAGAAAATTACACCAAAAGGACAATACATCACATTCATGCTCACTCAGTGTAATAATATTTTGCATACGAACTATTTCTTACTAGGCGTTTCCAACAAACCTATTTTCTTTCTCTTTTTATTCGTATTAATTATAAATTAAATTTCATAATTTATAGATAAAATATAAGTATAAGTTCAAATTAATCAAAAATAAGCTACTTCTATGTTGAAACAAGTATAGAATGCCTGTGATACACGGTATATTTAAGAAATAAACACGACATATGTGAAATTATTTTTCATAGGTTCTATTCAAAAAGTGCGACGAAACTGCGAATACGCTATAATAATATGTGTGTAACAATATTGCCATAAAACACACTTTCAACATTTTAGTTTCAGGTTTTTTCCCAGAGTGTTTACATTAAAATATACTGTGTTTATCACATGTAAATATGTAATAATTATGAGTACAGGAAAGGAAACTTATCTTATTGTAATAAATAATCGTTGCTTCATCTCTGCTGGTTTGTGTACAAATTTGGCCATCTAATGTTTGTTCTCTGCTCTACGATTTGCCGTATGTAATCAAATGTTGCAACTGAAAGAATTTGTTGGGATATGAACGTAATTTCTCATCCAGTCGGCTGAATGATCCGTTTCGTGCTCTGTCAGTATTCATGGGATGGAGATTCCAGCTGCGGTAGCAGTTACTGTACTTCTCACTTCGACAGTTGTCGGTGTATGTCGGAATACCTCGCTCCTCATTACCGCGCTGCTGTCTGTGTTGCTCACCTCTCAACTATAAACGCAGACTTACTATGGAAGACAGGAAAGACTTGAGGAAATGGAAAAAAAAACATCCCTGTTTTTGTCTGCTCCAAAGAAGAAAAGAAAATGCAATGTTGCTGGCTACCAACGTGAAAGATAACAATATCGTTTTGACGTCCGTGAAACCACATGTGTCCGTTATATGTATAAAAATTCACCAAACAGTGTAACTAGAAGAATTGTTTTGAAGGGCGATTTTATAAATAATACAATTATAATAGCATAAAGTTATTACGCCTAAAATAGTCTATATTTAAATAAAATAAAACTATCCTTCAGATATAAGATTACATTAATGTTTATTACATTCAAACACTTTACAACTATGTTTAAAAAAAAGAACGTAAATTTTATTCCTCATTTAGGATTTCTGTGTGAATATTTTAATTTTGTAGTTTTCAAACGACTATGAAAAGAATTTATGTAAATATCTGTAGTAGTGTGGGTGCTGAAATGTTTTGTTATAGTTAGGTTCGATTAGTCATAGAGCTAAAGGCAACTTATAGCTGACTAGTAAACATGTGTGCAGGAGTGTGTGAAAAACAAAGGTATACTTTTGCATATAGGACCTTTGATTAGCATAGGCGGAAACCATACACACCCCAACTGTTGGCAAAAATGGAAATAGCTCAGGACACATTAAGAATCAACTTGTAAACTTATCGCACTTACCATAATTGCATACACTTAACTGACTACGCAGAATAAATATTCCAGGAAACCTGTTCCGGGCAGCATTCAGCTCCCCAAACAAGCTATACGCATGTTTCTTCCAACCAAGCACAACAGGTATGCAAAGTAACTAACTACTTGTGTAGCATTTAAATCAGAAGACCAGGTCAATGGCGAAGCGTCAAATTTGATGGAATAAAATATTTCATTCATATGACGCCAGACCTTCACCTTAAAGCTGTGTACGACAAACATGAGGAGATATACACGCAGCAGCTGACCAATAAAATTGAAATTAATGCACCTCCCTATGTCTGCTAAAAAATAACAATTATGCGGGCAAGTGTAGTAACTGGAAATATAGACTTTCTGGTGTGCCTCACGTACATATTTAAAATTAAAATATCTTGCAGTGTAAAATATATAGTTCAACACAATTTAACACTTATTCTCACACCTCCGTTGATGACTGACTCAACTCTCTGTCTCTGATTACTCTACTTTAATTACCCTGGCTAGTTATATATCAGTCAGTAGAGCAAAATTAAACACAGTTCTCAAGGTATGTGCGATAAGCTAGGAAAATGTTATTAGTTGAGTGCAGCTATATTTTGCAATAAATTCCACATAACCGCTGCGTAAATGTCAATGTAAATGACGATGCATAATTGGTCACTTATTCGGATGCTGTATATTAGCTGAAATAGAACTCAGCTACCTTTATTGGAGTTTAGCACATACGCCTACGTTCAAAACCACTAAACGTAACATTTCCGTTGGGGTCAATTCACAATTCCTATATATATATATATATATATATATATATATATATATATATATATATATATATATATATATATATATATATATATATATATATATATGTTCCTGATAAGATATATATATGTTCCTTATTACATATATATCTTATCAGGATCTGACGTCATGTCACAATACCTAAATAAAAAACTGGCTTCTAAATAGTAATATCCAGAACGTAAACAAAATAATTTCACGTGTCTTTGTAGCTGTAACAAAATTAGATTGATTCAAAATAATTAACCCTTTGCTGATTTCCATCAGGATTTTTAAACCCCAGTTACATAAAAGCTAAAAGAGATTTCAATAAATATCATTGGTAAAACAGCTATGCCAGGTGTCCTTGTTTCTTAGTAGTGTTACACATTTCCTGTGTTCCATATGTCAGTATATTCAGTCTTCATGTTAGATTTTAATTATTTTGAAACTTAATGCTACGTGATTTGGTACACAAGGTGTGTACGGTAAAGTGTGTCTTTTGCTAGAGGTGTCCACTATAGACGGAGTAATTCCTGCTCGGCCCAGGTTAGCACCGGGCAAGTGTAATTACTAACTAGGTTTGTTACACACTTACATAAAAACAATCGTAATGTATATATATATGGTCACATTAAAGCAAGATAGTTTAAATTATAGGACAGAACTTTTCGTTTCGTTTTCTGCAATATGGCCTATAGTTGGGGTAATTTCCAAGGGTGGTAGCGGCCCCCTTCTGCCTTTTCCAGGCTAACCCCTGACTCCGGCCCTGTGCATGACCCTCGAGCACCACAAAATGTTTATGTGAGACCTCGACTATTGTCCTGTAGGTTCATACCAGACCGTCCCCACCCTGGGGCAGGTAGATTGTAGGCAGGCAGTCAGTGTTATCCCGAGGAGAGGTCGCACCGCAAAAACTGGACTTGGAACAGGTAGTCTGGGGTTTTCCGTGGCGATGTTATTCCGGCCTTTCACGGAGAGGAAATGACGCACTCCTGGAGAGAGGGTACTGTCCCCTCCGTGTTTTTCTAAACTACCTTATTCTACGTGTTATGTGAAGTTAAGGCTCGTAGGTAGGGCGGGATTTTATTTCCACTCAGGATTAACCCCTTACGCCTACTAGGAAAAATCATCCAAGGAGACGTGCATCGCGGCAAAGAGTGATTAAGAGCAAGGAGAAAACCGTCAAGGGAGACGTAAAAACCCTTGCGACAGAAAAGTAAAAATTCAATAATTATTGCATGCTTAAAATTTAACTAAATATAATGCTAAATGAGACAGAGTGTATATAAAACATGCTCTTAGTTAATAGGGTTGGAAATACTAGTAGCGAGGGGGCGGGAGCTTTGTTAATTCTGACTTGATGCCGGCAGTAACCAGAGAGGGGTTTGGGCGCCTCTCTGGTGGGAGAAGTGACGCTATTGGACCTCTTCCCCCCGATCTCTTCTATGAACCTGGAAACTAAAGGAGAGAAAGTGAGCTGCCAGTAAGTTTCAGCAGGGCTGGCTTTTACTGGTTTTTACTAGAACATTAAAAGACGGCAAGGACCCGTGGATGAAAAGACATTTTAAGCTAGCCTAATTGACCTATAATAATATCCTAAATATAGCCTATAGTTACATATGTCCTCGGGGACATATGTATAAAAAATAATGCTGTGTTATCTCACAGCGGCCAGTATCTGTAGCCATTGACTGTGACAGAGCATATCTACGGCCGTATCTGTCCCCTCCACGCTCCTAGCTCTGACATCACCTGCCCTGAATTGACCACACCCCGGCCCCAAGAGCGCCGTCGTTTTTCAGGCCTGAGAGGCGAACGCTGAGTTTGAGGTTCCTATATAACACTCTTAATTGTACGATGTATTCTGTGTTAGATTCCTGGGTAAGGAGTGTTTGTATTTATAATTGTATCAATGCTGTTGCATATGGCTCCAGTTTCATCTCTAATGATATTGCAGTCAAATATACGCCAAGGCCTACCTACCATCCAACCTTTTGAAAAAATTTATTAAAATGATTTGCACCAATCTAGAGGAAAGTATGCTCATTATTTATATCAGTAACTTCTTGTTATGTCATGGAGCACAGCCTTCTTTGAATGCGACAGTTTTATCTGGCAACATTTTATAATTTGGCACAGTTTCATCACAATTGTATTATTGTTCACATGTTAATCCTTCCCTCTCATTCAGCAACGAAAGACCATTTTGAAATATTCACACTCGACTCGTTGACTGATAATTTTTTTCTGCTTATCTACAATTCTCTAATGCCGTGCCCCAGTTTTCATTTTTCAAGCCAGCGTTGACTAGCAGTGAATTCCCCTCCTTCATTTATTATATCTCTATAGAATTTCAATGTCTTTTCCGGTAAAATCGGACCTTAAATAGGCAAACCTTTGTCTCGTTTTTCACAAACAAAAAAGAACAAAGCGTCTCCTACCACTTCAGTTTCCCTCTTTTTCATCATTCTCATTATCTTAACTCCACTTGATGAAGCTTGGGCTGTACACGACTGCTCTATTTCTTCACGTTGTGTTTTCCAATATCCGAGTGTTCTTTTTCCACACCAAGCTCTAGTTATATATTTTTTACAGTTTACATTGCATTCAATTGCTTTAACGCACTAAGCTTCTGTTCCATACTGACAAACTTTTTCTTTATTTTTTTAAATTTACAATGATTACGTAATACCGTAACTCAAAATAATTATAGTGCAGTATATGCAACCACTGCTCTAATTAAAGTGAAACTCACTGACACTTTAAACTGTTGTGTCGCGTAAATTCAATCAACATTAATGATCGACTATCTTCGTGCGCGAAGGACTTTGGCCGTACTACAAGGCAATAGAATAAATAAATGTGGAGAGTGTTGGGAGGGGTAGCAGAAGACATACTGTACGTGAGTGCTGACCCATAATGTGTTCTTGGAACTCGATATGGACTAGCTGTGTGCCGGCCGAGTTGAATAGGGAAACGCATTTACAGTTAAAATTGTTTTTTTGCTCGTCAGATACATGCTGGATTTTCCTGTTTGATGCTGATGGTTGGAGGGAGGGGGGAGGGTCTATGGGAGTTTCAGAGTACTGACGGCCGGATTTGAAAGGGTTTGAGCTAATTGCATATCGTGAAGACACTATTTTAGCTTTTTCCAATCGTTTCCAACAACCCAACAATCAAATTTATGTTCCTACACTTCGGTCATGGTGGTTTTTTTCTCTTTTTTTTTTTTATCTCAAGTGTAGTGAATTATTCATATAAAAGGTCACAATCATACTAACGTATTAGAAAGCGGGGACATCATTGCATTCTACATTCCAGGCAACCACTAACAAAGACATTCATTTTCATCAGTTCGATGGGCCAGTCTTAGGACATGCACTTTAGAATACTATTTGATGAAACTTCGGAAAAATTCACAGAGAGATCATTTTTGGTACATACGTTCATTTTGAAGAACGGAATAACATCAAAATTCATATTGGATCCGAGCTTTTCTCGCTGCACTATACTGTAAAAATGTACAAAAAACACATTTTGTGATGTACACCCATTAAAATTGATTTTAAGGGAAAATGTATAAAAGTTGAAGACAGTAAAACTTACTATAAAAAAGATACTAAGTAATATTGTTGTAGATGCGATAGTTTTCCGCCGCAGTGGTTTCAATGTGGTGTAAACGTTTTTAAGCCCAATATGCTTTTGTACATGCTACCAACAAGTGAAGTTCGGCGTTATTTATTTATTATGAGGAGGAATGGGACAGTTAGAATTATACACGTTTTGTTACGTTAATGTCTTGTGGTTGCGACACTTTCCGCTGGGTTAGTCAACGACGTTCCCAGCAAACACAACCAGTCGACAAATTGTAGGCCCGATATCGGCACTGTGAGGAACTGTCGCTTATATGCAATAATATAGCCATCTGACAACGGTATGATGACTTTTTTGAGACAGCTTACTAGCTGGCACGATAAATACAAAGGCTCGGTGTATTATTTAGGATAACAGGTAGATATCATGGCAGTTATGTCGGCCTTATATCTCACAGTAAACATGTTGCCAGCATCTAAAAAACTAATCTGGGCCAATTCCGATACAGTACCTTTGTCTTTTCATCAACACTGCATACATCTTTTGGATTCTGACACAGTACCATTTTCGTCACAAGGCTCTTTATCAAAATAAAGATATCTATATGATGTCTTTTTGCCGACAAACTGTTGAAAAGTGTTTTGAATAGGCAATAAGTTAGCTAGCTGTTAGTGGCCTGATGTATTTTTTGGGACAGAGAGTAGCCGTTAGGATAAAGACTACGGCTAATTGTATTATTTAGGATAACGGATGAATATCACCGAAATTATATAGGCATTATATCTCACAGCCAACTTGTACCCAATATCTCAAAGAATATTCTGTACCGATTCCGATACAACATCGTTGTCTCTTCGGTAAGCTGGCCAATATCATATTTATTCCGTCCCAGTAAAGTTTTCGAGACAATTACTATGTATAGTATATGAATAGTACATGATAAGAGAACATGTTTATTGCATCTAAAAATACACAGAATCGAAAAATGTAATATACACAAATACAAAGGATAGGCCTACATACTGATTTACAAAAATGTAGAGTTTTGCATTTCCAAAATGGCTATATTAATATACATATCAGATGAGAATGTAATCCCGATTAAGTTTCTTAAGTGCTGTATATTTGTGTGCATCAATTAATACGTCGCATTTACGTACACAAATTATTTATAAACTGTACATAACTGTTTTGTGTTCCTGTCTATACATTATAGTTACATTTAGATGAATATCTAACATATGCTTAACATAACATAGAGCTACATAAATTTTCTGAGTGTCAAGAAAATGCGTTCAGCAATTTTGTTTCTTGATAGTATAGTTATTGCAGCCTCTATGGCACCCTGTCACAATGTTGCCTGCTAAATGTTTTCAATATATGAAGTACACTAAAGCACATAATTACATAGGTATTTTATATTGTTATATTTTCATCTAGTAATTCAAAAGTTTTTGTCAGATACCAAAAATAATATATTTGCTGTGACTTTGTGCTAGGTAGTGAAGAACTGGTTACTCTTCGTTAAATAGATTTTTTATTCATGTGCAAAATGTTTAATATTAAGGATGTTTGATACCACAAAATTAATAATTTTATATTTTTACCAAACATTATTCAACTTGTACGCATTGTATGTAATAACATTTTTCGTTAATAAATTTGTTTTAACTTTACAAATTTTAAATAATTTAGTGTTAAATACAACATTTTTCGATTTTGCTGAAACTGCTATAGAAAATTCTAAGTTGTACAAATAAAAAATTTACAACATAAACTAATGCCATGGGCTACTGCTAGACATATATGTAAGTACCAATCAACAGTTCATATATATATAATTATGTTAAAATATGCAAAAATGTATTTATTTTGAACCATTTTTCGTATATATGGCTTGTTAAATGGTGATTATATATGTGACACGTGGTAGCCCATGGCATTTGTTTACTTTAAACATTTTTTCATATGGACATCCATCCGACAGATATATTACAAATTAACAATAACTATTTTGTTTGCAAGCCTCAGACGAAATTAATGTTAAATAAATAGTGTTTTAAAATTATTTGTTATAATTTCATGGAATTAATTCATTCCTTTATAATGATTTGTGTCATTTCTTTTCTAAATTACTGGATAGAAACGGTAACTTACTCCGTGAAGTATATGTTAGCATGCTGGACTGTCATCTCAAGGTTTTTATGTTTGGATCCCGCACTCGGCAAGCAAAGGATGTTCATAATATATAATGTATTGAAAACTAAATGAAATGAATATATGTTAAGAGGAAATAGCAATTACTAAAATTTTTTATAAAAATAATTGAATTATTTTGCATGGTTATACTGCTTATTGTCTGGACATCATGCCGCCACAGACACAGCACCATTGTGACATCAGGCCACCAAAGACCCAGCATCGTGGTGACATCGAGCTGTTGCAGACCCGGAATCGTGGTGACATCCAGCTGTTGGAGACCCGGTATCGTAGCGACATCCAGCCGTTGCATACCCGACACAGTGGCTACATCCAGCTGCCACAGATCCTGCATCGTGGCGACATTCAGCAGTCGCAGGCCCGACATCGTTGCAACATCTTGTTGCCGCAGACCCAGCATCGTGGCGACATCAGGCCATCGCAGGCCCGGCGTTGTCGCTACATCCAGCTGTCGCAGACCCGGCATCATGGCGACATCCAGCCATCACAGGCCAAGAATCGTGGTGACATCCAGCCATCGCAGGCCCGGCATCGTAACAGCATCCAACTGCCGTAGACCCAGTAACGTTGTTACATCCAGCTGCCGCAGACCTAGCATCGTGGTTACCTCCAGCTACCGCAGACCCAGCATCGTGGCTACATCCAGCTGTTGCAGATCCGAAATCGTGGCGACATCCAGACGTGCAGGCCCTGCATCATGGCGACACCGAGCCTTGCAGGCCTGCCAAACGTTAGGTATCCAGTTTGTGTCTTATCGGTTCCAATTCAGGATATTTTTGACACTGTCGGCAAACAGCCGACAGTTCATACTTATATCGGCACACTTACAGCGTAAGACTGCGGACCAGGATTAGCTGGCTGGAGTTAGTCATCTAGCTTTCACCGGCCCGATTCTGGCCTGCACATTTCGTGTTTGCTGGATGTGACCACCAGAATTTCTAGTTGAGATATTATCCAGATGGTGACACTATCGCCGATTAGGGCTAAAAATTTATTGTTAATAGATAGCAGAATGCATACAGTTTAAAATTGGGTAGAGTATCACAGAATGGTAAATCTGGTAGAAGACTACATAACAGCTGAGCGAATGTTGATGGGAAACAGCATTTAACATGTGTGCAGAATATGATTCTATTAATTTCATATTAATAGACATTCCACTTTTGAGAATCATTCAGACTGTATTTTCAAGATATGCAGAGTTTGAAGGACAGATAAATTTATATATATATAATATATAATAATAAAATAAAGTTCCACAAATTCACAGAAGATGGTTATTTCAGAAACAGAAGATCAACAAATATTGGTCTGGAATTTGGAGCTACATGACGGTCCAGTAGAAATTGATCATATCTATGAAGTGTTCTGGAGGTTTGATACATAGCAAAGGTATTAGTGAGAGTGTTCTAAGTAGGAGCCATGGTGGCTGATCGTTTAGCACACTTGCCTCCCACCAAGGCGAACCGGTTCAATCGCCAGCTGGGTCATTGGATTTTCGTAAGTGGGAATCGTGCCGTACGATGCTGTTGGTCGGCGGGTTTTCTCGGGTTTCAAAACAACACTAACACCACTTACTATCACTTACCTATCCCCCCCCCCCCCACATAAAACACCATACTCCTTCACAATGAGCTATACTGTGGTTGTCTACACCTAAAGTCTGATAAACTAACATCCCTCTCCGCCCCTTCACCCCCTCCCATCATAATCATACTACTCATTCACAACGATCTATACTGTAATTACATATGCAATTAATTATCTCCCTGCTGCGATAGCGTAGGCTCTCCTCAGTTCTGGCTATCTACTATTTATGCCTAATCCAATACCACCCTTTTCCAACCCCTTCACCTACCTACACCCCGCCCCCTCCCCATGCCATTTTCCTTCACAATGAGCAATATTTGATTAGTTTGGTCTGTCTCATCACCACCCAAACCATCACCCCCCACCCCCTTTTTATCAACCAACATCCATAATCCATTAATTATCCCACGATATATACCATCTTTAGTTCCAAACTTATTCGTTAGGCAACACTGCTATCGCCATCAGCCGACATCATAGTTCTGTTTGTTAGATAGCACTAGGGGTTCTTGATGTCATCGTAGGCCGCTAGGTGGCACGCCAGATCAATCAATCGATTAAGTTGATGTCGTCAATGGCAGCTTGGTAGCTCGTGCTTAATGCTATTATCTGATACTACAGGCTCTGAGGTAGGCTGTATGCTTAAGACAATTTTCTCCATCATATATATAATGCTTTAGTACATCATAAAATTTTTTGCAACATGCTGATTTTGAACCAGGGAACCCCTAGGTCGCCAGATTAACTGCTGCCTCTGACCTCTAAACTACAAGAGCTTGGCTTGCAATGGAAGTTTTAAGAGGAATCGATTATTTAAATCGTAAATTTATTTAAATAAAAGTTATGTGTTTATATTTAATATATGTACATAACACTTAAAAATATCCAAACATAAGTGTATGAAACGACATGTTTACAAAGTCATATTTAAAAGAGATTTCGTTTAGGGGTTCACAACAGCCAATTATTCAAAATGTAATTTTTTAAAGAAAAGTTATGTCTTTAAATTAAAATATATTTATCAATTTTTTAAAAAACAATTATAACCAAGTGACATTTATTTGGTGACCCTTTTAAAATAACAATGTTTTAGAAGGGGTACCTGATTTCAGGATTTAGGACAAAATGTAGAACTGTACACAAGTACAGGAAGTAAGTTAAGTTTCGTTGGCTCAGCCTTAGTAGATCTCTCTCTAGGCGAAATAATTTGCAGTCATGATTGTGTTATTTGCACAAATTAAATTTATGCAAATGTCCTTTTAGGCCCGGATTTTCTAAGTACATTAGAATGTGATATTTCAATATTAGATAGAACATTAAAAATAGTTCGATACTGTTTTCCTTTCCTGGCATTATTACTCCCGGGGCAGCAGAAAAGTCAACTCCGTTTGAAAACACATTTTCAGAAACGTCCCAGTCTAGTTTTCCGAACAGCAGTAATAGGCAGGGTGCTAAAGAGGCGGCACACCAGCAACAGGACACATTTGTAAGAGTAATAGGCAATAGCGAGGCACATGGAAGAAATTTCTTGATAGGGCGGGATTATGTGTCCCGAATACATAATGAGGAGCGTGGCACGGTAAATTACCGGATTTGATTATCTGCCAGCCGCATCGGGGACGACACGGACTTCAGCGCGGAAGTATTACCCACGGCTTGAGGAACGGACGGATTACTTTCAGCTGGATTTAGACCAGTTGGCTGCAAAGGATTAACACCCGGCCGCGCATCTTGTGAGGAAGCGGCTGCGAGCGATGATTAAAACAATGTACAAGTGAACACGGCGATTTGTGTTGAGAATTTTAACGTCATTAGTTGTAATGGAAAGAGGTATCCGAATTATGCGACTTGGGACGCTATCTTGGCGGAGTTGAAGGTTTTGACGTGCAATCTAAAACAATGGCAACCCGAGGCGAAGGGATCGTAAAAGGGGGATGCGTAAAGCTTTACCAGCCAAGTCTCAGGCTTCGTGTCAAACTGCTTTGTCTCTTTATGAAAATATCCCGCAGTCTAACGACGGGGAGAAAATTCATGTTTCACCCATTTTGGAAACTTCAGGCATGCAGTATAAAGGTGGAGTTTTTTGAGGTTTTACTGGACAAGGTTCGAGATCCAACACAGTTAATAGGAAAGGTCAGTTTGTGTAAGGAAGAAAAAGTTCCTCCATAAAGTGAGGTGTTACGTTACGACAAAATAGATGCCGGATTTGTTTGATCGTTAGGGGACGTTCTCCCCTCTGATAAAGATAGTTTGCCAACGAAAACTTTGACGGGCGAAAGGGCTCACGACGGTTCGTTTCGGGATATATTCCTGGGCAGTAAAACGTTCTGTGAGCTAGGTAAGGCCGCGGCCTCTAGCAAATGTTTAAATAAGGTTACGTCATAAATAGCTACTGCACCTGACGTGTTAAGAAGGGACTCAGTCCCAAGTAAACAGTTCGAAATTAAAAGTGAAAAACCCTTGTGCTCCTATCGTCCCCTTAGGGAGGAGTGTAAAAGTTTCCGCTTTGTTCACCAAGCCATGAAGTTATTGTTACTCCAACTCATTTTAACAAGAACATAGAATCGGAATGTTGTGCCGCCGGCCTTATTGAAGGAAACAAAGTGCGCGTAAAAAAAAAAAAAAAAAAAAAAAAACTGGAGAACTTGTACACATGCCCCGAGGAAAAGAAATAGGGTTAGCCAGTCCTTTAGGGAATTTAGACAAAAATATTGACAAAACTGAAGCTGAAAATAAATTGTAGACCTATATTTTTAATATTTTGTGTGACGCAGATAATCAAATTAATTCTGGAATTTTTAATAAAACCCTGAACTCTGAAATGGAGTAAAATAGTTGTGATAGGAAGTTACGTTATTTTCACTTTGTAGTTGATGACAGTGAAATAGATTTAAATAATTTATTCGATAGAAGTCATTTAGAGGAAGCACCTAAGAGAAAAAATTGTGTTTATGTAAAATAGTGGCCATAAGTATAGCCCAATTTTGATAAATAAGTTTGACAGCATATTCTATATTTTTGCTGTGTAATTTCGAAAGACCCGAGTATGAGCGCAACTAAAATGGGGGTTTTATAATAACCTTGAATATTTTACTGAGTATATGTTGATTGCAATCGTTAAGGACGAATCTGTTAAGTTTTCCTATAAGTAGCTAGATGCGAGTATAAATTGGGCACTTTTACGATTTCATATTTTGTGTTGATGTTAGTGTTATGTTTGTTAATAATTAGAGAATTAATTACTTATATTATTGTAATGCTTAATCTGTTATAAAGTTAATTTTGCGTGCTTATCAGTTGTGCTAATTTAGCGTTTCCTCTGTGAGGGAATGACCATGTTATGTAAGTGACTATATGTACGAAAAGCACGACATGGCACTAGTGAGCAAATGAATTATGGCCATTTTCCCACTGCTAGGAACTTAGCTTCCGATGTTGCACCAGGCCGGAGATACGTCGCGGGATAAGGGTGACGTATTTTGAGGATTTACAAACGTAAGAGATTCCTTTTCCTTGCTCTTAAAATTTTGCTGGTTTTGGAAATGTTAATATTTTACATGAAGAATATTTCCTTTTAAAATTTTGTTTCAGCATTTCTTTGAGGACAATTAGTTGGGCTAGAGCTGAATAGAGAATAGTTTGAGAATTTTATTTTAATGTTTGGCCCATTGAAAAGTAATAAAATTGCAATCATTTTGATTTCCAATATGTGCTTTTTGAATTGAAGTTACTTGTAGTAATGGAATATGTTAATTGAAGCAAAATGTTTTTATTTTGAAATTACAATGTATTAATTGACCTCGGTTATAAAACAGAAAAATTTCAGATAGATGGAGAAACATGTGACATGTTTAGTCGTGCAAATTCTAGTGTGGTTGTCAATCCAAACAGTGAGAAATATAAAGATAGCCACACGTTGATGGGTGACCATAGCAGTTGGGACCGGAGTACCGACGTGACCGTGGACCGAGCGAGGCCGGAACCCGAGACAACTCAAGTTCCGTGCCCCATCAGCTGCTATCTGTACCCGTGGACTTCCACCAGTTCAGTTCCACCCACATCGGAGGGCAAACTTCGAGAGAAACCTTGCCCCCCCCCCCCCCCCCTCAGCAATCCGGTTCCCACATTCTCAACAGCCCTCGACTTCGAAACCCCTGGACATTCTGATTCCACCTCTACACGCCTGGGACTTGAAGTAACTTCTTCACCCGAGGAAGATCTCTATGCTTCCGTCGAAAGCAGACGAATTCTGTTCAGCTAAATTGCTCGAGTGTAACTCCACAGTGAATAGCAACATTGATTATTCTGAAATCAAATCACGTTTGTCAATGACACGAATTAATTTTTTAATTTGGACGAACCTTTGTGTGTAAATTCAAACAATAATGGTCTTAAATTGTGAGTAAAACAACCCAATTAATTGCCTGTAAATGATTTGGGCTTGAGGTAAACATAAAAATTTTGTCATAATGGTGAAATGTAAGGCCGTATGCTCATTACCTACTTCATATTCCTAATTTTCTGCTCAGTAGCTTATTCAGAAACTTTGCAAGATAATTATATACACACTTGCAACCTTCTTCTAAGAATCATAAACGCCTTTCTTTTGAATTTTCTATTAATTTCGCTTATTATTGATTACAGAAATTAAGGAATCTTTTAGAGTCACAGAACAATTAATATTAAATATAGAAGAATTTTGTGAACATACACTTATGATACTTTCAAATTTTCCCCCTTTAAAAACCTTGTTGAGCATGCTATGCCTCATGTATTCAATCTAAATGAGAGATGTTGCTGCCAGATTCGTGAGAAAATTCTGAAATTATTGTCACTCATAAGAAAGATACTGGTAATATATTACGTTGCCACTGTAAATAGAAGTGTCCGCTGTGAAAATGAAGGAAAATACGTTGTCTTGCTCCGCTCCTCGAAAATAGATTCAGAATTCCGTCAAGTAAAAATTCTCTTTTAACAAACTATTAGATATGTTTGTGTTCTAGAAAGAATAAAAGTTAAAACTTCGCTTTAAAAGAAATTAAAGTCTTTCTAACTTGCAAACTGATTAAAGTAATGATAAGCAATGATAAATTTACTTATAAGTAAAGTAAAAACCAGGATAGTCCTACTTTTCCTATTTGACGCCTAAATCTTAAATCTTAAAAACTTTTCCGACTATTTGTTTTCAAATCTTGAGTCTTTGTTGATTTAATAAAAGTTTGTAATACCAGCTGGAAATCGACGTGATGAGCTCTTCACGAGACTTGTTTATCGTTATATGAAAGAATCTGGTTAAAATTAAAATTCTGCTGTCTTATAATAAGCACTGAGAAAGTGTAGTCACAAAATAATTAAATCATTCTCGAACTATGTTACTTGTGTTTTGAAAAATTTTTCATTTTTTGGATTAAGTATGAAAAAGCATATTCAATCATTTGCTAATTATTTCTATACATTTAATATAAATTCTTGAAAAATTAATTATGTTTACGTTTATTATATCCCTATACATTGTGAAATTAATTTTGATCTAGTTGAACTAACTTATTTAAAAATTTTGAGATCTTAGTTATGTATTTTGTGATAGTATCTAATGGATTTCGCAAGTTTATTAACCATAAAACTTGTAACGTTGACACGGTGCAGATAAACTGACAAATTCTGACAAATTAATTCATCCAAATAATCTTTTGTTACACTTGTGCTCACTGGTTGACACGATGTCGAATATGCCTTTTCATCATTATATTGTGGCGAAGTTCTGAATTTTCAATAAATTCTATTGCATTTATTCTCAAGGACGTGTTCTATGAGAATGGGCTATGAGCCCTAGAAGGTATCAAATCATGTTAGTTCCTTTGAAAATTGGGCAGAAATTTTGTGTTATGAGGCCCATTTATAGGTTTAGAGTAATACTGTTGTAAGGAGTTGAGCTCCTTACAAGAAGTTGTAAGGAGCTCAACTCACCATTTGAATGATTGTTTTTCTAATTTTGACGCTTTTAGTAATTATAATTTTAGGGTGATACTTGTTGTGTGCTTTGTAAAAGAAAAATTGAGACTGAGGAATCTCAAATTATGATAGATAGTGATAAAGGTAGAATTTTATAAGTTGTGATACCTTAGAAATTAAGGGTATGTTGAACACCGAACTGTGTGTTCTCATTTTATTTAAAACTCTTGGGTGTGGTACTGTAATAGAAGAGTAAACGCTACTCTACAAAGTTGTTTAGTTTATTGTAAGGTTGGCAACTTTGGCTTGATAATTTCCATTCGTTTGTTACAATGAAGATTCTTAAACATCATTTTTCAAAATGATAACTTGCCTTGTGTTTGAGCTATCATATGTGTATAATCGAATCTGGTATCTCTCTCTCACTCCACACATTGAAATTGCTAAGGAAAAACAGTAGGACTACAAAGATTTTGGAGGCAATCTCGCGAGCGATGGGAAGGACTCTTTGCAGAAATTTTGGGGTTAACAACTGCTGTCCTGACACATTTTGTGGTGTTGTCTGGGAAATCCTGTGCTAAGTTGTCCATGCACACATTCACATTCCTGGTTTCCATTAACGTTACTTCGATCTTAACGACGTCTTTGTAGGGGAAGCATAAGGCTCCCTGGTACTTTGCCATCCTCTGGAGTGGATTTTCTCCACACCCAAGTGATGGAGATGATTGAGTGGAGTATAGGGTGGGCTCCAGTAAAAAGTAAAATTGATGCTTGAGTGTCGCAAGGTGTTGCACATCCAAGAAATAGTATTGTGATATAGTGTCAGGGTGACTTACATCTGGTGGGGCTCAGGCAGATGAGCCAAAGTAAATTGCAATGTCAAGAAGACTTTCAACAAGGTATTCCTCATGAGATGAGATGAGGTTTACAGACGTAAATATGATATATATTTTGTACCAAGTGAAAGGTTTTCTACACTTTACTTCTTGAACAACCTACCACACTATTCCTAGCCATACAATTTGGTTATTTCAAGTGATGTTAAATAATATAGCTTATGTCCTACTGTTTCGCATTGTCCTCGAATACAAGAATTCTTTAAGTTGGTAATACCTCAGCTGTTTAGGACTGAAGCTATTATTTAGGAAGGAGGTTGTCAGATGGCCACCAGACTCAGTGTAATATTGCTGTCATTCCGAGTGGTTATAAGTTCCTTCGAAAAATAATAATATACATGCGGGATTTATTGTGAAAGGGTAATCAATAAGCCAACAATCGCTTTTTTAATTATTGATTGTTTAAATATGTTCATAAAATATCTGCATTTCAGATAGTGCAATACTGTTATGATTTACATTATCATAAGGAAATGCTAACGTGAATGTGAAATAAGGATAAATTCTCTTTTCTGTAACGAAACTGCCCTTAATATTGATTTAAAATTACTATGAATGTAACTGAAAATATCTTTCTTGTAAGATAGTGGGACAACCTCGTGAGTCAGGTGACCTGGCCGAACGCTCTTAAGCGATGCAGAGGCTAGGTGGCCTATTAGTTGGACTACACACTTGATGCAAGGGAGTGCCGAAGAATTGCCGAGGAGGGTACGAGGGCGCTGGATACTGGCCGCTCTGGTGGTCGGGAAGGGGACTCTGACCTGAACCTTCGAGAGGAGCATGTCGTGTGTGCCTGGAAGCTCTGGTGAAGAGAGCACATAAAGTAGATGTAACGATAGTGAAATTTGGCTCAGGCCTCACCTCCTTTAGAGATAGTGTTAAAAAGGTTCAGGAGGAAGAAGTTTGATTTGGTAGATTTTGATATTACTGAAGTGCTTCACAAGTTAGGTGGAGCTGTGAACACTCCTTCAGCTCAGCATCAATAAGGGTATGTGTAACTAAGTTATATAGTATTTTGAACTTAAACTTGATAACTCAGTTATCACTTTATTGGGGTAAATTTTTCCCTTCAGACAGAGGAGTGAGTGAGGAGAAAAGTAATACTGTTGAACGTTATTCTTCGAATCAATAAACTTGCTTGATTAAAATTCTTTCTTTTCTTACACCAGACTCAAATTATAATCTTTTAGCATGAAATTTAACAGATGTGTATGAGAACCCTTCCATCTGAAATACCTTCAGGTTATTCCTCAAAAACCTTGCCCACTGTGCAAAAGCTCGGAAGATGTGTTGAACAAACTGTACCAAATCTGCAAGCCCAAACCTGCTCATGCAAATATTATTTACCAAAAAGATGCGACAAGCTATTTAATGTAGATAAGCACAACTTGGGACCTACGACTACGTAAGTATTATTGGTAGATTTTCACGAAGTAGTAATCAACTATTATCGTGGAAATTCTTGATTTTTAGCATTGAAAGTTAAATTTAAGTAAAGAAATTTAAAAGTGATTTATGCTTCTGCAAAGTGCTTTTCCCTCATGTAATCCTGTTTAGATCGATGCACGGATTAGTCATCCCTTTTTCCTCTGTGGCATAACAACAGTGGTTATTTTTAAGATGCTCCCTCATCTATGTGTTAACCATACTTTTATAAGTGTCACAGATTGTATGTATGTTTTTTCAATGTATTAGCTAGGAAGTGAGGGAAAAAGCTAGGCAGGTTTCCAAATGGGAAACCAACAATAATCTGTGTTTTATGTATTAGCCAGAATGACAGGTAATTAGCCAGGCGAGTTTCCAAAAGGGAAACAATTAATTTATTTCTTGTGGGTATCATTTGTTAGTTACAGTTTCCATGTAAAGTATCCCTATAGCAATAAGACTCATTAATTACATTGTTTCTGTTCTGGGTTAGTATCCTCCACGATAATCCACGACCTCCCGAAGAAGGTCCTAAGCTGTCGGTTGTATTTGGCGACAGAATATAATAAATTCCTATAACATCTCAGCGATAGGTTACCCAATAACTTGTAAATTCTTACGAAATTGTGGTTGTATTGCTGCTCTCACTGGTGTCGTGTCGGCCCTGCTGCCACAGGGAGCGACCAGGTTAGGCAATGACAGAGGGGTGATGATCACATTGCTGTGTCTCTTCGGCCAGCGATAACACCTTCGCTGCCTCACTGTTCTGGCCGGCCGCCTAATCGCCAACAGTGGACATACCCGGTGATCGCCCTGATGCCGTCGACTTAGCAACAGAGATCCCGAGGTGTCACCTGGAGCGGGCGACGTCGGGGAGTAGGACATCTCTGGTGTTAAAGCCCCTGATGATTTGGGCATCGCTGTGTCTGCAGATGGTCCTTCCACTGGAACTGCTGGCACCAGTGATGGCACAGGTGGCTGAGTGGTGTGGCAACTGGGTGATCTGTCGGCTGTGCTCTGCATGGCTCCAGTGTGCCAGGTGACATCGGGTTTCTCACACCAGCTTGTGTTGTGTCTGCTGGAGATGCTTGCACACATTCTACCATGGTACCCCACTGGGGACACTCGGCAGAGGCATCGTTGTTATGGGTCAGCAGGGATTGTACTCCTCCTCTTCTTGCAGTGCTTCTATCTCACTGATGGAAGTGCCGATGCACCTTCCTCCTCCATTGCCACCTAGGGGAGTTTGGCATTGGTATCACCATCATAGGGTCTTGGAGGGCCTAATGCAACTTCGTCGGCGACATTACCCGGTGACAGCCTGATATCATCCCAATGCACCATGGCCCTTCTCCTCCCAAGTTTGACCAAGAATGTAGTGGGTCCACAGCACTTGATGACCTTGTGTGGCCTGATCCATTTGGATGTGAAGTCCATGCAGAAGGTTATGTGGGTGTCGGACTGCAGGTGAGCATGCAGGTTCACCATCTGGTCAGCCTGCAATGCTGGTAGCAGCCAGTTTGTGTTGGGCAGCCACTAAGCAGTGTATCTCTCCTGATGTGGGTGCATCTTGCATTGTCGCTGACAATGCCGTTCTTGCCGAGTGTTGGTGCTGGCTAGACTGCTGCTGTCCCCCTCCTGTAGGCAGTTGGCCTCACCCAGCATGTTCAGTTTGTGTCCCAACAGCACCTCGGTGGGGTGTTTTGCCGGTGGCAGGGTTGACACATCGGCGAAGGATGAACAAAGTGGTAGGCAGGTCAGCCCACTTGGCATACTGGTCACCCACACAGAGCCTCAATTGAACTTTGAGTTCAAAATTGTGGTGCTCTGAGGGGTTTGAAAGTGGATGGTAAATTGCTGTCTTTATGTGCCTCAACCCCCTCCCAAAAGGTACACAACTTTCACCATTTTTTCAGAGCGAACTGGGTCCTAATATAGTTAGGAGATTTTGGGGTACCACCCAGGGAAAAAATTCTGCACTCAACACTCACTATGTTTGACTGTGGGCGCTGCTTGCCAGGTACGCTTCCACCCATTTTTATAAATTATCTATGACCACAAATATATACAGTTTTACCCTGTTGTTTTGGGGTACGGCTCCATAAGAACTAGACTAACCATTTCAAATGGTCTCTGGTGTAAGTGTTACTGCCATTGTTGTGTTCCATCTGCACGCCTTGCCTGAACAAATTATACTTAATGCACTGTTGTACATGCTGGTGTGCTTGTTTTGTGAGTCCGAGCCACAAAAATGTTTCATCGCATTGTTAATGGTTTGGTCCTTGCCTGGGTGTCCCGCTACATTAATGGTGTGTGTGTAAGCTCACACATTCTCTCTCGCACATGGGGGCAAGTACAACCACCATATCTTCGAATTGCTGTGCTAACATGTTTCTAGGTGACCATTAGTTACGCGCAAACACTCAACATTTTGGTGTGCGAAAATGTCTTTCTTTGCTTACATGAGTGCGCATCCTAGCTGTGTTTGTTCTACTTTGCAGTACAGTTCACTAATCATGAATTTGTTATTTACCGCGTCTAGCTGTTAAACGTTCACTTCCTGGGACGGCTCTTGCATATCTGGTGGCATTACTTCCTCCCACTTGCAGAATTACATCAGCACTGGGAGGGTGCGACAGCACATTTGCCAGCTGATTCTCTTTTCTCATAATGTGTTCCACAATGAAGTTATAGACTTGCAGGAGTAGCACCCACCTGGTTAGTTTTCTTCTTGCCTCGGGCAAAATGTGAAGCCACACTAGGAACCGGTTGTCAGTACGTAGTGTGAATCTCTGGTATTCCAAATAAGCCCTGTACTTCTTAACGGCCCAGACAACGGCCAATCATTCCCTCTTGTTTACACTGTATTGCTGCTCCATGGGGCCAAGGGTGGTGCTGGCGAAATCGATAACATGGTAGTTTCTGTCGTCGTCACAGTAGTACAGTATGGCTCCTAGACATTCTTGACTGGCAACAGTTGGCAGGTATATATGTCAACTGGGATCATACCTGCCTAGTGTCGGACATGATCTGAACTTTTGTTTAGATTTCTACGAATGCTTTTTCCATGTTTCTAGTCCACAAAAAAATGCTGTTGTGGCAATAACAAACCTATTAGCAGGGCTGTGATGATGGCGAGATTCTGAACATATTCTTGGAGCTAGCTGATTAGCCTGCAATTTTTTTTGAGCTGCTTTACATGCACTGCAGTGGATATTCCTCAGTTAGCCTTAGATGGTCTGGATTCGATTTATTTTTTGCATCAACTACGAAATAGCCAAGGAAATCTAAACTGGTTTTCCCACATGACATTTTCCCATTATACATCTCAACCCATTTATGGCTAGCCTTTCCAAGACAATGTGTGACAGTGATAGTGCCACTGTCGACTGTGTTTCCGATAATTACCGCTACAATTGATTTTGCTCTGTCTATTAACCTTGGCAGAGGCAGGTGTCCCTCTCCTATTCCTTGCCATGCCCCTACCTTCATACCCTATCCTGGTGCGACACCATCCTTGAGTTTATTTAATATGTTACACGACATGCTCTCTGGTATTTCTACTCTTTAACCTTGCTTCAGTCTACATCAGTGGCAGCTGCGACTTCGGTGAAAATTTTCAGCAATGTTGGGAGACATTTTGTATAATATTACGCTCTGTAGGTGACGAATTTTTTTGGGCTGCTATTGTGCTAGTAGTCGGGTATCTCTAACCTGGAGTTAACTTTCAATGATTAACATTATGATGAAAATAGAACATTTTTTCAGGCGAATCGTGGCAGAGTGGTTCGACAGAAAGTGTTGAAAATAATTCGTTGAACTTCTCTTTGGGTCGTGCATGTATAAGTATGTAGTTTTTTTTTCGACAGGTGGTTAGCTTCATGTTACGAAATTTTGCAGCACAACAAATTACCATATATTGGATGTAATTTTGTTGAAATATGTTTCATGTAAAGTTAATTTGCCCGTCAGCCTCTGTCCAAGTTAAATGCCCAAATTCATGGTAGTTTTTCTCTCGGCCACGACCTACTTTTCTTAAAATTGACGCTCAGGAGCAAGAATATTGAGTGCTTAAACGGACTGTACATTGCATTTGCACATTTTAGTGGGCGCTATATGCCTTTTGGTAAGGAATTTACTAGTTTGATGGGTTTTTTTTCGCAACTTCATTTGCCATACTGGCGCTGCCACCACTAAATTACACCTGTGATAAAAGGTGTTAAGAAATCCCGAGGTATGTATATTTGGAATAAATGATTTAAACAAATTTGAAGGGCTAAGCCACAGGTTATATTAAGGGCTGGGTCTTATACTTTGTAGTTACATTTATATAATTTTTTAATGTATATTTTAACGAGAAAATACTTTAATAGTTGTGGTAAATACACAACAAGGTATTTAAATGATATTGAATCCGTTAACATGTGCCCTGCATGCTTAGTGTGTTGTATTGCTATGTCTTTATATACAAATTTTATACATTTCAAGGGCAATCAAAGGTTTTAATTGAGAATCAGTTTGTCTCACGGCCGTTACACTCGTTGTATGCCATTTGCATGTGGAAGGCGTATTGAACTCAGCAAAATTCATTGTGAGTTATGGTTAGGAATTGTAATTATTTCCAGCATATGATTCGAGTAAGCGTTGCTCGAAGCCTATGGCAAGGCAGTCTAAATATGAGTATTATATAATCTGTGTAACGAATTTTTACTTTTTTCTCTGGCTAGAAAATTGGTATATATATCTTGATGTGTCTAATGTACATTTGCTGCCACTGCACATCTCTTTTATGTAGCATAACGAAAAAGCACTCACGATACGGGTAATTTGTTTTAATATTTGTGCATAGTGTATGTACCCGAACAACTGGAATGTTATTTGGAGTAATATATGTGTTTATCTGATACTGAATTTTCTGTGTATATTTGTGAGGAGTGTCACAAATGACTGCGCTACTCTACCCTTTCAACACTTGGGTTTGGTATTTGTTACATGCATTCCTCCACGATGAGCATCGATTTTATCTACACACTCGTTCGCGAGGACGTCATGGCACTCCACAGTGACCTGAATACAATGTTTGACGAAACTGCCACTGTGGCACAGCTATGCAGAGTGGCTATCCAGGCTTGGCACAAGCAATAATGTGCTATGCCACTGAAAGTCCCAAGGCAGGCTTCCCTGGTAAGCGCCATCAGCTCTTCCCAACATGATAAATTAGTTTTGCTCTTTCTTGAGAAAGTACCTGTATGTAAAACCCTTGAACCTTCCTGTGTACTCATCTATTTCATAGTGATTAGTAAAATAGCTTGTCTGGGACAGATCGTTCTTGAAGAGCCGGCATTATTTCTAGTGCGTGTCAAACATCAATGCGAGAGAGACTATGTATACCATTTCCAAAAACCAGGGAAACATTATGCTATTCTATTGATTCAGTTTTTTCTTATTGGGATGCTCTCTGCATGCCTTTGAACGATCGGGAGCTAACCAATATCATTCCAGAAAAATTTGCAACACACATTCGCCCGCACTGACCTTTATATACTCGTCCTACAAACTTGAATGAGTTAAGATTACTCGCAGTAGAGGTGCAAGGTAGTTTGGCTGCTTCGAGCTCTTTCCCCCTGAAAATGTCCTGCTATGCCAAAGCGTGGCAGCTTGAGTTCTGCTACCCGCAGGCTGGCATGTGCAGTGCAAGATGAAGGTCCGCATCAGCTGCCTATCAGATGTGCAAACTGCACTATGAGAGGACATGTGGCTAAGGATTGCACACAGGAGAGGCCAGATATTGCAGAATGCAAATGTTTAGATGTAATAAACTGGGGCATGTATGTCGTTTTTGCCTGGCGGCAGGAAATGGTAAGGGATCGGCATGGGGCGTAGGTCAGCCAGTCTTGTTAATAAAAAAGCCCTATGCAAATTGCATTGGTGTTCAGTTACGGTGACGTGTGGTGGTCATAATTTTGATGCCTTGGTTGATACAGGGGCCACCCATTGTGTAATTAGCCAGGAGTTTTGGGTGATCTTTTACAATTGAATATTATTTGTAAAGGCTAAATTTGTGTGGTACCCGAGAAGTGTCTCTGTGCTGCAAATGGCGACTTAGTAAAATCTAATTTGTTAGTTCATTTTCATTTCAATATAGGCCGTTTCTCTTGGGCACACATTGTCTGTTTTTTTTTTTTTACAGCTATCTCAAAATATGATTCTTGGTCTGAAGATTTTAGGGAAGTCCAGGGCGATCATGAATTTTGACTCCCTTTTTCTAACCTTCGGTTTTGGGCCCAGTATCCCTGTAGGGCTGCGGGTGAATGTAGCACCTGAAGTATTTACATCCCTCATCGGGGGAAAATGTTCAGAAGTTAATTTTCAAACTCAATTAAAAGAAATGAAAGGGGAATTCAATTGGTGGTGATTCACAGGACCATTGGAGGAGGAAGGTACTGGATAGGTATGATGAAGAACAGCATGAGATTTTCCGGGAAGGGCGCCAACTTAAGGAGAGCATGATGATGCAGGAGTCATGTGGCCGATGGCCTGTGGCTTGTCCCCCAATGTCCTCCGCCTCCAGAAGTCCTGGTGCTGTATATCTTGATGTCATATATCCTGTAAGTGCTTCGTCTAGTGGGGCTGTTGGCCTTCCCAACACCACTCATTCCTGAAGGGATTTCAGCCTCCTCACGCCACTAATAAAATACGTATGTTTAATGGTCAATATGGGACCAGAGTTAAATAATAATGCAGTCATCAACACAACTTGATTATTTATATTTTGCTTCATTTAACAGGCAAATAAGTTTACACTTTGTCTCTTAAGTGGGCGACCACTGATACAGACAAAAAAGCACATGGCCTGCATGAAATTAAAAGTGAATAGTTACACCCTGGCCAGGTACTAATGGACCAGAGATGTGGGATGATGCTCGCTCCGGGCTGTGAAAACAAAGGTTCTTGTTATTTAACGTTAATTAAACAGAATTACATAATGAATGGTGAAGCAAAATTCTGCAGGTCCGGAGCCGCGATGCGACGTGCTAAAATGGCAGTTTGCATGGAGTCCGCAAGTTGGCTGGCACTCCCGCCTTAGATCACATGACCATGATCGACATATAATATTATTATACATACTGAACTGGAATGGCTCATAGCCACATAACTGACATGAATATATTCAATATCACTCTATAAAAGCATAAAAACCATTCAATAAAATAATATAAAAAATATTAGGTTCATGGCATACAAGGTTGCACACAAAACTTATCCTCGTATTAGCAAGCACTGTTTTAAGTGAGCCAGTAACTAGGGGGATGGCTCTCGAGGATAACATAATATCTAAAAAAAAATAACATTTAACCCTGATAGAACTTAGTTACATATCATAAAAAACTTAAAATAATTATAAATTAAAATACAACTAGGGTTAGGAGAAGAATTGCCATGTGGTGTACACCATTGCCATTTTATAGTGTCACTACATATGTGTGGCGTTACGAGAAAAGATTCGGGACCCCATCTTTCTCAAATACATGCGAGGTCACGTGATGGAAATGTAGCCAATCTGTTGTTTTACTCTATGGCACAAACATTACTCTCTGTCTCCGTGCATCCCGTCAAATGTAAACATAAACACAACCGTGTGGGTGCTCTGTGTGACTTTAACACACCACATGAGCGCACACTGACACTTTTACTAAATAAATACGTAACAAAAAACTCTTAAATTTAATATAACATCTTATAAGGCAATTGCCTTGTACTTGCGTGTGAGGAATAGAAACACAAAAATAAATAATAAACACTCGTGCACATGAGCCATCGTGTACACAACATAACCCTCAATTACACATCAACACTGATTTGTGAATAATAATATATATAATTATATATGATGTTCAAATGCATTAGTGCACACTGTGCACTAAACAGATTGACTTCACAGAGGAGTGCAAAAATATAACGTAAAACACAACATTTAATGGCACTCTAAAAGGTAAACATCACACCTGTCATTCCTAACCCTTCAGGAACACAAACATAACCCTACATCTCACACGAACCTGTGACAGTCAGTGGTCGAAGAGCTAGATTCATATGGGCAGTGGAATAGCTGCATTGAGTGCATGGCAAACGCGGTTTAGGCTTGCGACTGACGTCAAATGCCCCCTACTTCAGGAGACAGGTAGTTTGAACGACATTTTCTCTTCAACAGCAACGCGTGGCCGGCAGAAGGAGATCCTTCCACAGCCACAGGTTGTATGTGCTGACCCTCTTCTCTTTCGCTCCTCCTCTTTTCACAGATTGTGGTGCCATGTTGAATGCTCTCTGTGGAAAATGCCTGCAGGCCGTGTACGTGGCTCGTCGGAAACTGCGAGTGCGCTTGGTGTGGCAGGGGGAGAGGAATGATCCTCTCATCCTGTCTCATCACTGCTGGTGCTGTTCTCTCGCTTATGAAGACGGTGGCATCGTGTTACGCATAAGTCGATATGGTCCCGCGGTTCCTGAGAGGCCGACTTATAGGCTGATGAACTCGTTGAGAGGACAGGGGACGCAGGGTGGCCAGGAGGCATCATGGTGCTAGCAGGCAGGGTGTCATCAGGTGGTTAGCCCTGGCCGCAGATGTCCTGGCTGTTATGCGGTCAGTGGCATCTCTGGTAACATCTTTCACTGACTAGAATATGTTTGTCAGTCTGAAGTCAGCTGTAGTGGCACTTTCAGAGGCAGCCCCATTGGATGCAGGAGAATCGGGTGATCCTTCTGTTTGTGCACACGGCACATATGCTTGCTGTGCTGTGTTTTCCCCTTCTTCTGATGGACTGCTCGGCGCTGGGCGTCGGAATGCTCACACTGACTAGACACAGAGTGTCACGATGATAAGTCGTGGTCCTTCTGCGACTCAAGTGTATTTTGTAACACGCATCTCTCATCTATTGGACAATCGTGTGTGGCCCTCTCCATTTTGAGGCAAAACCAGCACAGTATTGTTTGTGCCCATCGGACTGGGGGTGTATCTGCACGTACACCTGTTGTCTGCTCTCTATGTTGGGTGGGGCGATGTGAGGGGAAGAAATTGTGCCATGTAGCGCCGCTGTTGCTCTCTCGCTTCCTCCTGTGTTCGCTCTCTATCCTCTTCACAGTTTCTCATGCGGCTGTAGGGGTAGAGTGTTACCCTACCCCGCTTCTGAACTCTCCCGGGAGGGGAAGTTCCTGACCTTTTGAGAATCTGTGCTGGAGACTTTCCCGTGGCCTGGTTAGCACAATTTCGCAGCATGAAGAGTGCTGCTGGCAAATGCCTTGCCCAGGACACATGGTTTATTCCCACATGAAGACAGAGTTGCATCTTGAGCTCCTGATTATGCCTCTCAGTCGGATTGGCATGTGCGTGATAAACTGCTGTCACATGGTGTTTCACACCCTATCTCGTACAGTTGCCTCTCCAGACATGTCCAGTAAATTGCGAGATGTTGTCGCTGAGCAGAGTGTGTGGGTAGCCCCAGCGGGTAAAGAACTCGTTTTCGATGGTTTTCCCTACCACACAGGCACATGCACTTGAAACTGGATAGGGTTCCACTCACCTTGAAAACAGGTTTTTTATCATAACAATAAACATCTTCCCCGATGGTGTGTGCATATAAGGCCCCATTAAATCAAGCGAAACTCTCTCAAAGGGTTCTCGTGGTTGTTGTTGTCCATCTGCTCTTCTACTTTTGAAGTGATTACACTTTTCACATGTGCGTACAAAGGTGCGCACGAATGTTGAGACACCAGGCCAATATAAATATTTGAGTACATTTCTTCAAGTCTGTTCTGCACCTAGATGGCCAGTTAAATCACTGGGATGTGCATGAGACAAAACCATGTCCCATGTCGCGGCCGGAACATAAACACACAACATGTGTGTTCCTTTTACCATGCGTTATTCCACACAGTAATTCAACACCCGCCAATTTTACACAGTTTGATTCGCTCACATTTCCCTTCATTTTGTGGCAATGGGGCAAGACATCTGGGCTATAATTACAGAATCGTCGACTGATGTTAATAATGCTGTAGCTGGAATTACCACCATTACCTGGCACTGTACCAGTGTGCTTTCCTGTACTTCATGCGGCGGATGCCTTCCCACTCTTCTTCCTCACTTTCTACTACATTACCTGGCGAGCGGGAGAGGCGGACAGCCAACTGGTTCTCCACTCCTGCCACATAATGCACTTCAAAATCATAGGACTGCAGGAATAATGCCCAGTGGGTTGATTTGCTCCTACTTTAAATGTATTGTGCAGCTATAACAGACACCTGTTCTCTGTGCATATTTTAAAACACTGGTACTCAAAATCTACCTGTAGTTCTTCAATGCCCACACTACAGTGAGGCACTCTCTCTCTCATTAATATCGTAATGCCTTTCCACTGCACCAAACTTTGCTCTACTGTAGTCGACGATCAGACGAGTCCTGTTGCCGGCGAGTTGAAAAAGAACCACTCCTAGTCTCTTCTCACTGGCATCCGTCTGGACGTATAAGTGGCGTGTCGAGTAGTGTCGTGTGAGGGCAGGCCTTTCCCGGAACTTACGTTTCACCTGTCGAATCTCACCTGTTTCAACTGCGTCCACTCGAACATTACATTCGGCGATGTCAGCTCAGTTAACGGTGACGTATAATAGCGAAGCCTTCGATATACTCTCACCCAGTTATTCAGCCCGAAGAATTTCTGGAGCTGTTTATGTGTGGTGGGGATGACATGATGCTCGATGTTGCTCAGTTATTCTTCTGCCGGACAACTATACTGCTCATTGACAACATTGGTCAGCTTTCCCTATATGACACTTGCGATTGGCGCAATTCAAACCATTGATAGCCAGCCGTTCCAGAACTAGGGAGAGGTGATAGATGTGTTCCTCCCATGATGATGACCATATGATGACGTCGTCGAGATAATCGAGGGCGAATACTCCGATGAAGCCATCCAGAACTCTCGCCATCATCGCCGGAAAAAGTAACCGGAGCACATTTCAATCCGAATGACATGGCACTGATCTGGAGGCGTGTGCCATCAGGCGCAGTAAAAGCTGTCTTACGTCTGTCTGCTGGACGTATTGGAACTTGCCAGTACCTGCTCCGTAGGTCAATTGCTGTCATTACTTTTGCATTGCTGGGCGAGTTGAGGGCATCTTTTACGTGGATGTACGGCAGTGGAGCGCTCTTCATCACCTGATTTAACTTGTGTAAATCCACGCAAAAGCACCAAGAGCCATTTTTCTTTGGAGCCCAATTAATGACGGAATTAAATTCGTTCTCTGTCGGCTCGGTCACTCCTTCTTGCAGCATCTCGGCAATCTGTTCTTTAATGATGAATTGTTGGTGTGAGTAGTATCGACGGGGTCTGTCGTTTACTGGCGCATCAGTGGTTATCAGTATTGCATGTTCTGGTACCGTCGTGCGGCATAGTGGATCGGAAGCTGAAAATACATACCGACGTTCGTCAAGAATGTGCTATATGGCGTCCCAGTGCTCTGATGGCACTGCATGATCAAAATCATCTAATTTGTCCTGGGCTACAGTCCCGTTTGACCGTGGGTGCAGGTTGTACACAGTGCATCCTTCCTTCCAAAGTGAATTAGCTGAGCAGTTGGTTCCACGAACATTTGTTGTTCAGACAGCCATGGGACACCTAAAATGATATCTTCTATGAGCTCTTTGGAAATGTAAGCCATTGTTACTGTTTCGATATCCTGTATACGAACGGTGATTTACACTTTCCCTGCGATTTCTCCACTGTGTTGACAGCTAGCAAGATGCACTGTCTTTTTAACAGGTACTATTGAACTGACATTAATGAAATCGGGTCGGACAAAACTATGCGACATGGCAATGCCAGTGAGCGCCCTGCAGCGGTGATTGTTGACATGTACGTCAATACGAATGAAGCCATTTGATGTTCCTGTGATCTGCTATATGAAAAGTTGCTGTGACGTCTGGTCAGGTTTCACAGAACTGGAGTGACTGACGTCTGGTCGGCCTACCCCAATCGGGCGTTTCCCGATGGTGGTGCAGGTCTGTTGTTACTTTGCACCATTCGTTCATGACCCGGACACACATTATTCCAGTGTGTCCCCACCGCACCAACAACACGGGTTGGGCAGGGTTCGACTTGTAAACTACGAGCGTGACATGGTTACACTGTTAACTGCTGGCACTGAAGCTGCTACAGTTCTGGATGATTCTGAAATGGGTGTGGATATTGGCGTCACTGTTGACGATGGTTTTTCCACATCACTTGTATTCCAGTTCTTCGACACAGCACTTTACCGACGCGGTTGTCCACTGCCCCAGTCATGTGGTGGTTGAGCAGCATTACTGCAGTTCAGCAGGATGACAGTTTGTGTGAAGTCGTGTTCTGTCGAGTGGATGAGTGGTACAAGAACAGTACGATATTCAAGAAGGTGTTGCGGAACTCGTCCCAGGTGGTTCTGTAGTGGGCTACTCCCCTCCACCATAGCTTGGCATCGCCCCTGAGCCGTTCTCCTATACGGCTTGGCCAGTCATCTGCATCAACACTGTACCGACTGAGGTGGCTTTCACAGCCATGTGCTACTAGATCCTCACTTGCGATTCCTGCATAAGTCGGCAGTGTTTGAAATTGTGAAGGTGTTTTCGCTGGATATTCCACAATATGATGTATTTCCATGACACGTGGTACAACAAGTTCTGTGACTGTGATTTCGTCTGGCACCTTTGCTGTCTGCAGCAGGGGTGTGGAATGTGCAGGGGGAGCTTGAAATTGCATTGCCTCTTCACAATTGACCACAGGTGGACATGGCGAAAACTTTTGTTGCACACATGGAGACCCTGTAGCACATTAGAGCTGTGTATATTCTCCACCAAACACTGGTTGACGTAGGCAGTCCTCCGCCTGTGTGCAGTTCAGTTGACTCACAGCGTTTCCCACGAAAACTACCACAGGTAGTTCCAGCTTGAATGCTAGACTGTTCTGTTGATTGATAGGATGTGCTTCTGCATTACATCGAATACCGTCAATGTAATTCTTATTCTTGATCATCCTTAATGTTGCATATTCTTGTGCCGAGATACACTGCACGTGGTACACTCGCAAACAGCATGCACACGTGAGTGTTGCTGTGTCTGCTCCTTCACGCCAACTGTATTTTGCACATTTTTGTAAGGTTTGCCGAAAGTGTGTTCGTGAGTGTCCTGGTATGATTTTCTAGCGGGTGCATGTGCAGAGCGCGGGTACGCGGACAGGGTTAGAGATGCCCTGGACCTGACGAGGCCTCATACAGCCCACTCACATACATCCACCGATGCACCAGCAATGGTATGCCCCAGTACTCTCTCGGACAGTTCTGTAGTATTATGCCCACATCCACTTCAAGCTGTGCTGTTGTGGTGGGATTGTGGCAGATTCACATATTTTCCCTCAGGAAGACCAGGGAAAAAGGTACAGTGAAAGTGTAGGAAGCAGACATTTCCTGCACAGTGAAGTTGGGTTCCCGTTTAAAGTTTGCTATTCCAGTCGACCCGAGTCGCTTACACTTCGCCGTTGACCCGAGAAGTTTGCCATCATTGCATTCCTGGTTTACACTTGCCCACGTGGCCTCACTGCTGTCACCCACGTGGAGGGGGTGGCAGTTGTTGTGCTCCCCTCATTCCAGGACGATCCCAAGATGGCGGTAGAGCTGGCATTACGGACTGCGGCGCTTGATGTCGTGATGCTCAGGCCCAAGGTGGTGGTCTTCTGATGCTGTTGTTATGCTGATTTTGGTACCATCTGGTTTTTGCTGTCATGTAGCGTCCCCTTGTCGTCCAGAAATGGCATATAATGACATTTGGGAAAAAATTGTCAGTATGAAAATTTTAAAGAATTCTAAGGCTCAATTGGACTCTAACCGCCATCAGAACATGGTCACACATGGTAATGGAGGAACGTGGACATAGAACAGGAGTACAGGACATTTTACACTTGATGAAACAGGATAAAATGCACGTCGCAAAATACAGAGTTATTTTGCAGGCAGGAAAATGGTGGGAAGTGATTCCTGATGGTTAATCCCGTAGTAGGGAAAGCTAATTTGGCGGTGTTTGGCTGGACCATTGGAGGAGGAAGGTACTGAATAGGTACAATGAAGAATACTATGAGATTTTTGTGTAGGGCACCAGCTCAGGGAGAGCACGATGTTGCAGGAGTCGTGTGTCCGACGGCCTGTGGCTTGTCCCCCAATGTCCTCCGCCTCCAGAAGTCCTGGTACTGTCAATCTTGATGTCATATATCCTGTAAGTGCTTCGTCTAGTGGGGCTGTCGGCTTCCCCAACGCCACTCATTCCTGAAGGGATTTCGGCCTCCCCATGCCATTAATAAAATATGTTCGTTAAAGGTTCGAGATACGACCAGAGAAAAATAATAATGCTGTCTTAAACACACGTTGATTTATTTACATTTTGTTTCCTTTAACAGGCAATTAAGTTTACACTTCCTCGTTTAAGTGGGCGATCACTAATAAAAACAAAAAGGCATGTGGCATGGGTGAAATTACAAGTGAATAGTTACACCCTGGCTGTGTACAAACAGATCAGAGATGTGGGGTGATGCTCGCTCCGGGCTATAAAAACAAAGGTTCATGTTATTTAACGTTAATTAAAGAGAATTACTTAAAGAATGGTTAAGCAAAACCGTGGAGCCAAGAGTGGCATGGCGACGCGAACACCCAACGAACACTGTTTTAAGTGAGCCAGGAACTAGTGGGATGGCTCCCGAGGACAACTTACTATCTAAACCAACATTTAACCCTAATAGAACTTAGTTACATATAAAACACTTTAAATAATTATAAATTAAAATACAACTAGGGTTAGGAGAAGAATTACCATTTTATAGTGTCAGTACATATGTGTGGTGTTACTAGGAAAGATTCGGAACCTCCGTCTTTCCCAACTACACATGAGGTCACGTGATGGAAATGTAGCCAATATGTTGTTTTACTCTATGGTGCTAACTTTAAACATAAAAACAACCACGTCGGTGTGCTCGGTATGACTTTAACGCACCACATGAGCACACAAGGACATTTTTACTAAATAAATATATATCAAAACACTCTTAAATCTAGCATAACCTTTTTATATGGCAATTGCGTAGTACTTATGTGTGAGGAATAGGAACACAAAAATAAATAACGAACACACGTGTACATGAGCAATCGTGTACCCAACATAACCCTTCAATTACACATCAACACTGATTTGAGGGATATATATATATACACACACTCTGTTTAACTCTATTAGTGCACACTGTGCACTAAAAGGAATTACTTCACTGAGCAGTGCAAAATAGAAAATATAAAAACACAACACTTAATGGCACTCTCAAAAGATAAACAGACCACATATCCTTCCTAACCCTTTAGAAACACAAACATAACCCTACAACTCGCATGCACACATGTGGCACTCGGTGATCGAAACGCTGGAATCACTTGGGTGGTGGACTAGCTGAATGGAACACGTGAAAAATGGGCTTGAGGCTCGTGGCTGATGTTACAATGATGTGCTGCTCGCATTGTAAAATGCGATGTTTTGCCCTACTGATTTACCCTGACGGACGATATACCAGTGAGAGTTCGTCATTTTAATTTTCCCTCCCCTAACTTACTCGCATTCCGAGAAATTATAGAAAAATTATTAGCAGCTGATGTCATTGTGTCTTCGAAATCAGATTACTGTTCTCCTGGGTTTTTGGTAAGAAAAAGGGACAGTGAAAAATATAGATTAGTAGTCAACCATTATTTAGTTAATAACAAACTCACAAAGATCCCTTTCCCTTACCAAACTTTGACTGCGCCCTTCAACATCTGGTTAAAGCCTATGTATTCTCGGTCTTGGACCTAAATAACAGCTTTCCTCAATATCTGCTTGATCCAACCTGCCGGAAGTATACCGCATTTAGTACACCATGGAGCCAATATGAGTTTACTCGTGTTCCTATGGGCTCCAATTTCGGTAGCCAGGTGTTGTCACGTGTTCTTGCCTTTGTTTTTTCCGAATTTAAATACAAATTCTTTTTCAACTATATTGATGATATCACCATATACAGTGAGGAACATCAGTCACACCTGTCGCATATGCATCATGTTCTGAGTAAGATGTGAGAAGTCAGTTTAACTGTTAACCTGGAGAAGGTCACCTTAGGGTCGAAAAAGATAAAATTTCTTGGATATCTGCTTTGTGAGGGATGTGTGTTAATAGATCTGGTCAGTGGGGCCCCTATTTTGGACTTTCCTTGTCCCAAGACACTCAAGAGTGTTCAGAATTTTATGGGAATAATGGATTATTATTTCCGATTCATTGACCGCTATTCCGAGCTTGCGAGTATGTTGAACATCTTAAAGAAAAAGAGGGCAGTCTTCAATTGGGGAGTGGAGCAAGAAAAAGTGTTTATCTTGTTGGAAAACAAGTTATCGTCTCCTCCGGAATTATATCTGCCAGATTTTTCTGAAAGGTGTATTCTTCAGGTCTATGTTTCCTCCCTGGACCTGGGACCTGTTTTGAGTCAGCGAGTGAATAGGTGTTTAGCTACTATAACTTTTGCAAGTCGGACTTAATCTGAGACTGAGCGCAAATTGAGCACCTACGAGAAGGAAACCCTTGTGTGTATTTTTGATCTGGAGAAATTCGCATTGTATTTGGAACACGACGAGAGCGACCTCTTCACGGTCAACCAGGCACTGAGCTGAGTTCTTGATCACCCCAGCAGTTGGGTAAACTGGGCCGATGTGTCTTGTGACTGTCGCACTTTAAGTTCAAGGTACATCACATACGAGGCTCGAACAACCAAGTAGCCTATGTGCTTTCGCATTTGTACGATACTGAAGACTTTGAACCAAGGCAGGCGGCAGCACCTCAGGCTTCTGTGAACCTTATACAGGTGTTTCCCGAATTTTTTGTGAAATTGCGGCAGACACAAAATGAGGACGCCTTCTGTGCCCAGGTGAGGCAGAATTTAAGTCGGGGTGTAATTCTTTCCTACGTAGTGGAAAATGATGTCGTGAAATGTACAGGTAAATTAGGAAGGGCGAGAAAGATTGTTGTACCAGAGTCTTTGTGGCCAATGGCGCTAAGCTATTATCACAGAAATTTTAGCTGAATTTCCTCACATGAGATCCACACTGAATATACGTGAGTCGTGAAAGCATATAGCAGAAGTAAACCCAGTCATAAATGCGAGCTAAGCGACAGTGTTGTGCAACATAGTTTGTCATGATACATTTTTGCGAAATTACCTCAAATGAATGTTCATGAGTCGTGCAAGCTGACACAGAAAGAAAGCCAGTCATAAATGGGTGCTAAGCATCAGTGTTGTGCAACATAGATTGTCCTGAAATATCCACGTGTTAACATCCTTTGAAAGCAATAAACCTGACCAGGAAAACAGTTTGTTTAGGCAGTTACATCCAGCTAACCACGAGTGTTTCTGATAAACTTATTTTGGAACCTTTCTTGCGTGTTGTCGTAATCGTATGTTCAGGTGTCGGCCTACCCTCTTTTATGATGTCACACCTTTCCTGAAAAGTGAAAGCACTGCTGGAAAAATGATTCACTTGAAATATACACACACCACACTTACATCCTCATGTTTCTGTTACACTCATTTTATCTACACGGCTCTCAGCCTCACACAGTAATTTTATATTTTTTATGTAGGGTATACACATGCACGAATATGTATAACATTCTCAGCAGCAAAACTAAATTAAATAAAAACAGAAATTTTATTAAGTGGGGGGGGGGGGTACCTTGGAGTCAGCAAGTCCTTTAGATAAATATTGTATAACTTTGCCTGGCCATTGTTGAATACTGACGTGTCAGAATATGTTTGCGCATACAATGCCTTCAAAAATGTAAACAGGCACGACAGGCTAATTTGACAGTTACCAGAGGGTCTGTGGGGAACTGTCCATTTTAACATATTTGGACCCTCAACACGATCTTTAAGAGGGAATAATCATTGTGTCTTGATCCTCCTAGATACCTTCACGAAGTCTGTGATATTATAGTCTCTGCATAATATGAAGGTGTCCAGCATCATAAGGGCTTTGACAGAGCAAGTCTGGAAAGTATTTAGTGCCCCTCACGAAATTCTTACAGACAATGCCAGATATTTCACCTCTATGGTTTAAAAATATATGTTTCCGCTGGGTGATAAAACACTTCACGTCTAGTCCATACTTTCCTAGAGGGAATTAAGAAGAGAGATTTAATAAGAACCTTAAGGCGTATTTGATCATATTTTACAACAAGGCTCATGCCCAATGGTACCAGGAGGTGGATCTCATATATGTTGGATTTAACAGTGCAGTGCATGGGTCAACATGTGTGCCTCACTTCCTCTCCTTTCTAGGCCGTCCCTCAAGTCATCCTCTCCTAAATATGTGGGGTATCTCACTATCCCCTTCCCTCCTTGGCGATGCTGACGGGGATAGCCTGCTTGAGAATGTTTACAGGCCACTCAGCGCCACTAAAACTAAAATAAATTAGAAATTGGACAAGAACATGTCGCCTGGTGATTTTTGTGTAGGCGACTTCGTTCTGTGCAAAAATTTAAGTTTAGTGGATCTTGGTGCGGACATTTCTGGCAAACTCTTATCAAAACATGTGGGAGATTTTCTGGTCCTCAAATTTCTTACACCTAATTCTGTTACCTAATTTCTCCTACCACAGGTAGATTCTTTAGAAAATCCCACATTTCACACATAAAGAAATATTTTCCGAGGGCCTGATTCATGCTGGTTATTTGTGATTGTGTGATGCACTGTTTCTCTTTACATATTCCCGTTTTTGTGCCTTTTTTTTTTGGTTGTATTTCCCCTTCTAGATGCAATATTTTTTTTTACCTTTCATACCATTGCTGACCCAAGGTTTGTAGTGTGTAACTGGATGGAATTCTGAGGAGTTTCTTCTGGTTTAGAGTTCCTGTATGCTGGCTGCCGTCCACCCCCCTACAACACCCGAGAATAAACTTGGCCTGGCTCTCTGTCCATTGTGGACCAGGCTACCCACCATTGTCCCTGTGGACCATCAATTATGGACATTTATTAGTGCCTGATTCTTTTCAAGAAAATGAAGATTTTGGCACTTGTTTGTGTGTTTATTGAGCACCTGTGTGTGTGTCCCCTTCACAGTTAACTCTTCAGCCTATGTACTTTATTCTTCTGCGATGTTGTACTGTTTGGTATTGAGCTAAAAGTAGAAAAGCCAAAAGTTCCCAGGGTGCATGCAAAGTTTAGGGTGAGAGATTGTGATAGCACCACCGTCAACTGTGTTTCTGATAACGACCGCTATGATTGATTTTGCTCTGGCTATTAACTTTGGCGGAGGCCAGTGTACCCTCTCCTATTCCTTGCAATGCCCTTATCTTACCTCGCCTAGACTGGTGTGACCCAATCACTGAGTTTATTTAAGATGTTACACGACTTGCCCTCAGGCATCTCTACCCTTAAACCATACTTCAGTCTACATCAGTGGCAGCGGCGAGCTGTCGGTGACGAAGTTTTTTGGGCTGCCATTATGCTAGGAGTCGGGGATCTCTACGCTGGATTTAACTTTCAATGGTTAACTTTACAATGACATTGGCACTGCTTTTAAGGCGAGTTGTGGCAGAGTGGTTCGATCGGAAAGTGTTGAAAATAATTCGTTGAACTTCTCTTTTTGAGTCATGTATGGTTAAGTATGTAGTATCTTTTTCGACAGGCTGTTAGCTTCATGTTACGAAATTTTGCAGCATGACTATTTACCGTATATTGGTTGTAATTTTGTTGAAATATGTTTCATGTAAAGTTCATTTGCGCATCAGCCTTAGTCCAAGTTAACTGTCCAAGTTATAGTTGTTTATCTCTCGGCCACGACCCACTTTTCTTAAAATTGCCGCTCAGGAGCAAGAATATTGACTGCCTGAGAGGATTGTTCATTTTTTGCATGTGGAAGGTATAGTGAGGACAACAAAAATTGATAGTGATTTATGGTTACGAATTGTATTCATTTCCAACAAATGTACCGAGTTACTGTTGCTAGAAGTCTATGGCAAGGCAGTCTACATATGAGTATTATATAATCTGTGTAACGAATTTTTACTTTTTTCTCTGACTAGAAAATTGGTATACAAAACTTGACGTATCTAGTGTACATTTGCTGCCCGCCGCACGCTTCCTTTGTGTAGCTTCAGGAAAAAGCACTGGCAATATAGGCATTGTTTTTAATATTTGTTCAAAGTGAATGTACCCGAACATCTGTAATGTTATTTGGAGCAATATATGCATTTATCAGATACCAAATTTTCTGTGTATATTTGTGATTAGTGTCACAAACGGGCAAGTGATGCAGATGTTCTTCCCATGTGGTAATCTGCACGACCACATCATCCAGGTAGGCGAGTGTACAGTCGCCGACGAGGCCATCAAGTACTTTGACCTTCTTCGCCTGGAAGGTGGTGGGTTCGCACTTAAGTCCGAATGCCATGGCACAAAATTGGAATCTTCTCTCATCCAGGGCCTTGAAAGGTGTATTTGCAGTCCTCCAATTTAACAGGGACTTGCCAGTACCCACTTCTTAGGTCTAGTGAAGTTAGAATCTTGGCTTGGCCGAGCGAATAAAGCATGTCCTTCACACTGATGTACGGCAGGAGTGTGCTATGTGTCATTTGATTGAATGGCTTGAAGTCCACACTAAACCTACAGATACTGTCCTTTTTCGGCGCTGATGTTATTGCCGATTTGACCTGGCTATCTTTGGTTTCAATTACACCATAATTCAACGTCTCCAGAATTTGCTGCCAAATGATAGGCTCCTGATGAGGCTGATAGCTCCGTGGAAGTGTACAAATAGACCCTTCTTCCATTAATATGGTATAGTGTTCCACACCTGCTGTACAACACAGGCTGTCATGAGTGACAAAAACGTCCCTACACTCGTATAATAACCACTGGAAAGCTACCTGGTGTTCGGATAGTACATCATTATCAATTTCCTTTAAGGAGGCGGTGGGCAGGCTATCAGCTAGGCACTGGTCTAAGTTGTACACAGTGCACCGCTCTTTCGGGGGCAAAATGTATCTGGTTTGCCGCTGGCTCTATGTTAGTGTTTGGCTACTTTAGCCACGGTACTCCAAGAATTGCATCCTCTCTGATTTACGGTGTAATTGTTGCTGTTGTTATGGTCTGAATATCTCGCACTCTTATAGTGACCATTGCTTGCCCTATTGCTGTGCTACAGTGCTGGTAGGTGGCTAGTATAATCATGTGATTAGTAGGCACGACATCTTTAACATTCACAAAATGTGGTTGTAAAAAGTTGTTCGAAACCGCAGTATGGATCAGCGCATGACAAAGTTGACCGTTGAAAGTAACAAGTATGTGGATAATTGTGATTTGCTGCTACGTACCTGGTCAATGAGGCCTTGCCGTAGTGTCAAATACTGTTGTTGTCACGAGACTGGGGTGTGATGAGCATCCGGCCCCCTTACTCCTACTTCCCGTTTCCCTGCTGATTCTTACATTTTCTTGTGAACGATTCAGATGCGGTTTGTTGGGACATTGGCTGTACCAATGATACACTTCACTATCACAGTACTGGCATGGTAATGGTAGTGGTTCGCTCTTTCCCCACTCGTGAGCGTTGTTTCCCACACTGTTCAAGTCATGTCTTTAACTTTTTTTTTGTTATTATTGCAGTTTTGAGGGCTAGCTGTCCCTGAATTCGTTTGGCGTATTTTCTGGCGTTGGCAGAAATGTTTAAAATTTGGCTCACTTTGGTTCACATCCTTTCCCGTTTCCAATTGCATGCTTGTAGAACCATCGTTCAGCATCCAGGTCATGGTGCGGTTAGCAAGGGTTGTGCTCGAGAATTATTGTGTCGCATATGAGATTGTCCAACGTACAATTTAACAGCAGTATCAATGTGGCATGGAACTCAGGGCGTGTAGTTTCTGCTACCACCTCCATATCTTCCCGCTCCGGCAGGTATTGGTGGAATCAGTGGGCTAAATGGATTTTCCACGTAATGAACGCTGTAAATTTCTCGTTCATATGTTGTTCCTCCAGCATGAGTTTACTCTGTGCCTGGACTGATGTGGAAACTCCTCCGAAGTGGCACTGGATCGACCGGAGAAATTCACTCCACTGCAGTCCATAATGGTTTAGAGATTGCACCCAAGAGTACATTTCTCTGTGGAGTTGCACTCTAACACAGCCTGGCCCACTATTCATCACACATGCCATATATTCTTAAAAGCGATGTACAATCACTTAGAGAGTTGGCTGGGTATTCTGTGGGTGTCCCGGCATACATAGGTAAAATCTGGAATTTCACCGGTGTATTTATATTGGTTGATCTTGGCGGTTGAGAGGTGTCAGACACAATTGTTTTTGTGTCTCCTTTCGCCCTCTTGCATCTGGTTACTGGCAGCTGAGTTTCCATAACTGCCTGGTGGGCATGACTTCACAGGCTGACTAGAATGGTATGGCTTGGTTACTGTTGGCAGAATTGGATAAAATAATGGTGTTGGGTACAAAGCTTGTAATTATGGGAAGTAAGGCGTAGGCAGTAAGAACATGAGAGGTGTTGTGGTCAAGGCAGGATGTTGCAGGGTTTACTGAGTGTGTGGCATGGGTTCGTTACATTCACCACATGTGCACTGTAGGGGTGTGATGGCTGTGCATTTACCTCGAATGCCACTGTGCAGTCGTGGCACATGAATCCTTCTCCTCGAGTGGCTAGTATTTCGCTGCTACTTGTGCACCCCTCATGAACTCTCACTCCACAATTATAACATTCTGTGATGCTACTGCTCTCACCTTCTTGACAGTACACTTTACTACAGGTGGTCACCTGCTGGTCACATCCCATCAGAAAATCATCCCAATTTTGATGTGTGTTTTGTGGGTATTCACTTGCACTACACTGTTGACATGTAAATGCCAGTCCTGTTGCAGAGGCACAATTCCCAGGTGTCTGGCAGCATCTGGAAAACATACAAACACTGCAGTTGGTTCTCTGTGGCAGTCTTTGCAGTTCCAGACATAGTTGGGTTGGAAGTAATACCAGAGAAGTTGTATAGGAGAACCTCGACGAAAAAATTTTTGTGGGGTTTTGCCATTCAGGTGACTGGGCATTTTCATGAATGAAAATTATGACACATGGAAGGGCGATATTTGATGCTGTGTGGCTAGATGAAATTGGGTTCATTGATGCAGGGAGGGCAGTAGGAGTCATGCCACATGTTCGGGCAAGCCATTTTAGGCAGTATTGCGAGGTGATGGCAGGTGAAAGATGATTTTGAGGGTCTCTAAAGGATGAGGTCAGGAATGTTTGGAAATGTATTTACCCAGAAGGTACCACACATCGTCAGCACGATGTCAGTAAAACTGTGGTGGAGCAGCTGACTATTCGAGATCTCTTTATTGTAGGCAGACCACACAGACAGAAGACCATCTTCACAGCACCTGAGGGCAGATATTTCCAGTTTTGTGCAATGCCGTTCTGATTAAAATGTGCCCCATCAACCTTACAATCAATGATGGTAAGTACCGGGTGGGATAATTGGCGAATTTGCCCTGGCCTACCTAGACGACCTGATGAACTGGTCCACATTGTGGGAGGATAATATTCACAATTTATTGCTCGTGTTGGAATGCCTCACTATAAATGGATTACACTGTGCAAATAGCAAGCCACATTGGGAATGCAAACATCCAGTTCCTGGGACAAATTGTAAACGAGAAAGGCAGTCGTCCGAAATGAGCATGGCAGTCGTCCGACGGAGAAAAAGCTACACCTCATAGAAGACCACACCATCCCCACCACTCATAAACAACTTTGAAAATTCTTTGGCTTAGTGAACTGGCTGAGAGAATATATTGCATAATTCGCCATAATCACAGCTCTTTTACGGAGCTCATGTCCCCGAACGTATATTTTAAGTGGACCACTACACAGCAGAACAGCTTTGACGAACTCAAGCGCAAATTCCAGCAATGCCTACCCTTACTACGGCATGACCCAAAATGCAACTTATACATGCAGAAGGTTGCAAGTGAAAAGGGACTGGGCGCGTACTTTTCCAGCTCTTCGATGATGGTATGTGCAAAATAATCGATTTCAGCAGTTCAAAGTTCAGCATGTTCGAAAGGTGGCACTATGTCAATGAGTGGGAGTGCCTCGCAGCTATGTGGAATTTCAAGAAATACTGCCAGTTACTTCAATACCAGTACTTTACATTGTGCACTGGCAACCTATGTCTGCTATGGCCGCACAGCATGAAAAAAAGGCGCAGCAAACTCACATGCTGGATATTTTTTCTCTAGTAGTACGACTTCGAGGTACAGCATGTTATGGGCGATGAAAATCACCTAGCCGATCACCACTCCTGTTGGCCTGATGTCAGTGGTACACGATAACAAGGGGTGGGAAGACATCCTCCCCCCTGCTTGCATAGTATGTCAACAACAACAACAACAACAATCAAATGTAACAACATCACTGTGCTACCAACCACGTCCACACTGACATCAATATATGAAAACTTAATTAATGCACAAGTGAAGTGCCCCATGTCATCAAAGTGGCGGGAAACATGCACTCTACAGACAGTTGAAAATTGGTTTGTGGTTGATGGTTGTGTGGAAACATGTGCAGTTGCAACAAGCGACATGTGGCATCTATATGTCTCCACTACAGCACGTGACTCAGTCTTGTTCATGCATACAACATATGCTATAATTTCATTAGCCATTGAACTGATGGCCAGCAAGAACAGCAACTGCATGAGTCCACCGAGACATTCAAAACTATCACATTGGACCTTATGGGACACTAGCAGCACAAACCTACAGGGAAGATATTCCTTGTGGTTGTGAAGACCTCTTCTCATGTTGGGTAGAGGCATACCCTGTATGGAGAATGCAGGCTCACACCATAGGCAAAGCAGTTGAAGTGAATTTTTTGTCTGCTGGGGTTACCAGCATGTGTTGCTAAGCGATAATGGCTCTCGATTTACCAGCCGTGTAGTGCGAGATTTCTGTACCATATTGGGCATCCACCAACACATGATAGCAGTGTATCTTCCACATGCCAACCCAACTAAGAGATGAATGAGGAGTTCAAAACTTAGCTATGTCTGCATGTAGGTGAGAATCATGCATCATGGACTTAGCACATCCCTACAGCTCTCATCATGCTGCACACCCGGACCAACAAACCCATGGGTAAGATGCTGACACAGTTATTACAAGGTCGCGACATTCCCCTTCCAGGAGAATTCACGAGTGGGGCGCAGGAGCATTCCATCCCTTCTACAGAGGGGAAAGCAAGAAGGAAGAGAGAGTATGAACAATATAGAAGGCAAGACAGAATCAGAACTGCAATGCAGTGCAGTCGGTACCTCCTTTGCCCTGCCCACCACCTCAGCTTCAGACCAGCCAGCTGTCTATGTGTGGGCGTACCTGCAAGCTAGCCAAAGAGTATTCTGTGCTGACTTTGCCACAAAATGGATTGGCCCACATACTATCCTCCAAACATTAGGCGGCACATGCTATGAAGTTCACCTCAGTCTCCACAGAAAAGTGACTATTTATCGTGATGCACTGCACCTTGCCAGCTCCAGCATAGTGAGGCCCTGCGACGAAACCTCCTCCCCCACAATGAGAATGTGACCACTATGGTAACATCTGATGCCAAAATTTTGGCACCTCAACAACATGACTGCATGACACCAAGTGCACCATCAGGAAGAGCACCTAATGACAAAGCATCTAAAGGGGACCTAACAGGGGGCGATGCCATTGCAAACTACAGTTTGCCAAACATCATTACAACTTCATCAGCTGCAACACGAGACTTCGCCAACAGCACAACAGGCGGGCGATCCGAGGATGGCCATGGTAGCCAGTCGGGGGACTGACAGCATTGTGATGCCTGCAGGACACCCAGCATCCCCAGTGCCATCATTGGGTCCATTGGCCTCTGGGTCGGCCATGTCTGATCATAGTGACCATCCCGACCCATGCCTCAAATGATGCAGCCATCGTCTACCAAACGCATCCATCGTAGCAGTTATGAGTCGGGGACTGGAAAGCGCTCCTCCTCTCCTTGCCACTCCAAGTGGGCTCGTACAATACGGCGTACCACATGCGTGGCCTGTGGGCACACAGCACCTCCCAAGGCAGCCGGCACAGTACCACCACCATCCTGGGTTTAGCCATCCCAGTGGCAGCAATCACCAGCAGGAAGAATCAGCGCAAACAACTTGGACCATGTGGCGAGCTTCGCTCGCCGGTCGCATGCTGAAGCTGAAGCAAGAGGAGTCGTGTGAGCGAACAATCTCCAGAAGAGAGGTGTTTGACAAGTACCACATGGTGTCCCCTCGAGACCATTCGTCCTGCAGCCACCATTAATTCACCTACCGCTCACATGAGGGTAGCACAACACACTAGGCGCTTTCTGCATGTGTGTTGGTATGATACAGTGCATCAACGTGTTTTATGTTGTATATTTTATTTCTTTTACTATGGTCTTTTATTATTTTCTTATTATTTTTAAACATGCAATACTAATAATTTTTATTTTGAGTGTAAAGTGATTCAACCTGTGGCTTATCAAATCAATGTGTTTGTTTAATTTTTGCATTTGTCATGGGATTATATATGAAATTATTTCAGTAAGCATCCATTGTACTACTAATCATCTTGTGTTTATTTACCAGTGATATTTTAATATATTTATTATTACTTGATGTGAATGTGTTATAAATTTTTCATGAGCAATGACAACATAAAATATTCATACAGCCCTTTCCCAGCCATTTCAACAGAGTACCTATTTTATTACTATTAATGTAGCACCTGAGGGTACATGTTTGTGCATCCAGCATACTTAGTATAATTATCATTTCTTTCTGCCAGTCAGTATTTGTAGCCAGATTGGTCAGTATCCTCCAGTATTGTACAAGTAAGAGGTTATGTAGACATGGTTACTGATTGGTATGTGTAATGCCCCGACCATATGGTGGGATAACCTCACATTCTCATTATTGATAATCAGTATGGTTGTATTATAGCACAAATTAATTATAAGTTAAATGCTGTATATTTTTAAGTGTTGTGTCATAATAAATTCCATAAACCATGTGCCATGAATCACATTAGTTTTCGTTGAAATCACATGTCTTTTTAGGTTATGTGCAATTCTAGCAGTGTAAGAACTAAGTGTTTTTATATTTTATGTTTCCATTGATTATTTGTATTTTAATAAATATGATAATGTGTATGTGTGACCTCACCTCAGCAGTATTGCATAGAGCCATTCAATTTATATCATTATAGTTTTATTTAATTAAGGGTTATTCCATTTGTGCACAGGAATGTTCGGCCAAACAGGTTGCTGAACGCCAACCTGCCAGTCAGTAGTATCTTAGTTATCTCGTGTGGTGGATGTCATACATGACCCCTCCAGGTATTCAACTTTCCATACCATAATATAGTTGAAATAGTCATTGTATTAGTATACCGGAACCTTGGCTTAGTTTAAACCTGGAGGGAGTGCCACCAACCCAGTTCATATTGTACATGACCGGGGCATAATTTTATTTAATGTTCACATAGAATTGTTCATGCCTTTTTTACAGTATTAGCGCTCTCCTTCTATAACAGAGATTTTGTAAGCATCAGTGCATCAGTGGAGGAAGAAATGTGAATAAAATATTGTGTTAACAAATGTGCACACTTTTATTTACTCTGTTTAATAACAGCTTTTTAACCTGTTCGTCATGATTTTATGTGATTTTATAATGGCATGGAGATTGCCCAAACTATCTCTACCGGGAGTGAGTAAAGCAAGTGGATGTGGCAATACACCTCCAACTAGCCTAGGGATTTTAGAATATAATTCAGCATCTTCATCAGCAGCAATCGACAGAGGATTTAGGGAGCGGCCACTCTGTGCCGTCGACCATCACGACCCTACACCATTTGTGCTCTCTGCACTGGCGCCCGCTAACTTGGCAAACCATCCAGTTTTCCCAGAACTTGATGGCTTATGATGTCTAGACCATTGTGGGGAGTGGTAAGGGGGGTAGTGAGGTTATGTTGAACTGAACATAGATGGAGAGATTGCTCAGATAGGTGCCAGTTTACAATGTGGTGAACATAAGGGGTAGGGGTCATGAGACCGCTGGCCCAAGAGGCTCGTCCGCAATGATTTTCCATCTGCAGAGGCAGACTCCAATTGATGCTGATGGTCTGATAGAGCTAAATCCAATCATGCCCAGACTAGTAGGGGCTGTAGGCTCCCCTAAAAAGCCACTCACTCCTGAGGGATTGTTATGGCCATCCCATGCCATAGTTACATTTGCAGTAAAAATACTTGGTTATGCGAGACAAGACACATCACGAGAAATAAAAGTCAGAGAATATCATTCATCCATACATTTTATTTGGTGATCCCTCGTACGCGGCACTCAAGATACAAGTTCTTCATTACGTGGGCGAGCACAGATGCAGTACGTAAAGGCACGAAGACTGCATGGTAACTTACGGTGAAATTAAGGTCCGGCCATGCAGAAAATGGCCCAGACTCTGGTGCAGATCTCTCCCCAAGCTGATGCAAACATTAAGTTACTGTTCCAGAAAAATTATTACACTATTGCGAATACATGATTGATGAAAACAGTGATGAGCCAAGGGAGGCCGAGATAGACATCTGCACCATGCAAGTACCAGTGAACTACTAGAGATGGCTGCATGGAAGGCTGCCACCAAGCGCAAACCTTGCAGTGCGACCCGATGGAAAAATGACAATATGAAAATTATCATAAATGATGGGAATGATGGCAATAAATGATGTTAACAAGCCTTAAAATAAACATCACACTTCCTATAATAAAATAAAAATGTAAAACATTTTAACACATGAAATTACAGACCACGTGACTGGACTGTCCTACATGTCCTTCCATCCATAACATTTATCCTAGAATATGAGTTTTTTTGTTGAACGTGTGTGGCTCCTATGATGCATGATCCATCCCACATTTATTTGTTTGTGCAATTTATGAGTGCCTCTTTGCTGATATTGTGTTAGTTTTTCACAAAACATTTCAAAGTATAAATTTGCAAATTCATCATGTTGTTATACTGTAAATGGACATGTACGGTGACGTGTCATTGCGGTTGGCCACTGTGACCTGGCTTGATTGGCGAGTGACATTATGTTTGACGTCCTTATGAATAAACATTACTAAAATTTTAACAAATGCAATATTTATACAGATCTTGTCCGGGATTGGAGACATGGCATTATTCTCTGCTCTGCACTCTAGTTAAGTTGAGGTATGAAAAATGGCATGTGGGGTCTTTTGATAACAAAAGATGTACATGTCAACACACTGCGAAACATGACATATTACAATCTTATTTATTTATTAGACCTGCAAGTTTCCTATATTTATAACAAGTCGACGTCCCCTAGTGAGACAGTGTACCCTAGTACAATAAAATAAATGCATCACTATTATAAACAAGCACAACTGTGAAAATCATAACACATATTTTCCTTTCTTATTATTCATAGGTGTGCATCACTTGCACACGACACTTACCTTATGGTATCATATTTACTAAAACACTTCAAAACATATTTAATATAAATTGCTCTCAAAATACTACATTAAACTGAAAATAAAACACGAACACAAAAGTAAAGAAACATATCTCGTGGTCGTTGTTTTGCACACATGACACATGATGTCAGCACAAACCTTACTTAAAAAAGGCCATAAATAAATACACAATATTACACTAACAACTGAACTACACACTCTGACTGCGACACTGGCATGTCTACTCGCTGAATTAATGATGCTGTGAATGGGCTGAGAAGGGGTGATGAACATGGTACACCTCACATTTCAAACCTCTCATTCTCCTATGATCCAAACCAGACCCAGTCAAAGGGCCTATGCCCTGAAATGGCCTAAAGAATTACACTGAAATAATACATGTAGATTTCCATCGCACATATTTTTCCGTGAAGTCACATTAATGTCACCTCTGCCGGGAGAAGGTTTGTATTAGTTGCAGGGCATAAGCTTGCTGGCAAGGCTACACTTCTACAAAAGACTCGAAACCTTGACATATATTTTAATGAAATATTATATTTCCCTGGGGGATGCAAACAACAGGGGAGGAGGACAGGCATCTTTGGTGGCTAAAATACAAAAGGGTCCAGTAATTAATAAACTCTTGATGCATGCTGTGTTTTGCCTTACCCAAGACTGTTTGCCGGCCGCAACGAGCATCGCAGCAGAGATAGGAGCAGCCCTTTACCAAGTGTGTTAGCGCTAGTGTGCCACGCTGAACACGAGCAGGCAAAGGGAACGATCCGAGTGTAAGGAAATGTAGTGTAGTGCAAAGTTGGTAGTGCAGTGCATCTGAACGGCATGGTCGAGGAGCCACGTGCGCTGAGGCGGCGTATGGATACCAAAGTAGTTCCCAGGCACTGTAAATATTTTTGATGGGTAATTAAAAGGCGAAAGTTGTCACACAACGACATGCGATGTCAATAAAGAAAACCTTACTACTGCCTTTACCTATTTTATTAAGTGCAATAGTGTTTTTATTATGTTATGTTCTTTTCTTTCTTACATGTCTCCATCCACATCTCATTACATCAAGTGTTTTGCTGCAGGTTATAAAGTCCATTCTACAGTATATTTTTGGTATTCATGTCACAGTATGTAAGGTGAGAGCAGGAGTGTTTTTATATGTCATGTGTTTAGCAAGTAGTTCCTCCGTGGTCTGCTGGCCAGCCACTGCCGGCATGCGAGACACGACACCATGTTAGTTGGCATCGCCAGTACTGAGAGGTTGGACATTTATATCTGCGTTGTGGGTGGCACACACCTTTTACAAGTCAACTATTTAGTGTATCAATAGTACAATATGTAAGGAACTGTTACGTTTAGCCACCCAGGACTCCATCTCTCTCTTTCTCAGTGCTTGCATTGCCTGGGGAAGCTTCACACACATTTAAATCCTTGTAGGCCTACCACCATAGTTATCTGTGTCACCACCGCCGGCTGGTTAAATGCCGGCACTGCATTGAGTGTTTTTACCTGGAATAACATGTAAATAACCAATTAAATGTATCAGAGAGAAGTACCACAGTGTTTTTATTGAAGGAGCCATGGGCTTGAGCCCCAATCTTTCTTTAAAATAGCAAAAGTGATTTTTCAGTGTGCAATTTTTTATGTTTAAACCACATAACTACGTAATTTATGGGCATGTGGTCAGCCCTAACAGTCCACGCATATTCAGGCAATGTATGGGTACATGGTCAGCCCAGATTGTACACCATGTAGCACACCCAATAGTATTCGATAATATTATTGAGGAGATAAAACAAAAACTGGAAGGATTGCCGCCTTGGTCGTCAGGCACACGGCCCAAGATGAAGAATCAGCTCTAGCAACCAATCACAGCATCAATGTCTGGATGAGGCCTGGTACTTGGTTAAATGCAATTCCTAACAACATTTCCTATATTTCAGACTCATCGTTCCTCAAAACATAAACAGCCATAATTCATCACAAAGCACCCATTCAAATGTCGCCCAACTTAGTGGCATCATCCTTCCAATAATCACTCCCAAATTTCCATGACTACCAAATTTTCTTCCCAAAAATTTTTAGAAATTTAAAAAAATTAACTATTTCCTGCAAAGTTTTTCCTTTCCATTTTACCACTACCTGCGACGAAGAAGCAGTGTTGACACAGCAGCAACTCAACAACTACTTTGGGATGCCTTCCAGATGCTTAGGAGATGCCGGGAAGGACGCAACATGTTTGGTGGGGAAAACAGAAGACAGCTGCCATTGTTAAAGGCAAATGAGAACGTGCAGCAGACAGACCATTTTGGGATGCGTTTGATGTTAGTACCCGCCACCTGCCTGGGCAGCAGGATGAAGGATGAGGTGTGAGTTGCCATGCAACACCCCCCTCCACCTGTGCAGCGCCACACGCCACACGCTAATGCATTGACCTCTACTTCCGGCACAGAGGAACAGCTGCACTGTGAGTGGGTCAGTTGCTGCCTCCCCCGACAACGCATTGCACATCCGCAAGCCGGTCACCTGCATCGCAAGCATGTGGGCTTGTTTGTCAACAACCATTGCTGGCCAAATGCATGACAGCATTCTGGCACTCTTGTCTCTACACTGTTTGTTGACATTACCTCAGGATTTCATATCCATGTACGAGTGTGGCACCAACAACAGCAAATGTCAATGAAAGATCAGCCCAGCGAGCAACCACGCTGTGAACAACTGCGCCACGAACAACCGTGCTGCGAACGACCACAATTTGGACATTAAACAGGAAAATAAAAAGCAGGCACTGCAACAGCAAATATTTTGGACAACAACCATAGTGAAAATTTTACCGCAAAACAACAGCAAAATTGGTGCAATAGTTTGTTGTCCACAGTACCCTGACTTGTGTACATTGCTAAACACGATGTCATCATGAGTGCCTTGACATCGCCAAAATCGAGACTGCAAATGGAAAATGTTGTTTGTGTAAAAACTGCAACAAAAACCTAAATCAACTTCAAAACACATTGTTCAAATTGGACCAATTTTTCGTTGAATTGAAACGGCACGTCACCACATGTCAGATGGCAATTTGCACGACACAGAATTGGGGTTGAAGTAGCAAGTGTAGGAATTGCAAAGATACAATATACGAGAGGTGCCATATTCAACAAGAGAGACTCTCAGCAGAGGGAATGCTGTTTTCGTGCCAGTACTATACAGCAAGAGAAAGGATAGAGAAGCTGCCACACGTCACCAATACACACTTAGCTGTTGACAGCATGTAGGCCAAAGGGGTCCGAGCACAACAACAGATGTCAACCCTACCTGCAGCACTTATCCCAAACATACCAACCACACCATACTTTACACCTCTACCAACTTATCCTACTTCCACTTTCTCCCTAGCATTCATTTCAGCATGCCACAAATTCCAACTTCGTTTCCTATGGCGATGTCAATGATACCGCTTCAAGTTAATATCGCAGGAACAGCAACAGAAAACAACTGGGGCACAACAGTGTGCAACAGACCGACAATTTGAAAAATACCAGTACGCTGCAGAGCGAAAGTGAAAAGAAATGCACACCAACCAAATTCCAAGTTTTACCACATCTCGCAGGAACATCAGCCGAGGACCCAATGGCACTTCTCAAAGACTATACTGATAGACTACAATGCTATGGTGTATGGGAAGAGGAATAGGCCTGCTTTGTGGGTAGGACGCAAAAGTGAGACGCAAAAGTGTGGTTGAACACCCTTAACCACTATGGGTTGGAATTGAATGAGTTCATACATGTATTCCACTGCAGATTCGGAGGTGCATTTACATCGCTGCAGGCTCAAAGTAAACTCAAGCTGGAAGAGCAAAAACCAGGTGAAGCACTCGCCACATTTATCACTAGGAAAGTGCATTTAGTGTGACTTTTCATCCACTGTTACCAGAGCATGAAGTGATGGAATTTTTAGGAGAAACTTTTTTGCCAGAGTACCAAACAGAAATAGTACCATTGTTTAAATAGCAGCATTGAAGAGATGATGAGAGCAGCTATCATACTGGAGAGGAATCCATGCAAACTGCCAGGCTGCACGGTGGTGGTATGAGCTGCAAAGTGAAAACTGTACTGCGAACGGTAATCAATCGGGACAGAACTCAAAACATAGTTAATGACAAAATGCGACAAAATACAGAAGTGCAAATTCGGGCAGGTACAGTGTGAAGTAAAATAACTTAAGGAAAAGTGAAAGTGCACATCAGGGAAATGGGAACTGCAGTTACAAATGGGAGTGCAATGGGAAACGTCATCACCCATGTCGTTATTGCAGACAGATGGAGGAATGCCACTGACACAATAAGTGCACAAATAACCCACACCTTGATGGGTATAAAGGAGCACCATCCGACCAGCAGGGAATAGGGAAGGTGGGGAAGGAGGTAGGACACATCTGATCACCCAGTTCTGCAACAGAACAATGAACTGGCACAACTACAGGCATCAGTAAATCAGGTAAGTAAAAATTCGGCGCAATTCATCTTCATTTTAGTCACCTTTAACAGGAAATCATGACATGCATTACTAGATACGGCAGCCTCGCATAATTTTTCCAACCATATTTTGTTAACAACCTTGATTATATGCCTACAAAACATGTGATTAAGCTAGCCACAGGTCAGGAAAAAACACTGTGGTAGGACATTAAACTGTTACTGTGTGCATATGCAATTTGGAAACCATCACTACTGCTATCATAACAACAGAGATAACCAAAGAAGAAATGTTAGGTATACCATGGTTGACCGAACATAATAGAATAGTTTAACCTGCTGCATAACATATTCATTTTGGCACACAGGAGAGAACTGTTTACAATATTGACAAACATGTAGCTGACAACACACCACGTGTTTCACTCGATGAATTTGACCACAAAATCCCGCCACAACACCAGGCAGCATTTCAGTGGTTGATAGGCGAACGAAAAGGCATATTCGCTCAAGATGATACACTCTGCCGAAAACAGTAGCAGAACATTTAATTCCTCTTGTGCAAGAAACGCCCATTTACGCTGCACCATACAGTTACATGCCCCACCATACACGAATTATTAAAGAGCAAATTAAAGAAATGTTAGCAGAGGGAGTTATCGAACCTAAATGTAGCCAATATAATTCAGCTATCATGCTTGTGCCTAAGAAGGATGGAGGATGACGTTTTTGCATAGATTTTAGACCACTAAGCAAGTAACATGTAGTGTTCTACCGCAGTTTGTTCGCATCAAGCACACACTCCTCTCACTAGGACGAGCAAAAATGTTGATGTCAATTGATTTACAAAGTGGTTAATGGCATATTCCAGTGATGCTGCAGGAGAGGGAGAAAACTGCAATCACCGTATCAGATGGAAGTCGCATCCAATTTTGTGCATGGCATTTTGCCTTTAAGTGCACACCGCCAACATTCCAGGCCATAATGGTTATAGTGCTCGATGACCTGATTGGAAAATACATGTTGGTATATTTAGATGACATGGTGATATGATCGAAGAGTTCGGATGACTATCTTCATCACCTGCCAATCATATTGGAGTGGCTCGTCATGAATAGGTTAACTTGCTCTGTAAAGAAATGCCACATCAGGAAAACCAGTCTGGCATTCCTAGGACATGTGGTCAGTCAGCTAGGGAATGCACCAAATCCAGCACATTTCAAGTTAATTGATAACTATCGAACATCCCATACATGCAAGCAACTTCAAAAAATGTTCGGCCTCATAAATTGGATTCGAAAGAACATTGAAAATTTTACCACAATCACAGCACCATTAAGTGACTATCACTGCAGAAAAGATTAACATTTTCAGAAGCTGCTGAAAAAGTGTTTCAATAAATAAAAATCAGTTTCAAGTCATCTCCTACACTAGCCAGATGTGGTCCTACAAAACTGCTATTTTTGCAAACCAACACCTGTCAGGAGGGGTTGAGCACGGTTTTATACCAATGGGCAGATGCGGAGTAAGACATGTGTTGGATTTCGCGAGTGCGAATCTTGGATAAACTGAAAGGAGATACAATATCAATGAACGTAAGTGCCTTGCAGGGCGATAGCTGGAAAAAAATGCAGAGCATAACTTGAATATAAAAGGTTTACTCTGTAAACTGACGATTATTGTTTAGTTTGGCTGAGCAGCATGTGAGAGGCTCGGAGCAAGATTACCCAGTGGGCATTGCTTCTACAGGAATAAGACTTAGTCATAGAGCACGTCCCTGACTCAGAATGCATTGTGAATGATGACGTAGAATGGGACGGAATTCTCCCACCAGATTACTACCCACAGCTACAGGAGGCAAATTTGCCAAACATACACATACAACAAAGTGGCAGATGTACAGAAAAATTGTACAGTTGTGAAAGTGCAAATGCAAAAATGTGAAAAAGAAAATGTCGAACAATGGCACATATTGGTTGGCAGACTTGAGACATGTGCACCCAATGTTAATAGTAAGTGGATATTGTTTGTACCCAATAGCATGAGAGCACGAGTATTTGAGCATGTACATGCGAGTTACATAGCAAGATGCCCGGGCACAAACCAGACAATGCAGAATGTGAAGGAACATTTCTTTTGGCCTGGTTTGTCCCAAGATGCATGTAATTTGGTGTGCCAGTGAGAACACTGTCAAAAGTGAAATCCTGTCTCACAGAGGGCATGCAACAACAGCAAGCAAGTTTGCCAACGAAACAATTTGAAACCGTTAGCCTTGATCTTATAGGCTCCTACCCCAGAACACCATGTGGCATGAAATTTATTTTAGTGTTTAAGGATAATTTTTCCTAATGGACTGAGACCTATGCAATAAGCAGTGCTTGCATAAGTAATATTATAAAAGTGCTAAAAAACAAGTTCTTTGCACGGTGGGGTACCTTAAGCAAGTGTTGTAAGACAATGGCAAATAGTTCTCTGGCAGGAAGTGGCAGAAGACTTGTCAGCAATGGGGAGTGTACCACATGAAAACAGCTGTTTACCACCTGCTCCCGAACCCCATGGAGTGTCGTAATCAAGATTTGAAGATGTAGCTGTGACTTTGTGTGGGGGGAGCAACACACCAGTTGCGCCGAACACCTGCAGGCTGCATGGTTTACACTCCACCGGTGTGCGAATACCACCACTGAAGGACACCAGCGGATGTTTATCTTGCGTGAAATCTAGCCCTGCCAGCGGAAACAAACTGTCCGCGAAACATGGCAACAAGCAGCACAAAGTTTAGAAGGAAGCATGTAAACAAAGGCACTGAGAGCAGAGGAGACAGCAAAAGGAATACTTAGCGAGATAGGTCCCGCAGTCTACAAGACCACCACCAGCACTAGAAGTGGGACAGCAAGTTCATTTACAGGCCCATCCACAGTAAACAACTCACCAGAACTTTTGTGTGTGCTTGGCACCCCAATGGATTGGGCAACATCAAATTATCTGGACTATTGGGCCAACCACTTACTTGGTCAGAGTGGGTTGCAAGAGGATACGAGCACACCGGGACTACATTCGTTTTGCACCTGTAGATGCCACCCGGAAAGATGTCCCTGGTACTTGTCAGCCCCATGACAGCAACACAGCTGCCGAACTCCGAGTGCAAAATAGCAGGGAAGAAGGTGCTTGGCACCTCCCACATGATTTCCACCCTCAATGACCCAAGTCTAGCCGATGCTGGGCAAACAGCATTCACCATGTACTGGGACAAGACAGGTCACGCTGATGAGGACGACGTGGTGCCGTTAGAGGTCGTCGCCTCAGACACCAAAGCAAACAGAAGTGTACAGCAGCGTATAGGGGAAGCGCATACTGTAGCAGCACAAGGAGGAAGAATTAGTTTGGTGACGATGCATGGATGGTGTCATCAATGCAAAGCAGCATGAGTGCAAGGTAAGGGAGGAAAGAGGAAGGTGTGTCCACAACCTCACCAATGTAGCAAGTAATATGTGCCGACAGCCCAATGTCTTCCGACACACCAGCGTCAGAGGGAGTGCATTCGAAGACTGGCCCCAACACACTCGATGGTGAAGTGCCACCATAGGAGTGTCAGCACCGCAACTAGCAGCAGTAGCCCTGGGAGGAGACCTGAAACAGATGCCGCGATACCCGACATCGCGACAACAAAGTCGAGTGGAGAGGCCACCAGTAGTACGGGAGTCTCAAGTGGACCAGTTGTTGGTAGTTCGCATCACTTTCGACAAACGACATTGTAAAAGGGCGAAGATCAGCAAGGGCAGAGAGAACAGTAGAAGTGGTGACTACTATGGGAATAAGTCGGCCGGCTCATTTTTCCTGTGTATGTTACGGCGGAAGAGACTATGCTAGCAGCATGCGGCACTTGTGGGGGTGGCTCAACATCCCACAATTCAGTGAGGCAGCAGCAAGGGAAGCCAAACGGAACAGCCACTAGAGCCATGAAACATGAAATGTGGAGAGCAGTTGAGACATCCCTACAATCTATGTCAGCAGCAGTTACGCAAGCAGAAGTGTATATGCTCTAACTAAGACATCATTGCTGCTAACTGTGTTTAGCAAGTAGTTCCACCGTGGTCCGTTGGCCAGCTAAAGCCGACATGCGAGTCACTATGCCATGTTAGTTAGCACCACCATTTCCGAGAGGTTGGACATGTATCACCGCATCGTAGGATCTCATGCCCAGGCAGCACACAAATTTTACAAGTCAACCATTTAGTGTATTGAGGGCGGTGCAACTGACTCCAGGGAAAGGTTAGGTGAAAAGTCTTAAAGTTCCATACAATTCCGGGTATGGGAGCCAGTGCTAGAGAGAGAAAGAGAACGAGAGTTAATCTGAGGTCGTGATGCCCATGTGGCCTTCCTGGTAGTCCCCCGCTGACGGACAAGAAGGGCAACCAACCGGTTACCATGGTCGCCCTCCAAGATGATGAAGATCGATGTAGAGCAAAATCCAGTATTGCCTTGTCTAATGGGAGTTGTCGGCCTCCCCCAGACGCCATTACACATGAATAAAATGGGCTGTGGTGGCCTCCCAATGCCATTTCAAGACACTTTTAGGTTAGATTCGTATTATGTGGTCGAAAAGTAGCCAAGTTAAATAAGACATGCTGAGTGATCCGTCACATGGTTTTATTTTACATGTTTTCTCACAAGGAGCTCTTACATCGATTATTCGCCGCAAGAGAGAGGCGAGCTCTGATGCTGATTAAAAAGGCGGTATGCCTACATGACTTACAATGAAGTAAAGCTATCCCAGATGTGTAAAAGATGGTTGGGATGTGAGGCGGTGCTGTCTCCGGGCTTGCAAAAACTGCAGGTTTCAGTAACCTACATTGAGCATCAGAAATTAACAGTGATAGGTATAACTACGTGAAATGCCCAGAGCACTATGATATGGCGGTTACGTTACGTCGAGTTGAGATCAAGACTAACTTTACGTGGGCGCGAGGCCTTCTCTTTGGCGGCGGGCTGCCGCCAACACATCACGTGAGTCGTGCAGAGTTTGAAAGTAAATGCAAAATTAATGAAAACAACTAGCAGTGTGACTGATGAAATGAGAACACTAGAAAACTCTTATATAATACACAACTTAGTTAAAAATAATTCAGTAAACTAATCTCAGTTCAACCAACTTACACACATGGCACTATAACCTCACTTTTATAGGCCTGTTCGCAAGCATTTTCTGGGTGTCGTAGCTCTCTCTTCTCTTAACTGATATTTATAGAATGAATAAAATTAATAATAAAACATTTTGACACTAGACATAACCCTGAATTACATACATGAAAAGTTTAATTCCATTTTTAAAATTATCGGCTTAAACTTCTTACACAATAGAAAACTTTAGCATTTGACTTTATGTTTCCTTTCCTCTGACAAAACCACCAATACACAATACAATTGTAAAGTCAGACTTCAGACAATTGAACATCGGTTCTGCCAGCTTCGTAAAAGTGTGTGTCTTGTTATCTTGTTATGTAAATAATTATTATATTATCCAGGGATGCATTTTACGTGTCTTTTATAAATACATGCTTAAAATTTATATAAAATAAATTATTTCTAAACAAAGTACTAATTTGTTTACTTATTTGATATAGGTCAATTCACATAATTCCTCTTCACGTTATATTTGTTTGGCAATTATTTAATTTAAGACGAGCTTTGTTTAATATACGGAGATTAAAATCGCCTTGCAATAAAATAACGCATTTTCCATATAATCTCTATTCGAAAATGGCTGTTTGTTTTTGACTTCAAATTTCTCCTTTTCGAAATCGTAAAGTCAAGATTGCTTGACTTAATCTTTGACAGTTATGTTGTGTCAAGCTCCATAAGAAACAACATGTCGGAAAGCAAACGTAAAGTCAAATATTAAAGTTTTCAATTGTGTAAGGGCCTTTAAGGTGTGACCAAAGACTTTAGAAGAAAATCTTACATCCGATCTAGGATCGATTTCGAACCACGATTGTGTAACTTGTTTTTTGGGGTGAGGGCACGTGATATGTGTCAAAACACAAAAAAATTCTTTAAACTTGCAATTTCACATCACCATAAATTAATCTGCATGATATAAAACTGAACCTCCCCCCCCCCCCCCCCCGACATTTCAAGTAATTTGGTACGGAATTAGGATGATTACAGTGGAAAGAACACAACACTTCATATTAATGCATAGGGACCCCTCTAGTGTTCCCTAAATTAGGGTTGTAGAGGTTTCTGCTATTAAGCCCTATATTAGGTACAGGAATATTAACATTATAATTCATTTAATGCATCAATAAAAACATGACTTCCCAGACACTATTTTAAATAAAACTTGAAAATAAGGGGTTCCTGGAATCAGGAAATATTATTTAATTTATTTCTAAATGAAAAATATAACACAAAAAGATACAAGTTTAAACTGTGGCAGTCATCTTGCTAGTGCTGTTCCGCTGTACTGAAATACGACCTAAAATACGAAATCTTCTTGTTGGAATATATCGGTCGTTTTGACAGCATCAGAAATCTAACCTAAACAAAATATTTAGCATAACTTAGAATGGTCCTCTTGGAGCCATTGTCATGATAGTGTTTTTTTCATTAAAAAAAAACAATATTTTCTTGTATGGTGCTGCTCTCTGAACGCATCGATACTGCTAACAGGTGGTGCTTCGTTTGCGTATATTGTTTTGGACTCATTGCTTGTACATTGAAATTGTGCTGTTGTATTGTCACGATCACTGTAATCCAGTGAAGTGAACATTTACAAATATGAATTTATGGTGTGTTTGTGAACTTATTTACTGTTGTTAGATATCTATTTGAAAGCAGCGCTATGAGTGCTGGTAGCCAAGGTCAAGGTGGTCTTAGCAAGTTAAAAAAGAAGCATTTTCGTGTAAAACATCAAAAGGTTAAAGTGTTTCGCGCTAATGAACCTCTTCTGTCGGTGCTTATGTGGGGCGTAAATCATACGGTAAGCAAAGTACATTTTGTATCGCACTGTGTTTTACGTTAATACGTATGTGTATATATTTACATTAATTTTAAGCTGTGATTATAGAGTTAAAGAAGATGCAAGAGTTGGATTTGAGGATGTATGCAGTGGAGCCTGGTTCGGTATTATGCGAACTACCTAATTTGTTGTGTGTGAAGGGGTCCAGTGGTATGGTGTTTATCTTTAATTACTTCAGTGTAGCATAATCATTACTGTGGTGATGTTTTTATTGAGCTACAACAACTATGACTAAAAATAAAGTTTCAAAAAGAGGTAATTATAAATGTTTTTTCCAAAAAATGTTGAATAAAAAATTTATGAAAAATGTTATTTTTTGTACTAATTATGATGACTGATAATATGCATGGCATGTGTTATATTCTAGGCATGTACAATGAATTTCAATGATAGGGATGACTGAATATCAGGGAATTTGGGGTGTAGAAATAGTTTAAAACATCAAAAAATTACATCACTACAAATTCTCAAGGGCAAGGAAAATTGTAATACATCGCAGCTGCTCCGTAAACGCGAATCGACACATTTGTTCCACTCTGCTACCCAGAGCGCAAGCGTTGTCTGTCATAGATGGCCACACAGATTTACGTGCTGCTTCAGTTTTAATGGGTACATATGAGGTAACTTAGGTGAATTGGTGCGGCCACCCACGCATGCTATTACTTGTACTCTGGGAAGCAGTGTGTTGCAAATTTATATGAGAGCTCACTGCCCTGTAGCATTATTATTATTACTTTTATGCACAAAATGCCAGCAAATGAAAAGTATTGTCCTACAACCATTTTACTTATCTTCTAGGCAGTAGATACAGTTCTGTAGTGATGAGAAGAAAATTGTGCACACTGACAAATTTTTAACACTTGACTGTGAAACATTAACATCACCATGTACCAGATGAATTGTAGTGACCTTGTTTCATACTGCAGAATATAGTACCTTGTATCCTTACACACACGTGTGCACACTCTGTTATTTGGGTCTTTACAAATGTGTCAGGATCATTGGAAGTATATCTATGACCAGAAGGTGTTCGCATTCATTGTCCGAAAGACAGGTTCTTACATTAAAAGTGGGTAATTTTCTAGATAAGGGCTTTTTATGAAAATGGGGAAAATAATACCTGGATATGTGGTTATTGCTAATCATAATAACTGGGAATTTTGGAGGGGCTACACGTAGTTTGCTGTAAAAAAAAATAAAATGTTTAAGTAAGAAGGGTTTTCCAGATTGCTGTGTTTATTCAGTAGCCTAAAAGATGTATACGCCTAATTTACGTACAATATAGTTATATTGGGTCCCATAATTGTATTATATGTGATGATACTGTTTGAAACAAATCATTAATGTTTTAAATGTAATTTACGGTATATATTTATGCCGCGGAGATATGGTTATTCAAGTATAAACAACACAGGTATAAAACAGTGTCTGAACAATGTGTTAGACCAACGAAAAAATTTATATGGGTTATGCATGCCGTACCTGTTCAATATTTATGGGTGCTTGATAATACGTTAAGTAGAACGTCTAAAATAAAATAATTAAAATACGAGGAGTTATGTGGCTTAGTGTACAACAGGTGACATTTTTAGACGTACCGTCCTTCCACTTTAAGAAGAAAATGTGCGGAATTGATTTATTTAATGAAGAAAGAAACTGGCAATACTTTATTTAACAAACAACTGTGATTTATGAGACCTGGATACCTGCCAGAGTCTATACTTAACGGTCACTTGGGGTGGCTTATAATTCAACTTCTTATGTTTTTAAATTGGAACTCAGACCTCTTCTTATACTCGTCTGGCCAATACTTTACACTTAGTTACATGTCTAAAGCACTTTTACGTGAAGTTTAATTATTTATGCTGCAAAAATACAACTGACATTGGACGGCCCCTCCTGGCACGTCTACCTTCAATCAAGACATCACCCAGAGAAATCTTTTGCAGTACATTCTGGGAAGTTTCTGAATGTGACGTTTGAAGTCTTCAACTGTTATGGGTTTGCAAAAGAGTGCTTAAAAATGTGTTTTATTGCAATTAATTCAGTTATACGTGTTAAATAAAATAGTTGTGTGAAAAGAGGAGTTTTCCTGTTACTGTGGTAATATCTGCATATAGAAAGTGAAATAATAATATCTGTACAGTGACTTAAATGTGTGAAGAGTCAAATGGAGTGCTATGTCGTGTGGATGGCAATTTACTGTGTGATTTCGTAACAAAATTAAATTTAGCGTAACATAGTGGGGAGGGTTATGAACAGCAGGGAAATTGCGATGTAAAACTAGTGGGAATTATGTACGTTTTCATAATAAAATTGTACTCTTCAATTTCCTTCCATTTATAGCCTCCCCCTGTATCATATTGGTAATATTCTCAATATGTACTGTTTGGTTCAATATTTTTTCAATAATACATGTTTTTGTGATAAAATATTAAGATTATATCATGATTATCATGTAAATATGTTAAATTGCAAAACGACCTAACCAAACAATACCTAATTTAACAATGTTACACATACACACCTAAATGTTGCTGTGATAATGTGTGATATTCAAGCATAGCCCCCTTGTAATGACAAACAGTGTTGTTCAAGCATAGGCAAACATGATGTGCCGAGCTAGAGTCCCAGCGCCAGCAGGAGAGTAAATCCCCAAAGAGTGAATCAAGGTGCGTCTGCATTTTTTTTTTTTTTGTGGTGAAGCGAAGTTTCACGCATCAGCAAAGCTTAGAGTTTCCCAAGAAAAATAATTTTTTATTCGTAGCCCATTTGCACTGAGAAATAATGTGTGTTGTAGCGTGTGTTTATGCTTGCGACAGCAGGGTCCTTACATACATGTAACATTACATTAACAACAGTATTGTACAACATACCTAGTGTACATCTGGAACCACACCCTAACTGTTATCAACTGTTTCCAAAAGTGTTTATGCGCAGTAATAATGTGTGACAAAACTCTTGGCATCAACTCTGTATGGATTCTACCATGGACTTAAGTTTTGTTGGTCACCTTGTGTATAGATTAAATATTGTATACTGATTTAATGGTAGTTCACTTGCAATTAGCCACTTAAAATTACACATGTGCACTTCGCTCAATATTTGAGAACAGTGTATAGGTGGTTCCTTGTCAGTTGTTTGAAACTGCACTTACAAGTGGGCAGTGGTGTGTTCCCCTCATCTTTTCACACCCAGGGTGGCAGGAACAGTGTGAAGGATATATGGATGGATATATATATTATGCGCTTTTTTTTTTTTTTTTTTTTTTTTTTTTTTTCAAATGTGTCGAAACCTGTATTACAAAACACAAGATGTACATCAGCTTAAAATTTGAATGGTTAAAAGATTGTTTTCTCCTATACAACTCAGTGTGGGCAAAAGCTGTCAAAGAAATACACTCCAAATTTTATATTTTCTTTTTAATTTTAATTCTTGGTTGCAACAAACACGTATATTTTCACACTAGGCCTGTCATCAGTACTGCCTACTGCTGGCATTAACTGTACAAATACTGAAGTATATTACTATACAAAATGCTCTGAATATATTTATTCCAGTTAGCTGCGGTAGGTTAAATTTCACAGGTCTCAACTCAAGGTACTCTTATGGGTGTAACACTGTTAGATTTAAAACATTTGTAACTGTCATTCTGAATTCAGACTTCTTTTAAAATGATAATCGCATGTAAATAAGGAAAGTTGGTGAAAAAAAAAATTTCTGTCCCACTTTAAGAAGAAAATGTGCAGAATTGATTTATTTAATGAAGAAAGAAACTGGCAATACTTTATTTAACAAACAACTGTGATTTATGAGACCTGGATACCTGCCAGAGTCTATACTTAACGGTCACTTGGGGTGGCTTATAATTCAACTTCTTATGTTTTTAAATTGGAACTCAGACCTCTTCTTATACTCGTCTGGCCAATACTTTACACTTAGTTACATGTCTAAAGCACTTTTACGTGAAGTTTAATTATTTATGCTGCAAAAATACAACTGACATTGGACGGCCCCTCCTGGCACGTCTACCTTCAATCAAGACATCACCCAGAGAGACTGTTTTTGACAGGGTCAAGAATGAACCCTCTAAATTTGGCACAGTACATATGTAGCCAAAAACAGATATCTTGGAAAAGCCTTTACCTGAGATTGGGATACATATGCACACTCTTATCCAACCTACACTCAGATCATATGATTGGCCAACTCTGACCACCAATAGTAAAACATAATGATGTCATGCATGTTGTTTATACCCTTCTCTTTGACGTAGAAATTACTGCAGCACAGCCCAGTTACTGATGATCAGGCGCCGAAAATAAAAAACACAATTTTTATAGTATTACAATTCACTAAATTGTCACGTTTTAACAACTGTTCATTATTAAAATATAATACAAACTTGTACCATACTTAAAAAATAGTTATTATTAACATATTTCCCGCCAAGAACTTCCAAAACACTACATAACCTCACATCTTACTTGCCTTTATACATGATCTTGCACAATTTATTAAAAATTTAAACAAAGGATCATAACACACTAAAATGCATTTTGAATTACCTTGTAAACATTAACAAATGAAAAATAAAGCTCAGGCTCTATAGACACTTGAAAATACATAAACACAAAATATAAAATAAGTCAATATTAGGTTGGAATAAAGTAAACAATATTCAGTAGCATCCCAGATTAATTAGAGTGGAATTATACCACTTTCAGATATTTTATTTCCAAAAAAGACCCTATTCTGGAATTTTACCCAATCATAGATTGGAACAAGAAAAATATCACTACAAAAATAGCAAAAACCACGATTATATTAAATATGTGCACCAATATCCCCAGGAAAGTTATTTCCACAAATCTGTGCCCCTCTGCTTTGCAGAACTTACACAATGTGAGCACCAAGTACTGCACCAATTTTTCTGCTTCCTCTGTCACTGGTAAATAAATATGAAGCTGGTAGGGTGGTGTGGGCCTTTGCACTCAAATTGTGCTCCGTAAAGCAGAGTGGTATAGATTTGCGTGACATCATTTTTCTGCTGGTAGTTGGTACAAAGTCCCATCAAATGCTAATGTCTAATTAACAAGAAACAAAGTTTTATAGTCACCAAATTCAACAACAAAAATAATAAAAGTAATGACCTCAACAAAAAGAATCGTAAACAATCTGCAACATTTGAAGAGAAACATGGCACATTCCACCCGACACTTATTGCACGGATGTAGCGCAAGTAAAGAACCACATGTCAAATCATAAATGAAAATACCTATATAGCAGAAATATTACTTCTTCCATACCATGTGCGACAAAAGATTTTACATTACTCCTTATATTTTTTATTGTTGTATATTCTCTTAAAGCTTTGCTATAAAAAAATTGTTTTCCATCGTCAGTTTAAATACTCAAACACAGTTGTATAACTAAATAGCCTAAGTAAAAAAGAAAAGACCAAAAATTGGTAATTAGTCTAAATTTGTACATGCTAAGAAAACACACACTTAACTCTGGCAATAGTCAACCCACAAACACACTGACTTCTATACACCATTCAAACGTTAATGTTTACGTAGTCAAATGAAAAAAAAAATTCATGTGCCAGCTCTCCATTCACTTGACACACTCCCCCTTTTTTTGGGGGGAGGGGGGCTCTAATAGTTTCCTATCTATACATCTCGCCTGAGGCGTTCATCCTAAGGTTGGATGGAAACACTGCAATTGTTGATTTCCCTCCAGAATAATATAGATGAACCCTTCAGTGGTGGATACGTTTCTGATGGGGGATTTAGCCTGGCGGGTCGGCGATTGCCCACGTTGGGTTTCCTAACGAGGCACCTCCTCGAAGAAGGGTTGTGATTGGCTGAAGGGGGAATCAAACCCCAGGGTGAGCATAGTAAAAAACTTCTCCCTCCCAGGGAGGGTGACCTTGCTCGCCGTAAAGGCAGTCAAAATATGGGACACCAGCTTTCACAAGGGAGATTCACAAACAAAGAAAATTTAACAATATAAATGATAATGGAATGGGGATGCTTTTAATGTTGTCCCGGATAGTTCGTTACTCGGCTTCTCACTCGCTACCGGGATGCTTATGGGTGCCTGCATTTTAGGCTTACGAGTGGGAACGAAGTTGTGAGGGGGAGATGTTATCCGGGGTTTCCGTATAGTTTTGGGGGGTATGACAACATTAAGAACCTTTCCGGCTGCAGTTCTGATCTTAGTAGCTTGTGCAGTAGTGCTACTGGATGATGATAGCACAGGTGGCTTCGCAGTAGGTTTGGGTGTAGGAGGGTGCAAGTAACTAATGTGTTCATAGCTCGGCCACGTCCAATAAATGCCTAACATGGTATCCAAATATGTCTCATGTTCGCAGGCTATGTAGGGCATTATCCTACTGGGTTTGTTAACACTGACTTTCGTTAGGGGTGGATGGGGTGCAGTCTCGTTACTAGAGTTGAGTGTGGCACGCTAATCAATTGGACTTGGGATAATTCCCTCTGTAGGGCTTGGCAACAATTTTGGCTGTACTGTCCACTTCCTTTTTTAGTGATCTGAATTAATTAACTTATCAATCTGATAGTGCAATACAAATAATTATTTGTCACTAGGCAAGGCCCTTCCCATATACCAACTCTTTGAAATGAGTTCACTCTTTTACTAGCCGTCGAGGCGAAGTCGTCATGGGAGCAGCTTGCTCAGTCACTCTGAGGCACTGGCTGAGAGATGTGACGGGCTAGAGATGGAGCGCTACCACAGATAGGGGTGGGTGTACAGGACACATCCTGGGAGTCCGTCTTATTCAGACTATAGCCTTTGCAAGCTCCGGGAACCCTAGGGATTCGGCCCACTCACTCTTATTCTTCAGTAATGCTAATTTTGTTTAGAACCGAGTAATTGAAACCATGCTTCCAAATAATATGATTGAAATTACAAATAATCAAGGGGTGCAAAATGACTCACCAAGGGTTATGGTGGTTTACATAAAGTTTTATTTGCGCTTCAAGAAAACAGCGATAATCTGGTTTGTATAAATATAAAATAATGAATACATTGATTTTTTAAGTTATGTTGGGTGAAGGCGAACCTGAATAGAAAAATTAACTCAACAAAACTAGCTCCAAAATTAACTACTTGTCGCAATTTACAGCAAGCTTGAAACTTAGGGCTGGTTGTTGCGACGGCCTGCTACCGCTGAAGTCAAGGAGTGACTTGGGTTAAAGGGTGCAGGGTGGGGATGACTAAGTTACCTCTGGTTTTCTCCGCGTGCTGCGAGGTAGGTGCAGGAGTTTTTGGAGGAGCCTTTACAATCTGCTGTAGGAGAGCCTTTACAAGCTGCTGGAGAGGAATGCTGGCCTTTAGGCTAGGAGAGGTAGAGGCCTTATGCAGGCCCAGGAGAGCCCTCCAACCTCTGCGGTCAGTGGGTTGACGAACTCTGGCAAGAGCATTTTCAGGATACCTTACATAATCAAAATCTCAGCTTTGTGGCTCTCACAGGGGTGTGGGAGTTGGTAGCCTTCCAATATAGGGGTAGAGTATCTTAGGATAGCGGGCAGCACCACACTTTTCTTATCACTCTGGGTGGAGGCTGATGACAGGTTTACTGCCTCGTCTCGAGTTTTGATGGTGATGACATAACTGGTGGCAGGGGTGCTGCCATCGTGTGGTGACTCTTCCAACTTCCTTATCGTCTCTGGCGTGTCCATGGCTCGTTGGGTAAAGCAATCTCTTAGTCTCGGGGATGGCGCCCACATGCCGAATATCTGGGCGGGGAGTACAATTTCCATAACTAAACATGTTAATTATTCTCATTTGTTGTCCAACGTGTCGAATCAACCCTGTAGCCACTGTAATAAATGTATCCCGCTTTAGACTTACCCCAAATGCTCTCAGCGCTCGTTGATGGGGTAAAGCCGACCCTTAGTGTGCGTAGGCGCACTGCAGTTTGGCATGCGTTAATCGACAGCCCCTTTGAAACAACGTAGACCTGTCTCAAGCAAGACAGCTTCTATTTCAGGTGTGGGGGTGACTCCCCAATAGTATATCTCTGGTTGTGGTTCTGGATTCGTGCGTCTTTTTTAGCTTGTGTGGCCAACTGTAGTTGGCGGCGGCCCGCTATCTGGCTTGGCGGCATCTGTTCAGTGTCACTGAGTTAACGGCCTCCTCTCCCTCTTCCGCTGCGGGCGTGTGGGGTGGCGGCGTGGTGTCTTGACTCGTCTGCCGGCTGCCGTTCATTCTTCAATTTCACAGCGGGGAGGAGAGTTTCTGGAAGGAAATTTTATGTGAGCAGGTCGTTTTAGTTTTGAACCCTAGCCTTCCTAGGTCGAGTGCAGTTCACATAAGATGAAAGCTGAATTAGTTTTAAAAAGTGCTTAATATAATATTGTGTTTTTAAAGTTTTAAATTCTTAAAAAAAGTATTTCTGTCCTCGAGATAAGTATGTAGCGGAACGAGAGAGTCCTACTCGCCAGGACTAGCAAAAGGGATGATAATTGGTCTGTTTACCAGTCAGCGCTGTCACACTGTAAACAATTTACGTGTGAAAAATGTGAGTCACTGGTTTCCCTGTTCAAGCAAAGAAGACATGAACACGTTCATAATCACACAAAAAAGCACACTGTACACTTGTAGGTTATTAGAAAATATACTTGGCATGTAGGTTAAATACACATAAGGCAATTTTGGACACACTGAACACTTGTCGTACAGTTTGTATGATGGTTACTTATCTTTTATCATCTACTTTACACATATCTGCAAGTTACACATTCAATTAGGCTAGACTGCTGCTATTTTAGTTATGCAACCTCTGTCTTGGCACTTATATGTATACTACATTTATCCCAAGTTTCATACAATTCTTACGTTACTTGTGTACACGTTAGGCTATTGCCTAACCTGTACCCTACATAGGGGACATTATGTGTGCTCTATAAGACTGTTTCTTTTACAGTTTTAACACTTCCTGTCTCTGAGTCTTACTTAACAATTTGCGTGCTCTCATTAATTGTCTAAGTAAAGCTATTTTATACATGACATATCCATTTTTTGTAATTTCATCATTCTACTGCATTTATGACCTAGCGCCCATTGCACTTTGATTGGGATTATTTGCAGTGGAAATTATCTCATGTTACTCTTACAAGTGGCACATCTTACTTAAGCTCTATAATTTACTAACAGCTTCCTTGAAATCTCACTGGGGAGGAACAACTTATCTCGAATCATAGCTGTTCTGGGGTTACTGGATTCCATTTGAGTCATAATTTCAATATGCCGTACTACTGGCGGGATACGTCAAAACCACATATTCTGCAAATTACTCACATCAAAACACACTGAACAAATCTTACACAGGGAAGATCTCTTATTCTTATGTTACAAGTCACAATGTTTCAGGGAACTCTAAAAATTCTTTATCCTCTCTATCCTATCTTATTTCTGGGAGCATAATTACATACACTTCATCTACCTTTGTAACATCAAATTCTCTCAACTTACTTTCTAGCCTGTATGTACACTCTGATTTTGACCACTTACATATTTGTCCTTTTTACTAGAATTTTCATGGGCAATTAGTATCATTTGTATGTTTAGTAAGGCCAGAAATTTCCTGAGCAGCAGATACAGCACTCTCACAGTGAGTTTATGCCTCATGCTCTTATTGCAAATTTACATTTGATACTAAATGCAATGTCGCCCAGTGTCGCTTTGTTAGGAATGGTGAGTATCAGATTACGTGTGTTCACAGGCCTGGGCCTGCTGATAGGCTTCATTTATGCGTATCTCACTTCCTAATGATGCTCACGGAGTTGCATGACTACTTTAAATGCGTTGTGCAATATATTTAATCACAAAACAAACATACATTTAAATACATTATGTGAGCACTCTGGGGAGTAGGGATTTCCGCTACATTAATTCCTCCATATTATCACTGCCAAGCAAGGGACCAAGCTTATTTACAAAGTAAAACATTCAAAATTTCTTAGCGTCTACGTTACTGGTGCCTATTGTCAGGAGGAAGGCTACATTTAAGAAGGCACTTACTAGTGTAGGACCTCTGTTCCTGGCAATGTGTTCTGAATTCCTAACCTTAGAAATTCATAATCTATCAATTACATGTTTTTTTTTTTTTTGTCGGTGAGCATATTCGCTTCTTTGGGACAAAAACTGCTTGTGTTACACTGCCTAACTAGCCAGGTTAGTATTTATATTTTGAGATGCCTTTCGTCACCTAACCTTCCCTACTAAGCTAGCTGGTACAAGTATTTGCACTCTCGTATTTGTTGTTGCCTTTATCCTATCACTCCCTACTAATTGCACTGTAGCTTGTGTAGTATTTCAAGATGGCGTCTGCCATGTACTCACTCAGGTGATGCAGATGCTGGTCGACTGCGCTTGTTGAGGCATCGCTTTGGCGGTCGTCCTCTCTTGCATTGCGGCGACGCTGTAGTTGTTTTGCCGTCTGAATACTGTAGGTGCCCTCCAAGGCATTTCTTTGTAGCATCCTGGGATGTGACTCATGCGCCTTGCAGGTAGCAGGGTAACTTGGTGTGCGTGGACAGCTGTAGGTGGCGGCCTGGGTGAGGTTGCTTTCTGCCAGTGTGGTGACTTCCATCGTTGGCCGGGTCGTCAAAGCAGGTGGGCTCGTTATCTCTTGTGGGTGCTTTCTGCTCCAGGTTGTGGAGGGGCTGCTACGGCAGCACCGACACTCTCGGGTGTCCAGGTGACTGTTTTTGCACTCCGCTCCGGGCGGTAACCAGTTTTGTAGCCTCTCCAGCCACTTTCGTTTTGCCAGCTGTGTCGGTCGCCCGGTTGACTGACATACCAGTCATTCTCGTGGTGCACAATGGGCTCCCTCCAGTTTCTTGTTCTTCTTTCTTCTTGCCAGGGATTGGGAAGGATGGGCTGGTTAGCAGGGTTCGTGACCTCATGTTCCTATCCTTAAACATATCCACGCCCTCTGGGAGTAGAGTCGTCTGGACTGAACCTGGGGGTAACTGGTATTTCGCCTCATCCAGGTCCGCCTCCAGGGGCAGTGCTTCTTCCAGTATAGGAATGAAGACTGGGGAGACGTGTTTGCCACTTGGCAGGGGTATCTGATGGGTTGCTTTGCGCTCGACAGCCAGGGGTGCGGCAAGGGGTTGAACGAGGGGAGTTTGGCCCATGTATTGCGACCTTGGGGGTGGCTGGGGGTTAACTCTCCTCTTTTAGTGTGCTGGTTGTTAGTCATTAAAGTTGCCTAATTGACTCGCCATCTGGGTTGTGGGTTGGGGTCCCTTGCGTCTGCGATTAGCTGTGTCCCCTTGCCTCACCCCTGTGGGACGGCATGCCAAGGTGGATCTTGGAGTTTCGAGGAGGAGGGTATGTGTGACTGCACTACCTCTACCTCTGTCGAAAGGTTGCAGGAGCTGCTGTCTGTATGTTTTTATCCGGATGGCTTATTATCGCAGCCTCATAGTCGAAAGGCTTTCCCCAGCGCTTGGCTGTTGTTAGGAAAATCTCTCGAACGGGTGTCGAGGGCAGTGTCTGGTTTCGAAAATCCTCCAAGAGGCTATCTCGGCCATTGTACAGGGTGTGGTTCCTCAATACAGTGCCCGATGGAGGTTTGAGTTTCCGTGGTGGACTGGGGCAGAGGAAGGGGTAGCCTGGATCAAGTTACCTTCCCAATTGATGACCATGCTCCCTTTTTGACCAGGATTGTATGCCATTACCCACAGTTTATCAGACACTGTTGTGACTGTAACCAGGGTCGCCCTGAAATTATTTGCTCTCCAAACTTGGGAGCAACTAGGAAGGGGACCTGGATGGTCTGATCGTAGACTTGTAGGGTCAGTGTTATTCCCCCTGTCAGACGTAGGTGGAGGTTATCCTAAGCCATTCTGACCGTTTGATTTGTCAGGGTCAGGCTGGCACGCTGTCTATGAGTGAGCAGGTCGCCCCTAATAAAATTGTGGGCAGCAGCTGTATCCACCACCGCCACTGCAATTTTATCATTTAGCTGAACATGTAAATGGGGTTCATCCGGGGAAGGGTCCTCCGTTCCCAATACCTATAATCTGCCCACAGCTTACTTAAGCCGGGCCGGTCTTTGTGTCAGGGTTAGCAAAAAGCCACTATTTTTACGTAAGTCCAGGCCAGTGGTCAAAACTGGTTTTAACCTGTCAAAAATGGTTTTAACTGGTCAAAATTGGAAGAAAAAAAACACTCAAATTTTTTCTAAGCAGTTTTTTCCCCCTGAAAAATGTTTTGTAGATCGTGAAATGAAGAATGGAATAGTTCAAGTGGATTAAATGTTTATCATCTGCAAATAATTTTTAGTATTTCTGTGTTATAAAGTAGGCTGCGCAACTTGGAGAAAATAAATATCAGGGACGATGGGTCAGGAATATTGACAAGTGCATTTATTCTGAAGCAGTGTCATGTCTCGTCAGCCCCAGGTACAGTAATTTACACCAAAAGTTAGTGTGTTGTGGCATGTTTCTTTGCCACAAATATTTTTAGTTCACCATGGATGTTTTCTTCCAGCGAATGAAGCATAATGCTCAAATATTGACAGTACTTACATATTTACAAAGAATAAAGACAGCATCAGCTGTGGCATACATATTCTTAATGAAGAATGAGATAAGCACACAAGTGAAAGGGAAATTTGGCAGGTGTAAGGGAAATTTGTTGGCCTGAAATGCCACCATTTTGCTTATCCATACTACATAACATATAACTTGTGTAATAATTTTTTTGTGTTGGTCATGATGTCTGTGTAACAATAAGAAAAATAAGAAAATATGCAAGTTGTTATTTGAATATATTGTAAGAAAAATGAATTCCACTGATGGCAACATAGAACTTGGTACTGGAGGGAGAAAAAAGTACAGCATTTGGTCATTTTTTTGAAAATGTAAGTTTAGAAGAAAATGGAAAAGTGTTTCAAAAACAGAAATGTAAGAAGTGCAAATGTCTTGTTAGCTCAAAAGCTCTTAGAATGAAGAACCATTGGTTGAGTTACTTGAAAAAAGGTATGACTAGTTTTGAAAGTCAAGATGAATCAGAGGTGGAAACAGTATGCAGCAACAGGTACATCTGTGAACTTTGAAATGGACTCAGACACAGGTGCAAGCAGTAGTACAATAATAATAATAAGAGATAATGCTACGATGTTAACAAATAGTGATGGTCCAAGTACAGATGGAGAAAAATTAAATATTCAGATACCTTCAGACACAAAAATATCAACCACAGATAACCAATTTTATCGTGAAAACATCACCTAGCATGAAAGGCACATTTGATGAATCTGTAGCACACTTCTTTTATGCCTGCAACATACCTTTCAGTGTAGTTGAACATCCTGCATTTGTACAGTTAGCACAAAAATTACGACCAGGTTATGTTCCACCAAACTGAATAAAATGATCAGGAGCTCTTCTTGATCCCACATATCATGAAATGAACTAAATCACTGCTGAAGAATTATCTGGAAAGACTGTCACATTAATGCAAGATGGGTGGAGAAATATACACAATGATCCCATTATTGCAAATGTGTCTACAGGTAAAGTTAATCTTTTCTTTCTACTTTAGATGCTGGCAAAAACTCTAAATCCAGTGAATACTGTTTTGGCTTAGCAAAAGATGCCATTGAAGAAGCAGAAAAGAAGTATGGCTGCAAAATGACTAGTTTTATTTCTGATAATTAAGCCAAAATGAAAGTAATGAGGAAAGATCTTGAGAGGGAGTTAAAGGAAGATTGTTTCATTTCATATGGTTGTATGTCACACTACTTGAATTTGGCTGATGGTGAAATATTTAAAATAGTTAATCAAATTGTGAAAAACATCATTGAGGTCCAAAATTACTTTAGAAACCATCACCACCCAGCTGCTTTGTATAAAGACAGTGAAAATTCATGGAAGCATCGCCTCCCAGGTGAAACTCACTTGAACAGTCAGCTGGTCTGCTTGGAAACGTATGTTAGAAACAGACCATGCATGTTAAGGATTATTGAGTATCATGGAAATGAAATTGATGAAAACATCACAAGCATAATAAACTACTTGGCAATCTACAAAGAAGCCCAGTCATTGATCTTCCAACTAAAACCAGTTGCCACAGCTATGGATAAGTGTGAAGCGGAAGGGTGCAGTATTGTTGACAGATTAGCTACCTTTAGCACTCTGTGAAGATCCAGCTTTGGAACCACACAAAGATTTGCCACATTTTTCTTCAACACGAGAGGAAGAAGCCAGGATGTTTGCTGCATCATTGGACCCAGGTTTTATTGACTACATAATTTCCTTTGAAGCAGAACCATACCCAATGTCATTTTTTACTCAGAGTTGATCAATGCATCCAGTAGTATGGTGGCAAGCATTAAGTAAAAACAAACGCCTAGATAATAAGTTTACCTGCTTCATTTCATACCTGTATAAGTACCCAGCCAGTTCTGCATCCATTGAAAGAATTTTTTCAAATTTCTCCTTGGTTCATAACAAATTACAAAACAGATTAGGTCTGGCAACTGCTAGCAAGCTGGTATTATGTTTCAAAGCACTGAATCAACTCCACAAAGACAAAAACATTGTGAATAAAATGTTTGATTGGTAAACTTATAAATGTGTTAAAGTATTTTCTGTTTACAGATACCTGTGTAAGCTGTATTACATTAGAGTAATCGTTAATTGTGTTTAAAGTTATGGGCAAAGTTGATAATTTTTCTTAAATTTTAATGAATGAATTTTTTTTTGTTGAGGCATTTTACATGTTACATTTCGGACAATCCATTTATGCACATGTGTAAAACAACTTTTAAGCTTTTAATACTTTTGCATTTTCAATATTATGCATGTAACATAGACATTAAATTTTTTAGATTATAAACAAAGGTTTCAAAAGAATAATTATACCTAACAAAGTGTGTTATTTAACTTATGTAAATTTTTGTAGGCTTTGTTGTTGAGTAGCATTTATTTAATTTATAACAGTATTATCTGCAAAATGTGAGGTAAGGTCAAAGTTCTCAGTTTCGAGAGTGTATATGAAAGTAAAATATTAATTTTTAATGAAGTGGTCAAAACTAAATAAAGTCCAGGACAGTCAAAAGTGGAAAAACCATGTTTTAACAGACCGGTGGACAAAACCATGCCAACCCTGCTTTGTGAGGGGCGGAGCAAGCTCTGTGAGAGTGTCATCCTTGACAGCCCCGGCAAGAGGAGGGAGGGATGGTAGGAGGCAGGGTGTGACCTTCTGGCACCCAGTGGGGAGGAGGTGTTCCCCTTTCTGGAACTCGCCAAGTTGGGCAGTCTCTGTGGTATGTCTGCCTTTGCAGTGTCAGCAGCGTAGCCAGGGGGCGGTGGGTAATGGAGGGTTCATGTAGTATCCTGCGGGCAGTCTGGGGAAGGGGGCTGGGCCTGCATCCTGGGCGGCGCATGCCAGTGGTTGCTTCCCAGACAAGGGGCGTTTATTCATCACTATCTCTCTCACCCTGCCTGCCATCTCCTCGACAGCCTGCGGCCATGGGATTAGGTGGTTTCTGAACGAGGGCAAGATGGTGCGGGTGATGCTCCTGGCCCTCTGTCCCTCGTTTTGCTCTGGATAGATTTGCTTGTGGATCTGCTCCATTTTACGGATAAACAGTTCCACTTCCTCGTCAGGAGTTTGGGTTTTTGAATGAAAGTCCGTAGACTTGGCAGGACCTCATCGCCGATGAAATGCGTGGAAAGCTGGGTTTGAAACTGGGGCCATCCTTCGATGAATTCACTGTACTTTTCCAACCATTTCCGTGCTTGGCTGCCCATTTGGTGGCACGCTCGGCCTACCCATTGTTTCAATGGAATGAGATGCTCCCTCATCTCCCTCTCTCTCTCTCTCATTCACGCACAAAAACTTCAGGGTCTTTGTATGGTCTACCGAGGAACTCGGGCAAAATTAGTTCCATGGGAATTCCGGAGGTTATGGTACTGGGCTCGCGGGTCGGTGGGTCGCGGACACGTTCGTCTATCCACCCAATATACCTATGGGGGTATTCTCTGTTACAGAGTATACAATCTAACATATGGTGACCTTGGCCTTCGCACTCAGGCCATTGGCATATCCTTACGTGTGCGTGCTGATAAACCTGACACCTATACTCTAGGCTCTCAGTAAACCTTGGTGTGCCATCCCATCCTAGACAAATATAATGAAATTGCCTGTGGCAATACATACACTGGATGATGTTGACTTCCGTTCCAGTACATGCCTGTATGGGACACTTGAGTGGTTCTGGTTTCCTCGAAATTAGCTTTAGCTTATTTGACCTGTCGGTCCTGCAAACTCTCTTCAGAGCTACATATGTTTCAAAAATGTTGAGCACCACAGGGTGTTTATTTTGACTCCCCGAAGTAAATAAAAGTGCTTGGAGGCTCAGCGAAAAAAAGGGGGGCACTGGCTACATCGCAGCTCTCAAGACTGAGCTACATAGAGCTGTATGCCCCACGTTGGGCACCAATTCATGCACTTTCCCCTTTTCGAGGGGGAGGGGGTTACCTAAGTTCTATTAGTTCCCTATATATACACCTCGCCTGAGGCATTTGCCCTAAGGTTGGATGTAAAAGTTGGGAGAGCTGATTTCCCTCTGGGATAAGACAGGTGAACCCTTCGGTGGTGGATACATTTCTGATGGGGGTTTTGCCTGGCAGGTCTGGGATTGCCCACGTTTGGGTTACTAAGGGGTACTGCCTGGAAGAAAGGTTGTGATTTGCTGGAGGGTAATCAAACCCCAGGGTGAGCTCAATCAAAAATGTCTCCCTCCCAGGGAGCATGATCGTGCTCATCGTGAAGGCTGTCAAAATATGTGGTGCCAGCTTTCACAAGGGGGATTAACAAACTAAGATTAATCAACAATTTAAATGACAATGGAATAGGGATGATTTTGATGTTGTCCCGGATAGTTCCCTACTCGGCTTCTCGCTCGCTACCGGGACGCCTATAGGTTTCTGGCCTTGTAGGCTTATGAGTGGGAACAAACTTGTCAGGGAGAGGTGCTATTCAGGGTTTCCATATAGTTTTGAGGGTATGACAACATTAAGATCCTTCCCGGCTGCAGTTCAGATCTTACACATAGCTGGTGCAGTAGTGCTACTGAATGGTGCTGTCGCGGGTGGCTTCGCAGTAGTTTTAGGTGTTGGAGAGTGCTTTTCACTAACTTGTTCGTAGCTCAGTCACGGCACACAGATGCTTAGCATGGAATGCAAATATGTCTCGTGTTCGCAAACTATGTAGGGCGTTATTCTATTGGGTTCGTTAACACTGACTTTCAGCAGGGGTGGAGGGGGTGCAGTCTTGTGAGTGGAGTTGATTTGCGGCACACTATTCAATTGGGATAATTCCCTCTCTAGGGCTCGGCGATGATTTCGGCTGTTTCTTCTACTTCCCTTTTTAGTAGTCTGAATTAATTAACTTACCAATCTGATAGTACAATACAAATAAATATTTCTCGTTAAGCAAGGCCCTTCCCATATACCAACTCTTTGGAATGAGTTCACTCTTTTACTAGTCTTCGAGGCAGTGGCTTGCTCAGTCACTCTGAGGCATTGACTGAGAAATGTGATGAACTAGAGATGGAGCTCTACCGCAGATAGGCGTGGATGTACCGGTCACACCCCAAGAGTCCCAGTCTTATTCAGACTATAGCCTTTGCAAGCTCCTTAAACCCGAGGGGTTCGGCCCACTCACACTTATTCCTTGGTAATGCTAAGTTGGTTTAGAGCCAAGTAAATTTAACCACTTTTCCAAAGCATATCATTGAAATTAAAAATTATCAAGGGGTCCCTAGTGACTCTCACCAAGGGTTGCTGTTTATGTATTGTTTTATTTACACTTCAAGTAAACAGCAGGGATCCGGTTCTGTATAAATCTACGATATTTAATAAATGAATTATTTAAGTTGGTGAGTGCGAACCTGAATGTAAAAATTAACTCCAACAAAACTAGCTCCAGAATTAACTAGTTGTCGCAATTTACAGCGAACTAGAAACTTGAGGGGTGGTTGTCCAGAAGGGACGTCGCAACGACCTGCTACCACGAAGTCAAGGAGTGACTTGGGTAACAGGGTGCAGGGTGGGGATGACAAGTTACTTCTGGTTTTCTGTCCTGGTTTTCTCCGCATGCTACGGTGTAGGTGCAGGAGTTTCTGGAGGAGCCTTTACAATCTGCTGGAGGAGAGCCTTCATAAGCTGTTTGAGAGGAATGTTTCCCTTCTTCAGGCTAGGAGAGGTAGAGGCCTTATATAGGCTCAGGAGAGCCCTTCAACCTCTTTGGTCGGTGGGCCGATGAACTCTGGCAAGAACGTTTTCAGTATTCCTTATATAGTCGAAATCTCAGCTTTGTGACTGTCACAGGGGTGCAGCGGTTGGTAGCCTTACAGCGCAGATGTAGAGTATCTCAGGGTAGCGGGCGGTGCCACGCTTTTCTTATCACCCTGGGTGGAGGCTTATGTCAGGTTTACCTCCTCTTCTCGATGCTCGGCGATGATGTCTCTAGGGGCAGGGGTGCGGCCATCCTGTGGTGACTCTTACAACTTTCTTATTGTCCAGGGTGTGTCAGTGGCTTATCAGGTAAAATAATATTTAGTCTCGGGGGTGGCAACTGCATGCCAAATTCTGGACAGGCAGTATAATTTCTATAGTTAAATGCGTTAATTATTCTTGTGTGTTGTCCAATGCGTGGAATCAAGCTTGTAGCCATTGTTATAAATGTATGCCGCTTTAGACTTACCCCAGATGCTCCCAGTGCTCGTTAATGGGGTAAAGGCGACCCTTAGGGTGCGCAGCAGTGTGGCATGCGTCACACTGATCCATGCTTTTCAAAATCTGCACCTATAGTAACAAAAGATGTTATAAAATGGTTGTGTGAATATGTTTTGCTTCTCTTTTATTCGTAACATTTCAGCATTATCAGAGAAAGAAACATGGCAGGATCAATTGCGAAACAGGTGTTTACAACTGCAGAAGTTGCACATTTTTTATAGTATGTAGGCAAAGTGACTGCAATATTACAACTCTTAAAGGCGAACAAAAGCCATGTAGGTATATATACAACTTTCATACTGCAGACCTTACCTTCAGCAAAGTCCTGACTGCATAGTTACCAAAAGTTTTTAAAATGGTGGTTTTAGGTCATATTAAAATTGCTGATTCATTTCTGCATAGCTATGTTTGTGTATTTGATTTACATGTACATGTTATAGTCTAGTGGAAGTTCCATGAAGTTCAAGGAAATTGTGGGGTAAATAACTTAAATCTTCACCAGAGTGCTGAAACCATGAAGGAAAAAGTCATCTACTGGTTTCAGAAAAACATGTAAATTTGCACCACTCTTATAAACTGGTGTGTCCTCCACTCTTGCTTCTTTTAAACTCCAACAAGCATAGTGACACAAATTTTTATATAACTTCTTTTTTTGGAGTTGCATAGTTAAATATATAAAATATTCAGCTAAATTAAATTTTTCGCTAATAGGCATATGAAAAATAGTACTACTAGAACATGCAAGAGGGGTGTATAAAAGTTTGTGAGAGATGACTGTCTTGAAAAAATGAAATATCTGAATTTAATATTTAATTTATTTATGATTTCAATATTCACACAACTATTTTACATTAAACTATCTATCTCCACTGTCACTCACTCAAAATGTACATTGTTTTACATACTTAATGTTAATATGCATCATTTCCATGCAAGGTGTTATGGTTTTTCTTTATGTAAACATTCCTTTCTATACATGTCACCTATGCTATCTTCCATGTAATTTGCATTTGTAATTAATTTAAAATTTTCTAATTTTTTGTTACATTTTACTTTTTATGATGTTAGGATATTTTCTCTTAGATGTATCGTGGCAATTTAATTATGTTTAAGGATAGGGTAATTAGCTGGACTTCATTTTTACTTTTTTTTTTTTTGTGTAAATAATTTTATTTATTTTTATGGTCTCATATTTTGTGAATCTTTCCTATTATTTAATTAGTATGTATACATTTTGACACCCAATGTTCTATTTTTAATTTTGTTTTTTAGTAGTTAGGAAGTGGGAATTGGTACGAAGGGGGTGTTAGGTATTTACTATTTTCCCATTGGCTCTAGGTTCGAATCCTGGCTTCCCATTGGCTGGAACTTTAGGTCCCTTTCAAGCTATCTCCAGTTAAGCTTATATATCTCTCTCTCTCTCCAGCTAGATGCATAGGGTAGGACTTGCACCTGAAGGTGGGTGGCGAGTAGGGCTATTTCATTAGATATTTAGGAGGACTTAGCTTCCTGTGTTTATTTAGGTGTTTAAGTGTTTTCCTGCAATTTCTGAGTGCGTGTAAGCCCCGTTTGCTAGGATTAGGAGTAAGAAGCTAGACTGTGTCAGTGTTAGAGATTGATTTTCTCCACGATGACAGGGTCCTTAATAAGTAACCCAGCGAGTCCTAACAATGTAGTTGGTTTGCTACAGTAAATTGGTCCATCAGGAGCACCGAGAGTTGAAAAACGTCAGTGAGATAAGTCTACCTTTCACTACTGTTATTTGTTGTACGCAACATCTGCCATAATTTCTTCTAGAAGGTTTCAAGATTATCGGCGACACCACATTGATTTTTAGCATAATAAGAAACCAGCTTTGAAATTTTGCCCATTAATAACTTGAATAAAGAATCTAATCTCCTGAGCTAGGCACACTGAATAACAAGTAATTGTTTTTATTGAATAAATATATTATTTATATTTTTATCCTGAAAGCAACATTAACTGTAAGTGATTTTATGAGAGTGAACTTTAGCCTACGTCTTGCATAATACAGGGATTTTTATTAAGCTAGGTATGGCCATTCCCATGTCAGTTAGGAATGTTTGTGTTTTTGTTAGATCTTTGCTAATTGCCACAAGGGTTTTATTTAGTAGTAGTCCAGATAAGCAAGGAAATAAAAATAAGAAAGTTTAAAGAATATTTTTTCCGATAAATTTGGACTTTAAAAATGAGTTAACGTAGTCATCTACATTATTTTCAGTTGTTTGTCCCTGTGTCTTCCCATGTTCGTAAATTATTTTCATTTTCCAGTTACATTCAATTGTGTATTGAGTGTTCCTGATGTGTTAGTGTGTACATAGCAGAGTTCCAGCCTGATGTCTGGTAATTATCTGGTAAGTGGTGTTCCTGCCAGCTATTCCATAGACGGGGCAAATAAAACTCTGGGATTAGTGAAACACACTTGGTTGAGAATAAAGTACAACAAGGTATTAATGGTAGTATGCGTCCTACTGTTTTGTTTTCGTAAGTGAAAGCTAAGGAATGATTATAGTTGTACACGTAAGTTAAGGAAAGAAACTCACAAAGGGCACCACATTTTTATGTTTCCCTCAACCACTATCAAGGTGAACAAATATTTTAATCATTCACGTTCATTGGCTTTGAACATAGAATTTAGGCCTAATGTCTATCTCAATTCTAATTAAAGTCCTTATCATTGTGTCTATATTGGTTACAGTCACTTAAATCACACTCATTATTTGAACATTCAGTCTGTCTATTGCCATCATTCCAAATGTCTTACACATCCAGTTCACTTGTCCCGCCTGTCAGCCACTCTCTCCACTGTACCAATGCTCCCAGTCCGCAGACTTCACTCGCTGGTCGTTGTCATTGCTTCTTGTCACTTCACAGTTTTTGCAAACCTTGCATTTAGGTTGTACCGGAACCGGTAGGGGCCTTCCCAGCATTTCTGCAGCTTCCGGCAATACCCTTTTTACCTCTGTGGGTTGTACAGCCACAAGAGTTGTCTTTTAAATATCTCACCCGGCATTCTCCTGTCCTACTACATCATATATCTGCCAGTATTTATTCTGATGTGCTAACTAGTAAAATCATGAATGTAAACTAGTGTGTTACATAATTCGCTTGCATAATCAGGCCTGCAGCTTCCTCTTCTGTTGGTTTGCCAAACAGCAAGTCACTAGGGCATCCTTGATGGTGTTAATGCTTGTAGGCTTGTGAGCTGCCAAGCGATAAGCAAGGAAAAACAGTGGTACTTTTTAATCCCAACTCTTTTGCTTATCTGTCACTAAGATCATCAGGTACTGCTCAAAAGTGTGGTTAAGCCTCTCAACCATTTCATCTGGCTAGTCTTTTACATCATCAGAATATTTGTTATACCGGGACACAACAGCTTCAAAGGTTTCTTCCCTTTTCAGAATGGAGTTATGTGGCACCCCAAACGTCAAGAAGACATGCTCTAAGAATGCATTTGCCATGATACAAGCTTCTTGATTTTGGAGAGGAATGACCTCGGGCGACATTGTAAAGTTGTCTGGGGCCACCAGTCGATACCAGTTAACCTTTCTCTGTATATAGGCAAGGGACTTAGAATTCTATCTACTACTGCCATCCTCTCGAATGGAGCTCCAAGTTAATTTTATTTATAGAGGTGACGTGCTCCTTGGTCCCAACCTTGTGGTGCAGGTGTCATGTTTGGCACCACTATTCAACATCCTCCTGACAATGAAGCCAGCAGGATTTCAGTCTAACTCTGCCTTATTAAGCAGTTCCTTAAAGGTTTCAGGAACGCTGTGTTCTGGAAGGACCAACTGTAAGCATGTGTGTTACAGTTACCCATAATTACTTTCCTAGTTCCTGTAAAGCACACCATTCTTTGGTTCGAGGGAATTCCATTGGGCCCAGTATGCTTTGACTCTGTGCTCAGGCTGGATATCTCTTTCCAGTGTAACCAATAGACAGTTTATTTCCACTTTAGTAATGGATGCAAACTGGGAATATTTAACTGATCGTTCCTAATACCCTCATCGCCCCATGTAGGTGACCCAACACAAGATACAGAACCTTAAATTCTTGTCCTCCATACCTTCATCAATTCACCACTCATTTCTTCCTGGCATTCACAGTGATGATAAAATGGTTCACATGGTCTCCTAGAAAGTGAATCTGCATTGCTATAAAGGCATCCAAATCTATGCTGTATTTGAAAGTCGTATTCTTGAAAAGCTGTCTCCACCAGGCTATTTGACATTCATGGTTTTTGAAATTAGTATTCAGCAAAATGATGCGTGGTCTGTTTTTATAATAAAATGTCTGCCATAAGGGTAAGGGTGGAAGTTTGAAATTGTCTTTACCACAGCCAGAAATCCCTGCATTTCATGGAGTTATTTAGGTCATGCTTGTGCATTACCTTGCCGAAGTATTTTAGTGATGTTTCTCCCATCCTGAGCCTAAGATAACACAGTTTAGATTCCTACTTTACTAGCATCAGTATAAAGATTCTACATGTCCTCGCTATTCAGGAATACTAAGTCTAGGGGAGATATCAGAATTTCATTTAGCTTAACTGAAGCAACATTGCACTCAGTAGTCCAATGAAATTTCCTTTCTGCCTAAGTCAGTTCACGCTGTGGCTTGGCGATCATGGCGAACTCGGGGTACAAATTGACTGTAATATGCAAATTAGCCCAGAAAATCCACACGCTGGTTTTGTCAGTTGGTGTCACCCAATTTCTTATTGCTTTTGCTTTCTTTGGGTCTGTTTCAATTACATGTGCAGACACTACTTGTTTCAGGAAATCAATTTTATATTGGAAAAGGTGGCACTTAGGGCTAGTTTCAAGTGAGTGAGTGAAGAGATTTGGACTGCTCTTAACATTGATGTCTTGAGAGCCGATGAGGGTGATTGAGGTGAGTATGGAGCATTGCCTGAATGAAAGAGCGGGGGAAATGGGATTTCCCAGAGAAAACCCGCTGACCAACTGCATCGTCCGTCATTCCCACATGCGAAAATCTGGTGTGACCCAGCCGGGGATTGAACCCAGATCGCTTTGGTGGGAGGTGAGCGGACTAACTGCTCAGCCACCGTGGCCCCTTTCAAGAAAGCTTTGGCCACTTTCTAGAATACAGAGTTTAAGCTTTATAGGTTATCTTCAAATGTTCTGCAATGATGTAATCTGGTTAAAACTTTCAGATATTTGAATGGAGGACTCTATCAGGTGCTCAAAGGTAACAGGGGTATTACACATCCCAAAAGGCATAACTTTGAGCTGCCATGTTCCTTTCCCTTGGACATAAAGTTCTTTTTTCTCTTGGTCTTCTGGAGTCACCTCATACTGCCAGTACTCACTCATCGTGTCCAAAATAGACAATTATTGCCAACCAGCTAGACTGTTCAGAGTGTAATCTATCCTTGAAAGTTGATAAGAGTCTGTTACATTAAAATAGCTAGTATTAATCCACACAAAACCTCAGATACATTTTCCTTCTATTGTTTAGCAGAGCCTCTGGAAATTAATTTTTCCACAAAATCGTAACAGAAAAAATGTTCCAATGCAGTTTTGTAAGCGAAGCTCCGCATATTCTAATTATGGTAGTATTAGTTTTATACAAATAATATTTGATATTAAAAATAATTTTTAAAATTAAAAAACTAGTTTGTTTATATTTCTACAATAGCTTTGTGATTTATATTTTGCCCAAATTGTAAGCTATCCTTTCTGAGTACAGCTCTTATGTATAATTTCAAACTAACATCTGTTTTGTTTTATTAATTTTATTTAGTTTGAAACATTAGTTGTAGCCTTTGAACATTGGTGCATCCACAATGATGGCACTTTGAGGTAGTTCCGTGTCTTGTCTGTAGATGTCAGGCATGGAACCCGATGAAGTGGTCAAATGCAGTTCTGGTGGAATTCAGAAATTTTTAATTAACAACTAATTAATTTTGCATCTGACTCTTCCAGTGCCCTGCAGGGGCCAGGCGTGCCTGCCATATTCAATTATTATCCAACCGCAAACAGTCGGTCCTGGGCCATGCCTGGCCCGAACGGGTACTACCCGATAAGGCCGGGCCGGGAGCCTGGCGGATAATCAAAAGCTGGCCGGGCTCGTGCCCAGCCGGGCTACATTGTTCCGGTTTGGGTTGTCCTTGCATTTTGTTGGAGGAGATTTAGTGTAGTCGTCAATGATAATGGGGAAGAGCAAGGTTATGTGGTTTGTAAGGGGCATGAGAAACTGTTGACTTTTATTGGTAAGAATGCCACTAACCATCTTAACATTAATGTACAACTGCACAACAATAGTGTACAGTTGTAAATTACGTAGGTAGTAGTGATAAAGAAACGGACACCGTGATTACTACATCAGTCATGAAACATACAAATTATAACCATTTAAATTACAGTGAAGTGAACTGTTCTGTACTGGATAAGTGTGTTGATTTCTGTGTACAACCTTTAAGACTCTTGCTGGAATGGGTGTATGAGCTTAGCCCATACCATAGTTACTTGGGAGCATCTTATGACAAAGGGAATGCTAGTAACATTCTGCCCGATCCTACCACTGTTTCTCGGGTACAGCTGACGGAGCCAACACTCAACATGTGTAATCACTTCCACAGATTGCCTAAGCATTACAGTGTAGTGAGTGGGCATTCACTACAGACATGTAGACAGATGACATGACAAAACATGCCTGTGACTGTATATCTGTTCAGTACCATAAAAGACTGGGATCTAATAAACAGGGTGCTCTTTACCATTTGTGGTTTTCCACATGACAAAAAACTGGAGAAAACATTAAAAAGTAGATATTTAAATGGCTGGCTTCAAGTGGTTTTTTCAGCTTGGGATGGTGAAAGTGCGGTTTTTGTGACCAATCAAGGGGTTATCATCAAGGCGTTAGCACAAAATAATCTGTATAATTGCACCATACATCTCCTTAACACAGTATTATGGAATACATTTCAAGATAGCACTTGGTGTCATATTTGAATAGATCAGGTCTTGTCGATCAACTTTCCCATACTGTAAAACATGTCGGATTGCAATGGAACTCAAAGTTTATAATGCTACAATCATTGTATTACCAACTGGAGGCAGTTTGTGTGCTGAAAAGTAACAGTGGGGAACATCAGCTTGATGGACTGGCAGGAGGAAACTCTTATGTATGGATGAATCAATAACTTTCCTGGAGAATTTCTAATTAGCCAAAAAATATCTTGAGGTGAGGTGAAGAGCACTGTCGCCATTAATCTAATTGTACCATGGATACCTAACATCATTGAATGCTGCAACATTAGTGAGGATGACTCTTCTGAAATTTGTTACTTTAAGAATCATGCCAAACAGTACATTCTTGACAAGTGCAAAGTTTCATTGAATCACAAAATTGCTAAAAAAATTTTAAGTCCTGCCCTTAGTATACACCGCAAGCTGAGTGACAGGGAAGCCATGTTCATTTTAGCTTCCAGCGTATCCAGTGAATGTGCATTCAGTATCATTGGGTACATTATAAAGGAACGTCTACATGCACTTAAACCAGAGGTAGTCAACTTTATTTCGGTGTTTTGGGATGCAGTGTTAAAAACTGACAAGCAAGCGTAGTAAGTCTTGCATCCTGTCAAAGTGGTATTGAATATTTGCCTCTTTATAAGGAACAGCAAATATTGCAATGTGAATGGGTAACTATAGTAATGCGATAATGTGTGTGCATAGGGAATGGCGATGTCACTACGCATGTATAGTTTCAAGCCGATTCACTGCACAGAATGGTAAATTATTGGTGATTACATTTTATGCAAGAGGTTTCTGGGTACTATTATAACATGTTTTAGCTACGTTGACATTTAATATGATACTGTGATATGGGAAAGAATGTCATATACTGTGTGTTTTATTGGTTGTATTGCAGGAGTGTTATCTACATCTTTGTTATTTAGATAGAAGTTAATATAGTTCAATAATGTCACTCGTATATATACTTTCTGAGATTAATGTAGTTCCAATCTACATTTGCTATGTCCAAATGGGATGCACTCGCAGACCCTTCATTTTGAGGGCTAAGGCCAATGATTCTCTGCTATATCGGGTCAGACATGCACAATAATTGCCCACAAAACTCTAAAATAGTCCAGATCCGTCTTTTGCTGTAACACGTTGCAATCAAAATCTAAATAGGAAATACAACATATAACTTTCTTCAATGTCCACAATACGAACACTCCATTCAGTGATTCAGTGCCAGCTTTGTCCATCTCCATTTCAATTGAATGAATATTTCGAAAAACCTTCTTGGGATAATAAGAACTTCCACCTCTATGGTACTTGTTACAGTACATCCTGACCAAACTTTACCTAACTTCAAGAATTGTCTGAAAACAAATTGAAACTAAATTACAACCACAATACACCACAAGGGTGTATTGTCTCTAAATTTCCCTATATGATGTCAATGGTCACAGTAAGTATGCATTGTGTATTTTTATGTGTATCACTATAGCAAGCAATAAGTATTTTGCGTGCGTCACATTGCTACGTTGTGAATCACTATACCTTGGTTTGCTGCTACATCGGGTCGGACATGCACAATAACTGTCCACCACCTGTATCAATTTGGCCCGGTCTGGTACTACTATGGCCTGGCCAAGCCCTTTACCGTATTTATTTACAGGTCGGGCCGGCCCAAAGTATTAAGCATATGGGCTGGGCCAGACCCAACCAGGTAGAGTTTTTCAGGGCTCTAGGCTCTTCCAGTATCACATTTTAAATGTAGGCTCTATGAGGTGTAAAAGCGATAACACATACATGCCAGTTCAGTGTTTGCAGATTCTGATTGTCTCTAACCTACATTGTTAGTTTGAACATTTCTAGAAAGTCTTCAGGAATGATATTCAGTACCAGAATAAAACAATCAACTTTATTTAATTTATTGTTTAGGGATTAAATGTGTGAAACTCATTTAACTACTAGGCCTACATGTTCCAGTTTTTTTTTTAAATTAAATCTAGTAATGTGTTTAAAAGATAAATGAAAAACGATTTCGTTAATGTTTGTCCATAATCACATTGTGATTTCTAGCCTACCTTCTGAAGGAAAGAACGGCTTTTATAAGATAATGTTTTGTATATGTGTGCGCGTGTGCGTGCAAGTGTCCCTCCCAACCCCAAACCCCCTCCATTCCCATTTTCAATTTTAATGTGTTAACAGAATTTCACCAAACTCAGTACACACAAATAGTACTAAGTAAGGACACCTATTTATTTTATATAGTTTTCGACCATGCTGGACACTGACTTCCAAGATGGTGGCCATTTTATATTTAGGGTGATATGTATTCTCAGAAACTTCATTGGATTCAGAGGTAAATATTTTTGTTGGTCCGCCATTTTGGAAGGAAGCACCACATGGGGAAAAGCTTTTACATTTTATCTCAATAACTACTCAGCCAATTTTTTTTTCAAATTTGGCACATATGTAACAATATATGCCAGGTAAATGTAAGTAATTAGTCAGTTAGGCATTTATTTTCAAAATGGCTGCCATACAAATACATTAGGTTTATTTGGTATAACTACCATACTGTTTGACCAATTTCAACCAAATTTTGTATGCTGACAGTATCTATTACAAACATCATATAAGCAAAAAAAAGACTACTTGTCCGCTATTTTGTAAGATAGCACTAAATGAAGTAATAAAGTTTTTATGTAATTACTCAGAAAACAAACTACTGCGGCAGTTGATATTTACAAATATGTTTAACGTATGTCAGGCACTAATTTTCAAACTGGTGGCCATACAAATATTTAGGTTTATTTGGTATAACTACCATACCGTTCAACCAATTTCAACCAAATTTTGTACGCTAACAGTATATATTACAAGCATCATATAAGCCAAAATACAACCACATCTGTCCCCCCATTTTATAAGGTAGCACTAAATGAATTAATAAAGATTTTGTGTACTATCTCTGGAAACAATTGACAGATTACTGCCAAATTTGGCGGAAAATTAGTACTGTGGCTGTTGACATGTGCAAATACATATGTTTCAATTGTGTCAGGTACATCTTTTCAAAATGGTGGCCAACTAGCTATTTTAGCATAATAGGTATGATATATCTTCAAAACAATGTAATCAAATCCACTTAACTTTGTATGCTGGGAGTACATATAACTAACATCAAATGTGCCTACACGGAGCCTCTCTGGATTTACAATTGACCGATTCCTACCACGTATTGGCAAACTATAGTCCATTCCCCAGTGGAAGCAACTTTCTCGAGCCCTGCTAAATATCTACTTGCAGGCCCGTTTTGTATCCTTCGTCAAATGTAATCAAACATTGCCATGTGACTGCCATGCAGCATCTGTCAAAATCAATGTTTAGATTCCATTGTGTGTACATACGTTCCTATACTTTTGCCACACCTAAAAATAAACATTGAAATGTGACTTCTACTTTTATACCTGTCAAATGTGTTGTTTACTGTTTATGGCTTTTCAAAGAATTCTGCCATTTTCCAAAAGCCATTCCGTATGATTATTCACAGTTTAGGCCTCTAACATTATTTAGGTCAGCTTTATAGTGTTTTAAAAATGCCTGAATTGATGACAGTTCTTACTGTTATTTTACATTAACATATTTGTTTTCCACAACATAGCTCAATACATGTAATGCACGTTAGTATTTTGCAGCGACTGTGTTTAAGACTGTTACAACTGTGTGGTAAAGGGCTGTACTAATTATCCATTTGTTATTGATATGTGTTGGGTCAGTTCTTTAAAAGCACTGCCTCAGTTGTAATAAATATTAAAATGAAGGAACAAGCAGTGAAACGAAAAGGCACTTTGAATTCAAGCACGCAACTCGTGTGTATCATTTTTGTCATACAAACTTTAAAAGATAGCTGTGAACATGCACACAAATAAGCCTAAAATAGCTTTTATTCCGCTCATATTTCTATGTATTGCTACTTACTGTTTATTAGGTGTATTGCAATTTATCGGACTTGGCTTAGTATTTTTCTTCTAGGATTGTGGCAAATTACGTTACACGACTGTGGTTCAAATATCTTATGCAAAGGTACAACGTTGTGATAAATAAATAGTCGTGGATGTAAATAATTGAGTCATAAAAACAGTTCACAGTTAAAACATATAAATAGGTGCTAATCAAATATTTGAATCACGCACACACATGGCCAGCATCTTGACTACAATGCACAAAGGCACGCCATTTCACAGACGCAATGATTAACGAAACACACGTCACAGTATAGTTATTACTGCCGTGGAAACACATATTTATCACAACATTGTAACTTGCCTAGATAGGTTTAAAAAAACAAAACGTCTACAAACGTGATGTATTAATTTAGAGTATTTTTCAGAGTAAGAATAATTTACATTCCGTTTGACAAAAAGGAACACGCCATGTCATGGCTCGCCACGTTTGCCAACTTCACTAGGTAACTGCCCTGCCATCATATCTAAATATATTCAAATACGTATTCAAACATTAAAATCTCTTTTCAGTTGTAAATTACAAATTCAAAAATCATTATTTTGCTGTAATAAGTATGAAATATGCTACTATTGAAAACACGTGTAATTACATTGCTTACTAGCGAAGTGAAAATCCAGAATGTGGAAGAGACGAAGAAAGAGAAAGAGTGTGACAAGCCTCGCCAGCAGACAGTTTTTCAATTGCTTTCTCGCTCGATAAAATAATACTGTACCATTACTGCCTATTCGCGATATTTTCCGCTGTTATTTTATACTGTAAAAATGAGATATGCTGCCATCAGGGCTACTTAACTATTTCAATAGGCTCTGTTTAATATACAAATAGTATACTTAAAAAATTGGTTAAAATAATATTTTAACTGTGAACTATTTCTTACCGGTCGTTGCCAACTGGTCGCTGCAGTTAATTCATATGTAAAAAATAAATAAATACTTCAAGTTATAGAATATATTAAGGTAAAGGTTCATTTATTCAATAATACAGTACTCTAAAGTTAACCACAGTGTTATATATTTGTGGAATACAGGTTATTGAAAAAACAGGTGACATGTTATGCCTAGAGTGTTTTCTCGAAGGTTGATTTTCTTAAGTCGCTTCCAGTCGGGAATATACTATAGTAGTACTGCTGTTGGTGATATTAATTGATGTGTTTTAGGTATACAGACACTTATTTTCAAAATGGCAGCCATATAGCTATTTTAGTTTTGTATGTTATATCATTGAAATCATGTAATTAATTAGAATAAAAATTTTTATGCTGGCTGTATATATTACAGCCATCATACACTAAATCTCGTTTGTCTACCATTTTGTAAAATAGTATCAAATGACAAATTCAAATTATGCGATATCTCCAAAAAGCAACCTATTTCTACGAGATTGGGCAAATAAGTAGCACTATGGCAGGCTATGTAAACTGATAAACTTTGATACTGTCAGTCGCACATCTTCAACATGGTGGCCATGTAAAAATTTTATCTTGTAATTTTTCATACACGGAACTAAAAAAAAAATTTCAACTTAACTTTCTATGCTGACAGTATCAATTATATCCATCAAAATTGTCTATGCAAAGCTTAATTTCCCCGCCATTTTGTAAGATAGCCCTACACAAAATAATACAATTTTAATGTTATTTCTCGGGAATCAATCAACGGATTTTTTTCAAATTTGGCTAAGAAGTTGTGCTGTGATAGGCCATATTAATTTATAAGTTTTAAGTGTGTAAGTCTCTTTATTTTCTGAATGGTGCCTATACAAACATTTTTGCGTAGTGTGCTGTATCTACAACAAATTTAAATTTAACTTTGGTTATTTTTTCTGTAACAATCATTGAATGAGCTAAATGTTTTGTCCTCCATTCTTGAAGATCGTCACATGAGCAATGGATGCTTTATGCCTTATCTTGAGGATCAATCAACCGATTTGTACAAAAATTCCAAGAAATATTTCTACAGTATGGAATATGTGTGGCAGGCATGTTTTAATGGTATTTATATAAATAATTAATTTTAATTTGTTATATCTATGAAATGTTTAAACAAAATTCAAGCAAATTTTGTATGTTAACAGTATAATTTAGAAGCATTATTTATGCATACAGAGATCCTCTTTTGCTGGATGTTTTGCAAAATAGTGTCAGGTGAGTAAATGGAACAATTAGCCATATTTCCAGAACAGTTCTATGAATTTCCATAAAATTTTGCACAACTACAGAAGGTCATGCTAACTTGCATAATTTAAATAGGGCTTGACATTGATTTTCGAAATAGCGTCCATATAAACATAAAGTTATGTTTAGCATAGCTATCTCCGAGACCAATTAACCAATTTCCACCAAATTTTTCACATAAGTGGCATTATGGTAGGCCATGTAAATGTATGTGTATTTGATGGATCAGACGCTTATTTTCAAAAAGATGGCCATGTAAATATTTCGGGTTAGTGGACCCTATCATTCAAAACATTAGAGTGATAATTTTGAAGTTGATGCTCTTAATGCTACCTCCATAATGCAGTTAATTGCATGCTATCTTAATTTTATGGTTTTTTTCTGGATTTGAATCCCTTGTAAGTCAGAATTGTATTTTAATTATCTTGATACTGTTTCACATGTTTCTGGTTTCATCTTTAATGATATTGTGTTCAATGAGACGTCAGCGCCTGTCTGCTATCCAAGTTGTTAAGAATTTCACCAAAAATTTATTTGCACACATGTAAAGGAAAGTAGGCTCATTAGTTCTCAGTAACTTTTAAGTTCTGAAGTTAATTATTTTCCCAGAATGCTTGTTCGTGTCATTTTAGTGTATTTAGCACAGCTTTATGGCCCATTCTACAATGATGCTGCTGCATAAACGTAACACATTTTGAGCATTTACTTGTCCAGGAATCTGTGTCACATATATACTGTAAAAATTAAGTCTGTTTGACGATACTTATTTTAGTCACCACTGTAGTTTACAAGAAAATAAGTCCTCTAGCTTAAAAAGAACTTGCGAAAATCCGGAAGCGACCCCACTGGGAATTGAACCCAGTCACAAAGTCTGAATCCTGTGGAGCTGCAGTGTAGTCTCTACTGATAACTGTGCATTTTGTAGAGATAGGCTACAAGACCTGCACTGGATGAGCTTCGAAGGAAGAATATATTTTATAAAAGTACTTGAAAATGAAATATTTCCCTCAGTTTTAATTTTAAACATAAAAAATAAATAAATTTCCCTAAATTCACAGATTTTACAAATTTTGTTTCCTGTATAAAAAACTTCATGATGCTTTCACTATGTACATTTAAGGGGCAGCACAATCACTACTCTCACATGTTGAAATTTTTTTGGTTGCATACTACATATTCAGTGTTCTATAATGTGTATGTACACATTCTATTCACCATAGCAACAACATGAAATAATTTATATAGCACCTTTTAAACTCTTAAGAACTGTTCTTACATTCTTCATATCACATGTGTCTGGTGGCTGCAGCTGCACAACTATGTGGTGGGACTTCACAGTCAATTTTTTTCATCACAATATTTTTTTATCATCACTATGGTGCCAACTACTACAACTTTAAGTGCAGATTCCATAGAGAATATAGAACTACAGATTGTGTCCACATCTTGATGGACATACATACTTCAAAATCAGTGTATTAGTGTCATTCACAGTTGGTATGTCATCCACATACGGTTGTTATCTTACTAAGATTTAACTAGAAGTAAGTTTCTTCTTTTTTTAATGTGCAATTTGCATGGTATTTTTGTTGCAGATCAATGAATTGAGTCATGTTACCATTCCTGTCATGTTGCTACCTGATGATTTTCGAGCCTATTCCAAAATGAAAGTAGATTATCATCTTTTTAACAAGTAAGTTGTGGAAAGTATTTTAATTAGAATTATGAAACTTATATAGTTGTCATTTTGTCTATGTTTATCAAAATTGCTATAGCATTTATTTTAGTAATTTTTTTTCATTGCATTTGTTATTTGGTCATTTTATTACAGAGTTAATGATCTGTTATTTATTTAATGCAAAACTATAATCATACACAGAAAGTAGAGTACCCAAAAATGTTTGTCAGTTTCATTCTTGCCTGCAGATACAGTGACATACTACCCTCAATTATCAGGGGCTGCAAGGGTATAGTTGTCAGACTACTTGCCTCCCACCGAGGTTAACTGGGTTTGAGTACCAGTGGGGTCGCTCCCATATTTTTGCACGTGGGAATTGTGTTGAATGTTGTTGCTGGTTGCCTGGTTTTCTCTGGACTCTCCCATGTCCCCTGTCCTTGCATTCTGGCTCTGCTCCATACTCACCTCGCTTTACCCTCATCGGCTCTCAAGACCTTGATGTTAAGAGCCACCCAAATCTCTCCACTCCTCTCAAGCTGTTACAATTTATTCTGCCTCAACCCTATAGAGCACATATGGATTTCTGCAGTCAGCTGATTTGACCTTTTTCTGCACATACTACTACCAATTTAATCAGCAAAGCAATCTCTTCCTTGCAGTCCTCGTATCAGCTTTGTGTAGGCATCTGTACAACTTTTATACTGCAGTGTGGAATACCATTTAAGACAGATTTTTTTAAATATTATGTCTGAATGTCATCATATGCCCAAATGGCCCGAGTACTAGTGAACTATGCCACTACCTTCAAAATGGTTGCCAGCTGTTGGTATGTCAGCACTAGAAGGTGCATTCTCTTTTCAAATTGTAACACCTGACCTCCCCTGTTTGGTGGCAGAAAAAGTACCAAAAACTACACCATTACATGCAAACCATATGTGTTGTGAAAGGTAACTGTGAAGCAATCTGGATTTGAAATTTATCTAGACCAGCAAATCATGTTTCCTTTTAGTCTTGTCTTATCTGTCTCTTTAGATTTCACCAAACCCATTGAATGTTCTTAATCTTACGTGTGGCCCAAGGTGAGAGCAGTTTACACTTTCATAATGTCTTTACATGCTAAGAAATGTTACCTCTGAATTATGCAACTATAGTTGGTGCCAAAGGTGTGGACGACTTTGAAAAACTTTCACATTAGTTTAGCAGGTAAGTCTTGGTGCAGTGTAGAAGCACCATTAACCATGGATTGGCACTAAAATAAATTTTCTGTTTTCCAAGGAAGGCAGTAAAATTTGCATAACTCAAGATGGTGTGCTTTTGCATCTGGTCTGCCCCAGTACTCACTTTTGTGTGCTGCCGAAGTAGCAGCTTGTAATTAATAGCCACAAAGGTAGCCATTCCAAGGTTCTCATTAAGTCGTGGGAGGTTTCGTTCTCCATTCAATGGCAGGAACCAAAAGGCATTTTTAACCAGCTAGCTTAAGTTTTCCTGTGAATGGCAGGTTGCTGAGTGAGAGGACTTGTAAGTGGTTAGAAAACACTCACGCCAAGAAGGACGTCTTGAATAACTATGGCATAAGGTATGCAATGAATTTGATAACATAGTTCAGAAAGTGAATGAGATTTTATTGGCGCTCAACAACCGAGGTCTTTTAGTAAATATGGGGTGAACAGGGAGTCCCCGATTAGGAAAAGCAGGAAATGTATGAGATTTGAACTACTTGTTAAAATGTACAAGAATTTTTCCAAATGGGGGAATTTTTCTGGCTTATGAAATTTGCCTTACTCCTTTAGAAACCAAGGGCACTTTATTGTAAAGAATCTGCACCACCTGGAAAATTTGGAGTACCACAGCACATTTCTAATGACGGCGTCAGTCATGCAGAAAGAAAAAAAGGAAAAAAGGATGTCCGAGGAGCCCCGTGCTGTTAAGGATGAGGGTGGCAGGGGTTTGTGTATTGCAACAATGCCACAAGAAATTGGCCTTTGGTCATAAAGTAGTCAATGAAGAATCTCATATGGCTTGCTGTTCAAAATAAACAAATACTTCGCAAACAGTTTAGTTATGAAGTATAATTGAAAATGTGTTTACATGGAGAGACAGATGAGATGTGGATGGCACAAGACTCAGTATAATCATCAGACAGGTAGAAACATAGGTTCCAAACTGCACTCAACAAGAGTTGCAGGTTTATTGTCTCACAATAAAATAATCATAAAACAATTTTTTAAATAAATGTAAAGCTCATAGATTTGCACTATTCCTACAGTAGATAACTTTTTATTTATTGCTTTATCGGCATAATAAAATATATACATTAAGTCTTAAAAAGTGGAATGTAAACATCAGTTTGAAGCTTCAAATTTAAATTGTAGTGGAGGAAGCAAAAGTCAATAACTTCAAACAGCTTTTAATCAGAATTTTCAAAAGTATTCAACTAACTGCCACTATATATACATTATAATTATAGTGTTTACACCATATGTATAATATTTTTATAGCACTGTATGCAGTGATGTCTAAATTATAGGCCTAAGAATGTTTTAAAAGCACAAATTTCAAGAGACTACATATTAATTTTTTTTTTTTAATAAATCATTACACCTTAAGGTATAGACACGTACGAGGAGTTGTATAGTGGCAGCGGAATATAACCAAATATTTGTGGGCATTTTATATGAAAGCGGTGGGTCTTAGACAGTTGCAACAAGGGGACCATTTTTGTTTCTTAGGTCATACTGCTCAATAAACCAACATCAAAAGTTCATAATTTCCGATGGTAACAATGTTTATGGCAATAAGAGGGTTGCTACCCCTGTGATTTTCATAACGGGGAGTGTTGTTATTGTGCATTTCCTCTTAGGTTGTAGATCCTGATAACATAAAACAATTTTCTGCGAATATTTCACAAAAATACATTCCAAAATCTCCATTTTCTGCGACTTATTTTGCCCTTAGTTTAGGTACAAACTGTCCTATATATTTACCACTTTGTTTTGCATAAGGAATCACCTCACAAAGTTTATCTGTCGAATTCAGCCCCAGCCTGTATAGCAACTGGACTATTAGGTGTTATGATTATTGCCAAAACAAAACTCAAAATATTAAGGCACACAATGAAATTTGAGCTTCTATATCATTTTTAGGTTTGGGTCATTTAAGGTCAAATCAGCACACTTTTAATATAAATTTTAATTCGCGTGTCAGATTTGATCTTAATTTGAAAAAAGGTAGTCTCCATATAGACTAAGAAAATATAAAATATTTTTAAAGAAGTATTGACCCGTTTTGAAAATATGGCTATTTACAGTGTAGGAAAAAAAAAAAAAAAAAAAAAAAAACAAATTTGCATGACCAACATGTTTGCCTTAACAGCTCTCTAAATTAAGCTAAATGGGTGGGATATGTGTCATTTTCCAACATTTTATATGGCCTTCGATATGATATGAAATACAATAAGGTTTAAAGAAAAAAGTTTTTCAAAGTTTAAAATTTTAATTTTAAATTTTAAAAAATATGCATTATCAAAAAAAATTTGATAATAGTTTATACTAATATTAAATTATTTACAAAGTTTGATGCCGTCGGGTGAGAGGAACAATTACACAAATACCTACTGGTAATTTGGTAGCCAGCGGTGCTTCCCAATCACCGCACTATTGAGACTCAGGGTTCTCAGGGATGTGTGGGTTCTGTGTGTTCGCCCCACCCATGCGTACTTACAAACACGTAGGCAATACTATACTTTTTACTAAACATCACTTGAAATAAACACTTAATAAAACATGCGTGTCTAGGACAGTGTCACTACTAAATAAAAGAATTAAGATCACTGTAGACTTGCTTTTATTGTTTTTATGCATACATATCAAAGTGCCAATGAAATGATTATCTCAGTCATGACTAGCCAATTTCGCTTGGGTGCTCCCCAGCCCGCAATTACTCTAGTGCACGCCTTTAGGCCTACAGCCGTTAGGGTGGACTGGCGGTTTTTCCCTGAAAACAGGACACGGTGAATTACAAATAAAACCCTTAACACATATTAACACGTGTGATTACTCTGCATCACTAATGGAAACTCGTCGGGGCTTGCCCTCCAGCATGGGGTAATGTGATGACGGTCTATACGCAGAGCCGGCTAGGATGGGAATAATTACCATACACTAATTACAAAATTACATAAACCCTTTAATGATACATGAAATAAGTTGGGACACAAGATGAATATTCACAATAAACACATATGTGTGTGAAAATAATCTTAGATGGCGTGGATGCTGCTGGATGAAGTTCGTAGCGGACCACGTGATGCAGGTGAAATCACAATATTTCTGTGTGGAAACGGCAAACTAAATTCAGACAAAAGATTATTCTTGCTCAGAAAATGATTCTCTTTACGATTTTACCGCCATGCCTGATGGCTGTAAAATCACACATTAATGAGACTGCGTGGTCAAGTACAAAAAGCATCAATTTACGTGAAAAATGCATTGAACCCTGAATAAAGTTGACATAGAACCCTGTAATAAATTATTGCACATACAGTGTCAGATAAATAAGCTCTCAGAACACAACAATAGCGTATACAAAGACTTGGCGTCGGTTGGCCACGTGGTTATACATGCTGTTGCCATAAAATACTCAAACACGAAAAATTACCTTCAAGTTCATACATAAAAGTAAAGCTCTTAAAATTGCATGTAGCAATATTGCAGAAGTTACAATGAAATGCCATAAACATATGCGGATGGCATCTGATTAAAATTGCGTGGGTCGCGTGACCTCTCAGAATTCTTTCTCCTCCTTCTCCTCGATTAAGTTAAAAATTCCGCAAGGGCGCAAGAAATTAATAAAGCAGAAACATAATGCTGGGAAAAAAGTCTGGCAAAAACGTTTGCATGCAAAGGCGTACCTAAAACAATGAACAGAAGTTGTAGTGCGTACATGACAGTGTCTTACCTCGCCAGCTCTCCTCAACAGACTGTCCAAATACAAGCATCGCATGGACCTACCATGGCTGCCTACAGTGTTCACATAAGCGGAAATGCTACGCACTGCGAGTAAAATATTTTATATTGAAAATAAAATGGTACACATGAAATTAAGTATGGTTTTACATTTCTATAATTTTCTTATGAATTTGCATATTATCTAAGTGTTTCTTTATTACGGCGTACATGCCGGAATATTAAGTGTCCTTAATCTCGGTGCCACGGGCACTTTGTATTTTATAACTAAACAATTAAAAGTTTGTACAAACACTTTAAAACATTTTAAGACATATTAAACACTGCAAATACAATAGAACACATTTGTCACTGGAAATAATATTTTTATGAAAGTTCAAAATTATCGGCCTCTTTGCGCACATGCGGGACATGTGATACGTGCGTGGTGAGCGCCTTCATGGGCTCTGGCACCGCTGGCTGTTAGCCGGCATCAAGTTTAAGAGTGAAATGTTTAGACGTTCATAGTCAAAATATTAAAAAACATTATTAAGACGTGATGCCATATTGCAAGGTTTCACATTTTTGCCAAAAATCTTAAAATTTTGAGCTCTATTGATACCAAAGCACAAGTCCTTTTTGTTCTAAGTGCTTTGGCAAGCGGGATAGAGCCAACTTGAGTTTTTTTTTTATGGTGGTCATATTGTCTTTGTTGCTGTAGTCATTAAGCTGCATTTTCTTTTGGCGATGGGGATAATTTCATGCTGTAGAATGGTAAACCTTTTTCATGTGGTCTCGAAAATTGATATTTTTTCCACGGGCCATTTAACTACCTTTGGATGTAGTCTAATAGGAAATTACGTTGCCCACATGCCGCAATTTTTGGCTGAATACTTGATTTTGGGATAGCAAGAAATAAATAATATGATTGTTTATACTGCAGAGCTAGGCAGCTTCCCTCTTATTTTATTAAAAGTTTTATTCTTGTTATTTTTTATGCTGGTCGATAATGATTTACCCTGGCAGTGTAAATTTGACTGAACTCTTTCAATTTCTGTTATTTCAAGCAGAGATGATCTTAGTATTTTAGGCATTTTTTTCTGCTTACAATGGTTTGTATTTACGAGCCCATATCTGTGTATATGATACTTGAAATAACAGGTTTGCGAGAATTACTAGTTGGTGTCACAATAGTGCGATGCAGTGCGGTTTGATGAGCTGTATACAGAGTAAGCTGACAAATATGTTGCAGACATTGCTTTTTTTGGCGTTGGACGACGAGAGAAAAGAGAGAGCATGAAATACTTACATTTGTAAAAAAAAAAAATATAGTGGGAAATACAGTATATATCACAATAAAACACTACTTGGTCATTTGCCTCTACAACGAAAGTAAACTTACATTAGTTGAATTGTTTGTAAACCAGAATGTATTCGCAAAATGTTTGTTTATAATATATTGATTTTTATTTTTATTAATTTTGAAATGTCATTTGGTCTAAGGGGCCATGGTGATGTAGTGGTTAGACTACTCATATTCCACCAGGACAAACTGGGTTGAATTCCTGGTGGAGTGAACCCCAGGTTTTGCATGTGGGAATCGTGTCGGACGACACTGCTGGTCAGTGAGTTTATACCATACCTCGCTTCACCCTCATTCTCTCACAAGACCTCAATGTTAAGAGCTGCCCAAATCTCTTCATTCACTCAGCATGGTCTAAAATGACCAGCGTTGCTCACCAACTGCATTGAATTTTATCATCTGTCTCTGCCTGACGTATTGCTGTATCGTGAAACCAGTTTTATGTACTGTAGGAACTTTCACAGATAAGCAACATGTCTTTTAGTCTATGTGATTGCTTCTTGTACAATTTTTTTTAGTGTAGGGGAATTCCATAGAAAAGTGGGAAATGTACAGGGAATTGAATTTACAGTCTCGCTGGATGCCATGGTGAAGCAAGCGGGAGATGGAGCATTAACGAAATACAATGAATGGGGGGAAAATATATTTTAAATATTCAAAAATATTAATTTTTTTGGTGCAAACTGTGCTTAACTTTTGCGAAGGTTGTGTGTGGTGTTGAATGTCAGTCGCCAAGACTTCTCCTCCTCCCCCTCCCACTCCGTACATTCTGCCTCTCCTGATCCACACCTGCACAGGTGTCTTTAGAGAATGTTCTGGGGAGTGTTGTAGAGGACAATCTGCGTAGACCAGCCTTCCGTGATGCTGTTCAGATGTGTACAATGCCAGCATACAGGTTGATAATGAACATCACATTTCTTTGCAATTAAAATGGAGGAAGTGTATGGCAGCAGCTTTATATCTGCTTGCTGTCTGTGATGAATTGTACTGGTTTCATGATATAATATTGGCAAAATTATTTGCAATGGCAGTAGCGTGTAAACAACCCATCTCCCAATCTCTGTTATAGTCTCATGAGCAAAAACTGTAAAAAAATGCTTCATCAGTAAGGTTTTTTACACCCTAATATTTCACAGTTAAAAAAAAAAATTGGACCCACGGTTTACTAGCCTGGGAAAGTACCTGCGCAATTAGACATTCTCAAGTCATAATTTTGTGCTACATCACTGTTTGGGGGATAGGAGTACTCTGAGCAAATTCAATGGCTAGTGGCAACATCTACCACTATTTCTATGCATGAATATGTGTGTGACACTGTCTTGAATGAAAAACAGTTTGCAGTTGTAACAGGCCACCAAACCACTGTGGCCTATCCAAAATAGTGAGAATGGCAGTTGACATTGTTATGTTGACAAACATCCAGATTGTAGTTTTGAAGGCATAATTTCAGAAGGTTTCACCCATCAAGTTTTATAAAAGTAATAGCTGGTCGAGCTATTAGCTTGGCCACTTACTAGAAAAAATTAGAGAAAATGGGATTATTGATTGATAACTTAAATGTCACCCAGTCACATGGGCTGCGTGCAGGTAAGCTATTTAAAGTAGGACAAGGGAAAGACGAACATACACAGACCCCACTGTCAGCAGGCAGTCATGTGACGAGCACTTCAGAGTGTCGAGAGGTTAGTTACACAGCCGTTTGTGGCCCTACAAGATCGGTCCACCATGATTGTTTGGCAGTCCAAGTTACAGAGTTTGATTTACCTCCTTATCTATGTTGGGATTTAAGTCTTATATTAAGTCTGGTACACCACTGTGGGTTATTGGCATAATAGAAGCTGTGGGGGATGTGCAGCTCTAAACCCCCGCTGGGGTTGTAAGGATCCCCACTAGAATTAATTATGAACCCCATGGATCCCTGATTCATACTTATACTGAAAGACTTTGTTTACTGTAATTTTCAGACAACTCTTAAAATAGCATTAGCTTTCGCTTTATACTCTTACAAGTTGTCCACCCACAGAAAAAGTCAGGGCATTTCATTTGACAAAGAAAAGTCAGTAGGTAATGTCAGGGAATTTTCACCTGAGTCAGGGAAAATGTAAATGCCACTCTGCAAAAGATGTTAGTTGTGTGAATACAGGATAGTGTAATTATGAGCATATGCATTTTTAAATTTCAATTATGTTTGTGAGGTGGCAATAATACATATTTGCCAAGTTACATAGGACCTTTATGTACAAAATAAAGTATTTGTGTTTGTAATGGGCACTCACGTGAAGTTAATAGCATGTATTGTGGGAAATATAGATGGGCTGAATAAAATCTTGGCCCTGCTTACTTGGTCTGTTCCAGTGTAATTAATTCAATTTCACTGATAGCATATTATACTTCATTATCAAACATTAACATACATTTGAGATGAGGCAAGCATCACAAGATGTAGGCTATAAGTACACTGCTGTGGAAAGCTACAAATATTTTCCTTCCTTTTGACACAATCACAATAATAAATGGCCCTACAACGCAGGGGTTAATTTTAGTTAAAATTAACACCCCTTAAATTAGATTAAAAAAGAATAATGTAAATTTGGTGAAATTTCTAGGTTCACCTAAATAATAATTTGAATAAAAGTGGCTAACTAGGTAAAAAATTTGTTGACAACATTTTCAAAAGACTTGATAAATTATAATTTAAGTGTGTTTTCAAGTTTACATCTCATACAATTAGTGGAGATAAATATTTAATATTTCCTAAGGTTAATGAACAAATTTAATAAAATTAAATGAAAGTTCGACCTCTAAGGCCTCCTTCATTTTCTGAAGTGTGTGGGCATAAAAGCTGAGTTGTGCAAAAATGGCATTTTTAAAGATGGACCCCCATTGGAAAAACATGGTTTCTATACCCTTAGTGCAAGGACAAGCATGGGAGATTGTATTGGCATGTGATGTCTTTTCAACAATGAAATTACGAGTTTGCCTCATCAGTAAGCAAGTCTAATCGCGTGATAGCAACGGAGCTTTTATTGTTGAAACTGCCACAAGATGCCAGATTTTACTGTTTGATATGGCAAGAATGGATGTTCCAGTCTGCAGATTGTATTATTCTCCGGCCACCGAGATTTTGCATCCAAGGCATCAAATACCACAGCACGCCGTTAGATGACTTCGCCAGTATGATTCGCTGCATCTCGATTCTCCAAGTTGTCCACCAACGTCACTCCTTGAGGAGCTATGGTACAGCTACCCCCTCTCCAGCACCACCCCTATTCAACTTACTGAAGGGGAAGAACCTGCTAGAGTATAAATAGTGAGTCACAAGCAGATTTGTGGCCAATCTTCATTCCTTGAGCGCATTCATGCCGAAGGGACTGACCAGTCTGCTCTCTTCACCGCAGCCCTTGCCGGACAACCACCCTGCTCTCTTCATTCCTATCCCAACCCTCCTTCACCACATTTGTGCCAAAGGGACTACCTCTCCTTGACTCCACTGGGCCCACTGCCGGAGTCATCCTCTCTAGCCTATCTTCACCTCATTTGTGTCGAAGATACAACCTGCGACATTGTCGACACACTGAGACACTGTGGCCCTGTCTGGGCAACATATGCGTAGGGAGTAGTATTAGTTTGTTATTTTCATAGTGCTCATCTATCCCATCATTATTAGATTAGGCCCAGGTTGCCTGTACCTGGTTACACGTAGGTTAAGCTTCCGTGAGCTGTCGTCAATGTTTGGAGGTAGTGCGACAGCACTCTGTTTACTTCCCGTTAAACGGAATAAACGTCAGTTTTATCAACTCGAGGGTATCCTTTCATGTAGATATAGAACCTCTGCCAGTGGACCACATGCCGCTAAGGGATTGCAGGGGGCTGGGGAAATTCTTCATTTGAGCCATACACATCACCTGAGTACCCACACACACACATTGGATGGCCACCCATTCTGTGCTCCCTGGAGTCCAGAACGGTAGAGCCCCAACACTAGGTACTCTGTTTCTTGAGGCCAGCTTGCCTGCTCAGCAACATACTCTCTCCACCGCGTTTTAGCACTGGAGTTTAGTGTTTACTGAGTGTGGGGAGACTCTCTCATCCGGGGACCCTTACCCACATGCAATGACTGTCAATGGTGAGGTCTGACTCTCAGTGCTCACTGCATTTAGGCACAGAGTGCTGAGATAGGGTGTCCACTTGAGTCAGCAGATGCTACACGTGGTTGCACACCAGGTAGGGCCATAAGTCGCCTGCAGTCGCTTCACCTACATGAGGTGTGTGACTTAGTCCAAATGCCCTATTCCCATTTAAGTGGTATCCAAGAGAAAGTCGAACAGGCGCTAACTGCCTGTGGGCACTTGCAGGAGCTTACCTCTTACCTATCACAAGGATAAAGTCTATGCATTGCTCCGACTTCAGATTGCTGTCAAACCAGGGATACCTAAGGATCTTTTCAGTGACCCCATCCTTCTAAGTGAAGACCCATTGCTGCCTGTCTCAACCTTTGAATCTTTGTCCATAAACTAGCCAAGTTCTCAATCATATCAGTTGGAGTTTTCCCAGGCCAAACCACCGCTAAAGTTTATGAATTGCCCAGGTGCACCACTGACCACCAACCCATTAAAATCGAAATATCACTCTCACAAAACCCTATTTTGTTCCCTGCGGCAAAGATCCAGGCCAGTCCTCTAACCTGGACATACACCAGTGCCACATAGGAGCTAAGAGAGCAATCTGTAATACCCGTCAGATGGTGTGCCTGACCTAGCGCCCGACAAAACAAACTCTCCTACATGTAGTGACGATCCTGACAGCCCGAGGTGTCACGCGTCAGAATAAAATGTTGCAGCACATCTTGGTGAACAAAAGATGTGGTATACATTGACGTTTAACTTCATTGAAGCAAGTGCCTTAACAGGAGTTACATAATCAACATTCAAAAAAATTTTGGCAAAGAGTAAATTAATAGCAGAATCTGTTTGACTTTGATGTCTAAAAGTAAGAAAACAGTGGAAGAAATGAGTTGATGTAGACTATTTTACATGTGGTGCTGTGCAGAGAAAAATACACGAGTTCTACTTTATGAGAAAAACTTTAGACTCTTATTCCAAAGTGTCACGTCAAATATTTATATTTGTTTTATTTGGTTTTGCAAAATTTTTATGAGCAGTGATAATTGGTTTTCCAATGATCAAAGCTTTTTTAGGTTCAGGGTTTTATGATTTTAGTGGGTTTATATTCATAAGCCCTAAGAGTATGATCTTCGCACGTGTACTTTTATTATAGCTTCTCCATATATCGGATTCGAAACATCACCGGTTAGTTACATACCCTTGCAGATGCCTGTACATATTTTATGTTTGTCTTAAAGACTTTTATTTACAGATTTGTGACAAACAGTGAATCAAGACATTACCATTTCTTTAGTTCAGTCATCTAATATAAATATAAATATAGGGAAAACTGTGTTAGATATGCTGACTCCGATTGAAATAGTTGACACATTTCAAAACATAGGCAGGTGTATGTGATGAACATATCATAAAATAAAATGTTAGAGTTGCACTTTTGCTCCTGTAATATGCACTCAACCTTTAAAAAATGGTTTTGTACCCCTCCATTCTTGCCGAAGTAGGGGAAGGCAACTGCTGCACAGAACAAAATCAGAGACTTAACTTTTGTTTTGTGTCCACAGCTCTCTGATGAGGTGAAACCACTGTTAAGTTTCTGCAAGGACTTTATTTGGGGTCCAGATCTCATCAATGCCTTGGACAGTGATCTGCAGAATAAGTTGTAGAAAAGTAATAAACCATGTGTGCCCACATTGTGATATAGGTAATTGGTGTTCTCTCCTCTGGAGTCAGTGACATACAAGTAATATTAATCCTGAAAGTAGGATACCTGAAATTTTATGTAAAACTTTTTATCTCACCACTTCTGTATTATTATGATTTCCAGTTATGGTCTCTCGTGGACAAATTGCAAGACTAATGCAATTTGTTTTACAGTATGAAGCACCAAACCATCGTGTTCCACCACAGTGCATTAATACCTGCAAACAGTCAAAATAATAAATTTTTTTATAAATAAAAGCAATTTAAAGCTATATATGTGGTCTTTACTCACTATCACTGTCATACAACATTATCAGTTGTTGACAAAAAGATGAGTGTACTCACACTGCCAGTGTGGCTACAAAGACTGCAAAGGTCTATGGTGACAACATTGCCTTACCAATTTTTTAATCCCACAAATATTATATATTATGATTTGTGATGTTGGTGATGTTAATTAGGGAACCAGAAAACAAAAAGTGAAATTGTGTTATGTCGTTAAACTCACTGAAGTAGCCTCCTCCAAGCCTTAAAGCAGGACTAAATTTGCAACTTGATGGCCTGTCACTGACATAATGTTGGAGATGAGAGACTAAGGCACTGAAAGTTACTGATACCTATTTATCATAGAACATAACAGTATTGGCAATGTGTGTCTGGACAATATCCTCACTGTGGCAGGAAATTTCAGTTACCTTGAAGGTGTTGCACTGCAAGCATGTATAGCATTCCAAATCAATTTATGAAAATATATTTTATTACAGCTCTTTTATTTAGAATAGATAGAATGCAGAATTCATGTAGTTGAAACAGTTTTACTGAATAGCATATTTTTATAGTACTGGTACTAATTTCCCTTACACTCTGGTATTTCATCCTGTATTAACTTGGTATCTACCAGTCACAGAAGTCACTAAATTTAGCAGTGAAATTAGGTAATGAAAGTCCTGGTACAGTTATAATAGTTGTGGCCCTTCGCATCTTTTACCCACCCTCTTCGTAAGGTGATGCCACCTCTTTCCTCCTCTGTGTGGTCATGATTGGCTATTGACCTTTCTCTAGGGGTGGATTGCATATAGTTTGAGCTGTGGATATATTTGTTAGACTGGTAGTGTGAATTAGTGATGCTAATCTTTCTTTAGAAAGCTTAATCCACCTGTCAACTGATGGATTCATGTTAATCTGAAGTTCTTTCTGAGCTCACAAGTTAAATGAAAAGTATTCTTGATATCAAGAATGAAATTTTGTGCGTTGGCACTTATTTACTGCACATAGTCAATGGGACTTAGTAGCAGCTTAACCAATTTCTGAGAACCTGTTACAAACTTTTGAAAACTACCCATCATATTGTACAGTTTATACTCATGTCATTTTCGAGTGTTTTCGAGAAACTATTTAGCTTTTCACTGAACTGGATATTTGTTCTGTGATTTACTTTATTTAAGTCTTAGTTTCACAGGTGAAATTAGGTCAAATGCCTTTTGTTACATTTAATGAGTACTGCATTATAAAAAATGTTACAAGAAACTTAATAATATACATACTTATGAAGTTATTGCAAAATTAATGATTTTCGTACTATGAAGTTACTACAAAACAATATTTTTAAACTGTAAAATGACTACTAAAATACTGTTATATATTATAAATTACTACAATATTACAGATTTGATGCTATGAAATTACTATTAAACGGTTAAAGGCAAATACATATATAATTGTACCAAAATTATAAAATAATTTATTTTAATGAATATGATTAACCAAACTTATTGTTTGGTTAATTGGATAAGAAAAGCCTTACAGTTACTATTTACTAAGACTTAGCACATGCATTTTCAGATCATGTGTTGCATGGAGAAAATAATTTCCTTGTATGATTTTTAAATGTGACTGTCATTGCAGTTCGGATTTTGTCTGGTATCACATTCCATTATGTTGTTGCAGACACCATAAACGACCGAGAAAAACTTTGTGTTTATCAATTTACAAACTGTAATTAAAGATAATCAAATATGTGCTGGCAAAATTACAAGTAATTATTATGTTAGGCTTTTAGTTTTGCAACGTCCCCTTTTTGCGTTTAATGTTCTACCATTCTTAGCCATGAGGGGTTTGAGAGTATGGATGGCGTGACATCACGGCCAATGCCTGCTGGGTTTACCATTATGCTGTCGCAGTGGCCTCGGTTGGCGAGCTGGCTGACCTGCCCTGCTTAGCCCCAATCCCTATCTCCTGCAGTGTCTTGCATGACCACGGCACTTATTACACTGGGTGTTACTCTGCTCTTTATGGTGATTGGGAGGAGGGGTCACAACATTTCACACATTCTGTTTTTTCTCCACCTGTGCTTGCTCCTGCCGCTTCCATTAGCAACATGCTAAAGGCAGGGGTCTGAGGGGCTCCAATGACAAATCATCACAGCAGTAAAAAAAATTAAAGATTTTTTTTTTTAATCTGCTCTGGCAGCTGGTTTATCATACATATCAGTGAATGAAGCATACTAGCACCTTTTCAGTTAAATAACCATCATTCTGTGTCCAAGCTAATGTTCTGTTTAAGGTGAGGTCAGGTATTTTAACACTTTATTTTAGTTCTATTTGCAGTGATAGATTTTAATGGAGATGCAACCAAACAAAATAGGTTGTAATTTATGATTATTATTTAATAGTACCTGGTGGAGACCATTTTAAGATACTTGATTAAAAATTGGCCAAATTTTGTCTTATTCTGTGGGATTGAACATTATAATTGCAGATCATCAGCACATAAATAATACTGGGAATATTTTAGCTGTTACGTATGTCATTAATATACAAAGAAAAAATAATGGGACCTAGCAGAGAACCTTGAGACACTTCTGTTCTGACATTATGTCAGTCAGATTGCAAGTTGTTAGTGATAACGCTTTGACACCTGTGGAACAGATATGACTTTAACCAAACAACAGAATTTTTTTGAGAAATTAAAATTGCATTTGTTTTCAGCTACCGAGATGTCATGGTCCACATCATTGAAAGCTTGCCATTTGACAAGTGCAGTGGTGGTATTATGGCCAGCATGAAAACTTGACTAATATTTGTTGTGTAGTCAATTACCATTGTGATATGTTCTCATTTGCTCTAGCACTAAGTATTCAAGTATTTTGTAGAGCACAGGCAGAATAGAAATAAGACCAAAATTATCTTTTGTGAAAAGCTTTTTAACTTTAGGAACAGGCTTTACAAAAGTGCTTTTCCAGGCAAGAGGAAATTGTGTATTTTTAAGATAAGTTCGATGCGACTTATTAATCTGGAATATATAGAATTATGATCAGAGTTTTATTTTTGTAGCAAGGACAAGAGTCGATAACCTTCTTTAAAAAAATAACGGATAATTTGTGCACCTGAAACTGGTATCCTCATACCCACTCAAATCACTTCTTTTGATGACTATGAGGTTTGTCTGGCTAGTAAATCAAGTGCAGTGCAGAGTTGTAGTATAAAACACGTGAGTCAAAACCAGCTCAGAATGTTGGGAGGGCATCTAAATACTATTGGCATTTAAGATGTGTTCTTTCTCCAAAGACAATATTTGAATTTTCATTAATTCGTAAACAATTTTCATATAGTGTGAAACTGGCTTAAACTGGTGTCGTGATACAAATGCCTGCCACCCTGCTTTTAGCTCTCGTATAAGCAGCAGCCATATAGTTTTTGCTGGTAGTGAAGGGGGTAGGTGTAACAGGAGAGTTGTTGAGTCACCACGTTACTTCGAGAGTGGGGAGTGCGAATAACAGAGAGACTACTGGAGTGGTGTACCTAAAACTGTTACCTTGCTTGGTGCAAGAACAACACATTATTCACTCCACAGAGCAATTCAGCACCAGGCAGGCCTGTTAAATGACTAGGAAAGAATTTGTCAGGAGGCATGCTTTTATCAGTACTACATGTAGTGCATTTTGAGTCGGCAAACTAAAGACATATTAACCAAGCCAGCAAGATTTATCACCTGATGTCATTTAAGCATAGCATACCATTGTCAAGTCCACTGTGTTTGTGCTAGACCAGGTGGGAAAACAAGTGAGATAACTAGGGCTGGTATGTGACATGAATGAACGAACAGCAAGCTGTAATTTGATATTTGCTGGCTGCCAAAGTATAACTAACAAAATAGCTTGATAGGTATCTAAAGTCTAGCCAACATTGTTATACGTATAAGTGAATGCTGGTTGAATAACTAGAACTATGATTTGTATCATATTTAAGATTATTGCTTGATGAACATTTTTTTGTTAGGCAAGACAGACATGTAGTGAGTGAGTGAAGAGATTTGGGCGGCACTTAACACTGAGGTCTTGAGAGCCTATGAAGACATGGAGGTGTTGGGATTTATGTAATAAAGGATGTAACCTTCATGTCACTAGATATATTATGATTAGGGGTAAAATTTTATTTGTATTGTAAAAATAACTAACCCTAATGTTACACTATCTACCAAAAAGTAATTGGGCACCTGTGAAGATAGGTAATTCAGTACGTTAGTTGACTTGTGTTTCATGGCCTTCGGCATAGGAGTGTTTGTCCGTGATAGCATGAACACAGAGGCCTATCATAACATTCTGGATAATGAAATCCTTCCAACATTATGGCATTTTTACGGGATGGACCTGTGTTACTTCCAGGATGACAATGCCAGGTGCCATGTTTCAAGGGCTACTATGCAGTGGTATGCAGACAACAATGTTCGTCGATTGGACTGGCCTGCCCAGAGCCCCAACCTCAACCCTATAGAACATCTTTGGGATGAATTGGATCGCCGGGTGAGGGCTCGTCAGTGGCTGCTAAAATCCAGTGTTCAACTCGTGGAAGGGTTGCAAGAGGAATGGCGACGAATCCCCGTGGATGTCCTGCAAACATTCGTAGAGAGCATGCCAGACAGGGTGGCTGCTGTTATTGCCTCAAGAGGTGGCCTACAAGATTCTAACAGCGTGACTACCACCAAGCAAACATTGTGGACAGGTGCCCAATTACTTTTTGGTAGATAGTGTATTTAGTTATTATAAACATATAGATGGGGATATTAAAAAGTTTTTTGATGATCTGGAGTCTGTCCTTGCTTTTTAATACAATTTAAATCAAGTTAATTTTATGTAGTGACATTAATATTGATGTACTCAGGAGTTGTAGTATTACTGTACATAAATTTTATGTACTGGGGACAATTCATTGTTACTGTACTATATTTGAACCAACTTGCGACTCTTTATGCACTGTATAGATAACATGATAAATCTTTCAAAAAAAAATTATATCATTAGTGTTTAAAAATGTTCACTGTCAGATCATAATGTCATTGTCACAGAGCTGTACAACTTTAATGTTTTAAACAGTGGTGGGCTAGAGTTGCTAGCCACAACAATTAGAATGATTACCTATATAAGAAGACATATTTTAAACTAACATGTGTGAAACATTTTTAAACGCCGTGAAATCTCATGAGTTGGAGTTTTCCAGAAAAAAACATTTTAGGGTAATTATCCAGAATAAGAGCATTAAAAAAAACTTGAAAATAATACCTGTAAATGGCATATATCATCATTACTAATCACACTTAATAGGAATTTTAATAGGGCTTCGTGTAATTTGCAGTATATACCATAAAATGTGATGGTGGGGAAGGCTATGAAGATCAGGATGTTTTTGCAATAAAACACGTGCAATTTGTGTCAAATATAATTTTTTTCGGGTCATTGGCTTGTGTTTAATGCGAGAATGCCTCTGGTAACGAAACATTTTACAAAATTTTAGTTACAGGTATGTTATTGCCGACGTGCTAAGGTAATTAGCCGTGTCGGATATATAATATAATTATAATGAATTTTTCAGTGTTTACTTGCTCATATTCATAAGATGATTGTCCTACATAATATATAATTAGTAGAAAACATATATATTATATTATGTACACAAAACATTGCCCACTGTTGTTTACTTATAGTTTATGTGTATCACCATGATACATTTGCTCTAGAACAATGCACATAGAAATGAAACAAATGTGCAGTGATTATGGTCTTCTGGTTCATTTTTTACCTATTTCATGTCACAGTTGTTCACTAGTAACATGCAGAAGTGCTATTACGTGTGTTTCGTTGAGATTATTTCTATGTGATGTGTGAAATTGAAGTATCGTGCAGACATATGAATGTTTCTTTGCAGTTGTTTCCATGTGAAGTGTTATAATATAATTACTGTGTGGTAATAAGAGTGATTATGGGTTTACAAAAATTGAATAGATACAATTGTGTCCTGTACATCTGTTATCAGCAATAAATCACGAAGGAGCTATATTCACAGTTTACATGGGTAACTTAATTTACACTGTAGTATTTGTGTAGAATGTAAGTTTAGTTAATTGTATTGTGTACTATTGCATGGGACTGTGGGAATTGAAGAGCTTACGTACTGCTGCTGCTAGCCATGTAAAATGCAGATGACCTAACCAAAAACCTAACTTCACAATAGGTGAATCACCAGGGGATAGATGAACTGACATGAACTTACTTATTATACTTTTTATAACACAATATCTTCTGTGTCAGCACTTTCTCCCCCTGTAATAATATCTCGTGAATTAAAGTTGAGTTAGGTCAGTTCTTCTTGTATTTTACATGGTTAAGGAACCCAAGTGACATGTAATTTACAAAAATTTTACATGTTTTACCTTTTAATTTCCCTCATCTTCATAGCATTCCCCACAATCACATTTGGTAGTATGTACTGTGAATATTGTGATGCCTATTGTGTATGAATTCATTTTACTTCTCCAAAGAGGCAAAATTGAGGAGTTAATTTTCATGCTGAACATATTGATAAGAACTCAATTGTAGTTCATGCCATTACTTTAAAAAAAAAGTTGTTCGCTCTCCGAGGATTGCCCCTTTCAATTTGTTCTGCTGATAATACTGCGAGTTTGGCATTAAAGAAAAAAATATGAACACAATGCTTACAGGAATTGAAAGCAAAAATGTCACAATTTTTAGTGGATTTGGGTCTTTAGCTTCTCCATTAAAAAAAACTGACCCATTTCTTGTTCGTGAATCTTAGATTTTCATGGTTGTTGCAACTCTTCTGAATTTGACAAATTCATCATACAATTCATTGCTATACTTAGTAATTTCTTTGTTATGGTTGTTTCGAAGTTAACATTGTGTTTCAAGTTCAAGAAACCAAATTTCTTGAAGGTTGAGACTCAAAATTAAACCACTTTTTTAAATATTATAATCGTCTTTGCTACACTTTAGTGTCTTCTTTCGCAAGTGATTCTTAGACTTATTTACATAATGTCTTCAAATGTAAAATTATGCTAAAGTCATAAAATAAAATTTTTAGTCTAGTTTCAGGATGCATACATAATACCTCTGAAATATTATAAAAATATGTGGGCAATGTTGTTCTATTTTTGAGTGGACTATTGTTATTTGGACCACATTCATGTTACTATGCCTGAACTACATTTACAATGAGGGAAGTGACAAATCATTTTCCTTATCTAATGCTTTACAAATTCCTATATTATGGAATGTCTTCTTTCCCCGAAAAATGAAATATAATTAAACAACTTTCCAGTTTTTGTAAACAAGGATAGCCATTTAACTGGTTTATGGCACAAAATTATTGAGCACTTTTGATAAAAAAAAAAAAAGTAAAATAATGTAGTTTATTGAATGTTTTTTACTAATAAAAGAAACATCCATTACATTTAACACAAGTGTTTCAGCATCAATCTTTAATAATTCACAAGAATTTTTGATTACATCATGAATTACATAACAGTTACAATTAGTTTGAATCTTCTTTGTGAAAAGATTTTAAACGTTAGTACACTGAATGAATTTTGCCAAAGCTGACATACATTATCTGCACTATAATTTGAAATATTAGAAATCTTCAAATTGTGGTCCCTTAAAACTGAATGAAACATCCGAAAATACCATACTTTGTTTTATCAGAATCTTAAAAAAAGCTCAAGTGTTCTCCTTCACACCATCTACCTTATAAATATTTGATAGCTTCTGAAAAATGTTTGACATTTCCTTTCAGAAATGTTATATGAAACAGAGAAACATATCTCTTCTCTTATATTGTTCTGTATACATTTAACAGAATTATGAGATAAAAATATTAAAAATTAATGTTTCATATCTTGTTCAAAATTAATTTTAGTCATAATTTTGAGTCTTTAAAAACTGAACCCGCAAATTATATATCACAGTCAGTAGATAAAACATTGTGCCTCTGCTTAACTGCATGAAACTCAATAGCTTGCTCAGCTGCTGAGACCATAATTTTTAAGTTACAATTTGCCTTGTTTTTGGTGCTTGTCACAATGAAAAATTTGTGTTTCATTGCCTGTGTCTGATGATGGCAAATAAAATGTAAAAAATGGTATTTTGTGCAATACCTTCAACATCATATTTACACAACCTTGCGTTAAACTGATTATCATTTAACCATACATATTGGAATTAACGCATTATTTTCACTTTTATCTGTGTATATTCACTTTGACTACTATCGCGCACTCATTGCCACTGCTGTTTTTCTTTGAACTAATTAAACAAAATTGGTAGCATATATTTTTGTTAAGCTATCAGGATAACCAATACAAAATTAAAGTAACTGAAGACATTTTTAGAACTAGTGGATGTAAATTTATAATTAGTAAAAGATAAAATTATGTGGACATTTATGTGTCCTGCCAAAGTTGTGGTAGAACATGGCACAATTTGTGACAAAAGCTGGATGGTTAGCAACCTTATAACCATTTTTTTATGCTCGCTTATAAATGAGAGTAATTGTTAAAAGTGTGGCAGGAAACAAAGTTTGTATGGTTTTAATAAAAGTATAATTTAAATTATATGAATGTAACATGAGTAGTCTTAAATAGATTATTTTTTGTTTCAGGGAAAATATGCCTAGCCACTTTAAGTTCAAGGAGTACTGTCCATTGGTATTTCGAAATCTCCGTGAAAGGTTTGGAATAGATGATCAAGATTACAAAGAATCCATGACGAGGTATAGTTGCAAATATTGTGGTTTATTTTAGTTTGGTCCATGTTTGTGATTATTGCATTTATCTTTTTTAAGTTAATATTTGCTTGTAATATGCTCTGTTTAAGGTCACAGCCAGTACCAGTTGATTCTCATGGTAAAAGTGGTGCCAAATTTTATCAGTCCTATGACAGGCTCTTCATATTAAAAACATTAACAAGTGAAGAAGTTGAACGAATGCATTCCTTCCTAAAACATTATCATCCAGTAAGTTTGAAAGTTAAAATTTTTACGTAGTTTTTAAATTTTATAAATTTTTGTGTGTGTGTATAAAACTGATACAGAAATTAATCCAGACTTTCCAGTTTTCATGGTTTATCCATAAAATTTATGAAAATTTACCTGCTTTACTTAAGTACTAATTAATTCTTTCTCAAATAAATGTGGAGTTTGTTTTTCTGGTGTTTTTTTTAAATAAATTATTATGGCCTAAATCACATTCCACAGTTCTTTCTACACAAATATTGTTTCTTGTCATGACTTCTGTTTTTAATGATAGTACAGAAAAAATTTACAAAATGTGTTTTTGCTTAAAATTGAGTGGTGCATTAAAATTAATAGTGCTTGGGAGCCAGCAAGACAAGTTTAATTTATGTGTGAAGCCAATAAGTCAACTCTAATGTAAATTCCCATACTGGGGATAAATAATGTTTTTGGACTGTCTAAGTCAATAGTTTTATATACTAAATTCACATGTGGAAATCATGCCAGATGATGCTCGTGGTTGGTGGGTTTACTTGGAGATCTCCTGTTTCCCCCACTCTTTCATTCCAGCACTTCTCCATACTTGTCTAGTTTCACCCTCATCGGACCTGTATGTTAAGAGCAGCCCAAATCTCTTCACTCGCTCACTTTTACACAAATCAGTAGTGCAAAGTCAAGTTCATTTTTGACAACAGTATTGAGTTATTTTATTGATCATGTAATGATGATTTAATGCTTATAATCAACTATGTAACTACTAATTTTCTTGTCTTTTAAGGTTTAGTTTATATTTGAATTATGTAACTAAATGATTTATTGTACAGTTTACAGCCAAAGGGATGCTCCCCATAGTTAGTTCTGCTGTGTTATTAATGAATAAAGGAACATTAACAAATGAAGTAATGTTTATCCGTCACCACCCCTAACACTGTTTAAGAAGTGTGTTATGACGATAGACCTATTTATTAACTAAAAAGATGAGTCATTGGTTCAGTGAATTATTATCTCAGTCTATATTTCCAGCTGAGCTACAAATTACATCCGACACTTCCAGAATGTGAATAAGTTTATCCATATCAATTACTGATATATGACTCTTCTTTAATCATATTTTCTACAAACTTTGCCACGTGACTCCCTTCACAAGGTTTTAGTACTAACACTTCATATACATGGCAGTGTGCATCCCCTTGCATAATGCAGGTATACTTGTGTGTAATTATTTCAGAAAATTTCACTAGGTAAAAATTTCCCATTTTAACTGAAAATTAATTTTCTCTTCCTGACTTTCATTTTCTGACTTAAACTAACATCAGTTAACTAGAACCACTTTCGAGCCAATTTTTGTTCACCTCTGATTTGTTTGTTCTCTTTATTCTCTTTGCATGTGGGAATCCTGCCAGATGATGCCACTGTTTGTCCAGTTTTCTTTGAGATTCCCACTTTTTCCCATCCTTGCATTCAGACACTGCTCTATACCTTGCTTCACCCTCACTAAATGTCAAGAACCTCCACTTCACTCTTTCTTCTTTAAGGTTGGTTTTCTTATTAGCCGGGATCTCTTGTCCGGCAGGTTTGTGTGGGCAGTCCTTGTTCCAGTGGCTGCCGGGACAGAACCAGCACTTCGGTACGAATGTAAGAGTAGGAGCAGGTGCATTCCTAAGTGCCTCAACTGACTGAGTTTGTGACTCTGGGGTTTTCACAGTTTTAAGTTTGTCAAGTGCAGTCTGTGCTGCGAAGTTGTGTTCTGCCTCTCTGGCACGCTCTACCAGTTCATCGATCGTCTAGGGTATCAGCATAAGTTATACATTCCGCAACCTGGGTAATTAAATTTAACTAATAGAACGAACGGAAGTCACTTCATCTACTCCTGGAAATACTCTTCGGAACAACAGTTCTTTCCTACGGATGAATATTTTGCTTCTTCGTCGGTAACTAGCTTATTCGCTGAGACTTGGATTGGCTTTGGTACAAAGTTAATTGGTCGGCGGGTCATTTCTGGCGTACCTACCTTCCTAGGGAGTTCTTCGACCGAGGACGGTGTAGATAGTGTAGGCTGGCTGGAACCAACAATGCTAGCAGTTGGTTGCAGAATGTTGATAGCATCTGACCAACACAGTACCGTCGATTCCACGCAGCTGACTCTGGGTTCCTGAACCTGGGGTTGTCTATGCCATATCTTATCTTGGTATCATATGTTAATCCTTGCTCCACTGGGTGATATTCCCTAGGAATACCAATGTGTGGAAGGAAATATATGTACACATATACAGGAGAGGAAGGCCTCTCTAAAAAAAACTGATAAGTGCAGTGCTGTCATGTTCATCTTGCCTGCTAGGAGTAGGAGGGGCTAGTACACACAATCACTTGGCTGCTATATGAGCCGTCCTTTGGTCCTCCCTCTGTGAGCCGTTCCTTTCTCCAAAAGACAGAGAGATTGGGTTGACACTTAACGATATCTACTGTGCTCCGTGAACACGAGACAGTTCACTATCTTAGTGTATTTCTAGCAGTGGCTGCAGACACAAGCTCGGTACTCCAGAAACCCCTCCCCCGTGGGTGAGCTAGAAGCGTTGAACTGAATAGGCCACCTTCCTGCCACTATTTGGTGTAGGTCGCAATAAGGGACAGGCTGTCACCCTCAAGCAAATACCCCAGTCAGCACCTAGGTGCTTCGGTTAGGATACAACTCAAGAGGACTGCCTCTCCCCTGTTGGATGAGTTACTAGCGGTTGAGGCTCTACAGTTCTATCGCCAAAGGTCTAGAACGGGTGTCCGTTGAATGGTGTAAGTGTTAGACGTACGGATTCCTGAAGGGGATCCGAAGTCCTACTCTATTTTGTACTGGTATATCTAAACCTGGTCTTTGTTGACAATGCACAGTAAGTATTATTCCAAGTGGTCAAGGGAAATACGTCTAAAACAAATACTCTTGGTGAAGGAACAAATCTGTATTTATTAATAATGGAATAAACACAGTGACGTGTGCTATATCCTAACCAAGCGAATATGAGTATGGAAGTAAGCTACGCTTTACAGGTGTAGGCAACTTGCTTCTAACTACCCAAGAAGACTAGTAGCGTTAATGGGTATGAAAACAACAGTCGTACCTAACTATATCAAGGGAATTTAGAAGAGACAAATATAATAAAAGGGAAGCACCACTCTAATAGCAGTGGTTGTAGTTGCCTCTATCAGCAAGTAGAGGTGGCTGCTGGTGCAGTAGGAGCAGCAGCGGAAGGTGTGGTATAGTGCAGAAGAAGAAGAGCTTCTGGTAGATGGTGGTGGTTGTCGACAATGGTAGCTTCTGGTAGCTGGTGGTAGTTGTGTCGACAATGATGCCTCTGGTAACTGCAGGCTGCAGAAGAGCTTCTGGTGATGGCAATGGTAGCAGCCTCTGGTGGCTGCTGAAGACTGTTGAGCAGTAGATGGCCCCAGCACACAAAGTGAAGGAGCGAACTACTGGATAAGGGAACAACAACTCGCGAGACCGGTCGTGCACTGACTTTTATAGTCCGAAGCACAGGTGCAGCGCCGGGCCGCGGTGGGAGGGGTGTTGTTGCTTGGTTTTGCCCCGAAGTGGCTGACAGCTTGTTGGCTCTCAGCCCGGATGGAGGGGGGGGGGGGAGGTGCTCGCTGTCTTATGTAACCTTATTTTCCACATGTTTGGAATTGCAGTCCAGGGCCGTGGCGATCCAAGACACTTGTGTAATCAGTTGGCAGGTTTAGACTCTTTCTCGGGTCAAGTTGAAATAATTGAGTCGGATGAGTCTTAGTCGTATATATAATACAGGAGTGCAACACGCGTCTATATATATTTATATAAAGGGTTGTGATATTTTTATTTTAAATAAAAAACTTGTTGCAGCAGATCTTGAATTTACGCATGGGTTTGTCTTGGTTTGTACCAAATTCATAACATTTGTTCCAAACCGAGGGGGTTTATGTAATGTTGCAGTTTTCAAGGTACTATATTTACCTTTTGATTTGCGGTTTTGCAGGTATTGCATTTATATTTGGTTGCCGATATTTGGTTGTAAGGACAACTACTGTAATATCATTTCCAAATTAAACTTTATTATCTGATTTAAACGAAGTGCATTGTAATTTTTGGTTGTCTTGCTAGTTTGTTGAAATAGAAATAATTTGTCGGTTATATTTAATTTGTTATTAGAGGATAGTAAGCATTGCTTGTTGTAAATAACGTGAATGAAAGAAAAGTAGCCTGGTTGTCTCTCATCACGCCATTGTTGGTTGGAAGAGATATGTAGTGTTGTCAAACTACAGCCAATCAGAGAGCAGCTAACAACAGAAATTATGATGAAGTTCCAACTCAAAACATTTTTCTTTAACAGAACTAATACAACCACCTTCAGTGATGGACGTATGATGAGATTAAAAAGAAATTGTAGCTTTATAAAATTGTAATGAATAACAGAATGAAAATTATATAATTGTTGTAACAAGTTTAATTTGTAATCATCAAGAATGGAAAAAGGGTAATGATTATTTTACTTTTGTTTAAGAAAATTAAAGGTTTTTTTTTTTAAGGACGAGTTAAATAAAAAAAATATTTTAGAAACTGAGAATTTCGGCCTACTGATTTAACTGAATTGTTACAAAGCGATGTTCCCCAGAAAGAGTTCAGCTGTGCACAATGAGATTATTGAACATTTAAGCATGTTGCTACAGAGCTTACAGCTAAAGGGAATCTTACCACCGTAAGTTAATGTCTAATGTTTACAATGACACCTTTTCCAAGAAATAGTTACTACTGAGATAACAGTTAATGAGGCACTTTGCATATTGAGATAATCTATGCTTAGTAAGGCATCGTGTATAAGTAAAACACATTGGAAAGGTCATGTATACATTGCCCCTCCCCCCAAAAAAAATTACAAAAACCACTTTGTATATATTTTTTTATTATAAGCACACACCCACATTGATTTTCCTTATAAAAATAATCTCATTTAAATACTTTTGACAGTTGATAACCAAGAAGATCAAATACAGTGTGTGTTTAAATTCTCATTACACAAGTAAGGGCTTGTTTTGAGGATCGAGACGGTTACATTTTGCATAGGAACTTAGGTGTGGAAACGTACTGTTTCCCCGTGACAAACAACACACAGTATGTTGTAGACGTGGCAGATGTCAACATGTAATGTGCTGGGGGTTTTGTTTGTTGCGGAAAATGGTTTGTTTCCGCACCTAAGTTCCTATGCAAAACTTAACTATCTTGGTCCCCACTACAAGTCCTTACATTGTGTAATGGAAATTTAGACACAACCTGTATAGTACATTCAGTTCAAGAACTGCTCTTGACATCAAGATGGCGGCATAAAGAAACAGAAAATTTGGTGATGGTGCCCCATCACGTTGAAACCACATGGTGTGGCAAATGGCAAGAATTATTTCTGCCAGCAACTCCGGCAATACATCCTGCCATAATGTCAGGTAGTGGGCTCCATTGAGGCGGTCAGGTAGCAAATAAGGCCCCAACAAGTGATTTTTGACAATGCTGCTCCACATGTTGGTACAGTAACACACGTGGTTGCCCATGGGGTGCATATGGTGGCTATTAGCACGTGTCCATTTGTGGCTGTTCCTCTTGTTGAAGATTCCATTTCTGGTGAAATGGGCCTCACCTGTGAAGAGCACATCTATGAATTATAATATTTCATTTATAATTGATATGAATAAAAACAGGAAGAAAATAGGTATTTTGGTAATAAATGGTAAGAAATAGTTTTTATGCAAAATTGTTTCATGCTGAGTGTGCATGAATGCTGTGTGTTGTCCCTTTGGTGTAATTTTCTAGATGTAGTTAATTTAGAAGTTGTGCTTTGTAAGTTTTCTATGACTTATCTAATAGTCTTATTGTTAATGTATATTGTCTCTGAGGTTCTTAAGATTTGATATGAAAAATTGATTAATATTTTTTGGTAGATTGTTTGTTATAGCACCAAGTGAATGTCTGTTATAAATTGAATGCTTCTATTTGTGCGTGTTTGGAGTTCTGTTTCTGTGAATATGTTATTTTATAGTTTATTATGGAAATAATTGTTATGTTTATACATAAGTAATTTATTTCTAACTAGTACATGTTGTGTTCCTAAGTTTGTTTATATATATACATATATATATGACACACACAACTGTACAGTACATGTAGGTGCCAAGGGGTAAGACGTCCTTTGTTCGAAGTTTAGGTTTAGAATATCTGCCAAAATATGAGCTAGATTGCAAAATGGTTTATATGTAACATGTTTACTGTTGTACAAAGAATACGAGTACATAATAAAACATATAGGTTTCCATTAAAAAAAATATGTTGACCTTGAAATAACCTTCATAAGCATTTTCAAATTAAAACGTGAATAATGCATTTTGCTGTCCCCTTTAACATCAACTAACTTTTGCTTACTACATTTCTTCTCCAATCTTTCGTTGTCAATACCTACCTATGGAGTTGAATAGGGTTGACTGACAACACAATGATACCTGTGCTGGATGTTCAAACTGCTTGTAACTAATACTGACAATGTCTGGACTCGAAGTCAGCTGGAAAGACAAAGGTAGATAGATGGTTGTAGAAGGCTGGCCTGTCTTGGTACCAATGGCATGACTAAACGTACTGTAGTCATCGACCTAGTGGTTCCATACCAGTGGCCTGACGTTACTCACCAATCACATGTACGCCGTTACCTTTACGTGTGCAATTTCTCGTGTTCTACGTATTCGTCATCTTTATGTACTAAGGTATGACTTCCTTTGATCGATGTTTGTTTTACCAATAATCTGTCCAACAAAGGCCTAAATTAATAAATGGTTGATAACGAACCGTATTTATTATTTTGCAAGGCATTTGAATAAAGAATTCCAAATAAGTGTTATTGTCTGTTGCTGGTTTCACCTTGACAACAGACAAACTACAAATTCACAACTTTGTATATCAGATCCCCTGCGAATGTGGCCATATGTTCATAGGTGAAACTGACAGAGCTCTCTCGACTCGTATTAAAGAACACAAAAACAATTGCAAAAAAAGTGAAACTCAAAAATCCAGACTTGTGGAACATGCTTGGGAACAGCCATAAAATTCTTTGTAAAAATTCATCTCCAGTCACTCATAAAGCTGACAAAATCAAAAGAAATTTCAAGGAATCAGCTTTAATTATTAGCAGTAATAATATTTTTAGTGAACAGAGTATTAATTTAAAAAAATATGTGGATCCCATTAATTAAGAGAGTTCTTTATAGTACAAAACATCATCACAAACCATATCAAGCCAATCATAGCCACTCTTAGCTGCACAGCCAATAAGGAGACAGCTTGGCTGTCATTGGCTGCATCAGATAGATGGTTATAAACTATACAAACCCATGTTTTTCCATTCTCATCAGTCACACCTGTGTTCTCGGACCCTCTGTGTCAGTGCTTGAAGATGGAAACAGATTGCAATTCGCAAAACGTCGCGGTCTGTCAGTCGTGGGAAAACTACTGTTTGTTCTTGTGCTAGTTTCCTCTTTTTTTTTTGTGAACGTAGACAACTAGCCTGTCTCTTTGTTGTGTTGTCTGTTGGTCGTGTGTGTGTGTGCGTGCGTGCGTGTGTGTGTGTGATTTTCGCATTTAGCTTTCTGTCCTGTTTTATTTGACTCGATTCCTTCATGGAATTTTATGGCTTTGTGCCTACATATTTTTAATTACATCATTTCTGGCTTGTATTCTGTTGTGTCTTGTTTTAGTGCGTTTCAATGTTGTGGTGTCCTATTTTGTTCGTACTTATTTTGTCAGTGTTGGCCTCACTTTGTCAGAAGGTTTTTTGCCTGTGTTGGTTTCTGTGTGCTACCTTTAGGTCACGTGTGTGTATATATTTATATATAAATAAATTAGTTACCGTTCTGTTTTTTGACTCTATTCTCTCTTGGAATTTTCCAGTGTTATATACATATATTTATTTTATTGTCCATTCGTTGCTTGTATTTTTAAGTATGTTTTCGTGCTCAGTTCTGTTTTTCCACGACAGTCATCTGCATTGCAATGGCGAATATCCAAAAATCTCCATCTTGTCAATTACCCCCATTGCTCTATTCATTCAAAGATATCAAGTCTCGAAGTGAGAAGATTTGTTTTGTGAGTTTTTTCTTTTGTCTACTACAACTCTCAATAATTTTTTTTTTTGCAAATGTTTTGAAGAGACTGCAATAAACTTTCCAGTGAACAGTTTAATCATCTTTTGTTTATTTTCTGCTGTGAATCAACAAACTTTGCAACCTTTTATTAATTCAGAGTCTCAAAATCACACTGAGCTAGTTTCGAGCTTGTGTTTTCTGCGAACACCCAAAGTACATCCAGGTAACACTGCAAAGTTTCTCAGGGATTTGAAAAATAAATATAAACTTTGTATGGTGTAAGATTTTTCAACCCAAATCAGATTTCAAAAATCACTTAATATGTGCTTGAAACAACTTAAGATGACTTCAAAATTTTTTCTAGAAGCTAACTTGGTGTTGGGGAATGAAGCAAGTAGGGTTGATATGGACTTCAGAAACGTATGTGCCAGTCCAGCAGTAATGGAATTGGTAAAAATATATTCTTGCAGGAATGAAAGGCTGGATAATTTGTGAAGTTCAGGTCTTTCTGGTTTTGGTGTGCCAGACCTTTTAAAATTCATGTAGAAAGTTCTAATCCTGTCCCATGAAAATGCTTCAGTGGAGCGAGGAGTCTCTATAAATAACATGTTAAAAGCCAAGCTCAAGAATCCCTTGTACAGGGCTGCCACTAGTCCTGAAGCTGAAATCCTGGTTCCTGTATATAAAAATCTTGTGAAATCCTGGAATCATTGGGTAAAATCCTTGGAATAAAAAAAAATTGCAAATTACAGGAAAAAAAGTTGATATGAAGAATGTTTACATATTTAATGTAGTTATTTTTGTTTTGAATTTACAAACCATGGTAATTCTTTTCTCCATTCATGCTAATACTTTAATTATCTAACGACCGTATTAGCGATAATTTTCATTTCCTCACCATTGTGATATCAAAGCCAAACGCAAAACACAGTCACCAAATTCGGATTGTATTTACAAAAACTGTAATTCTCTGCAAAGGTGGTTTTCAATAATGGCCTTAGCATGTGATCATACAGCCCGGAACAGAAATATGTAGATAACTGTATACCCATGCCAGCGAATATTTAAGCAAAATAGTTTGGACCTACACTATTGAAGCAATAACAATGTCCAAAATATTTTGTTTAATTGTTCATCTCTGTTGTAAGAATCTTTCAAACAAATGTGTCAGTGAAACTGACACACATCGCTGTGGGCGATGCTAATGTCGCATGCACCCAGCTAAAGAAAAAAAGTTTCTAAAATTACAAATCCATAAAAATGGATAAAATCCATTAAAACATCAGGCTTGCTTTAGATAAATGTGAAAATGTTTAGGAGGAAGTGCTATATTTAAATTAAAACACCTGAATAAGTTATATATAGACTGAAAACACAAAAGCACAATTTTTGTGTGAAATCATGATAGTTTAAGTATTTCTTTTTAATCATAAGCAATGCATGAATAACCTGAATATCACATAATGAGTTTGCTGTATTGTAATAACCATACATATTGGGTGAAGTAATAGCAGAACAAAAAGCATTACAGTCAGTATTGATGACTCAGAATAGAAACAACATCAAAACATCCCCAATCATCATTATTTCCTAACCTGGTAAGGTTATGTGGTAAAACATCCAACCTACAGTATGTTATGTCAAAAAAAAAACACAATTTTGTTGCTGTAAAATGCTTGGAAAAAAACAATATGACCAAAACAGGAATTACACTAAATTGTTAAGTAACAGAAATAATAAGTTTTTTGACCTTGGGTCCATCAGCTGACAGAATTTTAAGCATAAATGATATTCATTTTTATTTTTTAAGAAAATTTTTTGTTGTAAAAATTGTTTGAACTTTCCTTGTTCAAATTTTGGTTGTCATTTGCAAGAGATCAAATTTATACATTCCAGCACATTAGATAGAAAAAGAATATTTTGGTTGCAGAAGTAGCCATGAACATTGAAAATTGTGTAATCAATTTAGAGTCTAGAAAATGTGAGACATTTGTTAATAATAATGACAAAAAACAATGGAAATTGGTAGTTTATTCAGGAGTGAGTATTTCCATTAAACTAGCTTAGAATATGTTGACAAGTGGAGGTGCAGAATCAAAAATGCAGGGAAGGTAAAGTGAGTTGACACTTCTAAGGAAGACACCTGAATGAAAAAGAAATACAGAACAGAATGAACAAGAAACTCTTCACAGAAATAGAAAAAATTTGAGTATTTTATCAGTAGATCCTCATAAAATATGCAATTGTAAGGCAGTCGGATATACATTATAAAAAAAACTCTTTTGCATCTGAGCGATTGGTATAGATATCTCCTGAAAATAGCAAAAATGCGTAGACTTTCATGACTTTTGCAATGTTCTAGAGTTTATTCTTTGTCTTCCAGGAAGTACAACATCTGTTGAGAGAATATTTTCTTTTATGAACCCTTATGTGGTCAAAGGAGACATAAGTCAAGTTTAGACAATAATGTATATGACAGTCATAAGACAAAATTCTATCTCGAAGTGTGAGAAGTTTTATGATAGGGTCTTGAAAGACTACATTTGCTGCAAAAGAAAACTTCATCAGAGAAATTTACATGGTATAGTTGTGGTAAAATGCAGTCCCTTTTCTTCATCTACTAAAATTTTGTATGTGTATTATCATAAATAATAATGGCTTGCTCAAGTTGTTTTTGTGGTAAACTTGACATGTAACACATTTTGTGCATTAGGAATATGCACTCTACTCTCAGACTTTGCCCTATCTTCGAGCATGCTGCTTGTACAGAAGCAAGTCATCACTCCTCAACATTACAATGGAACACATGCCTACTGGGTACATTGGCGCACGTCAAGAGAGACTACAGACATGGCCTGAAATTTTACTGTTCGTCAAGAAACGCCAAGAAGCCATCATGCTGTCGCCCTACACCCAACGTGGGATTTTATTATTGGCTGAGACATCTGTACTCTCCAGGAAGGTCAAACTAGTGTCTCAGTTTGCCATTGGAGGGCAGCACCCAGTCTTCTCCAGCAGCATAGCCTCCAGAGCCTCTCTCGCCAAGGCGATAAGGAATGTCATCGCCTCCAGCCGAGGTGATAAGAAATTAAAGGCACCTCCTCAGAGCAAGAATATTCAACCCCTGCGGAGAGAGTCTAGCCACCCTCTCACCCTTTTGAGGGTTTGCAAAGGCCGGAGGTAGCAGTAGGGGTAAGTGGTTGCCAACCCTGTCTCTCCCAGCTTGAAAAGGCCGGATAACTTTCATTAAGGGCGCTGACCACTAGACCATTTCACGAACGCGCTTCAATATAACGTTTTTAGTAAGTCACCATGGCTACAGTCTCCAGGGTAAGTGCTAGTAAACCCTTCTCTCCCAGCTTGTGAAGGGCGGAGAAATTTCATAAGGGCACTGATCACTAGGCCTCTTCGCGAACAAGTTTCGGAAGACGGCACCAGAGAATCGTCACTTCGCAGCAACCGCCAGCAGCCACCCCGTAGATTCTGCTGCTGCTGGTCAATATCATCCAGAGGCTCCCGAAGACGTCGCCCTTCTTCTACTACCCACGTGGTAAACCTCCATCTTCTCTCTTGGTAGCAGGTCATGCCAATATCTCTTCTGGACCTCTCCGAACCCACCAGATGGTGCAGGCTACTGTAATAACAGTTCTGGTAATTGAACTTGGTTGGGTTCCCTAAGAACATATCCTTTTTGGACTAGGTGCTGTCAAATGAACTAATTAATTGTAAGTTCAATTCTTAACAATTATCACATCTAGCTATTGCATAGATCGCCTTCGCGTGTTTTAATTCTAGATATCTTCCCTAAATTAATTTAGGAGTTGGTGTGGCATCACCATGTTTTACTTATTGCATAAAGTAAAATACGTATAATTTTACCATCTATTTTTGCGTGTCATTTGAGGTAATTTGTATAACCCTTTTTCCTTGGACTTAAAAAAAAAATTGTGTTTAAACTTCTTTTGCTTCAGAAACGTGTAAGGGAATTAATTTTGATTTAGAGGAAAAACTTTGACGTGTAGAATCACTATGATAGTACACACACGTTAAGAGGCAAACTGAGATCTGCTAACATGTAAACCTTCATCTGCGCCCGAATCACTAGGTACTCCAACCCTCGTAGAGATCCGACCAGACCGGGTGTTCAGTTCTTATCCCAACTTGCAAAGGTCAGAGGGGGACTAGCAGCAATCAGGCCTGATTGACCTCTTGTGGGTTACTTACCCAGGGCTCAGTAATTTGTGCCACCCCCCCAGTTCAGTCCCAGCTTGCAAAGGCCGGACTTGGGAACATAGCGTGCTACCACTGTTTCCTTGAAGTACACACTAGGGCCACCTAAATACCAGTTTCTTCTCAACAGTTTACAACAGAGTTCAAATGCTTTACGCCCAGCAGGGCAGTCTCTGTAAACGGTGTAGAATGGCCCTGCGGGCTGTGGTGAGAGAGATTATTAACTTAACTACAGCAGAAACTATCCAAGGTAATAACTATACTTCTCACACTGTACAGTCAATAATACCTTTATTTGAACTGCCAATAAAGACATCCACTAAAGACCACCCGGACATTGAGGCCATCCATCAGAAAAGGGAGACACTTCTAGGGCTGGACTCACCCTGGCATAGGCTAGAATTACCCGAGCCTCTGCAGCTAAGTATTTCCCTAGACATGAGCACCATCCCTCTATGCATCATAGATACAGCCATGACACCATCGCTCACCTGCAGAGTGAGCAGGACAGGAGGAAAGATCATCCGGCTCCATATAAAAAACCAGGTACCCAAACAATGTAAGGTAGTAACAGTAGTCCCATATTTGGTACCCTCTCGTCAACCTACCACATCGACGCTATATAACGGCAGGGCACCTCAGGCTCCTAAGGGCCCTGCCTAGTTTCCTCAGATGCTCTCCGTGATTCTGGCTTCACGTTACTTGATGTCACTAAAAGTGAACCGAACCAAGGTTTCTTACCAGAAAACCTACCAAGTCAGGTTTATTATAGGAATTAAATCCCCCTCATCTTTGATCACCACTAAAATAAAGAAAACCAAAATGTAAGCATCTCCAATGTGGGAAACTCTCAACCCAGCTGGGTATTCTTGTCCATCGGTGCTTATCCCATAGTAAACATCCATAGTGTGCACCAAAGAGTAGAGGGTGTCACCTCAAACTTTATTATAATTTTTGTAAATTCAGAATATTGTATAAACTATTCTATTTTTACCATCCTGAAGTCTAAGTTATTGTCGCAATGTATGGTCATCTTCTCTTGCAATCTTAGGTGATGCATTGATTTCTTAAAATAAACTATCATATACCTTAAAAGAGCTTAAGGTAATATTTTGAAAGTGGCATTTATTATTAATATGTTAAGGATACATGCATGTTATTAATGTTTCTTTACTTCTAAATTAAAATTGGTTCATGGTTTTTATATGGTGTGTGTGTAACTTGTAAATATCTTTAATGTTTCTTTTTGCAGTAAGGCCAGCTTACTAACTTAGTGTGCTAATTTCTGGATTATATATATTTATCTACATGTTCTGATACTAATAGTTTATCCAGGTTAAAATTTAAGACTTTTAGCCAAGTGATACAATACCATTCATAAAACATTTACTTGTACTTGAAACCAGCTAATTTGCTCAAGGACAGTCTTGAACCAGCTGTCACAGTTGAAGTTCTAGTTTATCTAATTTAGAAGCTTTTGTGTATCATTTAATGCATAGAATTCTCTTTTTCTTTTACCAAGTGTCACTTTCATCATAAATATTCTGTTTTACTGTAATAATGGATTTACTCAAAACTAGTTTAATAGTTACTACTTAAACAATTATACTATTTATTAATATGCTAATTACATTAATTTTAGTGTTTTATACTTCATTGACCTATATTAAGTAAGCATTTACATTGAAATGTACCTCTATATGTAAACTCCATATATATTGTAAAAGTTGTGTGAGGTTATGAGCAAGTATTATTACACAACCACATAAGTTTTGATGGTGACTAAATAACAATGTTGTAAGAGACGAGTGGAATTGTCAGTTCATCAAATGAATTATGGTACAGATTATCACTAGTGACAGGCAAGACTAAAAATATTAATATAAATTACTAGTGATTGGGGAGTTTGATTTTTACAACTTAGAGTCAAGTTGTACATGAGTCAAATTGAGTTCAGTATAAAATTCTCAAGTTATATAGTCAAAGTTTACAAAGATAAAAGTTTGGGACTAGTTTCTACCATTAAGAATAATCCTTTGTCTGGTTAAATGATTCACATCATTCCTTTTTCTTTCCCACGAGTGAACAACTATGGTAGGCACAAAAAGAATGTTGATGTCAGCCACATGATGATAGAAAAAAAATATAAGAGAACAGTTACACAATTTAAGTGAGAGGGTAGCTTTCAGACTGGTCCATCAGCATGCTGCCAGGTGAGGGGACAAGCAGTCCACATTAAAAATTTTGGTTGATAGTTCTTTTTTTCATTCACACATTTTTAAAACTGTAATTACATGAAAAAAATAATGGCAAGTTTACCATATCTATGCATATTTCTGCTGAAGGTGTGACATGCCATGAGAAAGAAACTTTGAATGTTTAATTACATAATATGGTTGTACGTATTTGTTTCGTGCTGAGACTGTACCTGTTACTGTTGATGGTGGTTCCGGTCATGTATCTGTTGGATGGTGTGGGGGTATCACACAGGTGGCAAGAGGAAGCGACATATCACATGTCATCTGTATTTGTCACAGTCGAACATCACAAATAACAACCAAACATCACAAACAACAACAGAGTGTCAACGCATGTAGCAGATTTATCATTCTGATGCAACTTTAGTGGTTTGGCAATGTAAAACCATTGATTTGCAAGATACAAGAAGTTATTGTTAGGTGCAAATATTTGTGTGTTTATAACTTAAAAGCACATTCAGTAACTCAATGCCTGCTGAAAAAAGGACTTGATATCTCAAATGACGAGTCAGTCTTTGTTAGTTCAACTCAAACTCAATTTTATGGGTCTGAAACCATAATTTGAAATAACTGATCCTTATGTAGTTGTTGATCCTCATGTGGACCAATGGTAACTATGCAAATTCATCTTGACTAAGTGGAATTCCTTTTGTGTTTGGAGTTATGCATTGGCTGCAGAAAATCTGTACAAAGGAAACTAATAGGCCTACTGTGTATATTTTACAGCTGTTTGTGTTATTGAAAAAATTGTGACAAACTATAGACAGAATGTTTGGTTTGTGTTAAGAAGTGACACATAGGACATGTTGCAAATGGTGGGTGAAATTCTTATGACTTAAGCTCTGGATTCATTTTCTGTGTCTGTTGATATCTTGTACATTACCATTGTAATGTGGCCATGTAGGAACTTTATCTCTGCAGATTCAATGAAGATTGGGTTTGGGTGGAAGGTAGTGATAATCTTACCTACCTAAGTGCTTACCGTATCTAAGTTGTGCTGGTAACAAATTCACAGCAATCCAGAAATGAGCCTGAATCCATTGCTTGTGGCAGTTTATTAGTATGGTATAATATTAAATTTAGCACCCTATCCACAGTTGGTCAACTGGTTTGCCTTTTGGGAGGAATGGCATTTGTGCATGTCAATGGCTGATTTAATACTTGTCTGCCAGGTTCATAGATGTTACCATCTGTTGATGGCCACTGCTATACATGCCATTATCATTTTTAAGACAGGTGTTAAGTGCTGACATTGTTTTCTTTGCAAGTTTTATATTTGTGCAGTGTCACCTTGTCTCCATTTGGCAATGCAAATCTGAAGTTCATTTCATGTTACTTAATGCAGTCTATATAATTTCTTTGCCTAACATTAAGAAAAAACAGAAGAGACTCAAGCGATAACATTCTTTAAATTAATGGAAATGTAACACATAGTGTAAAGCTGTTTCTTGAATGGCTCAAGTCTAGTGGTATTGGCACTCTGTGCTTCCCCAAACATAATTTTATTAACAATGCCATACCAGTGACAGAAATGCTACAACCATTATTTCTTGTTTTGAATTTTAAGGTCCATATTGAGCCACCCTTCTGTGTGCAGGACAAAGACCAACTGATTGACAGATCCCTGAGAGGGATCACCAACCAAAAATTGTCCCTAACCTGATTACTAAGGTACCCATAGGACTCCACATAACATGTTCTGCTACAAATGTGAACCTTCTTGTAAACAATATATATATTTAAAAAAACCAAACTCCCTTTACTCATCTATCCTTCCACATAAGCATTAAAAAAAATTACAGAAAATTGAGATAATTAGTAATTCAAAAGCAAATTATATGTATGCATTATTGCTTAATGCTTCAGACTTTGTGACGAAATATTTGTTTTGACATTGCTATTGATTTACATGTTCTCTAGTCTAAAGGAGACACACAGATCAAGTAAAAACATTTTTACCTTTACCTGGCTGTTATTATTTTAGATATAACACACATTTATGTGTGTGTATATATATATTATATTTATTTCAGGTGTGAACACACAATATCCACAAAGGACCTAATAAGGGGCCACAATACAAAAACTACCACATATACATTTCAGTATTATGATTAACTAACTACTAGTTTGCAACCTTCAAAATAAAATAGAAATTAAATACTTTTAAAATTATTCAAATGTTTCTGCAACATTAATTTTTTTGTCCGAAAATTTTTAATTTAATTTTGTTTTTTTAATTTTGAAGAAGCTGTTCGAAAAAAATAATTATTTTTAAATAAAATTGTTTATCATATAAGTGCATCGCGCCAAACAAGGAATTAGTGCTGTCATGTAATTAACGGTAAAACATCCTTAACTGTGATTGCTGGGCACCTGTCCGAACTCAGGGCCACCCAGGTGAAAGAAGAGAAATCAATTCATGGTCTGCCACAAACAGCATTAGGCCATGGCCAAAATAAGAGGACATACTAGGACACACCTCACATCATGGACTGCTACAGGTTTGTCAGCTACAAGGGTTAACTGCTATACAAAGTAAGAAAACTCATAAAATATAGATGGACAGCAACAAAAAATTACCAGGTGACAACTTAATATCATCCGAATTACTTACCCTAGACTGTCACAAGCAGCAGTTCTAACATTATGTTAGCAGATACGAAACCAGGAAAAATCTTAACTACTTCATGGTTTAGTGAACAAATAAAAAAAAATACTTGGGTTTTTCCTATAACATACCACACCTGTTCAATCTTTCGAACTGGTGTGCTCTGAGCTCAAAAACTTATTATGATGCAGAAGTTTACCATTTGTACATTTAGGTTACAAAATAAACAATTGTGACACATTAGTTTGCAACATTATAAAACATACAAAAGAAAACAATAAAATCGGAAAAATTAAAAACAATAAACAGATCCTCTGCCATTTGGTGAGACAACTGTGACACAAACAAATGTTGAGTAAACACACCAAAACAGGGTTATTGCTTTAGGAGAAACAAAGAAAATTAATGTAGTAATAATACAACTTGATGTAACATTATTCATTTCAGAATTAATGATTTCATATATTATTTTTAATTTGTATTACATTTAAATTCTAAGTTAACCATAAACATTCATAATAAAATACTTCCCAAAAACCAAGGAAGGACCACGGGGCTTTGCAAAAAAAAAGGAAAGGAGTTTGCTAACAAAAGCAAGTTAGAAAAACAAATGGTTAAAGACGTATGCTATAAAATGGCACAATGTGATTACCCAAATTTTCAGCTGCAGCCTGCAGATTTACACCAGGCACTGTAACCTTATTTGATCTTTACCGGAAAAAAACCACCTGTTTAGAGCCTTTTTTATATTTTAGTCACCATGTAACTTCAATTGCTTTCTACTTGAATCTTTTTTTTTTTTGCTTCATATAACAAATAACAAAGCAAATGCCTTAAACGTTTCCTTTTTATGTTGGAGACAGTTTCACAGATTAGCTGCAGAAGCACTATATACAAGCTTATTAAACAATTTTAACTTTAATGCAATACCTAAGGAAAGACATTTTGGTTTAGTTATCATCATACAAGGCATCAATCACCAAGTAAGCATCTGTTTAGCTAAAATGCATAGAAATGTTTGTTTCTCTGAAATATTCCAAACAGGACTGTAAAGGGAAGTAAGGGGAGAAATAGTGTGGAAACAGATGCACTATGTTGCTGTACCTCCACTTGTACTTTGTGCTTGCAATATTGTTACAAGACACCAGTGGGATGTATCAGAGATTGTGAAGGATGGAGGTCTTAATAAAAATAAAAGAACTAAATTTGTTTTAAATTAATTAACACAGCTATTATTTACAGCATTTATCTGTCTTCACTATTTCTCTTTTTTCTCAATTAGTGCAGTATTTGTCTATCTCAACTATAATTTAAGTTCTTCTCACTGTCTGTTTTGTTATAGTCAATAAATTCAAATTCATCATTAAACCATTTTCAGTCTGTCTGTTGCCGTAATTTTAAGTGTCTTTCACTCATGCATCCAGTCCAATAGTCCAGCCTGTTAGTCGCATTCTTCACTGCACCAGTGCTCGCAGTCGCAGAGTTTACTCCCACTGGTCACTTCTCTCACCACTCGTTGCTCTTCTCGATCATCTCTTGCTCAAGGACGTGCAATTGGCCAAACTTCAGACACTCAATAACTCTCAGCTCAAGAGGCCCAATGCACTTTTATAGTATCAGCAGCCAAGATCTGAAATATTCCCCGCACCCTGAGTCACACTGAGATAGGCGAGGGTGATCAAAACCAGAGCATTCTTTAGATAATCGTATAAATTCAATCTGCTGAATATCAGGAGCGTGCGAGCCACAAAAGGCTTATCATTGTGATATACAGAAGAATGTGCAGCAGTGTGCCTTTCATGACAATATGTGCATTTTGGATCATCGCTCACCTGTCGTTCAAACATCCTTTGTGACTCGCTGCCCGTGATCATATCACTACTTTGCCCTTCTCTTCCATTTGCTTGCATGAGACAAAGCAGTGAGTGCATAACAATGCCCTCTCCTCAAGCCTGTTCATCCCTGAAAGACTCTGCAATGTCAGGACATTCGTAGAGTGCCAGTCAGTTGATGTGAGCAGCCTTTGGCTCCATCCAAAATCCTTGACTACAAATCTGAAAGACAGCATCATTGATCTTCTTCAGAATCTTGCGAGGGCCTTCCCAACATTTCTGTATATTCAATTACCCTTTTCATCTATGTTGTTGTACAGCCACACCAGTTGTCCTTGAAATACCTTGCTCTACATTCTCCTGTCAAACCGGGTATTCATCATGTCTCTATATGGTCGTTTGGCCATACAGAAGTGCTAATCCCTTCATTGCTTCATTACTGATTTGAAAATATCATGCAAATACAGAATTTCCTCTTGCATCTTCCTTTATGCCTTGTCTTACCATTCTGAAAAGTGCTGGCACTTAAAGTGGATGCTGCAGGTTGAGGCTGAACCCTCATCCAATGCACGCTGAAGCATTGGAAGCTCCTGTCGACTGCTTCACTCCCCTTCTGGAGGTTACGCAGCTGGTTCTTTGCCTTCCGATGCACATCATCTTTGGGACTGTTATCTTCAGAGCCAGTACTGAGAGGGGCCATCACAGCACTTGTTCTATGCCATGGGCTTCTTTCACTACTATGTCACACAGTATGTGCATTACGACTTAACAGCACTCGCAAGTTGTACATTATCCAACTGCTTTGCGAGTTGTGCTGCTTGCAGCATCAGCTCAATGATACAGTGCCTCAGTTGTTGGGCATATGTACAAAGCTCAGAAATTTCTTCATGCAAGTACTTGCGTGTGCTTATTGAAGCCATTTATTCTTCACTTCACTGCCTCCTTTACCGCTGCTGCATCTGTTTTTGCTGCTGTTGTGTGCATTAGGCTGTCAGGTGCCGCAAATGTCCACATTACGAACACTCCTGCCATTTGGGTGGGGGACTGCGAAGCTCTGTAGCATATACCCTGGAAACTATTTCCCTCAAAGCCACCTGAAACTCCATCAGTGTCTTCATTATTATGTCTGTCATGCTGTCATTACCTCCAATGCTCTGGCCAGGGTATCCTGCATGGTTTGCGGTGCGGCCAGATGTACAGCTTGCCAAACCTCTGTGTCGGCGATGGCATTGATGATGAAACTGACTGTGATGATGCGCACCTCCTCGGAGCACCCTTCTAGAGATAGTTGAGACAGCAGCCTAATGTCTTGCCACAGCCTAATGTCTTGCCATAGCTCCTCCAGTGGTTCCCCGGGTTGCTGAGTGCGGCTTCGCAGTTGGACTTGGTGGACATGCCGCCGGTCACCAAAGCGTAGTTGCAAGCTCGATACCAGTGTGGGGTACTCCAGTCAATGTCACTGGCAAAGATTGTAGTATGCTCAGTGCAGGGCCTCTCAGTACATGTGTGAGGTAGTATGTATGCCTGCTGTTCAGCTGATCAGAAATTTTGTGTGGTGACTATTTCAAACTGGTTTTGGTACTCTCGTTATGAAGTCTGGCCACCGTAAGTGGCTGGCTTAATTGCAACCCCCTTCCCCATTCCGGGCTGAATTCCCCGATTCAGTGTATTTTGTTTATTTTGTATCGTGAATATGGACGGAACATAAGAAATATTCAAGTTAAATTTGATATCTATTAATTTCAGGTTTTTGTAGTCCTGACTGTTTTAATTCCGCAGGTAGGCATGCCCCTCAATTTAGTATTGCAAGGATATTTATTGTTTTAAGGTAGACAGTATGTTTTAATGAAAGAATGGATAAATTATATTATTAGGAATTTCAATTTGTTTAGTTTGCCATATTTTCAGTTTACAGGTGAATTTAGTTATCTGTGATTTTATTACTTATCGGCTATATATTTGTTTTCAGTTGGGACAATATCTGTCTTTCAGTCATTTATAATATTTTTTATGTTATTTCAATTTATGTGTAACTTAACGAGTAGTAGTTTGGGAATTTTAAATTGTATTAACGCAGTTAATCAGTAATAATTTAAATGTTAAATTTGTGCTTTGTCATGCTGCAAATTAGTTTATGTTGCCAGTTATGTTCAGATAGAGCCGACAGCCTGGCAAGACAGGTCGCAGCTCGAACAGCTTGGGCTCTGTCCCACGCCTGTTATGAGGTGCTCCGACGCTGGCGGCGCACTTTCCGTCACGTCCGTTATCAGAGTACAGTTACTGTGCTCATTGTTTTCAGTCACATCTCCGTGTGACATTTCAGATGGCCTGCGCTCTGCAGCTTCGCCCTCCCATACTGTAAACTCTTGCTGATTTCAGAATTTATTGCTCCCGTTGTCGTGGTAAAGTGGCCTAACTCCTGCTTGAAACAGCATTTCGAGCTCTCCTGTGTCATCTAGCGGGATGCACAGAACTAAGGTAGTGCGTTTTATCGCCGCTGGATCTATAGTGCTCCCGGGGCTTTGTAACGTGCAATACCGTGCGTCCACAGCATTCAGGAGTTTGGTTCAGGCTAGAGGTGCACGAAACTTGAAGTACTAATTCTTCCCTCAGTGTAACGAAGGGATGTAGTCGCTTCAGAAGTGTTTGCTGGCAGATGCAGTCAGCAGTGGAAAATGTAGATTAGCAGCCATAGGGAACATAGTAGTTATTTATTTTCTGTTGTGGTTTTGGTGATGTATGCACCGTTCATCAGTGAAACAATGTTCATCTTGTAACTTCTATAACCCTCCTTTTGGGTAAGTTTCCTACAATATGTCTTTTGTGCCTAGAACCGGTAATGTTAGTGTTCCTTCCCCCCCCCCCCCCTTTTTTTTTTTTCCCGGCATATTTTTGCTCGTACTATTGGAACATTTACAATGTTCAACCTTTTTCTGCCGCCGGTTTCCAGTCATCACTGAATATGGCAGTGGCACGACGCTGTGTTAAGTGTGTTTGGCAACCGGACTCGCAAGACTAATTCATCTCAGCAGATATGAGTGGATAAAACAGATAAAGTTCTAATTTTTATATTTTCATACATAGCCTGTTTGTTTATAAAACATCTAATGATGTCGCACTTTAAATATTTTTGCAGTATTATATGGTGAAGGTATAAGAAAACAACAATAATAATAATACAAAATAATGTCAAAATCTGAAACTAATAATACATGTGAGGGGCCTTGTTTATAAGTTTATCGCCTTCTTTCAATTGTGTGGCTATGTATTAATTAATTAATTTTGTTGTGAATATGAAGAATACTTAATCAAAAACACATGTTCAAATGTTGTAAAAGTGTTGTGATATCGAAATGAATTAGTATATAATAAGTCACCAATCCCTTAACTGAGGTGTTTATTTTATTTGATTTAGGATCCTTGGCAATAATATAACATCTTAACCACTATTAATTTTAATTTAAGTGTGGTTATGGTTAGTATTCGTTGTACCTTGCCCATGTTCAAGCACGCTTGATTTTAAATGGTATTTTGACTTTTTAATTTGACAATAAATAAGGTAGCTGTAAGTAATTATGCAGGGGCAAGGGTACAACTGTTCATCCTTTTGCTCACCCTATCCACTTTTTCATTTGCACTGTAAATTTTCCTCTCCACAGGGTCAACCCCGTATTCACTAACTCTCTAATGACTTCTGTTTCACTGTCAACATTTTCATTTACTGTGTCTTTATGTTCCTGTCTATGCAGTCTGTTTTCTTGTGTACTAATTCACTTGCAGTAGTTGTCTGGTTATTTTTAATTCTCGTTTACGTGATTTACAATTCAATTTACACTTTTTTTACACCACTAATTTGGGTATTTACAATTTTATTTGCACTCTCTTTCATGATACTGATTTTGATATTTATAGTATGGCTTCATTCACACTACTAATTTTGTTATTATTAATGCTTCACTCACTTGACTACCTAATCCCTCAGTTAATGCTCAGTGCTCCCAGTTCTGTAGAAATTTTTCTAGTTAACATTCACTGTGACAGTAGTTCAAAACAGTCTTAATTATTTTTGCATACAGCTAATACAAATAATTTTTTTAAGTATTGCTAGTTACTTGCCTATTGTGTAACTTCATTTACAATTAATTAAATAGTAATTGCCTCCATCCCACTTCGGACACCAGTGTTACAAGATGCCAGAGAGGCCTATCCGAGTTCATGATGGTTGGATGGAGATTTTAATATAAAAATAAAAGAACTAAATTTGATTCTAATTTATTTAAATAGCTATTATATATAGCATTAATATATATCCACTATTATACATTTTATTTTGCAATGAGCACAGTATTTAATGTCTATCTTAACTCTAATTTAAGTCCTTCTCTATGTCTCTGGCTATAGTAAATTAATTAACTCACACTCATCATTAACACATGTTCATTCTATCTGTTAGCATCATCTGATAAGTCTTTCACTTATGCATCAAGCCCAATAGTCCAGCCTGCGAGTTACACTCTTTGCTGCACCGGTGCTCGCAGTCACACTCTTTGCTGCACCGGTGCTCGCAGTCACAGATTATACTCCTGATGGTCATATCTCTTACTACTCATTGCTTTCCTCATCCGTCGTATATTCCTCAAGGTCGCTCAATCCTCCAAACTCCAGACACTTGTTAACTCCCCGCTCAAGGGCCCAATGCGCTTTTATAGTATCAGCAGTCAAGAAATGGAATATTACAAGCACGCCAAGTCATGCTGAGATAAGTGAGGGCAATCAAAACCACAACATTCTTCAGATAAATGCAGAAATTAAATCTGCTGAAGGACAGGAGTATGCAAGCCACAAAAGGCTTGTCATGGTGATATGTGGAAGAATGTGTGGCAGCACGTCTTTTGTATCAAGATACGTGTGTCTTGGATTATTGCTCGCCCGTCTTTCAAACATCCCTTATGACTCATTGCATGCTATCACATCACTACTCTGTCCTTCTCTTCCTCTCACTCACACAGGACAATGCAGCAAGCACTTAATATGTTACGACACGTGATCTGTCAAATATGTTATGGCCATGTTATCAAAGGTTAGTAGTTGTAAAAGTAACTGCAATATTTATGCATTTCTGTTAAAATTGTATATGTGTACATTCTCATAAAATAGCTACAGTTATCATGAACAATAACTATCTTTAATAAGCAAACTCATATTTAGTCAATTAAGTTGTCTTCATGTGTATAACTACACCTTAACAATCTCCCAGTTTTGTTTTTAGTTGTCACATTAATGTTGTGTTAAATGTTTTCTGGCTTTGTAAATGATATTTTTAAAAATTGTTTGAATATACAAGACAGTCTAATGCAAGTGTAACTGATATCTTGTAAATATAAAACTCTGTATTAACTGTTATAATTTTCCTTTTTTGAATTTTGTCTAAATAATTATTTTCTGAATTATTAAAAAAATATTTGAATTTGTTACAGATACTTAATAATGTTGAACTTTGGAGAGTAGTGCAATTTTTTACCTTTTTGAATTTTGTATTTTGGTACGGTGAGGAACAAAGAGTTTAAGAACACAATGAAACACATTGTCTTACGTTCATGTATGTGCCAGGTTTTACGATATGTCAACAGGTTATATTCTGATTTTGGTGATTTAAGTAGATGTAAAATGCAGGTGGTCAAAGTGGTGTAGTATTTAGATTAGTTACCTCCTATCGAGGCAAATTAGGTTTAATTCCTGGAAAACGCACCAGGATTGTCTATGTGGGAAATACTGCAGATATTGCTATTATCAGCAAGTTATGTCGGGTCTCTTCCATTCCCCTGCCCTTGTGATTTGCATCTGCTTTATCTCGGGGTGGGGGGGGGCAAGGTGGCTGAGTGATTAGCACGCTTGTCTCCCACCAAGGCGAACTGGGTTCAATCCCTGGCCAGGTCACCGGATTTTTGCAAGTGGGAATCATGCCAGACGATGCCATTGGTTGACGGGTTTCCTCTGGGATCTCCCATTTCCCCCGCCCCTTCATTCCGACGCCACTCCATATTCACTTCAATAACCCTCATCAGCTCTCAAGACCTCGCTGTTAAGAGCTGCCCAAATCTCTTCACTCATTCACTAATGCTCTATCTCTACCTCATTTCATCCTTATTGATGCTGAAGACCTCTATGTTAAGTGCCAACCAAAACCTCTCAAATCAAACTCCAAGATGTGTAAGGACATTAAATGAAAGGAGTGCTACAGGGAAAGATTAGCATTTTTAAAGCCTTGCCAAAACCTCTCAAATCAAACTCCAAGATGTGTAAGGACATTAAATGAAAGGAGTGCTACAGGGAAAGATTAGCATTTTTAAAGCCTTGCTTAAAAGGTACCTTTTGGCTTATTTGTTGCCTTTTACCAATTAACATAAAAAAATTGCCTTCAGGCAGCGTATACATTTTATTGCTTTCAAAAGTTTACATCTGCGAACTCCATTTGATTTTCCTGAAGGAGAATCTGAATTAATATCAGGATTTAATATTGAGTTTCTGAAACTACAATAAAACATAATTTTGTTGTTATTATGCTTGCTGGGAAAGTCTTAAAGTGTTCACTTTACCATAAATAGCCTATACTATTGAAACTGTTACTTTTGTGTCGATGCTCTTTGTTAGCGAACTTACTTTATCTTAGAATAAGCAGTTTCATTTGAAGAAACAGCCTCTGGGGCTTATTGCACATTTTAATTTTTTTATTAATCTAAAACTGGCAGACTTCAAACACATAACATCTATGTTGAAGTTGTAAAAATGTAAATTATATCATTGTAATTGGATACTACAAGACTAGTTGCTAATATTATATGGGGTACACATGTGAGTTCTTTCTTTCTCCTTGTTAGTTTAAGTGTAACACTGAGGTTGAGTTTATCATTTTGAGTATAATAGATTGAATGTCACAAACCATAAAAAACAATTTTATTTTATCTTAAAAACAACAAGGAGGTTAGACAGTTTTTGGTCCTTTTTCAGACAAAATGAAACCAAGTTGCAAATATGGCATGAATGCAGATTTTACTATAAGTGTTAGTTTAATCACACCAGAGAGAAATTGGCCCTACAACCGAGACAATTGTGAGACAGTTTAAAATAGAAACATTGGTAAGTATTATTCTTTAAATTCATCTTTGGCCCTGTTTCATAAAATATTTATAGTACATTATTTAAGTATATCATTTATAAGTTATCATTAGTTGATTTTTAAATATATATAATTATTTCTATTATTTGGGTGAATTAATCAATAACATTATTTTCCCCTAGGCTAAACAGGAAAATATTAAAAATACTCAGGAAATGCAGGCTGGGAAGTTAACAAAGATTGATAACATAGTTTTCAACATTATAGGCAAAGATTCTCCTCTCATCCTTGGAATTGGAGTTAAATTATGTACCAAATAAGTCCACATATTCAGTTAGTGGAGTCGTGATGCCTTTCCAAGAGAAGCAGACCTGTGAAGAATTATGTGAAGATGCAAGATATAATCAACATTGATTCTTCGGTTTATCAATGGGATATAGATTATATTCTAGTTCGTATGACACCCCAGAAAGTTTTGAAGTTGGTAAAAACTATACATGTAAATTGTTTCAGATCAGTTTTTTTTTTTTTTTGTTTGGAAGTCACATCCATATGTTAACAATTTTTTTTATGATTTTTTTTTTAATGCGGCAGGTTGGGTGATTTAATTTTAATGTATATTCTTAATAACCTGACAAAAAATAATTTTGTTCATCTGTTGTGTTAACAAATGATTGATAATAAATATTAAATTAGACAAAAACAAAATTATAACCCAACAGTTCATCCTCAGAAGAAATAACTAAAAAAAAATCTTAAAGCTAAAAAAAATAATTAATAAATAACTAGAATTGTGATTTCAACCTGTAAGGAATAGAAATTTCAGAATCAGAATCTACACAAGGTGTCCAGAACCAACAGTAATCATTACCATCATAGATAGTTTTACAGTGCATGCTCTTTTAATGGTTATTGGCAATAGTACTGTTGATGGCCATTATATCTTGATAGCGGGGGGTGGGGGGGACTGGTCCTTTTAAAAAATGTGTAAAGCAAGTAAAGTTATAAATATCAATGTATTTTATATTATAAAATAAAGTTTTAGTGTATTGAGAATGTATATTGATTCATCCTACCCCATGTGTTATATGAAAACAAAGCAATATTGATTAACTTTTGAAAATTCTGCCGAGTTACTAACTGCCTTTATCAGTTTATCCATTGCCTCTGTCTAGCATGGAAATTTATTGTAATTCCTAATGTTAGTTCACCATGTTCATTTAATTCCTGAAAGAAAATAACAGATAGTTTTCTTCCATGATGAACAAATTAAGAATCAAACAGGAAAATTGTAAATTAAACATATTGAACTTTTTTTCTAATAGACTAAAACTATTCCAAAACAAGGGATTGTTTTAGGAGTAATGGTTAACACTGTAAATTGATGTACACGAGTTCATTTATACCAAGGCAATGACCTGGTATAATATACTTAATCACCAGCATGCTACATTAAATAGGCTACCAGTATGATTGAATTAATTTATCAAGTTCAAAACCTTTTAATCAATTTTTATTATTAAAAACATGCTCAAAAGTTTTGTATAAATGAAGTTAATTTTAAGTAGTGTACAAGAGTAAATTAAAGTACTCTGTTACCCTAATTTTTCACAAAATTTTCGTGAGCTATTTCCTCTTCACCACAAAAATTAAACTTCATTACTTTCTGGACATAGAACCCAAAACCATGGAGTATTAAAGTTATTGATCCCAAAAAATTATTTGACCCATTATTTATTCAAACAATGCATTTTTCCTTCAAATTTCAAATGCATATAACATAAATATTTCCTAGCTAGTTATTACATAATAGAATCTTATTTTTGGGCAACGTACCACTAATGTTTATGCCTATCCTTACAACCGGGTGTCCAGCAATTAGGAAATGCGGGAAAAAAGTGGGGAATGTGCGGGATTGGAAATGCTGTGAAAAGTGTCCGGAAATGTATGGGAATTGTTCAGAATGGTGGAAATTTTTTCTAGTGTATGAAATCTACCCCAGAACCCCAGAAATGGCACAGAGGGAACTTAACAGAAAATAATCTGTACTACCATTAAAAGTCATAATACCACAGTGCATTACTAACAATAGCATCAGGGTCACACAGAAAGAAAGAAGGGGTAAAAAGGACTATATTTGAGGAACCCTCTGCTGTGAATGATGAGGGTGAAGAGTTGGTTTGTTGCAGCAGAGAGCAGGTGGTGGTGTAGGAATGCCCCTCATCTTTGCACCATGGCTTGACCCTGACCGTATCTGCTGGACTTGTTGTATATTGCAGACATTTTTGTAACAAATTATGTTTATGTGCACATCATTACAGTTGTATAATACTGTAATTCAATTGCTTGTGGAAATATACTTTACATCTTTGGTAGACAGCTGACATGCTGATGAATTGAAAAAAAGGATTTCATTGAAATTAAACAGTGCAATGAAGTGTATTAATTCGTTGTGATTGGTATGTAATTAAAAGTGATAAAAAAATGTTACTTCCTTCTCTACCTTTCACGCCATGATCGGTTATACGTTTTAGTATTAATAATATGTAAAATGACAAAACAAATTACAACTATTTCACAGGGCCATGCGACTGTAGACAAGAAGTTAAAACATTTGTATTCCTTATCGCAAAAGCATGCCTTAAAGTGAACTGGGGAGCATTATTCCATTGTCTGTTAACAGCATGTTATGTCATTTGAATGAGTCTTATTAGGACAGGCTGTATCTTGTCTAGGAAGGGAAAGTGTAGCTTTGGGTGCAGTCTAATTTGTGGCATCTGGGAATCATCATTGCTTTGTTTAAATAAATGTCTGAACTTCTCTCTCTTTCCATAAGATTATTTCATTTTACAAGGGTATCATCCAGTTTCGTTGGCCCATTTACTATCACAGTTGGAGACTTTTCCCACCTCCTTTTTCTTTTTCTATACTTAGTTTCATCTCTCTTTCCTTCCCTCTCTCTCTCTCTCTGTTAGATATTGATGTCATAAGTTGGCAGCCCTGCAGATGGGGGCATGTAAAAAGATGGTGATTGCTAAAGATGCCACGTCGTGTATAAAAGAAAGTAACAGAAAATAAAGCTGTCGTAACCTTAGAACTGTCTATTATTCTTACTAGACATAACATGGTGTCAGGTACGGCCGTATTTTCCCGTGTTGAGTGTTTAACGCTGCGTGTTCCATCGCAGACTTAAGATGGATAAGTTCGCGAAACCGCCAGATCAACTCGTTGTTAAAGGTAACCTAGACCAGAACTGGACACTGTGGAAGCAAAATTTCAAGTTGTGTTTACAGGTCTTGAAAATAAAGGATCATATAGAAATCCCTCAAGTCGCGTTGCTACTTAACGCTATTGGTGATAAAGGGCTAGACATATACAACTCCTTTAACCTCTCAGATACGAATTTGCAGAACATCGCAACTGTGGTTTCAAGATTTGATCAGTATTGTTCACCGTGGAAGAATCTTCTCTACCATAGGTTCCAGTTTCTTACGTTAAGATGGCTGGGGGGGATGCCAGTTGAGCAGTTTGTAACAGGCCTCAAAAATCTGTCGCTAGTTTGTGAATTTGGTGCCCAGGAAAGTTTTTTGTGTCGGGACATATGAGTTGCGGGCATCAGTGATACGGTCATGCAGGAAAATCTCCTTCAGGCTGGAGATGAGTTAACACTCAAAAACGCAATTGAAATATGTCTGTCAATTGACGCCAGCTGTGTTCAGCTGAAGGCTATGCAAAGTGTGTCGGCCAGTGTAGACGCAAGCAAGTCAACAGACGTGCTCGCAGTTTGAGTGAACCAACATGTTGACAGAAACAGTTTTAGAAGACCTGAACTCAAGTGTATATGAGACTTTTGTGGTTACGATCATGGGTGAGATAAAACATGTCCAGCATTAAACAAAACGTGTGCTAGATGTCGTCGTAAGAATCATTTCACAGCAGTGTGTAAGAGTTCACTGGTCAATGAGTCAGTGAGTAGTAGTAAACAAAACAAACAGCCGGGATCACACCAAGCTCACGCAGTGTCGTCTAATGAACAGTCACACTTGTAGCAGGTTGATGCAGTCTCGTAGCCTAGTGATTATCTGTATGTAGCAGAAGTTGGTAGCCCTATCTCACTGGACAAACGGTCGTGGTGGGAACCTATCATGTTTTCTTCCAAGGTCGTTCATTATAAGCTTGACACAGCTGCGCAAGTGATAACTATGCTGCTTACATTGCTCCATGAACTGGGGTCAGCACTGCCAACATTCAGAAGATGGGCCCCATCCTTGCGAGCTTACAGAGCATTTGTGATACAGCATGTGGGATCTGTTTCATTACCCTGCATGATACGCAAAACTGAACATCAGCTACAGTTTGAGGTTGTAGATGTCCCCTAAGCTGTGCCGCTCCTGAGTTTTGATGCATGCCGGGACCTGCAATTGGTGCAGTGTGGCAGCACCCTTGATCACCAGGCAGTATCCAGTAGGGAGGGGTTACAGCGAGAGTTTCAAAATTTTTTTCAGGTTTGGGAAAATTTCCTGTTGTGCAACTTTCTATTCATGTTGACTCTGTAGTGGCCTCTGTAGCCAACTCTAGTTGCAGGGTTCCTCATAGCCTGTTACGAGACTGAAATTAGCCTTAATAGCAATAGAAAGGTCAGGGGTTATTTCCAAAGTAACCAAACCTACTCCCTGAGTCAGTAATCTGGTAGTTGTAAAGAAACCAAGTGGTGGCCTAAGAGTGTGTTTAGATCCGAATAATCTTAACAAGGCCATACAGCGTGAAATGCACCCAATTCCTTCACCAGAGGATCTCGCGTCTAGGCTAGGAGGGTACAAATACTATGCAACATGTGACCTGTCTAATGGCTTTTTACAGGTTCCTCTTGAGGCCAGCTCTGAGCTTGGTTGTTTTGTATCTTATTTGGTAGGTACAAATTCAATCGTCTGCTATTTTATCTTGGCTGTGCCCCTGAAATTTTTCAGAGGAATACAACTAAAATTTTCAGTGATATTGAAGGGGTAGAAATCTGTTTTGATGACATTATTATGAGAGCAAACTCTCAGCCAGAGCTGGAGTGTCTGTAAGGTGTTATGTAGAGCAAGAGAGTGTATTGTGAAATTAAGTAAATCTAAATTTCAATACCAGCTTTCTTGTGTTAATTAGCTACGTGGGTAATGTAATTTCTGCACAAGTTATTGAACCAGACAGGGAGCATGTTGAAGCTATTTTGTGAATGCCAAGGCCCACAAATAAGACAGAGTTATTATGTTTTCTGGGTTTAGTAAAATTTGTAGGCCGGTTCATTCCTAATCTGGCTAAGGTATCTGCTTCTCTGAGGATCCTCACACACAATAATGAGCCGTTGCAGTGGTTACACAAACAGGAATCAGCAGTTGCAACTTTAAAGAGTCTTATATCTAATGCTCCTGTTCTAGGTGTCTATGGCCCTAACCTTGAATTTGTCATCCAAACCGATGCCTCATATCTCGGACTCAGGTGTTGTGCATTACAAAATGGTAGGCCGATTGCATTTTGCCTGTAGAATCTTAATAAGTACTGAACAAAAGTGGACTTCTATTGAAAGAGAGTTTTTAGCTGTCAAGTGGGCGTGTGAAAGGTTCCATGAGTTTAGTTATGGGAGGCCAGTTACGGTTCACAGTCACCATGCCATTGGTTGGCATCATGAAAAAGGATTTGAATTTTCTCTCACCTAGTCTTCAGAATATTCTGTTAAAGTTACTGCGGTATGCTGTGACCTTAGTCCACAGGCCGGGGCGTGATATATACATTGCTGATACTCTGTCGCGAGCATCCTTAGAGAATATGGAAATTTCAGATGACTTACAGTTTGCTGTACACTCCCTTGTAACCAACTTACCCATATATGAGAAACAAATGTGTAGTTTAAGGAAGCCACAGCCAGGGATCCCCAACTCTGCTCTTGTAAAAGTGTCGCTTGTAGGTTGGCCAAGTGACAAATCCTTGTTACCTGACGATTGTAAGTTGTTCTGGTCGCTTAGGCACTCGGTTGTTGGCAGATGAATTGGTGTTTTTTGGACAGAGAATTTTTGTTCCACTGATATTAAGGCCAGCCGTGCTTCAGCTAATCCATGAAACACATTTGGGCATCGGTAAGTGCAAAGCCAGATCTAGAGAAGCCCTTTACTGGTCCAATATGAACGAGGACATAGAGAGGGCAGTTGGTCGTTGTGAGGTATGTCAGGCCTATCAAAAAGCTAACGCCAAAGAGCCGTCGCCGCATCCGATCCCTGATGGGCCCTGGGAAAAGTAATTGTTTGAGGAAGTATTTGCTATGTTTGGCAGTCCAGACTTGGTGATATCATACAATGTGCCCTTCAACAGTTACGAATTCAGGCAGTTCAGTGAGTGCTGGAATATTGAGGTGCAAACCACTAGTCTACACTTTCCACAGGCTAACAGGCTTGCTGAAAAGGCTGTGGGCATTGTTAAGCGCATGCTACGCAAAGTGACTGTGTGTCAAATTCCCTTATCATTGGCACTTCATGAGTACAGAAATTCTCCTATTGCGGGAATTGTGCTTTCTCCATCCCAAATGCTGTTGCATCGTCACTTAAAGTCCAAGATTCCCACCCACTCTGATCTGTTAAAACCTCACATTCATACAGACGTTCCTGCCAGGCTGCAAGCTAATCAGGACAGCCAAAAGTACTACTTCGACAGAAGTTCAAAGTCTCTTCCTGACCTCTGCCCAGGCCAATCAAGTCAGGATTCAGAAAGGAAATATGTGGGCCCCAGCAGCGGTTCTCAGTAGATTTGATGCACCTCGTTCCTATTTGCTTAAAACACTGGATGGTACAGTGTATAGGTGCAACCGGAAGCATGTGAGGGCCTCATCTACGAGTTTTGTCAATAATTGCCCTTCAGGCAGTGATTTAATGTCACAAATAGGCAGTGGAAGGTTTTTGATCAGGAATAGCATGGATAATAACTCGGGTCTGGCTTCGGTTGGTAGTGTTGGTGACAAAGTAGGAGACGGTTTAGTAATCACATTGAAGCCAAGTAGGGTTATAAAAAGGCTGCAATATCTGCAAGATTATGTCAGCTAAAAGGGTTACACAACATGTCTTAAGTACAATTGATAGTTGTAGTTTACGTTATATAGACTCAATGTTGGAAGGGTTATGGTCAGGTAGCCTACCACAAATGTGAGTCATTTCAAATATTATGTTACCCTGTTAGTGTAAGTTTTTAATAGTCTGTGTATTGTAATAGTGCTACCCTGTTTTGTCTGTTATTAAATTAAGGAAGATGTTAGATATTGTTGTCATAAGTTGGCAGCCCTGCAGACGGGTGCGTGTAAAACTATGGCGACTGCTAAAGATGCCATGTCGTGTGTTGTACAAGCAAGTAACAGAGAATAATGTTGTGGTAACCTTAGAACTGTCTATTATTCTTATTAGGACTTAACACTCACCTCTCATCTCACAATGTTCCCTAGCTGTACCACACCCTTGCCCACAGACAATTGGCCCTCGGTCATAAAGTAGCTAATCACGAATTGCTTACGGCTGGCTGTGGCATTGTGACTAGCACAGACGTGAGTCAAAATATTGGTTCTTAATAAATAAATTAGTCACAAACAGTTAAGTTAAGAAATATAGTGGAAAATGGGTACACGTGGAGAGAGAGTTGTGCGTGGCACAAGGCTCAGTATAATTGTTGGACATGTATAAATATAGGTTCCAAACTGCACTTACGAGTTGCGGCATTGTCATCTTAATATAAAGTTCACAGATTTTCACTACTTTCACAATTGATACCTTTTATTTATCGTTTTATATCATCCTACCAAAATACAGCATATATCAAAAATATTCATCTGATTTCACTAGGCCATAACATTTACATGCATGCTCATAAAACCTTTTGTTGAATTGTAAAATATGTATAAAAATACAATGTTTTAATTTACCTTTTCACAAATGTTCATTGTGCTCTCCATTGGGCACACGACATATGTCTAAATGGTAGTCAAACTCATCCCATACTAATGCAAGTATGTCGGGTGTTACCGCAGCAACTGTTGTTGCTATGCGGCATCGCAATTTGCCCACAGTTGTTGGAAGGCAAGTCACGTATACGGAGTCTTTAACTAACCCCCGCAAGAAAAAATCACATAAGCTGAGATCAAGAAACCTTGGGGGCCAGTGATGCAATGTGCAATCCATACGCCCCTTAATGGCAGATCCATCATTCAGGAAGCTCATTGTTGAGAAATTCTCTTGCATGCAGATGCCAGTGCAGCGGTTCTCCGTCCTGTTGAAAAATGAAATTATAGGAATGTTCTCGTAATTGTGGAAACAGCTATATCTCAAACATATCCAACATTCCTGTAGTGGTGTTTTCAGCAAAAAAGAATGGACCGTACAGATGCTGTCAGGAAACTGCGCAAAACACATTTCAGCTTTGGACAGTCTCTCTCATACTTGACTATGGTATTTGGCAGCAGTGTTCCCCATATTCATATGTTGTGGCAGTGTACTTTTCCACTTAAATGGAATATGGTCTCATCGCTGAACACTACAGGTGGACAAAAGTTTTATTTGTCTATCCCCATGCCCAGAATGAATTCACAGAACTCAAAACATAGTTTATCACTATCACGAAGGGCTTGTAACACTTGAATCTTGTATGTTTTGGAAAACAAATGTCACTGCAAAACACTCCAGACAGTCACTTGGGAGATGGTCAGTTCTAGGCTGCCATAAAGAGTTGACTTAAGTGGACTCCACACAAAACTCTGCGTGATGCGCTGTATAGCTTTGTAAGGCATGCGGGGGTGACCTGTGGATTTATCCTTACATAAAAAACTGGTCTTTGAAACTGCTCGTACCACCATCGGATGCTATGTGCAATAGGAGATGCAGTTCCATATTGTCAACGAAAATCATGCAGCACAGTCATAGCTGGCTCACACTTCTTTAAACAGAGAACACCTAACATTTTTTGTTGTTGTGTTGTCGCCATCCCGACACATACTGAATGAGCACATTAGCAGCACCAGCTGCAGCGCCACTAGGACGACACCTACCGGTAACCAAGTGAATCGGCGACGTTCAAAATGTGCAAAGGGAAACACTTTGTTTCAATGTGTATTTTACAATTTACCTCAACGTCCTATTTTCATTCACGTAAATGTTATAGCCTTGTGAATTTTGATGATTATTTTAGTTTCACGCTGTATATCAATTTTCCAAAATTGGAATGTTAAAATTGAGTCTGAAGCATCAAATTCAAATTACAATGGTTCTATGAGTCTAGATTTTTATCCATGTTTTCAAAAGTTATTAACTAATTGCGCTGTGTGCATTGTAATTATAGTATCTACATCATATGTGTAATATTTTTATAATGTTGTATACCATTACATTTTAATTATAAGACTAAGAATGACTTAAAAGAACAATTTTGAAGGTGTGCTTCAGGTTTTTTTAAATTGTGACACATTACGGTATAGTCTGTATCTGTGTGAATATAGACGAGACACACACAGGATGTCACAGGATCATTGTGACAAACTTTTAGGTGTGATGGATAATGTAATGAACAACTTTTGTCAGAGAACGGATGTTGGGTGACAATCTGTTTAGGCGCTATGCGTCTTTGTACATCACATTATAACTCCTGCAGGTTTGCTGTTAGCAATGACACAACTGTCACCAGCTGCCTACCTCCTAGGAAACAGTGGTATTTGATATAGTACTTATTATAACCACCACCCTGGTGGTTATAATAAGTAGGCAGGCATTTGTAGGTTGAAGTAATCTGACTATCTTTTACACATTTCCATACATTGACCTAAAGCAGGTGCTCAAAATGGTGGCCATCCACTTGGTTGCAGATGCAATGCTGATACATTCCCTCTCAAATATGCCACAAGTAGTTTGAACTACATTGTATGATGCCTGTATTTGTTCTAAGAGAATGCCGCCATTCTCCATACGTATAGAGTTCACACAACTCTTGATGTAGCAGCACAGGAAGAAATTGACAGTTGTGAGGTCAGGTGACCATGGTGGCAATGACACAGGGCTGCCTCTGTCAATCCACAGGTTGTAGACAAGAAGATAGTACAGGAAGCAAGGTAGGGGCATGCTTCTGTTTTAATTATTACATCAAAGTCATGAATTTAGGTACACTGATCGTGTAAATTTAACTTTTCAGCCATAACCCTACAGTTAGAAAAAATTAATTTACATATTTTATTAATAAAAGAACAAGATTAAATCAAACATCATGTTTGTTTTTGAAAACTTTATAGTTATATTCAAAATATTTGGCATGCATGAGTATTATGCGAGTTTTACTAACGGTTTTTTTTACATGTTAAATTATTTTTTATTATTATTATTTAATTTTGTTTTGTGTTGGCTAATAATTTAGTCATTGGGTACCCAAAATGAAATTTTTGTAAGTTTAATGTAAAGTTCACATTTTTTATTACCAAACAAGTTAATATACTTAAAATTAATTTGTTATTTCTTCTGTATCCCAAGAAAATTTTCTTTTATAATTTCACATGATGTAACGCATTGGTCCAAAATGTCTGGAACACACCCATTAGGTCATGGAGCAGGTGAAACCAGGAAAAAAATTTTACACCTTTACTTTATATGAAGTTACGGCAATGTGACAGAAGAAAGACATTGCTGTACCATGGCCAACAAGGCGATCTCACAAATGGGTGTATGTTTCACATCACTCAATAGGTAGAAATGGCTGGCCATAACAAACTCATATCCCGTGATGCAAACATCTATAACAAGGAGTATAATAATTTTAACAAGGCTATCAAAAAAAATAACATTACCATGTTGCAAAATAAAATATTAGCTGTAAAAACTTACGAAAATGCTGAATGAAAAGTATTTAATCCTAAGATAAAAGAGGATGCAATAAATGAAGAAAACAAGGAAACTACATGCTGTATGGCAAGAGTATAAAGAAGAAGGAAGTTGCATAACCGGAAATGTGTTTTATATATATATATATATATATATATATATATATATATATATATATATATATATATATATATATATATATATATATATATATATATATAGACACACACACACACACACACAGGGTGATTATTAATTAGACCGACAAACTTCAGGAGGTGATTCTTCATGAAAAAAGTAAAAAGAAAACTTGTGACATTTTATACCTAAACTAAATATTAAGGGTGGTATGAGCCTTTAAAAAACAAGATTTTAAGCTGTATTGTGCAAAATTTCGGCTCTTATGTTGAAGGTCCCGATAACATACAACATTGTTCTGAAAGTTGTCATTGTATTTTACTTTATTACCTATATTTTGCACAAATACAGTTTAAAACATGGTTTTTTTAAGGCCTCCTACCTACCTTAATATTCGGTTTATGTATAAAGTGCCCCATATGTTTTCCTTTTACTTTTTCATGAAGAATCACCTCCCGAAGTTTGTTGGTCTAATTGCGAACCACTCTGTGTGTGTGTGTGTGTGTGTGTGTGTTTATATATATATATATATGCTAGGCATGCTTCAAACTTAGTTATTTTGCACGGCCAATAAATACATTGGGCCGTGTTGGTTGAACAGTTAGCCTGCTCGCCTCCCACCAAGGAAAACCTTGTTCAATTCTCTACTGGGTCATTCCTGGATTTTCGCATGTGGAAATTGTGCCGAACGATGCCATAGGTCAGCAGGTTTTTTTTTGGGATCTCCCATTTTCCCCTGTTCCCTCATTCCGGCAATGCTCCATACTCACAATCATCCTCATCTGCGTTGAGACTTTGATGTTCAGAGCCACCCAAATCTGTTCACTCACTCGATTGATACATATATGGGAGGTCCAGAAAGATGTATAATCGCAAAGAAAAATTTCCATTTTAATCATTAGAAATTAAGACTTACGCCATATTACATACACAAACTATTAATTCACTTAAAGAAAATTATTCGTAAAAAAAAGAAACAAATCAAATAACTACATAAATGTTTAAACATGACATTAATTCCAGATAACAAAGTTGGTTTTACAAACTTTATGGGTAAGTAAACAAAAATAGTAATCTGAACTGGAACACTTTGGCATAAAACAAATTTGGCAAAATGCCAAATTATTAAGAACTGAATGGAATTAACAAAGTTAGAAAATTTACTTGGAAACAGTACCAACACAAAGGATACATCCCCCCCCCCCCCCCCCCCCCCCCCCCCCCCCCCCCTCCCTTGAAACCATGACACAGAGTCTCCAAAGATGTGGCGAGAGCAGTGACAACAAAAGGGCAAAAACCCACAGTGTTATACAATATAATAAAACTACACAATAGCATAAACTTACATTACCGGGAGAAAGTACCACTAGAAACAACCAGTTAAAGAATTACAACAGAACATTCTTGGCTAGAAGATAGAACGTGTGGAGAAGGTGGCATGTTAGCACAAAACTTGGATTCAAAATAGGATAGGCAAATTGATGCAAAACACAGCAACAGTAGATAGAATGATAGATATAACATTAAGTTTCTCAGAAGGTGGAGTAGAGCAGGGATGGAGAAGTTGCATAACATCACAAAAATTAATGCCTTGGGGCTGAGAAGCCAGAAGGGAATCATTGGGATAGAGATTAGATAATTTAGAGAATTGTAATGATTCAATATTTGGAAATGAGTTTGGGAAAATGTGGACAGGTATGATTGATTGAAGTGAATACTTGTCCAAAAGTCTTAAAAATTCGGCTGACAATATTAGAATAAGAAGCATTGCTGATTAAACAACCCCCAGACAACGAGAGTGTGAAATGTGTTTGACTTCAAAGTAGTCCTATACAAAAACGTTACTTTAATCAAAAATTTTATCGCAAACAACCAGAGCGCGAGAGTTTTTTGAAGAAAGGGTATCTCTAGGGTTATAAAGTTTTTGTCACAAAAAATAAGGTGAATTTTAACAGAGAATTAATTAAATTCACATCTATTAACATTTGTATGAAAAAATGGGAAGCCAGAAGAGTATATCGTACTCCTAAAAGTTTTACATTGCGACAAAAATTTAGCTGGAACAGGAGCAAAATGCTTTCTGTCTAGGCTGACAATAAAAAAGTCAAAGACTTTGAATCACAAATACCTGTTTAGGTTGGGAAATAACACAGGAAAAGAAAAACACAACTTTGTTAACTATCCCTATTTGCAAAAGGAACTTTCACAACATTAAGGGATGACTTATAAATGTAATCGCGTATACTGTAATGTAACAATAGTGTGCATAAATATTTTCAAAAGTTACTGCAGCTATCTTGTGCAAAGGTAGTGTTATCAATGAATTTGGTTCAAAATATCAATGAATGCCTTTGAATTCAAAAGTGTTGAGCTTAACTTGCCATGAACGCTTGTCTAAATAGCATGCTTCGAATTGAATAATTCTAAGCTTGTGCTATATAAAGCTTTGCTGACTCTTAATAACATGGTACTAAGGTCTAGCCTGAAACGAACAACCGCAATCTTGTCCCACAGTTAATGAGTATTTTGGTTCAAAACAGAATACAAATACGTATAATTATTAAAATATTGAGTAGCCAATTTCTGGATTCCTTTAGTAGTATTTAAAATACTATTTTCAAGATCTTTGATTAAAACAATATAATTAGCAACATTAACAGAAATTTTATCTTGTACACCATCTAAAGAATCTAGTAACTTTTCTAAACTTTTCAAATTGTTGACACGTGCCCAGTTAAACTGACTGGTACATTTGTCGAGTATTTTTCCGCTGGACCAAAAGTGGGGGGGTTAACTCTGGTTAGAAGGTATGTGGCGAGGGGTGTTGGTTACTGCTTACTTGCACTGTTGTCTTGGGTGTTGTTGTTGATGTGGGTTTCACCCAATAGTGGAGAGCTCGGTCCACTCCGAAGCGGCGATTCCAGTTGTAGACTTCACTGCTCCAGAAGTTCGGGTTTGCCCAGCCGTATCTTGCCTCAGCATGGTTTAACAACCCTCTTACCACAGGGTGGCACGATGGATGAGTACGAAAGCAAGGCGACAAGTCGATTACTAGTACCGGAGTAGGCGCTACTGCTTGGTGCCTAAGTTGGGCGGTGTGGTCCCGTTCCGCCTGCCTTTCCTGCGTAGGAGGTGGTAATACCATCCACAGTTTGATAGCAACGTGAGCTAGGTATTATTCCTTATGTCTTTTGCCACTCCTTACCTTGTAAGGCATAGAGTAAAACGGTTTACAGTTTGTGTAATGTACTTAGACAGGAACAGTTACTACAGTGTAACCCAATAGTGACTTGCTGGCACGAGCTCGATAAGAGTCCCCACTGATCCCCCACACATGTGGGCTGATCAGGGATGTGGAACCTTGTCGACCACCAAGCCTCTGCTGGTTGTGCATTCGCACAGGGTTGAGCGGCAAACTTTAGGCTACTGTCACTTCAGCATTGAATTAGTGCTCAAAGCGAAAATTAACCTGAGCTTGAAACCCATCCCTGTGTGTGTGAAGGTGTTTATAGTGGTTGTGGCATGGCTGTTTCTCCCCACCAGCATTAAATTAATGCTTGGGTCGCTGGAAAGAAACAGGTAGCTGTCTAATATGGATGTCAACAATTTCCCGGTTCCTGTCAGCAGTGCACGTCATATTCCGTCTCTTACCGTTAACACAGACAAGTACCCTGTAAATGAAAAGCGGAAGAATAGTGTACAATGAGTGTTTATTTATTGAATACTCGATAAACACGTGACCCGTGTTACCTCCTACCAAACTGTGAAGTGCTGAAGATATCTGCGGTTCCAGGTGTAGGTGACCTGGTTCTAGGTTAAAAGGGGAATAGCTGGTTCTAGACGAATACAAAGTTAGTTAAAGTTAAACTGAGCTAAGTAAAAGGTGCCTAGAAGAGACAAAGTGAAGTTGAATACGTATGTACATGTTTGCCGGTCATCGAGACGTGGTAAGTAGCCGCTGGGGGCGTACTTGAAGCTTCCAAAATTTCTGGAGATCCCAGCACTGAATTAGTGCTCTGGGATGTTGCGAGAGGGGATGCGAAAGAATGACTCCCGAGCCTGGCAGCATCCGGACTTATATAGGTGAAGCTTGTAGGCTGCCAGCACGGGCTGCGGGGCGACCATTCTGCCCTGGTTGGCGTAAAAATAAAAAAAAACTCGGGTCATTAGTAGTCAGCATTACTGCTTCGTTCCTCTTTGGCGGTGCTCTGCCTTGTCCGAGGTCTGAGCAACTTGTGGGGGCTCAATGCAATGAAGGGGGGGGGGGGGGGCATGGCTGCCTGGCTTTGTAACCTTCAAGTGAAGAGAAGTCGCTTATAAGTTCCTGTTGCCTGTTAGAGTAGGCAACCTAGAATTCATCTAGAAAATTCTCTTTACGTGTCTTTCACTAGCAGTGGAAGTATGCACACTTAGCAATGAGTCGTAATCATAGTTCATTAGTAGTAGGAGTGGAACGCGTCATTGTCATGATCCAAATTTCCAAATGCAGATTGGAGCACCTTGCTTCCATTTTCAAAATTCCCCTTTAAGTATGCAACTGAGGCATTAGAAGGCTAAATGAAAAACTTCAGTCTTGAAGGCAATGAGGTTGTTCTGTATTGCAAAAGAGCAAAATCAAATTTTGATTAAACAAACTGTTCTCACTTATAGTTTGAAAGTTCTTGTGTACGTTAAGAACTGTTTTTATCATACTGTCTAATTGCACACATTCCTCATGCAGTGTTTGTAGGCCAAACTCTTACACTATTTAATAGAATTTGTCAGAAAAGGTAATGTCCTAATTTTTTTTTCAAATGTATAATCAAAGTTCAAGTTTGTTACCGTGACCAATGAAACACACATATGGCTGGCAACAGCCAGGAAAATGGCCAAAGAAGCAAACATGGTGTCAGTTTAAATGTCACTCTAACAGGCAGAAACTGTAAAACACAGAATTGGACCTCGTAAAGAGTAAGGTAGAAAGAGAAAACTCACTGCAAGCTACAGAAACCAGATACATTACACCAAATTAAACACAAAATTTAATTACCACATACCACAATGGTAAAATTATATCAACTACCAAATATTCCCATAATTATCAAATGACCTGAAGATAGAGAACAAGAACCAAATAGACAAGAGTATCTCACATCTTCAAAAGATTAATAATTAATCTTGAACGTAACTAGTTGAATTCCCAAGCAAACACAAAATACCCAAAAATATTTTATTAGAATTATTGCTATATTAAATTGACATTGAACATGTACCTATTCAATATTACATATATTAACAACCAAAAAATAGGATTTCAGACCACATAAACATTGGCTAATTAAACAAATGAATTTAGTATAGAATCAACTTAACTTAGTACCACTTTTTTTTTTTTTAAATATGGGAGAGTCTTCAAATGACATGGATCCTAAAATGACTTAGCTCAGTTTAAGATCAGTCCACGATTAAGACTAAGTCAGGACCAAACAAGTAACAGTTGTTACTGTATTATTTTAATTCCTGTTGTTAGTATTTCTTTTGCTTTTTTAAAGAGGTGTTTTATATTGTGTGGTTGCACAACCAAATAAAAAAGCATGAACGGTCTGCAGCTTTTAAACAGTGCAAAAAGAAAAACTATTTTGAAGAATGAAATCTTTTCAAATGAGAGACATCAGCTGTAGTAATATAGGCTCCTGAAGTTGGATCAGCCAATGTGGCATTGACTGGTGTTAAAAAATGGATTTGATACGGGCCCAACCAACATTACAAAATTTTGGCCATTTTCTTATCAACTGCCTTGCTGATGTCTACTTTGCACAGAACAAGGTCACCTTCATGAAAAGGTTTATCAAGGTGACCTTTATTATACCTGGCACAACTCTTGAAATGAGTGTAGTTTAAATTCTTGAGGGCAGATGCCCAAACATCATGAACATCCTTAGGATGGTTCGGTAAAGTTAGGAAACAGTAAAAGCCTCACAATCCCCGTCACCCAGAGTTTCACCCACTGCTATAAAGTTAGAGCCAGCACAGTTCGGTAACCTGGCTAGCACGATAGTAAACAGTAATGATATTGTGAACTTTTAGAGCCAGCACAGTTCGGTAACCTGGCTAGCACGATAGTAAACAGTAATGATATTGTGAACTTGTTAAAGTCATTCAAAGCCACAAAGTGTTGTGCTAGTCAGCAAATTCCAGCCATGCCAGCATGTGCAGGCAAAAAGAGCCGCATTGCACTTACCTCGACATGACAACGTGCCCAGTGTAGTGTGTGTGTGTGCACGCTTCCGCTTGCTTAAGAATTAATGCATGTTAATTCACAGCTGCCTTTCGGACCGTTTTGATCTTTGCCAAACGCAAAATTTCCACAAGGGAAATAATTTCTAAAACAGCTTGTGTGTGTGTGCATACTTAGTAGGACCACATGTTCCAGTGCCAGACAGTACGTCATAACTTATGACCAACAATAAGACTACATTGTTTCTAAACACAGCCAGGAACATAATTAAACATGCAACAATAAATTTATCAGAAATACACAAAAAACTATTGGCACAAAACGAGAACACAGTAGATAAGTTTCAAAGCGTAATAGATTTTGCAGAGAAACTGTTATAGCAAAACCCTGAGTTAATTGATCAGTTCAACATTAATTTGACACTCATTACACGCAGTCTCATAACAAAAATATCCAACAGCTGCCTTCTGCCATCTACACCCCCACCAACTTACGAAAACGTTGAACGACACACCTCAAATTATCTTACACCAATACAAATAAACACCACAAGTACGGAAAACATTTACAAAAATTCACTTGAGGAGAGACAACAAATTGCGAACATGACAAACGCTCCACCAGTAAATATTATTGTCCAACATCCAATGACCATACCCACATTTTCAGGGGATGACAATGAGAAATGGGCCAAATTCGTGAAACAATACAATTATGCGGCCGAACACAATAATTGCGATTAAGGAGAAAAATGCAAAAGGTTAAAATATTTCTTAAAGGGATCAGCAAAGCATATGTTAGACAACTACCAACAAACACCTGTAGGTGAAATAATGTTGCACGGTATAGTAAATAAGCTCAAAACCACATTCTCCACACCAGCTACAGAGGAGCCTCTCGGACAACATTTGTACACCAAACAAAAATTCAATGAAATCATGCAAAAGCATATTGAAAACCTTATGTTTTATAGGCACAAGTACAACCCAAACGTTAGTGACACTGACTTCATCGGCATTGTATGGGATTCTTTACTCCCCTTTATAGCAGACAAGATCGTAGGCCTGAAGAACGATACTATTGATGATATCATAACCAATATTCAGTGAGTGGAAGTAGGTCTGTTTAGATACAATCGGGCAATATCGGGTCACCAAAACATATCAGACACAGATTCATTAAGAGCTGAAGTGGTGAAGTGAAGAGGAAATTGGGAATCTCGCTATACAAAATCAAAACCGCTCCTATTACAACAAACAACCTCAAAAACAGCACCAATATCGCAAATATAGTCACCAACAAAATTGTCAGCCAGTTGGTGTACGGAAAGAATATGTTCCACAACAGAAAAAACCCTTTTGCCGCTGAGCTACCCAACTCTTCACCGACTCGGCCTTACTCAATACCTTCCCTATCTTCAGATGCCCCACCAAGGAAAGGTATTAAGGCTGGGAGTCTGCCCTATATAAGGCCAGGGCAATAGTGGCTCACGGCCATCTTGAATCCAGACAACTGCAAGACGACTCCTGGAGAGGACCACTAGGCTAGTGGTCCCACTTCGACTCCAGCCAGCTGCCACCGTCGAGGAGGTCTACATGTAGGCGACGACGAGAATAGCCAGGGTAAATATAACTCCAATAGGGCGCCCTAGGTCGTGATGCATTAGGGATACTCGTGACATAGTTTAAACTCCATAAAAGTCAAAGAGCACTATATTAGTTTAGCATTATCCTTGCCAGAAGCTAATTTGTTGTAGGTATAACCTGAAGTAACGTAACGCCTTGGGCGATTCATGTATTAAGCTGTATAGTGACGTGAGTCTAGTAAACATAGTGTTTTATACTTGGAGTGCTCTATCTTACTACTACCATCCCCCTTCATGCGTGGTCTGATCCATCCTCAGGACAGGCCACAGCAGTATGTGAATTGAATTGATTTCCAATTTTGAAATGGGGAAAATTAAAAAGAAATGTTTAACAAGACGTTGGGTTCCTCACTGCGAAAATTCAAAGCCAAACACACTTGTGAAATACTTCACCTTTCCCAGCAATCCAGAAAGGTAAATTTGTAAACCAATTTTGATTGTTTTGACTGGTACCTAGGTTTGGGCTGTTTATCTGATTACATACTTTAAATTATTTCCTATAATTATCCATACTTTGCCTAAATATTGCTCTCTTTTATTCAAATACTACAGTTAACTCCAAAACAAACAAAATTGTTTTTGAAACTTAACTTTTTGGATTACTGGGAATCTGGGATAAAGGTACCGCTCTACAGAGAAAAAAAAACGAACCTATTTAATTACATCAGTTTGGTAATTATTAATGCTAAAAAGTCCTTACCTTGTCTTTAAAATTATATTTTATCAATCTTAATGTTATAAAATAGTCACGTAAAATGATTTGTTTTTATATGTTGGTCACAAGAGAAGTGTTAGTGGCCCGATCGTAGAGACGTAATAAGCAAAGAAGTTAGCCTGGCAGTGAAGTCTCTTTTTCCCTTCCATACTCTTTGCACTGATCAGTAATTGTATTGCCACTGACAGGTGTACATTCAAATGCAAACGCACCAACATGGGACCATGTGCGTACCAGCCCATATATTCTGTATTTACATAGTTTAGTGTTTGTCACATGGTTTGTTTGTGGAGCACTGTTTTCATTGTCGGGCAGTTAATTTAGTGCTAGTTGATTATTCTTTTCCCATGATCACAATTCCAAAATGGAGGATGTGGATAAACATTCAAAACTCTTTATCAACATATGTACGTAATTCGTTTGGGATTGTTAGCAACATAATCATTCAATTTATTACATAACATATCCATGTTACTTACTTTTTCATTATAAGAACTATTATTCCATACATTTTCTTCAGTATGGATTAATTTTCTCAAATAATTTATCCAAATTTATTTGTTTGCTATTCTTTTGACTACCAGATTTTGATGTTCTTGGTGAATGTATTCTTTCAGATGTGTGTTGTTGAGATCTCAAATATAGTCTTTTTATATATATTTTTTTATTTCATGTGTTTATATATTTTTTTTCCTATTTCATGTGTTTATATATATTTTTTCATACATTGGTTTAGCTATGTTCATCTACTTCCAGTTACAATTAGAATTTACTTATTTATCAGGATCATATTGGTTGATAATCAATGTCAGTATGATTGTCATAACATTTTATCAGTGAACTTTCCTTCGAAATCATGTTTATTTTTAACTAACAAGTATGGTAGTCCTTTTGTTAGTTCAATATCTACTTTTGATAAATAATTTTTTTTAAATATTTACTTCCATTTCACCAATAAAAAAAAGTCTTATCTCTTAAACAATGTTTTTCATTAATAACATTAATACTGTCATATATTGCTCTACCAAGATTAATTGTTGTCGGTGATGTAAGCTTCCATCTGGAACCAATACTTCATGATAACTTTTATCACCATTGCCTTCATCTTCTTTAAAGTATTCTCTTTCAAATTATCTTTCCTTTGGTGTTAGAGAAGTATCTCGATTCTTTGCTGTAACAATTCATAAGGTCTATATTTTTGTTTCTTTAATAATCAACTTCTCGAACTTCTTTATATTTTGTAATCTTTTCAAATAGTAATTTGAGATATTAGCTTTGGTGGAAGTTAAATTTTTTCCAATTGTAGATAACTTTTTTACTTATAATTGAGTTATATAATAATTTAAGAGTTTTTAAAGCAAACATTTCCTCCCACATACCAAGCAGGGGGAAATCTGAATATTTTCAATCGTAGAACTGAATTTGATAAAAAAACCTATTGATATTTTTTCATTTCATGATAATTCCTATGTTTATGAACTGTTTAGACATGCAAAAAGATATACAGGTGGTGATAATGATACTACATATAACATTGATATTTGTTTTAACTCTTTCCCTTTCAGGTTTCTCCATTAGAGTTACCAAAACATGGAAATATAATTGAATCTGTTGATAACCCTGAATTAACTTAAATGATGAATGCTTTACTGGGATCATTAGGTAATCAGTTTTATTTAGAACTGAATGGTATTTATAATAAATTTAAAGTAAAATCTGTTTAAAGATGTTGACTAAATAACTATATATATCCATTTAGGTATTTGTTTGGTTTTCAAAGAGACCATAAGAAAATTTATTGAAAAGGGTGGCTATTACATTACTTTCATTCGTATTTATTCTGATAACTGTTTTGAATATATGTCAAACAAAGAAATCTGATGGTGGCATTGTTGTATCTTTTTATGTAAATTTTTTATCAGGAACTTAATTATGAGTCTAGAAGGATAAATATCCCATTGTTTCTAAACTTATAAAACTATATGATTGACATTATAGTAATGTATTTGTTTTCAGTAAAATTGACAGAATTTACTGAACCAGTTGATAACCTTTCTGTAGCTAAATATTTTTTCAATGGATATTTATTCTTTTTCTGGTATTGTTTTGTATCTGGAAAAATATAATGGTGTCTGTTGTGACATTTTTTTCCTTGAAAATAGCAATTATTAAGGGCATCGTGCTACTGAGCAACTGCAGTGAGGTATGAGCAATGGTAATTAATGATACGTCACTTAAATATGAGTGATAAACTAAATGTATGTCACATTGGTTTTGCAAGTAATCTGGTATTACATCATGATGCTGCACTGTGGTTGTTTGAATGGAATCAAGTGTATTAAATGTTTTAATGGACCTTATTGTAGCACTTAAATTGTTTGAATTATCATAAAATATATTTTTGTTGCAGTATATTGTGGAACGTCATGGAAAAACATTACTGCCTCAATATTTGGGGTTGTACAGACTGACTGTAGATGGAGTGGAACATTATTTAGTGGTAATGAGGAATGTCTTCAGTAATCATTTACAAACACACAGGTATTTTATTTTGGTACAAATTTGATAAGTGTATAACATGTTTATCAGTAGTGATATTTTATTAAAACAGAGAGAGAGGGGGAGAGAGAGAGAGAGTGTGTGTGTGTGTGTGTGTGTGTGTGTGTGTGTGTGTGTGTGTGTGTGTGTGTGTCCCTCTCCCTCTCTCTCTCTCTTTCTCCCTCCCCAAAACAAATTATTTAAGTGTGGTATAAGTTAGACTATTTCTTTTTCTATAAATGCGTGGTTTTCATTTGAATTTTTCAAATGTGAGAATGATAATATCTGATACACAGTTTTCATTATCTGTAAAAGATCTGTGGTAACTCAACTCAGGGAACAAAACTTTTGTTTCAGTGTTGCTATGCTCATTTGCAAAAATATTGATCGCCATGAAGGAATCACATTAGTACAGCTAAGATTGCCTCACAGTGTCATCATAGCCAGACATGTGTTCCATTTGTGTTTTATGCAGTTCCTTTGCACAAATGTGCCTCTAGGGGCATACATGTCCTTCCATAAATTATAGCTGCCAAACACTGAATAAGGTCTTAGTAGCAGAGTGAGCCACAGCGCCAAGTTCAGTGAACATACTGTGTGCCCAGAAGGCACATTCCACAAGCCTTTGCCAGTTAGATGTGTTTGAGAGGGGCTGCGATGTTGGCTTCTGAGAGTCACCTTGTTCGCCACGTGAACTGTTGTGCCTACAATGTGAATCTGTGTTGTATTCAGTGGGATCAGGAGGGTACAAACACTTGCCGAGAATGCTTGGGTTAATTCTGTGGACCACCAGCAGGGAGGATCGTTTCATCGTGCTACAGGTTGTAAGCACTCTACGGGGATCACTGCGCACCATCCAAAGATATGACATGGCAGCTGGTTATACGCATATGACCACCAATACCATATCCAGGTGGCTTGCTAAGTAGGATCTGTTATCATGGCATCCCTTATAACGTTTACCATTACGATCTGAGCATCACCAAACACGTGTTACTTTCTGCCAGGAATGGGCAGCATGGCAGCTTGTGAATTGGTTACAAGTGGTGTTCAGCATTGAATTACCATTCTGTTTGGATACAGACAAACACCAAATTGGAGTCTAGAGATCTCCCAGCCAGCACCATAATCCATGCTTTATTGTAGTGTGGCACACCACCCCAGTGAAGGGCGATTCCAGCACCCCACTGATGGTGATTGAAGGAACCCTGATGATGCGATGATATGTTTAGGAAATTCATGGATCATGTGCGTTCCCCTTCTTGGTGCTGCTGGACAACCCCATTTTATAGCAGAATAATGCCTGACCTCACATAGAACGGGTATCTCTGGCCTGCCTTCATGGTGTCAAATTGCTTTCTTGGCCACCAAGCTCCCCAGACCTCTCTTTCGTATTGAGATTGATCATCAACTACAGTGGATTTGGAGGGTCAGTTGTGCTAGCTGTGGCAAGATATTCCTCAGAAGAACATCTGACACCTGTAATCCTCCTTGCCCGACTATATCGCTGCCGGTATCCATGCTTCAGGTATCCCAACATTATACTAAGTGCATCCTGCAAGTATTGGTCCCTTACAATACGTGCTTGGTGTGGTACAATATTTTGATGCTTTCTGTAAGGATATTACCATATCCTGTGCTTGTCTCCACTTATATACCAAGTTGAGTTGGAGCCGGCATTAATATCTGCACGAAAATATGGTGGAAGTTGTCTCTATAAAAACAAGCAGTTACTTATCACTTTGAATGGTCTTCAGTTTATTAAATTCTTGCAGCCTTTAGACAAGTCTCAAACAGAGTTCAAATAGTACATTTGAGTTAATAATAATCAATGACATTTGATCTGATGAATTGGCCATGTTTCAGTTACTGGCAAGAGGAAATCACAATAGCAGTATGCAAATAACAAAAAATATATATATTAATTCAGACAACTTGGAATCCCTGCTGAAAGTTATGTGCACCGCAAAATTATCTACGAATAACAATCATGGACAGTGCGAGAGATACATAAAAATTAATGAGAAATTGTGACCGAAAATACCTTAATTGTTGATGTTTGGGCAACAAATACTACTCCGTGTCATACTTGTGCGATGGTATTATTATGGTACGATGGCCAAATCTCAGGCCAATCATCACTGCTTGCACTCAAATGCCTGATAATTGTTATTCCACCTTTTTCAACACATCATCCTTGCTCAGCTGCACACACTAGAATGATGGCAAGCATTATATTGCTTAGGTTTGCTCACCAAGGGCATGGTGTTGCAACCAACCCTCTCAAATGAATCCATTTAAAAACTAAATTCTCTCTTTAAACTAAAGTTTACTGTAACCAAAACATTCATTGTTAGATTTATGGCATAGGAATTATTTTATAGTGTATATTGCATTCCCAAGATGCAACAGACTTTATTAAAATTCGTAGTTGCATCATAGCACCAGGCATTTATTAAAAATTCAAATTCTTAGCCAATCACCAGTTTTTAGACACAATTGGGTTCTTGTTTTGCAATTCAAATAATATCCTAATGATTGTTCAATATATTCAAATCTCCTTTGCAGCTTTTAGAATAAAGAAATGTTATTTTAAAAAAATTTCAAACAGGTTTCACCATAATTTTACAATTGAATATACATTGTTGGTCATCAGTGCCCATTTGGAGCTTAACAGTTATATTATCATCATACAACAAATATAGGTTATATGGTACAATTTTAAATTAAACTGCATATAATGGTGCTGTTGGCATACCACAAATTCAGAATATACTAATTACACAAACTAAAGAATGGAGCAAAAAAAATATAATAATCATAAACAAGGCCTCTTCTAGTGGGCGAGTCCATTCACAGCAAGTATACATGCAGGCAGGAGTATGTAATTGCAAATAATATGATATTTTCAAATACTAAAAAAATTGAACAATAAATTTTTGTATGAATTGTTAGATTAGTTTTTTTAATAAGGGTTTGTGCCTGCAACTTTGAATAAGTTTAGGTTTTATTGGAAAGAAAAAGGGACATGTAATTGTGCTCATTAGGTGTGGGATTTTAGTTTTTCATCGTGATGTCAGAGGTACTCAAAACAATTTACAGGATACAGTAAATACGAACATCATAAGAAAAACTATTACAAAACTTTCCTCCTCAGCATTTTAGGGATTACGAGTAGGGTCTGTCATAATCTATAAAATTTTATTCTGCATTCTATTTGACCTATACATAATAATTATGTGTGGGAATTACACTTTGGTGTAATAACGCCAACCAATTCTCAAGCATGTGATGTGTGTGTGATGACACTACAGCTCTATAGAATGCCACAGATAAAGATGTTACCAAGTGTTGTCAGATAAGTATTGCCAAAATAATTTGGTATTTTGTGTACTGAAAAATATCTTAAAACTGTATTACATTGTTCTACAGTCAGGTGAGTTTGAATGCCTGGCTCAAGACTGGATGAGAGAAAACAAACCTTATTGATACACCCCTTCTTACCCAAAGCCATAAACAACACACAGGAAAAAACATTGGAAATACCAACACATTACTTAAATCAGAATGTAACTGAGTAACTTAAGAAAATAGAATATTTAATTTGAAATCTTTTCAGCAGAATATTTGCTAGTAAAATTGAAAATTGTATGCAAATTAAAATTAAAATCACAATTTTTTCTGAAGGAAAGTGGCTACAAATTACAATCAAAATGTTATAATTTCTTTTATTATTGGCATCAGGCAACACTAGACCCTCTAATGATTGAAAATTAAGTTGTCTTTAAGCATGGCAAAACAAATTAAAACTTTGAAAAATAATTAGAAATTTTTACTTTTAAAATTTATTTCGTGGTAGTGCATTAAACTTATGCCAGTGTATTTGTTGTTCAAAATGTGCAAATGGATTCAACTTAATCCGAGATGGTATTCAGAAAATTTTTAAACAATCTCAATGGCATCACTGCTTTAAAATAAATTATATGTAAACTTAACTGTTTCAAAATTGTTACTTTGAAACTCTGGAATTTCTGGACTGTCATGTAGATCTTGTTCTTGGTTACGGCATTTTCCTGAATGCTCAGGACATCTGCTTGAGGGCTTCCTTGAAATAGACTCTGGGGCATGTAATACTAATATACAATCCAAAGCACTTATAAAAGGACACGGTAGTTAAACATATTTAAGCTATAGAATTAATACGTTGGCAACCATACAGGCCTGCTTCCCTTTATAAAGGATCCTGCATCTTGTCTTCTTTGAGGCGGCCTAGAAATTGGTGTGAATTTGGCAATTATTGACACCAAATATATTTTTAAGCCCAACTGGCTAAACCCATGTGAGTCAATATCTTGAGGGCAGGACACCATCAGAAAAACTAAGATTCGTGGAAAGATACCTTTGAACGCCTTTAATAAACCAACCAGTCACGAGAGCGCTAAATGCAAACTTATTGTGCCACTCAGTTGCTATGGCAACAGAACAACATGCTTAGCATCCAAGGCTTTCGTAAATAAAACAAAGTTATGCAAACAAGAAAGACTTATAAATATGTAACCATAAAAACCCTGAAAAATACTTGAATACTTAATTAACATAGCAAAAAAATGATTATGTTGAAACAGAAATAACACACATGAAAATAATATGTGTTTAAAACATATAATTAAACACAACATTTATATTCTGTTGAAGGCCTGATTTCACAATGTTAAAACATATTTATCAGCACTTTAGGGATTCCCCCGAGCAGTGTTCAGTCATAATCTAAATCATTTTGTCCTGAGATCTGTTCCACCTATACATATGAACAAATATACAATACAGTTAATGATTCACAAAAGTAAAGCACAACTAAGTTATACTGATCGTTATTTGTTTCAAGCCACAAGTTAATTTAGCTCTAATTTTGTAACATACCTAAAAGTGTGCAGCCCTGTCTACATTGTGCCCACTGATATGTGTATGTAGTATGTAATATCCACTGCTTATGCCTGTACATCAGTAATGAATGGAAGCTAGTACTGCGAAATAGTTGGTATTTTGGCAGTTATTACATGTTGGCAGCTTGTAATAATAATTATTAAACAAATCTAGTTTCTGATCTTTGGCATCTCCCCTTTTAACTTAACACATAACTATATGGTATGCAAGGGGGAAGGGAATAAATAGGCAAACTTATGTAGACAACATTGAAAAACGAATACTATGTGACTTGAAATAAAAGTGTTAAGTTGGAAAAATTAAATAGAGGTAAATTCGTAAAAAGGGGGACAGATTGTAGCCAATTAATATTTAAATGCCTGAAATTGTAATCCCTGGAATCACAATAAACCTGATACAAATAAAAATAAATTCACTCATCCATCGAGAGGGTTCCTTCACCACCTGTACAAAACAGGACGACTTGAAATCTTGTGGCTAGTATCAAGCCCTGAAAACAGCAGATTGACTCAAAAACTTTTGGCCATTTATTCATGCTAAGCTTTAAATTTTAAATAAAAACATATTATTAGCGAAAGGGGTGGGGAATAATACTCTCTTGCTGTGAAATACACAAGGACTGCTTCATGTTTTTTCTGCACCAATACGGAGGGTTACAAGTTGTGTTGTAAGTCACTCAAACTTATATGTACTTAAAATAACTATTCAAGTACCCATAAAAAAAAAAAAAAACTAACACCATTCCGCTTGAGAGAGAGAGAGAAAAGAGGGGGGGTTGGTTACAGAGGAAGTAAATTGTGTTTTAGTGAAATAATAGGAAAAGGAACACAGTAGTTTTAATATAACAACAGGTATTTATTATTAAAAATTATAATTGGCATCAATTATTAAATTTAAATTAAATAATTAACAAGTAAGCATTAGAGATTTAAAAAAAACAATAAGAATATAGGAACATTACCTTTTAGTTATTAATTGTGATTATAAGAGAAACATTTACACCTAAAATCAAAAATCAAACTTTGAAAATAATTTATAGTTCTGTTTAAAAACTTTATAACCTCTTCGTTAATTGTATGAGTTGAATCACAATTATGTAATAAAAACCAGTTATGATGATTTGTTAACCTAAGCGATTGCTTTATTGTCAAACACAAATAATCTGATATTCACAATAAAAAAACATCAATTCTTAATTAATGTAAAAAAAAATGAGATAGAAAAATATTTAACAGATGCTCGTAGGTCTCTTTAAAAGGCATTAAAATACTATCTGGAGTTTTTAAATTTAAAAAAAAATAAATATCTGTAAACAATTACAAAAACTCCATTACGTTTTTTGCCAAGTAGGACCTTTCTGTCAAAAGGTTAGCTCGTTTTCAACCTCAAAGATAATTGCATCATGAATACATGGAAAGTCCTCGATGAACAATAAAGGGCTTTTTGCTTCTCCAATTCCAATTTAAATTTTCTTTTATTTGGAAAGGGATTGGCCTGAACATTTAATAGCGATAAGAGATGAATTCAAACAAAAATTAATCTCTTTTGATGTAAACAATTACTAGGGGAGTATCAATATTACAGTAGTTATTCACTAGTTGCTGGCTACAAGAAACAGTGTATTTCCAAATCCTGATACCAACTTAAGAACATGTCTTCAAAAACACCTGAGCACAGAAGAGTTACACAGTTAAAATTACATAAGGTGAAAAAAAAAAGAAATATTCTTCACTTAAATAGCATCAGTTATAACTTCTAGCAAAAGGAACCCACAGCTCATTAACAACAGGGACACATCAACATTAGACCTCTTATCCATTTACGAGAGAAGCTTTTAACCTTAAATAAATACCTTAGAAGATGGCTGCCATGACTTCACCCTCTCTCTGCAAAGTCTGTTCTTGTACTGCTCTATTCTAACCCCTAAAATTATGACTATTTAAAGGTTAGGCTGGATCAATTTCCTGCAAAGCAGAGAAAAATGCTCCAACCCAGCAAAGCAAGCAAACTTGGAATAAAAATACTTAATCGCATCATGACAATTCGCCGATGGTGTCCTCTGGACCGATCCCACCTCAAGTTTGCCCACCTCGATGGCTAGTCTTCAATAAACATGGCGCACTTGGCCTTGCCTGACATCATGGCTCGCAGCACCTGGCCATAAGCCAATCCGAGCACTCCACGCACACGTGCGGTGGCTCGCAAACATGGGCTCAGCACAAAGTTAGCCCCCTTAACCCTGGAGGGTCCTGCACTTGTATCTGCTGTTTACAGTACGAAACCTCCTCTCTTCCCCTTGCAGGACCTACAATCGCATAGCTGTTGAATTGAAACATCCCCATCAGTTTAACTCCCAAAATGTCTGCAATCAACACAGGGTGACACACAACAGATTGTGTTAACAATGGCTGCAGCTTTACCGATGCAGCGGCAAAGGAAAAACATGCAGAGCTGCGGCCGGTACAAATAAAAATGCTCAGGCTTATCTCAGCTTTTGGCGAGCTGGAAAAACACGTCCAATATGGTCTCTAAAATTTTCTTCAACTAACTTCAGAAGTAATCCCGGGAAGACAATGTGAATGACCTAATATCCCAACCTTAAACAAAATAATTTGAAACTATCTGAACAGAATTAATTTATAAGATCTTAATACAAAAAAGACAGAAGTTCCAAGAAAAAAATTAAAGGCCTATCTGCAGAAAACAAATAAAAAAATTTTCAAAAGGCACTACAAGTTAAAATTCAAACAAAATCATGGCTACTATGTTGAGGTCAAGAAGGTGCTACGTACCCAAAAACTAAAACAAAGCGAAGAAACTGCATTCCAAAAATTATAACCAAAACCCGAATTAATTAAAAAAAATTAAATTATTTAATCTTTACCAAATTACCAAAAAAAAATGCCTTCCATCAGGACAAAACAAAAGGGTTAAACCTAACCAAACCAAAATAATTTAAAACCCTAAAACACTATGAAAAATAATAAAATAACAAAATAACCTAATGTATTCTAGCAAAAAAAAGCTTCCCAGAGAAATTAAGGGGTCCTGAACAAAAAAAGAAGAGTTATAGACCTAACTGAAGGATAACTGGACTATGTCAGGGGCTGATCTGAACAAAAGTAGAAAACTTTAGCAAAAGTCCAAATATTGAAAATACCCCAAAAAAATTCTAGGCAATTTTCGGCTTCATCACATCTTCCTGCGCGTAATGATTTGTGTACTGCCAGAAATACATATTGGAATTATTATCGTAAGAGTTGTTAACAATAAAGCTATAAATTGTATTGTCATTCAGTTACGAATAATATTAGATTTTTTTTTTCAACACATATTTGTAAGTGAGGGCCTCCAAATCCACACGGTCCTCTCTAATCTACAGGCCAATCACCGATTTTTCATTTCAACACAAAGATCCCACTTTTTTTTTTGACACATCCTGATCCTGTTATGTTACTTTTTCAATACTACTTTCGTAAAAGCTTATCACTTCAGATTGAACTACAAAACGCTAAAGAAGACCCACTTAGACGCGGAGCTAGACACATTACTGAGAGAGACTATGTACCTATTTATTTTGCACACACAAGAAATAAACAAAATAATAAACCTTTATGGGTCAATTTTGGATTAACTGCCACAGTGAACTCATTTTCTGGTTGTGTTTGTTATATAAAAAAATAATAATATTTCAAACTCAGTGGCAATCACCTGCATACTGGGTAGCTTGATGTGTTTGCTTCATGGAAATCCCTTGTCATACCCAGGATAGGCTTCAAATATACATGCTCTTGGGTCTCCAAGATTGTAGGCGCCATCACCAGCTGCCGCACAATGAGCATCTCGCCTTGGTCCCTCACATTAGATGAAATCACAGGGGCCAAGTATTAGGCACTACATAATACCAGCAATGATACCCTTTTTATGTTCTCTTTAACTACCTTAAAGCACAACCATGAAATATAAACAAGTATTTCAATCAACTTCTTGTAGCCTAAGGGAGAAGCAAGGTGCCAACTAGAAGCAAGGTGCCAACTGTTACCTCAAATCCACAAAATAGTAAGTTTCCGATCAACCAAAATTTTAACAACAACCCACCCAACTCTCAAAAATTAACATACCTGGAATTTGTAAAAGAAAAATCCTAAACAACAGTTCAGGCAACACACACACGCATGCACGCACATGCACACACCACACACACAGACAATATATTTTGGGCTAACCAAAACACTAGCCGGCATAAAGACAGTTCCAGCTTATAGAAGTCTTTTTACATACACTCAACGCTCGTGTCTAGTAGCGAGATCATCTTCCGCTGGAGATCAGCACCCACGCTCACCTCTTCGGTTTCGGCAATGCCAACTTATAGGACTGAGACATGTCAAGTCTACCAGGACTTGGTCTGAAGTCACAGCCACACATCTGCTCCACCGAAACTATCTTCTGCCACTGGAACCAGGTTCAGAGGGTTGAACTAAAGGAGGGGGTCATGTCACGGTTACCTCGTCAGCTGTGTGGGAGTTCCGAGAAGCATGAATACCCCAGTACTCGTGGAGACATCCAGAACACCTCCCAAAAATTCTCCAACACAATAGTTTCTCAAACACTTACCGCCACAGAGGAGCTGCGAGTAACCGTCCATAGCAAGACAGGGCAACTAACGCTCTCAACACCCTCATGACTAGTTGCAAGGTGATCTTCACAGTTCACCAAAGGCTTCCTGAAGGATTAGTCCTCGTATGAAAACCATCGCTGATCTCACCTGAAGGTCTTGGGGTTCTCACTATAGTTACAATTTTGTCAATTCACACAAGCACTACTAAACTGAGGGTAACTGAGTAACCGAGACCAGCCTTTTTCTCTGGCTTGAAGAGCAAAGCGAAGACCAGTTGCCACCTGATCTGGCCCACCCGTCTTCTACTTTTACAGGATTAAAGTTTATTAGTACTATCAGCAAATAAAATGATCAATAATATCTAAACCTAAAACTATACCTGTCACAAGAGTCAGTGGCACACCAAATTCTCCCCTTGACTAAATCGTCAACCTTCAGGATATAGGTGGTTCACGATAATGTGAGCAATTTTGAAATCAACGTTAGATCAAAGTCACTGCTCCTACCTCCGTATATTTTAATGTGCGCACTGAGTGGCATTCACCCATTAAAGTTGGTAATGATAGAGGGAAAGTAGTTCCATATCTTAATGTCGAATGAAAAGTGTTAGGTAACAATTTGTGATAACTTAAATTATTTCTTTCACTTTCTGTTTTTTTTTTTTTTTTAATGCATCAAAGTGTAAAAATTTGCATATTAGTAAAATATTTACTTTTCTAATAATTTCGCGATTTCAACTTTTCCGACACGTGAATAAAGTGATCTGACTCATGGTAATGTAAATTTTACATAAGGCGGAAGAATACATGACTTGCATACAAGTAGAGCTTAAACAGAGCTTTCAAAAGTGCTCATTTTACCGTGAACAGCCTATATAGTCTTTATATTATTTTCCTTAATATCTCAGTAATCAAATGTGGTAGTAGAAGATACATTATCATGCTAGACAAATATTTAAATTACAACTTATTTTAATGGTGTCTAAAACATAAAAATAAGTTACAAGGCAATAAGATACCTACCTACACATTTTTTTTTTTTTTTTTTCTCTCAGCCAACTAGTGTCTACCCTTTTTCTTAGGGCACAATACAACTTATAATTGTTATCTCAGCATTTATGACATCTGTATTGGACATGCTTGTTTATGAAACTTTTAGACCAAACACTCCGTTCCTCGAGTTCCTTCACTACTGTTACTCGACATCACTTCCCACAGTGATGTGCCTCCAGACATTACATTTTAATTATCATTAATTTCTCAAACTTGCTAATAAACAAAAAAAGCAGATGCATACAAACAACACCATACAATGATGAGAAGAATAGAACACCTTACAGCTAAAGTTTTTTTATGTTATAAAGTGTATTGATAACACTAATTATTAGTCCATTGAAAGCCATAGTATAGTTTTTCAGCCTTCAACATCCCTTATTATGGCTCTGACTCTGCCACTTGCTCGGATATGGTCTACTATGGTTCCCATAAAGGAACCACTCTGCTCTTTCTCTGTCTCCGCAAACTGCAAAATCTCCAGGTAACACATAGCAGAAACAAAGTTGTCAACAGAACAATCATAACTGTTGATCCTATTTTCAATGCAAGAACAGTGTCAAAGTTTTCTGCTTCAGCTCGAGGCAGCATGTCTATTCCAACTAAATAAGTGTTTCTGAAAATTATAACTAACAAAACAATAACCAAGCTCAATGAAATACTCTGTAGGTTTTGAATCCAAAAATTCTCAAATCCCAAAGGTGTATCCAAAAAAATACGTGAAGATCTGCCGATACTTGTGTCCAAAGATATGTTTAAATAGGGTATGAAAGAGGGCCAATTTTCTTCAAGACTATCATTAAATGAGGGGAAAACTGTTTGAGTTGACATTGGATAAGTAGGAAAATGTCATTTCTTAAATTTAGACCATGCTGCAGGAATCACATTAATATTGTCAAACAGTTTTTTTGTTCTAATCACACTGGTAAATTTCACTGATTCATACTTCATTATTCAGAAACAACCTTCGGTCACATGGTACTGCCACGTCAATAGTATCTGGATGATCATTATTATCTAACAGTCTGGTTTCATTCTTATGCATTGTACACTTCACTTCTCTAATTTACCTCTAGCATTTGTCAAGAAATACCTTTCAGGCCCCACTTCGGTAATTATCAACTGGGACCCAGATTGGCAACTAGAAGAACACACTTATCCTAAATGCTCAGCAGTAACTTCATGAAATACAGCTTTTGGGTGTAAGGCCCCAGTTATAGCATCGCCTGAATATCTGGGCACAAAACATAGGTGATCTTCAAAAGGCCTACAGTCTTGCAAGGCTCTACCTCTGTTGGTTGTGACTTCCATCTCTATTTATGGCCAGAAAAGTAGTCTCATGATGTAATACACAGACAGAATTTTTCCATTTAAAAGGTACAGTAACAAAATCATACAGCTTCCGATACATGAACTTACTTTTAAATGGTAATAAACCTGTACTCTGTTAGTTGGGATTGCTAAAGAATACCCATCTTTTTAACAACTTGAGCCAAACTTTTTAATTTTTTCTTTAACTCTTCAGGTGAGATCAAAACCGTGGGTAACTTATGGGATCTGCATTGATCTAAAATTTCCACCCTAAATATTGTGTGAGCCTGTTAAGTCATAAGGGCTGCAAGTAAAATTTTGGTCTGAAGGACATTGGAAAATTCATTAATCGTTCCTGCACGGCTATCTTCCAAGGTTTCTCTAAATGAAATTAGATATTTAGTTAGGTTATTCAATTTTGTTTCAGCTTTACCAAAAAGTTCTGTGACTGCATCATTGACAACTGAGGTTTGCTTTGAAATATTGGCTAATGCTAAATGGTTTGTTGGAACTTGTTTATTCGTTGCTTCCATATGACCGGCTAATTCCTGTTCATTTTTAAATATGCTATCTATCTGAATTACAATAGCAATGTCACAGCACCAATTTGCTACCTCCCCTAGAAATGTCAATCTGCGTTTAGGACTAATCTTTGCCAGCAGTCGTATTTAACATTATTTAATAATGTTTCAGTAAGAACTAAGAAGTGTTTCTTTCTGCAACAAACAGATGTCCTTAAACCCTAGCTTAGCTCATGGGAAATCTCTGGCCATGTCTTCTACCCTACTATCCAATTTTTTGGCCATGCCAACTGAAAGTTTAATGGGACAGAGGAAGAGTATACAGTTACCTTAGTCATTGGCTGGAAGTGTGCTCCAGCTACCATTCCAACGTCTATGGATTCCATGGTGTTGGAGAAAGCCCACCTCAGTATCAGCATCAACCACCCCAAGAAGCAGATGGCCGCCATCATCAGCAGGTTGTACCTTCTCTCGACTGGCTTTTTCACATCTTACTAGGAATTTGCTAGTACATAAACTGTAGATTTCCCTAGAACCCACATTTTTTACCAAATAAAAAAAAATGTTTCTCAAAATACAGGGGATTTACTTTAGAATATCTCATATAACTAACTATCAAATTATCTCCCAGGGCCTTAAGCCCTATAAAATGCTTTGATGTGTTCTACATTGGTGACCTCTACCGTGGACACCCCTCTAAGTGTTCTTTTTTTTAGAGCGTATACGTTTTATGACTAAAGTAGGACCATTCCAACGGTGCATGAACTTAAGATTTAGTCCCTTCTCTTGAGTAGGGGTGTACACTAACACTTCATGACCTGACTGACACTCAACAACCCTTTCTTGAGGGTCGTAGCGCTGCTTTGTCCTCTGTTGTTGCATTTTAATGTTCTTAACAGCCTGCTTTTGTAGCACCTTCAATTTCCTGCACAACTGCTTATTCTCCACCTCATTAACCCTCTGGTTGAGGCAGATTTCGAAGGCAAGACAGGCTCGTGCCCATACACGAGTAGGAAGGGACTAAACCTTGTACTTTCCTGCTTGCTTATGTTGTAAGCAAACGTGACAAGAGGTAAACTCTGGTCCCAATCTCTTTGATTGCTGGATATGTATTGAAACATCATAGTTGCTAGGGTGACGTGTAACCTTTCTAGTGCTCCATTACACTGAGGGCGATACCCTGATGTCATAGTCCCCTGAAAACCCATTAGTTTCAACAGTTCATGCACTACCACAGAGCTGAAAACTTGACCCCTGTCCCTCAAAATTGACCCCGGAGTGGAGTGTGTACACATCACATTTTCCAACAAATATTGTGGTACTGGGCCATCCCAGCAGGTACGGCACGGGTCTCAGCGCATCTCGTGCCATAGTCTATACAAGTGATCACATACTTATTGCCTCTCGGGGTCTGTGGGAAAGGCCGCAAAAGGTCAATACCTACCCGATCAAACAGTTCGCCTGAAGGAATGGGCTTCAATAGACCTGCTGGCTTCATATTAGTTCCCTTTTTACTTTGACAATTTGCACATGATCTAACATAAGCCTTGACATCTTTAAAGAGCCCATGCCAGTAATACCTTCTCTTAATTTTGTCCACAGTTCTTACTATACTTTGGTGTCCATCCACAAGAGGGTTATCGTGGCACTCGCTCAAAATTTCCGCTTTTAGTTGATTAGGGATCACAAAAAACTTTTCCCTACCTTCTGGCCTAATATTTATCTTATACACATCCTTTTAAACAGAACTTCTTAGCCAACCTACTTAATTTTGACTCAAATTGGGGGTGGGGGGGGTTTCCAAGGCTTTGGAATAGCACTGGCAATTCCAAAGCCTTGTCTTCATCTTTTTGGGTGCCTAGATCCATAGGGTTTCTACTGGGTCTGTCCCCGTGGGCATGACTTTTCCCACTGGTGTATTTGTCGTTGAAGTTCTCCAACATTTTTAGAGCCCGCCGGCTTATTCTGCCAGTACAGTGGGCAGTCATTTTGAGCTTATCCAGATAACACACTATGGGGATCAGTCACTACAGTAAAAAGTTTTAATTAAATGTATGGCCTGAACTGATCTAAAGCATAAACTAAGGCTAAACATTCCAGATGAGTGATGGGATACCTAGGTTCAGCAGGTGTCAAATTGTGACTCGTTTAGGCCACTGGATGCAATTTCCCCTCTTGTCTTTGCATAATGATAGCCCCTAATCCTGTGAGCTAGCGTCTGTATGAAACTCAATGGGGTCTCCTTCTGGAAATGGACTAAGATAGGTGATGAAATCAACTGTAGTTTCAATTCCTTAGATGCTTTTCCCTATGCCTCACCACATTCAAATTTCTAGTCTTTTTTTTTAGCAGACTTGATAGTGGCGCAATCAAGGAAAAACTTTGCACAAATTTACACTAAAAGAAATCTAGTCATAAAAATCTTCTCACGCCTCTGGAATCTATAGGTTTAGGGAATTCTTGGACCACTCTTATCTTAGATGTTTAATATCCTCACTACTAACCGCATATCCCAACACTCCCGTTTCCTCGTAACCAAAGGATCATTTGGCTGACTTTAAGGTTAAATTAGCCTCTTCGAACCTTTTTGTGACTTGCTCTAACCTGATTAGGTGTTGTTCAAAACTGTTCCCAGCTACTAATATATTGTCCAATTAGACTAGACACGAACCCCATTTTAGCCCTGCCAAAGTCTTATCCATGTATCTTTGAAAAATACATTGGGCTATCTTTAGTCCAAATGGCAATGTTTGAAAACAAAAAGTTCCCTCAGTAGTTAACGAAAGAGGTTTTCTCTTGGTCTTCCTCGGCCACTCTCAACTGGTGGTATCCGGAATTCATGTCAAAATGACTGAAATACCTCGCACCAGTCGGATAACTCAGGAGGTCGTTGATTTTGGGCAAAGGCTACTTGTCATTTTTCAGAATGGTATTTACTCAACGGTAGTTCACACACACTTTATACTCATAGTCTCTTTTTTTTTACAAATACTACTGGGAAACACCAGCTAGTACTAACAGGCCTCAACAATACCATTCTGGATATATTGTTCTACTATGTCACGTATTACCTCCCTCTCACATGTGGACACTCTGTAAGGGGCTGAAGTAACTGGAGGACTATCACCTATATCTAAAGTCACCTCATCTTCCTTTGTCCTACATATCTGACCAGGTTTTCAGCCAAAACATTGATGATACCTGTATTACAAATTTTGCACCTGCAGTCTTCACTCAGGCAGCAGGTTAGGGTTAATGTCTAACTGTTTCTCATCAAAATCATCCTTTTTAACCTCCTCTGTTGAGACTGTATTTACTTGAGTTTGGTTTATTTCGTCAAACTTACATGAGGTCCCTCACTATGGCATAGTGACTTCACTGCTAGATGTATTAGTTACCCATAATCTAGTTGGCGTTACTTTGCACAAAATATTACAGGGTACCAATACTGACTACTTGTCATATACACGGTCTAATGGCTCTTGGAGAACTTCTGCAGGTAAATCAGTAGCTGTAAAATCAAATCCTACCAACTGATGCATTTGCAGCTCCAACATAACATGGTTTTTAACCAAGACACACCCTAACCTCAAATTGGGTTCCTTCTCCTTTTCTGCATGAGATTACTGGTTTAACCTCAAAAAATGACACCAATTCACATTACACATTAATTGGGCTTGATACCTTTGTAAAACATTACAGTCCAGAATAACACCATTTATAGGAGCTGCCACAATTCCCACAGGATGAGTGTGCCAAACCTTCTCAAGTACAAATTTTAAATTTAGCATGTGCGAAATAGACTGTTGCTGACCTGATACACCTGTAAATACTCTTGATTCAGCCTCTCTACAGTACTGCTTAGGGATTAATCTCTCATCTACCAGAGAGATAGCTGCTCCACTATCAATGTAAATCAGGGTTGGCTGACCAAATTAATGGGTATGTAGCTATAGTGTACCAGATACAATGGATAGGGATAGCTTAACTTGACAAGACAAACCATTCCCCAGACATGCTTTGCCCTTACATGTTTTCCATCTCCGTGCTGGTTTCCCCACTTGGCCAAGGATTAGTTCTATGGAATTTCCTCAGATGTCCTGCCCGTCCACATCCGAAACAAATTGCTCGCCCATCAGCAGTTCGTCTAGGTCTAACTATACCAAACACTGAAAAACCAAGACTAGGTGACTCCAAATCAAAGTGTTAAGACGGAAAAGTTAAATAAAAGTAAATTTGTAAGAAAGGGACAGATTGGAGCCAATGAATATTTAAATGCCCAATAGGGTCATCCCTGGAATCACAATAAGCCTGATACAAAAAATAAAATCACTCATCCATCGAGAGGGTACCTCTACCACCTGTACAAAACAGGACGACTAGAAATCTCATGGCTAGTAGAAGCCCTAAAAACAACAGATTGACTAAAAACTTTCAGTTATTTATTCATGATGAGCTTTAAATTTAAAATAAAAAACTTTAAAAAGAGGGAAAGGGGCGGGGAATAATACCCGCTTGCTGCGAGATACACAAGGATGCCCTCGTGGTTTTTCAGTTACCAATAAGGGGGGTTACACGGTATGTTGTAAGTCACTCAAACTTCTATGTACTTAAAATAACTAGCTATTACCCATAAACAAGAAAAAAAACATCAAACCAACAATATTATGCTCAAGAGAGGGGGTGGGGGTTGGTTACAGAGACAGTCAGTTGTATTTTAGCAAAATAGTAGGACAAGGAACACAGTAGTTTTGATATAACAGCAGGTATTTATTAATAAAAATAATAATCAGCATTAATAATAAAATTTAAATTAATTAACAAGTAAACAGTAGAGATACTTGGAAAATAATTTATAGTTCTGTTTAAAACTTAATAACCTCTTTGTTGATTTTATGAGTTGAATCACAATCATGTATGTAATTAAAAACCATTTATGATGATTTATTAACCTAAGTGAATGCTTAATGTCAAACACAAATAATCTGATATTCACAATAAAAAAACATTAATTCTTAATAAATGTAAAAAAAAATGAATGAGAGAAAATTATATAAGCGTAGGCTTGTGAGCCTCTTTAGAAAAGTATTAAAGTACTATCTGGAGTTATTAAAATCAAAAAGTGAAAATCTGTTAACTATTACAAAATCTCCATTACGTTTTTTTTTTTTTTCCCCCTTTTCTTTTTCTCAAGATGGATCATTCTGTCAGAAGGTTAGCACATTTTCAACCTCAAATATAATTGCATTATGAATACATAAAATGCCTTCAATGAACAATAAGTAGCTTTTTACTTATCCAATTCCAATTATAGTTTTCTTTTATTTAGAAAGGGATTGGCTTGTACATTTAATAGCAATAAAAGAGATTAAGTGAAACAAAAATAAATCTCTTTCGACATAAAGAATTCTGCTGGTTCTGGTATTCTTTCTAGAGGTTCTGGTCTTCTATCCAGAGAACAATCAGCTTCTCCATGTTCTCTAGTGCAGAACACTGAGTGCGGGCCACTCAAGAGGCACACAATGACATCACAGATTTAGCACTCTCTTTAATGCTGGCAGAATTTTTCCCTGTTGTGTTCACTGTAGATTTGGGTATATTTAGTGACCATGCTATATCTGATAACTTTTAGCCTAAGACTATGACGTAGAACATCCATTTTCACTGCAAGAGAGACGGCTTTTCTACTCTTTTCAGCGGAAGGCCCGGCCTGATTTGCAGGCATTGCACGTAAAACTTCAAATAAAAAATTATGAAATCTTACATGAATAGAACACTGTAAGACAACACTGCTCATCAGACAGTTAATTTATGAAAATTTACGTTAGTGCTCAGAAATGTTTATGTAATACATGTGAAAGAACATTCACAGCAGCACTGTATAAACATTTAACAATAAAACAACAGACACAATAAATTGCACCAAACAATATACGGTACTGTTTGTGCACAGAGGAAAAACATCTATCAAACTAGGCTTTAAAGTGTACAGCATAGCAAAGTAACTTGACACGGAGCTCGGCCTGTTAAACTGTTTGAAGCATACCAACTGCAAGCGAAGCTCATGGGCTGATAACCAATATGAGTATGGCATCGTGATTAGAGAGAGAAAAAAGTGCGTGTGCATGCAAAATCAAAGCAGATAGACTGGCAGACTAAAGTACAGACATCCTCGAAAGGAAGTTAGCACATTAATACACGTCACATCAAATGTTATGGTGCGCAATAGCGAATTACTATGCGCTATACATATAAAAAGGCCACAAATTACAATGTGCACAATAATAAGTGTGCATTTTACGAATGTGCTTAATATGAGGACTTACCTTACATACCACTGCAAAATGACCTAGTTTCTCATACTTATTACATTATTTTCCAAATGTAAAACATGCTCATTTCTGATATCTATATCTACACTTTGAACACTTGTTTGTTGCTTTAGTTTGATCTTGTATTTCTGACAGAATTTTTTGTTTACTTGTACAAACAGTATGTACACCTGGTGACATTTCAGTCCTCATTGCATACACCTCTTGGTCGGTCATTTCATATGCCTTGCATAGTTTCATTGCTTGGTTGAATGTCAAGTTCTCTTTTGCCAAAAGTTTCTTTCAAACAACATTACAAATTTCCACTACTATTTCGTCCCAAAGCAAACTGTCATACAGGTCTTTGAACTCACATTTTTTACCTTGGATGACTACAGATAGAGGTAAGTCATCAAATTGTTGAGCTTCAGCTTATGTTATTTTGTTGAAAACTTATCTTTCATATGTAACATTGGTTTTCAGTGTGAAATAAGCATTAAATTTCTCTTTAATGATTTTAATATCTTTGCTTTCTGGGAGTGAAAATGTATTGAATATATTAGCAGTGTCAAATCCTATGGCAGTCATGAATATCACAACTTGAACCTCTGGAGATTTCTTCCCAAGGTTAGTCACTGTTTCATACCATTCAAATTCAAGATTTCTATGGTGTGTATGCCATTTTCCAACACTGTTAAGTGCATCAGAGAATTGAAGCTAACCCAGTATTCTGACATTGTTTACTTATTCAATGCATTGGATTCCCAGGTTTCGGCACCATGTAGTGTTTGTTATACTTAAACGTTGCTTACAAACAGTTGTGTTTACTACTCGTCTACATAACACTCATTGTACTACTGTATATCGTTAACTACATACTGTTATAAGTTCTCTTTCTCAAGTCAGTGGGCTAAACCAAGTTCGTTAAGGGATGGAGGTCTTAATTAAATAAAAGAGTGAACTATAATTTCCTGATTTTATTTTCAATAACTACAAACAAAATTGTTTCGACTCATCATCACAACAAATTGATATCCCTTACTATTTACAATTAATGACTTAAATTAATATAATTTATAATTATGTACCTCAAAGAAATCAATGAAATTAAAATAATAAAAAATCTTTCCCAATAGACTGTATATCAAAACCCATTCAATTATTTTATAAATGATGTGTCCATATTTCACAGTTCAAATATTTACAATAAAACCCGTATTACATGTCCACTCAGTCCCACCTTGGTTTAGTCCATGTCTCACCAGTCTGCAACGTTCTAGAGTTCTCAGAGCACCCTCACACACAGTAGGCTCCACTTGCCAGGTTTCATGCCCCCTCGTCCATTCACACCAAGAACGCTTCATCCACAGTTGTACTGCACTGGACTTCGCGCCGGTGCTCAGGTAGATGACCTTTGCCAAAACTGCTGGCGCTGGGCCACAGCATAATTTATAGTTTTGTAGGCAGTCATCTATAAATTTCGCTAGTTCCCTATTTGTGCCAAGTGTCGTAATTCCCAGAATATTCTTGCACCTGCTGTTGGCTTATTTGGAGCTGTGACGGTAGCCAGTCTCACCGCTGTCTATTATTCAAGGGCTTCCCAGAAGGAGGAGAGTAACAAGACAGCAAGAATGTTGTTCTAGGGGGAAGGAAGTGTGTACGTGGGTCACTCCCACAGTGCTGGACAGCAGCTTTGTGCAAGCAGCAGCGCATAACAATACAATTAATTACACTGTTGTACTGTGCGGCTGGTTCTACGGGCCTGCCAACCTCTCTACCATGTATTTTACTATGTCCATCGCTGACATCTACCCTATTAACCTGGTGCATGATGATTTTGCAACAGTGGTGATTAAACGACTTCAACACATCCTTTGCATATCCTTTGCTTTTTGTGTCTGGAAGTTTGCATTGCCATTATCTTGTCACGTGAGATTGTACTGTTCACTATTTAAGATAGATGTTCTAGACAGGATAGATTGTTTTATTCACAGGCCCACTGTAACTATGCAACTAGAGCAGCAAGTAATCTTATCCACCACTAGATAGCGCCTTTCTTTGTTTTCTCACTCTCCAGCCGGCCGGTGACGGCACACCAGAGAGTTATGATTTTTGCCACCCCTCGCCTACGAGATGCCAGCCAACCAGCGCAGAGTAGCTGCCAGATTTTAGTATATAAGGAGTGACGCTGCTCAACTCTGGACCAGTCTTCAGTTGTCCAGCACCCACTGCTGAGACACTGACCAGCCTGTTTCTTAAGCCTTCACTTTCATGTAACTAGTTTCATCCGCCATGCTAGCCACTAGGGATCTTAGCATTTTCCTCGCTTACCTTCAATCCTTCACTGCGCTTCCGTGCCAGAAGGATACTCCAAGTTCTTTAATCCCCGCTCAGGACTTTCCCTGATACATCCTTGCTTAGTTCATCCTAGCACTGTGCCATTCTGTGCCGTCAGTCGTATATACACTAGACACTGCTGCCCCCTCTGGGCAACAATAGGCTTCATCCATAGCTAGTTCAAGTCATTTTCACTGCAATAATCTACGCTTACTTATTGTTAGTCATGCCTGGTTCCTCTATGGCAGTTTCTACATAGCTAACTTCCCAGCAGTAGTTCTTGCTGATGTTAGGAGGTAGCACGTCATCACTGGTTATTTCCCTTACAAGGAAATAAAACTTTGGTTTTTGCTACATTCCTGAGTACCACATTTCCTGTATACTTACACCATTCCAGTTGACTTTGTGGACGTAAGGTCAATGCAAGTGATCCCGGGAAGTTACTCCTTCAAGCCAGAAACACATTGTTGCCACCCACAATTACTTAGCACGGCTACCCATTCTAGCTATGCTGTAGTTAGAACAGCTGAGCCCACAAGGTACACTGCTCTCAAGTCAACTTGTTGGTTTGGTGCTCACGTTCTTTTCCACTGTATCTTGTTGCCGAGAAAAGGAAGTGTTCCCTGAACTAGGAAGACTCGGCCGAGGCCACACCCACACAGTGACACTCAACACTCGACAGCTAGGCCCAACTTGCAACACACACTGTGGTACCGCAGCAGATGTTTGAATAGGGAGTCTGCTCTGTCGACGGCTGACACGTGGTCTGACACACTGTAACCAACACAAGAACGCCTGCTTAGCTTTGCTGATGTAAAGTGTGCATATCATTCCCATAACCTACTCCGAGTGCTGTGGGCTGAAGGAGATGGTAAAAGTGATTCTACTGGCCTCTGGGTGCCTGCAGGAGCTAACCACTAACTTGCTCTTTTCATTAGTTAAACTTAACCCTAGAGAACGAGCATAGGCACTTTGACACCTACAAGACCCAGTTGAACCTTGATTACCAAAGAATCTGTTCACTGAGCCCATACGCGTCAACTCTGAAATCCACCGTGGCTTGCAGCCAACTTTAATCTGCCAGAGTAACCACCTACGGAGGCCATCACACATCTTGTTCCATCAGTACTGAGACCTGCATCTCATCCTTCAGTTCTACACTACACAGTTACTACACTCATTGTTCACATGCCCACTGCCGGCCTCACAAATAACCCTACACGTCGTCCAGGTATACCAAAAAAGGCAGGCAACCTCAAGCGCAAGATTACACTACCAGTACCAGACTTTGTGCCCTGCCGCAAAGGTACAAGGCCAGTCCTGTACAATGGGCGAGCCCCAGTTCCCCGCCAGGACTTAATCCCAGCACCCAGGGTGCTCCCGACTTAGCATCCAAACAAAAGACTCGTCTATATGCATGTAAGTCCATATCACACTAGATGTCACGCATCAAACATAACACATAGACATTGTATTCTATACAATTTACAGTACTTTTGGAGTTCACTAATCTAGTTTCTGATTTCAGACATTGCCCTTATTTTGGCTTCATTGTTTTCTGGTAAGAATGAATAGTTAACAGTCTAGTTATTTGGTGGGCCTCCTCAAAATATTTCCTAAACTAGTAGAGCTATGTTATATTTTTATACTTAGTACACAATTTATTTTTTATATCGTTTTATCCTGTTCTGTTACGTGCAGAACTTTTAAGTTTTAAAATTGTCGCTTCAAGCTTTGATGTCACTTTCTTGTAATACTTAAATATATTCTTAAGAAACATGAAAGGCATACTGAAAACTTCAGCATCAAGTAATATTCAGTCACTCTGGAAGATAGTGTAATAGTGTAACTAAAAAGTTATATTAATTTGTTTTCTGAATTTTTTTTTTTTTTTTTTCCACAAATTATCAGATTATTTAATTAAAGTTTGATTTTGTGTCAATGTATATTATGTATTTGATGTTATATGTTTTACGGCATATTAAAATGTTCACGTTACAGTGAAAAAACAATTACACATTAAGTGATATCCGTAGATCTTTGACACAGTTATTTTTGTAGAGAATTATTTTGTGTTTTTATACATACATGTTTTTCAACTATATATGATTTTGGTTTTGCTTATTATGTAATCATTATTGTCTTCAAATGTTATTTAATCTCTATTAAGGATTTACATTATATGTGTTTGTATCATCATTATTCTTTACATTCAGATTTCTCTGGAAAACAAACATGTTTCTGTGAAAGTAATATAAAATCCTAGTTACTGTATGAAACAAGTTAATTTTTTTTTTGTTACCAAGTAAAATTTTTTTATTGTGTTCTCACCCTTAACATTTTCCTGGTTCATTTGATAATTTGGGATAGTTTGGACTTGGCCAATCACAAATTACACTTCGCAGATTAACAATTATGAGCTGGAAATGGTCGGCACTATTGTAGTTTATTGCATCATCTCAAGATGTAGTATAGGTATGGGCATTTGCTAATAAATTGGCAGTGACAATATGCCATTAAAATTGTTTATTTATTTAGGCTTATTTTAAAGCTTGCTATTATTTTCCCTTGTGTGAAAATACTTAGTTTTCCGAATGACCACGACTGAAAATATTGAACAGTAGCTTTAAATTACAGCACAATTATTTCTACATGTAAAAATAATACTTATAAAATATCACTTGAACAAGGCATTACTGTAAAATTTTCACAGATGTTAACCTTGCATTTGAATAATGATGCTATAAAATTCACTCAACTGAACATACTATATTCAAGTTTTCTTGGATTCATAAAGTTTTGTGCTGCCATTTTGCTTATGTACCATCACCATTGCTGCTATACAGACATCTCCACATCTCCTCTCACTCAGAGTTGCAACACACCATATGATACACACAGTAAAATACTGTCTTTTGTTCCTGTGCATGGTGCAAAGTAGCAGTAACTTTATGGCTCTGGAGGGGATGAGTGGTTACCTGTGTGGAATCCTCTGGCAGCAAGGTTCTAGGCAGGGTAGAAAACAGCTACAAGTACACAGAATTGATTCTACAGAGGGGCAGAAAAGGTGATGGCATTGCCTATTCATCCCTCTGTACAACAGTGCTTCACATATAGTTATACCATCTAAAATTAGATTGATTTACTTGCTACTTGTAGGACGCACATGCTCACAACTAAAAGCAATGTGACAACCATTCCTACTTTAAATTTGAATATTTAACAATTCAGAAACTGTCCCAGGGTTTATCTGAGTCTAATTTACCACATTATGGATTAATGAGGTTTAACTGTAATAAAAGTCTGGATTATGAGGAAACCATTAACATACAAACTCTAGTGTTTTGACTTTACCTTAGAGATACTTGTGTGAAGTTTCTGGTCTGCTTTATCTTTGTTTTTAAAATAATGCATTTTAAAATAGATCTGGTTTCATCAATCTGAAATTTTTAAAAATAGTATCTTGACTATTCTTCTAGGAAGTTTGATCTAAAAGGTTCAACAGTTGATCGGGAAGCTTCAGACAAAGAACGAGAGAAAGATCTTCCTACTCTGAAAGATAATGACTTTGTAAAAGAAGGCATGAAGATTTACATTGGGGATGATGCCAAGGAGAAACTTCTTGAGACATTAAATGCTGATGTAGAAGTGAGTAGTTAATTTTCCTTCAATCTTTAGTTACTTTCCTTTGTATTGTCAGACTTTCTGCCTAAAAGTATATAATTATTTATGCCTTTTACATAGTTTATGCATCTCTGTTCTTTTAAACCTGCCCTTTTAAGTGATTTGATTTATCTACAACACATTTGTTAACAGGTAACAATAGATTTTTTTCTAATAACTGTGAGGCACACAATTAAATAATCTCCCAACCTGTAACTATGATGTATTTTTGAGACCTAGGATCAACCTATTGGAATTTGCAGATGCAGCAGATTCCTCATTATTCCATAGAAAAAGGGACTAAATTAGCATGTAGAGACATGCATACATACTATAGCTATTTAACTAATCAGTGACCATGTTGTTTTGTGCACATGCAAATAAATATTCTGTCCTCCCGTTTCTTATGCCACTTCAAAAGTTCTAATGGCTGTGTGCCCCACACAACTTCTTGGCCATTTGTTCAATCAATATTAGGGATGGGTCGATACTACATTTGCTCTATACTCGATACCAAAACATTCTCACGATACTCGAGACCGATACTTTTCTCGATACCAAATTAAAATTGTCAAGAACACAAAACAACTTGGCAAAGAAAATTGTTCATGTTACTAGTGCCGTTGGCACACATTGAAACTATGTAAAAACCCACACTACACTGGAAGCAAATGGTGGGCGGCCTGTAACCCACACATCCTTAACCAATGATAAACCAACACAGTCTCCTTTGATTCTATAGAATCACGTTTCCACAGTAAAAGCTGTAATCAAACTTTGAGGAAAATAATAGCTCAGTAAACACTTATTTTGCGATTTCATAGCTTTTTAATTTAATTTTGCGGCTTCAAACAAATTACAGTAAATTAAATAAATAATGTAATTATATGATACACCTGCCGTGGCCTAGCCCGCGGAATACACAGGCTAGGCCACGACAGTTTTATCAGATAATTATGTTATTTTTTTTGTGAATATTTAATAATGCAGCAGCATCATAGCCCATGGAATCCGTGGGCTAGGCCACGACGGATGTATCAGGTAATTCTTATGGTGTTTATTTATTTTTTGTGAATATTTAATAATGCAGTTGCATCAGATAATTATAGTATGTGTAGGATGTATAATAACTACAGGGTAACTCCTGTATCACACCCCTGATTTTACACTTTCTTGCAGTGTACACACACTTTTTTGGTCTTAATGCCTGTTTTTTCAGCACAAGTTTCTCTCTTTTTTTTTACACTTTCCTGAATTCGGGACATATTTTCCCAGTCCCTTGAAAAGTGTAAAATAGAGGTTCCACTGTACTCAATTTGCTTGCGCGTACCTATTGGCTTTCATTCACAACTCTTTATCTGCTTTTATTTTACCTGAAATATATATCATAAAAGTGATTAATGGAATAAAAATGAATTAAATGAAACATTTTGGTGCAGCATATAATTGTGGTATGGTGTACAAAAACTACTCAAATTTCTCACTCGTGCCTATCGGTGGTCCCTCACAACTCTCAACCCATTTTTATTGTACCTCAATTGTGTACCATAAAAAAAACATGTCAAGATCATAATTGTGGTATGTATGGGTTGTCTAAAAAACACCTCAAGGTTTTGGCAGCTGTGTGACTATTATGCTATGAATAAAATATGGTATATTATCATACACTTGTACATTTAAAATTTAATAACTTTTAAACAGTTTGTCCGATCTCGACCTGCAAAAGTTTTTGGAATGCTTGCGGGAGCTTTGGAATGCTCGCTGCCAGCCGAGATGATTATGGTACACATTTAAAAGTTGCTGTTAATAACTCTCAAACCATTGGACCTAGGTCAAATTTTATGGGTGTGTTGGAATGCCTCAAGGACGGATGCAGATTAAATTATGGTATGCTTTTCAAAAGTATTGTATGCATTCTGAAAGTTATGGCATGCTTATACCATAATTCTGGCACAAGAGAATGTGTTTTAAATGATTAAATTATGGTATGCTTTTAGAAAGTATTGTACACATTCCAAAAGTTATGGTACACTATACCATAATTATGGCACAAAAATGGGTGTTAAAATTTGTTACTCTTGGATATTCTCATGCGATACGCGATACTATGAACTATCAAGAGTATGAAGCTATCATGGTATTGAGGATCCCATCCCTAATCAATACGTCCAAGCTCCACCTATTAGTTGGTACACTGTTGCCTAGTTTGCAGTATTACAGTGGTCACAGCAAGTCAAGCAAAATGTTACGTACACAAAACATTGTGAAATGTTTCATTAAAAATTAGTCACTTTTTGCAAGAAGCTCGTTTTTCTAAGTAAGAGCAAATTCTCTGTGTATATTTATCCACTTCTGTTTTACATTAAGGAGTGCATAACAGCTGGCATAAACCCACAACAATTTTTTTTAGAATGGACGATATTATTCATTCTTCCCCCTAGAGGAATGAGTATTTTGTACGTGTGTGTGTGCCAGTCTAGCTTTGGAAGCAGACAATAATGAATCTTTCTTGTGCTCAATTGAAACAAGATAAGTTGTATTATGAAAGCCGCCTCACTCCACCTAATGTTGGTGTTTGCTCTAGCCAATAATGATCATTGTTTATTTGCTTCCGTGTAAAATTTTTCATTGAAATTATGGTTTTAAATATCACTAGTAGTTGCAAAAAGAAAGTGGTTCACAAACAAATTTTATTTATAATATTCCCCCTGTTTACTTCTTTCTGTTTACTGAAATGTAAAACAGAATTTTACACGGTATCAATTTTAAACAAATAAACAGTTAAACAGCAAGAGTCGTGACATCTGTGAAAGTAAAGTATGACAGTTGATGCAGGATGACATCTTGCCCTCTAGGCTGTCTTGTGCCGTGTGCCCACCACCACCACCACCTCAACTATACCAGTACAGTGCAGTGCTTTGTGATGAATGGGGGAATGCACTGTGTAGAGCACAAAATGTAAGTGGTGTGACGTAGTCGGTCTGCCTCACGCTTCCTGTCAGGTTGGACACATGCAGTGAGGAGGTATGAGAAATTAAATTTCTGCGTGTGCAAGTGGCAATTTATGAATAAGTTAGCTTTTTTTGCTACTGTACTCAGTCACTTCCAGAATAGCACGGAAAGCTATAACGTGGGTCTGAGTTATGTCCCCCAACAGCTGCGCTACATCAGGCTTTTATGGTATATTAATATAATAATGTTCCTCTTAGCTGTAATATTATTTATTATAAAATAATTTCCCCTGCTGTAATATCTAAAGTTTCCTTAATTCTTTGATATAAATTTATTGGGTTTAGTTGGTATTCATAATGCAATATTTCTTCACAGTTTGGATGTCTATCTTTGATTGTATATAATTATATATTGACATTTTTCCTTTAACATTTAATAACATAATAATCAAATCAATATTTTCATCAAACAATTTCAATAATATAAAATTTGATGTTATTTGTGTATTTTGTGTTTGTGGAACAACATTCTACCTCATTTGATTGTGTTATCTTGTTGATGAACTTCTTTGTGCAACATCAAGCATATTTGCATTGCATTTCAAGACTATCAACAGTTATATTTTTTTAATATTTTTTTCTTTAAACTTTTAATTTTATTATTTAATTGATATTCTCCATATTTTCTAATACATGGTAAAACTTTTTTCATTAACGCAATCTTTAAAGTCTTCAGCCAATTTCATCTTTGATGTCATAATTAATTGATGTAAACCTGAGTCATTGATGATTATTATATGGTTGCATATTGCTGCTGGCTACTCCACATATTTTTATTTTTTTTAAATATGTATTTCCACAAACATTTTTTTAATGTATCTGGCAGTTTAACAAATACTAGTATATCTCAAACTTCTTTTATGTTAAACTATTTATATTAATTTCACTGTAAAATAAATAAAGCTTTATTATTGTATACAAGTGCATTTTTTTCATATGTATAATTGTCTAAATTGAACTACCACTAGATTCAATTAACAATAATTAAATACATATAATGGCCTACTCATTTATTTTCAAGGTCTATTAAAAAACAATCTAAAGCTGATTACAAAGCTGTATGGTAATGCGTAAATTGAGAATCCAAAAAAGTTCCCTTTATAAAAAATACTTCAATTACAATATAAAATATGGCACCAAATGTTTGATATCGCAGACTCATTTACAAATGCAATGAAAAAAATTCCTTCCAGGAAAACCATTCAATTCTTTATATTTACACACCGTAAACAAATGTTACGTGCTTGAAAAATAAAAGTTCAGAGCACTGCAAAAATAATACTTCTGAAATGCAAAGGTATTTAATAGTACACAAGTGCCTTTTGACACATCAAATAATGTTACAAATACATCACACTCAAATTTGACTGAACCAAAACTATGTTTACAGCACATAATATTTTACGCGATACCTTTCGTAAGTTGGAAAACTGGAACCAGTGCCAAACTTATAGGCATTACTAAACTTCAAATACCTGGTAATAGCAAGGTTCACATTCATTAAGAATGTTACATAAACAGTGCCTGCGCATTGCAGCACTAAGAAGTACCAATAAAATTCAAGACTGATTCTGAACAGATTGTAATCTGTTATCAGTTGCTTGTAATATCGTCTTAATGTGTGGGGTTTGCACAGCATAGCAAAACATAACTGGCATTATTAATAATATTCGAAAGCATATTCCTTTATGTTTCAATATCTAGGCCAAACTATTAGGTGCAACCCATTTACACTCACCCTTTTGATGGCTTTGACAATGCCAGGAAATTTCTCTTAACCTCAAACTCAATTTAAAATCAAACATTTATAATATTTCCTCATTCACAATTATAATTATTCTTACTGTCGTGGCTAGGCGAGCCCCTTAAAGGATGGCACGATAAAAGGCACAGATAAGAACGTGAATTAAAATACATTAGTGCTGGCAGTACAACGACCCAAAATAATGTGTAAAATCTAAAATAGGCCTTTCAAAGACGTATGCCGTAAAAATCTGCATGAACGAATACTCGATAAAAGCAAGTTGTAGAAGGTCGCGTCTGTTACTAAACGAATACACGGCTGATCGCGGAGAAATTTGACGCAGTGACAATGAAAAACATGTCGGTCTGTGAAGCCTTAATTCATGCACACTCATGACAGAATCTTGTTAAAGTTATGCCAAACTGAAATTTGGACGGTGCTAGCCTAAACATAATTTCTACAAAATCTACTTACACTGCACACCCAACAAAGCTAAGCACACACTACAAAAATATGAAATTTCTACCAAAACCTGACATGCTGCAGAAAGTACAATAATAAATTGACGTCCACAACTCACCAAATATCTTCCTCTACTGGCTCACAAATTAATAAAATTAAATATTATAAACACTCAAAACAAATCTGATTGCAGCACCAATTCATTATCAAGTTCCCATGATGTGATGTTCGTAGTATCACTCGGCTCCAGTTGAATAGCATGTCGGCAATGATCTACAAGTTGCCAGGTGTCGGTTGAGGTAGAAGAAAGAATGACAAACGTATGGTCAGCGGGCTAACACCAGACACCGCTCTACCCTTTCGATATTAAAACTAGTGACGTGTACAGGAGGAGGGGAATTAGGGTGGGGGAAATGAAAGGAGGAGAGAAGCGGACACCAAGAATCATAAGCGAACGTCTTTACTGCAGTGTGTGAGTGGTTGTTAATTAAATTACAAGAGACTGCGGCCTCCACCTCTACGTCTCAAAATTTATATTGAAAAAAAATTAAATATAAAATTAAAAAAGAAATCAATTAATTATATTAAATAAATAATTTTATTGATCATAGCTTATCATGCATTGTTAAACTTTTGTAGTACAATGTTAACATTTCAATGTTCAACGTTCGTTGTGCAAACCATTTGTAATGTTCATAGTTAACACAAATGTAAACTGGAGTGTCACAGCTCAGATTAGTTCAGTCGATATATGCAAGAGATTTTTAAAGGGTGCCATATTAAATAAAAAAATTAATTTTAGTTTCAGATTAATTCTTCAATTTTATTTATTTTTATTTTTAGGTAACACTTTCACAATCTTCCAGAAATGTAGATACACACACTGTTAGTTCAGCGATTCGACAAAACTGCATCACAGTAATAATTTAGGACTGATAATGTCACACCAAAGCTAGCATCACGAGAAAAAACTTACAAATGCAGGAGGGAAAAATTTCTTCCCCCTGATGCCCTGTCGACCGACCTACACCAGAAGAAAGAATTTTGTAGAATAAAGTTTTCTGCCGAAAGTACTTTGTCACATCACACAAAAGAAATTACGGTCATGGGCGCTAGCTGGTGTGGGCTAAATTGTTCCGCCTCTATCCATTCTCCTCACTGTCTTGTATTCATTTGCTACAGAGCCCAAGGCTCTTGCTATTCAGTGGCTCCTGTCGTTATCCTCTCTCCTAGCTAAATTACTAAAAATAGAAATATTCAGGGCTCATTTCCCTTCCATGCACCAATTCTATCCCTTCTCCTTGTTCCAAATATGGGAATCCGTTACCGGATCTCTTCCTATTGGCCAGAATGTACTGCGTCGCAACTAACTTCTTCGCCCTCTAGAAATAAAACTGCTTACTATCAAGAAACAGCAAGTGAAGTCAGAAAAACTTATATCTATGAAAGTTACGCAACCTCAGTACAACTTCATAAACTCGAAAAAGTCAGCCCACTACAGGTAACCAGTTGAATACGACTTCAAAACTACTAATAAACTATTCCCTCTCCATGTGGCACCAAAGAAAAATTGAAAACATTAATCTCACTCGCAAAAAAATAAATGTAACTGAAAGTCCCGTTTTAAAAAAATATTATAAAAATGATTAAAATATAAATATATCGCAATGTTACACTTTATAAAATCTTATATTTAATTTTTATATTTTCCATCATTTTTTTTCTATTGATATTTATAAAACCATAATCCATCATTTAAACCAAATTTCTTTAAATTTATGGTTAAACATCTCCACCAACAAAATATTTTTGTGTGTGTGCATATATGTGTGTGTTTTGTTTAATTAGTTTCATCCTGTCTAAACTGACGCCGGCTAACAGCCAGCGGCGCTAAAGCCCATGATGGCGCTCACCACGCACATCTCACATGTCCTGCACGTGCGCAAAGAGGCCAATATTTCGAACTCTCACATAAATATTATTTTTCAGTGTAATATATAATTTGTATTTGCAGAGTTTAATATGTCTTACAATGTTTTGAAGAGTTTGTTGTTATTTTAGAATTGTTTGGTTATGAAATTCAAAGTGCCTTCTGCACCGAGATTAAGAACACTAATATTCGGGTGTGAACGTCATTATAAAGAAACACTGAAATAATATGAAAAATTCATAAGAAAATTATAAAATGTAAAACAATACTTAATTTCATTTGTGCCATTTTATTTTCAATATAAAATATTTTACTCGGCGTGCATGGCACTTCCGCTTATGTGAACCCTGTAGGAGGCCATGGTAGGTCCGTGCGATGCTTGCCTCTGGACAGTCTGTGGAGGAGAGCTGGCGAGGTAAGACACTGTCAAGTATGCATTACAACAGTTGTTCACTGATGTAGGTTTCCATAGTCAATTTAGTTTACCGGTCAACCTTTGCTTGCGTACATTTTCCAGACATTTCCCCACCATTATGTTTCCGCTTAACTAGTTTATTTGGTCCTTGTGGCATTTTAACTTAATCGAGGCGGAGGAGAAAGATGTCCGAGAGGTCACGCAACCCATGAAACTTGAATCAGGCGTCATCCGCTTATGTTAGTCGTGTTTCATTGTTATTTCTGCATTGTTGCTACATGCAATTTTAAGGGCTTTGTTTTTATGTATGTATTTAAGGGTATTTTTCATGTTTGAATATATTACTGCAGCATCACATACAACCACGTGGCTGACCAACGCCAAGTATTTGTAAACACCATTGCGTTTTAAGAGCTTATTTATGTAATATTGTATGTGCAATATTTTATTCAGGGTTCTATGTTCAATTTTGTCAGGGTTCCGTGTAATTTTCACACAAATTAATGCTTTCTGTACTTAACCACGTGGTCATATTAATGTTTTATTTTACCGCCATCAGTCATGTTGGAAGCCTGTAATCACTTAAATCGTAAAGAGAATAATTTTCTCGCTCAGAATATTAATTTGTTGAAATTTATTTTGGCAATTTCCCAAAGAATATTGCAATCCCATCTACACCACGTGGTCCATTACAAACTTCATCCTGCGGCATCCACACCATCTAAACTTGTTTTCACACATGTGTGTGTTTATTGTGAATACTGATCTCGTGTCCCATCTTGTTTCATGTATCTTTTAAAGGTTTATGAAATTTTGTAATTTGTATACGGTGCAATTATTCCTGTCCTAGCTGGCTCTTTGTATAGGCCATCACCACACTACCCACGTGCTGGAGGATGAGTCCCGACAAATTTGCATTAGTGATGCAGAGTAATCACAAGTGTTAATGTTTTCATCAAGGGTTTCGTTTTTTATTCACCGTGTCTTGTCTTCAGGGAAAAACAGTCAGTCCACCCTAGTGGCTGTCGGCCCTCTTCTCTTGTGAAGGCTGTGCTTTCACGAACCTCGATGAGATCATACATCTAGGCATGCGCTAGATAAATTGCGGGCTGGGATGCACCCAAGCGGAATCGGCTAGTCATGACAGAGAGTATTATAATTTCATTGTCACATTGATCTCTACGAGCAATAATAATAAAAACAAGTCTACAGTGAACCTACTTCTTTTATTCAGTAGTGACAGTGTCCTAGCCACACGTATGTTCTTAAGTATTGATTTCAAAATGATGTTTAGTAAAAGTTTAGTATTGCCTACATGTTTGTAAGTACACACAGGTGAGACGGACACATAGAACCCATAGCATCCCTGTGAACCCTGAGTCTCAATAGTGCTGCGATTGGGAAGCACTGCTGGCGCCCGTAATACCAGTAAGTATTTGTGTTATCGTTCGTTCGTCTCATCTCTCACCCGACGGCGTCAAAACAAACACACAAAATTCTTATTTTCTCTAATTGATTGTTTGGGTACTTTTGTATATGTTTGAGCTAAATAAAATACATCAATATTTTATGTCTTCATCTAGTAACGTATTCACAAATAATGTCTTGGTTTTCTAAAATCACACCGGCTAATATATCTAATGAATCATCTTCTCATTTGTCATGAAAATTAATCTCAGAGAAATTATTTTTAAAATATCCCATTTTTCTTTTAATGATTTTAATGAAATTAAAAAAATCTTCTATTAATTCAACATACTGTATTTTTGTTGATTTAAACTTTTTTAACATTCATACAATTCATTGAAATGTATCCATTCATAATTTTATATAATATTAACTATCAAATTTGTTTTGCCACGTTTAGTTGGGCCAACAATGATTTCTGTAATATTATCTGGTAATAAATCACCATTTTATTTACCAGTTTTCCTCCATCTATTAAAATACCAATGCCCCAATCAATCTCGCACCGCATAGCGCACATAGCCGTCGCTTCGTTTTTTAATATTTGAAGTTATATAAATGAATAAAGTTTTCAACTTAAAGGAATAATAATTCTCTATTAATGAAAAAATTTCATTATGGTATTCCTAATGATGAATATTCTTTTGTAGACTTGGGCGAAATGAGTCATTTTATTGATTCGAAACATTTGGATCAACTCTGCTAGATGAGTCGACTCACTGATTCGACTCACTGATTCGACTCACTGATTCGACTCACTGATTCGACTCACTGATTCGACTCTCAAGATTCGAGACATCTTGAGGGTTCTGAACTGTATTGAATCAACAAAACACACACATTTTTGCTTGGCTGTTTCAACTCGAAACAGTAGGTTCAGCTCACCATGGCTCACAGAGAATCGTTGATAGTTGCCGAAAAGCTGTGTTGCAGTGACATGTGATAGGCAAGAGACAAAAAATACGAATATAGTGGGAAATTAAATGATTAAAATGTAATAATATAAGATTTAACGAGATTCAAAATGCTTATTTTGTCACATATACACTTGTTTTAAAATAATGGCTGCCATATGGATGAACATTTTATTTATTTTTTGAATTTTTAGCAGAAATCTAAAAAGAATACAGGTATATATTATAAGGATGTTCTTAGAAAATTGTGCTTTCATTCAAAATTTTGTATTTAATAATGAATATTGCATTAAAAAATACTCTAAAATAAACTCTTACATAGCAAAACATTAATAACACTAACAAAAATAAACAAAAAGTATTTTCAAAACAATGCTCATACTATAAAAATGAGTGCATAAACTGTACCAATAAACACTGCAATGCAACGACTGTATAACTAATACTACACACCAGATTTAAAAACTATTCACGACTCTGTTTATGACACATCACCGCCATCTAGTTTGAGCCATCGAACCATTGTGAATGAATCTAAAAACTTTTGGCTCGTTTCAAAACTTACGGAACAGATCGTGCATGTATTGCAACTCGCATCTCGGAGCCTTGGCGAAAGTATCGAGTCACTGGCAGACGAATGTTTCGAATCCTTCTTTCATGTTGGTGAGTCTACTCAGTGTTTCGAATCACTCACTCAGTGCCCACGTCTATTCTTTTGCTTTAATGATATTTTACATAACATACACCAAACATTAATAAGAATAATATTTATTTCTTTATTTATTTAGTTGTTTGACATTAGTGAGCCTCCCACCAGTTGTGGTACCATTTACAGGGGGGCACAATATAATACATTCATAGAAAAGAACAAAAACACACAGGGCATAGACAAACAATAAAAGAAAGAAAAACAACAAATAAGAACAATAACATACAAAAATACAGAAATAGACTCAATTGACAAATACTTACTGAGAGATTCGCTAGATGTGTTATATTTTATACTACAATGAAAATTATTTTCGAGCTTAAATACTGCTTTAAGTTAAACTTGGTTACATACACAAATTATAAGACAGATGATAAATTATGACTTACATGCTACTAAAATGGTTGTAAAATTCTTAAAAGTACATTTCTTATAAAGTGATCATAATTAGAGAAATATTTGCTAAAGTTCTTTATACATCTGTTAACTAAATCTACGTTACAATTTTTGGATACAAAAGTAGGTGGAATTCAGTGTTTACATAATGGTATTTTTAAACCAGTTTTATTTTGAATTGCTGAACAAGAAAAATGAATTAATTAAAAATAAGGCATCTATAATAGTTCTCCTATCTAATAATGAAAAATTTTGAATTAGAAAGTTCATTATTATAGTTAAAATCTGCATTTATTAAAAATCTAATGTATATTACTTAAGTACTTTGTAAAAATCTAATGTGTATTACTAAAATACTTTCTTTTGAATGCTTTCTAATTTGAGTCAGTTGTGATGTAATTCCAGATCATTGAGCAATATTCTAATTTGTATCCAACTGAAGCATTGTAAAGACAAAGAAAAGAATCTGGAGAAGTAGCGGAATATGTAATGAATTTAATTAAACCTAAGATACAACTAATGGCATTTCTTAAATTATCTATATGTACGTGGAAATAAAGTTTGGTATCTAGAATTATGCCAAGACCCTTATATGTTCTACTCTTTTTATTAATATTTTATTGACATGGTATTTGTGAAAAATTGTGTTTGTTTTACATGAGAAAGAAATACATTGGGCTTTATCTATATTAAGTTTCATGAAATTTTTGGTACACCAATTATGTGTAGCTACTATGTCCATTTGTAACTTTTGTAACTTTATGCAGTCGTCGTTATCCTTAATATATTTATAAATGTTTAAGTCGTTGGCGTAAAGAAGTGCACTTGAGTGTTTTATTACACTGACAATATCGTTCATAAATATATTAAAAAGTAATGGTGCTGAAGTGCTTCCGTGAGGAACGCCTGATGAAACTGTGTGTGATGTAGAATAAGATTTTTCTGTTTTCACTATGAATGTGCATTTGTCAAAATAGTTAGAAAATCAATTTATATAAGAAAGATCTAACCCAAAGTGTCGTAATTTTTGAATGATTATCTGATATTGACACGTGTCAAATGCTTTTACTAAATCAAAATAAATAGAGTCTATTAGTTTCTTGTAGTGATTTTCGTATATAATTCATCAACAAAATTGGATAGGTTAGTGGCAGTAGTTTTGCCAACTACAAAGCCATGTTTATATTCTGTAATTAAGTTTTTAGTAGCAAAACCTAAGTGTTTGTGAACTACTTTTTCAAAAAAATTTTAAAAGCCACATAGTAGCGAAATAGGTAGGTAATTATTAATTTCATGTTTATTGCCTTTTTTAAAAATGGGAACGACAACTGTGAGTTTCCAATTACTAGGATATAACCCAATAACTAAGCTTTTATTGAAAATAATTGGCATCAGTATATCGGCGCACCCCTTAATTATAAAAGTTGGAAATATTAGCCCAGCCAGTGGCCTTGCTATTGCTGAGATTTTTAATGGCCCAAAGACTATGCCTTGAGAAATTTTAGGTGTATTAATAATTGGATTGTTTTTATGTTTATTTGATTGTTCATGAAAATTACTGGGGGTTTGTATGTAACTTTTGCCAAAATGCGTAGCAAAAATATTTGCCAGATGATCGGGATCTCAAATCATATTACCATCATCTGTTAACATAAGGGGCTCTTTATAACCTTTTTTCACGAGTTTGACATATTTCCAAAATCTATTTGGGTCACTTTTTAGATTATTGTTCATTTTGGATTCCCAAGATATTTTGGCACATTTAATTTTATCTTTAATAGTTTTACGTAACTCTGAAAAATGTACATAATTAACATTGTTTTGGTTTTTCTTTAATAATCTGTGATAGTGCTGTTTCTTTTTTTATTAAATGAATCAATTCTTGAGTAAACCACACTGGAACACTGGAAATTTGTTTTTCACGGACCTTAGATTTTGGTATAAACCTATTAATTAGTACTTGAAGATTGTTAGTTAGAGATTCTACCATTTCGTTAATGTCTTCTGTCATAAATATTGAGCTCCAGTCGAAATTTTTAATAGCAAAATATAACGAGAGATAATCACCCTTATGGTAATTCTTATAGGAAGTGTGATTAATCATTATATATTTTCCATTATCCATTGTGATCTGACAGCATAATGCTGGATAATACTTATCTTCCTCCGCCAATAAATTATTAACTTTGTCAAATTTAATATGGAAATTAGAAAACATTAAATCTAATAATTCTGAGCAAGATTTGTTTGCATTATATTGTTCAAGATTGAGTAAACTAATTGATCATAACAGAGACTGTAGTTTTAATTTTATATAATAATGAGTAATATTTTGATTATGAGATGTGTTCCAGTCAATACCCAGAATATTAAAATCACCTACGATTATTATTTTATATCGATAATTATTTAATTTGAATTCCAAAATTTAAAAAATTGTTTAGAAACCTCAACTGATAATTGTGGAGGAAGATGAATATTTCCAATTAACAATTTGTTCGCTTGATTATTAGTAATTTTAACCCGAATAGATTCTATATTATCATAATCTAAGTAAAATTTTTTATCAAAATGTGAAAAATATAGTTTGTTTTTCGCTATTACGAAAAATAATGTAATGCTTCGTTAAGTAATGTGAATTTAGGCTAAAGTTATTGAACCACGTTTCCATTAGACAAATAATTGAATAATTAGTACTATTAGTATTTTCAAAAAAATTTAGGGATTTTGTAGTAAGACCCCTTACGTTTTGATAATATAATTCAAAATCTCTAGCTGGCATCTGCCTTTACTATAAGCACCTCCGATTGCCAGAGCATTAATTAAGCTGTTTTATTGTCAGCTCCTCAGTTCGCTTCGTAAGGTTAATTTTTGCTTACTTGAGTGGAATTATTTTCTTCAGGATTAAATAGTTGGTCGTTCAGTAATCTCCCATAAAAAGGGCTGATCAGACATTCTACCGGCCAGAAAACTGTATTGATAATGCGTTCAAAATCTGACTTGGCCACTGCTACATAGAAAGATATGTATTATATCTCGTTTTCAGTTTGGCCACCTTTAAGTTAGAAATCTTATATTGTTGATTAATGTAGGAGATTATATCATTGTCCTGGACTTTAGGCGCGAACTGAGATACGTACAACGCCTTCGTATGAGGATGAGCTATCTTCGGCACAGTTTTGATGCTCACGTTGTTCCGAACATCTAACTGTATTTGTTTCCTCGAAGCAGTTGGCCTTGAAGCTGAAGTACCACTAATCATAGAGGCTTTTGTGCTGTGCCTGCTGACTAATGTAAAACTCTTCGTTGACAGTTTGTGGTGTTGACTCTGAATGGACTTTGCCTTGTCCGTTAGCCCATGTTACCAACTGAAATTTTCCTTGAGAGAAAATTTCATGATGTACGGCTCCCGATGTAGAATCCTACTTATTACCTGTCACTTCACTATACCTCTTTTTTACTTTCCTTTTTGAATAATATTTGAAACTGTTGTTTTTCCCATTGATGCCCCACAGGATGAAAAATGTTTTTTAGACGAAGTTTGAAAACTTTCAAACTGAGCTCTCAATAGGGTGTTGCCTTCTCCCCGGTCCTTGATCTCTTTTACCAGACCGTCAATTTTATCACAGAGCATTTCAAACATATTATGAACATTAATATCTATTGTTTCCACACTGTAACTATAAGTTCAGAATTTTTTTTTTTTGTGATGATTTAATTTCACTAATTTTACTTTTACTTTTCCTTTTTGGTGAAAATCCAAACATGTTTGTACTGTCTTTACTGCTCTATATCTCATTGATGTATTCTTCTTCACTTCTAACTACGGTGCAACTGCAGTGTAACCTTGATCTGCACACTTGTTAAACTTTTGCTTTCCAAAGAAAGGTTCGCCGCAAACAGAAGATGTGTCTGAACTGGGAGGGCATATGGAAACCCGTTAAGTCTAGAGTAACTAGAGTATCGCCCACGTTACTCACTGTATTCTTCAGAAAAACGGTAATATCACAGGAGCGAATCTGAGACATCCTCACGCCATGAGTACCACAACCATAATTTTATTTATTTATTTATAATTTGATTTATTTATTTATTTATTTAAAAGCTAAACGTGCCACCCAACAGTATACACATATAACTGGGTGACCCAATCACTTAACATTAGACAAATAGAAGACAGAAACTTACAAATTTACAAAAATCACACTAAAAAACTACAAAGGGATTAAACTAAGAAAATCTAAGTACAAGACATTGACGCCGGCTATTAGCCAGCGGCAGTTAGGTCATGATGGCACTCGCCACCCACACAACATGTGGGTAAGCACCTGCCACAACCACAGACTTTCCCGACACGGGATAATTGTTTCTGAGTGCTATATATTTCTTTTTCAGGATCAAAATATGTTATAAAGTGTAAAAATGTTCTTTTCTCAATGTTGTGCAATGTTGCTATTGAAATTTAAAGTGTGCGCTGTGCCGAAGAATAGGTCACTGATATTCAGGCGAGAATGCTTTGTGTGCCATTTAATTTCACGTATTAATACTTTTCACTCTGCGTGCATAGCACTTCCGCTTGTGTGAACCCCGTAGGCAGCCATGGTAGGTCCGCGCGATCCCTATCTCTGGGCAGTCGTTTTAGGAGAGCTGGTGAGGTAAGATGCTGTCATGTACGCACTTCATATTTTTGCACTGAGTGTAATTTCCATAGTTCACTTTAGTTTACCGGTTAACCTTTGCCTTGCGTACGTTTTGCCAGACATCCCCAGCATTATGCTTCCGTTTAAGTAAATAATTTGCAGCCCTTGTGGCATTTTCAACTTTAACGAGATGAGGAAAGAGAATGTCGGAGAGGCCACGCGGCCCACGCAACTTGTAAATCAGGTGCCATCCGCCCATGTGAAGGGCTTTTAATTATAACTTCTATTTAATTGCGATGAGCAATATTAAGGGTGATATTTGTATGTATGTATTTCAGGATTTTTCTCATCTTTAATTGTGTTACAGCCATGTGGTTCGCTCTCCGCCAAGTCCGTATCTGCGCCATTCACGCGTTTAGAGTGCTAATTCTTGTAATATGTGTGCCGTAATTGATCTCAGGGTAGTATGTATTGTTTTAATTCAGAGTTCTTGTGTTTTTCATAATTTATGCTTTTTGTGTATGACCACACAGTCTTTTCATATGTTTGGATTTTCCCACCATCATGCGTGCTAAGAGCTTTTGTATGCTTGTATATTGAAGGGAATAATTTTCGTGGTGTCATTGTCATTTTGTCCGGTAACAATTTACCGATTTTAATGTGAAATTGATGCAATTTCCATCTGCACATGTGATTAGCTAAGAACTTCATCCAGCGGCATCTGCGCCATCTAATATTGTTTTCACACATCTGCATGTTTATTTTTCCTATTCATGTCATACCCCATGTTCATACAGTGATATTTGTGTCTTTTATATGGTGGTATTATTTTCCATCCTAACCCGCTATGTGTATTGACCGTCGCCACACATCACATGGTTCGGGGACGAGGTTAAACCCACGTGTAGTGTTTTCATGTTCATTCTCCAGGAAAAATCTATAGTCCATCATAGCGGCTGTAGACTCCTTTCCTTGTGGAGATTGTGTTCTCTGACACAGCAGAGAAATCATCCATCTAGGAGTGCGCAAGTTAAGTAACGTGTTGGGGGAATCACCCACGGGAACTGGCTAGTCATGACCGAGTGTAACCGCAAACTTTCATTGCACGATGAGCAACTTGGATAAAATAAACCCGCTCATACCAGTGTAAACTTATGTCTTCTTGTAGCGTTGACACCCAGCTTGCTCCTAGTGTTCAAAAGTGAAAGGTTTAGTATTGAAGAGTGTTTTGTAAGTACGCACGGGTGAGACAAACTTACAGAACCCACGGCATCCCCGAGATCCCTCAGTCTCAAAGTGTGGTGTCTAGGAAACACTGCTGTCGCCCATCTACCAGTATGTAAACAGTGTATTCGTTTGTCTTCGTGTCTCACCCAACAGCATTAACATGTTAATGTATTTTGCTTACACAAGCATTGGTTATTTCATATCTCACTAATATAATGTTTATAAACTTCTAAAAGGTTATTTTATTTCCTGTAAACAGATCAAATTTACATAGAAACTTATTAAAGTGAACCACACATCTAAACACAAGATCTTTATTTTTGGACAGAGATTCAAAAGTATAAGCTACTTTATGACTATAATTTGGAATTTTTAATCCTACCTGATTATTTATAGTTAAACAATTTATATTAGACAAACGCAGTAGCCAAATAAAGCATAATAGAGATCCCTGCAAATAATTTATTTATTTTATTTATTAACAGACTTAGAGTGCCACTCAACAGTAGAGAACCAATAACAGGGTGGCACCTTGTATACAAACATACAAAAAAGACAAAAACAGAACATTTGAAAAACAAAACATCATTAACATAGTATTTGTGTGTAAATAAGTTAGTTTTACAGGAAAAAGAAATACAAAGGGTCTTATTAATTTTAAGTTGCATTTAATGTGCCTTACACCAATTATTGATGGATAAAATATATTTTTGCAACATTATGCAATCGCCATTGTCTTTAATATTTCTGCAAGTCTTTTAGATCATCGCATAGAGGAAAACTCTAGAGTGACTTATCACACCAACGATATCATTCATAAAAACATTAAAGAGCAATGGTTGTAAGGTGCTTCCTTGTGGAACACCCAACGATACGAGATGTGATGACGATAATGAATTTTAAATTTTGTCTTTAAATGTCCGACCGGAAAAATAGTTAGAAAACCACTTGATATAAGCAAGATTTAGACCAATCAGCTGTAATTTTTGCAAAATAATTTCATGTTTACAGGTGTCAAATGTTTTTTGAAGGTCAAAAAAAATAGCTTCAACTTGGTTACGAGAAGTAACTTCAGAATAAAGGTTATTAACAAAGGTAAATAAATTGGAAGAAGTAGTTTTCCCTAGTTGAAATCCATGTTGAGAATCAGAAATGAAATTTTTTGTCAAGAATGATAAATGTCTAAAAATCACTTTTCAAAAACTTTTGATAAACTGCATTGTAAAGATATTGGCCCGTAATTGTTTATATCATATTTAGTGCCCTTTTTAAATATGGGAATTACAACTGCTCATTTCCAGAGGTTTGGGTATATACCACTTGTTAAACTGAGGCTGAAAATGTGAGTTAATATTAGGGTAAGAATATCGGCACAGCCTTTAATGATAAAGTTGGGAATTTTGTAACAGCCTGTAGCGTTACTACTTTTAAGCTTTCTGATAGCATTGTGTAGTATTAGGGATATTAAGGTCCAAATTATTTGAATAGATAACAGGTTGAGAATTTTGATTAGAAAGTAACTACATATCCTTTGGCGAAATCGTTAGCGAAAATATTCACAAGTAATTCAGTATCTTGGGTTATAATGTTGTCAACAGTTAAAGTATAACATTCTTTATAACCATTTTTCATGATTCTAACTATTTCCAGAAACTATTGGGGTTACTTTTGAGATTATTATTATTATTAATTGCTGTTTGCCAGATTTTTTTTACATTTCTGATTTTTTCTTTAACCTGTTTCCTAAGTTCAGAAAAGTGGGAATAGTGATAAAAGGAGTTAGTTTTTTTTTAATAGCTTATGGAAATGTTCTTTCTTTTTTATAAGATCAATCATGTCTTTTAAGAACCATATTGGGTATTTGTTTTTTATTACTTTTGTCTTGGGTATAAAACGATTAAGTAATAATTGTAGATTAAAACTAAGGAATTCGACCATTGAATTTACATCTTCCATTTGATTAATCGGAATCCAATCGTAATTTTTTATTACTAAATATGAAGATAAATAATCACCCTTTGGATAATTTCTAAAGATATTCTAATTGCTGTTTTTTTTTCTTCCCCATTTATATAGTACTCTGACAACATAACGCAGGGTGAAATTTATCTTCTTCCACAAAAGGCTGAAAAGATTTAATGACATTAGTATAGAAGTTAGCAAAAACTAGGTCAAGTATTTCAGAGTCAGGTTTAGAAAAATTTAATTGTCAAGAGAAAAAGAGCTAACAGTTTGTAACAGAGATTGGCTTTTTAATGTATTATAATAATAATGGACATTTTGTGTATGGAGGATATTCCAGTAGATATCTGGAATGTTAAAGTCGCCCAACATTAGTATTTTATGAGAATAATTCCCGAGTTTAGCTTCCAAGAAAGTCAAATAGCTATTCAATTCTTCCACAGAAACTTGTGGAGGAAGATAAATGTTTCCTATTAAAACTTTCTTAACATTGTCACACATTATCTCAACCCAGATGGAATCTATTTTTTCGTAGAGAAGTTCAGATTTTTGCTCAAAGTGAGTGAAGCAAGATTTATTTACTGCTATATGGACCCCACCTCCTCTATTAAGGTTAGAAATCTCGGCATCACGATCCTTACAAAAAATGATGTATTGTTCCGGGAAATAATGTGCGTTAATAGTTAGGTGATTAAACCAAGTTTCTGTTAAACAAATTAGATGAAAATTGGTACTATTAATCTTTTGTGAAAAAATAAGGGATTTTGTTCTTTACCCACTTACATTTTGGTAATATACCTCAAACTCTCTGTATGGCATACAACAGATTGAATGCTAGCACCTCCGAATGCCTAATGATTATTTAAGAATTTACTGTCTCAGCTCCTCTGGCCACAGCATTCGGTTGTTCCTTATTTGAAGCATTATCAGAGCTAAAAAGTTGATCACACTGCAATCTGCTGTAAAAGGGGCTTATGAAACATCCAGTAGGCCAAAAAACTATGTTAGATACAATCAAAGTCTGGCTCTGCCACAGCAACATGGAAAGAATAGTAAAAATTGTAACATGTTTTCAGTTTTGCCACTTTTAGATCGGAAACATTGTTTTCTTGATTAATGTAAGTTAAGATATTATTTTCTTCAACCTCCGGGGCAAAACAAGAAACGAATAATGCCTTCATTCGCGGTCTTGCGGTTTTCGGGACTGTCTTAATGGTCATGTTATTGCTCTCTCAGAGCTGAATCTTTTTTCTATCACCTGTAGATTGGGTCGCTGATGCACCGCTTTGTCGACACCTTTGTTCCTCTTCGGATGACTAATACGTATCCATCATCAGCAGTTGACCGGGTGTTCCTCTCCGACTGAAAAACATCCTTGCTGTTCGTCGGATTAGCTGAAGCTGCAGAAACTATGCCTGGCTGCACCCTACTAGGGGCCTTATCAGTTGAAGGAGAAGAAGTTAACACCTTTATCATTTGCCGATCGGAGACTTTTGAACAGCGCACGTAGGAGGGGGTTATCCTCCTTAAGGCCCTTGACCTTTTTTGAAAGATCGTCTATCTTCTTACACAAAATTTTGAACATGGAATGCACACTGGAATCCATGTTTCCTGTGGTTTTTGAATATATGTCATCCTGTGACAAAGTAGAACACTCATCATCACCAAGTGCTACAGTAAGCATTAATTCATCGTTGTTGACTGAGGATTTGTTGTTCAAATTGACTTGCTTTTTTTTTTTTTTTTTGAGAGAGAGAGACCAAATATATTTTGAACTCCTTACAGTTCACACCAGGGTATTCATCTCTTTATTAGTAGTTCCTGTAATAATCATTATTATTGCTTATTTATTTATTTAATATTATTGTGCCACCCAACAGTTTGATACCAGTAACAGGGTGGTGGCACATACATAAAAACATTTAAGACATCACAGACATGTTGGACAAAAACATTCACAAAACAGTACTAAACATGAAAAACAGACAAACAACATGCATTAGTAGACATATAAGAAAAATAATTAGAAAACTAGAGAAGAAACTAGAACAGTCAATATACGAGATTCAAAAAACCGGATTTATAATAAGAAAACAAATACTTAAATTCTATTACATTAATTTTAAACCTGTAGATTACAAAAAAAATTTCTAGAGATCCTGAAATAAAATATTTTTACCAGAGAATGGGTCAAAATTGGAAAAATATATGTTAAAATTACTAACACGTCTACTGTCTAGATCCTTTTTTTTTTTACCAAAGAACAGAAAAAGTATGTGACATTCTCTGAATATATAGAGGTGCTTTTAACCCAGCTTTTTACTAATAGGTAAACATGATAAATAGTTTAAAAAAACATTGATTGAAAAAAGAGGATCCAAGATAGCTCTACAATCAGTTAAGGACAGTGTTTTGTACTTTACTAATTCATTATTATAATTATAATCTTATTTCTGAAGAATATCTATGGGATAATAATCTAAAAACATTCTTTTGTATTTTCTCTATTCTACTAGCATCAGTTGTAGTAGCGTAATTTAATATTACAGAACAATATTCTAATTTTGATGTAATTAAAGCATTAAATAAACATAGCAATGAGTCTGGTGATGTAGCAGAAAAACTTATAAATTTAATTAATCCTAATGTTCTACTAATGTTGCTTAATAAACTATCTATATATACATGAAAAAACTAAGTGTCCAAAATTATACCTAAATCTTGTACATATTCCACTCTCTTTATTAAAGTATTGTCAACATAATATTTATAGGATAATGAGTTTGTTTTATGAGTAAAAGTGATACACATTGTTTTTGTTATATTTAATCTCATGACATTATTAATACACCAGTTATTAATTGCAGTGATATCATTTTGTAACTTTAAACAATCAATGCTACTTTTAATACATTGATAAATCTTTATATTATCAGCATAAAGAAGTGCATTAGTGTGACTTATTACACTGATTATATCATTCATAAATATATTAAAGAGTAGTGGTGGTAGGGTGCTTCCTTGAGGCACCCCAGAAGAAACATTATAGGAATTAGAAAAATTATAATATGAATAATAATAGGAGCCACAGTGGTGTAGTAGTTAGACTAATCACCTTCCACTTAGGCAAACCAGGTTCGATTCCTTATGGGGTCGTCCCTGGATTTTTGCATGTAGGAATCGTGCCAGACAATACCGCTGGTCAGCAGGTTTTTTCGAGGATCTCCCATTGCCCCCACTCTTGCTAGTTTTGAAGCAAAAACGTTCATATTTGCCTTTAGAGACACTATTGTGCATGAGCCATCTTATCATTTAAATCATATAGTTTTAGAAATAAAAGAAGAAAATAATACTTTAATTAATGTAGATGGTGCTAATGTTGAATGAAGCGCAGCTAAGAGCTGCAAATATACATAACTATTTTATTTTATTAGTACAGGGTTGCCACAGGTCTGGAAAACCTGGAAAACAGGGGAATGTCAGGGAATTTAAAAACTATCAGGGAATTCCAACCAAGTTAGCGGAATGTCAGGGAATTCTGTGATATGCATGATATATTTTGCAGTTCTGTCATCAATCGTGCCCCTCTGCCAGAATCGTATAAAATTGTTTTAATTATTGCGGATTGAATACTTAGGCATTTTTCTTTGCAATCTATGTAGTGAGCAATTTTGTAAGATCTGAGAAGTATTTTGGTGTAAATCTATGTTATAATGAAAAGGAACCAATCCTTACAGCAAAAAATTGTTAGAAAAAGTCAAGGAAAAAAGGTTCTTTTTGTCTGAAAATCGGGTAAATGTCAGAGAATTTTCCAATGTAAAAAAAGGTGACAACCCTGTAGTATATATTTATAGTTATAACCATATGGTATGTCCATTTTATTTTTAAATATAATTATTTCATTATCATGTATACTTAATACTATCGTATTCACCTCTATTGAATATCTCTTATGTTTTTTGTTTTATATTAAATCAATCGATCTATACTTTATTGAATAAAAAATTCTTTTAATCTTTAAATGAAACTCTTTTATTAACTACACATTTCTGTATGTTTTTGTTTTTTGATCTCTTGCCTATTTTATTACTAACTTTATATGCATACAATTTTTGATCGCAAGCAATGAGATTATTTCATTATTTTTCCATTGCCTATTTTATTTAACTAAGTTATACTATATATAACTATCAATATCTTCTTGATAACATAATTCTATATTATAATTTGGCTTTATTATATCATAGTAAAAATCATAATCAATCCTTTAGATAAATCGGATATAGTAGAACACTGTTATAACATTTCTTACGGGACCCAAGAAATGTAAGCCTAATACAAGGGAAAGCTTCCTAAGTGGGTAATTTCGTATTGAAAAACTTGTGTTTGTGGACCAAGAGAAAGGCAGCTTATTAAACAGGAAAATGTTATGAGAGGGGATGTTATAACAGGGTTCCACTGTATTGACATGCCAACATATATAGGTTTATTAAATTTAACCTTAGTTTTATTCATATAAATACCTACTAAATTCTCATTAAATATGGTTCTTCCTGTAGAATTTGCATAGCAGTAGAATGATTATTATAAGTTTGGCATAACGTAATCCGGCATAGGAGCTGGGCGCCAATCAGCTGTCGTGGTGCGACGTCACTAGACCACCATATTGGATCTCGGTGACCTCACACCCGTGAACGTGACTCCATGACCATAACCTTGGATGACCTTGAATCTAAAAGGTTCCCAAAAAATCACAAAATTAAATAAAATCAAAAGAATGAAAAAATCTTAAAAATAAGTAAAAATATTTTAAAAATCAAGAAACATATAGCATTAGCCTACCCTCCCCTGCTCACACTAACCAACAACGCTTCCCAGTCCCACCCACCAACCCAATCGTATAAAAATATAATCACAAAAATTGGAAAAAAATTTAAAAATTGAGGTACGTGTAACATCACTTCCACCCCTCTCTCTTGCTTATCCTAGCCCCACCCCCCCTCCCCAATCACCACCCACCCAAACATAAAAAATCAAGGAAAATTACAAAAAATAGAAAAAATTATAACTATCGAGGGACATAACATTTCCCCACCCTTTGCTTCCATTAAAAAATTCTAACACTAGAGGAACACACACATATATATATATAAACAATACCCTACCCTCTCTTGCTAACCCCTCAACCTTAGCCAATGCTTCCACCCCCCCCCCCCCACACATCACACTCACCCTCCCAGTCGTAAAAAATCTAGAAAAATTGTAAAAAAATCAAAAGAATTTCTAAAAAAATCGAGGAACATATAATGTTAACACACCCTCCCCCCACTTGAACCCAACACCCTAACCAACACCCGCTGTCCCTCACTTATTCTCTGCCCAGTCAACATTCAATAAAAATGACAAAAATTCGAAAAATAATACAATCAAAATAAAATCATAAAAGACACTAAAGAAAATAATTACATACCTAATGCGAAAAACAATGTTGGTTGTGTGTTACCATGGGGGTTTGATTATCATAAAAATGACAGCACAGCCACTTCCTGGTAAGACTATCAGCAGGCGACTGACAATTGCTAGTTTTTATTGGCTGTTCAGTCGGCAAACCTCCAACCATGTCAGCTTAAAATAGAAACCAGTCATGTCACTCGGCAACACCCCAAACCATACGAATCATCCATACCACACAGACATTCCAGCCGTCCAGTCTAACAACCATCAAAGTAAGCGAACCATAACAACTGCTAATGCCAAACAGCTTACCAGTCATACAGACTGACCATTCCTAGCCGACCAAACTAGAGTCCATACCGGAAAACCATACCAGCAGACAAGCCAACCATACCGACCAGGCCAACCAAGCAGATCAGCCAATCATACCAACCATCCATAATAACCAACGACTGACTCCTACAGACTGCCCCGTCCTCCTAATCATCAATCCTCTTCAGTAATCCCCAACAATGTACACCAATCTTCACCAATGCTTCATAATCATCAGTAATCCTCCTCACCTATCCTCAGTAATCCTACTCACCAATTCTTAGCCATTATCCTCTGTGATTCTCAGCAATCCTCCTCTATAATCCTCATCAATCCTTTGATCAATTCCTGTATCGATTCTTTCATCAATCCTTAAGTTTGTCATTTGTTCCCACCCATATGTGTAGAAATTATATTAATCCGTGAACTGTCTCTAAATTTGCAGAACTAATATTTAGTATGCAGTCCACTATCGATACTTAAAGTCCTTATTAATAATTTGTTTGTGGATCATTACTCTAATAGTCAAGTGCTCATAGAACAACTTTAAAGTTGAGGGGAAAAAAGGATATGAGAGAGAAAATAAAGAAAATAGATTATTTTATAAAAAATATAAATTATTATTTTGTAATTATAATTTCAGAAGAAAGCAGTTCATCACTTCATGTGATATAACCTCTAACCTTCAATTCATTAATGATTGAAGATATCTCATTAATGTGCAATAAATCTCTACTTTGTTGCAAGACAATCAGATGTCTGTAAACAATTTAATTTGGGTCTTTGGGAAATATGTAGCCAGTGTTCTCAGTGTCTTCTACTTCTTCATGCAGCTCATTGCAGCAAATGTGGTGGAGGTGTATGACAGAGCAGCGAGAAAATCACCATCTTAAGCATCAACGATATATTCATGTACATTTTCAATAATGCTGTCTTGATAGTCGTCTTCACCTCATGATCTGTAGTCTATATTGTGTTTACTTTTTTGTAGCAAGAGTTGTATTGTCACCAGTACTGAGAGCTGATGGCTGTTTATTTTGAATCTCATTGCTTTCACACAAAAGTCTTACATGTGGATATTTCATGCGAACTGACTACCATATGTCGTAGGTCACTCATTCAGTCTTTAGCATTAACCATCATCATATTTACCTGTGGAATCAGTACCCATCAACGCTGCAAGATGTTTTGGCAGCAACACTTGTTGTCTTTCAAAAAATGAATTCTTGCAGTTCTTGATGTGGTTCTTCAATGTATAGCATTCCATAAACTTTTGTGGCCATTGTCGTAATGTTCCTTTATGAGAAAAGGACTTTTGCATAGGTGGGTCTCTCATGTCATCAAGCATTTTACTGAAGGGAAAATCTCATTGCAGAATCAGCACCAACAACAATTAGGTAGTGATGATGCAGGTCATGGCTCCACGTTTGTTGAGGTCAAAGGCAGGCCTTCATATTCACAATTCATCTTCATTGTATGACAAGAGAGCACTTCTAAATTGATGTTCACCTCATGCTGTCAGAACAACTGCCATTTTTGTATGTAAAAGTGATTCTTTTTGCAGTTAAAGAGCATAGCTTGTGCCCACAAAAGGCCTTTTCAATTATCTTTGACTCCTGACACGAACGAGTATGTTTGTTTTTCCAGAGTGCTCCCCTATTGTTTTTTTATTAAAAAAACATGGCACTAGGCCTTTTGTGGGCACAAGCTCAGATAACTCGCCACTGTAGTCTGCCACATTTTCATGCATACTTCATCTAACCTATAGGAATGGCCAAAACGACAAGTGTGTTCTTCACAGTTCCATGCCCCCACATAGCATTAGCCTTCTTTCATAATATGTAGTTTTGACACAGTGTCATACTATACCACTTTTTTTTACAAATATTTTACACTCGTGACAGAAGCTTAACACGTCATATTACTTAATCCTACCATGGTTATTTAAATTGAGACTGTTGCATCTTTAAAGTATCTAGCACATTTATTTTAAATGGAGTATGTACTTAGTAAATTTAGAAGTATTAAAAATTTTTCTAATATTTGCTTAGTACTTATCTTCTTACTTTCATTGCTGTGTAAACTGACATGTATCATTATTTTTTTAATTTATTTCTCAGTAAGTGACAGTTTTATTTTGCCGCTAATATTATTTGTAAATTGCAAATATATTAGTGTCAGTGTTTTACTACTGTGCTTTGGTCTGTAACTGCCATATATTATGATTTGTCATTTCCCAATGATGTTGTAGCTCATTACGTTTGTTTCATAGAACTTAGGAGTATAATACTCAAAATCTGAAATTCAAATTTCTCTTTCTTTTTTTTTTTTTTTTAATCCCACTCAAAACTTTTTCCTTGTATTGCTATAGTATTTTGAAAGAAAAATTGTTATATTATGACATGTTCTGCTGCTTGCAAGGGGCTGGATATGCCAGATTCATATACAGACCATCTAGTATGGTGATGGATGCAGATAAAGTTGATCTCCCCAGGGCGCCAGCTTCTCTAGGTCTCGGAAAAGCATGAGGTTCTTAATTTCTCAGGGTCGTTACAGATCGTCAGCCTATGGCAGCATCATTCCACAGCGCACGTCTAATTATGGATTGATAAAGTCATGGTTACACACAGTAGACACTCTTGTGCATGGTGGTTTACCATGTGGCAGCAATTACTGGAGAGGGCCAGTTCCCGTGGTGAAAATTAAATAAATAAATAATGAAAGACACTGGTTTCAAAGAAGCTAGTTGTTTTACCAAAAAGGTACACGGGTAACAGACACAAATCCTTGTGTCTGAAGTGGGACTGGCACACGAGGCCTGCCAGGGGCCTACGTGGACAAAGGTGCAGAACAGCATGGTGGAAATTACAACGTTAAACTCTCCGGGGTTGCGAGTCTATGGAGAGGAGGGCTAGCACACGAAGGAGCAAAATGAAAAGGTTCTGGTAACATTTGAACTATTGAATGCTAACTTGATTTACCACAACTGATGAAGCTCCCATGGCATGCGGCATGGTACGCATCTACCTTCAATGACCCACTGTTGCAGACTAAAGATGGTGGCGCGGAGAAGCCGTCATCTTCCTGCCAGCATTATGAGGGAAATTAATAAACATACATACACTGAACAGTATACATAAGAAGGCAACAAAAGGCATAAAAACACTCGGGCAAATTAATTATATATTTCTGAATAATTATAATGCTTCTGGAAAGTCTTAGTTCGTTGTTGCTATACATCTATCAAAAAGTGGAAATTACTGCAAATGCAGGGACAGGCATGCGGAACATATAAAATACTATTAAAATGTATACAAATACATTACACTCACATTTAGCCCTTTTAAAACAGTGATATTAAATTATTCTAAATGTAATAGGCAAACTGTTTAAATGTTATGTGGAGAGATTGGCAAGGCGGCTGCCGGAATTGCAAGCGTCTTTGACTGCATATTTATTAAAAAGTGTAAATATATATTATGTCTTTAGAAACAAAATTACACATGATAAATCACTGCAGAAATTAGATAAGTAATTATGAGTGTTCCAGTTCATTCTTATGTCAGCACACATTAGTCACGTGGGTGGACACTCAATATTAAAAAGCAATTTATTACGGGGATGTAAAGAGAAGACATTTCCTTGTGCATGCATTAGGCTCTACTTTTGGGGGATCACAGCACTTCACTGAAATAAACACATACTACTCTGTTTACTCGTGGGTGGCATGTCTTTTGGAATGATATGCTACACTCAAGTGTACTAGTGCACGTGACGCTGTTGATCCAGCAGCAAGCAACATTAGTCTGCCCCTCCCTTGCGAAGCAAAGCGTGAGGGTGATGTCAAGTAGGCCTGACAAAGTATTTAAGGTATATGTTCTTATATACGTGAATAAAATTTGAATTTAAAAAATACACACGTACTGAATCAAAATTTATCTTAGAAGCATTTTTTTGAACACATGTCATGGGAAGTCATTTTAATTTTTTGCAGTTTGTATGGGTATTCATAGCCTTGACGGGGAGGGCAAGGGATAGGATGTGGAGTGGCTGCATGTAACAATACATATTGGATGTTTTTTAAAAACACCAGCAAACTCTCACATGAGTTCGTAGAGAATGCTTTATGAAAATATAAGATGAAAACTTATGTACTACTTTTCCCTTAAGTGATTAAAAGGGGGGGGGGGGGGGGGGGCTATGCACCCTCAAATATCAAGTTGAGAAATGTTTGTAGCAAATAATATCAAAAAGTACTTGCACTTGGGTAACAAATTGGTGAATTGTGGTAACAAAGATCTTATTTCCCTGAAAATGCAGTTATTATTATCCCTCTTCATTAAGTAAGTGGGAGTTGCCACCCTATGTTTGCATGAAACTTTGTAATACTAAGCAATAAACTATTTGTAAAGACAGATAAATGAATCAGCAGGTCTAAAGCAACAGAAAGAGTTAGGTTTTTCGTAATACTTTCAGAGGATGTTTGGTCCCTTCTGATACAATTTAGGAAACATCTAGTTATTTTGGTTACTAGTGTGGCTAAGATGTGTCATCAGATATGGGTGTATAAGTTAGAAACTAACTTCCAAAGGATTGAGTTGAGACCATCCTTACCATAGGCTGGTAAAGATTACAGATAACGAACAGTAACATTCGGGAGAACTGTGCCCCATACCTTGAAATTTCTTGTTTTAAACAGGTAGCCAATGTTGAACAAGTTTGCTTCCCCTTGGCATCATCTGTAGTAACAAAGTATTATTATTTTGACATCTTTTTGTCTTGGGCAAACATCATTTCAGCAGCCTTATAATTGCAAGCAGAACTCGTCAGTGTTAGTCTGTGGAGGGTTTCAGTTATGACAGTGGTAATCAAATACCCCAGAAATATTATAAGCCTTACCATCAGACATGCGGAGTTCAGTCTTGACATTGAGTTTCAGTGAAGATAGTGCAGTAGAGACATTGAGACTTAATGGTATCTAGCTGTGTACCAATTTGCATTTCCATATTCATCATTGAAACTTAAGGCCCCCATCTATAAGAGAAGGGGTTTCATCTGAGATTTTGAAAGTGTTTGATCATTTGGGATGGATGTTTGCTGTCATCATTTGCACTAAGATTTTGCTTCAGTCAATATGGGATCTCTCTCTTGATTGGAATGATACTCTTCCTAGTGACATTTGTGCAACTTGGGACCAATTCAGAAGTAAACATTCCATGTTGGAACAGTGTCAGAATGTATAGATATCTCATATTTCCAAATGCTTGTTTGTGTGAGCTAATTGTATTTTGCGATGCATCCAGAACCGCTTATGCTACAATTGTTTATGTACACTCTCATTGCCTTAATTGTACATTGTTGGTACAGAAAGTGTAAAATGAAAGTAGTACCACATAAACAACTTTCCATTCCACTACTGGAACTTTGCGAAGCTCTGATTCTTTCAAAAATGTTGGCTTCTGTGCAGCGGGAATTCTCATTGGCTATAACACATACTATAGCATGGACAGATTCTACTATTGTTTTGGCATGGTTGGCTTGTCCACAGAAGCAATTGAAGATGTTTGTTGCCAACTGCGTGTCACTAATTCAGAAACTTGTTCCTTCGTCAGTGGTTTCAGGTGAATGGAATGGATAACCTAGTAGATTATGCATCATGTGGATTGTCTCCAAGCAAATTTGTTGCTCATTTGTTGTGGTAACCTGGCCCTACATGGCTGCAAATTCCTGGTCCTCTGCAAGAAAATTCTGCACCCAAGCCTGATCCAATTCTTGTGGAAAATGAGAGGAAGGTAATTGTGTTGATGGTGTTAATCCTGTATCCTCCCTGTTGAGTAAATGGTCCTCTCTGTGTCAGCTTTAGCAAGTAACAGCATGGTGCTTGAATTTTTTTGCAAAAAACTCAAAAGTTTAAATTATGCAAGAATATTTTATCCCCTAACTATAGATGAAATATGTACAGCCATTAGGTGATCATTGTACAGAAAAAAGTTTCACTGAAACATCCATTGTGTCCAGTCCAGCCTCTATCATCAGATAGTCATATTGTGAGTCTAGCTACCATTTTAGATGAGATGAAGTAGTCAGGGTGGGCAGATGTTTCCAGAAAGCCTGTGTTCATGAAGAGCAGAAACATTCTGTGCTGCTATTTACACATAGCCTAATTTCTAAACTGATAATCATGCATGAGCACATGGCTAATCTAAATGTGAGACCACAGTTGATAAGCTGTTCTCTAACAAAATTTTTGTCTTCTTCAGGCAAGAGAGACAATTCATTAAATGTTGAAGACTTGTGTGACCTTTATCCTCAGTATGGTGACACTGCCACCCATATAATGGCAGATATTCCAGCTGTAAGAGTATGCCCATCACATCTCTTTCTATACTGTGGAGTTGATTATGCTGGACCATTTCAACTCTGAAACTGTAAGGGTCAAAGCAGACTTACATCCAAAGGGTATGGTAGCCTTGTTTGTCTGCTCAACCAAAACTGTGCACATGGAGTTAGTGGGTGAATTGCTGACAGAGCCTTTATGGTAACTCTGAAGCACTTTGTGTACTGTCGTGTAAGGCCGCATGAATTTTCAGAGATTATGGAACAAATTTTGTCTCACCCACTCATGGAAGCTTGGCCACATTGTTAACCCCTTAACTGGAGCAGATGTTCTTGTGCGGACTGTAGCAGGTAAGAATGCCTCTCGGGGGATAACTATAGCATCGGGGGATAACTATAGCAGTGGTCAAAATAGAAACTTGAACATTTTAATAGTTTGATGCATGTCGTCTGACCTGAAACCATCATCGCCGCTGTTACACTTCACCTGGATCCCTCCCACTACAACGAAAGACATGAAGTGACTTGAACAAGGGTTGGTCTTCTTCTAAGTGAGCGTAGATACCACTTACCCAATCGCCAGTTAACATTTCGCAACCCAGCCTAGTTTGGCCGCCTTTCCCTTTCATCCCCTCTCTTGTTCAGCCAGTTCACAAAACTACCATAGAGTTGGGGTAAGAAGGAGCTGTGTTGTCACCCCTGTGTGCCCCTGACCTTCAGGATGTCTGCTGTGCTGCTATATATTGAGTTTCAACCCCAGAAAATGACAGTTTGTCAGCCTTCGCCTACACTTCTTTCTCTACAAGCGCCCCGCAATACTCTGTCATATGAAACCACTAGCAAACAGTCTGTTAAGGATTAGCAGCCTTAGCATTTGAGTTACCCTTGAGGGTGTTTGGAGGCTGTGCTTGCTACGCCGATTGCATCATGATGTGATCTGCGACTATGACTCACATGCCTGAGTTTGCGTTTAAGCGGCTGTAATTTGTGCAAATGGCTTAGGCCAAGATTCTGCCCTGGTCAGAGGTCAGACGCAGTAGGGAATTTTTTAGTGAGTTCAGGACAAATAGAGCTTCCCACTGGAGAATATTGACTATTCTGAACAAACCCTGCAGCCCTTTATTCAGGAGCTTGTCTGCTTATTGGAGAGAGCTTATCCCTGTTTGTGTCATTAGCTGCTGTCCCCATTAACTCAGTAACCTACCATGTCCACAGGGACTTCTTTGCAAGGAAAAGGGAACCAGACACACACGTTCAGACAAGAATAAAACAATTCCTTCTGTGTGCGATTGCGCCTCAAGGAGAGGATCTCCATCACAACTTAACACCCTGTACTGTTGCTGTTCTGTCTGTCTTGGACCTGCGTCTTGCGGACATAACTGTCAAGCACAGTACCCGGAAGTCTGCACTATGTCATACACAGGTTAGCTCTAACCTACTGTCACTATCCCCAATAATCCAGCACTCTGTAGTGTCGCCCTCTTCAGCCCACATGTTTGGGCAATAAGATTGTACCGTGGCAAAAGTCAGTTTTCAGCCCTTACACAGTACAGTCCTGCACAAGCTCAGTCGGGTCGCTCACAAGATTCTTTCACTATGGTTTTAAACAAAATAATAAGACTGTACTTCCGTTTTGGAATATTGTTAAGTTTTATTTTAGAAGTTCTGTCACATAACTATAGTACACACAGACACGAACGAACAGATCTTTCTTCAATGCACAACTTTACACAGTCACAGCGTCACATTAGTATTTTAAAATGTCAGAAGCTATGTTGCCTACTGCCAGGCCTGTAGAACAAAGTTACGACATACTACAACATGAAGTCATCTCCTCAAAGGTTGATGATTATTTGCTGACGAGTCCAGGGCTTGCCGCTTGCAGCTAGGCATGTGCAGCTCTCCCCACTCCTCGAAACAAATCTAAACATAACTATTGGCCAGGACTCGCAACCTCCTATTGGATAAAACTAAAATTGCTGATGGCAAGGGGAAATTAAAAGAAGTCAGAAAAAAACGTAATATCAAAAGTGATTCAACTTTGCTCAGGTCCTGGAAACTCTAAACTGCCACGTAATACAGATAACAACTGAAATACAGCCCTGGATTAAAACTAATATAGGCCCTAACTTCTAAATGTGGTATGAAATAAAAATTTTGAATATTACACTGACACCGACTAACAGCCAGCAGCATTAAGTCCATGGCGGCGCTCACCACTCACGGGACATGTGGGCATGCACATGCGCAAAGAGGCTCCAATTTGAACTTTTCCATTACAGATTGTTAATTTGCAGTGTAAAATGTCTCATTTGTTTTCCTTTTAGTGTCAACCTGTTTTAAGTGTTTAAAAATGTATGTTTGAAAATATTGCACAATGTTTGGTTATGAATTCAAAATGTGCACTGCGCGAAGACTGAAGACAGTATTTATCCGGCATAAACGCCGTCATACAGGACATGTAGAGAATACAAAATTTCCACAATTCAAAAGTAAAATGTAAAACAATATTTAAATTATTTTTGTGCCATTTATTTTCAAAAATAAAAGTCTTACTCGGTGTGCATAGCACTTCTGCTTATGTGAACCCCGTAGGCAGCCATGGTATGTCCGTGAGACCCTTGCCTTGGCGCAGTCGTTGTCTGAGGTCTGGCGTGGTAAGACGCTGTCACATACGCACTTCAGACTTTTTGCACTGATGTAGATTACCATAGTTAATTCTTAGTATACCGCTTAACCTTTGATTGCATACGTTTTGCCAGATATTTTCCCCAGCATTATGCTTCCGCTTAACCTAATAATTTGTGTCCTTCTGGCTTTTTAAAATGTAAACGAAGAGAAGGAAGTAAAGATGTCGGAGAGGCCATGTGGCCCGCACAACTCTGAATCAGATGTCATCTGCCTATGTTAAAGGCGTTTAAGTGTAATTTCTGTATAATTGCTGTATGCAATATCAAAGGCTTTAATTCTATGTATGTATTTGAGGGTATTTTTCGTGTTTAATTGTTTTACCGCCACATAATTTGCGACCACGTGGTTCATAGCAGCCAAGTCAATATTTGCATCATACATGCGCTTTGAGGGTTTATTTTTGTAATATCATGTGTGCCATAATTTATTTCAGGGTTTTATGTATTTTTTCATTCAGGGTTCCGTGTAATTTTCATGTAATTGATGCTTTGTTTGTCTGACCACGCAGTCATTTTAATGTTTGATTTTCTTGCCATCCGGCATGTTAAAAGTCCAAAATCAATTCAATCAGCAAAAGAATAATTTTCTCAACAGAAATAATAATTTGTTTGACCAGTATTTGCCATTTTTGTGGACAAATACTGAAATTTCACCTGCACCACGTGCTCTGCTGCAACATTTATCCAGCGGCATCTGCGCCATCTAAACTTGCTTTCACGCGCTTGCATGTTTATTGTGACCATTCATGTTGTGCCCAATCTGGTTCCAGTTGTATTTGTATCATTCTTTGTAATTTGTATGGTGACATTATTTCCGTCCTAGCTGACTATGTGTATAGGCCACCACCACACTAACAACGTGCTGGAAGACACGCCCTGATAAGTTTGCGCTAGTGATGCCAAATAATAACACGTGTTCACTCATTCATTATTCTCTGTGCCCTTTTCTTCAGGAAAAATTGTCAGTCCACCCTAGCGCCTGTCGACCCCTTTCCTTGTGAAGATTGTGTTTTCTAACACCAAAGAGAAGTCATACATCTATGATTGCGCTAGATTAATGGCAGACTGGGGAGTACCCAAACGGAATTAGTTACACACGTCCGAGTGTAATTCATAAACTTAAAATCCTGGCACGTCTTTTGTATGAGTGGTAAAATAAAAGCAAGTGTCATAGTGCATCAAGTATTTTTTTTTTGTAGTGACAGCAACCTCCTGCCATTGTTTTCAGGGATAAAAGTTTATTAATGATGTTTAGTAATGCAAAGTATTTCGTGAGTACGCTCGGGTGAGATGGACACACAGAACCCACAGCATCCTTGAGAACCCTGAGAGTCTCAACAGTGTGGTGACTGGGAAACATCGCTGGTGCCCACCTACAGTAAGTTTATTGTGTCACCGTTCGTCTCGTGTCTCACCCGACGGCGTCAACACCCACTGATGAACTTAACTGGGGATATTAACTAAAAGTCGGATGAAAAACAATATATATAACTTGTAATGCTACATTACCTGCTTTGATTTGCGAAAAAGTTTGAAGAAATCGTTACGAAATCAAAACCTATCTTAAAAATGTTGAATCTGGAAACTACTGTGACCTTGATCCTACACACAACTGAAGCTAACCCTGCAAAACACAAACACAATCACTTCACACACTAGAAAATTCAATGTTTCCTGTCACCGAAGAATACAAGATGTCTATGTACCAGCTACAAAACAACAATACATCAACAACTTATGCACAAGACACTGAAATAAACATTCATTCAAAGGTAAGCTTAAGTATATCAATTATATTTCAATTCATCACAGACAACATATTACTTCACACAAATTTTATGTCGCATCGTTAGTTTACTTACCACAATGATGCCCTATATTCAATTCAAAATACTTTAATTCATTGCTTAGCTGGTGTTAAATATCAAAAGTGGATATAATGTTTGGATAACAATCAAGAAAACAATGTGTATTTGTAAACTTTTTCATATACGGATAACTCATCTGTGAAAACATATACTCTTCTTATGGTATACTGCAAATGTCAACGAAAATTCCAATAGTATATATATACATACTTCACTTGCAAACAATAGAACATGATTAAACAATATTTTGTATATAATCTAACATGCGTCGTTCTTGTGCACTGATAATCAGAGCTCATAAGTACTAGCCTACTAATAAAATTGCAGCTAAAAATAAGGAGTTTCTAGAATAGATGTGGCAAGTTCATTCACTATTACCATTACTTTCATTAAAATTTAAAAATTATGGTTCAAAGTATTGACACTATTATCTCAAAATTAATTTTTTTATCAAACATTATGTTCATGCCGGCTAACAGTCAGCCGCGTTAAGACCATGACGGCGCTCACCACTCACATGACATGTGGGTAATCATGTGCACGAAGAGACCATAACCTGGACTTTCCCGTAACGTAATATTTATTTTAAAGTGTAAATCATGTTTCTTTATTTTATTTCAGGGTCCAAGTGTTCAAAATGTTAAAATTGTATATTCATAAAATTTTGCACCATGCTTGGTTCAAATTAAAAATGTGTGCTGCGCAAAGAACAAGAACGTTATTATTCCGGCGTAAACGCCTCAAAATAGAACAATCAACAAACACAGAAAATTCATGATTTAAAAGCTTAGAGCAATTATGTACTTGAATTATTTATGTGCCATTTCTTTTTGATAATAAAAGTTTTACTCTGCGTGCATAGCACTTCCGCTAGTGTGAACCCCGTAGGCGGCCATGGTAGGTCTGCGCGACCCCTGCCGCAGGGCAGTCTGTCAAGAAGAGCTGGCGAGGTTAAGACGCTGTCACATATGCACTTCAACATTTTGCACTGAATTAGATTTCCGTAGTTCACTTTCAGTATACCGGTTAACCTTTGCCTTGCGTATGTTTTGCCAATCATTCCCCAAAATTATACCTCCGCTTAGATAAATAATTTGTATCCCTTGTGGCTTTTTCGAATTTAAATGAGAGATGTCCGAGTTTCACTCATTAACTCATCTTCCTGGCGCATACTTGTAATTGGGAATCAATAAATGGTATGTTGCTCAGTGTAAAATACATGTGTTTATTTTTATCGTCAGAACAGCCAATTCCCGCCATTTTTCAGTGATAAAATGTTAATGAATTTCCCGTTTTTGAAATTGTTACACAAGTAATGATCTTCAGAGTTTAATATTCATACAGATCAAAACAAACCTTACCTTTTCTGGTACACAACCAGCACACTTACACAGCATCCCATTCATTTATCCACTTAACCTTTTACAAAAGCAAACATTACATTTTCAAAACTTCAAAGAGAAAGGTTGCTATAAGGTTAGGAAAACATTATTATACACTTACTAAACATGTGTTATTAATCCTACTACAAGTAGAAACACTAATATTCCTACCCATTCACACACGACACTTGAAACCATTGTTTCATACATCACCTTTCAAAAGTTTCACAACTTCCAACTAATTTATTTTTTCTTCTTCTTTTTCCATTAGGGTCTTGTAGAGACCACGAACCAATTTCAATGCTTCATCCTTTGTTGTTCCTTCTTTCTCCAGCACTCCTTCATTTTCTCACTATATATCTTTTCTTCTCCTCGGACCATTTCCAGCTAGTTTTCTTTTCGTTCCTGCCTTAGAATCCTTCCTTTTTAACACTTTTTTCTTAAATATTTATCTTTCTGTTGCTTCTTCTTCACTTGTATTGTTTCTTTCCAAATATTTCTTAACTTCCTGAATCCAGATTGTTGTTGATGTCTTGTTCCAAAGATATTTAAAGATCCATTTGGTTAACCTGTTGCCATACATTCTATATAAATGTCCAAAAAATAGCAATTGTCTCTTCTGTATTGTTTCTGTTATGTTTTCTATATTGCGATATATTTTATCATTACTTCTTAATTTCCATAATTCTGTAGTTTTTTAGTGGACCAAGTATTTTATGTATAGTTCTTCTTTCTAGTACTTCTAATTTATGCAATTTGTATATTTAATTTTTATTACACAAAATATTCCTTACACCTTACTTGTTTGAAAATCCATTTTGCATTTCACCTACCCTCACCTATTGATGAATTCCTATGTACATCCTATTGAATCTCAATTCCTATGCCTTAAACTTAGTTACTTTCCATACCTCTGCCTCTTACACACTATCCACTTACATTGGTAATCTGGCACTCATGTGTATGACAAAAAAAATAAAATAAACTACTTTTCATAATCATAAATTTTCATATAAAATAACCACGTCCTGGTTAGCAAATAATAACCCTTGACTTGCTTTAACACTGTCCTAGGCCTACTTGTTGCCTATTCCAAAGCTTAAACTCCGTTACTTGCATTTTCCCTCCTCATGGATGCACTTAACCAAATTTTCTGTTCTCTCATTTAAATAAGAGTACATATACCAATTAAACTCTTTAAAATTTATAAGTATACTCTCACTGCACCATAGACATCATTAAGATTAGCATTATAAACATCTTAAAACTATACCATGAACAGTACACACACAAACACACTTAAATATCTACTTAACCTACATAGCAGTCAGTCTGCCTTGTTGCAGTTTTCTTTCTTTAACTCCTCCACAAAATTCTCCTCCTGTATTGCCTTATCCTTCCTCTCATTCTTACAGACTTCCTCTCACACCTATCCCCCTTTTTCCTCTCCTCATGATAAGTCTCAACACTTGTTTACCCTTGGTTTTCACACCTTTTCTTTGCATTACAAAATTCCTCTTGAACCATATATTGCAGGGTTTCACCCAAGAGTACCCCCCAGTTTCCCAAGACTTTTCCACATCATGTACAGTACTCTCGGTAACCTTTATCTGTGACAACATAACCTCTGACTAGTACAACCTAACGTCAGATTCAAATTGCAATTTTAATTTGTTAGAAACAAATTTATTTACCCCCCATACCTGAAATTTCCTTACTTTAACTGCATTTACTTTTAACATCTTTGATTCTGCACAATATTTCATTACATTTTTCTCAAAATTACTACTTTGCCTCAGCAATTTATTTTCGTGTACCAGAACCAAGTCACTTATCTTACATTATTATTACCTGCAATATTCCAGTCACGTTATGTTTACCTGCAATATTCCCTTCGACATTACTCTCCTCACCCTCTGCAATAGCATCTACACGTTTACGCTCTTGTGCAGCTACAAGTTCCTTTACCTGCTGTGGTGCCTCCAGCCTAACCTCATTATTTAAATCTAATGTCCATTCTACAAAACCCTTTATATTCTCTTCTACTGCATTTAGTATTTCTTTCCCAGTCACTTTTAACTGTTGGAATTAGTATAAATATTATCAAATTTTCCCTAGAAATCAGTTTTGAACCTATCAAACTTCCCTGCTAACTGTTGAAATTTTACCTTCAGCTTGTGTTCAAATTTCCCTGTTAGTCATTGTAATTCGTTTTTAAACTCTATACTTGACTCCTGAGCTTTAATTTTCTGTTCGGTTAACAACTGTACAATCAGGCTTAAATCTATTTGATTCTGTGTGTCAACATTTACATTCCTAACCTCTGAACCTGAAGGGCTATCGTCTACATCTAACACATTTAGGGTAGTTTCCAGCATCAATGTCTCAAAACCTACGAAAACTTCTCCCTCACTTTCACTGACTAAATCTTCCCCTTTTCCAGACATATTACATTACCTTAATTTGACCTTAAACACTTAGAAACAATTTACAGAGGAGACAAACACAACCTACATTTACTTGTTAACCTATACTATCTCACACAATTTAAATTTAAAAATACTCTTCTTTGATGAACCCCCTGTAGTGAAGTGATGTATGTTGAAATAAATACCTTTTTACATGTTGACGATGACTGTAGACTGTTACTACATACCTATCTTCTTAGTTCACTGAAACTGGACTGGAACACTGGAATGGACGTCTACTTCTTAGAAAACTCGAACTGATGGACTCTGGAACTGGTAAGTGAACTCATTCGGGAACTTATCATAAAAACTGCCATCATTCCATCATTCTTAACTGTTGAACAGCACATAATGTGCTGTATTTTGATATGGTTACTGACATGGATATCCGCTACAAATGTTCTATTTCTCAGGCATGTCCAACTATGTGTCCCACATTGGACGCAAAGATTGTAGCATCGCCCTCTTTAGCCCACATGTTTGGGCAACAAGAATGTACCGTGGCAAATGTCAGTTTCCTGCCCTTCTATAGTACAGTCCTGTACTAGCTCAGTCGGGTCGCTCACAGTATTGTGTCACTATGGTTTTAAACAAAATAAGAGACTGTACTTCCATTTTGGAATATTGTTAAGTTTTATTTTAGAAGTTCTAACACATTAGTGCAGTACACACCGACATAAACGAATAGATCTTTCTTCAGTGCACAACTTTACATAGTCAGTGTCACATTAGTATTTAAAAACGTTGGCAGACATGTTGCCTACTGCCAGGCCTGTAGAACAAAGTTACGACATACTACAACATGAAGTCATCTCCTCAAAGTTTGATGATTATTTGCTGACAAGTCCAGGGCTTGCCACTCACATCTAGGCTAACGCAGCTCTCCCCACTCCTCGAAAGAAATCTAAAAATAACTATTGGCCGGGGCTCGGAACCTCCTATTGGGTGAAACTTATATCACTATGAGGCTTCAAAACAAAAATTGCTGATGGCAGCGGAAAATTAAAAGAAATCAGAAAAAAAACGTGATCTCAAAAGTGATGCTACCTCACTCGGATCCAGGGAACTCGAAAGTGCCATGTAATACAGATAACAACTGAAATACAGACCCGTATTAAAACTGATAATGGTCTTACTTCTACACGTGGCATGAAAGGAAAATTTTGAATATTATACAAACTGACAAACTATATAGTGGGGATTTTAACTAAAAGTCAGATGAAAAACAATTATAAAGGCCATGAATTTTATATATAACATGCAATGCTACAATGCCACTGCAGTTTGCCACCAAATGTTGGAATTCGAGGGTCTTGTGAGTAACTGGGATCCTGGCATGGACAGGACCCTGTGTGTCGCTGCCTGAAGATGGGAACATATTGCAGTTCCCCAAACCTCGCATTCTGTCAGTCGTGGGAAAACTTATGTTTATTCTTGTGCAAGTTTTTTTGTTGTGTTTGTTTTATTTGAAAGTAGATAACTAGTCTATGTCGTCTTTGTTGTGTTGTCAGTTGGTCGTTTATAACTTTTCTTGTATAGATATATATTAAGTTAGATGTTCCCATTTAACTTGCTGTCCTGTTTTATTTGATTCAATTCCTTCATGGAATTTTCTTGCTTTGTGCCTTTATATTCTTGACTACAGCATTCCTGCATTGTATTCTGTCATGTCTGGTTAAACTGCTGTGTTTTGATGTGTTTCTTTGTTGTGTTTTCCTATTTTGTTCGTACTTATTTTGTCAGTGTTGTCCTAACTTTGTCAGCAGGTTTCTATGTGTTATCTGTTGGTCGTGTATATATACATATACATATATTTTTCATAATTAGTTGCTGTTCTGTTTTTGGCTCTATTCTCTCGTTGAATTTTCAATTGTTTTATACATATATTAATTTTCTTGTCCATAGGTTGCTTATCTTTTTTAAGTATTTTTTCGTGCTCAGTCCTGTTTTTTCCATGATAGACATCTGCATCGCAATGGCGAATGTCCAAAAATATCCATATTTCATTTACCCCCATAGCTGTATTCATTCAAAGAGAACAATGACTTGTGTACTTATTATTTTGGATCTGTCTTTTTAGGACCTGTTACAGCAGGTAATTTATTCATATGTTGCAGAACACACTGCTTTGATTGTTCCTCACTTGAAAGTGAATGTAGAGATGACTGCTGCTATGAAAACTGCCTCAGTTTTTTAGAGTTTTTGTTTCAAAAGCTATAGAAGATCAATTTTCTATTCCAATATTTTTTTTACGTAGTTATAGCTTTGGAAATTGAGCCATTTTTGCAGAGATTTTAGTCGGATGTTCCACTTGCTCCACTCCTTTATGAATGTTTAAATAATTTGTTGGAAAGGCTAATGTTGAGTAAACATAGGTGTATGGTACATATATCAATCTTTTTTAATGTATACAAGTTATTCATATTGATTTCAGCAATCATATGTTGTGATACTTGAGTGAGGTTAGTTTCAACAAAAATAGTACCGTAACTTATTTTGTGATTGCAAGTTTCTTATATAATGCTTATTTTATTTTTTTGCTTCTGTGGTGTTGCAACTAAAGAAAGTAGGCCTACTTGGCAATCAAATATTTTATGTGGTGCAAGTAATTAAGAAAGGTACCCATGATTAGCAGAGGTATATAACTGAAAAAGGGGCGTTACTGAGAATGTGAAGATTCCCCCCTTTTTATTTATTATATTTTAGTATATTTTATTATATACCTTGTTGGCTCACTTGTGTATTATTTATATGGTGAACTGAGTGGACAGATTATGTATTGCTGGTTAGCATATGAGTGTCAGATTGGTAAAAAAAGACTTGAATGATGCTGTACTGTACCTTTTGATTGAATCCCAGTTGTTGCAAAGGTGCATTTATTTGGTGAGTAAATCAAGAGTTATTTCACTGGATCTTGGTAGTTTTTAATATTTTTTCACGCATTAGCGCATGCACTATCTGAACGTTAAAATAAAATTTAGTAATATGTCTCTGTTTTTTGGTAAACCAACACCTTTTGCCATCAGACACATTATACGCTCCTGTTCACTGGCAAATAAGGAGTGCGGAAGCTGTTGTTAGTTTCCTGATGTGTGGTTGTCCCCTAACTACAGTCATAACTGCACCTTAACCTCTTGGTTGCATCTTTCAGTCAGATTCGCTGAGGGATGGTAGGGGGAGGTGGTCACATGTTTGAGGCTCTACTGCCAGCATAGCGGTTTCCACTTCCGTCCCACAGGCTGCATCCTGTTGTCTGACAAAATGGTTTTTGGGTAATCCCATCTAGGGAAATACTGCTGCTGTAGCGTGGCCCCCACCATATTCACCCTGATGTTACTGGTGGTGTAGGCTTCCATCCACCTCGTAAACAAGTCCATCACCCTATTATAAACCTCTTCCCCTAGGGTGTCATTGGTTAGGGTCTCATCTCTTAGGCTATTTATTCCCTTGAAAGGGTTCGTGATTTAGGGTGGTGGGGGGGGGGTGGGCTTAGGTGTTGCTTTTCTTCCTCATCCTGTCACCCCACTTTCTTTTGTTGACACATAGTGCACTCCCTCACATACTCTCTCATGTCTTTTGTATTCAGCCCAAATGGGTTTGCCCTAAACTAAAATCTGTGTCCATCTGATACTGTGACTATAGTCTATCCCGCAGGTACTCTGGTAGCTGCCAATAACCAGATTGCACCTTTAACTTGCTAAACACCTTGGCATTACCTAGGCCGTCTGATGTGCCTTGTTCATTGATCAGCCGGGGGTGGGGTGTTAAGGTCACGTCATTCACCAGGTGAAAGTCTACAGAACCTCGTGGTCCCATCTTTTTGGTCTGCTAACACATTATTAAAGTTGTCACTGCACAGGCTAAATCATGCCATCTTGGTGCATTTCACATACCTCCTTTTTTATTTTGCACTGCTCCCTCAGCCCATAAGCCTGTGGCCCAATGTAGATGGGTCACTTATATGTGGTGTTCATGCAGTGCATTGCTATGGTGGTCTGCTGTTGGGAATCAGCCAAAGTGAATACGACCTTCCTCTTGTCAATCACTTGCTGTATGGCAGCCTGGTGGGAGGGAGGTTTGCTGTGCTGAAAATCCTGCAGTTGCACCTGTCTCTTGGATGTTGTGTGTGCTGAGCCGATAGTATAGGCAGTCTGTCATTCCTGTCGGCCGGTGTGCATCGTGGCTGCTCCCATCTCAATCCCATCCTGTTACATGAGCCATGATAAGTCCAGCACAATGTCCTCGTGCAGAGTGACCACTTTTAGGGCTGAGGTCTGTGACACTTGATCTCACACTTCCACTTTTCACCAGACTGAGTCTGCTTGCCCCTGGAATGTCACAAGTTGCACTGTCCTGGGTTGGGGGTCAATGTCCTCTGCTGTGAAGAGTCATCATGGCAGTCTGTAGCCTGTTTATGTGCACTGGCACTTGTAATATTTGGGAGCTGGTTGCAAAAATTTGGTTGGCCACTGGTCTCGTCTCCATCTGCGCTCTCATATAGTTAGTTCGAGAGGTAGGGCAGTACCCCATCGCTCTTCTTGCCAATTTTCCGACTGCTCGTGCTCAACTCCTTATGTCTGGCAGTCTCAATGATAGTGGTATGTTAGCTTGGGCAGTAGGTGCACTTAGCGGCCTCTGCCTCTCCTGCTGGTGGTTCCTCAATTGCATGTGGTCCATTTTGGCATTCTCACTGATCATCCATCCAGCCACTGGGGTGACTCGCTGCATCAGCTGTTCCATTCCACTGTTGACCCCTTACCTCATCTCCATCATATTACACCACAGCCATCTCTGCAGGCTGTTCTCGCTGCTGGACATACACCTACAGCGGAGTCTGCTGGAATGGACTCACAAAGGCTGCGGCTCTTCCCTGATGAATTCAGAGATGTTGGGGAGGGTGGTCTCAGGTGATTGCATTTCGCAGATCCAGTAGAGTAGTTGCACCTTACGTACTGTGAATCCTCTCACTTCCTCAGGGTAGCCACTGTTGATATGAATGTAAGGACATTTATTGTCTGTAAATTTAAAATGTAGATGTTAAGAATTATACTGTGCAGTTATGATGAAATTTTTTTTCATGCTGTAGACATAATCTTTAATATAGTATGAAGTATTAAAACAAAGCATCTTCTACAACTTTTCTTGTACAAATATTGAGATGGTGTGGCCAAATTATATTTTTTTGCTCTCTGGCCCTTTTAATGGAGATTTTTGCTATAGAATTCAGGCAGTTCTGCTGCATGCTTGTTTTAAGGTAGTTCTTGATGATTTTTTGGTTTGGAAAATAACTTCTCAGTTGAGGCAGTAGTCACTGGCACCATAAGGAAAATCGGACATACACTTACAACTTCAGGGATGCTGGTAAAAGCTTGTGTGCAGATCAGTAAAATTTTATCTAATATTCAGTAGTCTTAATGTGGCTTACAAAACATATTTTTAATTCTGTATACTGTGTACCTATACCATGAGTAGTCAAATGGGTAGCTATCAATTATGTATTTGCTTTATTTCCAGAATTTCTTTGTAATTTGAAGAAACCAGAAACAAAGGTTTTAAACAATGGAAAATCACACAAATGTAACTTATTGCTTGGAAATGTTTATTGAGCTCAGTCTTTACTAAGTCCAGGTTGTAGTTTAACATTTCAACATGAAATTGCTTTTAATTTTAACTTCTCAGGAAAATGAGGCAGAACTTCCCATTACTTGCAAAGCTTGATAGCTGAGAGTTTTATTATTGTGAGCTGTTCTTCACTCAGTTTTGTTATCTTGTCACCGAAGAAAGACATTTTGGATGCATGTTCTAGGTATTCTTGAACAATTCACAAATTTTTAGGTATGTTGTCAATAGAATGTGGATTTAAAGTTTCCAATGCTGTTAGAATTATTTCATTAAATGTTTTAAATATTCTGTTAGTGCTTTTGCTTAGATCTCGTTTTTTTGACTTTTACTATTTAATGTTACTTGCACATGTGTCTTAAAAACACTAAAATAACCACTACAAAGTGCATTGAGTGCTTGATTTTTACCAGACCACCTAGTTGGAAAAACCTTCTTGAAAGTATATTCTAGGAATGTAAATTTTTTTTTTATATGGCCCATCAAGAAACAGAAATAAAAAATATGTACAGATATTGAATATAGTCAAAGTTTTTCATTTCAGGAATATTCTAAACAAAGTCATTAATTATTATGTTCAAGGCATGAACACAGCAGTGTACGTGCTTTGTCGATGAATTTCCATTTTTAATTCCTGCCTGAAAGCTCATGTAGACCCTATTTATATTTTCTGCCTCATCATATCCTTAGTCTCTTATCAAAAAAAATTTGTGAATTATTCAATAATACCCACTGTGATTTCTGGGAAGACTCCTCATGTAAGTGTGAGGCAGAAAATTCCTAGGAGATGACTCATCTGGTTGTCAATTCTTTACAAGCTTGTTAACAGGACAAAAAAGTAAAATTACGGAATAACCCAGTTATGTAATATTGAATGTATTTTTTCGTGAATGTTCTGTAAATTCCCAGTACTTTGTAGTTAATGTCTGCATATTATTATAAGCTAAAACTTTGGTACCCCTCTCAAGCCTGGCACTTGAAACAAATGCTCCAACTCCTCTACTATAGTTTTTTTTTGGGATTATCTTTGCAGAAATGTGTTACCTGTATCACTGTTCAAAGCCATCATAACAGCCTCGTGTACAATAGCTGTATGTATTATGACTTATATATCAGTCGTATTCAAGTCATATATGTATCATGCAAATGCTCTCAGTATTGTCCAAATAATGCTGTTTTACAGGGGCCATTGTGTTACAGTCGTATGGAGTACTCACCTACCACTAAAGTGAACCAGGTTTGATTCCCGGTGGTGTGACTCGTGGATTTTTGCACATGGGAATTGTGCCTAATGATGTTGTTGGTTAGTTGGTTTTCTAAGAAATCTCCCATTTCTCTTGCCCTTACTTTCTAACTCTGCTCCGTTGTACTTTGCTTCATCCTCATTGGCTCTCAAGACCCCACTGTTAAAAGCTGCTTAAACCTCTCCATTCCCTTCCCATTTCTAGTAAACCTGTAGAAGTAACTATGTGATTAAAAGTTCAAAATGCAATCTTTTATCTCACCAAAGTTATGTTTTATTTGCAGTTTCTCACAAAGCTGCACTTAATGGATTACTCATTGTTATTGGGCATTCATGATTGTGCTCGGGCTGAACAAGAAAACCGTGAGCGAGGAGAACAGGAAGAAGATGAGAATAATGGGTTTGAAGACGACGAAGACTCTGAAACTGGTTCAGGAATTGATATCAAGCAAACTGCTGGAGAGAGGTGGGGTGGTACTATGGCCACACCACCTGATTCTCCTCATGTTGGGTTGATGAGGGAAACAAGTTTGCAGTACGAAACTGGTATTGTGCCAGAACTGGACATCTATGCAGTTCCAAGCTCGGAAAGTAAGTCATTATAAGCTTCTGTTCAAAATATTCAGTTTTTAAATTGCAATAATTTTTTTTATTAAAGTTTAGTTATCTTCCTAACTGCAATACTGGAGGAGACCAGTGTTGTGGATAATTTAAACCTAAAGGTAACACAGTCTGCAAAACACATGGTTTTTCCACCGTAATTTTTTTTGTTGTTAAATTTGAATGTTGCTGTATGGCAGTTTAAAATGGTTTCCACTGATATGGGAGTGACAGAGAAAACGGCAACTATGTACATTACCACACCAGCATAGCTGCCTTTGCCACATAGGACACATCTTCTCTTCTTTGCAAGTGTTGTTCTGTTTATAGTGCTGTTGCGTTCCTTCCTCACCTTGTGGTAACACTTCAGCGATCACAAAGCAAATGCCCGATTCCCATTGAGTGGTGGTTGTGAAAGTCATGATAGAAATAAAGGTGACTTGAGAGTGTAAATCAGGACCTTAAGTTTTCTTTATGCACCTACATGTCTTTATTTTTGTGAAATAAATGTGATAATGACTGTTACAAATAGCAGATGCATGAGGCATGAATTTATTTTAGATGAATTCTCTATGTGAATTTACTCGTGTGTGGCCTTTGTGTAATGAGTTTTACATATTATGTAATCATGTTAAATATTGTATGCACATATAGCTGTAGACTGAATATGTCAAACTCATTTATAGTGGGCAAATCACTACTAAATATTTTGCTTTGAATAGCATGCTCCGTAATGCTTTGCCACTGTTTGAACTGATTTGGCCTTGTTTCAAAAATAGGTAGGGCTGACTTGGCACACATTGTAGTTTGCACTTATATGCCTGTAACATGTTTCAAGCTTAACCAGTTTGATGTTGTCTTGTTTATATCTCATTATGATGGTTTCATTGTTTTTAACTTGAACATATTGCTTGTTAAATCTGCACTGCTTGTATTGCTGATTGTTTTGGTTTTATTGTTTTATATTTCCCAAATTGTGTTTTCTCTTTTCCAACACATTACAAAGAGTTATTCTATAGAAGTGCCTTTTTGTAGTTGATTTATTGGTTTAAGCTTTAGAAGTAATGTTTAAACCACTTCCATGCCAACATTTCATTTCTGGTAACAATCATGTTTATTACGCAGAAAAAAGCTAACATTTATTAATGTGGCAGTTATAATAGCAGGTGCTAGTTTGGCAGCTTTGCCAATGTACTACTTTGTTTTGCTTTAATATATGTCTGGAACATATGCTGTTTTATAAATCTGCCTTATTATACAATTCAATTCATTCATAATTATATAATTACTGTTTAAAATTTGATGCAGGTGCAGCACAAAATATTTGTTTGACTTAAGATTGACATATGCTTAACTATGACTGTCCACCATCTTTCGTACTAACATGTTTACCAACTTCTTAAACAATACAAGGTTCATGTGGTATTGCATTTACAACTTTTAAACAAAATAAAAAAACAAAGTTACAAATTAATTGCAGCATAAAAAATAGCTAATGTTTTTTTCTGTCCTCAACACCCTCCCTTAATAAAAGCAATCACACATTGACTATATCAGTCCAATACTTAATTTCAATTTTTAATAGAGGTTGAGTCAATGTCCTTATCAATAAGTTAGTCAATCGGTCTTATGATCATATGTAATGAAGTTTAGCAATGTGTTCCTCTACCTTTTCCTTGACAAAATGATGACGGACATCTATGTGTTTATTAAGTGTGTGTGTGTTTTTTCTCCCTATTAACAATGACTGATTGTCCTTGAAAATATTTGCTTGTTGATCCCTGGATAACTGCAAATCCTGAAATGGTTTCCTTAGCCAACAGGCCTCTACAACAACTGTACTCATCACAGTCACCTACCCAATCTGCATCCTCGAAACCGCAAAGCTCAAGTGATTTATTCCTTCTGTACATAAAACACAAGTTGATGGTACTGCTATATAAAACAGAACTTTTTTGAATGCTGTCCACTGTTCCTCACTAGCTTGATGTTTGGTACCAGCTCAAAACACTGACAGACCAACAAAGATTGGGTCTTGAACCCATCATTGCATACATCAGACAACCAATCAACATGCTGTAATTTGATTAAACAGACTTACTGCCTTTTTTTCTTTGCTTCTTTTAGACAAATTTTGAAGTTAGGATTCACAGGTGCTTATATTGGCTTATAGTTTTCCATGTCAAACGTCTTACCCTTTAGGTAAAATGTCTGATTCTAATTAAGTTAACTTAGTTGTTGTCTCATTGTCAATTAATATTCCGAGGTGGTTACGCAGGTGCAAGTTTTCACCACTGCCTTTGACCCACCCAGTGGGAGCGAATGTGTGTGTGTGGCCATACCATAATTTTAAATTTGAGGAACAAAGGCATGCCACCGTTGATACCACTGTGTGCCGCCACGGTAAGCCTACGTATCTCGTACGCTCATCACCTTCGGCAGATTGAATTTCTACTGTTATCTGAAAGAATTTTCTGGTTCATCATCCGTCCCTCTCTTAGTATGACTCAGGGTGCGGAGAACTTTCCAGGTCTTGTGACTGTGTTTATTTAAGCACAACAGGCCTCCAAGCTGACAGTTTTTGTGAGTTAGGAGTTTGGGCGATTATGTGACCTTAAGCAATAGATGGTGAGCCAGAAGAGCATCCTGTGGCAATGGAAGTGAACAGCACGAATATAATCTGCGGACTGCAAGCATCTGTGCAGTGAAGAGTGCAACTGGCAGGCAGGACTATTGAACTGTAGGCACGAGTGTAAGACATTTCAAACGATAGCAACAGACCGACTAATAATCAGTGTGAATTAAGCGACTAGTCAATATGGAAACATTGAGAAGGACTTTAATTAGAGTTGAGATAGACATTAAGTATTGTGCTCACTGAGTATAATAAGAGTAATAATCGAGATAGATATTTTATAGTTGTAAATAATAGTTGTGTGAATAAATTAAAATGAAATTTAGTTCTTTCATTTTTATTAATACCTTCATCTCTCACAAACTTGAGCACTTGTCTCTGTCATCTTTTAAAATATAAATATATCAACATAACCAATAGCTTTTATTTTAAATAACACATTGTTCGGCTTTTGTTTGTTTTATATCATTCTCATTATTTTCCACTATGAGCGCAATAATCTACAAATAACAGTAAATGCAAAAGGCCACTTTTACACTTTTCATTATACGAATAACTGTCTGTCTGTGACCTGTTGAAATCTAGTTTTCCACAGTAGGATTACATTTCTTGCCCCAATTATTTAAGGACTTCTTAAGACCATTTATTGTTATATTCAGTTTTATAACTGCATTCTTTGGAGCAGTCTAAATTCTGTGAGGTACAGAAAGATATACAGTATCATCTATAAAACTTAAAATAAAGGTCCCAGAAAGAGCCATTTGGTTCACAAATAAACTCAACTGATTTGCAACATCCATAAATACTCAAAATGTTGAGAGTTTAACCACGGGTGCATAGGCATTTGAAAAATTCAAAACTTTCTGCTTGTTGAAAACATTTAGCAATCAGCCTAGCTTTATGAGAAATGTTGTTACAGTCATCATCAGTTTTTTATATGAAAACTCTTTTTGTTTCAGTAAGAGGAGCACCATCTGGCCTTTCAACTTCAACCCGTGTGATTTTCCAGTAAAGTATCTAATTTTTTGACAGCAATCTGTAATTTTTCTGCATGACTGCCATTTACTATCTTTTCATATGTTCTTGTGTCCTAATTAGGGATGGGACTTAAGTCCTAAGAGTTTCTCAGGGCTGAGCCCCATATGCATAGGCATGCAGGAAATTCTAACTTCAAGGCCACATTCTCACAGCTATACTGGGATTGGGCAAACATGGCTGCTATTGGGGCCATGGTTACCTCCCATGCTAACCAAAACTGAACTACAATGGGAGGGGGGTAATCTGGCATTATCACCATAAAAACACCATGGCAGGAGAGAGTTACAAAACCGCATGCAATTTATGAAGTAAAAAAATAGTTTAATGAGAATAGAGGATGGGAAATTTTTAATCTTTATTAAAAGGGTGTTTGAAACATTAGAAGAGAAAGTTTGCAGGTGGGGGTTTAATTTCCGTGGTCACACTGGAAGTGTTTGTTTATAACCATGGAGTGGGAGGTACCACCCCTTGGTGGAGGAGGAAATACACAATTGGGCATACCCTCTCTAGTAAACACCTGAGTCAGAGAAATGTAAGAAGGTGTTTGAGTCACCCTAGGCAGACAGTCCACCTTGGGCACTGTTTTTTAATGGTGCACAATCATTTAGTTTCTTAGTTTCTTGTATTTTCTTCCAATCACATAAACATCTAGAAGCAGCCTGTCTGTCCTCTTCCGCACCAGCACTTTACGGTTCAGATTCAACCTAACTGTTCACAAAACCAAGAAAAGAGTCTTCTCCATCTCCATCACTTGTCGTATCTGGCAGTATATTATTTTCTTCTTTGGATTCAGGAAAGCCATGGTGGCTGAGTGGTTAGACTGCTTGCTTTCCACCAAAGCGAAGCACGTTCAATCCCTGGCCGGGTCACTCCCGGATTTTTGCAAGTGGGAATCATGTTGGACGATGGCGCTGGTCTGTGGGTTTTCTTGGAGATCTCTGTTCCCCTGCGCTTGCATTCAACACTGCTCCATTCTCATCTCATTTCACTCTCAGCCCTCAATACCTCAATGTTAAGAGCCGTCCAAATCTATCTCTCAACTCAACTTCTTCAGATTCAGGAGATTCGCATGAAGGATAAAACTTTGACTGACTGACTGACTGTCTGTGCGAGGTGTTTCACTATCTGAGGTGTTGAATATTATATTACAACATAATTAAAATTTCGGTTCACTAGGTATATAGACATAAAAAATGTTTTGAGGTGTCAGCATACTCTATAAGCATTCCTTTCTTATATTTAGAATACCATGTTCTCCTCTTTGCTTTTCATATATGAACGTACATATTTGATACAAATGTCTTTGACTATTTTATGTCATAGTCCTTTTTAAGCCACAAATGTATAGAATCTTACCTTCAACTGTATTTGTTCCAATCCTGTTTAAAACATAAATTACTGTGTTAACAGCTTCTGCCCAGAACTTTTTCCCTACACCGTTTATCATAGTTTTGTCAATTGCACCACTGTCCTCATTTCTCGTGGATTATGCTCAAATCAAATAACATTCTTTTCACTTTTCATGAAATAAACTCAGTTTCACAATCAGTAACACCTTGATGACATTTTCAATTTGATTTTTGATCATAGCTAGAAGTGTTTTTAATTTATTGGTCTCTTCATGTTTATGCATGTAATAAAATACACAAACCTAAAGAGAGAGAAATTGTCTTTCAACAAGAGGAAATAAGTAGATACACCAACTCATGACTTTTCCATGGAACCACATAAGTCTGTGTGGATGATGATCTCCCCAATCTTGGTTGACTTAAAATCTCTTTTTTTTTTAATAACACTTTCTCTTCTGCTTTCCCAAGACATAAGGCTCACAAAGTATATTGCGATCATCAAAAAAATTTCATAATGGAAATTCAAAATTTTCTTATTCTGCCTTATATTCTGGTGTGCCATTCTTTCATGCCAAGAGTACAGGTTTAAATCACCAGAAGAAAAAGCACAAATAAATCCACTTGTTTCAAAGTTCATTTTACACAACTTTCCATCTCAATATATTGTGGCAGACACCATTCCATCCGGGAAACACTACAGTCAGTTTCCATTTTAAAGCCTTTATCTATGGTGGAAACCACAAAAAATAAAGTCACTTTGATATCAAGAACAAAAAGGACACCTAGTAGTGTGAGTGGTCTTTCACATTTTTTCGATTTCAGTTATTTGTCACAAATACGTATAGCATTCAATTCTCCACCATTTCCAAAACATAAACACGCCTTACTTCAGTCAATTTGTGGTAAGTAGAAAATAATTTACTTTGGCAACACTGGAATTCACTTGTTCCACTGTCCAAAAATCAAGTGTTTATTTTATCATGTAAAACTGTTTTTGGGCTTCTATTTTTATTTGTTGAACTAACTTGATCTATAAATTTGAAACCACCTTTCTTTACGTTTGAAACTTATTGCAAAAGTGGCAACATAACAGTAGATTCAGTTAAAAACATTTGGCTCTAATAGTGTGTGTTTTTTGCACATTCATAACATTTTATCACACTACCTTTTCTTTTACTGTTGTATTTTGAACTACTAGCAGCCGTTAAATAAAGCTAGTGCTAGCTCCTTGCCAATTTGTTCCTCCTCCAATAACAGTCAAGCTGTTACGGTATTTAGTGTCCTTTCCTCAGCTGACACTGAGTCCCATGCAGTCAAAAAGTGAGGAAATTTTGAAGATAATACTATTGGCATTTTAGTAATATCATGGTGTTTGAAATGTCTACTCGTTGAGTTTTACCAGCTTGTTTAATTTGGCCTACACACTCAAATTTTGACGAAAATCTCACCCTTATAGTGAGAATTAAAAAATTTCTGATAAAGCAAATAAATGCTAACTTTAAATTTTTTTCCCATGTACAGTGAGCAACTTGTTCCAAATCTCAACTGTTGTCCGACAATTTAGTATATATGAAATCTGTTTATTATCAAGTCGAGAAACAATGATATCTTGAGCCCTGGAATCCTTAGCCAACCATTCTTTAAAAAGCTTTTCATTACCTGAATCCAGTTTTGGTTTATCACCAATAACTATGTTGTTAACCTGTTACATTTACAGAACTACCGTGATCTAAAAGTCATGTGTTCCAATTGTTTTCTTACACCAACTTCATAAGAACATTTATAGATTACATTTAATATTTTCTTTGAATGTTTAACCACTGGTGAAATAAACAACCATAAAAAATAGCCAAAATGCATAACCCAAAAACACAAGCTAAATGTATCAAATTATATTTATATCACCACAATAACACATACATAGTGTTCCGGGCCCATAAACAATAAAAACTTAATATGTCAAGAGTTAAAATTTGATGTAGGTTCAGCACAAAACCTCATTTGACTGATAACTGAATACTAACATACATTTACCTTTGGCTATCTGCCATCTTTCTTACTAAATGCTGTTCACAGTAAAGTGAGCACTTTTGAAAGCCCTGCTTATTTTATACCTTCAGCCCGTTGCTTATCCTCCTGCCGTATATCAATGTAAACATTTGCCATGTGGTGTTTGTTTAATCAGCTATTCAGAAGTTCACTGTATTTATTTACATAACAATGCAACAAGTGAATATCTATTGTAGTGCACACTGTAAGTACACGCTAATTTCAGTAAGTAATATCTCTTTGGGAATACTGGTGAATGTGGTTTGCACTATTTTGAAATAAATTGTCTAAGCTTCTGAAATTATTTTTCCTTATCCTGTCTTGAGAAACTCAGAAGAGTTGAACAGTTGGGTTATTTTCCTTCATTATATCAGCACCATGCTTTTTAGAACATTCCTCGTTAAAAATGTGCAAGATTTGAATTTTGCAAGTAATTAAGTATCATAGGCATGAAACCCTCAGAGATGATACTCAATATTTAGTCCCTCATATATGGAAAATAACATGTACAGGCAGAACTAAGGAAAACTGTGTGCTTAACCACTTTTAAATTACATGTTTGTTTTTTTACTACAATATTACACCATTTTCTCCCGCTACATACTTTACAATCGGGACACTATCTGCAGGCCATTAAAATTCCTACTGCTAATGGTGCAAGATTTCAGGCACAAATAACTCCAAAATTAATAATGGTATATTCTCACTATATGTGAGCAAATGGCTGGTTTTGCTAGGGTGTTATGAATATCAAAAATAGTTTTCATAAAACCTCAGTGGTTAAACTTAACTTATCTAAATTTTTAGGTTTTAGGACCTTTACAGTTGTCTTTATATGAAATAAAAGTTTCATGAAAATCCATTCTGAGAATTGTTTTTACAGGTTCTAATGACATAAAAGTTTCTCCTGAACTCTATAATGAGAAAATCATTTTTAGCTTGTAAAATTAGAATGATTACAGCGAAGTGAATGTAATTTCTCCAGAATACTATAACAGTAAAACCTAACTGATGACATGTATTTCATGAAATCGCATTTACGCAATTAGTGCAGAATAAAATTACTTACCAAGATATTGACTCGTATTCTCGGACTGGCAGGTAAATATAACGCACATCCATTGAAGCTTCGGCATTGCTAAATAATATTGCAAATATAATTAAATGCACTCGACCTAAGTTTCTTCAAGTTTTTGTATTATTATAAACACGCTTTAATTACGTGTACACACACTGGCCAAGTTAGCATATTGCGTGAAATTTTATGGACTACCCACGACCAGAAACAACATGGAAATTCAAAAAGCAGTTTAAAAATGTACCACTTTATTGACTTCAGATATATGGGTCTGAATGATTTATTTATAATGTAAATAAATATTTTATATTTGGGGTTACAAACTACAACACACATCACATTTTTCAAAGCACATAATAATAACTAACCAAGGAGTGTAACAGACATGGAAACATACATTCATGGAATTCAGAGCATTTAAACACTGAATTGGAAAAAAGTAAAAAAGAAGAAGCAGAAACAAACCTTGGACCCAGTAACTTTGAAATGTTACATCAGCCAAGTGACGTTATGAATGTGTTAAAAATTCTAATGTGTTACCATTGCACCATTTTTATTCCTATTTGCAAAAATGTAAAATGAAAGTGAAGAATTTCAGGTGTTGTTAATGTTTAATATTGTGTCAAGTAAGGCGTTTAGTTATGGAACTACTACTCCTAATTCGCTGCCAATGTTACTGCGAGTATTGTGGTCATTGCTTACACTTTAAAATGTATGCAGGTAGTGATTTTTTTTTTTTTTTTCCCCCACATAATTTCGAGTGTGCTCACTTTTCCATGAACTACCTATGATGTGTTTACCAACTGCGTAAACAATGCAAGCTTCCCATAAAATAGTGCACCCGCAACTTTTACACAAAATAAAAACAAACTCCAACAGGCAATTAAATTAATTCATACTAGTATCAAAAACATCTAATTGCTTTTATTGTCCTCAACAAGAACAAATAGTCTGTCAATGAATAATTGGGAGTTCACTGTAATTATTATGTTTTATAAGTTGGCCTTCTTGTTTTGAAAAATAACTGCTTCTCGATGATGTATAAACTTTGAAGTTGTGTACTATTTGTAAATTGCATTTTTGTACTACTGGGAGAATTTATACACCCAGAAAAATATGAAAGCAATTTGTCATGCTGGGATGATATTTTAGAGTCTTCTGTGCTAGAAAGACAAACCTCTCATTCTTAGCATGTCAGAAAACTCGTGAAGTGATTGATCTGAAGATGGGAATGTGGCAAAATAAAGACATCAAATTAAATCTCATGCCACCACAAAGTTGTGAAAAGTGTCATGTAACCCATATGTTAGTCAGCCTACCAAATTTAGTCCAAATTACAGTTGCTGAGAAATATATTTTGAGATTTGCATAGCGAAATATTTTGTTAAATTGTTGCAGAGTTGTCTCCCCTCATTTAAAATAAGTAATATTAATATTGAGTATTTGTGGTGCCAAGGTTGGCAGCCATGAGTGTTTACATAATGGCATCTGGGTTTAGTACATAACATTGGTCACAAGGTTTTTAAAATAAAGTGTGCATGTTTGGGGTTGAAATGGCATCCTTTTGTAAGATGGACGAGTTTGAAGAATGTTTGGATAATATTGTGTCATATTGGAAGCGGTTATGTTATTATTTTGATGCAAATTCGGTAGCATAGACAAAGCAGGTCTCGGAGTTGTTGTCAGTTATAGGAAAACGTACTTTTGGTGTGTTGTGCGATTTGGTGTCTCCAGATGAGCTGAGGGACAAGCCATTCACAGAGATGGAAGTAGTCCTAAAAACACATTATAGTCCAAAGGCTCTGACGATTGCAGAACGATTTAAATTTCATGGGCGAGTGCAAAAAGAAAACAAGTCCATTGCCGAGTTTTCAGTCGCCATTAAGCATTTGACACAAACATGCAATTTTGGCACATTTTTGCCAGAGGCATTGCGAGATTGTTTGGTTAGTTGTGTAAGCAGTCAACACATTCAGCAAAAGCTCATTGAAACTGAGTATACATTGGAGCAAGCATATGCATTGGCAACAACATTGAGGCAAGCAGAAATACAACAGAAACTGTTGTAGGCTCCTCAGTTGGTATCTGAGGAAGTGTACAAAGTACGGGTGCAAAAGAAACAGCCTCCAGTAGTGGGGGACCTCACAAAGTAGTTTTGGTCATAGAGAATGTTATTGCTGTGGCAGTAAGGAGCACATGGAAGCGACATGCCCTTACTCACAATATAAGTGTTGTAATTGTTCTAAAGTTGGACATTTGGCCAGGAAATGTTGGATACAGAAGTCGTCTGCAGTATGTGGAGTCTAGGAACACAAAACCAAGGAGCCGGGAGTGGGGTACAGGATGGGTGATAACAACTGATATGACATTCACAACTTGTTTATCGTGCATCAGCAGTTGTTGGCTACCATGGGTTGCTATGTATCAGTTGTGGTGGATGGCAGACCACTGACAATGCAAGTGGATACTAGTTCGGCAGTTATGAAAATCGGACATCGAGCTGTGAATGTATTTTGGGGACTACTTGCTAGTGAAGGGGGGAGTGAATGCAGAGGTGTTGTATAAGGAATAGAAAAAGCAACTGCCACTATTGGTTGTGGAATCTGGACAACAGCAACTTCCTTCATTACTAGGAAGGGATTGGCTTGGACACATTTGCCTGGATTGGAACAGTATAAAAGTGGTGTCAGTGGACCATGGGCTGAATGGAGCAGATACAGAAGGGGGGGGGGGGATAAAGAAGAGAGTGCTAAAAAGTCTACTGTGTAATTATGCAAAGGTATTTAATGGGGCCTTTATGAAAATCCAACAGTTTGTGGTACACTTTATGCCCAAGGAGGGGGTTTCACTGGTCTTCCTCAATGCAAGGATGTTAACTTATGCATTCAAAGGAAAAGTTTAGCAGGAGTTGCAGTACTTGGAACAGCAGCAAATCCTGGAAAAGGTTACCTGCAGTAATTGGGCAAACCCCCTGGTAGTGGTACCTAGGGCGAATGGTGAGGTAAGATTGTGTGTGCTGATTTTAAGACTACTGTAAACTCTAAGATAGAGCTAGCTCGTCAGCCACTTCCATGGACAGATTCTATTTTTGCATTTTGGGAATGGTGAGGTGTTTTGTGTGCTGGACTTGTCAAATGTGTAACCAGCAGCAGCTAATGGGGAAAGAGTTGCAAAAGTTGGTGACAGTTAATACCCATAGGAGTCTCTACCAATATGGTAGAATGCCTTTTGGGTTGTTGAGTGCTCCAGGCATATTTCAAGCAGTGAGTAAACAGATTTTACATGTTATTTTGGGTTTAGTAGCATACTTGTATGATATCCTCATTACCGGGTGTTCAGGAGAGGAATGTGCAAGGTAATTGCAATCGGTGCTGCAGAGGTTGCAGGAACATGGGGTGAGAGCCAGATAAATAAGTGCTATTTCCTAGAAAGGAAGGTCAAATTTTTGGAATATCATCAGTGGTCAGGGCATTAGGCTTACCAAAGCCCTACAAGAGGCAATAAAGGAGGCTCCAGCACCAACTACGTTAACACAGTTAAATGATTATTTGGAATTGATGAATTTCTATGCCAGATTCGTTCCCTGTATGTTGGGCTAGTTAAAACCTCTATATAACTTGTTTATGGAAATGGGACCAATGGTGTTAGCACTTATTGACAAAAGTAAAGAATGTATTCTCCAGCCTCCAGTGCTAGTGGCTTTTGACCCACTGAAACCACTCATAGTGGTAAGTGATGCCTTGCAGTACAGAGTGGGAGCGGTGTTGTCGCACAGGATGCCAGATTGCACAGAGCGGCCCATTTGCTTTGCATTGAAAGCGTTGTCCAAATCCGAGCAGGGATACTGTCAATTACAGAGGGAGGCCTTGAACATTGTCTTTGCTGTGCAGAAGTTCCACAAATACTTATATGGCAACCATTTTACACTCTATACAGGTCATTGTACCTTGACCACCATCTTTAGACCTAAGAAGGCTGTTCCGTGTTTAGCAGCAGCACGATTGCAGCAATTGGCTTTGCTCCTTTCAACATATGATTATTTCATTGAGTACAGAAAAGGGCAGGCAATGGTTAATGCTAATGCGCTATAGAGGTTACCACTATCTCAAGTACATACCATAGAGCAGTCACTCTACCAGGTTCACCATCTTCAGAACTTTCCAATTATGGCAGGGGAGATTGCTATAGAAACGGAATAGGACGAAGTATTGAAAATTGTGAAAAACTATACTTTGTATGGATGGCCAAACCACGTTAATGAGCCCAGCATCAAACCTTTACTCAAGTAGAAAGGACGAGTAGGCAACAGATGAAAACTGCATCATGTGGGTGGAAAGGGTAGTAATTCCTCAAGTATTAAGAGAAACAGTTTTGCAAAGGTGTTCAGATGAAATTGCTGAGGAGAAGTTACGTTTGGTGGTCTCGAATGGACAGAGATTGAGGACGCTGTGAAGAGGTGTGTAGCTTGTCAGCTGTTAAGACATAACATGGCTCAAAGGGTGATATCATGGCCAGAGACTTCTCGAGTGGGAGAGTTGGTACATGCCAATTTTGTGGAAAAGGAAGGGATAAGGTTATTGACATTGGTGGATGCCTATTCTAAATGGGTAGAGGTATGGCCAATGCAAAGAAAAAGGCTGAAAAGACAATTGAATAGCTGCAAACAACCTTTGTGGCATATGGTTTTCCCGAAAGGCGTGTGACTGATAATGGGCCCCAGTTTTGGTTGGAATAATTTGAGCAGTTTGGTGAGACAAACACAATTACACTGCAGTTGAATCCACCTTTCCACCTATAATCCAGTGGAGCAGCAGCAAGGACTGTGCAGTCAGGGAAGAATGCACTCTTGAAGCAAGCATTGGAAAGTGTTCTAACAGGTGGAGCACCATCCGTGCAACATACCATCGATAAGTGGTTGTTTGCATACCGAAATACACCATACACGGTGACTGGGAAAACCCCAGCAGAAATGTTTTTAAGAAGGAAATCACTACAAGGTTGCTGTAATTGAAGCCAAATCTGCCAGAATATCATGAAAAGGCAAGAAAACTTGGGTCAAGAAGCACGATTCAGTGTGAGGAATCCAGTGTTTGGAAGTATGTCCGTGGGGAACATGCAAGATGGCTACCAAGGTGTATTGTAGAAGTGGTGATCCCGGTGATGTACAGATTGAGGATGTCATAAGATTTTGTCATCTAGATCACTTATGCAAGTGTCACCTGCAAGAGAGGGTGTCCTTGGGCGAACAGAGGAATTCGCCCCAAATTACACCTAGACAAGGGGGAGGGTGGAGCTATGTTTCTTCAAGTGAGCCAGGAACAACATTGAGTCGAAGTAGCTTCAGCACCAGAGTGGCCTGTGACAGGAGTGGAATCTATTGTCAGAGCGGCCAGTAATTGGAGCAAGGTCAAGCATCAGATCAACATCAACACTAGAGGCACCTACGACAGGAGCAATATCAAGAGTTGGAGAAACACCTGCACCAAAGCTGCCAAAAACAGGTGCAGCATACAGAGTCAGAGCACCATCCATACCAGAGCAGTCAGCGACAGACGTGGATATGTATTAATACTCGGGACAACTTCCGAACTCTGAGTAGATAATACACTCACTTTTGCTATCTGGAGAGGTAAAGTGAAATCTTTGGACAGGGCATACTGATGTAAAATAAATTTAATTAATTAATAAAACTCACTCATTAATTAAATTGTCTGTTAACTGTCTCAGCACAAAAAGATCAGTTAATATAAATAACTCTGACACAAGACAAAGGTGATTTCTAATGTCTACTAAATAAAAGAATTAAGTTTCAAAACATCAATTTACTGAATCCAAAATGTTTTCCAAAAAAATAGCAATAACAACACAACTTTTAGAACATCAAATTTTGGTCATTTTTGACACTTTAGCTTAAAATCATTACAAAAAATAATTAAATTCTGTTTCTTACAGTTCCTAAAACAAACAAAACTTTGTTTAATTTAAATGTTCTCAATTTTAAACATTAAATTCCTCAGTGGACTTTATAAATAATATTTCAACAATGATAACATTGTCTGGACTGGTTTGTTTAAGGCCGTGCTTCAAGCTAGCCAAGCCAACCAAGTCTAGAGCAAGTAGATTCCCGCAGTGTGTACAACGGTCTGCGGTAGGCATGCAGTACTCTGGAGGGGGGGAGGAATGATTACTTGCTCCCGCTGTGGAGCTTGGTGAATCACAGGCTGCGTGAGGAAGGATTTAGCCACTGCAAGTGATCCTCACCCTCATGCGTCCCTCGTTTTACATCATGCGCCTTTCTTTATTAATTCTCTTTCCCAATAAACACATGGGCATATAACAGGCATTAGAATCCATAACATTTCATAGTGTTTAAATTTTATTTGCAACAGTCTTATTTTTCAGTTTTGTATGCAGGAAATGAGAAAGTGTTTTAGGTTGTTTTGATTTTAGAATAAAGGAAAACATTGAATGGACAAACAATTTGGATACAGTAGACTCTCGATTATCTACGAGCAGATTATCCGCTTTGCGGCTTAACCGCAGTATATTCAGAAAAATAAAAATAAATTTAGGAAATTAACTCAAACATTGCCAGAATGAAGTTATCTAATAAAACGCCCATCTTAACTAATGAAATTCATAACAGATACTCTCTGAAAATAACTGTGGAATGAAATATGTTTGTTTATCGATGCAAATGCACGTCAAAATGTGTTCCCGATGGCGCGATGAGCTTAGTTACGTCTCAAGACAGCGAGCTGACAACACCGCACAACTCACGAGCCTAGCTGTCGCCTGCCAGGTATAGCCGGAACCTGGCGTGACCGCCGCATTCCTCCCGCATGTATCATTACCATGTCCAGTGTCAGTTTTATCTCGCCAGTCAGTAATTACATTCGGTTTTGTTTTTGCTCATTTTCAGCCAAAAAATGTATAAAACAGCTTTCATTTGTGTATGGAGTGGGAGAGATAACAATTCGGGGTATACAAAACAAATCCAAGCTTATTGAGCTTGCGAGCAGTGCGGACTCGACAAGTGGATTGGTGAATAGGAAAACAATGAAACTATCGATGTATGCGGAACTAGATAAGGCTATGCTAGAGTGGTTTAACCAGAAACGTGCCGCGGGAACGCCAGTGTCGGACTTAATGTGTGTGAAACAAGACCAATATTTTTTTGAAGAACTGGGAATGGAAGATGAAACTTGTTTCCTACATTAAACACAGTTTTACACACGTTGAAACAGCCTGCTTAGTGTATCATGCACTGATGTGTTCAGCTGCTTGCGAGGGTGGGATACGCCAGAGTCATATACAGACCTTATAGTATGGTGAGAGATGCGGATAAAGTTGGTGATGTTCCCAGGGTGCCAGCTTCGCTACATCTTGAAAAAGCATGAGGTTCTTAATTTCTCAGGGTTGTTACAGAGGTCGACAGCCTGTGGCTGCACCCCCCCCCCCCCCTGCAGCGCACGTCCAAATACGGATTGATAAAGTCGTGGTTACACACCTTAGACACTTATGCACTGTAGTTTTCCACGTGGCAGCAATTACTGGAGAGGGCCAATTCCCATGGTGAAAATAAATAAATAATGAAAGACACAGGGTTTAAAGAAGTTAGTTGTATTACCAAAAAGGTACACAGGTAACACACTAAGTCCTTGTGTATGAAGCGGGCCTGGCACATGATGCCTGCCAGGGGCTTATGCGGACATTGGTGAGAACAGCAATGTGAAAATTACGGTGTTAAACTCTCTGGGGTCGCAAGTCTATGGAGGGGAGTGCTAGCATACGAAAGGAATAAAATAAAAAGGTTCTGGTAACTTAAATTGAATTATTGAACACTAACATGATTTACCACAACTGATGAAGATCCCGTGGTGCATAGCACGATACACGTCTACCCTCGATGATTCACTGGTGCAGACTAAAGATGGTGGCATGGAGAAGCTCATCTTTCCGCTGGTATAGTGAGGGAAATTAATAAAAATACATACACTGAACAGTATGTATAAGAAAGCAAACAAATGGCATAAACACATTAAGACAAATTAAGTATTTCTTAAATAATTAGAACTTCTGGAAAGTCTTAGTTCGTTGTTGCTAAGCATCTTTCAAAAAGTGGAAATTACTGCAAATGCAGGGACAGGCATGTGGAACGTATAAAAAACTATTAAAACTTATACAAATACATTACACTCACATTTAGCCCTTTTAAAACAGTGATATTAAATTATTCTAAATGTAATAGGCAAACTGTTCAAATGTTATATGGAGAGATTGGCAAGACAGCTGCCGGAACTGCAAGCGTCTTTGACTGCATATTTATTAAAAAGTGTAAATATATATTATGCCTTTAGAAACAAAATTACACATTATAAATCACTGCAGAAATTAAATAAGTAATTATGAGTGTTCCAGTTCATTCTTACGTGAGCACACGTTAGCCACATGGGCAGACACTCAATATTATAAAGCAATTTATTATGGGGATGTAAAGAGAAGACCACATTTCCTTGTGCATGCATTAGGCTCTACTTTTGGGGGATCACAACACCTCACTGAAATAAACACATGTAACTTTGTTTACTCGTGGGTGGCGTGTCTTTTGGAATGATACGCTACACTCAAGCACACTAGTGCACGTGATGAAGTTGATGCAGCGGCGAGCAACATTGGTCTGCCTCCCAAGCAAAGCAGAGAGCGAGGACGACGTCAGTACGTATAAAACAAATGTGATATACTCGGTAACTTTCAGTCAATGTGTATTTTGTATCTTTTTTTAAACTTGTTTGTGGTTATAATTGTGTATAGAATCATTAGTAAATAATAAATTCACAGTAATTTTGTAAAAAAATTAACAAATAATAATAATAGTCCTGAGTTTTGAACAGGCAAAAACTTACCGCCACGCACTTCTAGAACTAGTCCTGTAAATTTGTTACGTTAGCATATGGTACATGAAATATTTGAGGCTATACCTGCCTTTTTCCTCCAGAAATTAATTAAAACTAATTTCTTCATTTAAAACACTAAAACTTTTTTAATGTATTCCAAATTATAGATTATGCTTTAAAAATTGACTTTGCAGAAAAATTATTCAAATGTTATTTGTGAAAGTTATTGTCGTATCTTTTAAAGACATCTGCCGGCAAAAACAATTCTATATTTGGTGGGTGCATGTGTGTGTTAACCAAAGCAAATCCGTGTATTCTTTAGGTTAAATGTCATACAAAAGTGTATACACTGAAAAACCTAGTCAAAAATACACTTATCAGATTAATATAATTTTAATGGCTGCATATCAATCCATTTATTGGCAACGAGTTAGTGGAGAAATTCTAATCTGGTTTAGTCGCACCATGAGCGAGAGTCCTTAGCAAACACAGTAGCAGATTTCTTCTTTTACAACTAATAAGTCTCAAAAGTATTTAAATGGCATAGAGTGTTGATATTCTTCCATATTATATCATTTTCTGGGAAATCAAAATATTACTATGCCTACGTAACTCGCTGTTTGAAAAGTTTAGAGCCTCGTACCTATTTGCCAAAGCGTAAATGTAAATATATAGTTTCACTCTTTAATTGAATACCGGTGATGACAAATTAATTAATCAATTAGTATTTTAAACATTTTTTTCCATAAACATAAAATGGCTCCGGGGATTACTAATAATGATGTTTCTCGTAGGAGATGAAAAATGGTTTACCATATAATTAATTTAAGATATGTATATTAAATTATATGCTGAATTTATATCACGAAGCTCATTAATACATGTGTGTTTCAAGCAATTGAATAATTAAATTAATTATGTACTAATCAAAATATTTATTGTATGCACAATTTTTAATGGTTTTCAAGCCATGTCAAAGTTTGATAATATATGTACAACACATTTGGTGAAAAAAAAATTTTGGTAATTATTTGCCTTCAAAACTGCCATTTTGTGAATAGACCAATTTACAAAATTATAAAATATCTGTACAAGGATGTAATACTGATAAGGAATTAAGAAAGTAAAGAAACTATTGGATCTAACTGGGCATGTGTGGTACAGTTCATCCAAGACTTAATATCAGAAAAGGTATTTCAATCTGAAATTAAGCACCTTCATTAATTATGCAATAAATTATAGTGAGATATAGGTCCTTAAAAATAGTGGTAGGTAAGAGTCCAGGATCTACACATAAGAAGGTAATACAGAGAAAAGCCCAACATGCAACTTAACGTAAACTTGTTTACCAGTCTGGAACTCAACCTGTACAAAAACGATGTGAGATCTAGTCAGCTAAACCTGATACTGATTATGAACCCTGAGCAGAGCAAATCTCAGACATCCAAATACATGAACTATCAAAAGAAGATCTGCAAGGAAAATGAGAAAATCACATTTCTTCATTGCAGGTAACTTTGCTAGAAAGGGAAGACGTTATGGAGCAAACGATAATGCAAGCTGACTGTGACCTATGTCATGAAAAGAGAAGAGTACGACTAACAGCAAGTAACTTCGGTGTCGTTTACCACCGTAAAGACTCTACACAGTGCGCAAATATAGTGAAAAATTTGCTTTAAAAGCCTCCCTTTTCAACACCGGCTACTGAATACGGTCGTCGTAATGAGCTCATCGCTATCCAGAGATTCCAGGAATAGACAGGACTGATGGTGCAAAAATGTGACCTCTTCGTAGATTTAAAGAATGGGTTTTTTGGGTGCAAGCCCTGATGGTCTTGTGTGTGAAGAAAATGCTGTCATCGAAGTAAAGCGAATTCCTTCTGCGGTACACAGTGACCTTCAAGAAACTGCAGCTACAAAGAAGAGCTTTTTCTGCAGCTGAATGAGGATGGATGTTTAGTTTTGAAACGTTATCATCCACACTACTATCAAGTACAAGGCACATTGAACATTACAGAGCGTGATTTCTATTATTTCATTGTCATGACGTATGCCCGGTAGAGTTTAAAAAATTTGAGAAACATAAATGTTACCGAAAGTCTCTCAATTCTGTCATGATTGTTTACTGCCCGAAATCGTGGCTCGAAATGCAATAAGAGGAAATGTTATTAGAGAGCCTGACTACATTCTGCAAGCGGAGAAGAATTTGACTGATAGGCTGAAGTTTAAAAACCCACTTTTAAATTGTAATAGTGGCGACTGACAATTTTTTGGAGTTGAACATTTTTGTCACTCTAAATTGTTTTTATTGTTCATATCTTTGTCATTATAGCTGGTGCTTGGCTACTCCCCCCCCCCCCCCCCCCCCTCAATGGAGGAAAATATATTTTGCACCACTTTGAAATTGTGTGTTGCATTTCATTTATATTGTACAGTAAATTATAAGTTTGTATGTTAAATAGTTTTCACTAAGAAATCTTTGTTTATGAACATCTTGGGAACGTAGCTATCAAAACTCAGCTTTACTTTAGGTGCATGCCAGTTTACATGTATTTATGGCTATGTCTGTCGTGTATAAGTGAGTAAATTTAGAATATGTAATTAGTGTGATGAAGTTACGAGTCATTAGAAAGGGTAGTGAAACTAGCTGGTGAAATAATGTTTGGTATTTGTAAATTATAATTAAATAAAAAATTGCTGTGAATAATGTTAATGTTGGGACACGCTACTGTAGTTTTCTAATGACAAAGAGAACCCGTTTTTAGTTGCATAAGAGTAGTGGATACAGAAAAATTGTTAATATTGTATAATGTGTTATGGCAATACATAATACAACTTTATTATTATTTTGATATTGACATACCAATAATGGAGAGTAGAGACAACTCAGATAATTTGGCTACTTGTTTCAATTTAAATAGTTACACATGACAAAACTACAAATACAATTTTTGACAAGGCTGCTTGAAGTCGTACCCGACAGACACCGCCAACTGCATAAGGGTGACCATAGGTGTGGGAAATACTACTAAAAAGTAACTTATTTTTGTACTCTTATATTCACTAAATAGATCAAACTGAGACTATCGAAATGGTATTGCCTATAATATTTCTATAGATCTGCATGCGCTATAAAATATTATTGGACAAAATAAAGATATATTTTGTGACACTTGGTAATAAAAACAGTAGTATAAATGTGTAATGTCTTACATCAATAAATATTATTACATCACTTCACAAACTAGAAATATATTGTAGTACTGAGCTTGCAATACAGAGTTTCTTTTTAGAACAAAATAATGATAATATCTGAATATATTTTTGTTATTAATCTTTTCTACTACAATGATGTTATTTCGAAACGAGTTAGGGGGCATTTTACTGATACATTGTGAACATATTTAATAGTTGCTTTTTGCTTCATGTTACATACCATTACTAAATTAGAAGAATAGTTCCATCCTTGAGTACAGAATTTTCAATTACTTCAGTATTTTATAACAAGTTATCTTTATGTAGAAGACAGTAAACTGAGACAGAAGAAACACTCCATAATTGTCGCTCAAAAGTCGTTATCACGTACCAAATGTCAATATGGATAATTAAATTTTCAGTTTTGCTAGAGTTAAATATTATGTTATATTTTTCTAGCTACTTTCATTTGCCCTTTTAAAAATTCACGAAAACTGACTAAATGTATAGACATAAATAAAAAAAAATATATGGCCAAAATATTTATAATTGACTATGTCGTTGCCTCAAAACTTTATACGTTCTGTTTCTAACAATGGTATTTTACTATACGGAGGCTGTCAAAATATATGTATATAAGTCTACTATAAAGCCTAAGAAGATCCCGTGTTCAAGAACCATTAAATAATTACGATCTAGGCATCAATAGAAAGTTGTTTGATTTTTAGGCATAGAAACAGTCAGCTGTTGTTTTCATAATTGTGTATTAACAAAAGGCATTAAACATTTTAAAGAAAAGTGCGGACTACTGTAAATAAATTTTTATCGATGCCAAAAATGTATTGTGTTATTTCAAAAAGTCTAACAGCTATTTGTTGGTATTATATAAGACAGCAAAGCTATGCACGTTACAGTGAGTTAGTTTTATATTATTGCCATGCCCTCTAAATTATAAAGCCACTGATAGCTGCTGCTATAAAAAATCATTCTTGAACCACTCTCTACCCCGGTGACAGTAGGAGCATTATTTCTTATTTAAATGTTTTGCAGCCTTCACTGGCATCTTCGTGCTAGAACATGATGAATGTGTGTGACTCACGGCTTGTCCCTGGCAGCCATCAGGTAGGTAATAACTTTCTCACCAAGCGTGCGAGAGGGGGCAGGCCGTCCGTGTCACACGATGTGGTGCTGGTTTGAAGTTTTCAATCACAAAATTACATGTGGCTCCTTTGTTTTAAAAGCCACAATACTAATGTAAAAACCTTTTTTATTTTTTTTGCAGCTCGTCTCGGGCAAGGTTGTGATTGAGCTTTTATTAATCTTCCATGCATGGTGTGAAAACTATTCCACTTTAATATTTAAACACTTGATATCAAATAAATGAAAATGAAATTTTTAAACACACTCCATTGTTGTGAGCTTAAAAATCTCTAAAATGGTTTTTGTTTGAAGTCAATATCACAAAAAGTAGAAAGCAGATACAATATTTGTTTGACATGTAAAAGCCTATCCAGCAGTGGAAGTCATTTTTGGGTTAATGGGTTAAGCCTTGCTTTAAAAGAAATGGCAAAAACAAAAGTCTCATGATTAAAATTCTTTCCTACTGGGGCACAACTTTGTCAATGGGAGGAAAAAATTTTTACTCAACACACAAAAACGTAGTCAAAAAATCATTTTACATTAATGGCAAACATATAAAGGGCCCTTTTCATGACTCTCAAAGGCTCATCACACAACTGCGTCTATTATTAACATCTCAAAAATCTTTAAAATCCTCCTCGCCGAGGTTAAAATTAACTGCAATCTTCAAACTTTAGGCAAACATCTTACACCTAACTACTGCTGAACCAATCAGTCCACTTCATTCTTAAATTTTAAAAATTCTACGCCAACTTTAACTGCTTTAAACATTTATTTCAAAATTCTGTTTCATACCTTTTAAAAGAAAAAAATACTTCAAAACTGTTACTTCAATTGAATTGATGTTACTGCAAAACTTTTACTTCATACTTTTACTAAATACTCTTATTTCATAAATTAATTGCCTAATTTCTACCACCTACAGTAGCCCTGGAACCAAACTACTTAAAACTACAACTACAAAAACAAATTGCACTTAACTTGTTGAAACTGCTACATGTTTTTAGAATTACTACAAGCTCCTCCAGCCTTCAGCACTTCCTTCTCGCTTCAGTCCCATGTCCGTGCTGTTTGGTAGTACAAATACACGACTCCTCCACGACCGCGATGACGCCAAGCGACTGGCGCATCACCTACGCTGCAATGTTGCTCTTGCTGGGTGTATGTTAACGAATCACTTCACTGTCGTCCACCCCGCCTCACCGTGTGGTGCTTCAGCAACCTGCTTCCTTGTCCTTCGGAGGTCCTAGAAGCACGCACAGCCGCCCTTTGGCACCATGTGCCCCCAGAGATTTCACGCATCACGCCACCACCTGCTGTCTGCCTTTATGGTGCTCTTGCCTGGTTAGCCACGGTGCACATGAAACACATCTAGCGCCCGGCTGCCCACATGAAAGTGCAGGTCAGCACCAACTCACAACCACAATGCATGATTGCAAGAGCCTCGAGCTAACCTTAAGTTCCATAACCAAGCCATCTGGCTATAAAGTGGGTGAGTATTTAAAATTAAAAAAAAAACCTACAGTTAAATTCAGCCAACAAAACACAACTCACAAACTATGGCCTGAAAGGGTCCTAAGATAAAAAAAACTAACCAAAAATGAAACAAATAAAAATAAGTCAAAAACACCCAAAAATTAAATAAACTGCCTTAAAATACTAAAGTGAACCGCATCTGAACTAGAAATGGCCACAAGTCTACTCAAACTGACAACAAACAACAAAACACGACCAACGCCGATCTTATCAAAAACAATAGACTGTGTAACAATATTACTCAAATTGACATTACAAACATTATTTGTTGTAACGCATGACTCAACCCACGCCTAGAATAGGTGCCTATTACAGAAGCGACTTCGCCCCATCCAAAAGTTACATTATTTACCTGGGCAAGTCATTCCTCGCTAAACACTGTAATGGAAGCAGGACACATAAACAATCTATGTTGACAGAGGCTCAATACACATAATTACTTCGTGTTCCTAGCTTTTACCATGCACCGAACTCTACAATAAATTGTCGCGTCATCGCCCCACCCGGAGGAAAGACAGTTCTACTTTGCCGCTCCTGCTGGAAGAACAACATTCGCTTGAATTCAGCGCCGCTGTAGGGGAGGCAGTCTACTAGCCAGTTAGTCACGGCCTCCACAAGAGCATCAGTGCAAGATGTGTCAACGCCTCGTGCCGCCCAAATAAGGATCCATGATTCATGCATGTGACATCACAAGCTGCACCCCCAAGAGGTGGGGCTAATTCCCCTGCACCACCCCTCAGAAACCTGGAAGAGTTGGAAATTATTATTAAAGGCACCCCAGTCCAAGGCAAGTCAGTGTGCATGGGATTGCGGAAGAGCCCTGTTCCTTCCGGCTGTGAAGGCATAGGACCGCACCGGTATCGCTGCTCCTCCTGGTTGCAAAGGCTGGAACAACCAATAAGGGCAGAGTACTGGGGTGCACGTAGGGCAGCCACCTCAGGTCAAACCTGGCCCCTCGCCATTATGAAACTAGGCACGGTCTCTGAGGACTTGCGATACCCAGAGGATCCACGGATACCTATTGAAATTAATGGGCGTTTACGCCTCGCACTACTGGATTCCTCTGCAACAGGAAACTTCACACGTAACAACCTCTTGCCGGTGGACCAGTTAGCGAACCTACAACCCCAGCCTCAAATAGTTCACGTGGCCCAGCCTAGTAAAGTTCTTAGCGTCGAAGGAAAATTAGATCTCTTAATAAGGATCCACCGTTTGACTCACAAGGCTGAGTTCACAGTAGCCTCCAACATAGAGGAAGAGGTCATTCTAGGACAACCATGGTTAACACAAAAGAAATACCTGTTGGACAATGGATGATGCATAACTCAGTTCGGGGCATAGGATGGAATGAATATACCCTGGAGACGACGCCAGGTATCGATAGTCAGCCTGACTCCCCACTTTGAAATCCCCGTAGTACCTGTAGATACTAGTAGAAACTCTTGGGAAGATTGTCCCGAACCCCAGGCGGGGTCTAAACCCAGACAATAAGGATTTGGCGTTGTGCTGACCTCTTTGGGGACCTGTTATGGAAGCAGCAGTGGACTGTTCCTGGCCCCAAGGAGCTCGACAAAGTCCCCTGTTATTGTCACACCAGAGCCGCCACCTCATAGGAAAAGAGGGCCTACAGAGGTCTCTCAGCCCCTACCAACCCATTTCCATATCTGGATGGGGTGGAAGGACTAGCCACATTGGTATTGATGTTTCATGGCAGAGTCCACATGATAGAAACTCAACTAAGTACGATTGTCGTCAGGGACGGGAGTCGCCTATAGACCCATGTCCCTGGGACCCCCTTCAACAGCCACTGGTGGAAAGCAGGATCCGGCCGACACTGTACATGTAGCGATGAAAAAACCTTTGGTTTCTCCCATTACAAATTGTGTATAGGAATTGGACTACCAGCAGGACGATTATATTCCGTCGAAATCCAACGTCGGAAGGTTTGAGCCTTGAAAACTTTCACATGTGACGTTTGGAATGGTAATAACTACCAATGGTAAGAGGTGATTAGCTCACTTGTAATAGAGTAGGAATAAGGTTTGTAATATAACCCTGGTTCATATACTTTTCCTTTAGTTTTTTGAAGTGTTTACATAATTGTGTCAAGTAAGTAACACCATAACGGTAAAGTAAATCAACTGCGCCCAAGTTTCAAAATGTCAGGTATGGGGCTTGCAACACGTGAAACAAAATGCTCATTGGCACACTCACGAAAGAAACTTAGTAAACTTGTATTTATATGGTGTTATGTAAATGAAGCGGTGAATCATATTCCATTATTTCATTGTTTCTGGAAGTGTTTTACTTCCTGTTGTAAATAGTAGATTTTGAGATTCTGTGTTTCAATAACTTAAGTTGACATAATAAGACTTCACTCGGAGATTAAAGGCTTCACCTCTGGGTTGTTGTCAATACGATTAGCAAGGTCAAAATAAAGTCATGAAGGTTTCTCCTAGTTTGCCTCATTAGTGTAAGGGACCGGTTCATGTTAAATTTAGGATTTGCATAAAGTAACGTACCATGCATGTTAAATTGGGTTTTTTCTTTCTTTCTTTTCTTTCTGTATTAAATTATGAAGGTTAATCAGTGCATGGATGGGAGACTCAAACACTTGAGCCACATTTCATTTTCTGACAGCATTGTTAGGTTACAACATTTATAAATAATACTTATTGTAAATATCTCGTAAGGATAAATTGTCTTTAGAATAATAAGTAACTGATTCCTTGTTAGATTAAGATACTTGAAAGGAAAAAAAAAATTAATGATTTTAAGTTATTTAATTTTCAATATTTATGAGTGTTATGTGTAACTATGTTACATAAATATAATGCAAACAAAAATTTTCATGGGTATTTAAAGTATAAAGACTGTAACTTTGAAGAAATACATAAGTGACTAAATCAATATTCATCTCGGCACCTTCTTATTTTTGTAATTTTTTTACGTACGTATTTGCATAGTTGTTAGTTGACATAGCGCACTTAATTTTTTTAATGGTCGTACCATATAATTGAAAATAAATTTTAAAAAGTGCCATTGTGTAATCCATTTTAATGAAAAGTGTTTTACTGTAATTTTGTATTGTTTTCAAATGTAATACACAACAGCCATGAACCCAATCTATATATTAATTGGTGTTCACTTATATATTCTTGTGAGAGGCCGTAAAAATCAATTAATATAAACACACTTTTTCGTACATTTCAGTGGTACATACAAATTAAATAATATGTACACAGCAGAAGACCACACACCCCTCACGTTTGCCGTACTGTAGAGGCTCAAGGAGCCTTAATAGTTTAAATTCTCTCCCTCTGCAAACATCTGTTTTTTTGTCCCATTCCATGTACGAGGGGAACACTTTGCACTCACAAGTGACGAGTCAGGTCTTTATGTGAAAACTTCATTCTTCCTTTTATTTACAAGAAAATAATAACTAAAGCATGTGTCAAGTAAATATCTCCCTTGCTCATATTTATAAACTGATCCAGTGATATGAGTGAATGCACGTGAACCCTGGAGGATAAACTTTCCACCCATTGAAAAGAATTTCTCTTTCTTTCACCCGTCTTGTCCTTGGTCTACCCTGCTTTAACCCTCAGTGTTCCTACCTCTCCAGCTGCATGAAAGAGGCGTGACCGCAGCCCAGCTGATGTCGAGACACGCTACTGCTGCATACATCCATGGCAAGGGGTGACGAGGGGAAGTGGAAAGGAGGAGGGAGTACGAGAAAGACAGAGTTAGCTGCCTGACCAGCAAACACGAAACAGATACTACTTCCTTCACGAGCAGGGTAAGGTGAGATAACGGCACTCTTCCCGCTACATCCCCAGCCCGTCCGCTACCGTAGCACAGAGCAGCTAAAAATACAGATGCCAAGCAGCTTATAGTCACCTTGATCCTGAGTCCTAGTGAACCTACGAAACTTCCAACTTTCTACTCCAGGATGGGTCTCAGTCTGAATTAAAAGGGAGGGGGGGGGGGGCCATTGACGCATGATGCAACCCGGGCCTAAAATAGGTGCCTATTACAGAAGTGACAAGTCGTTACATCATCGCCCCACCCCGAGGAAAAACAGTTAGACTTTGCCACTCCCACTGAAAGTACAGCGGTCACTTTGAATTGCGCGCTGCTGCAAGGGAGGCAGGCCACTCGCCATAAAGTCATGGCCTCCACGAGAGCATCGGTGCAAGATGTGTCAGTGTCTCGCACCGTGCAGATAAGTATCCATGGTTCATGCATGTGATATCACAATCTCCACCCCTCCTCCCCCCATCACGAGAGGTGGGGCTAATTTCCTTGCACCCCTCGAAAGCCTAGAAAAGTTGGAAATTACTATAAAAGGCACCCCAGCCCAAGGCAAGTCAATGTGCATGGGGTTGCGGAGGATCCCTGTTCCCTCTGGCTGTGAAGGCCGAGGACCACGCCAGTACTGTCTCTCTTCCTTGCTGTAAAGGCCAGAACAATCAGTAAGGGCAGAGTCCCTCAGTTACGCTGTCAATCACACAAATGTATTGGTGGTCTCCGACATCATCGAGCTCTGGAAAGCCCTACCTTCCAAAGTTCTCAACATCTTCGGCTGCCTACAGACGCCACCATCCAGAGGTTTCAACTCCTGGGGCCTGTGCTAGGTACTCCAGGATATCACCATCAAACCACCAGGGGGCAGCGTTGTGAATGTCCCAACCATCCTCAACATACCTACTTCCCTCAACCTTAACCAGCTATTGAAGGTCATCGCAACGTAGTCCCTTCCAGACACCCATCAAGGCTTTGGCCAGCTATGTCTTTACCTCTCTGGTAAAGAACCATTTGAAAACACATGTCTATGTTCCTTCTGAACAACCCCTTAATTTCAGCTAGGAAACCCAGACCATTAATTGATCAATTTAATAGAATATAAATTGAATCTCATATTTACCAGGTAGCCTTCACAGGTTGTAACAAACACACTTCTACATATAATTAAATATTAATTATTTCTATTGAATTTTTATTGATATTTGCCTTTTCATTTAGCTTTGAGTATTCCCTTTTCTATTAAATTATTTTTTAATCTTTGAGAGTTTAGTTTGATCCCGTGAGTGAAAGCCAATACTGTGAATTCACCATAAAGCCAGCAGAGCACACACACATTAAGAGGCCACCCAGAAGTTTGTCAATAGACCAATTTCGACATAGCCCAAAGCTTTAGCGACACTTTCCCATCCATGGACTCAAGCTGAATTGGTAGCTTCCTACTCCGCCTGGCGGAAGGAGATCTGCCATCCTCACTCGACCCTCGGTGGAAACTCACGTAAGAGTATTGTTGTTCTCGCGTTCTTCCCATACTCTGTATCTCACCCTCGGCTGGCAAACAGCTAAGCGAGTTGTACACAGTGGAGGTGACATGGCCAGATGTTCTTTTAGAAGTACACGTTACTTTGCTCAGTAATTGCTTTGTTTATTTTGCTGGCTTTCCCTTGTGTTGATAATCAGAAGTGTTCAATTTGTTATTATTTCTTTCTTATTGAATTTTTTTATGACATTATGCCTCACCCACATAAGAGTGGCAAAAAGCATAAACTTAAACAGACCCTAAAGTGATTGGAGTTAGAGATCATTAACACTACTTTCCCACAGTATGAAACAGAGAATCTGTCACTTACACCTCCCACTTGCATAGGGAGACGTATTACATTTGAATATTTATTAATGTTCCATTTTAACCGTCGGATCATGTGAATAGACCCTGAATTCCTCCCCAACATATACACTGCCGTTCCTCCGCGCCTGACCCAGATACCCGGCAGCAGCACCAGCACCAGCACCATTCCGCCGCAGCCAGTGTGAACTACTGTTCAACCACCAGCCACATCCCAGCCGCCACCAGCAGCCAAGAGTGCCAGCGCCGAGCGGACAACAGGCAAAGCGAAGGAAAGTTTCTATGCCAGTTCTACTAGACTACTTCCCTACTCACAAACTAACCTGACCCTTTTATATAACGGTAAATTGCCAATGCAAGAGTAACCCCTTTTTGGAGCATAACCCTTGCATCACTGACATCACACATTTATTTGAAGGCTACCTCCTCTGCTAGTGTAAGATCTGTGGAACGCAGATCGCTTGAAGTAAAGTTCACCCTCGGGGGTTATAATCCCCAAGCTCTCGACCTGGCAAAACATTCACAAGCCAGCCAAAAAATTATATTATTGCGTGTGGGGTATACCCGCTCCCTTTCCGCAGGCTAACCAGAGGTCCTGTGTGCGATTCATGTCAAAACTATGGTGTATTCTTTCACTTTCCTGTATAGCAAATTATTGAAGAAGGGAGACTGAGGTTCCACTCCTCACTCCGCACTTGTTAGATGAAGCACTGTTCTAACCCTTCTTTGGTACACTGGCATATGTGCTGCTGTACCCAGTGGTTTACTTAGTAACAACACATATTTCAGTTGAGAGACTTTTGCTGTTCATGTGTGTCTTCTTAATCATATTGCTGTTATAACAGAAACTTGTACTCCTGTAATGAATTAATGTAAAAAGTTAAATTGAGCAATGCAATGAAATAAGGATTTTGCAATTTGCTTTGTAGAACTGGTGTCTACAGAATATAGGCCAAATAACAATGAAGTAAACTTGGGCCTTGTTATGTTGCCTTTGTGTTAACTGTGTGTCAAAATTAGTTATCAAATTGTGCCTGTGTTCATGTTGCAGTTAAGAAATGCTTGTTTGTATTTGAGAAATTGTAATTTGATACTGCCAAATATAATGTATCTGAGATCTGAAAACAAGCTTGTGTGTATTTTTGCAATGAAGTGTGTATATGAACAGTTATTATAATACAGTGGAAGCCCGGTATACCGCAGATTCGGTTATACCGCAGGGCAATTTATGTCCCCCAGCCGGAATAAATAAGTGGAAAGTATGCAGTTAGGTTGGCCTGTGGTTTGTCAGTGGGTGGTCGTTAGTCGGGGATGTTGATGGATGAGGCGGAGGGAGCGGGCGCGCGTTCTCCCTCCTTTCAGCGCCGAGATCTATTTTACTAATTCTTTACAGCCAATATTGTATGTTTTTCTGTATTCAATTTCGTTGGCCTGGTGCGATGATTTGACATAAGAATTCCTAGTGGTACTTTTTTATGTGACCCTATTATACCTGTTCTACCATTTGGTTGTAAGAAGACAAAAAAATATACTGTGACAACCTTTCCATCTTATCTGGGCATTGGATCAGTATAGGGGAATGGCACTGCCATATTCCAAACCGTATATCATATTCGCAAGTGTCCTGCTGTCACACATTTACTGGCACTTACAAGTTAACATGAAATGTGTGTGTGTGTGTTGTATAGCGTAATACGTAATCATTGTAATAATGCTGTAGACACTTTAATTACAATGTATATATAGCAGCTATAACCGTAGGTCTTCCCATTTTCGGGAAAAAAAAATTCCCAAATTTGATGCAGGCCTCGAAATTCGTGCTTCTAAGTCATTTACAGGCATATAATTAATCTCCTACAAGGTATATCCCTACGTAATCATTATAATTATGATCTAGACACTTTGATTGTAATGTATATATAGCGGCTATTCGGTATGTGTTCCCCATTTTCAAAAAAAAAAATTCTGAGCGAACGAGCTATTGTGGACAAGGCTTAATGCAGAAAAGATGCCTTTCATTGCATGCCCTCAAATCGTTTTTTTCTTTTTAATGCAATTCAGACGAGCAAGCGACATGTTTCACATCATGTGAGGCACTGATAGATCCCATCTACAGTGCAAGTGTGCATTCGACCTTTGGATGCACGCTTCCTTTCTCATTCTCACTTCCTCCCAACAAACAACTCACAGCGAACACCACCCTTGGTGGAACAAGTACATCCTTTGCCTGGAAAATGTGGTATTTTTTTAGTTATTCTTACTTAAATGCATGTGACCCCCTTCATCACAGCATGTTTGTCTTCTTCTATTTCCCTCCCTTGGGTGCTGTCAAGTCCGGTGATGCAGATAAAAAAAATAAAGTTCTGATAGCAAGGGGCAAAAGTTTCATGAGTTAAAGCAGTAAATACAACCACTTGCCGCGTGTTTGACAGAACACTGCATTTTTTTGCTACTGTACTTGGCCACTCCCGGAATAGCACGGAAAGCTATAATGCGGGTCTGAGTTATGTCCCCCAACAGCCATGTTATGTCGGGCTTTTACTATATTAAAATCATTTTCATCTACATACCAATAACCTCATCTGTTAAAAAAATTTATGTCAATTAGCACTTGTATATTTTCTTTCAATTGCATAGTTTTTCAAATCTTTAATTTGTTTATCACTTGCATACATGCATAGACAAAACTAAACTGTATCATCTCATTCAATCATTACGTAATACCCAGTAAATAATCCAGTCAAAAGTTGGTAGGGATACAATTAATACAAAAAAAAAAAAGAGAAAAATCATACTGTGAATCTGAAATTGGTCTAAATTAAGTTACCTTTACGTTATGTTGTGAAGTTGTCAACTTCTTTTGCATCACTGATAATTCAAAGTGAAAACACTCTTGCACAAATGATACCTCAACATAAAGACAACACAAAGTTAACACAACAATTTCCATGTTAACTTCAGTGTTACTGCCTGAATGTATGACGCATAGCTGTCATAAAAGTTTGTTTGGCCAAAATAGGTTAAGTGGTTAGGTGAACATAACCTTGGTTTGCACCAGTGACACACCAAGTATAGTCATCACACTTTGAAAAACCAATTGATGGGGGAAACATTCTTATATAAATTTCATCGACACTTAGTAACTAGCATGACTAAAATGTTACTAACATCTGCATTAAAACCATTGCTATTTATAGCAATCTTACATGGTCAAGTTAATTAATGCCATTGTTACTGGAAATGATTTTTATAATGCTAGACAACTACTTTCCAGAATAACAACACTAAACATAGTAATTTGAAGCTTTAATGTTTTCCTGTGTAACAAACAAATGAAAAACCAATGTGGGTTTCTGCACTATACCCATTCATTCAACCACCCTTACCGAATCCACCGTAGGAATGAACTAATCTAAAACTAATCTTAAAGGGGATAAAAAGTATTTCATTGTCTATGAAATTCGGCATATCACATACCTTACTTGTGTATAATCCCCCTTCCTGTATATCCCTCCCTCTAGTTTCAGACAGGTGAATTTACAAAATAGTATGACGCCGTTGGGTGAGACACGAGATGAACGATGACACAAATACTTACCGGTAATATGGGCACCAGCAGTGCTTCCCAATCACCGCACTATTGAGACTCAGGGTTCTCAGGGATGTGTGGATTCTGTGTGTCCGTCTCACCCGTGTGTACTTACAAACATGTTGGCAATACTAAACTTTTAATACAATCACTGAAATAAACAATTGATACAACATATGTGGCTAGGAGACTGTCACTACTAAATAAAAAATTGAGTTCACTGTAAATTTGTTTTTATTGATATTGTTCATACACATCAACGTGCCAATGAAATGGTTATCTCGGTCATGACTAGCCAATTCCGCTAGGGTACTCCCCATCCCATAATTAACCTAGCACACGCCTAAATGGATAATATCACCGAGGTGCGTGCAAGCACAGCCTTCACAAGGGAAGAGGGCAGACAGCCACTAGGGTGGACTGACGGTTTTTTCCTGAAGACAGGACACAGTGAATTACAAATGAAAACCCTTAATACACATTAACACGTGTGATTACCCAGCATCACTAACGCAAACTCGTCGGGGCTTGCACTCCAGCACGTGGTTTGTGTGGTGACGTCCTATACACAGAGCCGGCTAGGACGGGAGTAATTGCATTGTACATTAATTACACAATTACATAGACACTTGAATGATACATGAAATAAGATGGGACACAAGATGAATATTCACAATAAACATACACATGTGTGAAAACAAGCTTAGGTGGCACAGAGGCCGCTGGATGAAGTTTGTAACGGACCACGTGGTGCAGATGAAAGTGCAGTATTTCTGCGTGGAAATGGCAAACTAAATTCAGATATAATATTATTTGTGTTGAGCATGTGATTGTCTTTACGATTAGCATTGTTACAGGCTTGTAACATGCCTGATGGCGGTGAAATCAAACATTACTGTGACCACGTGGTCAAGTACAAAAAGCATCAATTTACATGAAAAATACTTTGAACCCTGAATAAAACTGACATAGAACCCTGAAATAAATTATTGCACATACAATGTTATATAAGTAAGCTCTTAAAACCCAATGATGGCATATACAATGGCTTGGCTTCAGTCGGCCACGTGGTTATACGTGATGTTGCCGTAAAATATTCAAACACGGAAATTACCCTTAAATACATACATAAAAATAAAGCTCTTAAAATTTTGTGTAGCAATAATGCAGAAGTTACATTGAAATGCCATAAACATGAGCAGATGGCATCTGATTCAAAATGCCGCAAGGGCGTAAAAATTAGTAAAGCGGAGGTATAATGCTGGGGAAAATGTCTGGCAAAAACGTACGCAAGCAAATATTAACCGATAAACTACATTGACTATGGAAACCTACATCAGTGAACAAAAGTTGTAGTGCACACGTGACAGTGTCTTACCTCGCTGGCTCTCCTCGACAGACTGTCCAGATACAAGCGTCACACGGACCTATAATGGCCGCCTACGGGGTTCACATAAGCGGAAGTGCTATACACGCCGAGCGAAATATTTTATATTGAAAATAAAGTGGCACAAATTAAATTAGATATTGTTTTACATTTTTATAATTTTGTTATGAATTTCAATATTATTTTAATATTAAGTGTTCTTAATCTCGGCACCGCAGACACTTTGACTATTCATAACCAAAGAATTAAAATTAGTACTAGCACTTTAAAACATTTTAAGACATATTAAACACTGTAAAGACAATGTAACACGTTTTACCCTGAAATTAACACTTATAGGAAAGTTTAGGATTATCGGCCTCCTTGCGCACGTGTGGGACATGTGATACATGAACACCGTCATGGGCTCTATCACCACTGGCTGTCAGCCGGCGTCAAGTAATATTCCTTGTATGACTCCATCCACAAGTATTAATTGCTACATTGCTGAGAAAGAAGTAACAAATTGAAGCTGCTATGTAAAAATGTGTCCTGATACATTTACAAGATGGCTATTTTCAATTATATATATTGTTAACACATTTAGCCATGTAGACTTGACTGACCTAGAACCCAGTTACATGACATGGCAGCTTTGTGTGAGTGTGCAAGCAGTCAGAAGTTATGGATCACACAGGCACTGTTGTTATGTCTCGGTAACATATTCCTTTGACCACCTTTTTATCAGAAAACAATGTTTTAAACAGTTATTAGAAACATACTTTTATATCTTCTGTATTTTCTCATATTGATTAATTAAATAAAGTATTATACAAATGAAAATCCAATGTAATATTTGTATTTCACAAGAGTTTAACTGAAGTTTTGTGTAAAAGTACAATATAAAACAAAGTATGGAGTTATGTAACTAATTTAAAGGTGCTTACACACATGCACTGTGCCATGTAATGCAATATGTCCGTGTAACTAGTGCGAACAACATCAAGCCTCACAATTTGATGTGCAGTGCATTGTGTACCCTGTCCCATCCAAAATTGATATGTCACAAATTATCAAAGGGTGTTTCACATGAATCTTGCACATAATGTGGATAGAACTACACACATGGACATGCGCACATGCCATGTGGAATGTTGGTGGAGTCTTGAGCTAGCACTGTTCGTAATGACATGTTTAATCATGAAGTGGAGTGAGTCATCAATGTTTAAATGAATTAAGTTTTGCCAGACTAAGTCATATGGTGCCCTATCAATGTGAACCATTACAATTTTATTGTAAACAGTAACTGTCATGCACACAGATTGCCTTCCTGTAAGATATTTTGCTTTGGGTGATTTGGGTCATATAAGGCCCTGAAGAAACTCAAAATATGTTGGAACTAATACAATTATAACTCTGGTGTTATCCACTTATTTTATGGAACTTAGTCCCTCAGTAGCAGACCCACTATAGCTATCCCTACTCAAATATAGCTTCTTTAGTCAGCACTTTCTATGCCTCTTCTTTAGACTGTAATGTGTAAATGTTTGCTGTGGCAGCAGTTTTTGCAGACATCTTGCATTCTCGGCCATAGTATGAATGCCACGGTTTTATTTAATGGCAAATGAGGTGCGCTGTCATTTGCAACTGCACGTTGCAAAATTTGACAGGGTTTAAAGGAATGTTCACAGTGCATGTTAGCAACTATTTTGCAATACACAGTGCAGTGCAGCATATGTGCGTATGCACCTTAACTAACCACACCAGTAAGTGGGAGATTTTAAAAATATTGTATGATATATCCTAAAAAAACATTGGCATTTCACAATTTCATAGATAAAAGCTCATAATCATTTTTAACATTTTTTTTCAGCTGCACCATGGAAAGAGATATATTTTCTAGCCATTATAGATGTCTTAACACATTATGGTGTAAAGAAACAAGCAGCCAAAGCTGCCAAGACAGTTAAATATGGTGCAAATGTAGATGGAATTTCAACTTGTGACCCAGAGCAATATGGGAAGCGCTTCATTGAGTTTTTGAGCAAAGCTATTGAATAAGAAAAGCTTTGTTTATTTGCATTTGGTAAGTTGTGAGCTATGATTGGGTATGTTACACTTTCTGTCTTGTGTAAGTTAGAAGTAATTTTTGTGGTATTTATAATATGTAATATTGCTTTCTTTCGCAAGTGACAAAACAGTCATGACATTTGGAAACTTGTATCTGGTCCTGTTTTCAGACAGATTGAATATGAAAACTTGAAAAACCAAGTATTATAATATTAACAGTATTGTAGTAAGGTTGGTCAAATTTATAAACTTACAAAACAGGACCTTTTACAAAATTTTCCTTAAAAAAAAAAGACAAAACAGAACACTTGAGTAACAAAGAGTGCAAGCATTCCTTCTAATTCTTAAGAGTTCCAGTTCAATATTAGGCAAATTTTGCCATAATGAGAATTTATCATTTATTCTATCAAGTAACATTAATGGTGACTATTATTCATTAAAAGCATGTGTTATTATTAGAGACCTGAAAAAGTAGGTTTTTTTTTCTTTCATTTTTTTTGGAAAAAAAAAAAAGTGTTATTGTTGTCAAAAATAGCAGTTATTTTCTTGCCACAAAAACGCAGGTTTCTGCATGAGAATTGCTCCAATTTTTAATCTGCTCTTATAAAGAGATACATAATTTGAGATATGTCACGATATTCATAAAACCTGAAATTGGCAATGTTATTGCTATTGATAAGTGGTGGTTTCTATTTATTGTTATTTCCGTGCAAAAATTCTTAACTCGCAGAGAAATATACAGTTATGGTTTTAATACAGACAACGGTTTATCAACAGACAACATTGAAAACAAGTTCAGATTTTACTTAAGATTTTGTATTCTACCTATCACCTGGAACAACAAACTGTCGCAATGCACTGGCAAGGGCATACTGTTTCCTGAAAAGAATACTGTAAACAATTTATACACATCTATAAAAGCACTGTTAAAAAATAATAAGTGCCTTGTACGGACAGCAAAAAATTTTTTAGAGAAATCTGCCTATACGTGTTTGAACTATCGAAACTTTCAACAACAGATTTTTTCGTTAGGCCTGGTGACAAAATTTTTCATTTCTTCAAAAGTCTCGTTTTTTACCGCGTATATTTACAGAGAATGTATATGATAAAAATACAGTTTACTGGACAAATACAAGTTTACAATATATGATTAATTTATTTACAAATATATTCTGCGTAAGTGAATGCATATAAACACATTTTTGAACGCCGCACCGCTTGCTTTGTAAAAAATAAAGAAATGTTGGTTAAAACGTGATGATGATATGATGTGAATGTAAACAACGCATGAATTCCATAGATAACATGGTGCTTAGTGGACGTGAACACTACAACGGCGTGTTTTCCTAATGAACAAACTTTTGCAGGGCTGCAAGTAGAACGTTCACTCAAAGTGACGCATCATCACTTGCACTCATGTTATCTATGGTCATAAATACACATGATGGAAAGTAAACATGTTTTCGTTTAAGGTGATAAATCAAATAAATCTACTGGCCAACTTATGCATGCATTCATATTCGAATATCCAAAAACACATAAAAGAGGATTTTGTACAGTTCGTGAATTACAGCTGAAATTCTCAAAAATCTAAATTTTTTGTTTTTTATGTCAAGATTTGCGATATTTTTCGCTTTATCACATTTGCTAATTTTTCAGGTCTCTACTTATTATTTAAGTGGAACTGCACTGTGTCAATCATTTTATGAATTAAATTTTAACTTTACTACTACCAATAATTATATTTATTTCTCACATACAAGCATGTGGACCTTTTAATCTTATTATGTTAAACATGAACTGGTTCCTTCAAAATCAGAAACATTGTTCTTAACATTGTATTTTCAGATAATATTATCTCCTGCAAAAGTCCATTTTGTAAAACTCTTTACAACCGAGATCCTAAAAATGAGTCTTAACAATGCGAATGGCTTGTACAGTTTCAGTTATGAAACAATTCTTTTCATCTGTCGACAGATTGTTTATAATTGAAAATATTCTTTTTACAACAACATTTGTGCCTGTTATAGCCAATGCAAAGCACACAACCTGTTATGTTTTTAAACTGAATTAATGCATTTTTAAATGCATTAAAAAATCGCACAATTTTTTTATCTACTTCAACATTACTGCTTTTCCATTTTTCAAGTTTGCAGGTTAAAATATTGTTCACATGCACAATTTCATCAAACAATTCACCTTCATTTATCTGAACTGATGAGCCTTAATCTATTGCTTTTAGAACATTAAGAGATTTGGAAATTTCATCCCAGGATATAGCATTTTTCAGTTTCATCCAATTAAATTTTCTCATGGTTCATATTAAGAAACCCATTTTTCTAAATAATCTATGAATCGTAAAATAAATTTGCTATTTCTTCAAATTTTGATTCATTTAAAAGACCTTCATTCTCCAACTGGTTCAAAATTGTACTAACAGCCGAAGTTTGGAAGTTGACTTATTTTCTAATATTAATTATTTCTTTAAGTAAATCTAATTCTTCAGCTACTTCAGTTGCTGAGATATCTGCTTTTTCTATTTTTTAATTAGATGTTGGCTCTTTCCATTTTTTAATTGAATTTGAAAATATTTTCAGTTGACTTTGATGGAAGTATAGCCAGAGGTGTGACTATGGATTTTCAAAAAATTGTTTCAATAAAGTAAGTCACATGTCCTGAGACGTGAAATATGTCTTGAGGGAATCAAACATATCAATGACCATGGTAATTGAAGGTAATGGTGACAATCATCTAGTTTTCACACTACATAAAACCTGTTTATAATCAGTAACATCAAAATCACAAAATAATTTAAATTCTTCGACTTTTACAGTATAAATGTGGAAGTATTATAATATTGTGTTAACTATAGCTTCCGCATTAATGGGAAGAATATGTGTACTTGTCTGCACAGCATTATGTACCACATGTGCAGCACAACCAATTCCTTGAATGTTCATTTTAAAGTCATTGTTCAAATTATGAAAAACATAGTTCTTTCCAGCCCTCTTATAATAACCTCCAAAATTCATCTTGCAGTTATCTGTACTAAATGCAACAACTTTATCATTTAAATTTTTTTCTTCATGGTATGTAGAACACGATTAGCTAATTTATCAGCTGTTTACCTACAAATATTCTGGAAACATTACTTTACATTCAACACCCTGATAAGGAACGAAATATCGTACAATAACTGGCACTTACTTCAAACTTGACGCGTGCTGCTTTCCTGCTTTACTACTAAATGACTACGACTCATCTACCTCACGTATTTCTACGTAACCCAAGGTAGAGTCAAACCTAGCAACAGATTAAACGAATGTTCTTGGATCGCCACATCCCTGGAGGGCAATTCTAAACACATGGAAAATAAGGTTGTACAAGCCAGCAAGCATGCACCACCACCCCCCCCCCCCCCCTCATACACACTGAGGGTCTACAAGCCATCACTTGCCTTGGGCCTAAACAGAGTGCAGCTGAACAAGCACGCACAAAGTCGAGCGGCGGGCAGAGAGTAGCTACTCCCACCACAGCATCACATGAGAGAGACGTCACACCTCTGACCACAGCCCGATGTCATTGCACCTGTCCTGCGGACTATATAAGTCTGTGTGTGCCCAGGCTCGTGAGTTGTTTCGTACTCTAGTAGTTCGCTTGTGTGCTGGGGTCTTCTGTTAACAGCCTTCGGCAGCCATCAAAGGCTTCTACCATTGACTTTATTAACGGCTCCTACAGCCTCTACCACCTGCTACCAGAGCCTTCATTGTCGACAGCCACAACCAGAATCTTCCAGATGCTTCTTCTTACAAACCGGCAGACTGTAACAAACCATCCGCTGCTGTTCCTCCTGGATGAGCATCTCTCTCTACTTGCTGGTAAAGGCAACTACACCCATTGCTCTTCAAGTAGTGGTAACCCCTTTTATATAACATCTCTTCTAGACACCCCTGATAGATTAACTGCTACCAGAGTAGTTTTAATAGCAGAGGAAGAATGGGAGATAATGTCCCCTCCTCCTCCTCCTAAACGCAGTGTGAAGGAACAAAACGCCTGTTACAACTCCATATCACCCATCATCAAATTATGATGAGCCAACAAGAAGACCCCGAAATCCGTCGCCTCCAGCGAGAACAGCCCAACAGATTCGAGGTGAGGGATGATGTTGTGTAGACCCGTAGCGGACAACCTACCACAGTGTTAGAAGGTATGGGTGCCTCAACAGTTGCGACCAGACGTCTGTATAGCCGTCACCACGACCATCCTCTAGCAGAGCATTTGGGTACCCGAAAAACTTTATTAGACTTCGGGGCCCGTTACAGCTGGGACGGGATGAGCCACGTTGTCAGGCAGTAGGTGAGCAACTGTGTCACATGCTGCCGCAGCAAGGCATACCCTGCATCTCTGCCCACAGCCAAACCAAGGAGACCCAAGACAGCGTGGACTTTAACCGCCAATCTGATGGGTCCGTATCCTCGGAGCACAAGGGCAACAGATATCTACTGGTAGTAACTGACCAGTTTTCCCAGTGGGTAGAAGCGTTTCTGCCACCCAGCGAGGAAACTACCCCAATAATTTACAAATTAGAAACAGAGGTGTTTCCGCACTGGGGTTACCCCCGAGCGATTTTGATTGACAATGGTACGCTGTTTACCAGCCACCAGTTGCAGTCAGCGTGTTAAGAGTGGGTGGTGGAGACATGGACCACCCCTCCATATCACCCACAGATTAACCCCACTGAGCGGAGTAACCGGGAGATTAAGAAGTGCCTCAGACTCAGTGTGGGAAATGACCACTGTCACTGGGATAAACAAATCCCCACCATCTTGTTTTCTCTTCATCGCCAAACTAATGAGGCAGTAAACACCAGCCCAAGCCAGCTTCTTCTGGGTCGACCCCTCTGCCGACCAGGCACCTGGCAGTGGGATAGTGAACCCACAGATATTCCACAGCCAGAAGATGTCCGACTAGCTATGCTAGCATATACTGCTAACACCCAGAATGCCCAGGATGCATGCATCAAAAAGAAGTATCCACAACCGAAGACGGTTGAGAGGCTTCAATCTCATCGAAGCAGTTCTCAAGAGTCATCCCCTCAGCAAAGCCAGCAATCAATTCAGTGCGGGCCTGTCTGACAAATGGGATGGTCCCTGCCGCATAGTAGGCAAACAAGACAATGTCAATTGGGCCAAAGACCTGCGGGGACCCATCCGAAAGGCCACCTGAGGTCAAATACGCCCCTTCACGTGTGAAATACCCAACCAGGAGCACGAAGCAACCACAGATGAACCCTCGTGGCATCCTGACAACGAGGACAACCAGACGCTGATCATGACACGTCCCGAAATCGATCCAAGGCCACTGAGGAGGTCCGAGGCATTAACCCCGGAACCCGACAGGGAGACAAGCTATTCTCAGCCTGGGAGAATGAACTTGCCCCAGCACCAAAGAGCAGGCTGTATTCAATCTCTACCCTCGACGCCCACCAGCTATGCCCAAAAATTCACCACCAGACGTGATTGCGCCACCCCTAGCTGCAGTGAAGCATCTTGGCAAAGTCCCAGGGACAGGAACACTGCCAACCACTTCGTGGGCCAAGCCGATATCGGAAAGATACGGATCATCACAGGTGAAGGAGGTAGAAGCAACTCAAGCACCTTCATCTCCACCTGTTACATCTCCTGAGTCAGAAATCGATGATGTTCCAGCTTCTATGAAGCAGATTTCTGACCCCAAGGAAGTACAACCACCCATCATCGGACCATCGAGCAGCCGAGAAACCGATGCTCCAATCCCAAGTGCTGTGTTGGAGGAAACACCCGAGTGAAGAATCAAAGTCGTTTCAGCTTCCACAAAGCCAATTAATGTCTACGAGCAACTACCACCAACAATACAGGGGGTGTCGAGCAGTGCAGACACCAACGCTCCGCCCCAGTCTTCTTCAACACATTAATATCCTGTTGGTACATGAGGAAGAGAGGCCTGTTTTGCCTCTCACTCGACTGACCACCAATGAACCTAGGACGTCCAGCCATGCTGATTTTGATGCCCTACAACCCCTTATTCTCCAAGAGGAAACTATCCCCATTCACACGAGAGCTGCCGAGGTCGAAGGGCCATCCAAACCTCTGGCCACCAATCCAGATAACAAGTTTGTCAATGTCCAGCTACCTGCAGCTCATTGAGACAGAACTCCAGCTGTCGAGATAAGGGCAGTACTCTGCCACTCCCTCGCACTGCCTCAGCTGGGAAACTTCCTGCCCCATGGGTAGGAACGAGCAGTTGAGGTGGAGGGTTCTACCTTGCCCCTCCCTCGTACTGCCTCATCGTCCTTAGTATGTGAACTGTCCTCCCCAACAGTTGCAGCTGAAGATGATGCCCCAGCACCACGTGCTGAACCCCGGAAATTGATACCCCATCATGCAATCAAAGCAGAATCAGTGCCAGGCCGGTATAAGGAGTCACCATGGAAGCCCACGTCTCGTTTCATGTGGTTGTACCTGGCCCATGCAGCATTGAGGCCAAGGGAAAGACCAGCAAAGAACAAGCCCGCCACCAAGTAAGTGAAGTGCTCAGTAACTTGAGGATTTGACGAGGTAAAGGTAGCAAAGCTACCCCCCAGTGACAATCAGGACTCGTTAATGACCTGACGTAATATTGAAGTAAATAGCCAACAAGTCAAAGACAGTGAGATTAGCTTTCAGACACTCACATTAGAGCTATTTTGAACTAATGATAAATCTGTAGGTAACCTACAAAGCCGTTACTAAGCTGAGATAGGAAAGGATCTGGTGAGGAATACAGGATAGTTATTCACACACTTGCCATAGTGACAAAGAATAATCAAACTCGTTTTAACAGCCCTTATTAAACTGTAGTGCAAACCCAGTGAGAAGTCGGACACTTTATCTTCACCAGCATAAGGTTTCATAATTAGTGGCAGACAGCCCACTCGCAATCACATATCACTTATAGTATAGACACTCCCCACAGTGCCAGTGAATACATGAAGACAGAGACTTCACCTTATACATATTAGGAATAGTGATACAAAGATAGACTTGCTCCAAGGAGAAATAATTAGATTAGATTTTTTTATTCTCAATTATTTTATGTGTAGGTAAACAATTAAATATGCCGTTATACAGTGTCAATGAGAAGATCGCATCCACGAAGATTCTTACCAATTTCTATCTTGATATTTTCATGTAGTGTTTGTGTGTCACAACATTGTAATTTTCATTTGTTTGAGTGATTGTGCCTATTCTCAATATTTTTACGTACCTTGTGTATTGACTGATAGTCGAATCAGAACTCTGAGCCACAGAGCTCCATGAACTCACCACAATGAGCCAAGGTATAAGGTTTATTAATTTAGAGTTATGTTGTTGATTGAGTGCTTTGCTTGTTAGTTTTTAAAGTGACCAGTATTGGCATTATGTCCACATTCAATTCCTTCTTTAAAAGTGTACTCGGTTTGTTCCGCCAGCTGACCAGCCCAGATAATGGAGGGCCTGAGGGTGGCGAACTCCCATATTGTCACGTAACTGTTTTGCTTGCTGCGAGACCCATAGGTTGAGGGCGAATTGACGCATGCCGCTTTCCCCTGTTCTACTACTAAACAACGACAACTCATCTGCCTCACGTATTTCTACATAACCCTGGAGGGCGATTCTAAACACGTAGAAAATATGGCTGCACAAGCCAGCGAGCATGCCCCCCCTCCACCCCCCCGCATGATGAGAGCCCACAAGCCGTCACCTGCCTTGGAGCTGAACCCGAGCGCAGCCAAATATGCACGAAGCTGAGCACCGGGCAGAGGGTAGATACTCCCACACCGGCCTAGCACGAGAGGGATGTCATGAGGTTATGTCCCCCGTTACACCTCCCACCGCAGCCCAGTGTTTCATCTAAATAAGTCAGTGCACAGCCGGGCTCGTGAGTTACTTCTTTCTCCAGTAGCTCGCTCTAACACTTTGTGTGCTGGGGTCTTCTTCTGTCAACAGTCTTCGGCAACCACCAGAGGCTACCATTGACATTACCAGAGGCTTCTGTAGCAGTGACCACCAGCTACCAGAGGCTTCATTGTCGACAACCACTACCGGCATCTTGCAAATGCTTCTTGTTCTTCAATAATGGCTGACTTTAACACACCATCTGCTGCTGTTCCTCCTGAATCAGCAGCCACCTCTACTTGCTTGTAGAGGCATCTATACTCATTGCTCTTCAAGTAGTGGTAACCCATATTATATAATTTCTCTTCTAGACACCCCTGATAAATTAGCTGCTACTAGAGTTGTTTTAATAGCAGTCAATGCCACTAGCTATCTTGGTTAGTTCAGGAGCAGGTCACCTATGCCCGTCAAGCATATGATACTTCCATATTCACTCTCTGCTTGGATATAAAGTAGCACGCTACTCGTGGCGGAATTTGAACCCTGTGGCGACAGAGCAGCGAAAACTGAAAAACATTGAAATTGTAGTGACGTTTCCATCTCCGTAAAAATACTAATGTTGTGCTTTGGAGCTTGTCAGCATTAAAAAAAAAAAAAAAGAGAGTTCCTAATCGCTTATGTGTAACACGATGCTGACCTTTGATGATTACTTATAAAGTCTCATATTTCCGTATAGCGACTACTTATGACATGCAGACTTGAAGGTAGCAGGTTATTATGTGAATTCCCAAGGATGGTGGGATTTTATTTCAGATCACGCCGAGTTAGAATCCCATGCCAATTTGAAATTATCTCTAGACATGTTACCTATTTTCTTTGGTGTCACACATTTTAAAAAAAGTACGCTTGTCTTCAGTTTTTCAACAGCAACTGGAGAGTGTGTTTGTGTGGTCATGTGTTAATGTTTGTCGTTTATTATGTGGTTATACGGCTGTAAAATCATATTTGCTTCTCGAAATAGTATTTAAACAATGTGGTTTTAAACACAAATCATTCCTTGCTATATCTTGTGCGACTGTGACTAAGGTTCATAGTACACAGGTAAATAGCACTCTGTGATGGCTATCTGTTGGAGTGTTATACTTTTTTTTTTGCATTTTGCTGATTTTCCATCGTCAGTGTTAGAATAAAGCCAAATATTACTGTGGGGTCATGTAATGGATTTGTCCGATTAGAAAAGAAAGTAGTTTAATTTTTTTTTTTATATTTCTGAAGGACTACCTATACTAAAAAAAAAGGAAGGTTATTACACACAATACTAAGAACTTTAACAATCTAGTATTCTCAGATGTCAAATGAGTGCTACACAGTAAAATATATAAATAGGCCTATTGTGACTGTTAACAATATTTATGTTATTGCTGTGAAATATTTGTTTATACTATGTTTCTTTGGTTAAATGATATACTTTATTATTTGGGCCTTATGTTTTGAATGTGCTCACACAAACATTTTACGGTATGACTTTGACTGACTGACGTAGTAATGCTTATTGGCAGCCCTCATGGGAATTTTGCATCAGAAACTATATGTATTTTTTTATGGCAACTAAAATTGAATATATGGTACAACTACTGTATTGTGTTGTTTGAACTTTTAAGCGTAAACTGGTGCAATGAGTTTGAGTAAAAGAGGTAAAACCTCATTTCAAGATGAGTGGTTGGACAGAAATATTTCAGTGACAGGACATGGCTTGAAAAAGTGAACTCTGATAAATGTAAAGGTGGTTGTGTGTGTAAAAGTAATTTTAACTTTAGTAATACGGACATGTCATCAGTCAGATCACATGCAAAAGGTAAAAAACACATAGATTAACGGCTGTTAGTATCAGCAAGAAGTTGTCTTTCGGCCTACAACAACAACATTGCCATCAACACCTTTTCATTCACAATTGCATGTAAGTGATAAAATAGAACATACCCTTATTAATCAAAGCTTGTCAACAAAAGAAAATGATACCAAACTTGTTTGTGGTGATTGTGGGAGCATTAGGCATAGTAGTTATGCCCTAAATAGGTTTGCAAGTGAAGATGAAGTGATATGTGTCGAAATAACTTGGGCTTTTAACATGATTATGACTCATTCTTCTGCTCGAAATTCTTCAGTTGCATGTGATCTTTTCAAACACATGTTCACCAACATTGCAAATATGTTTCAAATGCACAAAGACAAAATAGGCTATGTGGTAACATAGTTCTTGGGCCCATTTTTTTCAAAAAGAACTTTCAAACACAATTAAACAATGTGATTTATATGCTGTAACATTTTACGAAAGTTTAAACTAAGTAGCACCAAAGAGCTAAATTGATACAGTGGTGTGATTTTGGGGTGAGAACGAAGTGAAGACAAGATTCTTAACTTCATATCTGCATTAAAAGAACAGGGCTTGAATTTGAAGACCATGATACAAGTTTCAATGGATGGGCCCAGTGTCAATGTAAAGTTCTTAAAAGACCTGAAAAGTTAAGAGAAGACTCTCTTTATGATCCCAAGTTATAGAATTTTGGGACCTGTTCATTGTACATAGTTCACCAAGACTGCTCATGACAAATGTGATTGGAAAATCCCCAGTTTTCTTCTGGTCTCTTTACTACCTGTTCAAAAATTTTCCTACCAGACGTGCTGACTATCAATATTTGACTCTGTCTTCACTCTTTCCACTAAAAGTTTTGTTGTGTTAGGGGTCGAGAATTCTAAGGTTTTGTAAAGAGCTGGTGCAATGCTGTCTCATCTAAAAAGTACATCAATCTTGTGGGAAAAAATCCACATCAGTCAGAAAATTTCCAAATGTTAGTGACTATGAAAGATAAACTGTTGGGAGTTAAGCTGGGGTTTATGAGTTCAATTTTTGTAGAGATAGAATCTTTCCTCACAGATTACAAAACCAACCGGCCACTCCTTCCTTTCATGTATACCAATCTCAACTAGCTGATCGTGTTTTGATTAACAAGATTGTAAGTCATGACATATTCACTGCAGCAAGCACACAGAAATTAATTGGTATTGATTTGATGAAAAAATGTAACCTAAAGACTTATGAGTCTCTTGACATTTGATTTGCATCATCATCATCAGCTCTCAAAGGAGTAAAAGAAATACTAGTACTGCAGTTCAAGAAAGTCTGTCAAGCATTCCTTGTTGAAATATGCTCAAAGTTAATGAAGAAATGTCCATTATCTTATAAACTTGTTAGGGGTGCACGTTGCCTTTCTCCAGAAGTAATGATGAATTCATCCCCAAGAAACCAATGATTAACTGCAGCATTAGAAGTTCTGGTTGAACACAAACAACATGTGTGTGAAGATGCAGATTTTGCTAAATGGGAGTTTTGGGATCTCCTAGATAAACAAAGCATAAATGAGTAACTGAAAAATTTCATTCGTAAGAATGACCAACTAGACCATTTTATGTACCAACTTCTTGCTAAGGGGAACATATCAAAAGCACTTCCAAATTTTGTTCAGAAAATCCTCGTTCTCTTTCATGCAAACGCTGCAGTAAAGCGTAGTTTTTCCATCAATAAACAACGTGTTTTGAAAAACTTACTAGAAGACGGATTAGTGGCTCATCATTTAATTTATGATGTAGTTATTTCTGCTGGCTCAGCTAAAGATGTTACTATAACAAAACAAATTATTCATGCCTTCAGAAATGCATCAACCAAAAGAAGTGAAGCCTTGAAGAAAAAGAAGACTCAAGAAGATGATTAAGTGTTTAAAAAGAAAAGGGCAACTGAAGAAATTAGAGTATTAGAACTGAAAAAAAAGAAAAGGGGGGATATTCTACAGCAAGCAAAAAAGGAGGCTGAGGCATTGGAAAGTGAAGTTAAAAAACTGAAACAAATTCAAAATTAGGTAATTGGTGAGTAAAAGAAATTGTTGTTATTTTTTGTAGTTATAAATTCTTTTTCTTGATAGGTTATTTAGTTTTAACATACGCACATCTTTGTGAATCAGTTCTCACCTAAAATTGTACTATGTATTTTGAACGCAAGAAAAAGGAAAGGGGAATGAGTTGGATGAGGGAGGCCAATTGTTTTTGTAAGAATTAACACGAATATAATTAACATTATCCATACATATTAACATCCTTTAATCAGTAAATGTGACCTAATTTGGCTGCATTTTAATTGGTGGTTAGCAATCTTGTTATGTATACGTGGAGTGACTATCAGTTAATGTTTGAATAACTAGATCTACTGTATAGGGTTCTGGAAAATTATTGCATCAAAATAAATACAATTGGTTATTTGGGGAGGCTGGAAAATATTAGCAGCATGACATTTAATAGCCAATAAGATTTTTAAGTCATACTAGAAATATACTGGAATGTACTGGAATTTCAAATCGCCAAGTCAGTAGACACTGTATAAAGCAACTGGAGAAGTGTGCAGGTAAGAGGTTATGAATGTTTAACTCCATAATTTAGTTGTAACTTACCAGAGTTGATTCAAAAGTTGTTAATTGTTTGTTATTGAATTATTTCACATGACTGTAGATGCAGTGGTCATAATGTTATTCTCTTTAACTAATAAGAAACAAGCTGTATTGGCTGACAGTCTTGCCAAGAACTAAGGTGTTGATGTCAGATACAAAAATGTTTTATTAACATTTCTTATATTAGTCAGTTTGGTTCTCTCTCTTTTTTACAGGTGTGTTATTGTTTCCAAAAAAAATGGGTTTACATGAACAAGGGAAAATATTGGAACACTTACTTTTGCTGTACGTAAAAAATATGATGTTCATTTGCAAGGACTTATTGGAACCTCAGCTGTCCAGAAAAGGCATCCTAGGAAGGGATGGGCTGATACCGATACTGATACCAATTAACCACCGATACCACGATCATCGGCATCTGCAGCATCCGAAAATTATGTGCATAATATTATTCACAGATTAGTAGCACTAATTTATTTAACACACAGTTTAAATGACCCGGCATGCTACATCTCGTAAAGCATTAATTTACCGCATCCATCAATCAGATATTCAGTCCGAAACCCAATATATATTCGGAACAATTGTTTTTCAATGATTTTTTCCCGTTTACATTTTACTGTATTTCCTATTGGTACAATTGCCAAAGATTGTGTGAATCATTCGTTTTTGAACACTATGTTAATGCAAAACAAAGCAGTTAATCGACAACGGGTTCTTTTGATAGTATTATTTACATCCAGCAAAAGTTTTTGTTTTATTTTCTTCTTACATTTTTACTGTTTTTACTGCTTTCTTAGGTTGGCGACAATGGGAAAGTAACCTGTATTATTATTCTTATGCATTTACTGTACTCGTAGGTAGGCAGCAATGAAAACGTATCACACGTTCTGTGAGACAGTTATTGAAATTGGAAAGTTAAAACAAATATACTAGATATTGACAGGCGTTGTTCTTATTCAAAAGTGTCAGCTGAGGTTTTGGTTAGTGTGTTAAAGGTCTGAATAAGACTCGGCAAGTAATAATTGGCAAAAACTGTCACAAATATATCAGTTGTCATTTTAACCCAGGGATTGAGTATGGCTCGACCAATGAAAGAATATTAAGCTAAAATATTAATAAAAAATTTTCAAGTGAATAATTAATATTGAATTGATTTAATAAGTTCTTTTTAATTACATCTGTTGGCTGTTGGTTTAAACATACATGACGTTGATGTTAAGTATGGTATTTCTCAGATCTAAAATACAGTCCACATCAGATTGCCTAAAGTTTTGAAGGTTGACTGTAATGAACTCAATTTGTAATGAATTCTATATTGTCTGGTAACAGTTTTTCCTTGACTGTTAAGTCACTTATTTGCCCAAGTCTGCCCTATTATTTATTATTAAAATTAGTGTTTTATTTCTTTCTATGCTGTAGACACCTAATACAAAGAGCTTAAAATGTTCACAAAACTGAATACTTAAATTTAAGTAATGAAAAGTATTTCCAAATATTGGAAATTGGGAATTATGATTGTGCTCATCAAAACTGGTATCTGCATTGCTGTAATCGGCGGCATCTGCAGCTGAGAATCTGTATTGTCAGTATCAGCGAAATGTAGTGTCGGCCCATCCCTAGTCATCCTAAAGACCAAGTTCCTTCAAATTTCATGTTCTAGTTGATAAAAAGAGTGTGCAAGAATGCCGAAGAGTATTTCTCAGCTAGCATGCGTTATTGCAAAAATGGATGAGGAGACTACAGTTTCTTCTTCTTACTAGAAAAGTTCCAAGATATGAAAGAGGGCATCAAGGAAAGCAGATAATACATTCAGGTGAATTAATACTAGCTGTAATTTACCATATTTATTCATTTCTGCTTAAACAGAGCCACTATCGAAATTCCTTCCCTGTACCCTATTGCAAAACATGTAGCAATGGGGCAGAGCTTGCTGTACACATTGCGAAGAAGTGAAAAGTTTTATAACTCAATTAAGTATGTAAAGAAGTTATGCCAAAATAATGAAAGTGCCTTAGGCATATGCTTTTACTTCATACAAACATTGGATTGTCCAACTTCTCTGTGCAAGACCTCTACTACTATTATCAGATTTGTATTTTACCCTTTTGTGTGCATGATCTCAAGAAGGGGAAGGCCCAGTTTTATTTTTTCCACGAGGACCAAGGATGAAAAGGACCAGATGAAACATGTGCATTCCTTTTGCATTACATACACAATAATGTTGCACCAACTGCAAGAGAGCTACACATATACAGTGACTCCTGTGGAAGGCAAAATGAGAACCACACATTACTAAAATTTTGCCTATCATTGACAGACTTAGGAATGTTTGATAAAATAGTTCACAGGTTTCCAATCAGAGGTAATTTCTTTCTATCACGTGACAATGATTTTGGTTTTGTTAAATGTGTTTTAAAGAAAACTGACAGATTTTTACACATCAAAAGAACTACCTGAAATTATTTTTGGAGCAACCAGTGGAAATAAATTCATTGTATATGAGGTTGATACCGAAGAGATCTTTGATTTTAAGACTTGGTGACCTAAAGTGTACGAGAAAAATTGCATTTTCTGTGGAAATTGCAGGAGCAATGTCACAAAAGACAAGATGCAGGCTTTCTCCATCAACAGTTTCAAGGAATTCCATTATGATTTGACAAGCAAGGGAATAGTAGCTTTGCCAATTATTGGGAATTTAATTACCCACACATTCAAGCTGGGAACTGAGGGAAATACGATCATGCTACCTGAAAGACTTATCCAGAGGGAGTATTGGCAATAAAACCAGAAATGATCAATAACATAAAAATAATTATTGCCATTATGCCTTTGTATGTGTAATTTTTCTTTTACTTTTATTTGCACTCAATCAATTTTTATTAAGGTTTTTTCTTTTTTTTTCTCAAAACTAGAACATTATGTGTTGCATATCAATGGAAAGATCTTGGAGAATGCTACAAAGTGGCACCTCTCCCAGTAAATTTTCAAAACAGATAGATTTATTTGATAAACTTTGATCTCTTTTTTTTTTTTTTATGCAGGCTAATCCCGTGTCAAATTTCAATTAAAATCTGAGATGGTGATGTAAAACTGTGTTGATTTGACACGGAATTAGGGTTACTAGGTGACCTCTTTTACCAGGACATGTCTTCTTTTTGAGTCTCGGTAAACTGTTCTGCCGGGTTCTATGTTCTCTTTTTCCAATAAAAGTGAAAGACCAAGTTTTACTTTTTTTTGTTGGTTTTTTGTGTGTTATTAAACATTTAGTAACAGTGCCAACTAACTTCCTGCAAAAGTGCAAACTTTTGGGGAGTATTACGCGCACATATATATATATATATATAGCGTGAGAGTGAGCGTGTGCGTGTGCAAGAGCGAGTGAGTGTGAGAGAGTCTTTATCGCCACTCCTATATTTTTCCTGGCTGTTTTTTTACATGTCTAAGTTGAGAAGTACCTAGTCTATTCATAATGTTATGATTACTTGCTAACAAATAATTATAAACTTGTTAGGCCAAATTTTAAATAATAAAATAAATATGATTAAAATTTATCTGAACCTCAGCTGTGTGAAAGTGATCAACTGTCAAAAAAATTTGTGTCCAGTGCTCATGTACAAGTGTGTTTTGTGAGAATACTTCTATTACATCAAAATATTCTGTAGTGACTAAAGCTAAATGTAATTGACTTTCGTATTTGGATTATCACATCTGGTTGCAAAAGAAATATTTTGTATTACTTAAAATTCATATTTACCTAACTTTGCATACAATTTTGCAACATTGTTATATATTTTTAACTGACGTGCAACATAATATACAGATTTTGTATATTTTCGTGGTAAAATTGTGTGTCCGCTTTCTTTGTTTCATTTTCTTGCAAGTGTCCTCTTTCTTAATGCCAGTTACTTGAACATGTCCTCAGTTTGAGTACCACGTATCTAGTAACCCTAAATAGAATGACACCACTTGGAATTTCTGTGAGAATTTGAATTCTAACTAAAGATGGTGGCATCCATGTGATGAACTTTTAAAGGATCCCATAGCTAACGGATTCATTGGTAGACTATTAGGAAACAGCTAGTGACTGCACACCACGTAAACAAATGTCAAACATCATAGCCGTACCTTGCATATTTAATTATTATTAATGTACGTTAATGTACATGACATCATACTGAAAACTGCACAAAATACTTCCTCTCGATACACACCTACACTATTTAGGAACACTGTGTGTTCCTTTAGCTTCCTAACCTAAACTGGCGGCACATTCCTGCCAGCAATGCTTGCCATGACAGTGCTAATGGTATGTGTAGTTTAATGTCATATTTTCAATTTTTTTGTTTTTAATGTTAGTATCATTTCACCTTCAATGATTTTGCTTGTCTGGTCTGTGCATTCAGTATTAGAATTATCTGTGGCTATGTTCCCTGTTTATTTCACTGTAAAAATATTTTAAAGAGGCAATTTTTTTTGGTGACAGATTGGGATATGGAATTGAGATTCAAGAATATTTTCAAGAATTTGACTGTGGATTCAGGTATGTCCAAAAATAAGATTCACCCCATCCATAGTTAAAATATGAGCTTTCAGCATTGTTAGTTTGCAACTGTTTTTATATTGCAACATCTTCACACCACCACCCCTCCTACTACTACTACTGCTTGGGGAAAAAATTCAAACATTGTATGTATTAGCACAACAAATTAATACAAATTGAAAATGGCAGATGAGTGTGATAACATCATTTGTGTTCACACTCCATGTATGCAGCTTGGATTTTGCAAATTGAATTTTAATTTTTATTGTATATTTGATTTATGCATTTATGTACTGTGAGAATGTAATCATTTGTATTAATTTTGTTTTTTGTTGCTTTTGTTACAGCATGTCCAATGCCACTGAATGCAGATTTAATCAAAATAGACATTTTACACTGTTTTTCACTCTTCAGAGGTCACTGTTTAACTCTTTAAGAAAACATTGAGAAAGTTTGTGTATAATTTAATTGAAAGACGTATTTTTGTCATTAGTCAAGCACAATACATTTTCTTCTCTGCCTGTTTTGTTGTCATACTATGGTAGACAGTTAACTGCAGTGTTTAGAGCTCTGTTTTAAATTTATAATTTGGGTGCTGTACGTAAGTTTTGTATCATATATGTAGAAAGTTATTTATTTTGTATTTTGAAATGATTTTAAGGCATTTTCCGTTGGACTTAAATTTTCGAAGCTTTTATATTTATTAAATGGAAAATATAAAAAAAAGTGGTGGAATCCTGTAACAGGGATGAACTCTAACATTAAATATATCCTAACTGTTGTTTAACAAGCACTGTGGTAACGTTATTAGTCTCCTTTTATGTTTTTATTTAGGGATAATGAGAAAATGTGTACAGTTTTACCTCATCATTAAAGCCTTTCACAAAATCGTGATTGGTCACAAATTTCATTGTTCCTTACTTTTTTTATGTTGAAGTCAGGGAAATTAACAGCATGTTTCAAAAATGTAGTAGAAAGTTTTTAAGTTTTGTTAATTTTGGTACAACGTAGTGAACTTGCCTTTGCTCCTCTTTTCTCCCTGGTATATTTCTTCAACAAATACATGATTTTGGCTGTTATTGAATATGTCTTCAAATTCTTATTCTCTGATATGTGGCACAACATTCTATTTCTAAGTATTTTCTTGCTTTTCAACTAATTTTGTTGCATTGATAATCAAAATTATCTTTTCTGTATTTTACCTTGAAAGTTATCATTGGACTACTATATTCAAGGCGTGTTTTTGCTTGCGACACATTCACATTTTTTAGCTGGCATTGAAGTTGGTTGATATATAAGTATGCTGTTCAGTAATGATACAGGCAGTTTTGTTTCTTCAGTTGGGTTTCCAATTGTTAAATGTGGATGATCCACCATTACTACTATCTTTAATTTTCCATATATTGATGACCATATCCTTTTGATGCTGATAGTTGTCATTTATTACACCAACTGTTATGTCAGAGAACAAAGAAATGTCATTTATAAAAAATTGAGCATTTTCAAGTAGATCGATTTTATGGGGTGTTTTGAAGACCATAAAATCATTTTTTTTAATGGGGAAAATGTCTTAAATGTAACCTTATTAAAATGTTTTCATTGTTATTGTCATTGAGCAAAAATTGGATTGTAAGACAAATCCTACTCTCATTTACATATGAGAGAGTGAAATACATGGTTGATGATATGTAGGGTCCTCAGTGGATATACTCAATTAGTTATCATGCTCATTTGATTATGAAACTTCGCCATTGTTGATTTAAGACCACTGATCTAATCATAAGCACAAGTATTTGCTTAAGTGATGTGTAGTGATTGCAGTCAGGAGATCTATTACCCACAATTCTTGTGTACATGGCATGATGTAATACTCAAGTGATGCAACTGATAGCCTTTGCTTGGAAAATTATACTGATCTGACTTACATATTGCAGTGTACACTACATGGATATCTTGGTGACAAATATTTGATATATTAAAACTTTGAATTAATTTTCAGTATTGAACTTAACTGATAAAAAATAAAAATATAATATGCAAGGTTATTCTTTACATCAATGCAGTTTGTGAAGTGCAGAAAATAAGTACTGATCAAATATGCTATTGCTACTGAATGCTAGCCAATTTTCCATGACTGAGCATTCTGAAATTTTGCAGTAATTTCATTATTTTTTTTTTAAACCTATGCAGTGTAATTTTTTATTCTATGGACTTCTGTTATCACTTAATTGCATGTTAAAGGTTAAAGTAATTTTGTTGTGATCTTAGTCTCTTGTAGGCTTAGTTGTTACAGCAAAAAACACATATCTCATTAGACATTGTTTCAAGCTCTTAGCAAATAGGATTATTTATGTGGAAAAACATTAACAACTATGAATTTGGCTATTTCAAGAACAGTGTTTGAACACACTCAAATAGAACATTTTTATCATAGCTGCTCTGTGGACCTTGAAAATAAAGGTGTAATGTTATTTTTACTGAGATTAAAATACACGAAACAGTTGGTAATAATTTCTGAGTTTAGATTTTACGTCACATGTTTTAGCAACACTAAAGACAACTGAATCTCCTGACTGAAGTGATCACTGACACTCTTTTTGCTAATGTGGTGCTGCAGTGTTTGAATCCAAAAATCACTAGTTTGGCCTTGTAAACACACAAGTGTAACATTTAATTAGTTACAGCTATAAAGAACTCTGCTAATAGTAAGGCCTGAGGCTGTGTGAAAACATTTTATTTATTACTGTGTAAAAGTTTACATATTTAAACTACTTATTAGAATGAAATTAATTATTTAAATGTATAATTATTAATAACAACAGAGCTCTAATTTTGCTGCAAGTAAATTCAGTGTAAATTCAATCAACAAATGTTTTAGGTAATTTCTTGCAAAAAATAATTTGTAAGATAATATACAGTAGGTGTACACAAGTGAAATTTGTAGCCTAATGTGTAAAGTTACAATAAATTTAATAAATTTGTATAGGTAGAACTTCATGGGAGCAGCAAGAGTGCTGAACAAATTCATGACATTCATTAAACACCATCATTAGAAAAATGTATTACTACTATAATTTATATGGTAAATGTGTTGTCCCTAATGAATTATTGACAGTTTTATGGTTTTAATCTTCTGATCACAGTTTATGGGAAAAAGTTTTCCTAGACAGACTGTTTGCAAGAAACTTACAAAAGACATTGAGGGTGGTATTTGAAAGTCTGGCAGCCATCTCTTTCTTAGCTCATGATGGTATAGGCTAGTCATGTTAAAGTGAGCACTTTTGAAAGCCCTCTTTTTGGAATAATAAGCAATTATATATTTTATTTTAGCCTTAGACATTAACTTCAGAGTGCAGTGAAATTTACACACTGTGTTTGTTACTTCCATGACAATAATTATTTAGAAAGGTGTTTAAAGGATAAAAAATAGTTGAAAGGAAAAAGTAACTAGGACCTCAAAAGTGCTCACTTTACCATAAACAGCCTATATTGAGCATTCAGGAATGGGTGTGTCGAATGGAATATTAACACATGTAATTGTGATAATAGTGGGTGGCACATGTATAATTAGCTGGCAATGATGAAACCCAAAGACTTGATCACGTAACAATATTGACCAACATTTGCAGATAATACCCAATTAATGTGACACAGTTCACATTGATGCAACACTGAGGAGCAGAGCCGAAATACCATGCATGTCTTGCCAATCTCTGTTAATGTTTATGTATGGTAGAAGGATAAACAGTAGGCAAAAAGAACTAACCAGTCCTTTAAATGTATTTTTATTAACCATGACCCAATTTTGTCAATTATTTGTTATAAAGGACAACACATATACAGCACAAATTAAGATGTTAATTTGCACTTCATCAGTAATGGGGTTTGATGACAGTTATAACTTGTTCAGAACCTGCATGTTTTAATGCATGAAAACTGGATGCAAAATTGTAAATTTGCATTAGCACTTTAAAGTTTATTGCAAGTTTATACATTTCTGAGCTCTATTTTCTTGTGGTTACTTCCCTTAAAAATCAAGCTGTGCCAGAAATTTTATATTTGCATCTATTTATGATATATTAATAATTTTTTTTGAGAAACTGCATATTGAGAGTTTTGTGTTTAATTTGTCACCCTTGATAGAATGTTGCAGCATATATCTAGGAGTGGTAAGGGAGTAGATATAAGCAGTTTTAGTAATGTTTCTATTGCTTCCATAATTATTATGTAAATAATAGCATGAAGAACCAGTAAGGACAGTTATGGGTTTAAATTGTCCATAATTTTCGTATGCAGTGATCCTCTTTGTATGTAACAAGTTCAGGGTCTTTTTTAAATTTGCTTATCACATTTTAAGAATAATAAGTTTTTACTGGTGCATTGACATTTTAAAACATCAAAAAGTTTACTTATTTTCTTGCCCTAGTGCAAGTTGCAGAACTCTGAAATAAAACCATCATGCCTAAAATCTGCATTTGAAAATAAAATTTTGTATGGAAACTTTTGATTGCCAGATTAAAATATTGGACATTAATGATTTTTTGGTGTACACATTTGGAGGATAGCTTTTGTAAAATAACATTATTTGACTCTTTGGCTCTGATCATTTATTTTTGCAATATGCTTATTCTGGGAATTGTGTTCTTTTTTACTTCTTTCAAACACAAAACATTATAAATTAACTAACTATACATTTTGATATGTTTGTGGTAAGGCTCTTTAAAAAGATGCTTTCATAGTACAAATTTAAAAAATTTTGAACATAAAAGTTAGCGTGTACATAATGTTTAAAAAAAGCATCAAGGTTTAGCATACTAAAAATGCTTATGTTCACCTTTTACCACTACTAAAAGTTTTCTGTATTAATTTGTTAATAAGCTGGGTAATAGGTTAGTTTATACATAAGTATAATGGTGCAAATTTTACACACATATTTTTACTATTTTTCTTTACGTTATTTGTAGCTCCTGCTTATCATCAATGTACATTTCATTGCTAATTTTTACTATGATGTTGTATTTACAAAATTAATAGAGTATATATCATCAGGTACATAGAATGAGAAAGAACAAGAGGCATATTTTACTGTGGTGTCTGTTCAATTAAAAATATATTGTTTAAAATTTCCTTGTATTAAAAATATGTTACTTATGCAGGATTTAATATTGTATTTCATAACAGTGATTTAATTAGTTTGGTTTTCTTCACATGGCTGATAGTTCACTGTTCACAGTTATCTGTATAGATACTTTTGGCAAGTGTGATTTATCAGAAGTGATTTATTCAAATATTTTGCATGGTTTTAATGATAGATTTTTACGAATCCAGTGGTCGTGGTGATGTTTTTCAACTCCTATACTCTGCATGTAAGAATCCTTTTTGGTATTGTATGAAGGGTAGTCACTATATTATTCCATTTGTACAACTTGGATAAGATGAATGATTCACTACTGAAATACTGCTCGTAATTTTAAAAATCAAACTATTGAGTAAATTGTTTGATCTTGTATTATGTTGTAATGAACTAATAATGCATGAATAAATTAAATCTCAGTCAATATCCTGAGCACAACAAAGAAAGCTTGCTTGTAACTTGTAATTTGCATTTATACAGTATGTCTTTGTCTCAAGGTAGTAAAGACATATATTGTTTAAATAAATTTTTAATTCAACAAAAATGTGTTCAGTGGTTTTAATTACCTGCAAAAATTATATAAAGGTATGTAATGTTGAATTCTTAAAAAAGTATAAAAATTAAGAAAATGGACCACTTTTTTTATACTGATTTTTCCCTTGAAGCATGTTAGGCAACAGTAATTGTGTACGTAATAGTTGCAGAGCAGAATAAATATAATTTATAAGAAAGATTATACGTCAAATTAAAAAGCCTGTAGAACATTTTATTGTCCTCTGCTATTTGTACTGTAAATATTATGTCATGAAATGCATTTGTGAACTTTCTTTTCGCTAATTTTTTAAATATTAAAATAAATAATAAACATTTCGAAAACATTACTTATTTGAAATATTTTGTTTATCCCAAAAAGTTTAATGAAGCCCTAGGAAGTTGTTACTCATTATGTACTCATGTTATTCCTTCATCATTATTTAAAGTACTCTTGTTCTTTCTCGTTCACAATGCTTGGCTATGGCATTGTCAAAGTCTTTGACTGTACATTTTTGTCACTAATTATTTGTCACTCATATTTTCATTGTCTTCCATTCAACTAGTTATTGCCTTTTTGTTACATTTTGTTATATAGTTTATGAGTTTGTTTTCCTTTTAAATTTGAATTATAAGGCTATGCCAGATTTGTATTTATTATAAATGAAGTATAATTTAAGTATTGCATAGTCAAGGGAATATTTTTCAATCATTGAATGTTTGTTTACCATATTTATGTTCAATGACCTAAGGAGTCTTCCGAGAGAAAAAAAGGCCTTTATGTTTCATTTAGACGTTTAACTCAGTGGTTATATTACCAAAACATTTTTCTGAGTAGAGATTGTAGTCTTGAATTTCTCTTATGCTTCAATTTTAGTATTCTTCCTTGTAGGTTCTTTAGTCATTATTTATTAAATGAAAATTAATTGCATGTTATTGATATTACATTTTTTATTTGCCCAACCAATTGATTTCAGAGAGTTTAAATTTTTTATGTTTACATTTATATCAATTTAGTGTAAATATTTGAAGTGCTGTGATCATATTTTAAGTAATTTATATTTTATTAAGCAAAATACATTATGAACAAAGAATGAAACTGATGAGTGACCTTTTCAAATGTGTGATACATTTGTTTATAATGTAATTTTTTTCCTGAAGATTGTGTGTATTTTTGAATATCGTTGTATCTTGATCTGTAATTTAATTGAAGGAAATCGTGATTTTAGCAGCAGCTAATTATGCTTAAATATGCTGCCAATATTTTTAGATAATTTTCCTTTTACTATTTTTTTTCTGATATTGTGGATGATCAATTCTTTCCATATATTATCTGACTGAAGTGTACAGCTATATCTATATATATATCTCAGGAATTACATTTTTAGTGTTATTCATGTGTGCACATTATGTTATATGCATTTTCTTCAACTGATCATTATTAAAGTAGATGTAAGAGACAGCTGATATGATACGTCATAAAACTCTTTCCAGTATAGGGTTTCATATAAATGTATGTATGTAGATATATGGAAGTATGTGGTGCCATCAACAGTATTGTTATGTCATTAAAACTATTATCCTAATAATTCAGGAAAGGACTGCTTAGGTGCGTGGTCACTGAAATTCAAGCTTAAGAATTAAAGCAACATTACTGATGATTGCACAATTCATCTTTTTTTTTTTTTTTCTAAATAATTTGAATATTTTTGCTGTGGTTATTACTGCGTATTTTATCTGACACCTATATACCAATTAGATTACTAGTTGCATTTTTGTTCGTTTTTAATTGTGTGTTATTTTGTTGGAATATTTCCCATCATCAGAGATGACATACAGTACAGGCATCCCTTTACTTTCAAACGTTAGAGTTTCACAAAATGCACAGTTTTATGTTGAACAGGACACCCTTAAGTCAAATTTCATACAACAATTTCCAACTTTTCATTCATAGCTGATTAGAAACACATCAAAATATCACAGTTTTGCGTTGTGCTGGTCAGCATTTCAAACCATGTAGGAAATTCTGTATTAGTATTAACATTTCACTATCACACAAAATTGTTTAAATCATTATTTAGTTTATAAAATTTATTATGTACAGTATATAAGGTGACTAATAATGTGTTTAAAAATATACCTCTATTAAAAAAGAATAATCATGCAGTTCTACATTTATACATTCAACTGTAATACACCTTTTGAAGAACACATTTCATAGAACAGTAGAGGGCTTTCTGTACGTGGGAAAGTGTTTATGGCATATAGCTGCCTGTTGCTTAATGAAAGTTTCTTGAGTGAGGTAAAGGTTGATGCTGAATTGTCACAATTCAGGGTGGTAGTCTTAAAACAAGCAGCTGGGTTTTTTTTTCTGTGAACTGAAAATGTATGGGTGCAATTAATATAAAGCTATCACTGTTGACTAACTTGCAAGTTTATTTTGTATGTTTACTTTGGGGTGTAATTCACAAGATAATGAGTTTGTATACATTTTGTTCTAACCTATTGCCATCCTAATCCAAAAGCATCAAAACATTAAAATGTGGTAATGAGGAAGAACATGAGCTGCACTTAATTTGTCACCTGGGGTATTTTATGAATGGCTTAGCAATTTACTGACATCTGATGTCTTTTTTTACTTAATATTTATAATGTAAGTTTTCCTCCTTATAAACTGTACCATGTTTTCTATTGTACAGTTTTTATAGCATTGTGCAAGTTATACTGACTGTTATTTATTGACCTTTCTATGGTTGATTGTGGATGGTTCATTAACTGCAGTATACTTTTAGAAGAGAGTTTACTCCTTGGTAGTCTATTTGAATTGTAATCATTTTGGCTGAAACAAATATTGTTCAGTCTATATCAATCATTAGCCTGTTGATAAATCTTTGATCTAATGACTAAGCATGATTGTAATATGGTAATAACTAGTACCATATGTATTATTTTTTGAATTTTTGAATTGATTTTAATAATTTTTCTTTGAATGTAAAGTAGTACAATTCCAAGTTTAGACATCCGTTATTTTATATAAGTTCCTTTATTGCTTGTCGAGGTAATGTTCAGAGCCAATATTTTTGCACTATTGTGGTTCATCTCTATCTGAGAACATGTCCGAACTTGATTTAAGATTAACAAAGTAAACTGTTACACCATTCAAGTTTAGAACATGACTGGAGATTGGGATGAACTTCGTTTCAAACCACAGAATATGGTGATTCTAAATCTATCCAAAATCAGAGAAATACGCACCATTAAATATACTTATTTACTATAAATAAACTTAGTAATATTAAAATTGTGTGAATATGGATTTGGTTGGTTTTTACTATTGTAAAATATCAAATGAAGCTTAAAATCTAACATATTAATTTAATTAAAAATATAGTAATATTTTGTAAAGAGAGAATGAAATTCATACTTTTCCCTTGATCAAACACACTGGAAAACTGGGAAAGCCATTCAGAATATCGGAAACTGTCCTAATTCTCCTCACGAGTTAAGTCCACTCACGTTGAATTTTTTGCTCACAAAATAGTAGCAATTGCTGATGAATGTAGTTTGAAAATATGCCAATAAATAGTGCCAAAAACAATATTTTTTTTGGGAATTTGAAACATTATACACACTTGAATATTATTCAGTAAAATTTGTACAACAATTATCTTTCTTAAAACAGATAAAATATTGCACCATTTATTTCTATGTACACTACTTTTTTCAATAATATTGGAATTAAAAATAATGAAAAAAGTGTGTGCAAAGTGTTTCCAATCAAACAGAAAACTGAAATTTTGCAGTGCATTAAACAGGGTGGCCACTCTTCTTTAAAATGGAAAACCTGAAAAAGTCAGGGAATTCTGTTGGTCAGAAAAAGATCAGGGTAAACTCAGGGAAATTTATAACATTTATAAAACATCAGAAGATTTTTTAAGAAAACCTTTGAAGTGTGAATTTTGTATTTTAAATTATAGAAATTGTTTTTCAACAAAGAAACTTGTATGAAAAGTTTTCAATTATTTTCAGCTGTTAGGCTTAATTTTAATATTTATCATTGATATGAATGTGAATTAACTATTACCATCTATAGTGCATTTCTTTGTCAAATAACATTCATCTTTGTATTTTGATATGAAGTTGAACTTAATTTTTTTTAACCAGTCGTGTTGGAAAATATAAATAAACTCTGAATGTATCCAGTAGATATTCACAATATTGAAAAAAAAAATATTGTAAATATGTTCATTGTCCATTTTTTATTATTTAGTAGCAGTCATTATATATTTGTTGATGAGTTTATATTAAATTCTCATTCCCAAATCTGTGTTTCTAAATGTTTTCGCACTATATTTTTAGCTTCATAAAGGCAAACTTCAGTGTAAAATCAAATTTTTACGCAAGTTTTCGTATAAATGGCAGAGATAGTAAGTGTAATATTTTGTGCCATTTTCTCAAAAAATGCATTCATATGTTAGTTATGATACAAATAAGAAATGTGTTAATTTTACAATTTATTTGTGATAAAACTGTATCGCAAACTCCTTTTACGTCACCTCCATTGTTAAACCTAACATTGTATACACGAGTTTTTGGCTTAGGGGGTTTTGTTCACCAAACAGCAGTACTGCATTATTTGGTGGAAATTAGATTACTGACTGTAGAATTATATTATTATGGCTGCTGCACAAAGGTAACACTTTTACTGTTCTCATCGCACTATACAATAATTGTATCAATTATTTATATGATAAATTTTTTTGTTAGCAAAAATAATGCCAAAATGATTAGTCAGAAAAAAAAAAAACAAATTTGGTCTGGAAAACGTGGAAAAGTCGGGGAATTTGTAAACACAAATTGAGTGTCCACCCTTATTAAAACAAATTATTTATAGTAAAAAAATCCTAGTCTTAAGAGATAACGTCCACAGAAACTCATTAATTGTCTCCGAACTGCAAAATAAACAGTTGCATCATGACATCATTAAATGAGAGCCAATCACAAACAGTGTTTCATCTCAATCCTAGTTCTGAACCGAGATCAGTAGATCTATGATTGGAACCCGGTCATTCACGTTGGTGCAAGACTTGTACATTGGAACTCGGATGTAACTGAACATCATCTTTGAACCAAGATCTTAGGATCTCAATTCAGGGCTGTTAATGGTGCAACCAGGCATTCAATGCCAAATGAAAAATTAATTTTCAGTAGATATACCATCTGTTGCATCACTCCAAGTATATCTTATTCTGTCATGTTCCGCCAACAATCATGCTTATATGATATTAAGCCTTCAGATGCTTGTTTTGAAACTGCAGCTACTTATACATTTTCACTTGTGTTTGCAGGAAATTGTGACATGCAACATCAATACTAACTACAAGCAAATGTAGCAATTCCATGTATCATATTTTTTAGTTTGTTCTGTACATGCTGTCAAACTGCGAACATATTGTTATTCAAAAATATTTACACAATAATTTAAGGAGGCGAACTAATATTTAGGACAAATAAAAACGAGTAAATTAAATGAATGCCGGTTACACAAACCTTTAAGAGCTAGTGCAATTTATTCAGAAACAATTGCAATTTTTAGAAGCATTCGGATTAACATTTATCCAGTCAGAATGTTAAAAATTACTTTGCACCCATAGTTCGTTAAATACGTACATTGTGAATGTGAGAGTTGTTCATCTCTTTGTTTATTCAATTATACAGTATATTTCCATAATGCTCAGTCTCTGTTAGAAAAGTTTCTTTCATTGTTACCCTAAATTTCACCCGAGTATCATTAAGTAGTTACTTTGCTTTGTGTACCATTTTACTGAATAAATTGCAGACAAGTTTCTTTGTTCACCATTTTTGAATATATACTTATCAAATTAGTTTTCGTCATTGATTGTTGGTCTCATTCCTGGGTATAGCTACCTGATATTGGTGAGGGCTGCTGTCTGAAAACTTAAAATAAATAAATCAGAAACTGAAGCGTATTTTTTATCACGTAAATGTATATAACGATAATGCTTTTTTTGTTGTGTTCATCTCAGTTGGACTCTACTTTCTACATATTTATCACCGACAAGCCCAAGTAGTTATAATTAATTTTCATAGAGTAAGTGAAAAATATATGTGCATGTTAGAGACAACATGAGTTTTTATTATGGTATTTTTTAAAGCATGTCTGTGTAAATGTTCCCGAGTTAATGTGTTTGTATATATGGGTTGTTTTTAGCCTTTTTGGTAGTCAACAAGAGTATAGTTTATGTACTTTAGCTGAATGTATGTGTGTTTTGCACAAAATACAGTTTTTGTGGTGTTTATATTGTGAAAGATTTGATTTTCTGTATTGTGCAACATTTTAATTTATTCAGCACAGTGGTCAAATCATACTGGCCATATAAAAACTGTGCTGTTACAGCATTGTAAACTTCAACATTTAAAGTGTGTCTCAGCTTATAATAAAAGTATTGACTGTTAAATGTCTTGAACTTTTTTTTAATACAAGTCAGTTATTGTTACTGGAATATTCATCGTACCCTAAAGAAGTACTTGTGTTATCTACAAAAATTTGTTATTGAAAATATGGAAGTACAAGGATAACATTGTTTTGCTGAGCTGTGTATTACATTAAATATTTTTGGAACTTACATTGTTTTCTTTATTATTATGTTGCTTATTGTTTAATGAACAATTCTCTGTGTCAAAACATGTACATTAAGTAATTCTTTTTAGTATTATTATTTATTTATTTTCTATATATATTTCTATATGCATTATAGCTTTACCTATTTACATGTATTGTACAGCTCTAAATTCGTATGCTGTGAAGATTTGTGTGTATAAATACATGGATTCATTTAGACAAATTCTGTGGCAATTATTTTTATTTGTGTAATATTGTACTACATACACTGTATTATTGTAATAGATAATGTATATAATGTATTATTGTTATTATTAAAATATTGCTTAGTAATCAACAAATAAGAATTTATTTTATTATTTGTGGAACTTTTCTGTGTTGTGATTTATTCATTGTGGGTCATGTTAAATTAGCAGGCGACTGCAAATTTTGTTTACATTCATTCACATCTTTGTAAATAGATTTATTTCCTTAGTTTATTCTGTGGTAAATCTGTAGTTTCGTTACTGAACCAAAAATAAGTGGGTTAAACTTTATTGGATGTATAAAAAAATAGTACTTTTGTTACATATTTTTGCTGTGTCCATTTGTGTTATACGTTTTCCTCTGTGTGTATTGAACATATGTATGTATACATCACTGTCAGTATTTTGTAAATTTGTGTGCATGTGTCTGAAGAGAGGAAATGTGCACTATAGTGCAAAAGCACTGTTTATTGTACTTATGTACTAAAGTTTAAATACATAATATGTGGACTTTATCTGTTAGCTGCTAATTAAAGTTTTCTTATATGTTACTTTCAGTTATTTACACTTTTATACTGGTTGATAAGTAAAAAAATTGTTAAATCATTGTTGGAAATACTGTGTTACTACATTACAATTAATGATAGACAGTTTGGCAGTTTAACAGGTGTAGAAATCCAGCCCCTTTATTTGTGGAAAAGACTTTCAGTGATTTAGTAATTCATAAAAATGCCATTATTTAGTGAAAAGAAATTGTTATATGTTTATATTCTTGTTCTTGGTGAATTATATTTTAAAGCTCCAATAGCAAGAGAAATAATTTAATTTACAAATTATATTCATCAGAATTGCAGACTGTATTTATTTTACTAGGCTGAAATTTCATGTTGCCATATTTACAACTATTCCTAATAATTTAACTTCTTAATGTATGTACAAACAAAAAAAATTTTGCTTTTCATTTGAACTCCAATTTTTTGTATGGTGTTGATGGTTGATTTAGCATATCTGATAAATGCCCAACACAGTAATCACTGATAATGGCTTTTTAGTAGTATAAAAAAAATTTTCAGTCTCGTGTATTAACAATCAGTAGCCCCTCGTACATATGGTTTTTTTACTTAAAGTATTTTTTACATATTTGTAATGTGCTCAATAAACTTATTGATATAAATACATCAATTTGTACATACTTAATTTGAGACCTCATCATCATTATTCTTATTTTAGAGTTTTGTGTCAGCACTACTTATATTTATGATGGCACACCTGATGTAAACAATTATAGATCTATCTTACTTCTTACCCGTTCTTCAAAAGTAATTGAAAAACCAATTTACAGGAGAGTGCTGCAACATTTTGAGAATCACAAATTTTATCAAATTTTTAGTTTGGCTTTAAAAAAATACCTCAACAAATGATGCAATTTTCAAACTAATAAATTGAATTTTTAATGCACTTGATAAAAATATGTCATCTAATAGAATCTTTTGCCACCTCACTAATGCATTGACTGTGTAAATCAAAACATACTTATAGAAAAATTAATGTTTTGTGAAGTCTCAGGTACACCCAATAAACTAATAAGCAGATAACTGCAAGTGTGGATCAAAGAAAAAAACTACTTAATTGTACTCTAAACCAGGAAAAATTAAGCATGGCATCCCACAAGGATCAATGTAAGGCCCCTTACTACTCCTAGTTTATGTAAATGACCTCCCTTGTGCCTTAACTGCAGCTGTTACTCCAATTTTATTTGCAGATGACACTAGCATCTTAGTATCTGGAGATTCAATAAATGATCTTATACAAAAAACATACACAACATTTACAGAACTAAATGCATGGTTTACTGCAAACAAATTAAATCTCAGCCCATATAAAACATATCTTATGAATTCACTCACAAAGAACAGAAAATACACTAATTCATATGTTAGCAGTAACAGAGACAAAATTATTGAAACGGCAGTGACTAAGTTTCTTGGTCTAAAAGTAGACAATTTACTCAACTGGAAATCTCACATTGCGTATATTTTACCTAAACTAATTTCAGCTGTTTCGTTTTGCGAAGTGTTGCAGAGATCTTTAGCAAAAATACAAAAAAGAATGGTATATTTTGCATGTGTTATGATGTAATTTTTTGGGGTAGTTCCACAAACAGTAAAATAGTGTTTCACATGCAAGAGAGCTGTAAGAATAATCAAAGGCAATAGAAAGTCAGACTTATGTAGGCCTCTTTGAAGAGCTTGGCGATTTAAAATTTGCATGTGAGTACATGTCTTCACTACTAATATTCGTGTCCAAAAACATTAATCTATTTTGGAAAAATGAGTCCTTTCATAAGCATGACATGAATAAAAAAAAACCCGCATGGCTTCAGTTAACTTAAAACTAGTCCAGAAAGGTCCACCCTTCATTGGTAGTCAACATTTCAATAAATACAACACCTTCAAGAAATTTGCTTCGCCACCAAAAAACTCCCTAAAAACGGCTGGAAGAATATTTAATTAAATCTGCATTTTATAGCAGAGATGAATATCTAAATTACAAAAATTAATAAATTACTGTATAGCATTACATTGCACACATTTCTTGTTCTGGTTTTTCTCATTCTCTTTTTCTTCTGTTTCAGTAAAACAATGAGTCACCACAGCATGTTGGAAGAAGATTAGCCACATTATGATGAAAGATATGATGTGTGTATGTGTAATCTGACATGTGTGTGTTTACTATGTCCAGTGTATAAATTTTGTATACTTTAATTTGACTTTTCCAATATCTTTGTACAGCTATGTAGTGAAAAAAGATCTTATGGACACAATAAAATAAACAAATCCAGGATTTGAAGTGGTAGGGGCTTCAATTAAATAAAGATTTACAGAATTGTAATATATGCAGACCTGCCAACTTACGGTTCTCCCATAAATTTTATGGTTTCATGCACGTCTTAAGATATTATGGGAGGAGTGCCAATTTTTACACTTTAATTTTGCTGTCACGGTCACATAGTTGTGCTAAGTGGTGCGACGGTGAAAAAATTGTTACATGTGCCATATTTATCGGCCGTTTACCTTATCAGAGTGATGGCAGTCCTAGTTTTTGTTTCAACTTACTATATTTTTGGTTAGAGTGCCATAGTTATAACAATGAATACCTTTGTTTTCATATGTATGTGGAACTGTGGGAATTTTTTTTAGCTATGCCATATTGGCAATTGGCTATCTACTTTGTGGTGTTTGGCGTGTGTTTGTATAGTGTGGCATTATATTATAAACACGTTCGTTCAAGAAATTCAGTATGTGTGACATTAAAGTGAAATAATTTTGAGGTTTGTCAATTGTGAAAATGTATTGCTACAGAGATTGGTCTGATGCATTTTGGGGAGTTGTGTGAAACACGTGATAATTATTTACAACTACGGCGGCATTTCCTGCATCCTTCAAGTAAGCATTTATTAATTTTTGGTTGTGCTGCAGTTTGTGTAAAATGTCTGGCAAGAAGAAACAGTATGTACAAGTGTTTTGAGCAGTGTATTCTGTTTTGTTTCCCTGCATATGAAAATCTGACAAAGTGACGCTGGCTAAGAGCCAGTAACAGATAGGCCATGACGGCACTCGCCGCCCTCACTGACACGTGGGTAGCACGTGCGCTCAGCCACCATGATAACGGACTTTCCCAACAGGAAACTATTTTAGTGCTATGTACTTTTACATGTTAAATTTGTGCCAGTGTATCATGTCTTTCTTTCAGTGTAAAATGTGTGTAAAATTGTTCTTTTCATAATATTGCGCCATGTTGGCTTTTGAAATTTTAAGTGCCTGCCATGCTGAAGAGTTGGACACTTATATTCAGGCGTGAACGCCTTCAAAAGACAATTTCTTGATAATGATAGTTCTGATTTAATACTGCTTTAATAATTTTATATTGAAAATAATTTAAGTGCCATTTCTTTTCATGGAAAAACATTTTCACTCTGGTGCATAGCACTTCCGCTTGTATGAACCCTGTAGGCACGACTCCTGTGTCTATGCAGTCGTCCTAGGAAAGCTGGCGAAGTAAGACAGTGTCATGTACGCACTTCATATTTTTGCACCAAGTTAGGTTACCATTGAACCTATAACATAATTGTTTCCTCCTAAATCATGCAAGTGAAATCATGGCATTAGATAGCCAAAACAACCCATCGGAGTGAGGTGGCATTTGAGGAAGGCCTACAGCCCTCGCTAAGCTAGGCATTCTGTATATAATATAATTATGGTGGCACATTCATCAACACCGGCAATATTGCTGGAGACGGCAGACTAGAGGAACAGCCACGTTGGCCGTCGGCGCCCTAACATGGTAACTCTTCAAACAGCACCATTCCTGTCCATATAACCCATTCCTCCAAAGTCCAGAAACACATTACCGTCAAAGTGGCTTGCCCAAGCATGTGGCTAATCATGAACATACATTGCGGACACCACCTTCCTGTTCGGCAAAGTGGCTTGCCCTACTTTGTGGTTACAACTCCCGCCAACCATAATTTTCTCGTACCCCAATATTATCCTTGTGTTAATACTTACCCATGTGCACCATTCCTTGTGAGCCAGTATCTCGTACCATTGTCTTGTACGCCACGTCCACGTATATGAGCCATTCCCTTCAATCCTCCGGCTCTTTATTTCCGCTACTGGCGGAGTTTCCTACCATTTCATCATCGCCGACCAGCACATCATGGGACAAATGGAAAATTAGTAAAAGCAGTGTAATGCAACTTTACACCAAAAACACCATTATCTCCAGTTTCATCATCAGTCATCTTGGAACAGCCCATCACATCATTGCATGCCAGACTTTGTGACGTCGGGTGGCCATCTTGTAACAGTCAGTGCAGAGGGAAGGATACCATCTGCCACCCCCTCAATCCACGCCATGCCGTGCCGGTAGCACCACCCCTCTCACATTTGCGTGTAGGGTGACAGCCATGAGCCATGGAACCATGTAGTATGGCAGAAGATAATATGTCTTCGCTGCATCAACCGCACCATGCTCATGACTTAGGACATTTCGATTTATGCATCACCAATGGAAACCTGCCTCATCGTACACAAAGTGTCTGCGACCAAATCCAACACTGAACCCATTTTCACTGGAACTCACGACGGAAAACATGCGGATCTGCAGCGATCCTACAGCCCTACAGCTAATGCCTCAAACCACAACAGGTCAAAGGAATTATCAATCTGGTATGCCCGCCAACATTGTGCATGTGCTCACAAATAACTGCTGATGTGGAACCACCATGATCACACCTCAGGAAAATGCTTCAGAAATGCGTACACTTAAGCTGGTTTGATGGGAATGGGACCACCAGGTTTGCCTACGTGAACTGCAAATGTATTTACCATGAGGAATGCATAACCTCCTTGCAGCTTGCAACCTGGAAAAATCTACATGCCATCAGTTGTACGAGATGCCTACCAGAATAGTCACAGAATGGTTCCAGCCACCTCATGCAAGGACAGAACAGTATGCAGACACTGTGTGTCCATTACAGCTGTGGTACAGGAAGGAATGTGACAGTGAAATCTGATAGTTTGTAACAGAGGACTCTCCACTCTGCCGATGTACGCAGGTACAGCCAGCGAAGAACCCCGGGGCTTTCCTGCAAGATTGTGAAATGATCAAGAGGATTGGCCTTACTGCATTGGTGAGCTGTTCTTTGGCGATGCAAAAACCTGTTGGCGCTGCATTGCCCGATATGGATTGACATGGGAAGAATTTCGCCAAAATTTTCAGTGTTGGTTTGCCACAACATTTACATCCTGTCATGAACGCAGCCAAACCATCATGAGAGAGCAGACAGTTGAATCGCTGTACGATTTTGCCACCAAGAAGATTAACCTGATCCGAACTTATCATCCTGAGTTATCATTGCAAGATATGTTAGAAGTGGTTACCAGTTCAGCCTGACTTGTACACTGTCCCGCCTTGGCACCTGCTATTCACACGGCAAAACAGGAGTTCCTGCAGACTGTGTTGTTGCTGGACACCAACACTACCACACAACCGCTCCGCGACCTGAATGTCGCACAACCACGCTGCGAACAAAATATCAACAAAAATGAATGCAAACATGGGAGAAACTGTAAACGAACCACCCGAAATAGTTACAGTACAGCCAAAACACCAATTTCAAAGCCAAGTGTGGCTGAAACCAACTGGACCAGCGCACCGGCCTACAAATATTACAATGGATCAAGGTAGCCCCCGCACCCGTGCAGGTGGTGCGGCAGGCCACACTGGAATAATGATTGTCTGACTTGGGCGGATTTTCTGCAGGAGGAACAACCTGAACCACTGCCAGGAAACGCTCGCCCCAGGTCACCGCCAGGGAAGCCCGAACAGAATTCACCAAACATTTCACTCTACCAAATTACCAGCAAAACTTGTAGCTTCATCCGCATTCCCATCCAAGTAAACAACATTCCATGCAGAGCGCTAGTGGACATGGCCGCTGCACACAAATTCATCGAAACAGCTGAAATTTGACCAACTCGACAGGCTATTAGTTAGCTACACACCAACACACTTGGGGAAGTCATCGGTGAAGCAATGTTTACAGCACACATCCGAGAGATAATAACTACCATGAAGGCTTATGTGTCTAATGACATAAGGGAGGATGTCATCTTAGAGATCCTGTGGTTATCGGAACAGAAAGCAGTTGTGAAACTGGCTGCACGACGTGTACACTTCTGACAGAAGGAGTTCTGCACTGTCTACAATTTGGAGCCTCGACCAGCTGGGGATACGCCGGCCGTGGCCCTGGATGACCTTGACTACGCGGTACCGCCGAGGCCATACAGCATCTGGTGTACGAGAAAAGAGATGTGTTTACCATAGCTGATCCGCTGTGCAGTACCGCCATAGCAGAACATACCATTTCTTTGACTACAGAGACTCCGTTATATGAAAGTCCACGCCATTATTATCCACACCAGCGCAAAATTATACAGGAGCAGATAGCTGATTCAATTCAGCGATCACTTTAGCACCTAAGAAAGACAGAACATTGCACTTCTGCATGGATTTCTTTCATCTCAACCTGATTACGTGCAGTGCACCGCCACTGTACACCATATTCAAGATGTGCTAAACACCTTGGGGCATGTGAAGATGCTAACAACAATAGACTTTCATAGTGGCTATTGGCAGGTACCAGTAAAACCTACAGACTGCCACCAGAACGCAGTCACGGCTCCTGACATGCGCCGTTTCCAATTCTGCGCCATGCGTTTTGGCCTAAAATGTGCCCTGTCCCAAGAAATGATGGTATGTGTGCTGGACGGACCTATTGGTGTTTTTGCCCTCGCATACCTTGACGTTATTGTGTGGTCCGAGTCCTGGCCAGACCACATACACCACCTTTCACTAGTTTTGGAACGTCAGGCGTTAAATGGCCTTACATGCACAATTAAAAAGTGCCACATCTGAAAGGACAACATACAGTTCTTGGGTCACCTAATCAGTGAAAATGGAAGAAAACCTGTACCAGAGCAGTTGAATTTCAGCAAGGAATATTTCGTACCGACTATGCGCAAGTTGCTGAGAAAGTTCTTCAGCCTTATCAACTGGCTTTGCAAGTACATAGATAAATTTTCCATCATTACAGCACCTCTCATGGAACTTGTGTTGCCCAACATACACTTTAAGTGACAGAGCGCACAACAACAAAGCTTTGATGGGGTGAAACGGCCGACACTTGTATGTACAGACAGACGCAAGTGAGAAAGAGTTAGGCGTCGTCGTAGTCCCACTTTCTGACGACAACGTAACATCATTGACTTCGGGAGCGCCAAGTTTAATCCAGTAGAGTGGTGGTACAAGTCAACCAATGCGAATGTCTGGCCGTAGTGTGGAGCTTAAAGAAGTAGAGAGCACTCCTGGAGTATCCACGCTTCACATTACGGCTATGACTACACAACATGGAGAGTCGAAGGAAGCTCACGAGCTGGGCCCTTCTCATGCAAATTTACAATTTCAATGTACAGCGTGTTGCCGGCGAAGAGAACCACCTCGCTGACCACTTGTCCTGTTCACCAGGAGCAGAAATTGTGCAAGACGTAAGTGAGAGAGTGCATGCACAAAAGAACAAGTGACGTGTGGAGTGCAGTGCTCAAATGTTACCATGTTATCGCATGCGCCTACGCTAACAGCGGTGAGGGAACACATTGTAAGCCGACAAGCAGAACGTCCCGCCGCACAAAAATGGATTACCTTGTGCACACAAAGCATAAGTGGTATGTGGCATGTACATAATGGAGCCCTTGAATCACGCGCAAATGTACGTGCCAACTGCAGCCCGTATTTTCATACTACAGTACTTACATTCTAATAACCTTTGACGTGTGCCGAGCTCCCCCAACCCTTAGACCAGTTGCCCACAGTGCACAGCAACAGCAGGAGAGGGCCGCACTCTACCACATGTGGTAGTGCAGTGCAAAGTGTAGCTGGTGACAGTGGCACATCAGCCACATGCGCTCATGCGCAGTGATAACTATTTTTCCAAAGGTCTTCAAAAGACAAGGGTGGTAACAAGTTCACGTTCGTGCAAGGGAAACCAGCAAACTTATAAAGTGCCCTATAATTAAGTGCAATTTGTCTGTAAATATACTCATCACCACATGTGTTCATCCTCACATCATTTCATGTATTTTGCAAGTGTATCATGTAATTCAGTTTGCATAGGGTTTTTGTTAGCACATGAGAGCAGATTTAATAAGTAGATGTTATTTTGCAAGTGTGACGTGACGAAGTAGTTTTGCATGGCTCGCTTGCACGGCAACACTGGCACACTGGCCATGTTGGAACTGCAGTAGACGCGAAGTACTTCGAGAGGCAGGTCGTGTGTACCATTGGTCCACGCGCCTGGACAGCCATCATCATTTGCACCACTCAGTAACTACAATAGACTTTCTTTAATTTATCGAAACCGTTTTCGTTTCTGCCACCCGGGGCACCGCCTCACACCTTCACCAATGTATGCATTGCCTGAGGAAGTATTATTCACAATAAGTCATGCAAGGGCCTTTGCGCCATTTTGCAGTTTAACCGCTTCAGACCATACAGTCCGGCGTACTTGTGTAAAGTGTTCCCCTTGAGGAAAGTGGAACACATACCTAATAAAAGTCACAATGGAGAAACGTGTGTTTTATTCAGGTAGGCCAAAAAGTGCTTCAGGGTTGCATCACAAAGGGGCACAAATTGTACACTTGATACAAAATAACCCTAGAATGTAATGGGAATTAACACCAAAAAATAAGAATTAAGCAGTTTTATTTCTAATAAGGTGAGTTCAGCTCACCAAATCAACCCACCTTGTGGACAGTTCTACAACCAGAACAAGACACTATCACGTTTGACAATTGAAAAAGTCAATACTCAGTGTAATTATGTTAAGAACATTAATTAAAGGCACCCAAGGCCTCTATCAACTCGTAACAAGAACAATTTTCTAGTGAACGCAGTCATTCACCTTTCAATAACCACTCAGTGATGAGAATACAGGCTGCTGTCTCAAAGTGTCACGTCAAACAGGCACGGCAGAAACAAGAATACTATTAAGTTTCAAATTATGCAAAGTAACAAGTTTACAATGAAGGCTACATATTTTAAGTACTCAAAATACACTGATAATAATAAAGAAAATTTCACATGGAACAATTAAAAGAATCTAACAATAAAGGCCAAAATATATAAGCGTCTCACAAGGGGATAATACTTCTGATAGGAAACAATATTTTTAAGAAATTAAACGCCTTCACGATCTATAAAGAAGGCATTGCACCAATATTTAAATTAAAAGCTTTCTCATACTACACAACAAAATTAAAAGGATGAACCGAAAGGTAGCAGCTTGCAGTCCGTCAAAGCTGCGAACGGAAATACAAATTAAAATGGAATGTTCCCTTACAGACTGGTTAGGGGCACCGGAAAATCATTAAAACAGCAGGCCATTAAAGCCCTAACCAGTAAATTAAGACATAATCCAAAAGGTAAAAAAAGTTTACTAAACAAGTAATGAGTGGAAGCCGCAGTTGACAACTAAGGCATTGATAGCCAAATGGGGTGATGATATTGACTAGAATACATGCTTTAGCACCCGAAATATCTAAATAATGCCGGCCGGACAAATGTAATTAAAATACAAATCAAGTTCACGAAGTATACTAGAAAAATATCAAGCACAAAATAAATTACGACCAGCTAAAAAGGATACACTATCATTAAATCAATTTAAAAGGGGCCAAAAAAAAAACACTATGGCCACTAACTTGCTGCTTCAAACTATCAACTTCTCATTAAATCCCGATATGCAACTACTAACATATTAAAAAACGTTAAAAAGAATTCACCACGGAATCGATATTACATTTTGGTGAAGCTCGGACGAAAACACTGGTAGCTACAAAATGTTAGTCCACAGGCCTATCCGAGTATCGTGTCCTCGCAGCACTTCGTCGAGGCCAGACTGCCGACACCTGAGGTAGATCGAGAAGTGCCTTCAGTGGGAAAAAAATATTAATGCCGAAGCCGACAGAGGGGTACACACAATTGGGAGGGGGAAAAGGGTAGGGGAAGCCATGAATAAAGGAAGGGGAAGAGACATCGCTTGAAGGTCGACGTGAGCACAGGGATCATGGTGGCAGCCAAACTAGAACAAATCGGCTCCTGTGTCGCTGAGAAATATTGCGACACACATAGTCCTGTATAGAGGGCACCTCATAACCTTAAGAAAGTAGGGTAGATCAACGGAAAGTTCAAATCTTTGGCATTGTATAATGAACATGTTGCAACTCCCACCCCTAAAAATCTTGTTACTTCTAAGCATACATCCAAGAGCAATCAGACGACAGTCTCTGGTCACTAGCACACAATACACAGTTCCAGTAAAATAAAACAGTCCGAAGAACAAGGAAGAAGATTGAAGATTAAAAAGAATGCCAAGCAAGGCAAGTTCGACGCGAAGAATCGCATCAGAAATACAAATGCACTCAATGTACAAAAAAGTTCACAAAGCTTCCAAACTTAAAGATGGTATATCCCCGGGATGAGAGATTGATGCTGAAGTTCATTTTGTGTGTGAGCGTGTGCTCTCTCTCTCTCTTTTGTTTTTTATTTTTTCTTGGGCACTCAGCACTACGAAGCAAGGGGGAGTATACCAGCCATCCATCTTCAAGAAGCAAAGAACCCTCACCATCCAAGGGCAGATCCAAAGTAGCAGAAGCACCACCACGCAACCTCCGAATGGCCCGGGGGGGGGGGGGGGGAAAGATGGGTGTAGCAAAAAAAAAAACGTATTATTAAAGAATGGGAATTACTATAAAACGTAAAATACTGAAAGGATGAAGGAAAGGATACAGATTGCAATACCAGAAAAACAACAATGTACCAGAGAGTTAACTTAATATATAAACATTACAAAGCATCAGAAACACACTATCAGGTCCTGTGCATGTAAGCCTTCAGTTGGCTACATGTGCCTTCCTATGGACATTTCCAAATGAGAGGTTGACCAATCAGTTTTAGGAGCAAGAAATTTATCGATCGTGAAGGGACCGACAAACTTGCGGTGGAACTTGCTGGTTGCTAAGGTCTGGTAGTGTGAAGGATTTACACAAAACAAGGTCCCCAACCTTAAAGGTGGGAGGCAACCTGCCCCGATTCAGATGGGAATTCACTAAATCCTTTGCCTGGCCTAACTTACCACAAAGGCAACCCAGCAGCTCATTCTGATCAGCATCGGAGAGGGGTGAAGGAAATTTTGGGATGGGAGGATACCCCAGATATTCAACAGAGGATGGGTCAGGGAGCGACCTAAAAAGGGGAGAGATGGAGCTACCCCAGTAGAACCATGCAAATCACTGTTAAAATCAACGTTGATGATCTCTAGGTCCTGATCTCAGTGAGAATGATCATGATTTTAAAAAAATGGTTAAGCAGGCTTTGAGGTCTTTGTATTAAAACACACTACCTGGTTCCCCTTAGGAAAGTAAGGGCTAGACATGAAATGTTTGATAGACCATTTAAAACACATCCTGAATAACTGTTTAGGTAAAATATATTATCCCTTTAAAATTTCTACTGGTGCACTGAAAATTTCCAAACCTGCTCACTCAAGACCCTGACAATGGTCGAAGACTTCATATTACAGAGGTGTAACAGAATAACAAATTTAGAAAATGTATCGAGCAGGGTCAGAATGCAAATGTTCCCTTTCTTGGAACGAAGCAAGAGTCTAAATATATCCATATGGACAGTCTCCCACGGAACTTAAGGAAGCTGAACAACATTCTGGCCGAAATTTGCTTGTCTAGCCTGTTCGCATTTCTGACAGGTATCACAAGACTTGACAAACTCGGGAACTTACTTTCTCAAGGTTGGCCAGGCAAAATGCAACGAGACCTTATGCAAAGTGCGACTGGCCCCTTGATGATCTCCGAAGACAGAGTCATAATAATAAGCCAGAACCATCGTCCTCAAGGATTCGGGAAACAACAATCTTTCTGGCCCTACTCGCTTTACCACTAAAATAAAGTATACCCTTATCGATTATGAAAGGTAGGACTTGCCCAGCCACCAAATCTTGAACAATACCAGAGCAAAAAACATCCTCCTTCTGTGCCTGGTACAGTTTGATAAAGAATTCCAGAAAATCCTGAACTAAATTTAGACTAGCGATGGGAGAGTCTTTTTCTATTTTCTCAAAATTCTCGGGATTGTGCATGCAAGACAGAGCAACTGCGACCTGATTATCAGAACCCCTCACATCGTTAACTTTAAAATGGTACCTGGACAGGCACAGAACCCAGTGACCCAGCTTCCCCAACTGCTGAGGATGTCCTAGTATGCAGGAAAGAGCCTGATTGTCAGAATATAGCTCACATTTCTCATGTTCTATATACTGAGCGAACTTCTCTAACCCGAAAAGACAAGCTATCTCTTCCTTCCCATAGATTCCTAAATGGCTTTCAGCTTCCATTAAGGTGTGACTGGCAAAGGCCACAGGAGCCAGCCCCTTGTCCACTTTCTAAGGACTGCACCAAGAGCCAATGAGGAAGCGTCCTCTTGGAGGACAAATTGCTTCGAGAAATCAGGAAGATGTAAAGCGGGAGGGGACGATAACACCTGTTTATGCTTGATAAAAGCGGATTCTTGTTCGGGACCCTAATAAAAATCAATGCTCTTCTTCTTCAGCAAATTCAGAGGGGCTGCCAACTCAAAATACCTATAGATAAATTGGACGTAATAGCCCATAATGCACAAGAACTTTTGGATGCCTTTCAGCATCTTCGGTCATGGAAAACCTGGTATGGAAACCCCAAAATCAGGGTCGATTAAGAGTTGACCTTCACTAAGAACATACCCAAGAAATTTCGCCTTTCGTGAACCAAGGGTGGCCTTGTGGGGATTAACTGTGTCCCACTTCGCGCTTTCTACTCACACCTGCATCAGATGTTCCAAATGGGAATCCAGATCCTCGCTGTAAACGATAATGCCATCGATGTAGTTAAAAACGAACTTGAATTTGAAGTCTGACAGGACATGATCCAAGATGCGCGACAATGCCTGACTCCCAAAATTGGAACCCATGGGTATCCTGGTAAACTCGAATTGACTCCAAGGAGTACTAAAGGCAGCGTATTTCCTGTACGCAGGATCCAAAAGACACTGGTGGAAACTGTTGTTGAGGTCCAGTACCGAAAACACACTAGCCTTGCCAAGATGTTGAAGCGCACAATCTATATTGGGGAGAGGAAAGGGATTCTTATGGATTTTCTTATTGACTAATGCATGATTCACGACTAGACGTTATTTGTCGCTATCTCTCTTCCTCACAAGAAACCCGGGCGAGCAATAATCGGACTTGGAGAGCACAATTACTCCAGCTGATAAGTTTCTCAATGATATCGCGAAATGCCTGTGGTTTGGGGTGTGGGGGCACTTAAAATGCTTGTCCCTGACAGGAATGTCATCCATGAGGGAAAATTTGTAAGGAAGGACATCGCGCCTCCCAATCCTAAATATTCTCATGTCACGAAATTCTTTGCACAGTTGACGAAAACGTGATTGAAGTCCCTCACTGTAGCTACAATCCCTCGTGGAGGAAACTGCACAAGATGAACTGACTACTTCATGGGTGAGGTGTAAACCCACCCTAATGTTGGGCGCAAACACAAAGCTAATATAACTCCCATCAAGGTTAAGGGTAGCCCTGGCCTTCCCTAAAAAAATCAAGCCCTAAAATGAAATCATGGGCCACCAGAGGAAGTACCCAAAACCCGAAAGTCCAGGAAAATTTACCAATCTTAAAATGCAAAAAGGCTTGCCTGTTACATTTCACAGTGTCACCATTGGTAATACACAAACACTTGTCGGGCATAACACAGATTTTACCCTTGGACACAATACAATTATTCAAAATATATTCTAACATATATTCACTCATTAAACAATGGGTTGCTCCTGTATCTACAAGGGCAAGGCGGTTTTGACCACCAAGAGCAACCCAGACAAGACAAGATTGAATAGAGCGCTGACAGGGAGTGGTGGTATGGCCAAGCGGGCCACGCCTCTGCTCAGTCATGCGTCGTTTCCCGACTTGCCATGCATACTATGAAGATGACCAGTTTGACCATATCGAAACAGCATCGCTGTTCAAATCCTACCCTTTCCTGAGGGCAAAGAGCGGTCGCATGCCCTACTTTAGTACAATTAGTGCAACATGCCCTTGCACCACGTTTATCTAAATTAGATGGAGTCGACACACTGCTAAGCTGATGACTACCAAAGGGAAGAGACTTAGTTGAATCCCTAGATGAAGTAGGGTATAATGTCTGATACTGCAAGGAGGCAAGAAGCCTGCCATGAATTTCTGCCGCTATTTGACGCAGTTCCAAAATGTTACGCGGAACGAATACCATCATGGCACGGGAGAAAAATTGTCCACGATAATACGGACTAAGTCCTGCTCAGGTAAATTTAAGCACACGGCCTCATGATATTTATAGATTGCCTCGACAATTTCTACTGCTGACTCCTTGGGTGTCTGAAATCTGTAGACAAATTCAAGTTCACAACATCGGCGAACACATGATGGAAAAGGGGCCTGTAAAACACAAAGTTTGAAACCCTTAAAGCTACAACAATCTGGTTGGCAAGTGAGCTCCTCATACAGGAGTTGTAGAACATGACCCTGTAGCTTAATTTGCAATAGCCTTGAGCAGTTAGACCTCGGAGCACAAATGAAGTTGCACCATGTTGAAAATATTAATAAGGAATGAGAGAATATTTACCAGTTCGAGGGTAGCCAGAGCTGGAAGCTGTAGGGATCGGAACAACAATTTACTGGATGAGTAAAGGGTTGACTCACTGCTGATTGGATGGACTTCTGGGTGGTCTGCAATGAACAAGCCACCTCGTCCTGGTCATGAACCACCTAGATGGCACTATGTCGAAAATCTACGACTACACTAGATGGGTCAAACTCTACATTGAAATCCTCCAACAACCCGGCCAATTCTTCATACTTCAATGCGTAAATCCAACTGACCTTAGCCACGCTCGCCATCATGCAACTAACAAAACAGAACAGATTAACAATTGAACAAGTAGAGTAGTGCAGAAATTTGCACCACTAAAGGGTACAAATCGTACACTAGATACAAAACAACCCTAGAATGTAAAGGGAATTAACACCAAAAATAAGAATTAAGTTTTATTTTTAATAAGGTGAGTTCAGCTCACCAAATCAACCCACCTTGTGGACAGTTCTACAACCTGAACAAGACACTATCACGTTTGACAATTGAAAAAGTCAATACTCAGTATAATTGAGTTAAGGACAGATTAATTAAAGACACCTAAGGCCTCTATCAACTCGTGACAATAACAATTTTCAAGTGAACGCAGTCATTCGCCTTTCAATAACCACTCGCAATGGTTAGAATTCAGGCTGCTGTCTCAAAGTGTCACGTCAAACAGGCGCGACAGAAACAAGAATACTATTAAGTCTGAAATTATGCAAAGTAACACAAGTTGACAATGAAGGCTACACTTTTTAAGTATTCAAAATACACTGATAATAATAAAGAAAATTTTACACGCAACAAGTTGTCACGGAACAATTATAAAAATCGAACAATAAAGGCCAAAATATATAAGCGTCTCACAAGGGGATAATACTTTTGGTAGGACACAATATTATAAAAAAATTGAACGTCTTCACGATCTATAAAGAAGGCATTGCGCCAATATTTAAATTAAAAACCTCAGACGACACAACAAAATTAAAAGGACGAACCGAAATGAAGCAGCCTGCAGCCTGTCAAAGCTCCGAATGGAAATACAAATTAAAGCTTTACATAAAAAAAAAAAGGGACATTCCCTTACAGGCTGGTTAGGGGCACCTGAAAATCATTAAAGTAAAATAGCAGGTCATTAAAGCCCTAACCAGTAAATGAAGACACATAATGCAAAAGGTAAAAATAGTTACTAAACAAGTAATGAGTGGAAGCCGCAGTTGACAACTAAGGTGTTGATAGCCAACTGGAACGATGAGCTTGACTAGAATGAAAGCTTTAACACCCGAAATATCTAAATAATACTGGCCGGACAAATGTAATTAAAAAACAAATCAAGTTCACGAAGTATACTAGAAAAATATCAAGCGCAAAATAAATACACGAACAACTAGAAAGGCTACACTATCATTAAATCAATTTAAAAGGGGCCAAAAAACACACACTATGGCCACTAACTCGCTGTTCAGACTATCAACTTCTCATTAAATCCCAATATGCAACTACTAACATATTAAAAAATGTTAAAAAGAATTCACCACAGAATCGGTATTACATTTTGGTGAAGCTCAGATGAAAACACTGATAGCTGCAAAATGTTAGTCAACAGGCCTATAGGAGTATCGTGCCCTCGCAGCACTTCGTCTAGGCCAGACTGCCGACACCTGAGATAGATCAAGAAGTGCCTTCAGTGAGAAAAAATATTAATGCCGAAACCGACGGAGGGGTACACGCAATTGGGAGGGGAAAAGTGTTTGGGGAAGCCATGGATTAAGGAAGGGGGAAGAGACATCGCATGGAGGTCAGCTCGAGTGCAGTAATCATGGTGGCGGCCAAACTAGAACAAATTGGTGCTAGGGTCGCTGAGAAATATTGCTACTGTCACATTCCTGTATCGAGGATGCCTCGTAACCTTAAGAAAGCAGGTTAGATCAATGGAAAGTTCAAAATTTCGGCCGTGTATAAATGCCCCTATAATTCACCACATAGAATGCGTATTAGTTGTTCATAATTATACAGGGGAGTGACACAGCACCGGTGAAAGGATTGTTGTCGATGGTCGCCGGGGGTGCACGACCTTGAGTCAACGAAGATTGTGCTTTACTAACACATCACTCTATTATGTCTGGATAATGCATGGCGCCCCAGGTAACAACTCCTATTACCCACACAAAACCTTATTCCAGACTTCACTGCTCCTCAAAGTCCAATTTACACTATACATCCAACACCACAGCATCACCTTGCCAGCCACCCCAGTGCAGAACAAACACACTGCAATGTTTTCAAACACTTTCGTTGGCCAGGGGTGTCTGTGGAAGTGTGGCGTTTTGTGAGAGAATGTACTGTCTGCATATCCTGCAAGATTAGGCGAACAGATGGTACACAGCAGCAACAGCCGATAACTCCGCATGAGCCATTTGAAACTGTGTCTTTAGACCTGATGGGGCCTTACCCATGAACGTCAACAGGGAAAAGGTTCATCGTATCGGTGATGGGCCTATTTTTAAGGTGGGTGGAGGCCTTCCCAGTGTCGAGTGCGTGGGCTCGTACCATGAGAAAAGTGATGGAGAATGAATTTTTCACTCGCCGGGGCTACCCATGCCCTCTGTTGAGCGACAACAGAAACCAGTTCACGGGCTGTGTGTGGCGGAATATGTGTGGGAAATGGGATGTCCGACACTTCACCACAGCTCTTTTACCATCCATGTGCAAATCAAACAGAATACCACAATCAAGAACTAAAAACACAGCTGTGTTTGTGCATGGGCTGAACAGCTGCCCACAGCTCTCTTCACATTCGGAACATGCATGAATCAGGCCACATGTATGATGCCAGCCCATCTGCTACAGGGCCGTGACCTGGCCATTCTAGGCGTGTTCGAGAGTGGGGCGAGATATTGGGCAAGCAGTACAGAGGGCAATGAAGGAAGAGTGAGGAGGTGCGAGCACGCCATAGGGGAAGCAAGGGAGAATCAGCAGTGCTACATCACGCGATGGACATCTGCGTCTACCCACCCCCTACCGCAGCTCCTGCCAGGACAACATGTTTACATCAGGGTGCATCATCAGTCAGCTGGACAAAGAGGATTTTGCACAGGGCTAGCTGAGAAGTGGAGCGGCCCGCACACTATCACCAGGAGAATGGGGGAAACATGCTAAGAAGTGCGCCTAAGAGTGTGGAGAAAAGTCATGTTTCTCCACGATGCTCTCAGGTTGGCCAACATCGGCATCGGCTAACAACATTACGAGAGGACGACAGTATACTCAAATAGGTGTAAACGTGTGCATGTGTTCATGCACGTCGTAGTGTAAATAATTGTATATAGTATTTTTCAAGGGTATCTTTGATTTATTAGGGCAGTGTAAGCCATGTGTATTATGTGTGTTTTTATTTTTAGTTTGATTCCAGCAGTGCCACTTTTATTATTAGATTTGTTGTGTATTCTGTGTGACACAAAAGCACTATCATGTGCATCCAGTGTAGCAGAAGTATATTAGGCAATCAAGTGTCTTTGCCCGTGTTTTGTTTATGAGGTCAATTTAGGGTTATGTATCTTGTGTATACCAGTGCTAATGTCATTGTTTTACTTTTGTCCCATGTTTCCTTGTACCTGTAATGTAAGTACCGGAGGTAAATTGTCTCATTATGCAGGGTTTTGTTGTGAATAATTATTTTAGTAATAGTTCAGTGTTTGTTTACATATTTGATGTGTTCCAAAAAGTCAATACGTTTGGTGCCCAATCTTGATCAGACGCAAATGGTCACATGCAAAACCAATGGGAAAATACGAGTGTAAAGATTATTTATTAATCATTACGTGAGGTCCATAAGAGATCAACATACTTTTCAGTATATTATTATATAAGTACAGTATCGCCAGTATTGTGTTACTCACCTTTGCAGTATTTTGAACGTTTAGATTTCGAATGAACATGTGCTTAACCACGTGGCAGTTTAACTTATAAATATGTTAAGTCATTTTATCTGTGTTTATATGTGTCATGTTTAGTACTTACATTTTTACTATGGTTTTTATCCATAAGGGAATAATAGACTTAAAATGCGAATAATCCCACAAAGCGATTACAGCATTTAAAGAAACACATAAAGTGAGGTTAGATTGCCACGGCATTCGAGAGTGGTTGAGTTGTAATTTTATTTTTATATTTTCTCGTAGGCCTGTTTACATTTATAAGAAAGGGTTTTCATATAATTTCATCTCATAAGCACTACAGGTGTCCATTTTGATTTATTTATTATCATTACTTGTGTAATTAATAACGTCACAGGATTTTTCGCGGGAGTCTTGGCCAACCAACGAGTTCCGTGTCAAGTAGAAAATAGTCACTTTTTCAACTCTTGTGAGGTGACCACCGTGTTTCAGTGCTCTGGGTATATCATATTTTTTAACTTATTCATGTAATTCTGTTTGCTAACATTAATTTACTGGAAACTTGTGTTTATTCTAGCCCAGAGTATGCATCACCTCGCATTCCGGTCCGTTTTGTACATGGCCGGGACATAACATTCATCTAATCATCATGTAGGCTCACGGCCATCTTTACAGTTTAAAAGCCAGCCTGGCTTTAACAGTGGAATATTGTTATTTCAGTGCCCAGTTGAGAATAGTAAGTTAATAAATGACATGACTGGAATACTGGCGTTTACATATTGCATACGCAGCATCTCTGCTACCTAACCAATAATGTAATTGTTTTCTCTTAAATCATGCAAGTCGAATCATGGCATTGGGTGTCCAAAACAACACATCAGGAGTAAGCTGGCATTTGAGGGAGGCCTACAGTCCTCACAAGCCTAGGCATTCGGGATATATTATAATTATGGTGGCACATTCATCAACACTGGCAATATTGCTGGAGATGGGAACTAGGATAACAGCCACATGGGCATGAGAAACATGGGGAAAACAAAAGAGCACAGCAGAGAGCTATCTGCACACAACATCAACAGAGCCACCAACACTATCCTTGATAGAGTCCACCAGAAGCATCGCGATACCCAGTGTCACATCACCAACCGCCGAAGACATCACTGAGGATGAGATGAAAGAGCGGGTTACTCCACCCATCTCCGATGCTCCAACAGTCATGCTGCCTGCACCACCCTGCACACACATTTTGCGATAGGGACACCCTGCACCCGCACATGTGCTGCAGCACACCAGCTCTGCCAGGGTCAGCTCCTTGGACCAGCAGCAACCAGCACCGACTCGCATGGGCGCAGGTCATACTTGCAGTATCTGCACCTACATCTGAAGCTGGCCACAACCTGTTTCACCTGACGACATGATGGGCCAGATGGAGGACTGTGGGGTCAAGCACTCATCAGTGCACAAAACATTTGATGTGAACCATTCATTCACGAACTCCTCCTGTCCTCTTCGACCTCTACAGGTATTGCACCACCTCATGAAAACTGGGATAGTCGAACATCAGACCAGAGTTCGTAGTGCAGGTTGGCGGGAATGTAACTTGCAACGCTCTGCCAACAGGTACTATATGATTCGAGAGACCATCTTACTTTGTTTTTTACAAAAGGTAACCCTTGTAATAAATTAGTAAGTGATCCAATACAGTGTTTACCCCAAAGCCACAGCCATTAGGCACACGGGCAAATGGATGTAATGATAGAACAGCTTGCACCATGACATTCAACGTAAACAACCACCACGTGATGTCGACTGCTCTGCTGGCCAATTAATAAGTGCTACATTCCCCTAAAATGCAATCCATTGTGGCTACCACACCCATTTTCCACAGTGGACTCGTCAACCCTCCCCCCTCTGCCACCGCCCCCAACAACTGTATTCTGTACTCGAATCTAATTATTTCGGTAGAACTTTAATAACGAATTCCGTAGGATGTAACTATAGTTGCATATTGAAGATGCGATTCTGTAACACCAGCGGAAAAGGGTGTACCGAACATTTTCTGATACCGATCATTACAACTAAACAGCATTTAACACAGTTAACCAGCCAATTACAGTTCACGAGACATGAATAAGAGTGTACTGAAAGAGAGCGAGAGAGCTACAAATAACGACAAACTAAATGTTACATTAACGAGTATATATTTTTGGACTTATTTATGATTAGAAAGGAAATAAAATTCATGTTTAGAATGTCTAATATACTCTGAAGCTGTACGTCTTAGAATTTTCAGTCACCGTGGCAAATCCAAACATTATTCACTGGAATACATAAATGTATAAGGGAAGTAAGACAGGAAAGTGGTTTGATTGCACCGTATATATGAGGTATTAACCAATTGTTGTAATGCATTACACATTTTAGATTCGAATATAAAACAATTAACTTTCTCTCTTTGTAAGTTGCAGTGATTGCGAAATTGTCTGAGGCATGGTGCGAAATAATCGTGCTGTGAGACTTTCTGTGTTTTATGTTCATATCCCAGCTGCTCGCAATTTTTTTAAAAGTTATATGAAATAATATTTTAATATATTTAAAACACAAATCTTATAAAAATAATGTATTTTACTAATTTTCCTACAACATATTAAAATAACTCAGTAAAGTTCACCACGAAATGGTAGCTGGTATTGGGACAATATGGATTTTTCTTTGCAGCAATTAGTTATCATTCAAATATGACCTGTGTGTTAAACAGAAGTACTAGCATACCGATAATTTTTGTCTATATGACAAACATAGCAGAATATAATTTACAAACTTAGGTATAATTATATTCGTTTAAACTGGCTCAGTGCATTAGTTTAGTACAACAATTGTGGTTTTAGTCGCATTATTAATATTGTTGTATTAAAATATATTAATCAGAATGTTATATTACAATATTAGCGAAATAAAAATCTCTATAAAAATATTTTGAAAGTAGATGGGATTGAACCCGCAGACCTAAAATTGAACTAGGCCAGGCACACGATGAGCCACGATGCTTAACACTTTTTTTTTTTTTTAACCTTAACTTGATGTTGTTGTGACATTTTTGACGTTGACGAAGCTCTAGTGAGACCGACTTTTTGATGAATTCCCAGTGCGACAATCGAGCTGAGCATCTGCCACGTCGGAGGCGCCGGTGCGCGAGCCCGCGACCCTCCGACTACAAGTCGGCCACTCTGCCCCTGAGCTATGAGGGCAGGGGCCCACTACACCACCACAACACCATTAGAATAGCTCTGCTTGGTAGTTGTAATTATATTTATGGTAACGTAAGTGTAAATGTATCTACGTCAAAATTTTTGAGTTTGGAAATTAAATTAGAATTCTGTGTACATAAAACTGCTTTACAAGGTGTAAGAGCTAGCTTAAGTTACAAACTGAATCACTTTTGTGCTTTGAAATTTAATTAGTGTGTTTTCAGCTTACAAGGTTAAAACTGTTTACATACACCCACCATTTTGCAAAGTTACACGAAGTGCACACAACAGCTATCATTGACTGCGACTATTTTTAATGAAGCTTATTTCACTGGTTTTCACTTAATTGGCTCACTTTACTCTAGTCTTTGTCTAGCTCATAGTAGAATAGTCCAACATACCATTACTTATTTACAGACTTCAGCAATACAAATCAAATTGGTAGGTTACTGATGGGTCTCGTACCCTTCGTTAAGATAACGAGATTTCTAGGTTCTCCACAGTGTAGTTAACAAGGATTTTTGTTACTGTACCGACATTTGAAGGTAAAAAAAGTTACAGAATCTCTCTTTAATAACAACGGTTTTTCTCGTTAACAGACTTTTCCGGTCGTTATGTGACAGGTAACGACTTACAGAATACAACCACAGGTCGCGAGCGCTTGGACTTGTCCAAATAGTGAAATGGAGTGATGTAACAAATCCATATCGGAAATGAAATACAATTACTTGAAGTACTATTTCAATCAATTTTTGCAAAGGTTAATTTGTGTTACAATGTATTAATGTAACTTTGTTGCATTTCACAGCGGACTGCCTATAGATGATATATTTCATAGTGTAGTGACACTCCCCCATCACATAATTCCTTCAAGTATAAAATACACTTGCGAAATCACGAGAATGTCAGCAACATGTTTAATGTATTTTCCTGAAATTTTGTATTATTTTGTTTGTGTTCAGAAAGTCACATTTATTATGGCACTCAACATTTGGTGCTGGCTCGCACAACATGTAGTGGAAGCCAGTGTCATTTTTTTGATGTGGCCAGTTTCGGGCATCAGGGGAAAATTGGGGTTTATGATGGATAGCTGTTTGGTTCGCTGTTACCAGTTACATGGAAAGTAAGTGGTAGCACGGAACGATCGGTTGGCCCCACCATGAGGTTCTCTCTGGTGACCGATCATAGGGTTGAACTCATGCTGGTAGTGGTTAACTTCATATGCTAGAGGAGGTCTGGAGTGATTTCCACTCTCGATGACAGGCCGGGCGGTGAGCGGCAACCTGCTCCAGTTGTGCCCTGGAAAGTTACTAGGGGTATGGATAGAACCCCGGCCAGACCACACGCTTGGTCTCTGAGGACGAGAATCTCAGAACCTCTGCGGTAGAGGGGGCGAGAATGTGCGGACATACCAGGCTTGTGCTTTGGGTCTGGCCATCAGTTGCATTAATCTTGACCTTCTTGCAATTGAGGGGACATGATTCCTCTTCCCCGCCTATTGGAAGGCCGGAGCGCGGTAAAGGCTAAGAGCGCTGTGTAAAAATACAAATTACATGACCGAGAGGTATACTGTATTTGTTACCAGGGGGTAGGGTTGTGTGACTCCTGGGTGAGGCATTACTTCGTGATATAATATCCCTGGTGTGCAGTAGTCATGATAGGTGGTGTGGCAGTACCATGCTATAGCATGCCGAGCTAGTTATGCACCACACACAACCTGCACAGAGTGGATAATGCGTCTCTTATAGTCTCTCCCCATTCAAGGCAATCCAAGGCTTCTCGGGCCACCCCTGTTAGTCGCCTAACATATTGGGCAACGTCGCCTTTTCCTTATGGGTTGCCAGAGTCCTTGTGACTGGCGATGGTTAACTACCATTATGGTTGGACCGATAGATGGTACCAAGGCTCGACCACTTGGCGGGGTGTTGGACCACTTAGTACTCAGGCCATTGGGACCCAAAGTTTGTACTTCAAAGAAGTACAAAGACATGGAATGGAGTGTGATTTAGTCCCCCACCCCCCTTTCGGAACTGTAAATTGGTCACGTAACACCTCTGTGGTCGAGGGAGCAATGGCTTGCTTGCAGTGATGAAATAATGGAGAATATATTACTATATAGGATATAAACTCCTCATTTCAGAGCAAGGGCTGCTGTCCAAGGTGAACCACGACACCGTGGAGGGGTCCTGACTGCTCTCTTGTGCCTGGCCGCCAGGGTGGTGGCCACTCTGGGTCATAGTAATTTCCCACCACTTCGGATGTGGCTCCCAGGGAGTGGAGTGTGATTGGCCCTTCATTGGGTGCATGGCTATGCCCGGTGAGGGCTTCTCAACCACTTGTAGAAGGGATTTCCTCTTTGCCACTCCATTTGGGGGATAATGTCGACCATGAATAACCCACAAGTGCCGTGGAAAGTAAGTAGTAGCACGGGACGATCGGTTGGTCCCACCATGAGGTTCTCTCTGGTGTCGGATCATAGGGTTGGACTTGTGCTGTTAATGGTTTATGCTGAAGGAAGTCTGGAGAGATTCCCGCTTTTTGTGGAAATACATGGCGGTGAGCAGCAATCACCTCTGGTTGTGCCCTAGTAAGGCACTAGGAGTATGGGTGGAACACCAGTCAGACTACACGCTTGGTTTTTAAGTGCGAGGGTCTCAGAAGCTCTGTGGTAGAAGGGGCAGGGATGCGCGGACATACCACACTTTGTCTTGGGTCTGGCCAATGGTCATGTTAATCCTGGTTGTTTTGCGGTGAGAGGAAGTGATTCCTCTTCCCTGCCATTGGGAGGCCGATGCGCAGTATGGCCTCGCAGCTAAGAGCTCTGTGACAAAATACAAAAGTACAGTCACCAAGAGGTACTGTATCAAATTGTTACCAGGTCGGGAGGGAGTGGCTGTGACCCCCACAAGGTGCCATTGCTAGTTGCTGGAAAGTCAGGGACCCGGCCTGCAAATGGGTGTAAGGTTGTGCGGAGGGGAGGGTCTTCGCTCGCCTCAAACACCTGGTCGGGACAATCGATGGCCTTCAGGTCAGAGATCTCCTCTCTCTGGCAGGAAGAAACCGGAAGGGAGTGTTTGCCTATGCTCCTGGAAGGTCTTGGTCTGGTCGAGGAACTGGCATGTAATGGGTGTAAAACATTCCTTGGAAGCTAGGGAGCACTATGGACAAGGGGACCAGATGGCCAGTGGTTTAGTCATGACAATTGGAATGACTAAGCCTCCTCGAAATGGATAGTTGGCAGGAATAGCACAGGGTAACTGGCCCTTAAATGGATGTAATGTGTTCCAGCCTTGTGTGGAATACCAAGTGGGAGTGTCCGAGACTATGGGATAGGACCTCCCCACTCTGATACGAAACTGTGCACCACCCCTGAGAGGGAGCATATGGACAGTGAGGTGTCGGGGCTACTGGGAAGTCCTAGTATCGGAGCCCATATGCCACATTGCTGCAGAAGTTTCAGATATTAGTAAGACTACAGACTCTACTGACTCATGGGGAGACACACCTCCTTGTGGTACCGCTGGGCAACTCCTTTAGTTGGGGGTTGGCAAACATGGGTAACTCGGACAATCCCTATGCCTCACATTCGGGTGGAGAAGGGTATCTGCCAGCAAGGAAGGCTTATTATGGCAGTTAGTAATAGCCTGGAATGTTGGTGAGTTGGTCGACCCCTTTATGGTCAAGCTATTGGGGCCCATTGTCTGAGTTCTAGTGAAGAACCCAAAATACATGGTAATGGACCAGAGGAGAGATGAGCTAGAGCCTGTGTAGGCTGGTATATTCCAGAATACTTGGCGTGCCCAGGCACTGGTAAATCGATCCTCGGGAAAACCCACAAGCGCCATGAAAATGAAGGAGGAGCACGCTGAGCCCATATCGGTGGATCTCCTGGTATAGGGTCATAGAGAAAAAGGACTCGTGCTGACATAGTTTGAAAATCGCACCCAGGGCTGAAGATATGCCATGTGGTCAAAGTTAGGAACTAAAAGACGTATAGGATAAAGACCCATACATAAGATAATACCGAAGCGACTGGACACCAGTCAGCACTATAAAGAAGACAATTACCAGCCCTGGGAGGTAGTAGAGATGGGACATATTCAGGCTCGCCGAATACCTTAGTCCAATTAACTGGAAACCCGAAGGGAAATCTCTGGTAGGTAAACCCAAGAGGAGAGAAGAACTTATTATTATGTTAACAGGTCAATCGCCAGTGCTCAGGGCGAGAACGAGATTATGATATGGGTCGTGGGCCCTTCACCATAAATGTGTCCCCCTGAGGTTTCACCTAGTCGATGCTGCTTCTGTTGATGGCTTACTATATCCCATATGCCTGGTCTAGCGAAAGGTGTTCCAGCCCCTTCTATATGCTGAGCTCACACCCATAGGAATTGTTTAATGGCCATTTCCACGCCTGTAATTTATGCACTCTCATTTAAAATGGTTTATGTGACCGTTATGCGACCAGAGGCAATAAAAGATTGTAATTCTGTTGATGGTATTTTTATTATCTCTGCTTTCTCCACTGAGGCACTGACATATACTAATCCAGTAATGCATCGAGTGCTCTGATGCAGTTATAATGGCATGTGGCCTACATTATAATTAAGTGGTAAAAATGTATGTCCTGGTCATGTACAAATGACTTAACCGTGAAAACTAAGTTAGGTTCCAGTAATTAAATTGACTATTGATCATTTGCATGGTTGGTGCGAAAACAGTGAAGGTCCGGGAAGGATGTGCATGCACGACCACTTCACGAAAATACAAGGACGCTACTGACAGGAGGTTGGTGTGGTGCCCTCTCAGTGGCTGCGCCTAGCCACATGATATCACATAATTTATGATTTATGATTGATTGATGATGTAAATGAAAATAAAATGACTGTACTGTTTCTACTCATGAGACTGGGAGATATACACATACACACAAATTTATCAACCCCCATTACAAATATAAAAGTAACAGGAACACTCAAGCCTTTTCTCGGTTAACTTTCACTTAAGCTAAATGTGACCGACATTTTTAGCACACATGGCTGTCTCTCTCAGTTCATGGGTAACAATGCCTATAATTTTACTTGGTAATTAAATGGTTACGCTTTATTCACCCAGTATCTTAACCTACACAAATATTTTATTAGACAAAATTATAAAAAGTGACGTTACCTCACCACACGGCCGGCCTGTTTCTGATGGCGGCAAAAAGAATGAGTTCATGTACGTGCTGAATAATGGCCAGAACTGCTGGACACAGTACTGAAAGATAGTGAATTTTTAATTTAGTGAAAATAAAATTAAAACTAGGTTGGGCGCATATATTTGGCCTGTGGGCGCTATATGTAAATATTTTCTTATATAGTGTTCTGTAATGCTCAGAGTTACGTCAACCAAGGTACACAATATATGTATCTGCACACAATACTTCACAAATACAAGATCTTTCATAATAAATAATTTCACATGGCAAATACCTCTGTGAGCCCTCAAAGATAGTAAAATGCTATTATTACAATTACCAATAATTAACACACATCACAATGTAATCATTGGTATTATTTTACGTTGCACACACACCCTTCTTCCCTAACAAAAACAGACACTCAATAGTTAAACTGCCCAAAATTATTATAGAGTAATCTACACATCCACTAAAGCACTGCACTGATGTGCTCGGCATGCACACATGGAATGTACGCTAAGAGTTATATTGCTGCTCTCTGGTGGCTGCTGGGCGAACTATGTGTGTTGGGCGCTGACGACGTCGTGAACGGGCTAGGATGGACGCATGGCACACGTAGAATGCCCTACCCATTATCTATGCCGTTCGCTCGTCGAAGCTCATTCCATCTTGGTAGTGCAACACGTCACTGGCGGTCGAATTTGGATTCGAGGCCGCAGGTTTTATCTGCCGGGTTTTTACAGTTGATGCGATGGGCGTGGATGCTGTTGTGGCCAGGGCAGCGGCACAGCGACGACTGCAGTAGGCACTGGTGAATGCCCCAATGCTACGCATGTGACGTGCTGAATGGGACGAGCCCGCTTGGAGCAACAAGGAGGGGAGGAGTGCTCCTCTGACCACGACCCGTCGCTGCTACTGTTGCTCTTGGTGTTATGTGGTCAGCATCTGTTTGGACGGTGGGCATATTCTGCATGCTGTGATGGCATGTCTACTTTCCTGAACATTGGTGATCCCACAGATGCTGATGATGACACTGAAAGAACTGGACGTCTTAAGGGCATTGCGACACCATCAGGCGGGGTACGTACCTGACGGTCCTGGCCGTCCTCAGTTGGCCCCCCTGACTCATCACTCTTGACATCGTAATGTGCCAGCACCTGTATGAGGTGTTGCCAAACAGGGCTAGTGGATGCACTGTCACTTGCTGGTGCTCCTGTAGATGCAGCTTTGTCAGGTGTCCTGGTGGTGGGTATATCTGGTGTAGCACTGTTATGTTGTTGTGATACCTCTGTCCTGATGTTGGTGAGCCTTGATGTAATTATTTCACCATGATTTCTGCAGGTCGGAAGCCTCCTGAAGCTAGGGGTCGCGATGCTGGCACTAGCCTGCCATAACGCACCCTGGGAAAAATGATTTCGTATCGTGGGCTCAAGCAGATTTTGTAGTGGTCCCCATATAATATCTATGTGATGGTGTGTGGGCCAATCCACTTTTCTGCGAAGCCTGCACAGGAAACTTTAATCCAAACTGACTGCAGATGCGACTGCACGTAAACACGTTGGCCGACCTGGAATGATAGTGGGGGAGGGGGGCAGGTGGTTTCCGGTAGCCACTGGGATGGTTAATGACATGGGTTCTCTGTTGCTTCTCGCATCGCACGCTCCCTGTTGCTTCCAGGCTTGCCCCTTCCCCTGCACTACTTGCATGCTCCCTTGCCACACTGGTGAACTCGGCCGGGAAGGCGTGGTCACGATCTTGTAGCAGCTGTGCGGGAGTTTTTCCCATGGCCTGGTTGGTTATTGTTCGCAGCATTGATAATGTGGTCAGTAACTGTACTGCCTAATAAGCACGGTTGTCATCCATGAGCAGGTGCAATTGGGTTTTTAGATCTTTATTTCGCCTTTAAGTTAGATTTACTTGCTGGTGATATATTGGCGTAGTACAGAATCCTCTCAACACTCTGTTGTAAACTGTGTTCCGTTGCCCATAAGCAGCGTTCTTGGGTAGCCCCAGCAGGAGAAAAATTCTTTCTTAACTTCTTTCGCCACTGTTCTTGCCCATGCACTTGATACCGGTTACGCTTCGACCCAGCGGGAAAAGATATCTGTAACCACAATAATGAGTCCTTTTCGTGTGGACGTGCATGGATAAGACCCCATTAAATCAAACACAACAGTCTCAAACTGCTTGGTTGGTAGGCATTGTTGCTGTTTGTTACCATCTGTGCATTTGATCTTACAATGGTTGCATGTCACACACTCATGTACAGAATTCCTTACATGTATGGACATACCTAGCCAGTGAAAACGATGCAGTATATTACATTTGGTTTGAGCTGCCCCTGGATGACTGGTGAGGTTATGAGAGTGGGCATATTGAAGCACAGTTTCATGTGCTGTGGTCGGCACAAAAACTCTCCACTTATCACTGGTTATGTTGGTGTGGGATTCCACACAACCATCAATCACTACACTCTGTCTACTGCTCATTGTTCACCCGTGGTTCTCCACTTCGCTACGACAGGAAATCCTAACTGTTTTGTTATGACATGATTACGTACTTCATCCAAGGGAGGCGTAGCTTGTAATGTAATGACCGTGCACTGTACTGATGGTGACAGAGCAGTGTTTATCTTCATGGTTAGGGGTGTGAGGTAGGAGAATATCTTCCCACTCCTCTTCGTCAATCGCTACTGTGTCGCCCAGTGCACGTAAAGTATGGCCGGCCAGCTGGTTATCTTCCCCCACTACATGTTGCAGTTCGAAGTCACAGGCTTGTAGCAGAAGTGCCCAGTATATAAGCTTGCTACTGCTCTTTTTTCATACTGTGAAACCACAGTAGGCAGTGGTTGTCTGTACGGATTGTGATGAGCTGGAACTTTAGAAGTTGTTGGTGCATTTGAGTCACCACAGTACTGCAATACATTCCCTTTCGTTGACACCATACCGCTGCTCGACTAGGCCGAATATTGCATTGCCAAAATCTAGGATGCGGGGCATCCAGTCGTCTGCTAGCTGGAACAGAACTCCCCCCCTCCCCCTTGTCATTTCTAGCATGTGAAGGTTTGGATGTGCATATATGTCTGAACCTGTGTTTCATTTCTCCAAGACTCATTGTAGATCGTGCTACCATTTGAACCACATATTTGGTGACATGAATGTGGTGAGCGACGCGGTCACATTGGCAAACTCTAGAATATATTCCTGTAACCATTTCACTAACACAAAGAATTTTCTTACTTGTTTTTGTGTCGTGGGTGATTGTTAATCTTCGATTAGCTGTAACTGTTCCGGTGTAGTATTGCTCCCATTCTCGTCGACACTATGACCCAGAAACTGAATTTTTTGCTTGCCAATATGACACTTCCTGTTTGCAACTGTGAGTCCTTTGATTGCCATGTATTCTAGTGCTAATAACAGGTGATTAATGTGATGAGTCCACGACTTGGACCATACAATTATGTAATCGAGGTATGCGAGTGTGCATTCTCCTATGAGACAATTTAGCTCTCTTAACATTATCGACTGGACTGGTCGACGGCGCGCACTTCAGTCCGAATGGTATTGTGCATAATTGGAAGCTGCATCTTGATAGTGAAAATAGTTTTGTGGTGGTCGGCCATTCGGACTGAAATCTGCCAGTAGCCACTTCGAAGGTCGATGGTGGTGAGGATCTTTGCATGCCCTAAAGTGTTCAGTGCATCTTTGATATGAATGTAGGGCGGTTGTGCACTGTTCGTGACCAAGTTGAGGTGCCTGAAATCAACTAAAAACCACCATCTTCCATCTTTCTTCGGGGTGAGCATTGTGGCGGAGTTTATGCGTGCTCAGATTGTTCCATCACCCCCTCTTGGAGCATCACTGCTACTGAAATGTAATAATTTTGCATTGACTTGGATAATACCTCTGGGAGTTGTCATAGATGGGTTTGTCGGCGGTAAGTTCTATGTTATGCTCTGCTACTGTGGTGTGGTGCAACAGATCAGCCACCATGAAAACATCACACTGTTAGTTTAGGAGTCATTGCACTGCATCGCATTGTTCTGGTGATACAGTGTGGCCAAAGTCGTCCAACAACATGGCGATGTGTCCTCAACTGGTCGGGGCTCTAAATTGTAAACAGTTTGGTGCTCTTTATTTCCGAATTTTAATGTGCCATGATGCCGGTTCTACCACTGTGTTTTGCTTGGCCAAACATGGAATGACCAAGATGACATCCTCTCGGATGTCATCCGATACAAAGACAATGGTCAATGTTTCTATGTCCCAGACGCATATGGGTGTGGTGGTTTCACTGGCTACTTCTTCTGTGTGATGGTAAGTGGCTAGTTGGATCATTTGTTGCAGAGGTTTTTTTCTCGCCCACATTTATAAAGTTGATTCTGATGAAATTATGTACAGCTGCATTATCAATGAGGACCCTCCACTGCATTCGATTCACAAGTACTGCAATTCGGATGAAGCTGCTGTTGCTGGTAGTTATCTGTGACAATAACATCTGTTGCTGTGTCGGGTCCAGTGTGATTGTGGGTGGCCCAGGGCGAGTGACATCAGGCTGAAATTCCTCTTCTTCCTGTTTCCCACCTGTATCTGATTCCTCTCTCCATTCAGCTGTTCGTAATCTGCCCATGTTGGGCACTCAGGGACATGGCGGTTACCTGGATCCTCTAATAGGGCATGGCACTGTAATTGTCTGTGTTTTCCTTGGCCCATTGATGTTGAGACTGGTTTCAAACAGCTTGGAAAATCATGGGAACAATAATGCCAGTAACAATGATTATGTGAACCTCTCGGTTAAATTGGTTTTCATGTCATGGTGCAAGTGGTCGTATGTGGGCACGCAAACAAAATATGAATAGAGGAATAATTTAGGAATGTGGACAGTTACAGGATTGATAAAGCATGATATCATTGGTTTACCGGGAGTGGTAAGGTATAAGGCACTAGATTAGATTGCAGGTGACTAGTGTGTTTGCCATTACACAAGTAGGTTATGGTGGGAATGACACATAAAGCTCAGTCCCAGCACGAGATTATGGTATGTGTCTTGGGCCGTTCACCCTAAATGTGGCCCCATGATACTGCACCGTCTTGTTGATGTTGCTGCTGTTGATGATGACTTACTATACTCCAAATGCCTGGTCTAGTTAAAGGTGTACCAGCCCCTTCCGCACGCTTAGCTCACTCCAATAGGAATTGTTCAAAGGCAATTCCCATGCCTGTAACTTATGCACTATCATGATAAACAGTTTATGCAGCCATTAGGCAGCCTGAGCAAATAAAAGATTGCAATTCTGTTCACATTATGTTCATCTACTTTGCTTCCTCCACTGTGGCACTGAAAAATACGAATCCAGTAAGTCGTGGAGTGCTTTGATGCAGTTAAAATGGCACGTGGCCTACATGATAATAAAGTAGTGAAAAATTTAAGTCCTGGTGATGTGTAAATGGATGGGCGGTGAAGTGGTGCTCTCCCCAGGCGAAATCGAGCTAGGTTCTAGTAATTAAATTGGCATGAAAACAGCGAAGGTACGGAGCAAGTGCACATGCACGACCACTTCACGAGAACACAAGAAAGCTACTGACTGGGGGTTGGAGAGATGCCCTCTTAGAGGCTGCGCCTTCCCTCGAGATGTGACATGATTTATGATTTATGATTGCTGATGTAAATGAAAATGAAATGGCTGTACTGTTGCTACTGATGAGACTGAAAGATATACACACAACGTTATTATCCATTCACAAATATAAGAATAACAGGAACACTCACTCCTTTTGTCGGTTAACTTTCACTTAACCTAAATGTGACCAAAATTTTTAGCACATGTGGCTGTCTCTCTCAGTTAATGGAAAACAATGCGTAAAATAAAATGGTTGTGCTTTATTTACTCATTTACTAAACCTACTTAAATACTTTCTTAGACAAAATAATAAAGAGTGACTTAACCTCGCCACATTGCCGGCATGTTACTGATAGTGGCAAAAATGATGAGTTGACGTGCATGTTGTATACTGGCCACAACTACTGGATACAGAACTGCCTGATACTGACTTTTGAATTTAATGCAAATAAAATTGAATCTAGCGTGGGCGTATATGATTGGCCCATGGGCACTACATGTAAATATACTCTTATATATTGTGATTTAATTCTCACAGTTATGTCAGCTGTGGTGCACAAAATATGTATCTACACATGAGACATCACATATACAAAAACCCTTGTAATATGTAATTTCACATGACACTGGAAGAAAACAACAAGAGGAACTTCAGAAAATTATGAAATACCTCTGTGAGCCCTCAAACATAATAACATGCTATTATTACACTTACAAAATTAACACACATCACAATGTAAACACTGGTATTATTTTAAGTGGCACACAATCGGAAGAGGTGCGGAATTGGACACAAGGAGAAATAGCTGGTTAGGTTATCTTGGGGAAAATAGTATACATTATTACCAGTTTGGGCATCAATGCAGAGCACGAGTCAGGGATCGTGGAGACGACAGCCTACGGGCATCCCCTTGGTGTCCTGACGTAATTCCTGTGATAAATACTCCTGGTGCGAAAAAAATTGAAGTTTCAACGAGTTATATCCTTTAGGCATAGGCTAGTAAGGGCTGTCGGGCTCCCTTAAACACCACTAGAAAGTCGCTGTGGGTTGTTGTGGCCACCCAATGCTGTAAACACTACTGGTAAAATTTTAGACTAGAAATATCTCTTAGTGATCAAGTGGTCAGATGGACCAATAAATAATCAGTACCCAGAGGTTTCTCATGACGTGATATTTATTTAGTTAAACCCTCATATGATGCACAAAAGTACATTGCATCCACTATAGCTTGGAGAGTTCTGAGACGGTAAGAAAAGGAGTGAAGGCAACAAAGAATTACATTGCATAATCAAGGTCCATCCGTAAACAAACTGACTTGACTGTGGGGTGGCGCACATTCTGGGTTAATGAGAAAGATAAAAATGTTCTGGTAAACTAAAATTTAAATTATTGCAGCTACATGACTGGTAACAAAAGTTGAAGACCCCAGAGCGGAGTCACACACGGCGTGCCCCAATGGATATGATGACCCTTCTGACTCAACTGACTTACATGTCCGCATGGGAGCTGGTGCCTAAATGAAGCTATCCACATGACAGACAAAATCCCATTATTCGGGTTAAACTATTTTAATGAGAATGAATGTGAGAATGGAACACATACGATAAAAATTATACATATTACACTTTAAAATGCCTTATAAAACTATTCAGGAGAAAAATAAAAATCAAATCAGTACTGCACTGACACGTTCACAATTACGTGTCTGTTTGTTCCATTCCTTAGCCTAAAAGCACTGATTTTCACAGTATGTGCATGCCTTTTTTATCGGGAACTACATCCCGCATTCATGTGTTCGCTTATTGTTTGTTGATATCTGCACATGGCAATTTATATTAAAATACAAAACACTGTAAACAGGAATATTAATATCCGGACACATTTTGTTTATGTCTGTGGATAACAGTCCTTGCCCATGTGGTGGGCTCGTAGCCCCCGACACTTGTCTCTTCTGGCCAGTCTACCCTAGTTATGTTATATATGCCAGTCTGTGTTAGGTTTTCTCTGATGCACTTCAAAACAATAACAACATGAAAAGTAAACATTGAATAGAAATATACAAACCATTCTAAAATATCTACAAGAATGCTATGTTATGTCCTTGAGTGGAACTGTGCACCTTAGTGCATTTAAACCTAACATGATGGCATCGCACACGATACACTATAACTTTCAAAACAAAAATAAAATTCAATAAATTATATTCCTATTAAATATTTCGCCTACACGGTTTGTGTACACATCACCTACCTTATCATATTCATGAGGACTTTGTTATACACTTCCATGTCAGCAAAACATACCATGGCATACCACAACACTAGGAAGTAAACAACACAACTGTCTAAGAAAACATAATATTTACCCTGGTTAATATTGCATGAATATTCTATGCACGATTCGTATGCATGGCACTCACCTTTGCAAACATGTACACATTTTAAGTTCAATAATATTACTTGAAGAATATATGAACACTTCTCTCTCCAAGCATTAACAAACAGACGTGGTGTGACACAGGGTGCTCAGGCACACACGTGGAATTTCACTAAAGCACTGCCAAATAAATTATGTAAATATTAGAAAGGCCATTTAAAAACAAATAAAAAACACAACACATTTATTTACACTTCACTGATGCACTTATTCATACGCATGCAATGCACATTGATGTCGTCGAAAAAATGCTCTGGCAGATGTGCTGGTGGCAAGGAGAATAGGCTGACGTTGCCGGTTCATGACAAATGCCCTCCTCTTCAGAGACCGTTCTCTCACTGACTGCAGACTCTAGCATCAACATTTGGGTGGCTTCAAGATCCTATGTGGCCAAAGGTTGTAGCTGCCATGTTGTTGTGCTCGAAGCGAGCATGGCCACTGGCTTGTAGCGGGCATTGACAACCTTGCGGGTTGTGGCGGTCGCAGGGATGTGGCTGCATGTCACTCACATGACGCGGTGAGCTCGGTGAGCACGTGTTGAGCAGTGGGGTCGGTGAGGAAAGTTCCTCCGCTCCCGACTCATCACTGCTGCTTTCCTCCATCATGAGATGGTGGCGTTTTGGTGGTGTGGCGATACTATCTGGTGGCCCTCTGACCTGGCAATCCAATTCGCCGTCAGGTGGTTCCCCTTCCTCGCTGTTGGCGGTGTCACTGTCCCCCGGCATCTCAATGACTACATGATCTTCACATGGTCCAGACATGACCTTGTCTTCTGCCTGAGCTCTTGTGAATGTGGCAGCATCATGTGTCGCAGCATTTGGCATATTCAGTGTGGTGATGTCATTGTTCCCTGAATTCCCCACCTCACTTAGTGGCATGGGCAAGATTACATTTTCTGCGGAATTTTCAGCCTCTGGCATCGGGGTGCTGAGCATCACAGTGTCTTCCTTCATGAGGCATAAGGTGTCGCGGTGAAATATGGTAGTGCGGTGATTGTTTAGTCGGAGATTGTAGCATGATTCGCCTGGCTGGCATGGATGACCGTTGTGGTCCTGTCCATTTCGATGTGAAAGCTGCACAGAATTTTTCCATCCGGTAGACAATGGATGTGCATGCGCATAGACTCATTGGCCGACCTGCATAGGATGTCATGATGATAATGGCGGGGAGGGGGGCGAGAGGAGGTCGGCACCCACATGGTCAAGTAGCAGCTCTGTTGTTCTTGTGCTTCCCTTATCACCAAATCTCTCACCTCTTTTCGGTTCTCCCCTCTATCGGGTCGGTGGCACACTCCATCGTCCTGCTGGGGAACTCTCCCAGGATGGGGAGGTCGTATACCTGGAGCAGCTTGGCTGATGTTTTGCCAGTTGCTTCGTTCACCCTGCGGCATAGCATTGATATAGCCTCGAGTAAGTGCTAGCCCCAGGATGCATAATTTCCACCCACGCACAAATGTAGTTGGGTTTGTAGTCCTGGTTTCTATGTTCAGTAGGGTTTGCACGTGGGTGGTAAATAGTTGTTGTATGATGTGTCACACCCCATTTCGTACACAAGTCTCTCCATACACGTGCCATGAATTGTGTCCAGTTAACACTCAACAACATACGTGGAAAACTCCATCGGGTGAAAGACTCATCTTGTAGAGCTTATCCGATTGTGTGTACTCGCGTGCAGGAAAGCAGGTAATTCTCTACCCTGTGGGAAAATAGATCCATGGCGACAAGGACGAATATCTGACTGGTGGAGGTTGTAGGGTCCAATCAAATCAATGGTATGTTTTCGAATGGCTCTTTGGCTTCACGTGCACGTTGTTGCTGCAGTCCATCTTGCACCTACTTTTATAGTGGTTACACTTGATGCATTTGCGGACAAAATCTCGTGTATTTGTGGCAACCCCGAGAAAGTGGAAATATAGTTTAATATTCCGCTACATTTGGTTCATGCCTGGATGTCCTGCGAGTTCATTTTCATGTGGGTGTCAGAGTACAGAGTCGCCAGCAGCTGGCGGTATATAGGCACACCACACAGCACTGTTGACATTTTCTTGCTATTATAAGCAGTCATTAACAACACACCAATATCTCCATCACTTGTTCTGAACACTTACGCTTCCATTCGCGGGCAACTGGACATCTGTTTTGCTTTATGATTACCTGTTCTCGGAGCGTGTCTAGCATATGGGCGGCTGGTGTTACCAAGATTTTTGAACAATGTACAGGTTGTGAGATGTATACCTAGTACGTGGCTGGGGGGGGGGGAGTTTGTATTCCCACTCTTCCTTGTCTTGTGCAACTGCTTCCCCAGGTGAGTGGGACAGGTGGTCAGCAAGATGATTATCCTCACCTGCCATGTGCTGCACCTCGAAATCGAAAGATTGTAAAAACAGGGCTCAGCAAGTTCTGTGGCTTACCCGGGTGTTATGGAGCCACAACAAACATAGGATGTCTCTTCGGAAAGAGAATTACCTGTACTCGAGAAGCTGTTGGTATTTTTTCAGAGTCCAGGCGACGGCGAGGCACTCGCGCTCTTTCTCATCGTATCCAGGTTCCACTGTTCCGAATTTAGCACTTCCGAAATCAATGCTTCTCCATGTTCCATCTTTCGCCATTTGGAAAAATACTACCACCAGTCCTTTTTCACTCGCATCCATCTGCATGTAAATATTGACAGTAGGATGGTGGTGCAAATCTGTTAACTTTAAGGTTTGGAATTTCGGTATGGATTTTACTGTTTTTACTCACCAATCCTCCAGTGCTGATTCTAGGCAGCAGACATTGCGGGATGCAATGCCAAATCGGCGATGTAGAGCAGACTCTTCCTTCCTGAGTTGTGTGCTGACAGCCATGGAGATATCTTTCCATTGGTGCTTTGTCCATAGTAATTAATAAAACATGTACCAGTGCTATGCTCGTTACGCATTGAGGTCTCGGAAGGACTCACACACCCATATGTAGTTAAAGGATGATACAAAAACACTCTGAAATACACATAAACACTTTGTGTAGTACCCTTAGAAAATGGTGGGAAAGGTGGGGGCCCATGCCCATATAGCCCAAAGGCAACCCAACGAAGATGCATACTCCGTACATTAATTCGATGGGCTTTATTGAAATGTTCCTCCAGGAAACAACTTTTAAATCACTTTCCGGACTTAACCCACCAATTGGGTTACACTGATAAAAGGCACATGGCCAAAAATAATTATGTTGAAAAATAAAGCCTTCCTAGGTAATGCTATGCCATGGGAAGGGAGGAGTGGAGAATCTAGGGCCGAAAACATAAACAAGGTTACTGTAAGCTGAAAGTCTATTGCAGTGAAGGTGATTAGTTCAAAAGTTGATGCCCCCCCCCCCCAAGTGTGCGAAATGCGCTACCATCGGTCCATACATCTATCTTCTCGAGACATGGTAGAATGTCTAAACTCTCCATCGTGGCATGCTGGCCAGGTTGGCGAGCAAGCAGGCAGTGTGGACTATTTTGTTACACACAAAAACTCTGCAAAAACATACTCATGTTACTTAATTACTTATAACTCTTGCATAAATAATTACATAAGATACAGAGACTCTTTAATGCATGCAAAACACTAGATGAAATGAAATATGGGTGAAACACATGATAAGTGAAAAGTAAAGAAAAATGAGAAATGGTACACTGAAGCCCATGGGAGCACTTAAAACGTATCAGGGCTGTTCTTATACATGCTGCGTGACTTGGTGTCTTAGAGTGTTTCTCAATTAATGAGTAATTAACTTTCTCCTGACTTTACAGGATCTACTTTTACAAACACGTGCGTGCAGGCACCTAGTAAGCTCCGTGTACCCCCCTCGGCAATTCAATATAGGCTGCATTTTATTTAATATCCATAGTTAACGTAATTCAGGAACCGCTTAGTACTTTTATTTAGCCGAGGGGAGGTCTCCCTGCATCATGATGTAACATACCAGGACTTCACATGCAGGATGCATTTCCCTGTAATTAATCTAAGGCCCATGCCTTACTTCCCAGCAGTAGCGACCAACAGCAGGTCCAGAGAGCCGGGTCCGCATAACTAAGGTACATATTCACAAGTGCAGTAACGTTCCGTTGTACCTTTACGGTAATAAACCAGTCATACCATAATTAGGTTTCTTTTATTGCATTTAACTCTCTAGAGTTCATTGGGTACTGCATCCTAATAGCAGCTTTCAAATTTGCAAGTGTATTTCAGGTGTGTTTTGCATTTACAGGGCCTGCCTCCCGTAAGCAGGGTAACTTCAGTGGTAATATAGGTGTGCGAAGTGGACGACAGCTTCACCCATAGGCAATATTTTACCTTCATGTGATAATGGACAAATTCACTCAGCTCTCCTTCATATTGACAGCGTATCCAAAGTCGCTGTAGACCGACGTTTGTACGACACCCATCAACAATAGTCTCTATACCGAACGTGGTGCCAGACATATCAGTTCCTGTTCCCCACCTGCTCTCACACAGGACACGAACACACCACCAGCACCTCTGGTGGAGCAGCACGTCAAGTGGCTTTCCCAACTTGGGCGAATAGAACATCATTCTACACCAGCAAGCCCCATTCCTACGGCAAGTGGTTTGCCCAACACTGGCGAATCAAACAACAGTAGAACATCGGAGTGCAGGATAGCATCAACAACGTGTCGGTAGTCTGCTCAATGCAACACATGGACAATAGACTACGTGACAAAGGTAACAGTGCGATTGTGCTTCAGAAAGAAACAGATACAGTCATTGGTGAGTAACCTGAGACCTTCAGACACATCTCTATAACAACACGATTAAGAAAGTACAGTCACAACTACAGTCAACATCGATAAAATCTAGCATTCATGTTTTTATTTGTTACACTAATAGTACAAATATTTATTGGTCAAATTGTCATATTTGTTTACACTGTAGAGTGAATATGTGTTACATCAACAGACGTTCAGTGAATCGAGTGGGAAATAACGCACATCAACTGATGTCTAGTGAGGGTCTGCATCTGTCAAAACAATCCACTAATCTAGGTTGTCTTGCAATGTCACCAGTTATTTTAACTTTTGTAAACATACACTGGTTACACATGACAACACGTAATGCAAAATACACAACTGTAAGCCAAACAGATGCAACTCAAACACACCCACTCGACACTGCAAGAGTAAAATATACGTAAAAGTGTACCTGTATACAACACAGAACGGCAAGATTGTATAAGTAGATGCATGAGTGTTTTGTAAACAAACGCACGAGGTGTTATCAATGTGTACAGTAATTGGCAATGGGTATCACGACAAGTAAACACAGTTTTTGAAGCAATAACTATCAGCAATTGAGAAACAAAAGAAATCAACATTTAATTTAATTAATTCCGGAACTTTTCCAGAAAATCTTGTTGCATTTTTTCAGTTACAAAATTTTAGAACTTTGTCAAAATAAACAGAAGACTTTTTCAGTGTTTGCCCTTGGGCAGTTACGAACCTAAAGTGCAACAGTCAATTAAATAAATTTTTAAAACTTTTCTTAGCATTTTCAAAAATAATAAAAAAATTTAAGGATTTTTCATGGACTCTCAATAGTCAACCAAATTTTGCAGCAATTTATCAAAAGCATTTTTGCAAAGCTTTTCAAAGCTGTTGTGAGGCGATTATAAGTCAAGAGCCCACAACTAATTTTCAAGAAACTTATCCAAGTAATTTTGTTTCAAAGCTAGTAGTATACTCGGAAAATACATGCATTACATGCGCAGCTGGAACACGTGTTCTCAGCGGGAAAAGAGGCACGCGAGAAACTGTAAATATCCCCATTACCCCACGAGGAGCGACCCAAGGCCAGCCGTGTAACATCACAATGTTTGACCTTGAAGCCCATGCTCCACAGCACACAGCGAGACGATATACTCTCCGGCATCATTTGAATTAGTTTACAAGCACAGGACAATCGAGACTGTTATGTTTGAAGTGTGTATAACCCACAATAAGAACAAACCCCTTTGAAGAAATAATATGTCCATGATGGGAAACACGGAATTAGAAAATTCGCAAAGAAAGAATAATGGCGGCAAACAGAGCCCGAGTGGGCGAAACATGGAGTTGTACCTCAGGTAATACACCAGCTGTATTATGTGCCGACGGTGGCAAAGTACAACCCATGCGAAATGAGCAATGTCTGCCAGGCCAATTTGTTTGTCAATGTCAACAACCACACTTAATCGATTTCAATTTCACAATCAACGTAGTTACGCATTGGCAGGATGGCAGGTGTGCGAAACAAATTATGTGTGCAGGAAGGGGAAACGGAACCATAATTTTTTGTACAATGTGCACATAGTTTTCATCCGGAATGTGTGAGCCGGACTGAAAAGGCCACCACGGATCAACAAGGCTGTATTCTCTGTGAAACGTGCGAACACATTCTTGTCCGAACTGACAAAATTTCCAATGCAGTAAAAATAGAACATTTACAAGCACATGAGCAGTGTCAACAGGAAATTTGCAGGCAAGGGTCACAAGAAACCATGAGATGTGAGGCGAGAGGATGCAAAATGCACTGGCAATGTCTGACCAGGCAAGACATGGCAAATCAAGCCGCTGGAAGATTATGCTGCGGACAATGCACATTTACATCGCGGTGGCCAGAAGTCATGTCAGTAGTAGGGGCGGAATTGTCTGGCCCACATCACTGTGTGCGGGAACATTCAGAATGGGTCAGTGTGTACCAAAGCCCACTGGCACATTCCACACCCCTACCCAGAAGGGCAGAAGAACTGCAAAAGTAGACGTCACAACATATGCGTGTCACGTATCTGCAGCAAAGCGATCGTAATAATTCGGAATTATTTACAGCAATCACAAGAGCTGTAGAATCTGGTACAACTCTGGCCTGATTTCAATGGTTATCTATGTTTTCAGGCCTACCAAGCGAGAATCCGCGAGCTTTTCTAAACGACACCACAGCTTGTTTAGAGAAATACAGGTTTGTGTCAACAAGAGTGGCCAAATTGTATAGGAACACAATTGGTCGGCGAGGCGAGTAATTGGTGGAAAACGAACAGTCATTACGGTATTGAGTGAGTATAATTTCGTAACAGCTTTCAAAGTCGATCTGCCAAAACCTACTCCTCATTGCAATTATAGAGCAGGGCTGTGCTAGAAGTGCAAACAGCAAGTAAATCTCTGACCGTGTTTGCAACGCGGAAGATAAGACAAATCGAAAGCTTTCATCCACACAGTAGTGAGTGTGATATCCTAGAGGTAGTTGCGTCAACTGTAAGAGAGGAAAATAGGCTAGCAATGGCACCGTTAATTCACAGAAGTACAGAGGACTTCATGTGCTCTGCCACATTGCTGGACCAAGCCAGCCGAGAGCAAAATGTCGCGAATAGAGAGGGTGACGGGTACCATTCGCACTGGAGAAAAGACGCAGAGCAGAGGGAGCGGACAAAGGAGCAACCGCAGCGAACAAGGTATAGGATCAGGTGCATTCTGGACAAGAACATGCCCCGAACTCAGGATGGCAGCACGAACATCAGCAACCAAGGGCATGGTAGGAGGCCAACATGAGCCCCCATTTGCATGCCAATATTGCAAGGGAGATGGCAGAATGCATTGGCACAGTCAGTGCCCAAAATTCAAACAACAGCAGAACAACAACAAACCACCGATGGGAAACAGACCATTGGGGTAAGCGAGTCGGACGCTCACTACCCCAGGGTAAAGGGCCCCCTATGTACAAAGCCTCCTCAACAAGTAGGGCAGGCAGGAATCGGAAGTCAGCAACCAAGCATACAGCAGATCAGTAAAATACAAAACAGAATGATTAGAATTGCAGTACATTTAAATCAGCAACCATGCCATGCATTAATAGAAACAGCAGCAAGTCATAATTTAGTATGCATCGGATTCGTAGACACAAGCATGATTACACTGAGTACACAGGTACTACACCTCGAAACAAAGCAGAACGTGGAGGAAGCAATGGGAGAGATACTGATTACCATCCGAATTAGAGATGTGGACACCATCACCACAACCCTTTTGTCTGTGGACCTATGGGAGGATGCCATCTTGGGTATCCTCTGGCTCAGAGAACAAAAGGCCATTGTTGAGCCAACCACCCATAGGATCCATTTCGGCCTGAAGAAAAGGCGAATGGTGTACGACAACGAATCCCGACCCACTGGTAACGAGCCCAGAGTGCAACTAGATGAACTTGATCATGTGATCCCTCCGGAATGCAAGGAGATGGTGCAACACATACTGAATGAACAATGTGTATTATTTGCGGCAGGAGACCCACTCCCTCGAACAATCGTAGCTGAGCATTGTATTCCATTGGAACATGACTGGCCTATCTACTCTGGACCCAGAGTTACCAGCCGAATCAATGCACCCTCATCAAAGAGCATATAGAAGAAATGTTAGCTGAGGGTGTGATTGAACCCACTCGCAGCCACTACAGCAGCGCAATACCTTGGCATCCAAGAAGGATGGGATGTGGTGCTTCTGTGTGTGAATTTCAGAGCAATCAACCAAGTCACACTGAGTACCCCACCCCCTACATAAGTGTCAATGATTCATTGCATACCTTAGGCAAGGCTAAGGTCATGGCATCATTGGATCTGCACAATGGGTACTGGCAGGTGCCAATAAAACCTGCAGTCCATCACATAATGGTGTTCACAGCCCCAGATGGGAGAAGGTTCCACTTTTGCGTAATGCCCTGCAGCTTGAAGTATGCACCAGCAACTTTTCAAATGATGATGGACCAGGTGCTCGATGTGAACATTGGAGATTTTGCCCTCGCATACCTGGATGATGTGGTCATCTGGTCCGAAATCTGGAATGACCATAGCCAACACCTGTCACTAGTTTTGGAGAGACTAGCCATTAATAAGTTGTTGTGTGCGAACCGCAAGTGTCACATTGGCCACCCATGCATACAGTTTCTTGGGCACATGGTCGATGAACATGGAAGCCGGCCAACAGAAGAGCATTTGGCTCTCATTAACGACTACGAAGTGCTGCACATGAGGAAACAACTGAGGAAATTCTTCGGGTTAGTGAACTGGCTGCGGGAAAACATACAGGATTTTGCAATCATAACCGCACCACTCACTGACATGTTGTTACCTAACATATAGTACGTGTAGACAGCGAAACATGAAGCAAGTTTTCAAGAGATCAAGAATAAGTTCAGGGAGTGCAAGACATTATCTCGACATGACCCAAGTCGCCGTTGTTATCTTCAGACAGACGCAAGTGAGAAGGGCAAGAGTGTCTGGCCATAGTGTGAGCCATGAAATGGTATAGGGATACCTAGAGTACCAACGGTCCACACTACGAACCGACAACCACTGCTTTTTCTGGCTTCACACCAAGAAAGAGGCCAGGAGTAAATAAGCATGCTGGGCACTCCTCCTCCAAGCATACCATTTTCGAGATGAGCATATACCGGGAGCTGAGAATCAGTTAGCAGACAAGCTCTCATGCGTGCCAGGCGATACGGTAATGGTGGACCAAGAGGAATGGGATGACATACTTCCCCCTACCACAGACAACCACACAACAACTTGCGAGGGCCATGTGAGCTGTATCGTCATCGAGGCTCCCGAGGAAGCCGAACTCGAGATCGACGACTCGCAGGACAGCATTTTAACAGCACAACTGCAGTGTACAGGCACCCAAAATCGTATCACCTCCATCATGTAGGGTGAACAGGAATGGTGGCAAATGAACAGCATGCACATCGAGACATGACCGCATCGCCCTGAAGCAACCTGGAAGCTGTACACGCCTAAAAGTGCATGAGCATAGGGGCTACATCATGCAAATGATGCACAATTTGCAAGCCACCCTGGCCCATTACAAACCACAAGAAATGTGCAGAACCATTTACACTGGCCCGGTGTTAACAGTGACGTCTGGCAATATGTGAGTGTTGTGTCAAGCGTAACCTCTGTAAGTGTAGAAGAGCAGATGGAGTAACACAACAACAATCACAGAAGCCCCTGGAGACATTCTAGTCCATTTCGCTGGACCTTATGGGGCTATATCTGCACACCCCTAATGGCAAGAGGTTCATTCTTGTGGTGAGTTACTCGTTCTCAAGGTAGACGGAAGCATGGCCAGTTTCCAGTGAATGGGCACACAACATAGCCTGTGTACTGTAGACCGAATTCTACCCTCGATGGGGCTACCCACACACCCTCTAAACCGACAATGGTACCCAATTTATGGGAAGTATTGGAGAGAATTGTGTACCAGGTGGGTAGTTCAGCATCATACAATGGCCGTGTACCACCTGCGGGCCAACCCAACTGAGAGGAGGAATCACGACCTGAAGACTCTGTTGCGACTGCGGGTAGGAACAAACCATGCAAGTTGGGCAGAACAATTGCCCGTGGCCTTGTTCACAATCAGACGGAGGGTGAACCTAGCCACAAGTCAATCACCAGCCGCCATACTGCAGGGAAGGGAGCTGCCCCTCCCTGGAAAATTCAGAATTCTACAGGCAAACAGCGATGCAACAGAAAGCGTAGCATGCAGGCGACAGCACCGGGAGCAAGACCTGGAAAATGCACGCATTCACCAGGAGGGGTACATAGGACAATGGGTACCAGCAACAACCCACCCACCAAAGAGGCTCAGGCCCAGACAACATTTTTGCGTCCGCGAGCACAGGATGAGCAGCGCAAGCCCAACTTTTGTGCATGGTTTGCCCCTAAGTGGAGCGGACCACATGTTGCTGTAAAAGCGCTCGGGTATACAACTTACCTCTACAAGGTTAGCAGCAGGCATAAGTTGGCCGTACACAGCGACGACCTTCACCTAGCCGTATAATAACCAACCGCAGAAACTCCTGAGCAAGATGAAGGGCCCAATAGCCAAGAGCAGGTAGCAGAAATTCCCAATGGCGAAGCTGAGTCAAACTAATGGCCAGATAGGAGTGCTCTTCGGCACCTTTTTCCCACTGCCATACCCGGTAATTATATGCCCATAAGGTTGGCAGGGGAAGAAGAGGAGTAAGAGGAAGAGGCCACACCATCTCAAACACATTATATCAACATCGCAGGTGCTGCAAACCTAAGTGCACCAGATCGGAGTGTCACGATACCCAGTGTAGAGATACTGTCTTCGGAAGACGTCGCACAAAGCGAGTCAGTGGGGGCAACTGAGGGCCCGATCAGTCCACAGGGAAGCTGCCCATCAGACTTCGCCACGACGCCAACGAAGATTACAATAACAGTTGACCTCACATTGCAGGACCGCATCAAGAGCCCAGAGCAAGGTTCAAGAGGAGCATTAAGTCCAGCAAGGGACAGCATACCTTTCCCCTCACCAAAAGGAGCATCACAGGGTCCGAAGAGCAGCGACAGCATCAGCAGCAGTGACGAGTCGATGGAAGAGCGGGTCTCAGCCCCTCACGTACTTGCACTGTCACAGTCACCTGATCCTCCATGCTGTGGCCGTGTTGCTCTGTTGCCAGTCTGATGACGCAATTCATGGGTGTGACAGCCTTTGCATTTACAAATCTTTACCATACAAAATTGTGCAAAGCAGCCATGTCAATAAGTGCATGAAACGGTTGCCCATTGAGATTGATTTGAATTCTGATAAATTGTACAATGTTGCTGCTGATTTGATGCACGAATGCTTCCTGTGGGGTAGAATCAGGGTGCTTCTCTCCGACTGGGGCATTGATGGTGTCTGGGCGCCTTACCCCCGCAGGTCATTTCCCAGATTGCTTCTTGCCAGGCTGCGATAACTGTCCAGGTGCAGGTTGTTAAAGCACCTACTCTGCCAGTGGTACATTTCGCAGACCGACAATAACGACATTCAGTTCGGGGCATGTAGTCCCCTCCCTCTCTGCCATTAGGTCTTCCCTTGCCAGGCCGTATGTTGTGCACTCACTGAAAGGGATTTTTGTGGCGGCCTGCATTCTCCCTACTAGTGTTCCCCGGTCCCATCGCTCTGTCTCCTTGCTGAGCTCCTCCCGTTATTGTTTGCCAGTAGAATTGTCCACGTGGTTGTACACGGTCATTGTTCCTCAACTCTTGCTTCCCTCATACATCATTTGACTAGAGGTGCGTTTGACGTGAGTTCCATTCCAGTATAACAGTTGTCTTCAGTACCACCTCGATGTCGCTGTTCACGAACGGCAACAAAGATGCACAGTATTCCGTGAAAACAGTTTCGTGATGATTTCCAATATTTCCTGCATCGGTAATAGCAGTGGAAACCGTCGAATTTGCTGCAACTTTAACGTGATAAACGTCAGGTATTGCTGGTCGGGTTGTTGCTCTTGCCAAATCAGTTTCATCTGGTCTTGTAATGATGTAAAAGTGCTTCTGTATCTGCATTGAAACAATTTCTCAAATTCGACCCAGCTTAGGCCGTAGTGGTTAATGCTAGTGTACAATTTAGCTTCCCCTCGAGAAGGTTCCCGATGCAGCTCGTCCACTCATATTCGCATACACTATACCTTTGAAGTCGCGGCATATACTCCTCCACAAATGCCTTCAGATCCTCATTTCCAGTTCTGAAATAATTTGGCAACTTTTGGAAGTACGTAGACTGTCGCATCTGTCGAATTTCCTGGTTCGTTTCTGACTTAACTTTCACTTCGGGTCTCTTTTCAGTTGCTGGTTGCCAATGTGGGGTTGAGTTCTGTCCATTTCTGTACAATGGGAATTTTACTGGTATTGTGGTCAGAAACGGAGTTTGTTAAGAGGGGCGTTTGGTACAGATGTTGGTAGTGGGCAGGTAATGGGGTTAGATATGGCATGAATGGTTGCATAGGTAGAGGAACCATGGACAATGTTGGGATAGGCAGGTCTGACTGAATTTCTGTTGCACTGTTTACATCGGCGACCACGTGCATTGGAGTGACGTGTGGCACGCCGCTCCTAACTCCATCATCGCTTGCGCAGTCCACGTGCTCTTGCTTGTCCGGTATTGCCACTTCTCCACCATTTGTTATACGGCTATCCCGTGTCTCCTCTTTGCTACTGTTCGATACTGTAATTTCCTTGTTTGGCTGTTCCAAAATACTGTATCGCAGATCTGCTACAAACTTATTCCAGTTACTCGCGAATGGTCGTGGACCAAAGTTCTGGTTGCAACTACCACAGGTAAATTTCATTTCCAACCCCATGCCGGTCTCCGTGGCGCTAAGACACTCTTGGTGAAAAGTCGTCTGACACTGCCCACACTTGAGTAATAGTGTCCCTTGTCCGGTGCACAAAACATGTAAACTCCAAATGGTGTGTGCCGAATTTTGATTAGGTTCTGTAATTTTGGTGGATTGTTCCGAATTTCCTGTTATTTCCTCCACGATTTGCGCTTCAGCGTGGTTGATTGATGGTCTGGTCTTAAGCTTACAACTGCAGTAGAAAGTGCCGAGTTCATATTTCTTGATGATATTGGTTGGCATCTCTCGCAGACAATGTGTGCAGAGAAGAGCCGATGCGCTGTGGTCTGTCCAGCCAGCCCTCGTATGTTATACTTGTTAACATGCACCCGAACGTGGAAGTGCCGATATGGAAGCGCGGATGTGGATGTTCTGCAGTGCGCGAACGTGGAATCGAATCATGGAAGTTGAGTGTGGGTGATCGCGGCAGACCTGCAAGGCGCAGCACAGTGCAGGGGTCAACGGACAGAGTGGGCACACAGCTGAACGGGGCATTGGTGAGCGGATAGCATGGGCAAGAGGAACTGGTTTCGTCCTCTTTTTATTCCGTTCATTTCCTCTTTTCATTTTTGGTGAACGGCGGCACTCGGGCGGTGATGTCAGGCAGCAGAGGAGTAGCACGGGTATGCTCCCCTGGTCTTTGTTCGCGCTGGTCGGCGCTGTTGTCGCTGTGTCGTGCTGGTGACATCACATCTGTTGCCCTAAGATGGCCGCCTCAGAGCACTTGCTCGCCCTTGCTGGAGCAATGGCGAGTGCTTTGTTGTTTTGGCGTGCTTTTCCTGCTGACCACATGCAACTTTTTCTGGTATCGTGCGGGCATCCTGAAGGCATCGCGATGCTGCCCCTTACTGTACCGGTTACCAAGTTGACTGTGCAGCTCCCTTGTTGCGGGTAAATTTAGGAATTTAAATTCTGGAAAGGTTTGAGGGAAATTTCGAAAAATTATTTCTGGGATCAGCCCCACATTAGGCGCCATTTTTAAGTGGTGCCATGGTGCCTCAGTAGGTAGAAGGAGGATTTAGGAAGCGGTGAAATTTTTAAGGTTATTTTACCCGGGCTCCAGACATCGCTGGACGATGTCATGTGAGTCAGTAGCGATCAGGTTTCCTGCAGGGTCATTCGGCCGACGACCAATGCTATCCTGGTCTGCTGCTCCCAATAAATGCGCCATACAATTATTCCAAATGCATAGTGCACAGTGGCCTGTTCGGGTCAGCTCACACACCAATGTTATGTAATATTTCGGCATACAAAAGCTCACAGATTAGGTTGATGCAGTGATTTACCGGCTAGTCATACGCCTACGTTTACACACACGGTACTGCACATTAACGAATAAAAAATATCTGTATTAATACACTGGGTGAAAAAGGACCAGTGCCCTTAATAGCCAGAAGGCAACGGAATAATATCCACAGGAACAGTTTTCAATGCATCAATTATGTCGTTTATTTACCTACGCTCTTAGGCCTACACTTTGCATATATAATCACACTTTATGGCTTCAACCTGCCAATGAGGTAACGTTGTAAGAATGGCGTGAAGCCTATAAAATGACGTGCAATGTTTTAAGTTTCCCCAGGCGATGCAAGCACTGGGGAAAAGGGGGTTGGTGTCTCGCACAGCTATAGAACAGTTCTGGTGAATTAAATCTATGGAGATTGAATTAGTGAAAAACAAAAGTTGAAGGTTGCCCAAGCGCATCGAACCCGAGCCAATGGTAACATGCAACCACACCTCCGAGATGCTCATAGCTGACTGCATGCATGTAGTGGCGTGCCGGCCGAGTTGACGGGCTGGCGGGCCTCATGGACCTACTTTCTTAATATTGCAAAATACATAATAACCCTTTGCATTCCTTACCTTGTGCTGGAACATGCATAAATGATTCTGTAAGAATAACATTTCATATGGAACACTGTTTACACTTAGGTGAATGAGGTGAGGATTTAGTATTTTGAGTTGTGTATGTCTTGTTTACATTTGTTATTTGGTTGTGGGTTAAGTTTGGGTTTTGAGACGAATTAAAGGTTTTTGCCATTGCCCTGAAAATTTGAGTTTGTTCAATTAACTTCATTCACTATAAAATAAAGATGATTTTCACAGTTTTTTAAAAACTCTTTATTGTATAACCAGTAAACATAAAAATCTCATTTTTAAATACAAATTATGTCGTGTCTAAATAAAAATGGCTGATAAAATAAAAATTATTTCATTGTACAGATTTTTGACATCTGTCATTGCTCAGAAAGGTGTGTGAACCTGGCCGGTGAACTGTGGGCAAATGGTCAGAGTGATAAATAGAAATTTGAGGAGTGGTGATGTCTGGGTGAGGTGATTGGAATAAGGTTGTATTCCCAGGAGTGCCAGGCACTATCCAGACCTAGTGCCATTGAAGTGGTAAAGCAGACTCTTCCTTCACTCTGCGTGATCCAGCCGACGACCATTGGCAGTTATCCTTCCGCTGTGCTGTGTCACTGCTCTTGTAGATAGTAGAAAACAGTGTGTATGATACATGGTGAATTATTAAAGATATCCACATTCCCATATTACATTACACAGTCCTGTAAAACACTTGCAATAAGTTAGTTCAAAAGTTCAAACACACATTCGATTTAGTGGGAAATTATATGGGCCCGTACCCAAAAGTGCCTTGCGGCTTACCGTAACAAAAACACTTGTTTAAATGTAGTTACGTTGATTAGGTACTTGAACTACATTTGATCTAGGGAAAACACTTTAGATTGTGAAGAAGGACAATAACCGGTTAGCAGCGGTAGTACAGAATAAAAATAATGCAAGCACTTGTGCATGACTTAGTGCAGTTGAAATCTTCCCCAGGCGATGCAAATACTGGGAAAGGTGAGAGGTGGTTTCCCGGACGGCTATCAAAAAAGGTTCTGGTTGAATTAGTAGTATATTATTGCAATGAATGACCAGTGTTAGAAGTAAGTGCCACTGGGTGCGGAACCGAAGGCACATGCGACCTGCCTCTCGAGTTCCTCTGCATTTACTGCAGTTTCATCATGTCACGCCTGCTAGGGCTGCCGCATAAGAGTGGCACGTGGAACTACTTTGTCACATGGCATTCTGCAAATCTAATACTTACTCTCGCTAAAACAGCTCTTACATGCGTAACAACTCTGGTGCAGAATGAACAATAAATTAGTGTGATAAAACAAGCGAAATAAATTGGGGATGATTGCATGTGACTATGATAAACTTGTAAACACATTGCAAATACACTGATAAAGTTCTGTAGGGCATTAAATTGAGGTTTACGGGTGTCTCTTCACTTGCACATGACCTCTCGTCACCACCATAGCCCTGTTATGTCTTTTCATGGAAATTAATGTACTGTGGTACTCTTTCCTGATATGCATGCACGTGCGCACACATGGCTGCCTGGCCACCATCCTTGTGCCGCTTTGAACTGCACCATTTGAAACACACTCTCTTTGCTGCGGTTGCTGGAGACAGCGGGCAAACTGTCTAAGGCATGGGGGAGATTGGCTCACATCAATGCCCCCGTCCGCACTATTGAGACCATTTGCGGCCCTGATGATGTCATTGGCAGCAGGCACACTGTCTAATGACCTGCCACCATGGATGCAGCTGATAGGAGCATATAGGTGCCTCCCCCTGACGTGTTGTTGACGAATGTTGTAGCCGACCACTATCGACTGTCTTCTTCTCCCTTGGCAGCATGCGAGGTGTTGGGACACACCTACAGGTCGTACATATTGCCGGCGGACGTTTCTACCTCCACGACCGACAAAAGATGCACGAGTCAGTCTACTTGTCCCCGTTGTTGTTGCTACTGTCGTTACTCCTTCTCCTTCCCCATTGCACCTCCTATTGCTCACCTCCTCTTGCTCTCTTCCATGGGTGCGACCTGCTCCTGTGCTAACTTGATCTCCTCTTCTTTTGTGCTCTGTTTCACCTCTTCCCGGGTGTGTCACGATATCGAGCATTGGACCATCTTCTCGTGCTTCCTCTTCCAGAACTGCAGGCACCAATTAGGTGATAGTGCTTGTACGGTTCTACTAGTAGGCGTTGCGTCGTCAAACAGGTTGGGGCGAACCTTCGGACATGCCCCCCTGGCCACTACTGTTCCGGGCATCGTCGGGCTGAATACAAACATTGCTGCTGGTCCTGGTGAAGGTGCTCACACGCCTTCCATCTCCCTCCGACTTGCCATTTGCTTGGCAACGACTGTGCCACCGAGCGTCGTTGGGCCAAACGTATTCCTCCTTGCCATTCCACTGTATCTGGCGCTGTGGTACTTTGTGGACTGTTCTCAGGTGCCGGTTGCTCTCGTATCTCGACCTCCACTGCTGTTGCGCCATTCTCGTTGCTGTGTGACATGAAGTTCCCGGGCCTGATGGACTCTGCAGTGTCTGTCGTTCCTGTTGCTCGTGGTGCCGCTGTCGGCGATTCTCCCTATGCTGTTCACTCCTCTAAGTTCTGCTAATTGCAGTGTTCCTGGGCAATTACTTTAGCCTGGCAGGGCGATGTTTCTACCCAACAATATGTCCGCAGGTGTCCTTCCCATGGCAGTGTTCACTCATAGGCGGAGGGTAAACGGGCTGTGGGCAGATGTTCAGCCCAGCTGTTATGCTGGTCTCCCACATGGAGTCACAACTGTATTTTTAAGTTCTGGTTGCGATGCTCTGTGGGGTTGGCCCTTGTGTGATATACTGCAGTCTTTAAGTGATGTATCCCCCACCGATTGCATACCTCCTGCCATTTTCTTACAGTAAATTGCATGCCATTATCGGTCAAAACTTGCTTGGGATACCCCCCAACATGCAAAAATGTGTTTTGCACGGGTTTCACAATACTTGGCACATGTGCACAGTTTATTGTGAAAGCCTCTGTCCATCTTGAAAAATTATCTGCAATGACATGGGGTAAGGGCCTAAGAGGTCCAGGCTAACTGTTTCAAATGGCCTTCTCGGCATTCTCACCTGTTGTTGTTGTGCGTCATCTGTGTGCCGCGATTTGAACTGCTTACATTTTCAACAGTTTCTCGCATACTGCTGCACATCAAGTGACAGGCCAGGCCAGAAATACTTTTCCCTCATGTTGCATATCGTCTGGCACGTCTCTGTATGACCTGCCGTGTTACTAGCATGCGTGTGTGTACAAAAATTCTTTGTCTTATTCCTGCCGGCACAAATAACCCCCATTTACTATTATCTTGTGGAGAGCATGTCTACAACCGGTTGTCTACTACACGCCATTGGTCTTCATAACTGTTTGCACACTTTTGTATTGGCGCCTGCATGAATGTGCAATTTCCCTGTGTGGCTTCTACTTCCCTATAGAGCTCACTTACATCAATCTCTGCTCTTATGACACTTACCTGATTCAGCTGTGCCTCGCGTAGTTGTTCTTGCGATATTGGCAGATCTCGTTCCATTTTGCTTCGTCATATACGACAACCTCCGGATTGGGTGCTAATGACAGTGCATCTGCAAGCTCGCTCTCTTCCCTGGGGACGTGCTCTACAACAAAATCACATGTGTGTAGAAGCTACGCCCACAGCAGTTTGCTATGTGCCCCCTTCATGCTGCTTAACCATATCAAGCATTGAATGTCCGTTCGTAAAGTAAACCTCTGGTATTATATGGATGCGTGGTATGTATTAATTGCCCACACTACTGCCAAACACTCTCTCTCATTTGCATCATACCTGTGTTATGTCGGGCCTAGCTTCACACTTGCGAAATCAATCACATATTTTTCTCTGCCCTCCTTGCACTGGTACAGGACCCCACCCAGCCTCTCCTGGCTGGCACCGGTCTGCAGAAACAGTGGCTGTGTGGGGTCGTACCAAGCTAATGTTGGGCACATTCTGAATTGCTCCTTAATCGTTTCAAAAACCTCTTCTGCCTCTCCTGGCCCCACAAATCGCTTTTGTGGTGAAAGTACTCTTGTCAATGGTACTGTTATTACTGCAAACTCCTTAATATATTCATGGATCCAGTTTATTAAACCGAAAAATTTCCATAGCTGCTTGTGTGTACATGGCAGACGTTGCTGGTCAATTAATTTTAACTGTTCCAGACTTGGAGTATTTCCTTGCTAGCTTACTACATGACCTAGGAAATCTAACTTGATGTTGCCTATGTGACATTTCTTTACTGCACAAGTCAACCCATTCACAGCAAGCCTTTCTAGCACGACTGATAAATGGTGCACGTGATATTCCCAGGCTTCTGACCATATTATCACATCATCTTAATAGGCGAGGGTGAATTCACCTATCAGATCATCTAACACATGCATCATCATTTCTAAAAAGGTTGCTGGGGCACACTTCAAGACAAATGGCATCGCACAGAATTGATAGCATGTTCAATATGGTGCAGTAAAAGCAGTTTTCTTGCAGTTTTGTAATTTGATGGGGTTTTGCCAGTAGCTGTTTTTAGGTTCAGGGATATGAATATCTTTGCATGCCCTAACAAGTGCAAGATGTCCTTGATGCTTATGTATAGTGGCCATGCACTTCTTGTTACCTTATTTACTGGCCTAAAATCTATGCAAATACGCCATCCTCGGTCTTTTTTAGGTGCTAGGGTGATTGGTGAGTTAAATTGCCTGCGGGTAGGCTCTATCACACCATCGGATAGCATTCCTTTAATTTGCTCCTTAAAGATTTTTGCATAATGTGACATGTAGCTTCGCGGTGCAGTGTAGATAGGTCCTTCCTGAGTTAAGGGTATTACATGCTCTGCTACAGTGGTATGCTTGAGTGCATCGTGTTGCGCGAACATTTCCTTACACTCGTCCAGCACTCTCTGGAATGCGGCCTGGTGATGTGGCTGTATTTTATGGTAAAATTCATTAAGCATTAGCTGTGGGATGTTGTCCATTACAAACTGGTCAATGTTGTAAACTTTGTGTCACTCATTTCACCAAAATGATACTCTTTGCAGAAGGTTCTGCGATCGTGTTTTGCTCGCTTAACCAGGGCACGCTATATTATTTGGCAACTATATGTTATCTCGTGGGTTTTGGTTTTCTATGTCATTCAAGGTCATGGGGCAAATTTCGACATTATCTGAATCTAATATGGTGGTAGTAGCTTATAAGGTATGTCTGTGAATTTAAATAATTTTTTCATATGGCTTAAGATATTAAGGTAATACAAGATGATGAGCTTGAGGTAAATGTAGTCTGCATCTAATAATGCAGTAGTGGTGTGTAATGTATTATACATGTTGATTGTTATCCATTTTTTTTAATTTTCGAATTCAAGATCTTCCAAGGTAATGAGGTCCAGGTAGTATGCATCCAATATAATGATGGTAGTCGCTGAGGTATTATATATGCTCACTTTAAAGAATTTTTTTTATCGAATTTTGGTTTTCAAGGGCATTTAATGTAATGGGGCCAAGGTCGATGAAGCCTTCGTCCAATACAGTGGTTATTTGCTGTAATGCAATACTCTTGCTTACATTTGTGTTTTATTCATGATTCTTTGTTTTCAAGGTCATTCAATATCTCGGGTTCTAGGTCCAAGTTACCTCTTTTCAAAATGGTTGTAGTCTATAATGTCATATGCTTGCTGAATGTTATGCATTTTTTAATAATTTTGTTTTCAAGGATATTCAAGCTCTCGATTTCAAGGTGGAGTATGCATCCAAAGGCCGTAGAAATAGTCTCTAAAGAATTTTGTTTGTTGCCTTTTGTGCATTTTTTTCGAGTTTTTTGTTGCAATTTTTTGCATCTACCTAGATTGTGGTTAACTACCAAGTTCTCTGGCTGAGTATGGCCAAGGTAGAGAAGTTCACCCGACTAATTTGATTCGATAATTGGTTGGAACAAGGTTTGGTACATCAGAAAATTAAAGTTTTCTAAAATATTTTTAAAATAATTATTATAATAATAAAATATTTAATAATAATTTTATAAATGTATTATTCTATAATTTCTTGTAAGGTTTGTTTATATATTTTTAATTGATATTTATTGTTTGAGGCCAAGGCTCGAAAATTTTTACCGGACCACTTGCCCTGACCCAATGGTAACCTGGGTCTCTCCTTGGGCCACTGACATCTCTTGCCTTATCGGGGAAACATATAAATTTTATTTGGGAATTCTTTTTAAAAATATTTTAAAATAATATTTTAATTAAATTTAAAAAATTAATTTTTTCCTTTTTTTTTTTTTTTTTTAGAATTTTTCGATTTTCTGGGTTTTAAGGACCAAACGAAAAGGTCAAAGGTACATAGTACTTTGTCCAGCTCTTATGGCTCTGATTTACTAATCCATCTTGCCAGAGTCACGAGTCCACCTTGCGTGCTCCAGAAAAAAAATTGACACTTTTGAATGATTGTTTTTAAATTTAAAATGAAATTTTAATAATTTTTAATGACAAATTATTTTGGAATTTAAAAATATTTATACTCTTTTAAGTTTTATTGAGATTATTATGTTTTAATTTCGTTTGTTAAAGAACCCTGAGGTCAATGTCAAATGTCAAGGTCAGTGGTTGTGGGTGAGGTAAATCTTCAATGATATCCAATTGGTGGTTAGGTAAAATCAAAACATAACAATCCCCCAACTACAACTCTACTATCCCAGTAATTTTCCAGAATCGGAATTTTCCAACTACTTTTGTGCCACAAATTTAAACATTGATAATCACTTGGCGTGTTTACCCAAAAGTTAATATATTAATTTTCATTCCTTCAATTTACTGACAGTTTACTACCAGATTTGTTGAACTAAAATTATACATATATAGGTGCATACAAAAATTTTCTTCGTATATTCTGGACTATATGTTTAACTTAGTTTAAAAATGCAAGGTATACCAAGAATTTACTGATATATTGTATGCAATCTATTAAATGGAAATGATAACTTCACAAATTTACAGGTTTTGATGTTATTTGGAGAATTTTATAAAATATAAATGCCAGTATTGGTTAATTCTGAGGATACCTCACTTTCATATATTCTAAGAAATTTTATTATATTCCCCAAAACGAACTTGATAACTTAGAAAATTCTGTATATAATTATAAAATATATTATCATTAAATAATTTTATCGAAAATAAAATTCAGAAGTTTGGAATTCTGTGAAAAACTCACATTTGTATCCAGTTTAATGAAAAAGTATTCACAGATTTTTAAAAAGCTGTTGATCTCATTGGACAACTATTCATATTAACATAAATTAATGTATGCCTAGTACATACTTGTTCATTTCTGCTAGAGATATTTAATTTCGAGGATAACAAACACATGCATTAATTATGTTATGAAATCAGTGATATTTTTTGTAGAGTACTATGTATAACTTAAAAATTATAATTATAGAGAGAATGACAAATTAATTTTTATCTTTCTACCAATAATGGTGAACTTGGAGTATGTACCACAATTGTATACCATATTAAGATAAGTTACTAACAGATTCCCAACAGCATATAGTACAATAGAATGGCGATTATTATTGATAAATTCCTACCAGAAATGTTGAAATTCTAATATTATGAACATATTTATTATATATAGTTCCCAGAATTAACATATATATTACTGTCAAATCTGCTAACCAGCAGGATATAAAATAAAAATACATCTCACTATATTATGTTGTGATTTTACTAACAGTTTTAGGATAAGAGTGTTGAAATCTGAGGATACATCTCAATTCAAAAAGGCATATCTTGATTTTACTGATAGATTTGAGATTAGACCATTTTTCTTGATGTATAAATCCCTATATGTATACAGTTGGGATGTAACATGAGAATTTAAAGTTAGAATCCTGCCAGATGTGTTGATTACATTAGGATATATATAATTAATATAGTAGTGCCAATAATTTACAGATACATTTATTTAATACTGTTGTACTCTATATATAACAATATGCTATTTTTGCTTCCAAACCAGGGCACAGAGGTATTTAGCCCATTTCAAGAATATTGTGTTAAGCTGAACTGATTCGCTTAACTGGTTAGTTAATTAATTCCAGATATAAACTTCATGTTTTTGACCCTGTGAACACTAAAATCTGCCAGTCAGTTGAAATCAGAGGATTACTACACAAATGTATATATTATGGCCAGAATATACTAATAGCTAAATTTTTTTGTTGTTGAACTCTGTGGTTGTTACAATTGTAAATAATCTTGCTATAGTTTAGTGATACATTCTTGTCAGTATCTTGTAATCTAAGTTAAGTTTTAAATTTTTAGTATTCTCTTGCCAGGTATTTTAAACAAATTAGTTTACTTACAAATATATAAAATATGCTGAATGCCTACTGATATATTCCTGCCAGACAGGTTGACCTTCGTTTAACTGCTATGTATAGCAAGTAGAAAATTTACTTTTAGATACCTGTACAAATTTTAGTAATGGATACATAACTCCATTTATATAAATATTAACTATAAAATTATGGCGAGTTTATTTCCATAGATTCCTTCAATATATGTGCAAGTCTGAGGATAATTCACAAATGTGGAAAAAAAAACAAGTAATTAGTAGACCTCAAAAAATCTTATGTTCAATGGCCTGCAGACATGGCTCGACCATCTGATGTGCATATTCATGAAGATATCAACTCTACATTTGTCTACTACAGCATTGGAAAGAGATAATTCGAAAACATTCTCCAGGAGGCGTCAAACACATTGTGGACCAATGGCTAATATTTCATAAACAAGCATATTTTGAATTCTAACTTGTCCCAAAATGAATTTGCGATTTTTTCACATCTCTATTTATTAGTGATACCCTTCCTACAGGTAAAGTATATACCTAGAATAACGACTTATTAATTCCTGCAAAGTTTGTTTAACTTCATATATAGTCAACATATCTATTATTTATTATGAGAATTTGCTTACCCATTTGCGAATTAAGGGTAGAAATCTACACTGTGTATTGAGAAATTTAAATATTTAACTATGGTGATAATGTGCTCATACATTTTTGTTCGATATTTTGGAATTTTAAAGGTAGCTTAGAAATGGAAATAGGGTGACAGAAATAAACTCACTGATTTGTGCAGAGCATGTTTACTCCTGAGTATAATTAAAACATATATATAATATGCCATGCACTGCTAGACCAGTATTATTCGAGTAATATCAACACAAATGTGATTATTGTGATAATGTTACAGCTATGGTTGGTTTCTTATGATAACTTTAACTTGTAAATATTAATTAGATAGTTTAAAGATAGGTACTTTAACAGTTTCTTGTACTTGAAATTTAACGGAATAATTGTACATATTATAATAGTACACCAAAAATTAACATATAAATGTTTATCTAAGTATGATAGAATCCAATAATTTTGTGTAAAGTGCTTCCTCTGTAATTTCAGCAATTTCTATAGCTGTTATTATTGTTTCAAGATCGCGAATCCTTACAGTAACCATTGCTTGTCCTAGTGCAATATTGCTCTCTTGACCTATGGCTGATCTTATGACATGCTTAGTGGATGTTACATCTACTGTGTTTAAAAATTGCAGTTGCAGGAAATTATGTGAAGCAACTGTATCTATCAACATGTGACATGGTTTATTATTCACAAACACAAGTATGCGGATAAATTTGCCTGTAGTTCCACACACCTGGTTTACGAACACTGCTTGTGGTGTCAAGTAGGTGTGTTGTGATGGGACTAGGGCGTCAGAGGCATCAGGCTCCCTTACCCTCGCTTCCCATTTCCCTGCTGGTTCAGTGCTGTGCCTTGATAGCCAACAAGGTGCATGTTGTTGGTACACTACTGGCTGTGCCAATTATATACTTCTTCTGATCTGCAGTAGCAGCAGGGATTCTGTGGCTTCCCTGTCTTCTCCCACCTGACAATTTGGCTCACGGGATCACGTGCGACACTGTTATATTTACCGTACATAACACTCCATGCATTGTTTACATTGCTGTTCGCGTTCGAGAATTTTCCAGTTGACTGTCCAAAGTGTTGCTTAGTGAGGGTTTTTGGTTGCCCACTGTCTTTCACACTTGCTTCTTCGCACGGCCTGTGCCGCCATCGTGCGGCATCGTTTTCATGGTGTGGTTGACATGGATTCCTCTCCAGAATTATGGTGGCTCTCAACATTTCCTCTGCCATGTTCTACAAAGGGACCACTGCTGCCCGATACTCTGGTAGGACCGTCTCTGCTACCACCTCCATCACCCCTTCCTCCGGCAGTTGCGGGTGGAAACATTGTACCAGGTGTACCTTTCGAGATATGAATGTGGTGAGAGGATCGCCGGGTTGTTGGGCCTTGACTGTTAGTTTGCTCTGTGCTTGACGTGAAGTAAATGCGCCTTCGAACCTGCATTAAAAGCTGTGCACAAATTCTTCCCACGATAACACATAGTGGTTAAGGGACTTCCACCAAACCTTCGCCTCACCTTGCAGTTGTGCTCCCACATATTCTGCCCTGGGGATCTTCGGTTGCTCGTTTTTGTCGGTGCTGGTGCAGTGGTTGGAATTTGAGTTAACATGGGTGGAACATTTTGTGGAAATAATGCAGTTGGATAAAATACCGGTAATAGTTGTGGGTAAGGTGCAGGTGGTATAAGCGTTTGAGGTGCTGAGGTTAGGGTTGGCTGTTGTGGGATGGACTGCACCTCCTTTCTTTGCATGCTGTCAACTGCCATATGCATCTTGTTTACGTGCGACAGTTGCTCCATGCCCTCCTGTACTTCGCAGTCTCCACACAAACTACGTTTATGCTTCAGTTTAGGCGCTGATTTCATGGCATTCACAAGTCTTATATTAGTTATGCAGGCACAACACATTTGTTATAAATTTTTCTGTTTATAAATATTTTTTATTTTGTTAATAGTAATCAAAGTCAACCATTCTCATTAGAGATTAGTATTGAGCTGAAACATACTGTAGAACCTTTTGGTCACTTAGAAACATAACAATTAGGCCTAACTGATTAATTCTAGTATAACATTGAACTTGTGGACAAAGAATATGTTACTAGCCATCATTATAGTTTATCCCCTCTCCTGGCCCTTAATCACTTTGAAGTTGGAGATATTATGAAAACAGGGCCAGGAATTCCTATGTAAGGGTGTAATCGAGCCCTCTACTTCGCAGAATGTTAGTCCTGCCTTTTTGGTTCCTAAACCTAACAATAAACATATAATGGTCATTGACTACCCCAAATTGAATAAAAAGATTGAAATAGAGTCAGTCCAACTTTCTGACCTTTATTCGGTTTGGAAAAGCATAAATTTTCACCACAATTAATCTAAATGCGGCTTATTACCAAATTCCATTATTTGATGATTCCAAACCAATAACCAGTTTTTGTGTCCCTTGGAGTCTGTATCAGTTCACTTGTGTGCCTTTTGGTTTGACCACTGGAGCCCAGGTTCTCATGCGAATTTTGGACAAAATTTTCCAAGATATAAAATTTAATTATGTTTGCAACTATTTTGATGACTTAGTGATTTACTATGAATCTTTTGACCAACATTTGGAGCACTTGAAGTAAGTACTGTTTCGTTAACAAAAAACCAGTTTAACTGTTAACCCCAATAAAGTCAAGTTTGCTGTCCACAAAATATCATTTTCGGGGCATAAAATTTTCCTCACAGGGTGTTTATATTGACCCTGAGTGCACCAAGTTTATCAGAGAGTTTTCTCTGCCTCGGGATGTCAAGTGTATTGCCAGCTTGATTGGAATGGTGGAAATATTCGGTAAATTTATATCCAATCTGGCTCAGAAAGCTACACCATTCAATCAGCGGCACAAGAAATCTATCACATTTGCCTGGGGAGGATCAACAAAAGGCTTTCGATACCCTCAAAAACGATATCATGAACCCTCCCGTTCTACGTATGCCTGACTTTTCGAAGGGATTTATTTTACAGACCGACGCTTCCAGTTTGGCTGTGGGAGCTGTCCTTAGCCAAGAATTTGATGGGGTTAAGCAACCCATTTCCTTTGCATCTCGCACACTCACACCCCAGGAGAGAAAAGCAGATATTTATGAGTAAAGAGTGTTTGGCGGTGGTTTTTGGTGTGGATAAATTCCTACAATACCTTGAGCATGCTGAATTCCTCCTGGAGACCGACATTCAGGTGTTATCATAACTTTTGGTGCACTCACGATAACTTGCCAAAATTGGTCGTTGGGTCATCCGAATTTCATCTTTTAAATTTAGAGTACGACACATTACAGGTTCCCAAATATTGTGGCAGATGCTCTTTCGCGTACTATGTTTGATCAGGTTAAAGATAATAATCATACTGAGCCTCTTCTAAATTGCAATCTTTTATCTAACTTTAATCTGGCCTTTAATAATATCCTGGAGCATCAAAAAAGTAATCCTGATCTGAACGATATTATAACTAAATTGAAATCTGGCATTGAAGTAAAGCCCTATTTTCTGTCTAAAGGTATTTTATGTTGAAAATCCCATGATGATGTGGAACATATAGTGTTCCTAACTCATCATTGACCTATAAATTTTTAGTATTTTCATTAATCGCCCCTTGGTGCCCATTTAGGGACACCCAAACTATTCAGGCTATTCGAAAAAACTTTATCTGGAATAGCATCTTTGCTGAAATTTCTGAATGTGTTAAATGCGGTAAATTGGGTGTCTGAGCAAGTCTGCTCAAAACACACACGTTGGTCATCTCTCTTCAGACATTGCGGAGAAACCGATGTAGACACTCTTTATTGATTTTGTTGGCCCTTTTCCCAGGATCAAGTTTGGGAATAATGTGTTGTTAGTTTGTGTGGACACCTTTTCCAAATATGAGTGGCTCATTCCCATGAGAAAGGCTGATGCTGCAGGTACTGTTCGTGCCTTGCAGGCTCGTGGTTTTCAAAGTTTTGGTGCACCCACTTCAATAGTATCCAATAAGACTCTCAGTTCACCTCCAAGATTTTTAGTGATGACGGGTGCCACGTCCCTGAAAGCTAGACTGTTCCCACGTCTTTGAAGAACCCTCCTCAAGTTCAACTCAGCACCACATAAGAGCAAGAGAGTGCAACCAGTATACAGTGTTTGTGCATGAGTATGCAACAGAAATACGTGTGCTCATAATATGTATGCAGGTTTGTTTATGTTTCTTTTGTGGCCCTGTTGTGTTCTGTTATTATTATTATGTAATTTGTTTACAAGGTGTTAAATGTATTCACGTAATTTTCATGCCCTTCAGAAAGTCAATATTATTGTTTGTTCCCGTGAGACCACGTGGTGCAGAACATGCCGCAATATGTGCACCAGTGCGACACATTCGGAATATGAGAAATGTTTTCTAAGTAGGTATATTGCCCATGCGATTTAGTGTTTTATGTATTTCTGATCATTCTAGGTTTTTAGCAGAGATCTTATGTATGTTATGATTTTTATTTGTGAAGTGTGTTGACATGCGCAGGTGGCACTATAATAAACATGATGTGCAGACACAAGCTACGATCCGATGTAGTGGCAACATAATTTCAAGGGTTTTCTGTTTTGTTTTGTTGTGTGCGCCTTCCCACAATTACTTAATTGCATATATTTCTGAATGACAGTATCAGAGATGGTACTAATACCGACCAAATCCAGTATCGCTTTACATGGTTCATGAACAGATGACTCGCATGACTTAGCGTAACAACCACATAGCCAAAAGCGGCCTGAAAAATATAAATTGTTCTTGTAAGTTGAAATTGCAATAACTAGTGTTTGGATTGTGTTGTGTATTAAAATTTAGAGCCCCAAAAGTTAATTCAAGGAAATCCTGGTATGCACAGATCCGTGCACGGGAGAGACATAACCCACAAAAATAAGGCTAGAGTGTCTTAAGTGGTAGTTGCCTGTGTTTATGTTTTATATATTTTATATTGTTATTTAATCAAGTGTGCCTTGTAGTGTTATGTTTTGTGTGTCTCATTTTCATCCAGGGTCATGATCATCCACTGCATTTCATTTAAATATTCTGTTTAGTGTAATTTATAATCATGTGACATGGCGATGGGAGTTGAACCCAGTGAGAGAGCAGCCCGCAGCCATGTTAAGTAGTCGCTTCTCGAGTACTGCGTGAGACGGACATATGTTGGGTGTCCTCCCCGGGCACTCCACCGTTTGTACTAATCATGTAGTTTGCAATAGTTCATTTAATACAGGAACCTAATTTATTTTCTTAGCCTGGGGAGAGAACCATCTCACAGCCCGATCCATCTGTACATGGCTGGGACTTAATTACTCTTAATTTTTATGAAGGAACTTTGCAGCCTTTCTCTATGTAAATGTGCACCCTGCTAGAATGGGGCAAAGTTTGTATGTGCTCCTGAGGAAGGAATTTGGAATAAAATAAGTATGTTACATTACTCGGCAGCTTTTTATTATTTCACCGGCCACTTCATGGCCGCTTAACCCGTAATTTTTTCTGGTAATAAATTGTGTGAAGGAGACCAGAACAGCCTCTGCGGGAGTAAATAAGCATATGAGGGAGGCTGACAGCCCTCACTTGCCCTGGCACTTGGATTATTTTCCAGAAATATGTCGATGTTTCGTATGAGTCGTGAATGAACGAAACTCCACACACTAGCCCAGGCATTATCAAGTACCACAAAATAAACTAGGCTGCCATAGAACTTATGGGCAGCGTAGACCAGTGGTGGACTTGGGAAGAAGCCACATTCATGGTGGTCGACCACACGACCCCACTTCTATTCGTGCTCGCCACTGATGAGCCCTAGTACCCCTCCTGGTAATATTTATCTTGAAATCAGCCTTCTTGTGGGCACGATCCTATTCCACGAGTCTGGAGGCCATTAATTGGCTTGCCCAAGCACGTGGCTATGCACACCTGCCAAAAATCATGAATTTTTCCCATGCCTTATGGCAAATGTTTTTCTGCGACCTACTTGTGCTGCCACAGGCATACAAGTATACTGCAAATTCATCAAGAGTTTTCCTAGTAATATCCATTCCTATAACTACACTATCCTGTATTATTCCTGGAATTCCTTTACTAAATTACCTGTAGTGCACCACATGTAACCACGTGCGCCCACACAAATCTTTTCCTTTGGACTTTAATGGTCCCCAGTAAAGATAGTGGTGAAATTCGTGAAATTAAATCGCCAAATCTACAAGACATGGACGACAAGGGATATTCGACGACTGCAACAAGGAAATTTGGAGCAAAATATCTATTGGATAGTTTGTGTGGAGAAGGCCATCTTGGGATGCATCTTCTTTGTTGAACGTGATGTCGTGACGTCAGTCAAACACCATCTTGGACACATGACCAGGTGATGGGTAGTGCACCACCTGCTGCGCCCCTCCTTCCACATTTCATCGTGCCTGCAGGAATAACCCCTACTGGATTGTGTGGGTGTTGCTGTGAGCCGTAAACAACGTGGCCTGGCAGAAGCAGATGTCATGGACCCCTCGTGTCAACCACACCATATTACCAACCACGTATGCCTGGACTTCCACACGACTAATGGGAAGCCATCAACATTGTACCACAAATGTTTATGTCCTGCACAATAATCGGACCTATTCTCGCTCGTCGATTTGTGCGGAACACATACATATTCAAGGATGCCACATCAGTACAGAGGCTTTGGGCCACAGTGTGAGAGATGAACACTGAACTCCAAATGGAGGCACTGTCATGCCCCAGCGCTGGCAGTTCTTATGATTTGTGTGCCAACTGTTTCAGGCCGCGACCATCAAGAGGATTTGTGAATCCAGTCTGCGTGCCCAACCTTTGCTCCTGTGGTACGACCCAGCTGAGTCCACCAATATCGATGTCACGATTTCGTCGAAATCTTAGAAAATACATGAACTACACCATGTGCGATGGGGTAGTAGCATCTACCCTTGCCTACACGAGGTGCTGGAGGCTCTACCATGAGCAGTGTGTCACGCCACAGGAAATGGCAACAAGGTGCAACATGTTTTCCATCAACTGTCTACTGTGCCAACCAGTAATGAACGAGAGGCTGAATCCATCCGAGCCACAAAATTTCATGTTGCCCACTCGTCATCCACCAAGGGCGGAAGCAGAGGTAACAGGACTAGAAGGAACGTGGGCACAACAACAACAGAAAATGCAATTGTTGACATTGCCATGCCTACCAACAGTCACAACTTGCTATGCCCCCACTTGCTCAACACCATTGCTCCGGACCATATCAACCTGGAACTTGGGAACACAGAGAGCACCGGAGTTTGTGTACGATGGAAGAAGAGAGAGGAGGGCCCATTCTCCATTTGCTCCAGTAAGATTTCAATCCCTCCTAGGATATACTGACTGTTCCAATAAAGACCCAATAGCATTCCTCCGGGACTGCGAAAATCGGTTAACGAGGTAATGTGTCCGCTGAGGAATGGCCTAGTTGTACCGGCGACCGCTTTGGGGAAGATGCTCATTTGTGGTGGCAAGGCATGTGACTCAAAAGATCAGCACCATTACCATGTATCATCTGGAGCTGAGTACACAGGAAGTGCTGTGGTGGCGAGCATGGTGTGCCCGGAATACAGATCGGTGCTAGCAACAGTCATATATTATTCAGAGCATGAGTTCCTTCAAACTGTCATGTAGCTGGAATCTGGCTTCACTGCTGAGACACGACGCGTCCGCGATCAGCCGTACCGGGAACCAGAACAGTATAAATCACAAAATAATAACTGGGAAGAAAGTGGAAGAGGTGCCAGTAGTCAGAATATGTCAACAAGTTTGGGATAAGAAATGACAGCTGTGCCATCTGCAGTGCTTAGTGCCGGGGCACACCAGCCACATTCATCAATGGAGCAGCGATGTTTCGCATTTCCAAGCTGCTGGTGTGAAGGGCCACATTTTACTAATCTCTGTCTAAAACAGGCTGGTTCACCTGCTGGACGAGGAATGCCACCACCAGGAAATGAGATGTTGGGGTAGGGTGTTCAGACGTCACTCAACTCCGGGCCAAAACATGTTCTACTTACACCACACCACAACAGGTTTTACTCGTGCAGATAGACAGTGAACCAAATAGTTTCATCCTCATCTCAGTTACTATCAACAACCACCCTTGCTGCATGCTGATAGACCCAACCTCGGTACAAAACTTTGTGAGAAGCAGTTTCGTCAACAGTGACAATATTAAAGCAGAGAAAAAAACAGTTCAGCTGGCAACACGCCCACACCGGCAACATTCCAGGAAAAGAAAATATTATTGTGCGCATCTGCGACGTTGAAACAGTAACTTTAGCCTTTGTATCTGACAAAATTAAAGATGAAGCTATTCTCGAAATACCTTGGTTGATGGAACAGAACACTGTGGTTGAGCCCACTGCCCGGAGAATTCACTTCGAGAAGGATGAAGAGAGGGTCACGTTATACATTGTGGGCGCCCCTGTTTCGCAGGTAAACACACCGGCCAACCCGTCAATACAGCGTGCCAACCTGTCAGTGCTGCCAACAGTACCCATGCTGGCCATACTCTCTGAGGAAGTCACACGCGAACAGAGGAACTACCCCACAGCAACTGAGTAGAAAGAAGAGTGTGGACAACAGACTGTAGAACGGTGGTGTGTAATAAATGACTGTGTTGAGTAGTGCACAAATGCAGACAAAGACACGTGGTAGACATACATGCCCATGGTTTCCCATGATGCAGTATTACATTAGGTACATGCTAACCACATTTCCGGCCACTCAGGTATGGCCCAGACGAAGAGGAATATCTTGACGTAATTTTACTGGCCGGAAATGATGGCGAGTGTAAGGGCTTTCGTGCTAAATTGTGTCCCTTGCAATAGATTTAAGAGCCGGTGTGGGGATGGTGTGCAGCAGCAACAACTGCGAGACCCAAAGGAGCCATTTGAGATGATCATGCAACACCTTATGGGCCCTTACCCCGGGACACCAACGGGAAGCGGTTCATACTGGTAATCACAGATCTGTTTTCGATGTGGATAGAGGCGTATCCTATCTCCAGGGCACGAGCCCGAGGAATTAGGATACTGTTGGAAAATGTAATTTTTGCTTGCTGGGGATACCAGAGAACCGTACTTAGCGACAATGGCATGCAATTTACTGGTTGTGCGTGATGTGATCACTGCACAAGATGGGGTGTGAAATGCAATACCACTGTGATTTACCACCCTTGCGCAAACCCACCAGAAAGACGAAATCAGGACATCAAAACACAGTTGCATCTGCACTTGGTGGAAAACCACGCATTGTGGGCCGACTACCTGCATGCCGCCCTATTCACGTTGCAGACCCACACGAACCAGGCGACAGGGAGAACGCCCGCCCAACTGCTGCAAGGTCGTGACCTCCCCCTGCCCAGCAAATTTGCTGACAGGGTGAGGAAATGTAGCGGGATGAAGTAAGAATAGGAGTGCCAAGAAGAATGGAGAGAGAGGGAGGTGAGAGAGGAGTGCGAGAGTCAGAGCCACTATGTCTCGCAGTAATTTGCTGGATATTACCCGCCCCCACCATGTTTACAACCCGGCCAGTTGGTGTATTCGCAGACTCATCTGCAGTCATCTGGACAGCGATGTTTCCACATGAACTTTGGAGCTAAGTGGAGTGGCCTGCATGAATTCGTCAGTCGGCAGGGAGAATACAAGATACACCTTAGAAGGCGGCGTTTTGCGATTTTTCGAGACAACTTAGGCTTGCTGATGCTGGCGTCGTGATGCCCGGTGCCAAGACACCACCACATGATGCAGGAGCATGTATTAGTGAAGATGAAGTACTACGCAATTCCACTCTTACCCCTGAAAATGAAGCATGTGAGGGAATTCCTGAAATACTTGCAGTTGCGACACCTGGCGCCGAGATGCCTGGCATAGATATGCCTACAGGGGATCTAGTGGGACAAATAACAGGAAGCTATGTGGAACGAGAAGACGAACTGTCAGTCTCTATTTCCCCTCCCATCCTGTGAGACACACCGGGAAGGGCCGCCTGTTACAGATCATCATCGGCAGGAGACTCTATCAGTTGCAGAAGCCAATGCCGAACACATTCGTTTTGGGGACAACCGAACACATGATCTGCACCATACACGGCAGATAACAACATTGACAGCAAGAGCGGCAACAACGAGTAGGGGGCCGAGGCGATGTCTTTCCCTCCCCGCCGATCGAAGCAAGCACACAACACCTGGCATGTCACTGGCACAACCTGCGGGTGTCAGGATACAACCACCACAGCTGTCACGACACGACTGACCACATGGCAGCAGCATCCCAGCGTATCAGGATGTAAACACCAGGGCAGCCACTGCAATATGTGGCCATGGCATGGGCTTCGCCCGCCGTGCACGTATTGTAGCTGAGCAGATCCTGGGAATGACGAGTAAATGGTCTACAGAAGTTGAAAGGGGGCATATGACGTGTACCACATCCCTGACCCCTACACCATTCCCCATTTCATTGAAGAACTCGCCTGAAGTTCAACTTAGTGCCATACAAGAGCAAGAGAGTGAAACCAGTGTTCCATGTGCGTGCATGGATAGTGTAGTGTTAATACGTATTTAGGTTTGTTTATGTTACTTCGTGGCCCTGTTGTGTTCTGTTATTAATATTATTATTATTATTTAGTTATTTGTTTAGAAGATGTTAAATGTATTCACGTAATTTTCTTGCACTTCAGAAAGTCAATATTATAGTTTGTTCCTATGTTACCATGTGGTATAGAACATGCCACATCGTGTGTATCAGTGCGACACATTTGGAATGCGAGAAAAGTTTTGCAAGTAGGTATATCACCCATGCAATTTTGTATCTTATATATTTCTGTTTATTCTAGGGTTTTTGCAGAGTTCTTATGTATGTTATGTATTTTATTTAACAAGTGTATTGACATGCGCAGCTGGCGCTATAATAAACATGTCAGGCAGCCACGTGCTAGGACCCGACGTAGCGGCAATATAATTTCAAGAGATTTCTGTTTTATTTGGATGTGTGCACCTGCCCACTTTTATTTTAATTGAATAATATTCTGAATGACAGCATCTGTAAAAGTACTAATACAGACCAAATCCAATCTTGTTTTGGGCCATATGCAGAGATCTCCCTATTCCCGAAGGCGTCCTTAAATAAAAAAAGGAAACCTTCATTACAATGCAAGAACCTCCCATTAGTAGCTCCTTGTTGAAGGCGTCTAAAAATTGAAGGAAATGAATTGTTGAAAAATAAGCCGACATAATGCGTGCCTTTTAGCATCCTTAAGCATGATGGTGGGTGATCTTTCGAAAAAAATACCTGCTTAATAAATTGTAATGTTCAATTAAAGAGCAATTGTGAAGTTTGCAAACATGTAAACGATGAACATTTATTGTAATTACCACATGGGAATAATTACACTGCATATTTTAACCTCTTAAATATTAAAGTGGTAATCTCATATTTATGTTCACTGTTTTGTTCCAGTGTCTAACCTAACCTAGTACAGTCAAGCAGTTGTGCTTCGTTGATTGTATTTAGTGTAGATGATTATCATGGAGTACGAAGTGCCGAGGTTATTTGATTACGATCATTTTGATTTACTTTAGAGCGTCGATAATCATCAACACAATGAATGTCCTCGTCGGAATTTGCGCGATGGCCAAAATCTGAGCGAATAATTTTCGGACATCGAATTTGTGAAATGTTTTTGTTTCACAAAGATAATCATTTTGGACACTATTGTGCCTCTTGTTGAGCCGATAACAGAGACAAAAGAGGATTTCCAGTACCCCTAGTCCTGAAAGTTGTAATCACCCTGCGATTTTATGGCAGCAATAGTTTCCTGGTGGGTAGTGTGTTATTTGGTTTTCATGCATTTGTAATGAAAACTGAGTGCTTTAACCTCAAAATTCTCCCCTAGGAAAATGTTTACTTATTTATCATCACATTAACCTCACTACATATTGAGTGTGACATATATATATATATAAATACTAGAATACAAATAAACTTTCACCTGTCAAAAATAGACTATACTAATTAAATATAATACATAAGCAAATAAGGAAATCTGTCAGATGTTAATAATTTCCATACACAAATAAGTGCAATCTATTATAACATACATACATAACATACACACACTCGCAATTAGGCTACCGCCCGGTGGCGCGCTCTCACCTGTCCTTCACCCAACCAACTCCGTTTCCACTCCATTCCTGAACTTACCAACCCCCTCTCACAGATACTAATTCCTCCCTCAACACATTCCACTCCCTCACAAACCTCACATGCATCGACTGCGTACCCTGCTCCGTTCACCTCCACACCCACTGAAGCTTCTCACTGTTGTTTCCTCTTCCTCTAAATACCCCCTTACTTAGCTTGCAGTGTAGCCCTCCCCATCCTCCCTCTTCATTTACCACTCTGTACATCCTGACTAGCCGTTCAACTTTCCTCCTCTCCTTCAATGAGCTCCACCCCATTTCTTTCATCATCACTGATGGGCTATAGTTCCCTTATTCCTCATCATCCTGCCCCTGTCTTCTCCACCTACCCCTCACCCATCTTGCTGCCCCTCTCTGCACCTTTCCAAGTTCTCGCACCTCCACCTCCACGTATGGGTCCCACACTGCCATAGCATATTCTAACATTGGCCGTACCATTGTTCCATATGCCTTCTCCTTCAACCCACAGCTGATTCCCTTCAGCACCCTTCCCAGCATACCCAGAAACCTTCTTCCCTTTGCAACCACCCTCCTTACCTGTATTTTCCATTTCAGGTCTCCCTGCAGTACAACACCTAGATACTTATATTCTACTGCTTCTTCTATCTCTTGTCCCTCCCATCTGTACATGCCCCTGCTTATTACATTCTTCCTTGTAAACCTCACTACCTTAGTTTTTCTTACATTTATCTTCATTTTATTTTTCCTGGTCCACAACCATATCTTGTCAATGTCTGCCTGCAAATTTCTGTCCCCCCTTCCCACTTCAGCACACACAACACAATCGTCTGCAAACAATCTTATTTTTACCCTATCCCCCAAACCCATGTCATATACCATAATGGTAAATAATAAAGGACCCAGCACACTTCCCTGTGGTACCCCTGACGTAACCTCATCTTCCTCCGATATTGCCTCCCCCGCATTCACCCTCTGCCTTCGCCCCCTTCGGAAGTCCCCTATCCATTCCACTACTCTCCTGTCCGGTATCAGAGTCTCCACTTTCCTCATCAATATCCTATGAGGCACCTTATCAAATGCCTTCTCAAAATCTATGAAGCAGGCATCCACCTGCTTCCCCTCATCAACTACCTGCACCAGATCCTCTAATAACCCAGTCAGCTGAGTCTCATATGAGTATCTCCTCCTGAAACCATGCTGGGACTCCTCCACCAAATTCCTATTATTCATAACCCTAACCACATACTGCACCAACAGCCTCTCCATTACTTTTCCCATACTTGATGTAAGACTCACCGGTCTGTAGCTGTCAGGCCTCCCCCTATACTCTCCTGCTTGTGTATAGGTACCACCATAGCATCCTTCCAATCTTGTGGTAACTTACCATCTCCTAAGGACTTTTTAAACAGCACCTCTAAAATTTCACTAACTCCCTTCCACCAAACTTTAGTGCTGTGTTTCCTATCCCATCTGGACCCCCTGCTTTACTGCTCTTCAAACCCCTAATTAACTTTTCTATCTCCCACTCCCTCATCTTAAACTTACTAAACACCCCCCGAACCCTATTTGCCCCCGTATTCCAATCCTCCTTTGCCTCAAACACTGACAAGTACTGTCCTTGCAGCATCTCTGATTTTTCTTGGTGATTTGTTGCATGCATACCATCCCTTCCTGCTAGCAGAGGGATCCCTTCCTCTACACCCCTTAACCTCCTAACATACCGAAACAATTTCTCCCATTCCTTTCCTTTTCCGTCTTCCACTATGTTCCCCAGAAATACATTCTTTGCCTGTTTGATCTTTCTTTCAAGCTCCCTAACCATTTGTTTCATCATTTCTTTAGATCTTATCATCCCTTCATTTCTCCACTTGCATATATATGGAATACTACATGTAGGCTAGGTGTAAGCCATCAAAATAATGATGATATGAAATGGAGTATCCATTACAGTACAAATACATGAACCAAAAACAAATCACTGCATTAGTTGTCAATCATTGTTTTTGTCACTTAATATTCATCTAGGCCCCTTTTAATCCCATTATAACAGGAGTTTACTTTATATATAAAGCGCTGGAATATATGCAAAATAGTAATTTGAAACAGCTGTTTACAACTGTGCTTAAAAGTAGTTGGTTAAAAGTGGTATGTTCAAGAATCCTATATGTTATTGTTGCAGATTACTGAAGAAGGTGCAATAAGTCAGCGCTAGTGTCAGGTATTGCTTGTAATATACATTAACTGTTACGCGACAGAACATTGTATGACAGCCACAGCATTTAAATACCATGTGGAGATGTTAATGAATCAAACTCTCCTTTATATTATACTAGACAACATTCATATATGTTAGGGTAATATAAAACTGTGATAATGTAACCAACTTCCCTTACGTCAATGCTGTCAACCAATCATGCACTAAATAATCCTAGGTTACATTTTGAGTGTGTTGTGCTTCACTGTATTGTATTGTTTAATACTATTATTCCATATTGTAAAGCCTCACTTTATAGAGTTAGGATTTGTTTCGTTTTATTGTAATTTAATTATTTCTCTGTAGTTTCTGAACAGTTATTGTATTCACTTTATACCATATGAGGTTTGTGGTATTTGTGTCACTACAGCATGCAGAGTTGCATTAAACATATGAATTGAATGTGAATATTAAGCCTAAAATATATAAGATCTATATCATATGAGTTAATGGTATTCACATTAGATGCATTGTACTGCGTGGAATTAAATATAGAGTGCATAAACTGTTATACATTATTTGAAGAGAAGGAGAACCGACATAATGGAACTACATGCGGTGCATCAATTAATTTCTCTGAGCTAATTATTTATATATTGAGGTATAATATAGAATACATTTTGGGCACAAATTAAAACTCTATGGAGGAGAATCTATGAGTGTGATATATCCCATGTGTAAGGTAAGTTAGAGCATCAATGCAATCATCAATGGAACAATAATATAACACTAATGATTTGAAGTAAGTAGTGACTGGTTTTATTATGCAATATACAAGAACTAATGGAATGGATGAAGACATAAGGAACAAATAACAATAATATCCACATTTTAAACACATGTTTAGGTTCAAATTATTTAGTATTTTGCTTGGCATAACTCCCTTACAAAATATAAGAAAATAAATATGTGTAGTTCCAAAAATTACTTCTTATAGAGGTGAGTTGTAGAGCATCATTATAGTTTTACGACTAAATTATAAGAAAAGTAATCATCCAGGCTAGCAATGAGCAAGTTAGTGCTATGTTCAGGACCACTGGTTAGATGTCAGAGGAAAATATATTGTAACAAATTTCAATAACATTGTAAAGTTTATTTCTTTTCAAATTATTTATGAAGATACAAATAACACGCAGTTCCATTTTATGTAGGGATATGGCTTGGTGTCAGACATGGGCATCATCCAGGTATTGTTGGCGTTGTTATAACACAAAAAAATTATAATTCAGGCCCTGTTTTTGAACACCTTTTTTGCTCGTCCATGCACATTTACAAATATTATGTGCAGATAATTATTACAATTAATCTAAATTCACCTGCATCCCAATAAAGCGCATTTGCCCGTCCTTAAAGCCAGAACGAGAGTCCCTATACAACTCGAAACTTCCAAAAATCAAAAATTATATCTGCAAATCGTAGATAAAATCCGTGATTACCATGACACTTTCAAGAAAAATAAAGAGTTTAAAATAAAACCTCTTAGGCCTATCTGCAATGATAAGCACTACAAACAAGAATAACTCTGATTAATATTAACTACATGAAGAAATACGACTACGTATAATCGCAATCTATGAAGTATTAGTATGCAAGAAAGTGATTGTTATAAAAGTAAACAAAACAAATGTAAACAATAATAATTACTGGGAGTTGGCCCAAATGTTTACAAACCTAATTCAAGAAAAATAAATAAAAAGTATTGTACTATAATGACATATATATCTCTTGTACTCATTTAAAATGCTTTACATTCTTGTTTATTTCCTTATAACAATGTATCATATTGTATTTCATGGACGAATAAGACATAACTGAAATAAACAATTTGTACTGTAATATTTTATGGTATGTCACACCAGCTTAATGATGGATTTAAATTGGTGTAACGCAACGAGTGCGATGCGACAGAAGTAATTCTTCACCCAATCACAGACCAGTATTTCGTGACATCAATGCGACAGAAATCTCGGGCGCGATGGAATCTGTATTTAATTAGTTTTATTTTCTTTTTTTAAGCATAGTTGGTTGTTGGTATCACTGAAGTGTTTTCTCTTAATTGAAATGTCAAATTAATCAGCACATGTTTACAGCTTCGTAAAACTGTGGTTTTAGGAAACATGCACAGTGTTGAATTTGCATAACGATTCTGAAAATAAATTATTTAATGCTAGTTACGAACAAACGTGATTTCAGTGAAGTAAACTTGTAAGGATTTCCATATTAAAATATGTGTTTTAAGGGTTACATATTTTACAAACAGTGCCTGAAAAAGCAGTACTTTCAACACTTGTAGTGTGTAAACATTATTTGTTTATTTACCTGTAAGTATCGTGAATTCAACGAGTGTAAGGTTTACTTCGGAAAATGTATGGGAGTGTGTGTGTGTGTGTGTGTGTGTGTGTGTGTGTGTGTGTGTGCGCACGAGCGCAAATATGTGCGTGTGCGTGTGTGTTTGGCTGCATCTGTACGAATTCGAACAACGATATATATAGCGCGTTTTGATTTTCACTCTCTCTCTCATCATTGCCGAAGCTCAGAGCGGGGGGTGTGCTCGGGCCCTTATACCACCCATTCGGTTGCAGCAGTTGTATCTCTCTGCGGGCTGAGGAAGTTTCCCTCTCCAGACCGCAAAGAACACATAGCCCAGAGGTCAGGACGCCCTGCACGTCCCGGCGCAACTCAGACAGCCCGCCAGTCAGACCAGCAAGCCGCGGTTTCCCTAACCCTGTCCTTCCCTGCCTGCGGGGGGTTGGTGGGTGGCAAACATTTAACTGAGTGCCCAAGTTTTTATTACAGTAACGGTTTCAATTTTGAAAATACAGGTCTTGTGAAATTAAATATTAACACAAGGCTGGCATATGGTTTCGAAGAATCCATATGCCTGCAGTAGATTTACAATTTTTTTTTTTTTTTTTTTTGAAGTTATTAATTAAGCCGAAATTCCCGTGAAGTTAATTTCAAGGTTCGTGAGTTCTGCTTGCCATGAATTGCGAAATGGTAGGGTGAAGTGTGAGATGGTAATTAATGATTTTAATTTTAAGTTATATTTCCATTTAGGAGAAAAATTATGAATTTAATTATAATAATCGGCGCGAAATAGGCTCAAATTGCAGCTGAATGAGAAGGAGCTAATGCTGGAGGCGTGTTGTTATTATTTTGGTGGGGTGGGGAGATGTGCGCAGCTCCGATGATGATTAAGAAGTGTACTGGAAACAGCCACAGGGAAGTAGTTTTGTTAAAAGTTATCGAATTTCCGTCCCGGACTGATCAGAGAATTTTCCTCGCTCTGCCGAGGTTTTAATGTTTTATTTGAAGTTTTGTTTTTACTGTGTTAATTTCGGCATTTTAGGTCTTTTTAAGTGGTTACGCGTGTCTGGTTGGTACTGCCCTATCCTTTTGAGTACGGGGTTTGTATGTGTTATTAATTTATCATAGAACTTATTGTTTTGAGAAAGGAATTTATTGCCTATGTAAGGTACTTTAAGTGCGTCGTGAATGTCGCAAATGCGTGTACGCGGCGGTGCATTTGTTATTATTTTTAAATATTTATTCTGGACGACTTGAAGTTGTTTGATTAGTGTTTTAGATGCGGTTCCCCATACTTCATTTCCATACATCATGGCTGAGCGGATTTGAGATGTATATATTAAAAGTTTTAACCGTTTAGGAAGCCGAGGCGATTTTAGAAGAGGGTAAATTAAGGGGATTTTTCCTAGAGCTTTTTTCCTTGTTTCTTTTATGTGTGCGGACCATTTTAATTTATTATCTATTGTTAAGCCTAAATATTTAGCTGTGTCTGAGTAAGGAATGTCTACATTATTGTATTTTAGTGGTTTAATTTCTGGCTGTTTCCTGCGCGTGATAATGAGTGCTTGACTTTTTTCTGCATTAATTTTAATTTTCCATCGGTTATACCACTGACTCAGCTCGTCTAGTTGGCACTGTGCAAACAAATGTGCATATTTTATATGCTTATCCTTTGAATAGAAGAGGGTGTCGTCAGCATACATCTGTAGGGTGCAGTAAGTGCTGGGGATATCGGCAGTGTAAATATTATATAGAAATGGGGATATAACGGAGCCTTGAGGTACTCCTGCAGTAAGGGGTCGGTGGGAGGAGTTTGCGCCTTCTAAATTTACGAAGAATGTTCTGTTGGTGAAGTAGTTACTTATGAGGTGGATGTAGCAATCGGGAAATTTAAAATTTATGAGTTTTTGGATAAGGCCAGGTATCCAAACCTTGTCGAAAGCTTTAGCCACATCCAGGAATACAGCTATTGAATATTGTTTATTTATGCGTGAAGTTTTTATTACTTCTGTAATAAAAGTGGTTAGAGCGTGAGTTGTGGAGTGGCCTGCTCTAAAGCCGAACTGCCTTTGCGGAATAATACGTTTTTTAATAGCATGGGAGTTTAATCTAGCTAAGAGAATTCTTTCAAAAACTTTGCTTAGAGAGCTGAGTAGCGATATGGGCCTCCGGTTTGCAGGTAATTGTGGGTCCTTGCCTGGTTTAGGGATAGTGATCACTTTTGCCAATTTCCATGCAGGTGGGAAGTGGTTGAATTTTAGTATGGCGTTTAGGATATCCAGTATAAGACAGAGGGCTTCGTATGGGAGGTTTTTAATAGTTAGGTTGTTAATTTTGTCTGGGCCTGGCGCTTTTTTAGGGTGTAGGTTTTTAATGGTAGTTATTAATTCTGGCATGGTTATTAATTCCGGTTCCTTTTTTGGTTTTTTATTTAGAAATTTCTGCGTGGTTGTTATAACATCTCTGGTAAAATTTATGTCTCCGAGGTCCTCATTCGGAGTGAATTGGTTTTCCAAGGAATTTGCTATCGTTTCTGCTTTAGTTTGGGGGTCGTAAGCTAGTCCTGTTGGGGAGAGGATAGGTGTAGATTGAGTTTTCTTGCTAGAACCTCGGAGCACTCTGGATATCCGCCAGAATTGGTTTATGTTGTCTGAAAGTTCGGTAACAAAATTTTCCCATTTATTAATTTTTTGTGTTTCTAATTTGATTTTTAATTGTTTTTTTAGCTTGTTGTATTTAGCTTTGTTTGCTTCTGTCCTATTGCGTTGGTATACATGTCTAGCTTGTCGTTTTTCGCCAAGTAGCATGTCTATGTCTGGGAAATTTTGCTTTAAAAATTCTCGCCTGTTTAAAAATTGTGTGTGTTTTGCTAATTGGGTTTTTAAAGTATTTTCCAGGATTTCTATAGCTGGATCGATATCAATTTTGTCGCGGATTGTTAGGTGTTGTTCTGTAAATATTTCCGATAGTTCACTTTAAAAACCTTCCCAGTTAGTTACCGGGATTTTTGCTAAGATGGTTTCTGGGTGTTGAAGTGATTTAGTGCTGATTTTGCATAGAACTGGCATGTGATCAGAGTCTAGTTCGGTTAGGGTTGTAAGTTCAGTAAATAAATTTGGTAAATTAGTAATAACTATGTCAAGCACATCCGGATTATGTCTGTGATTTGCAGGAAAGAAGGTAGGTGAGTCGGGGGCCTGAATAATATAGCTGTGGAGCTGCGCGTGGTTTTGTAATGTGTTACCACTAGTATTATTAATTCTACTGTGCCAATCAGTATGTTTTGCGTTTAAGTCGCCTGCAATAATGAAGGGGTAGGGCTGGTTTATTAATTTATCGAGATCCGTGGTTTTTAATTTCGCTCCGGGCGCTAGGTATGCAGAGATGACGGTTATATGGCCGGAGTTTGTGTTTATATTGATAGTGGTTGTTTCTATGTTTTCACAGTCGGGGTCCTTATTAACGTGATGTTGGATTTTATTATGAACTAGTATTAAGGTACCTCCGCCTGCTCGTACTCTGTCCGTACGGTATGTAATGTAGTTTTTAATGGCAAAACGACGACGTGGTTTCAGTCTGGTTTCTTGTATTAACGCGATTTCTATCCCGTACGTCTCCAGCACTCTCTCCAACTCGTAAAGCTGTGTGAAAATACCGTTACTGTTCCAGTACAACAGGGATAGGGATCCGGAAGCTTGCAGGGATTGTGGGTCCATTTAGGGCATCTGCTCCGCAAAAGTCATGAGCGCCTCCATGAGGAGCATGGACTTGGTTTGTGGGTCTGGGTGGGTGTTTGCTACTATCATGTAGCCGCGGAAATGGCTCATGATGGCCCGGAAGTTTGCCTCTTTTAGGAACCTCATGAGGTCCATGAGATCCTTCATGGTGCTTCCCAGGTCGCCAGGAGCCGATGGGGCGGAGCTGTGGACAGGTGAGGGGGTTTGCCGGCTGGGTGGGGCGGTTGGCATCTGTAGGGTTTCGTGGTCTAGGGGCACCTGCGTGGCGTGTGTTGGAATTGAAAAGTGGCGGACGGGGCCTCTGGCTGCCTGTGCGTAGGAGGCTTGCGGGGGAAGAGATTTTGCGTCAAGGAGTTTAGGATATTGCGAAATATCCCTAGGTGGAACTTGTGTGGCAGACGTCGTTGCCATTGGTGAATTCATTCTTGTTTGCATTTTTTTAAATGCAGTTTGCTGTCGCTGCTGCACTATTGCTAGTAATTTAGGGCAGTCTTTTGAGTTTGCCAGGTGGTCGCCATTGCAATTTACGCATTTCGGTGCAGCAGCTATCTGGGGACAGGCATCCAGAGTGTGTGGTCCGGTGCAGTGTGGGCAGACTACTTTCAGTTTACAGTAGTTTTTTGTGTGGTCCAGGGCCTGGCAGAGCTTGCATTGGGCAACGTCACTGAGCTTCCTTTGGTACTGGCGGGGATGAACAACTGTCATGTTAAGCCGGGTTACTGATATAAGGGGGTCGAGAGTGTCATTTTTTGCTACAGTGACGCAGAAGCGGTTCTGTGGCACGAGCTGGAATTGGGAAGGGTCTTGATCGGTTTGTTTTTTGTACTTGAACTGGTACACTTCAGTTACCTGGTACCCGCGCAGTGTGAGCTCCTCTGCGATTGTATTTGGGTCCGTGTCTGCCGGCAGATCAAACACGACCTTCTGGGGAGGGTCGATGTTAGTGCTATATGTGAAATAAGGGATGCCCGTGTTTTTGAGCATGTTTGTCGCTGCCTCGTATTTTTGTAGGTCAGTTGCAACAATGTGCAGACCGTTCCTGGCCATGCTGATTGTAAAACCAGAGGGATGGATAGTTCGGAGCTGCCGAACTAGGAAAGCATACCTGCCTGTGTCACGCACCACGAGGCGGAAAGTGGGTTTTCTGAGTTTCGCATTGTTGCGAAGGCTCAGGTTAACATTTGGTGGTTGGCTTGAAGAGCCGGGGGTTGAGGTGGAAGCCACTTGCTCCCTCAAAATGGCGTACCGGTTTCGAACCGGAATGTTAGGCTGCACGTCCAGTGCCGTGCCAGTGGAACATTTTGCCTGTTGGCTGTATTCACCCAGGGTTTGTTGTTCATATTCGATGTTCTCCTTTGCTTGACGCTTACTTAATTGTGATCGAAGAGCGGCTCTGGCATCCTCCGAGTTTCCATAAGAGTTGCGCCTTTTCAGGTTGCTACCCTGTAGTTCAAATTCAAAATCCATTACGGAGGAAGAGAGGGGGAAAGTGGAATTAGCTTCCCGGCTGGAAAAAACAGAGGACCTATCGTTCAGGTTCGGGTCATATAATTCAGCACCAGGTGCTGTGTTTTTCACATGACGATGTATATCGTCAGTCTCATTGGGGGGCCCAACCCCCTCCACCGAGCTACGCCCGTCCAGGACCCGGAGAATTAAAAAAAAAAAAAAAAAAAAAAAAAAAAAAAACGGGGAAATGTACTTGGAAAGTAACGGTAAAAAGATAGAATTAAATATACCTATTCGCTGCAAGAGAGTCTGTCGCCGCTGACCCCCAAGGGGCTAGGCTCGAGATGACTGTTAGGTTTTGAGACCCAACAGCCGACGAACAGACACTCACAAGTCGCGAAAGCTATACAAACCTACAGTGGCAGGCCCAACTCCTTACTCCTTGAAGACACGTCCAAACTCGTCGATATCAGGATCACGAGTGTCTGCTGTCTGCTGATTTTCACTGAAGCTAAAATGTTTGAAGTTACAATAATTTGAATGTTATTTCCATACGAGTGAACCCTTACACTGCTCCGTCAAAAGAATTTGGAACTCAAAATGCCGCTACCATCTAACGAAATACATTAAACGAAAGCCCCAATCCCCTCGCAAACATAACGCAGTAAAAATAAAACAGGTTGGAATGCCAATCTAGCTATAATATCCTACATTAATATGGTTAGGCACATACTGTATTTCGAACTGGAAAAGTATAAAACTTAAACATTCATGTGGTTGGTTGTGGTTAAAGTTATTCTTAAATTTTTCTCGTAAATATTCAGATGGCCTTCTGACCCATTTTTGTATTTTCAGCTATTAATGGTCAAAATAGTGTTTTTGGTGTCATGTTGCTTCATAGCATTTTCATTAAAACTGCAATTTACAGTGGTGTCACACATGTTGCATCGTGCCTGTCGCGCCAATGTAAATCCAGCATGACACAGTTAATTTTTCCATAATATTATTTGCAATGTTATATGCAACCAATTGAAAATATTGTGACTTGTGAATTGTAAAATGAAGATGTAAAAAAACACTAGTTGGAAATTCATAACCATCTCACTATAAATTCAAATAAGATAATATAACAAAACACAGTTAGCATAGAACAGTCCATATAGGTACTCTTCTTTACAATTATGTTCCATCATCAACTACCCACATAAATAATATGGTAGCCTTAATAAATATATTGAAAAATAACTTTCAGGAACTTTTGTGTAACAATAAAAGAAGGAAGCATAACAGCAGCAGGGTATATGTGTAATTTGATTGGTTTAGTGTATTTAAAGTGTGTGTATTCATTTGTGTTATATTCTAGATACATTACACAAATATGTCAAGTTTAGGAAACTGTATAAAGATTTTGTGAATGTGAGTGTGTGTTAATGTACTTAATACTAAATACCTACTAAACTATGCATGTGTATTTTGGCTTTAAAAATCATTTATTTCGAATTGAATTAGAGTTACAATTGGTTACACACACTTGTTTTGGTAATTAGTTTTTATTTTGCTGGAAACTATTGTATTGTATTGCTATTATTGAGCGCAAACACAATGTACTGACACTACAATACCACACACTTGAGATGCAAAAGGGTGATTCAATGGGTATAAACACAGAGTATAAACCAGCTGGTAGGTAGAAGTTGTCATCATAGCAAGTCAATAGTGCACACCATTGAGAGGTATTGTTTTATCAAACTGTCACAGTAGCTATGCCTATGTCCAGACAACAAATTTATAAAATATCAAAGTGTTTGCTTGCCACAGAGTAGAACAACGAACGTTGCAGTATCAGTGTCTACATTGATGTTTACAAACCCACCCACACACTACAACACTATTCCAAATAATAATTTTCAAACAAACTTGGAAAAACCAATACAGAGGTTGTATTGTACAATACAGATAGCCACTGCCAACACAAACACTGAAGTTTCCTACAATAAATTTGTTTACATTTATACACACTAACATAAACCTCGACTGAACAACTACAAGTTATATATATAACACACACACACACACACACACACACACATATATATATATATATATAATTTAGCCTACTTGCTAATATGCTGTCATGCAAATTTAATAGCTCAAAAAGAAACACGAAAGCACTTACCTTATAATGGTTATTCATTCTGTTCCAGTTTCCACATCACCTTAGAGATCTACCACTGGTGTTAAACATCTGGAGGTACAGTACGCAACACGTTACTCATTATTTTACACGGCGAGTTCCCTAGGAGGCCTATTACCATGTCACAAGATATGCAAACAATGCTGAATCATAAAAACCCCTCCACAAGTTGTTTTTACAATACAGCATCATTTGCTTATGTGAAGAGCTTATTGTGCAGCTATGCAGTCCCTCAGCATGTCACATCTGCTGCGTATGAAGCTCATTCCTGCGCACTTCTGCTTGCATTTCGCACCCGATTGCCCATTCCTCAAGTTGCACTGCCCGAGCTGCCTCTACTTTTTCATTTGCAAGGCACTGCGCTTCAGCCTCTACCACAGCCTTGCTTGCCCTCATTCGGAGACTGTGTTCAGCCTTTTGCATTGCTAGGACTTTTCGTACACACCTATCTGAACACTCAAGGTTTGCAACCCTACAATCCAACTCCACAGCTATGGTTGGTGTACGTCAAGAGCTTTGCCTAACACATGGACCAGCTACAGGTGTTGGTGGAATAATGCTCCAAGAAGCTTCTTCTGGTGCACTCACTACCAGCATTTGCCCAGAAGCAAATTCATCAAAAGAAGCATTAGATATGCAGCCTTCCTCGCTAGACTGTGGCATAGCAGTTTAAACACAAGTGTCACCTTCTGTACAAACTATTATGTCACAGGCTACTGCATCATCCACACAGTGCAACACACCAGCCAAAGATATTTCCTGCTCTGGATCTGTGACAAGATCTTTCACAAAAGGTCCTCCCCCAGTGGCCATTGCTCTGTGGCAAAAGCAAGGCTTTTCTTCCTCTTGGTTGTCTCGTTGTCCCAGCATTTCTTCAGCTGGGCAGTAGTACGCTGCCAAGTGTAACAAATAGTATATTACTCATAACTTGAAAACAGTTATTACATACAACACGGAAATGTGCTAAATCATGTTTGTAGCGAGTTTTATAACATACACATTCTAATTTCTGCGTGTGTGCTCTTTTCTGTGCTAAATCAACTGTAGCCTCAGATTTAGCAAACATAAGGAGATAATTATGACGAATAGCTACTTTTTTAATAAATGGGACAATTATACCTGCAAATGTTATAGATTGTTATTACTAATCACATTTAACACAGATTTTAGTGGGGCTTCGTGTAATTTGCAGTATATATAGTGTTTATGCAGTACAACATGTAAAATGTATGTCCAATATATTTATATGAGGTAGATAAATTGTATTAAATGCGACAATATCTCTTGAAACCAATGCTTAATTTATACATCATTCACAGGATATATTTATGCAGAGCAGCTAAGTTTATACAGGTAAGAAACACAGAAATCCGTGTTAGAACATCGTGTAATTCTGTTGAATTACTTAAGGCTTACCTTTTCTATATTCACGACAGGATTGTACTATGTAACATATTAGTAGAATAAATATGCGTATAGTAGATCATGCAACAATATGTTCACAGATGGTGTTTATCAACAGTTTACTTGTATTGCCATGATGCATTACAATACATTCAGTGACAAATGATGGCCAGAGGCAGGAAAAGAATGTGCATCAGAATTGTTTTACGTCACAGTAGTATTGCGAGAAATTTGCACCATTTCAGTGTACCATGAATTTGACTGTGCACAGATTTGTGATGTACTAGTGCTGTTACGTGTGTTTTATTGCAATTTATTCTGTAACTTTGGTCTTTTTGCATTTAACATATTTACATATGAAAATATAATGATAACGTACGTATTTTACAAATGTTTTACCCCACAATTTCCCTGATCTTCATAGTCCCCCCACTATCGTATTTGTGGTTTGTAGTTATAATATGTCGATGCGCCAGGTAAATTCATGTTCTGTGTAATAAGTAGAGTGGAATTATACCACTTGCATGATATTTTCTTTTGTTTTAGGAAAAGTCGCTATTCTTTACAATTACCTACATGGTAAGTATGTGCATAGCCGGATTAATAGAGTAGCAAAAGTAGCATTTGCTACGGGCCCAGCACTTTAGAGGAACCCCGGCCACGCACTTTATGGGGAAAAAAATTGTTGTGCATATTGTTAGCAGGATTTTCGTCAGGCTAAATATTGTCAAGCGAAATTATGGTGTGATATATGACGTCTCAGGCCTATAGATATAGTTTAAATTGTCTTATCATCATAGGATATAATATTGTGTGTATACTGTACTACAGTTTCGATTGTTATTAAGATGAGCAGGAATTTAAATACCTCTGTCTGGCTCTGCTAATTTCCTCTACGCTATTACGTTCTTAGCACTTGATTTTTATTCCAAGCTCCATGATCTGAGCGAGCCCCACCAGATTTTTTTGTTTGTGCTTGGGTGCATCGTGCATGTGCGTCTGTGCTTAAGTGTGGCTGTGTTTAAGTGGACATTCACGTTGTACCTCAGAAATGTGTGGTGCAATTACGCTTTATATTTTCAAATAACATTGTACGTACAAGTATTTTAACATTAAAATATAGCCCATTTAATAATTACTATGTTTACCTGGCGATATGAAATCGGTTTGAAAACACTTAACACAGTATTCACAATACAGTAGCGCGACGTGGTGTGTTGAGCTTTAACTAATCAGAGCGTTGTCACAATATTTTAATTTAGCAAAGTATGGTAAACTGAGTGAATAATTGTAATAAATAAATTGTATTGCAAAAATTGCAAATTTTTCTAAGTATTTAATTATGGAAAAACTGTCAATTGTACATGGCTATTAGATTTTGTTGATTTAATCAAAATAAAATTAACTATTTTCAAACAAACAAATAGTCGTGTGCTTTTTGTGTGTCTTATATATATGATAAAATAAATTCTTTCCTTTGATGTTACACCAGACAGCAGCACAGTCTACACTGGCGACTGACACTACGATGCTCGATTGTAATTGTAAATAGCCATTTTAAAACACTGGCGCCATGTGTCTGTATTGTGAATACTGATTTACGTTTAGAAAATGAATGCTAACAATTTACAGTTATATTCTGGAGAAACTAACTACAGACTTTCCGTTAACACGTGTTCATGTTTGTATTAAAATGTCGAATGTTTGCATTATAGATTATAAATGTTTGACAGAAGATGTTTCAGTTTTAATGGAAATTGATAGGGAAAGAGAAATGTAACGTAAACAGACAGTCTTTTAGGGCTTTATTCATAATCAGAGCTTCATACAAGGATGATCCAGAGATGATCTTCCTCGGAGTTGGTCTGAGGTTAGTCTGGACTAAGGGTGGACTAACTGTATCGTATTCAGAAGTCCTGACCAGAGTAGGACTAACGTTAGTCAAAGGATCATGAACGTACACTGTTGTCAAGTATACTGCATACGCGCATGGCAGGTTTTCTTCACTAGGAATCGCTACAAACAATATAACTGATTTATAATAGAATTTTTTTTTCTTTTGAAATTCTATAGTAATTTACAATAATATTAATGTACACAACAAAATGCAGAACATAATCTATTATACTGTGTGTTAAATTGAAAGTAAAAGTAGACGTTTTGTAAATATAAATATATTTTACACAGCAACTTTGGAATACAGAGAGGTTAAATATAAAAAAAATCTTGGCCCTATACATAGTTTTGTTTATTTCCATTCCAACACCGAACATCGGTGCTGGGAGTATATTTTCCCAAACGCCTAGCCTGTCTCCCTCCTCAAGGGAGCTGGACAGCCATCGAGGTTTAAAGTTGTAGGCGAGTCGGCAACGGCTCGACAACACCGACTTTCCGATGTCAGACGGCGGACGACATGTTATCGGAGGAGAGCAGATCCGAAAGGTAACAACTGCATTACCTACTTCTTCCTCTGATAACTTGAACACATCTCAATACAGCACACAACATAGACAACCACAAACACAGCAAAAACTGTTAAAACGACACAGATTAGCAAATCAGTTCCAACTGGTAATTCGTTTTCTCCTTTGGGAGAAGTAGGCCCACTAGACGATAGTCAGAGCACAGTAGTATCACAACACACATGTAAAACACCACTTGGTCCAACAGTGTATATTTTAGACAACACGAAGCTTAAGTATTTAAATAGCGAACTAGGCGAAGACTTTTTATAAAATATAACACTCACAAGTAAACAATATTTGAGGATAGTAGTAGAAGAGGAGAGACGCCACGAATTTATCGATTTTATTAACAACAAAGTAATTAGATTCTACACACACTCTACTAAAATCGAAAGGCCAATGAAAGTAGTAATTAAAGGTTTACCTCACAAAACAGACACAAAAGAAATACTTAACGAAAGTAAAGAGTATGGATTCAAACCAAATAATGTCTGGAAGTTTAGTATACCAGCTGACTCACCTCTGGTACAGCCACACGATGAACTAGGCATTTAAAAAATACGCAAATTAGGGCACATGTCAGTTCGTATAGAACTGTATAAACACCATACTGATAATGTGCCACAGTGTAAGAGATGTTGTGCACTGGGCCACACACACAATTACTGCATGCTTGAGAGTATGTGCGCTATCTGTGGGAAAAAAACACAGAATGAAGACTTGCAGCTTAAAAGATCAATACAAGTCAAAGCGGTCTTGCCCACTTTGTAAGAAAACGGGACACTCGGCTGTATGGAAACAGTGCGAAGTGGTCCAAAAGTACATTAATACACATAAACAAAGTTGGAAGCTAAGTCCAACAAACAAACACAAAATAATAGGCAGGATACGCGACCAAATATTCAGTCAAAGGCTGAATTTCCTCCCCTTCAAGCAGGGAAAATACATACTGAACAGGGAAACACACACAGGGAACAACCACTTACACAACAAACAAGGGACAAGCCACAAAAAAACACGAGAGAAGGGAAACCAACACAACAAAAATGCGACCATGTTCTCAGGATTGCAAGAAATGGCCGCTTTTCTGCGAGAAACACAATTCGCAACACTTTTGGACCATTTTAGGCCCATCGTTACACAGGCAAAAACCTTAACAACACTATACGAGAAACAGACGTTGCTTCTCACAGAACTCATCACCTTACCACAGTAAATAAACAAATAGTTGGGGATTATTTAAACATAAAATCATCCCAAACAGACACTACCGTTTTAAACACAATTAAATACAAAATTTTTTTAAATAAAAAATAAAAAAAAAACAAAATGCAAAAACACATTTAAAAATTTTAATAACTAAACATATAATGTTTTATATGTTACAAACACCATTATTTACTTGCAATAACGCACCGACCTGATAGCCTGTTTCAGGTCGGGAAGAAGACGATCCTCATTGAAGAGAGGACGAGGAATTGGATCTACTTTGACTAGGGCCTGGCAGACTCTGGCAAAGCCTGGCAGACTCTGGTCCAAGTGCCCCTCCTATTGTATTTGTTACTAACACTGGATTTCTTTCCTATGTCACAACACTCTGAAACGATAAAACCTACCCCGAGGGCTGCTCCCGGGCGATTAGGGATGCACCGACACGCTACATGCAAGATTAAATAGCACTCTTAAGAACACGTTAGACAGACATCACGACACTTACATTCACTCCAGCCGGGTGGCTGGAGGAGAGTTTCACTCCCCCGCCGACAACATAAACATGTAAAATCACATAAAAATTGGCGACAAAACAAAAACTGCCTAAATGTGGGCCCGGTGCACCAGACTTACAAAGACACGGCCACGAACCCTATAATTAGTTAAATTGTCGGATGGAAATTGTTTTTGCAAACACCCAGTGAGTTGTGGGAGCTGCGGCTCCCGGTCTCACTACACACGCGTCATTCCGGTGACATTTGAGAGTCGGCTGCATTTAAAAGTAATGCCCTCTGTAATGTGCTGTGTTATTTTTGCCTTCTCATATAAATAAATCACATTATTCATTACATTAACATCGCTTTATTAGTTTTAAACTTGTGTTATGACTGTATCATATATGGCAATACTGCAAAATGAAGAACGATAAAATTAATATACCAATATCTGATTATTCCATTATTGATTTGTTAGATTTTTATAGCACACCCCTATGCACTGGTAATATGGACTTGTTTGATTTTATTACGCCAATACTGTCTTTATAATGATGTTAAATGTGTTTTGTAATGTTAAATACATTACAAAAATGGTTAAAAGTCTAGCTCCCAGAAATATTTGAATCTGCATTCTTCTGCTCTTCGCCCCACGATGTTGCCATTGCGCTACCAATACATTTTGGTTCCAAATGTATAATTGTAATATATACATCAACATTAGATTTGTATTAAAATTCTCTTTGAGTGTATTAATATCACATTTCCTGAAAATCTATTTTCAGAAAAGGCATTTGATTGACTTAAAAATAGAAAAGCATTGATGTAGCTAAAAACTGATGTATTATTAAGCTTATAGGGTATATTTCCTTTTTTCATTCATTAGGTCGGCATATTTTTGCATACAGATTGACAGAATCGGCCTTAAAAGTAATTTTAATGTTCCGTAAACTTTATCTAGCTTTCACTGGCATGTAATATTAACGAAACTGTCGTATTTATTGTTCGTCATGTTTCTTTTTGACCTCAATATTTCGTTAATCCTACCCTCAGTCTGGACTAAAACTTAGGCCGTACTAAACAAGATGATCCTCGGAATAGCAATAAAAATGTCCTCTGAATGCGGAAAATTTTGGTCGGAGGATGATCTTTCCTTAGTCCGGACTAAAAACGACTGTGAATAAGGGCCTTAGAGTTTATTTATTGCATTGCTGGCAACCATAAAATGATTTGAAATAGCTATGTAAACCAACATAGTAAATGTAAAAGCTGTGTTCTTAAGAGGAGCTGATCCCTGCGATCTTGAAAATCTCTATTTCCTGCCAAAGTATGACAAACCATAAATAATAACTTCTTAAATCATCGTGCAATGCTAAAGTTTTGCTACCTTCACTATTTTCGTAGTAGTAATCATTGGAGAAAATTGCTAATTCCTACATACGAACGATTACAAAGATGGTTATATCTACAGCAGACCAACATAATATGATTTTGAAAAAATCTGTTAAGCTATGTACTTATCATGTAAGACCATAAAACCTGGTTTGTCATCTTACTTTACAATCATGAAATGGCACTAATGCTTTTTTCGATCTGAAGTTTAATTTATTTTTTTTAGTTTTGAGAATTTGTTATATTTATTGAAATATGGAAATCAATTATATGTAGTGTTCTAGAAACTATAATTGAGATTTGGCATATTAATAAATGCTTAATTCCCATGTCGTACTCGTATTTCTATCATGGTTCGGTCTCGCTGCTTGTCTTTGTTGAATCAGTTGTTAGGGTTATTTATTAAAAATATTGATGTAATTTTGAATTTTTCTCTCTACCTTAAACATTTCAACTGAAGTTTTTTGGTGTAGTTTCATAGTTTCACGTTGTCACAAGCACGTTAAAAATAAATGTTTCCCATTGTAGGGAGGACAGGCGACAACAATGAGGCAAAGAAGCAGAGACACTGGACGTCATTATCCTTCTGGAAGTGCAAAACGGAAAGCGAAGGAAGAAAAAGAAAGAATAGATCAAATTGTGATGTTAAAAACTCTTAAAATGACTGAATATTTTAATGTTCCGGGGGACAATTACAATGCTAAAAAGACTGAAGCAGAAAATATTAAAACATTTACGACTAGTTATACAATAGGAATGATAGAAATTGAAGAAAATATTGAAACACCTACGACCCCTACTACTAGTGTGGTGAAAGGGAAGATACATCAACCAGCGCTTAGTGGATGTTAAATTACGGTCAGTGTCGATAAAGCAAGAGACAGCAATCGGAATTCAGTGAATGTGAACCCACAACCAGTATTGTAGAAAGCAAGATACAACAACCTGCATCTAGTGAATGTGAAGCTGCAACCAGTATCGCAAAATGCAAGAGACAGCAACCAGAATTCAGTGAATGTGAAGCCACAACCATTATCACAGAAAGTAAGATACAACAACCTGCACCTAGTGAATGTGAAGCTGCAACCAGTATCGCAAAATGCAAGAGACAACAACCGGAATTCAGTGAATGTGAAGCCACAACGAGTATCGCAGAAAGTAAGATACAACAACCTGCAACTAGTGAATGTCAAGCAGCAACCAGTATCGCAAAAGGCAAGATACAGCAACTGGAATTCAGTGAATGTGAAATAACGACTAGTGAGGCACAGGACAAAATATCGACTGAAATGAACAAGTACTCTAATAACCTTGGTAAATGGCCAAACAATCTAAATGATCGATATCGTGATTACTGGCTGAACAAAGGCAGTGACGACTGTCAACATGCTAATAGCGAATTTTATGCCTCAACGAAATTGTACGACAATGAAAAGAAACCCCGCCATTGTCAGAAATGTTAATTTACATTGCTTCATAAACCTACGAATCTACAATATGCAAGAAATTGGTTATGTTATTCAGAAAGCAAAGGAAGCCTTTTTTGTTTCCAATGTAAACTTATGAATTCAGGATGTCCATCGAAATTTACAGAAGAAGGGTTTAATGATGGGAAAAATGCCAGCAATTTTTTACGACGTAATGAAGAAAGTTCCTTGCATAGGCAATGTGTAGTTTTGATGTCTGTGTGCAAAAACAAAGGTGAAAATGTTGATTCCCAACTTCTGAAATAAATAGACACGGAACAAATGTACTGGCATGCACTTCTGGAACACTTTGGTACCAGCCAAAATGTCACGCCCACCCCATCCCTGCAGGTACTGCATAACCATGATGTACCACTGGCACAGTAGACCTTCTAACCGGACGAAAGCAATTCGACAGACCATCGAGATTACCAAGGACACAGTGACACAGGTGAGTGAAAGTGAGACGGAGGAAATTCGCGTGCGTTCAGTCCCTGCGGACCAAGTGTTAAGTTGTCAAACACCAATCTTCCCATCACCTACCATGTGTCACACCATTACCTCGTCGTGTTTTGAGAACAGCACAGTAAGAATGACGCACCATTCAGTCACAGAGTGTGCACAATGTTCTAAGTCACCATTACACCAATACCAAAGTAAACATTCAGCACAAAGTAACAAGCAAAGGACAGACAAACAATTGCTAGTGCTAGTCCACCGCATTATCGCGGCAATTTGAGAGCTAAGTGAATCATTGCTCGTTTGCCAACACTGTTCATTTAACCTTAGGCTGCAGCAGCGCGTGTCCAGCCATCGGGGCCACCCAAAGTAAAATAAGGTTGCAAGAGTAAACTTTTTTTGGTGCTGCGAGTGTAAATATTGGGAGATTGCAAATGTAAACATTATGACATTTATTCCAGGTTAGAAGTTTTCAAATCTCGGCAATGTCAGTCATTTCAAAGTCATTCATGCCTGTTTGCTCGGAGTTGGCAGCATATGCATCGTTAGCCACGAGTGTTAGTGGAATTTCGGCCCACTTATCAATCGACCGTGCGGCAGGATGCAGGCGGCGAGTCACATCTTCACCCTTCCTCCATGGTCCCACGTCAACCAGGCAAGTTCAATTCGCCCAGGGCCATGGTTCAGGCCCCACATCACTCAACCACACTGAATGCTACAACGTCGTGTGCAAGGATCGTCACACCACTCAAGACAACAGTGCATCCACCATCATTTTTCACTTATTCAAACTAGCAAGAACCAGCAAGCATGGAGAAAGTTGCTGCAAAAGAAGAGGAAAGAGCAAGCGAAAACACCGCAAGTGAATAGGAGGAAGGAGACCGTCCGAGGCCACACCCAAGAACAGCAGCATGACACAAGTGTAGAAGAGGACACCAAGAAGAGGAGGAACTGCAGTAACAGACGAAGGGATGCAAGCAGCAGCAGCAACAACGGCAGGAATGAAAGCAGCGGGTCCATTGTCTCATTCTGCCTCGGCAGGTCATCCCGGCATGTTCACCCGCCCTAGCAGTGCCGCCAGTGTGGGTGCACTTCGGCAACCTGCGGCACAATTCGCCACAGACACGCATGAGCACTGGGAGGAGGTATGGCTCAGCAAGGAAGGGATTACAACCTACGCCCTCAGAGAACCTCAAGGAAACCCAAGTGCTGCAGATAGCAGCGTCGGCTCACAAACTGCCTCTGGTAGAGGGGTATTTGTGTGTGTCGCGCCTCACCCCAGGCCATTTGTCACCTGGCTGTTCCCAAGCTTAGCACACATGCGCTCTCGACAATTGATCACCGGCGAGTAGTGTCAGTGTCATGCGAGTTCATGAGTGGGCAACATCGGTCAAGTGTAGTGCAGTGCAGAAGTGTGTAGTACAATGTGCGCCTGCCAGCCTGGAAGAGCGAGCAGAGTAATACATTCAAAAGGGTTCAAACATTTTTGCAAGCACATTTCTCGACACGTGATAAGAACACTTGACTCCCCAAATAAAGTGTAAGATGTCTAGAAACCCTTATGCCCCAGTGTTGTTGTTTTGAAGTTAATTGTTTTGTTCACAAATTTTTATTTTCACCACCACCAGTGTTAAGTCCACCCCATCTCATTCAAGTCGCAAGGTAAGCCTAAGAAATAATTATTGACTTGGGTTTTTGCAGTGTTTAAGATTGTTATAACATGTAATGGTAAATTTGTTTTTCTGTGAGTGAAAGTAGATCACTCTGTGGCGCATGGACCCGCCACCGCTAGCCCTCGTGCCCAGTGGGAAGTCAGTCAGCAAATCCGCACCCAGAGGGGGAGGACCGTGTAAAATCGCGCTTGTGTTTTTCCCGCCCGGACTGTATCAATCTTCATTACCGGTCATTTTCAGCAATAGTTTTATTATATAAAGAACCTTTTTCATTTTCGCCAGATGGGATACTCCCCCTCGACCCCCAGGAATTGCATCACCTGGGGAGATTATAAATTTTATCAACACACTTAACTTCATTCAAGCCTAATGCTTTATTTATCGCAAAGCGTTCGCCGCAGGTTTAAAGCGTGCAACTATGTATGCTGTTCTCCTGGAGGGGATGTTAGATTCTCCAATAAATAGCATGAACTGACGAGTGCTTTTTATTCTGTTGCCGAAAGGTGTTTCACGGCACGGGCCCCTTAAAACCAGCCAATTTCTTATGCAAGTGTTTATGTGAATTCAAGGGTAAATATTAATTTGTATGTGTGCTGTAACCTAATCCCACTCAACCCCTTTCCAAGCCACGACAGCCATCAAGGTTCTGAAGTAAGGACAAAGGATATGTTAACAAGACAGTGCCTATTGCAATTATTTCTATTTCTCCCTGAATATTTTTATATTGTGATTTCTAATCTCTTACATGATATTTAATCAATCTGGTATCATTGTCACCACAATTCATAATTCATATAATATTTTATCCCCAAATAACGGAAATTTTGACATCATGCGGGAAGCTTGAGTACAGGCGGCCAGGCCCGCGCAACCATTTTTCAGTAGCATCATTGTATCCAGTTGGGCTCGTCATGTGCGAGTGCTCACTCCAGGGACTTCAGCTTTTTGAACTGATCATGTAGCTGCCGTGTTAAATTTAATTATACTGGAACCTTTTTAGTATCTTGTTACTCCGGAGCGTGCACCACACCACAGTTCGGACCGCTTGTTCATGACCAAACCTTAACTTTTACAACTTCACTATTTAGGCTTCGTGCCATTTTTGTACCGATTAAAGATGTATTCATGTGGTGCCTCAAACGTGGGTTTATAAATAACTCACTTACATTCAAGGAATACGGTGTACGAATTATTTACTGACTGGTATAACCATTTAACCTGCACATTATTTCCTCTTAAAATGCACGACAAGTGTTTTGTGGTGTAGGGTGGCTGGAACAACCCACTGCATATTTCGTGGCAAATAGGGGAGGCCAACAGCCCCTACTAGCCCAGGCTTATGCCTGGGTTAGCAGCTGGTCGGAACTTCACATCATCGAGACAGCAATGATTGCTGCGGGATTGACATCAGGACACCAAGCGGAGACCCTATGGCCATAGGCCTTCACGACCCCCATTATTCTCTGCACTGGCGCCCAAATCCGGTAAATATTCATCTACCCTTCCATCCAGGTAACCTAACTTACACCCCCTTGGGTATCCAAATTCCACCACATCGAAGTTTCACCCGGGAACAGTCCCGCGAGCCTACTGTCCACCTCAAATGTGGGCATGTTTCTTGGTTAATTTTGCGTGGCAACACTGTGTGCCATGAGCGTGATGTTTTTCCTTTTATATCTGACGTGGGCCACACCTTGGCCCCAGGCCATTCAACACATATTTCCAGTTGAAATGTCCCAACACATTGCAATGCCACGAGAAGACACCAGCATAAACAAACCAGTGTCACAGTGTGCACGTGTTTGTGTAGGGCGTAGTGTATAAAAGTGTAGAATATGTTTTCAAAGGTCTTTTTAATTTAATAGGTCATTGTAAGTTGAGTTTTTATTTTTATCTATGGCAGATAGGGAAAGGTTGTAGCCCTCAGAAGTACAAGTTTACAGTATTTAAAAATTGCTTAACACTTACTATTTCACTTAAAATAATAAACTATTGTTGTTCTAAATATTACCATAATATTACGGATTGTTACTTGCCTTAAGTTTCATGCTATTATCTCCTAATAATTTGTGGTCCATACATTTTGTTTTAAAATGTAGCTTAAAGCATTTGACTGGTAAGCTTTAAAAATCACCAAGGGATACAACAATAAAGAGAATGTAGTTGTACTTGTGTTTATTTTTAATATTAATTTGAAAAATAATGTAAAACTGCTGATAGTCATAGAGAAACATACAAGAAAAAGAAAACACACAGGAAATAAACTTCACAGATCCATGGAGAAATAACAGTAATGAAAAACTGCAACTTAATCTACAAGAGCTCCGTTCACTAATCTGTCTTACACAGAATTAGTCACTTTGAAGAACACATTGTTTTTTTGGTCGAAGTAGTGTTTGTCCTATGAAAGCATAGAACCATAACATTACTTTTGAGAAGAGTCTTCATCCTCGAATGTGTTTTCCACAGGAATATTTGCAGGTAAAGTCAAGAACTCACTGTGGTATCGGGTCAGAATCACATTTTTCTTGCAAAGTGCAACCAGGTCCTTCTTCTTAGCTGCACTCACTGGCAAAGGAGACGTGTAAATAGTTTTTATTGAGAGCTTTTTTCCTGACGATGATATTCTTCTAACATCTTGCAAACAAATATTTTGTGGTGGTCGTGAAACACCATAGCTCCTGAAAAGTGCAATGTGGGTCTCTTTCTTCTGGATAGTAGCTCGTCGTACAATGTGCATTTGACATGTACTGATTAGTGGAATTCCTTGAATTCCTTTCCAGTCTTGGAAATCCTTATATGTCCGAACGTTAACTTCATATTGTTTTGGGTTTATTCTACTATTAGGTATAATAGTTAGCCATTCACTAGGCGCCCAGATGATCTTCTTCCTGTAGTTTGATTCTATAATGGAATGAATAAAATCTCCTGGCATGTATGTATGCCCTGGTAGCAAGTAAGTTATGCTTATTTCTGGCACAGACTTCGATTACTGTACAAAATGATGCAGCTTCACGAGTATTTGCCTGTTTTAATTTTGCTCAGGGCAACTGTCATAAAATAGTGATACCACCTTTACTTCAGGCATGCGCAGGTATGTATACACATTGGAACAGATTTCGCTAGCAACCTGCTTCCCATCTCATTTGCCCCACAGGTAACAATATCCATTGTGTGGTCCACTTTCATAGAGAGTAAAATTGAAAACAGAGTACTTTCGTGAGTAATAGAATAACATATTGTCCCCGAGTGGAGTGTTTAGTACTCTTTGAAGATCAAAAGAAGCACAGAGATAGTCTGAATCTTGCTTAGACCTGACTTGGTGTGCTTTGAAAAGTGATAATGATAATTTCTTTTCATGAAAATGTGCTGCATAACTTTCTGTTTCGGTGTCATATTCTGTACTTCCCTCACAAATTATGCACTTATCTTTTTTCGGTGAATGAATTCCAATATTGTACTGATTCTAGAAAATGCTGCTAAAAACTTTCTCTGTAACTGGTGTAATGCCTTTCCTTGAGCAAAAATCATTTTGATAAATTCTGTAGACATTTGCTTTATTTTTGAACTCATACGGCAGATATAGCTTTTTTGAATCACTTCTGCAATAGTGGGAAGGAACTGTTGATAATGATTCAATCAAGTTTTTCACCTGCCTTTCAGCCATTTCTGGAGTTTTGTTGGGAGGAGTCTTTTTCCCTCTCTGGTCTAGTTTAGCAGTAAGTAAATCATTTCTGTGATCGTAAGTGTATGGCAGAATCCTGTGGGACTGATCTAAAGTTTTCTAATGAATTGTTGGCAAACTCTCACTCTCTGTTCATGGAGTGGTAGGTAGTATTGGAATGTTTTACTACATCGATTTGCATGTGTAACATATGACCTTGCTTTAGGAGTTTCTTTCATGCAGGATAACACAAAGATTCGTTTTCCTACATTATCAAGTTCCCAGTATTCGGTGAAGATACTCTGCCTACTTTCTTGATCCACAGCCATTTTGACAGCTGTATTTGCATGGGTTTGGCAGTAACTGGTATTTAACCATAGTTTTTTGGTCTTACAAATGTGAGCTTGTCCTTCCTGTTTTTTTTTTTTTTTTTTCGTTTAACAGCTTTATTTCTTTTCTGCTTTCTCTTCTTGTTACTTCTTTTCAATATCTCATTTTCAGGTTGTTCGTCCCTTTTATTTTCAGCAGCAACCTCTGGATCTGATTCAGAATCTGGTCCGAAGGAGTCATCTTTGTTAGGTTCAAAATCTGGTTCATCCATCAACTCCTGCTAAGAACAGTTGCTGTCCTCCAGGACGATCATAGGCTCGCAATGCCGGTCATTCACCATTCCTTGTCGCTGCACATCAAGTTCCTATCGATTATAGTTGCTAGTTATGTGATGAACATCGAAGGAAGTCTCGACCTCCACTTTTGCATTGACAAATACTACCTCAGTGTTGGCAATATCAATGAACTCATGTTGTCATTTAGCAGAAAAAAGTGTGTTGCCACCTGTAATATAAGTTAGTGGTCAATACTTTGAAAAAGTGCATTAATTATGTGACACATAAATAGTCTACTTATCTTTAATTTCACAAATTATGCAATGATGTGATGGCAAGGTGGTGGAGCAAAGTGGTGTTCATTAAAGGTTGGGAGCAGGACAGATAAATGTTCCATAGATTCTCACCAACTCTTTGGCTTGTAGATGATAGGTGCCAGGTATTTTGAAGCGAAATACCAACTAGCTTGGAAGAGCTGACTCTTCTTCTCCCGGGGTCATGTGCCGACTACCTACTGGTGGTGTCCTCCTGGTGCTCCTACTGTCGTGATGTATATGGAAACAATTACAATAATGAAAACCTGTGCACTGAGATCTTAGGATGGCTCACACACCCATATTTAGTTGTATGTAGATATAATACTGAAAAAGAATATACACACTGACACATAACCCTTGATAAATTGCGAGAAAAGTTGGGGACCCATGCCCCTATGGCCCATAGGCCACCTGAATGAGAATGCAGACAATTTACGTTATATCATTGGGTTTTATCAAGGCTTCTCTAGGAAGCAATTTACACATGTTGCTGTGCTTAAACCACCGGCAAGGTGACACTGTACAAAATGACCAAAGGCGACAAAACATTATATGGACTTAAGCCTTCCCGGCCGATGCTATTCCAAGGGCTATGAGATATACAAATTTTCCTGTTAATTATTGTCTATTGCATTGAAATAATTGAAGAACAAAAATGAAGTGCAGCCCAAGCATGCGAAACGAAACCCCGTTGGTCACAACGACTCACTCCTCAAGATGTCACGATGTTATTTACTGTTCTGCGCGGCAAGCCGCCCAAGGTTTGGCGGGCAAGCAAGCTGTGCGGACTATTTTCTTACACACAAAAACCCTGAAGACACATTCACGTCACTTGAAATATTATAAAGCTGGCAAAAACCATTACTCTTAGTATAGAAACCCTTTACTAGACAAATGACACTCTGTGAAATGAACTGAGGATGAAACACGTGAAAATGGCAAATAATGGAATATAGGAAATATGGTAATTAAAGCCCACGGGCCACCAAAACACTATACAGCTCCTTCACTTAGAGTTGTGTAGACAGGTTTCCTTGATAGTTCCTTACTTATAGCTCCTTTTTTAATGCCTAATTTTGCTGGGTCTCCATTTAAGACACATGCATGCAGGCGGACATGGCTTGTTCGGCACTTACACTTCCCTGCTCTGCTCACGTCACGAGTGCTCTCTTCGGCCCTTGTGTCTGCACACGTAACATAGGTCTTGGTGGCTCGACCGCTGCGGTGCACTCCCAACCGGTGTGCACGAGCATCCGGTAGAGTGCTGGTAGCTGCTGCGGCTGCTGGCGATGGTGGTCAAATCGGCTAAGGGGAAGCAGATGGGGTAAGATGTAAAAGAAACAAAAAGATCATATCTCTCTCTACAACTTCAATATCGATACATGTTTTGAGTGATTGTAGCACATCTTTATCATCGCCCTTTAAACTGTTGACCTTTGGGGTAAAACATGCTTGAATGTTAGGTTCAGGAGTCACTGAAGAGTTTGAAGATAGCTCTACAATAAAATCAGTCAGAAATGAATTGCACAATAATCATAAAAATTTACATTCTTACCATTTGTACAATGCCGGTTTTTTTATTTATGAATTTGTTTTTAAATTCATGAATAACCAAGTTCCAATATGTCTGATAGACTCATTCTTCAGGAACAGTAAATAAAATTTATGATACTAAAACCGATTAAGTTAACATGACAGCGTTTATAGGTAGGTATTGATAATTAACCTAACTAACTAACCTGGAACCATTTCAGATGTTCTCACGACACTGCTAATTACTTCGCCTGCCAGGGCTGCTTTTAACATTCTTGCAGGTTTTGAGTTTGTTTACACAATTTTTAAATATTAATGAAATACAAAAACTAATATTGTGAAGCTGATCATGTTGCACATAATGTAAACACAGCGTTAAACTTTGTTGTAACCTCCATATGGCATCATCCAAGTACTGCCAACTGCTGCTGGTAAAAGGTTGTAAATAGGTTGCTACATTTTACCATTCCTGTGAATCAACTAAGGTGTGTTACAACTATACAATAATAAAGAAAAAAAGGCGTTTCTGCCATATTCAGAGTACAGCCTGTTACCTAATGATCCTGACAAGAATCAAAATTACATTTTTGTTGCAACCTTAATTTCAAGGTAAGTGGGGGTTACAACCTTTTACCTATCCACCATCGATATAATTTATTTTTGTGATGCCATTTTTGTATTGTCTTGTATTTATTACATGTGCAACCAGTGCTGCAGGGGTAATTCAGGCAACCTTGTGTCTGCCCGTGTTATTGTTTTCATTGTCAGTGTAAGGTTTTGTACATTGTAGATGCCAGTATTTAAGTCAGTGCTTGTTTTTATTTACCCCCTGTTTCCTTGATGTGTCATGTAAGTACTAGAGGCGAATAATCTCATAGAGCAGTGTTTTGTTAGTTATAATTACATTAATCATATTTGAGTGTTGTATATATTTAACGTGTTCATGCATTTGATAGGTCATCTTGTGGAAGCACAAATGGTCACATGTAAAATGACAGGGATATATATTGTGTATGAAAATATTATTCATAATTTATTACATAGGTTTCAATGCATATAGAATGTTTTTTAGAATTTTTATATTAAATATTACAAACCAGTACATCTAGTACTACAATACTGAACATTGACATTATTCATAACATTGAGTTTTGAATGGATCTGTGCACAAAACCACGTGGCCTGTTAACCTACAAATTTACTAATTCAGATTTATCAGTGTTTTTATTTGCAATAATGAGTACTCGTGTACTCCTGCAAGAAGTGCCAATGGCAAACTGCGATGCGCCAATGACAACAAACACATCGGACCTTGTTGGTAAACATAATTGCTGCGAACTGCAACAGTCAACACCAGCCCGGTTTCAGTCACTGCGATGTATGCAGGTACAGCCAACTAAGACCTCGGGGCGTTCTTCAAGATTATGAGAGAATATTGAGCAGATATCAAGTTGACCAGGACGTCTTCCTTCACTGCATTGGAGAGTGGTTCTTCGGGGATACGAAAATTTGGCGGTGTCGTCTTGCCCGTTACGGATTGACGTTGGAGCATTTCCTGCAAAATTTCAACTGGCGATTTGCCACGACGTTCATATTCCTTCATGCACGCAGCCATACAATCATTAGTAAACATACAGACGAATCACTGTACGACTTCGCCAACAGTAAGATCAACCTCATCTGCACTTATCATCCGGAACTCTCATTGCAAGACGTGTTGGAAGTGGTCGCAAGTTCGGCCCATCTAGAACACTGTTTCGCTTTGGCACCTGCGATCCACAGGTCAGAACAGGAATTCCTGCAGCCGGTGTTGTTGCTGGGTGCCAACACTGCTACCCAGATGCACCGTGACCATGACATCACACAACCTCACAATGAGCAAAATATGAACAAAAACTAAAATATCAATACTGGAGAAATGGTAAAGAAACTGCCGGAAACAGTGACATTTACAGCCAAGACCACCATTTCTAACCCAGGAGCAATGGAACCAACCCAGACTAACTCACCGGTCTACAGATAATCAAACAGGCCAAGGCAGGCCCCTCACCTATGCAGTTGGTGTTGTGGGATGCACTGGAATAATGATTGTCCGACGTGGGCGGATATCCCTGGGAGGATAAACCTAAACTACCGCCAGGAAATGGACTGCGGTGGTAGGGCAGCCTGTCGCAGCTCACCCCAGGTCACCACCAAGGAAACCTGAACAGAACGACACAAGCATTCCACTCGGCCAGATTACTAGTGAAACTGACAATTCCATCTGCATCCCCATTCAAATAAATAACATTCCATGTAGGGCATTAGTCGATACAGACGCTTCGCACAACTTCGTTCATGGCAACTATATCGACCCAGAGAATGTTCAACCAAATAGACAGCCTATAGAGTTAGCTACACCCCAACACACAGGAGAAGTCACCAGTGAGCTTGCCGCTGCTGTACACATCCCAGACATCATAACAAACACATAAGCTTTCTTGTTGTACGACATAAGAGCGAATGTCATATTAGGAATACCACTGTTACCAGAACATAAGGCAGTGGTGGAACCTGCTGCATAATGTCTACACTACAAGGAAAAGGAACACAGCACTGTTTACAATTTAGAACCCCAATCAACTGGGGACACACTGGCCATAGCTTTGGATGACCTTGACCACTCGTTATTACCAGAGCATCGCTAGGTCATACAGCGACTGCAGGATGAGAAAATAGTTATGTTCACAAATTGATGATCTGCAGTACAAAACAACAATAGCAGATAATGCCATTCCTTTCACTACAGAGACACCATTAAGCGACAGTCTGCACCATTACTATCCCCACCAGCGAGAGATCATACAGGAACAGGTAGAAGACATGCTGGAAGGAGTTATCGAACCGTCAGAAATTTCATTCAACTCAATGATCACTAAAAAGGACGGAACATGGTGCTTCTGCGAAAATTTATGTCGCCTCAACATGATCACGTGTAGTGCACCACCACCATAGTCATATTCGAGACGTGCTAACACCTTGGGGACACGCGAAGATGCTGACAATGATCGACCTTCACAGCATCTATTGGCAGGTGCCAGTGAAACCGGCAGACCGCCATAAGACTGCATTTAAAACTCCTGATGGGCGCAACTTCCAATTCTGCACCATGCCTTTCAGCTAAAATGTGCCCCATCGACCTTCCAAGAAATTATGGCATGCTTGATAGACGGCCTTGTTGGTGTTTGCACCCTCGCATACCTAGATGATGTTATCGTGTGGGCTGAGTCCTCGTCAGGCCACCTACACCACCTTTTACTAGTTTTCGAGTGTCTAGCGACAAACAGCCTTCCGTGTGCAAATAAAAAGTTCCACATCGAAAAGGAGAACATACAGTTCTTGGGTCACCTAATTAGTGAAAACAGAAGGAAGCCCGTACCAGAACAGCTAAGTCTTATTGATGAGTATACCATGCCGCACACACACAGGCAGTTGAGACAGTTCTTCGGCCTTACCAACTGGCTTCAGGAGTACATAGAGAAGTTTATAACATTACAGCACCGCTCACGGAACTCATGTAACCGATGCTTCAAGTGGTAAAGTGCACAACAACATAGCTTAGAGTAAGAAAAGCGGATTTTCCGAGTGTGGGCGGCATTATCAGGGTACGACCCAAGTCGATACTTGTACATACATACTGATGCAAGTGAGAAAGGGTTAGGTGTCTTCATATTTTACTTTCCGACGAGCGTCGCATTATTGATTTTGGGAACGCCGAGTTTGGTCCGTTAGAGTGGCAGTACAATGTCAACGAATGTGAATGTCTGGCCATAGTGTAGAGTCTCAAGAAATACTGAACAGTCCTAATGTATCAGTGTTTTAAGGCTACAGACCGACAACCGCTGCCTACTGTGGCTACACAGCAAGAAGGAGAACCGAAGTAAGCTACCACCATGGGCCCTTCTTATGCAGGCCTATGACTTCGAAGAACATGTGCCTGGGGAAGTAAAGCCTACTCACTGACAACTTGTCCCTCTCACCAGAACACAGGTTGCACAAGACGAAGAGGAGTGGGAGTGCAACCTAGTCTCCTCCCCTGTATGCTCAGAAAAACACATAACGTAAGGAGTGCAGTGCTCGAAAGTCACCATGTTGGTAAAAATAAATATTGTAACTCAACCACTTATGATTGCCATGGCAACCTAAAATCACCCTTCCACGTACACTAAACAGATACAATAATTTTTTGGGATCCTTTCCCTGTGAAGTCTATTATACCCTTATGTATTAAAATTGTGGCAAATTACACGATGCCTCATTATGGCACATAAAGACATTGCTAAAACTGAATTACTATATTTATAAGCTGGCCACCTGGTTCTGTGCACCAATCCATTCGAAACTCAATGTTGTCAATATTGCCAATGGTCAGTATTGTAATACTGAATGTGCTGGTGTGTAATATTTAGTATTATAAAAATTTGTAAAAAAAAATCTATATGCAAGGAAACCTCTCCCATAAATTATAACTAATATTTACATACACTATATATATACACACACATATATTGCTGTCATTTAATGTGTGGCCATTTGTGCTTCCACAAATGCATGATCTGTTGGACATGTCAAAAATACTTATGCAAAAGATGACATCCGCCTCATCGCAGGAGATGATGACAGAGAAGAAACATCAGGCCCCACACAGCCCCATGATGGCATGCAGCATAATAAGCACCAGGAGAGGGCTAGCGAGGAGGGAAGTGGTCCCACACCTCCCGCAGGAGGTCGGTCACTGGTGGTAAGAGGATTGTCGACGCCGGACATCACACGGTCCACCAGGCCCGCGACCTCAACACCACACAACACGTATAATGGCGCAGGAACAGCGGTAAGCGAGAGTGTGAGACAGATAAATACTGGCATCTACAATGTACACAACATTACACTGACAATCAAAACAATAACACGGTGACGGCAGTCGAACTCTTGCAAAAGTGGTAAATTGGTTTTGAGGAATGGTAAATTCAATTACCGGGAAATTTGGATGAGGTTTTATACTTATACCGGGCCCCAGGTATTGGACGTGGAACAATGCCAAGTTGAAGTAGAGATCTGTCTGTTTTGACTCAGGGTCGCGTGCCGACGACAAAAGGCAGTATCCTTCCGACAAGGTGATCATCAATTATATTCCAAGTTAAAAATATGTATTGCACAGTGGATTCTTAAGGCGAACCAGACACCTTTAATGACTGGTTAATGATGAGTATGAAACTCTTGATAATTACGAAAAAAAAAGTGCACTAATGAAGACAAGATACACTCTGAGCAGGTAGGTGGGGGTCGTGCCCTAATTGACCGAAGGCTACCAGAACGAAGATGCACACAAATTTACGAAAATTCAATGGGTTTTATTAACAACCTTCTCTGAAGACAAATTACACTGCTTCTGGGCTTGACCTGTCGGTAAGGTTACACTGTTAAAATGTGCTAGGCCACAAAGAATTTAAGATGAAACTTAAGCCTCCCTAGGCGATGGAAAACCAAGGGGAGGTGGAAAGTCACGGGCAGCAAACAAGAAAGGTTCCTGATTGATTAAACTATTGTAATTAACATGATTGATGCAAAACTTGAGGGCAATCCAGGAGCACGGGAAATCCCAGGACATCGGACCGCATGTCCACAATCTTAAAACATGGAAAATGAACTGTTGGTGCCACACCTCGCGATATGACGGCCTGCGAAGGAGGGCTGGCTAGTCACTGGCTCTATTTTCTTACACTCCTAAAAAAAAAAAACACTAAACCTTCTTACATTGCTTATTTTAACATGTGACTAAATAAACTCTGGCAAATCATCGTTAATAAACATGAACAGACACTGCGTGGAATGGGAATGAAACACGTGCAAATGGGAAACACAAGATATCAAATACCCTTTTAAAAAACCAGCGGGGGTGTAAAAATACAAAGGGGCATCCTTGCATATCAATGCTTGGCTTGGCGTACATTAACATTGCGTTATTATGCTATGTTACTGCAAGCCCTTCTACCTTGGGTCCATTTTCATATTACTGTGTGCAAGCGCACCTGGCTTCTGATCATATCACACTGGTTCACACACACTCTGCTCTGCTTAGCAGTATTGCTGCACTGGACCATCTCGGTCGCGCTAGTGGGTAGCATCTTAATACTTGCGTTGCGGCACACTGTTACACGTGATATGCACGAGCGCACAGTAGAGTGCTGATGCCTGCTGTGAAGTATGTCACTGTAAGCCAACGGGTTGGGTACATGGGCGACATCAATGGGTAGACACGCAGTTGCCTGAATTGCCCCTGGAGCACTAGTTGCACACATAATAAATACAAGACAATACAGAAATGGCACTGCAGAAATAAAATATATAAATACAAATAAAGATGACCACAAGACACCCAACATACACAGCACCTACTAAATAAAAATGGCCTTTGAAAACATATTCTACTCTTTTGTACACCACGCCCTACACAAACACACACATGTTGACACTGGTTTGCTTACACTAGCATCATCTCATGGCCTTGCTGTGCATTGTGACGTTTCAACTGACATGGCGTGGTGTGAATGGCCTGGGACAAGGTGTGGTCCACATCAAACACCCTCCCTTTCGAAGGCCATTCACTTGTCGTGATGTCTTCAATCCTTGTTGCAATATCTTGCAGGCGGTTGAAGTTATCCATGTGGTCGCAGATCGTAAATTCGTGGCTCCTGTTGTCCGTGCAGCAGGAGGGGCTGTAGCTCCCATGCTGGTGGCGATCTGGTCCAAGTGGTCACAGACTGTAAACACACTGCGATTGTTGTCGGCGAAGTGGGTGGGGTTGTGGCTCCCACAATAGCGGTGATGCTTTGCATTTTGCGGTCAGCATGGCTGTGGCTGCATGACACACATGTGGCATTAGGTCGGCACAGAGGTGTGCCCGCATACCACGCACATGGTGAACCGATTATTACAAGTGTGATTAAAGGGACCTGGGGGGGGGGGGAAGTTTCCCTGTCTTAGACTCGTTGCTGCTACTGCCCTCGACTAAATGTGGGCTGCATTGGCTTGAAGAGATTGTGTCCACAACATGTATATCTGACATGCATCCTTGTGTCGGCATATTACCCAATGATGATGATGTTGATGCCAGTGTAGCATAATGCTGACCTCTCAGTGGTGTCTCGCTGTTGTTACGGACTTCCTGAGTCGTTGATTCGGTGCTGCGTTGTGATGTACTTCTCGACACTGTTACGGCGTGAACAGTGGCCTCCCCTGTAGATGCCGTGGTGTCGGGTGTCACAGTTGTCAGCATTCTTAATGGCAAGTTGTATAAATTTCCGACACCTGTGACATCGGCAAATGGCGTTGTGGCTCTTTCACATTCCTCGTTATCTTGTTGCTGGTGCTTGACGCCAGGCATCGTGATGCAGATGTTGACCAATCTGAGAGCGTCGCGAAGGAAAACTGCTTTTCTCCGCGTACTCACAAGTATTTCGTAGCACATTTCCCCCATTCTTCTTGTGGCAATGTGCGGGCTGCTCCATTTCTCAGCGAACTCCACACAAAATCCTCTTTGCCCAGCTGACTGATGGTGTGCTCAGATATATACAGATTGCCCCGGTAGGAGCTGTGGTGGGGGCCGAGATGACACAAGTGCCCACTGCAAAATGTAGTGTTATTGGTTATCCCTTGCCTATCCTACAGCACGTGTGAGCCTCTCTTCTCTCATTTCGTCTCCTTCCGTACTGCTGGCACATCCTCTTACCCTACTCTCGAACTCTCTGGGGAGGGTAGGTCACAGCCCTGGAGCGGCTGGGCCAGCATCATGCATATGGCTTGATTCATATGCTTTCTGACTGTGAAGAGGGCTGTAGGCAGTTGTTCTGCCCACAGGTCATGAATCTCACCCACGTTCAGGTACAGCTGTATTTTTAACACCTGATTGCGCATTCAGTCGGATTGGGGTGTGGATGGTAAAAAGCTGTGGTGAAATGTCGAAGAAGTATTCTTACACTGCATGTCTCTCGCACATGTCCCGTCACCCAAAACCAGTGAACTGGGACTTGTCTCTTAATAAAAGTGCGTGGGTAGCCCCAGCGAGTGAAAAATTCATTGTTTACCACTTTCCCCATGGTGCCAGCCTATGCACTCCACACTGGGTATGCTTCCACCCACCTTGAAAATATGTCTACCATCACTATGAATCTCTTTCCTGTTGACGTTAATGGATATGTGCCCATCAGATCTAAAGACTCGGTGTCAAATGGCTTGTATGGGGTTCCGGAGTTGTTGTTGCAGCGTACCATCTGTTCGTCTACTCTTGTAGCAGTTACAAGCAGTATATTCACGTACGAAATGGCGTACTTCCACTGAAACTACCGGCCACTGAAAATTCCTTAAAACATTACAGCACATCTGTTCTGCACCAGGATTCCCGTGAGGTTATTGGAGTGTGCGTAATGTAACACAAAACTACAAGCTGCAGTCGGCACATACTACCTCCACAAGTCAGTGTTGACATTCGGGTGGGATTCTGAGAAACTGTTAAGCACACACCACTTGTAATTTGTGCTTAGGGACACGGACATTAATTTCTGCATGACAGGCCATTTTGATTGTTTACTCACCCCTTGTGTTCTTACTGCTATTAGCATAGGTGTTTGCAGCAACATGGTGACATTCGAGCACTACACTCGTGACATCATGTGTTTTTCTGAGCATACAGGAGAGGGGTAGGATGCTCTCCCACTCCTCTTTATCTTGCGCAAATCTTGGTTCCAGGTGAGCAGGACAAGTTATCAGTGAGTTAGTTTTCTTCTTGTGCTTCGAAGTCGTAGGCCTGCATAAGAAGTGCCCAGCGCATCAGTTTATTCCAGTTCTCCTTCATACTGTGTAGCCACAGTAGGCAGCAGATATCGGTCCGTAGCCTGAAGCGTTGACATTGTACCGATGCTCTACTTTACCAAACTTGGCTTTCCGAAGTCAATAATGCGACACTCGTCAAAAAGTTGAAATATGACGATACCTAAGAATATATCACTTGCATCGCTCTGTATGTACAAGTGTCGCCCTGGGTCATACCCTGATAATGCCGTGAACTATCGGAAACTTCTCTTCACTACCTCAAAGCTCTGCTTGTGTGCATTTTGCCTTCTGAAGCGTACATTGGGTGACATAAGATCTGTGAGTGGTGCTATAATGATGTAAATCTTTTCTATGTACTCGCGAAGGCAGTTGATAGGGCCGAAGAACTGTCTCAAATGCCTGCGTGTCTGCAACATATGATACTCATCCGATGTGGCATTTTCTACTCTCGCACGGAAGGCCATTTATTGCCAGACATTAAAAAATTAGCGACAGGTGGTGTAGGTGGTCTGGCCAAGACTCAGACCACTCAATAACATCATATAAGTATGCCAGAGCACAAACACCAAAGAGTTTAGTACATCTGGAATAAGAATGTATGGTGGTGGTGCACTACATATGATCAAGTTGAGGCGAAGGAAATCTACGAAAAAAATACATGTTCTGTCCTTTTTTTGGGCACGACAGTGATCGCTGAGTTGAATGCACTTTCTGATGGCTCGATCATTCCCAACATTTCTGCTATCAGTTCCTGCATGATCTCCCACTGGTGGGGGTAATAATGGCATGAACTGCTGTATAATGGTGTTTCTGTGGTTAACAGAATGGCATGTTCTGCATAGTGGATCAGCTAGTGTGAACACGTCTCCTCTCTTTCAGCAGTCACTGTACAGCCTCACAGTGCTCTGGCAGTACCACGTGGTCAAGGTCGTCCAAGACTATGGCCGGTGTGTCCACAGCTGATCGGGGTTCTAAATTGTAAACAGTGTATCACTCTGTTTGTCCGAAGTGTACACGTCGTGCAGTCGGCTCCACTACTGCCTTCTGTCCCGAAAGCAATGGAATTCCTAATATGACGTCCTCTCTTATGTCATATGGCACCTAAGATGTTGTGGTTCTTGTGATGTCCTGGATTCTTACTGTAGCTGTTACCTCTCTGGTGACTACCCCGTGTGTTGGCATGTAGCCAACTTTATAGCTTGTTTATTCGGCTGAACTTCCTCTCGATCGATGTAACTGCTGTGAACAAAGTTGTGTGAAGCGGCCGTGTCTATTAACATTCTGCATGGAATCTCATTTATTTGAATGGGGTTGTGGATAAAACTGTCAGTATCACTAGTAATCTGGCCCGAGTGATATGCTTTTATGACCTCTTTGGGTTTCCTCAGTGGTGATCTGCGTCGACTGGCATCAGGCTGCCCTACCCCCATGGTCCGATAGCCAGCCATGGTCTAGGTTGTTCCTCCTGCGGAAAATCCGCCCACGTCAGACACTCATTATTCCAGTGTGGCCCGGCACACTACCTGCACAGGTGAGGGCATGCCTTGGTCCATTCGAATATCTGTAGGCCGGTGTGCTAGACCGGAATGGCTCCATCGTTCCTGGTTTGGAAAAGGCGGTCTTGGCTGTAACTGTCACTGTCACTGTTCCGGAGGCTTGTTGACAGTCACTCCAGTACTGATTGTCTTCTTTTTGTTTGCATTTTGCTCGTGTCGTGGTTGTAAGATGTCGCGGTCGTAGCGCAGCTGTGTAGCAGTGTTGATGTCCAGCAACAACACTGTCTGTAGGAACTCCTATTCTGACGTGTGGAACACCAGTGACAAGGCGGGACAGTGTTCTGGTCTGGCCGAGCTCGCGATCACTTCTTGCGCATCTCGCAATTATAGTTCTGGATGATAAGTGCGGATGCGATTAACCTTACTGGTAGCAAAGTCGTACAGCGATTCATCTGTCTGCTCCCTCATTATTGTCTGGCCGTGTGCATGTAGGGACGTGAACATCATGGCTAACTGACACTTGGAATTTTGCCGAAACTCTTCCCATGTTAATCCGTAGTGGGCAATACCATGCCACCATGTCTTCACGTCCCCAACGAACTGTTCAGTGATGCAGTGAGGCTAGTCCTCCTGGTCAACTCAATATCTGCTCAGCGTTCTCTCACAGTCTTGCGAGAATTCCCCAGGGTACTCCCTGGCTATAACTGCATACGTCGGCAGCAAGTGAAACCTGCCCGGTGTTGACTGTTGCGATTTGCAGCAATGATGTTTACCAATAGGATATGAGATGCTTGTTGTCATGGGTGCATTGCTGGTTGCTGTCGGCACTTCTTGCAGGAGTGGCATTGACACAAGGGCAAACACAGTAACAATAACTGTGTCATACTGAGTGGTTAGTCTCCTGATATGTTCTATTAGATTCCATTCTTGTTTTTTGTCTTGTACCATGGCTATGATATGCACACGGTGTCCTCATTTGGTTCGATTCTTGCGTGTGGTGTCTGTACTCGGTCCGGGATGGTCTGTTTCAGTAAGCACCTCGCACAGCTGATGTGAAGATTTCTTTGCATTGTATGTTCCCAGGGTGTTATGCAACCCTAAAAATAAATACGTTTGCAGTTTGCACAGTCAAGTGTGGCAGTACCATTCCCATCACACATGTGTGCACTTCTGAAGTGTTTTTCTGAGCTGTGATCTTTGTTTCTGCACCAACGGGCACTCGCGAACATGAACAAGCATCAGCATCAACATCGGCTGGCGTGCACCACTTGTGATGGTAACAACCCCATTCGGCGAATAGGGACAGCGGCACTTCACCATCAGCAGGGTCATCGCCCTGGAGTATCAGTAGGCAGCGCAGCACAGCATCATCACGGGTCTTACAACCTGAGGCTCTGCAACCAGCTGCGACCGCCATCATCCTGTTGCGCCTAACGGCGTGACAGTCCCTGGGGGTCTGGGAGGACCAAACGGTCACCAAACAGAGGATTGTTTGACGTGTTCCTGATGTCCACATATCCCATGTGCCCATTTGTTCCATCGCAGATGCATCAACCACACAGCAACACTCGACCAATCAACATTAGATCGCAGTCTCGATCAGTGCAGGTCGACAAGAATGGCATTACACTTTTCTTGCTGCCCTGTAACTCGTGGCCGTGAGTCATAATGTTTGACATTGACCATAAGAGGTAACTCTAGTGATGAATGGGTATGTGACCTGAACGAGTGTGTCCCATGAAGCCATGACCGTTAGACACAAAAGCCATTGGAGGGAACACTGGGGTAAGCGGCGCTGCTTATTTCCACGACTTTCCGATGTGTGCAATATCGACGGGCCCTGTAGCCAAATCTGAAATGCGACGTTGTTCCGTGTGGTTTCAAAAGATGGGGAATCAAATTCCCGCAGGAAGTGTGAAGTGTCGAGTGGTTCCCTAGCAGCATTAATTAATAGGTGCATTTCTAAGCATAATTAACTGTGATTACACCATAACTCAATAGGGAAACCGCCCGCTTGAGCATAGAGAGTCGATAACATTCCATAGGTAATGGGGTGTACCTCTGCCCTTTGTTATGATATCTGTGTGTCGTCACATCCATACACATTCCTGAAATTAATTACATAATGACACACACCGATTCTAAAGTGTTAATTATAAGAGTGTGCATGTAATCATCTATCGAGAATCAGCCATCTGAGGCATCATTTCATTTAATATCACCATTCAAGTGCAGTGACATTTTCGTGACGTCACTTTCTTAGCCATATCTGGTGCTCCGGCGTTCATGAGTATGTCACCAATGTGTTTTAGTTTAGTAATCTTAATTATGTACAACATGAATTTCACTTATCATATTATTCATTAAGTTCAGTTTTTTTCATGTTTTCATTTTTGTGCTGAATTCGCCGGACATGCGGCGAAACCGACGCCATGTCATTAGTCAGACTACAGCACTCCAGAAAATTGGCAGGGCAGACAGTAAGCTCTGGTTATCTCCCTCGGAAATTCAATATAATCTGCATTTTATTTAATATCCATAGCTAATGTAATTCAGGGACCTTTTAGTACTTTTATTAACAGAGTGGAGGTCTCCCTGCATCTTGACGTAACATACCAGGACTTCACACGCGCGATGCGTTTCATGTAATTAATCTAAGGCCCACACCTTATTTCCCAGCAGTAGTGACCTCCGGCAGTTCCAGAGAGCCGAGTCCGCTTAACTAAGGTACACATTCACAAGTGCAGTAACGTTCCGTTGTACCTTTACATAAGTAAAACTGTTTACCATAATTAGGCGTGTTTTATTGCATTTAACTCTCCTGAGTTCTTCGGGTACTGCGCCCTAATAGTAGCCTTCACATTTACAAGTGTATTTCTGTGTGTTTTTCATTTACGGCCCCTGCCTCCCTTAAGCAGGGTAACTTCAGTGGTAATATAGGCATGCGAAGTGGCCCACAGCATCGCCCACAGGCAATATTTTACCTTTACATAATATAAAGGACAAATTCACTCAGCTCTCCTTCATATTAACCGCGTATCCAATGTCGCTGTAGACCGTCGGCCAGATGGCACCCATCAAAAATCGTTCTCTATACGGAACGTGGCGCCAGGCACATCTTCAGTTCCTGTTCCCCTCCTGCTCACAGGTGGGACACGAATACACCACTAGCTCCTCTGAAGGCACAACGCTTCATGATGTAACATGGTGCACAGCAACTCCTGGCTGGCATCGGTTTAGAGGATCAAGTGGTGCACTGGTTCGTATCGTGCTAGTGCAGGGCACAATCGGAACTTTTCTGTAATAGTCTGGAAGGCAGTTTCTTGCTTGCTACCCCACACATACCATTTTTGCGGTGACAGCAGGTCGGTGAGGGGAGCGGCTGTCCTATACTATGACCATCATGCACTGGAATGTCGCTGGGGCACATTTAAGGCCAAAGTGCATGCCACAAAACTGGTATCTACGACCATCAGGGGCCATAATTGCGGTCTTTTCCCAATCGTCTTGGGGTACTGGGATCTGACTGTAGCGCTAAATGGTGTAACAAAGACATGATTTCAGCCCTCCCTAAGGAACTCAATGCGTCCTTGAAACTGTTGTATGGGGATATCGTGCTATACGTGACCTGATTGATAGGCCTGAAGTCTACACAAAACCTCCAGGTCCAATCCCATTCCTGCGCTAGCATGATAGCGGTATTGTAATGACTCCAGGTCAGTTTTATCACTCCATCAGAGAGCATTTCCGAGATTTGCTGTTTGATTACCTGTGCTTAGTGAGGAAGATAACTTCAAGGGCTGCTAATAATTGATTCATCTGTGGTGAAGGGGGTCACATGCTCTGCAACTGTAGTTATTCATAATGTGCTATGATCAGCCAAAACAAGCTTTCTTTCTTTTGGCAGATGCTGCAAAGCGGCCTGGTGTTCCATTGTTCTGTTCAAACTCTGTCAATATAACTTCTGCTATATTCTCTGTTCTACGGCTGTCTACATTGCTTATAGTATACCTTTCCTTAGCCCCAAAATGAATATGTCGTTCTGCTGTCTCTACTATGGTATTTTGCTCTGCCAGCCACGGCATTCCCAAAATGCCATCTTCAGTAGTTTCGTCAGTGACTATTGCAGTTGTGATGGTCTCAAGGTCCCTAATTTTAATAGTGACCATGATTTACCTACAGATGACTTTGGGCATGGACTCTTTGCTTTGCCAGTAGTATAACCTTTACGGTTGAGGTTATGTCGTTACCATGTCCGAATTTTGTTTAACACACATTGTGGAATGCAGCTGTATCGAATAGTGCATGGCACAATGAACCATTAACACAGACAAGGACCCTTATAAACTTAGCACATTGGCTACTGGCCTTATTAATGTGTGCTTTTGGCAGGGTCATCATCAGGCTGTTCTCTTAGGGAGGGGTAAAGTTCACGGCAGGCGACTTTACCCCTACAACCTGTATCCCTGCTGGTCTTCGCTGCTGACATATCTACTGCAGCGGTTGTCCAGGTGAGGATTCCGGACTAGAGCTGTTCTGTACTCGGGAAAGGGCGGTCTCTGCTATCACCTCTAGGACTTCTTGTTCTGCCAGTTCTGGGCGAAACCTTTTCACCAGATGTACCTTTCAGTTTATGATAGCCGTTAGGTTTCCCCTTCTTGTTGTTGCTGCAAGGTTAGCTTGCTCTGTGCCTGGATCGACATAAATGTCCTCCGAATTGGCAGTGGAATGTGTGGAGAAACACCACCCAGGTGAAGCCGTAGTGTTTCATCGACTTTCACCATTGCTTTTCGTCTTCTTCAAGTTGCTTTCCCACGCAGCCTGGCCACTCATCCTCGGCAACTCTGTAGCGTCGCAGGTGTGTGGTACAGTCACTTACAAATGCAGAAGGATCTTCCATTAATTGCCCTGAAGATGTGGGCAAGGCCTGGAAACACGTTGGCATTTGCCATAAGTGCATGTCTGACAGATGGCAGTGACTGGGTGTTGCCCCCTGCTGCATTGTTTACATTTACTGGTGTGTCGGAACAGCTGTTAGTGCTGGAATTTTTTTTTGATAAACTTAGTAGAACTGCCGGAAACTGCGCATTGCAGTTCGGTGTGGAATAATATGTGTACAGTGATTGCATATAGGACATGTCAGCTATCGGTGCTCGTGGCGTGCATGTAACTGTTGTTGTTGGTGTCGGTTGCATTTCTGGCGCTGAAGTTTTTGTGGGTTCCATGCACATATTCTGAATGGGTGATACTGCAGATGTTGCCACCTTTATGGCCATGCAATCCCTACATATGAAGTTATCTAAGTTATCTCCCTCTTTTGTTGTTTGCTTTGCCTCTGTTTGACACTTATAATGTACCTTGTTATTGCACAATATGAGCAGTTAAATACCACCGTTCATGAGTCCTTTGCACGCCGGTCGATCACATGCATTTATCCACTGCTGTTCCACAAAAAAGTTGTCCAAATTGAACGTTGCCTGTTCCTTTGTAATTGGAGGTGCACTGCAATGTTTACATGTAAACAGTAGTCCTGGTACTGTTTCCTGTTCCCAAATGTTCTTACATGCTGTCTGATACCAATTACTACACTGTTTACATTTCAATATAAATGTGCCATTACTCGGGAAAATTAGGCCATGACACCAGTTTGTGGCATTACAGTCCGAAAATTTTTCATTGAATTTAGTGGTTAATGATTCTAAGTTCTCAGGTTGTTCACTATCGCGATCGATCGCGACGCGGATGTTTCTCAGGCTGGTCTGGGGTGTGCACTGACAATGTTCTGTGCCCCTCTCGTATCAAGCTATCCAGTTTTGTGGTAGTTGGTGTAGGCACTGCGGACACAGAACCACTGGCGTACTGCTGAATGTCCGGCCAGCCATGGTGTTTGTAAACAGTTCCACGTGGTCGTGGGAGCCGATGCAGGTACAGGGTCCGAGAAAGCACGATCACTGGAGTGCAGCACATGGCGGGTGATGTCACAGTCGTGGCAGACCTGCTCTGTCACAGCACGAGGCAGAGATCAATGGTCGGCATGGCTCACAGCTGATCGCCGGCATGCGATGCGGGGAGCGTGAGCAGGAATGAGATTTTTCTTTTCCTCCTTCCCATCGTTCATTTCCTCCTTGTCGTCCTCGAGCATGCACGACACGGGCAGAGAGGGAGTTCTTCAGCCCCTTTGTCCTGCTTTGCGCCTAGTGGGCGCGGTGTTGCTGACATCACTGTGGCACTCAAAGATGGCCGCTGTCTGCTACCCTTCTCACTGCTCCTGTATAATTGTGGTGATGGCAGTATCCCTTCAGATTCTGTACGCTTTTTCACACTGACTATGTGTGTTCCCTTCCTGGCATCCCAGGGCATCGTGATGGCATCTGACGGCTCCAGATGTACACAGCCGATTCTCTTTACACCTTTTTGGTGTTGGCATAGGTCAGAATAAGCGGGAAATTGCAGATAGTGAATATTGAAATTTTTTTTAAAAATTTGGAATAATAATTCACTGTTGTTTGAAACTAGGGATTTTGGCAGAAGGACATCGCTGCTAAGTTGGGCAACATTTGACTGTAGGATGGTGGAGCAAATCTGTTAACTTTAAGGTTTGGGAGTTTGGGTAGGGATTTTACCACGGTTTCTCACTAAACCTTCAGTGCTGATTGTGGGCACCAGATATTGTGGAATGCAATGCCAGATCGGTGATGTAGAGCAGACTCTTCCTTCCAGGATCTTGTGCCGACAGCCACATCGATATTCTTCTGTTGGCGCTCCGTCCATCATAATTAATCAAATACACACCTGTACTATACTCATTACGCATTGAGGTCTCGGGGCAACTCATACACCCATATTTAGTTAAACAAAGATACAAAAACACTCTGAAATAGACATAAACACTTTACATAGTACCCTTAGATAAAGGCAGGAAAGGTGGGGGGCCCACTCCCCTATAGCCCAATGGCAACCCAAATGAAGACGAATACTCCGTTCGTTAATTTAATGGGTTTTATTTAAATGTTCCTCCAGGAAATAACTTAACCCACCGGTAGGGTTACATTGATGAAAAGGCACTTAAAAAATATTAGGGCTGTTCTCGTACATGTTACATGATTTGGCATCCTCGAGCGTTTCTTAGTTAATGAGTCATTTATTTTCTACTGACTTTACAGGATCTACTTTGCAAACACATGTGTGCTGGCACAAGTGGTTGTGCTGCACCTTGCACTGACTTGCTCTGTGGTCAACTAAGAGCTCATGATAGGAGCCATCATGAACGCTTAAGTGACCACTATTAGTCGCACTCGTGAAGTAGCAAATTCCTTTGACTGATGCGGTTCACTGCTGAACTGGTGCTCATGAGCACCCAGTATGGCGTCAACATGTTTTGCCGGATTGTAGCGGGCAAGTGAGGTACACTTGCGGAAGCAATGTTTTAGTTCATCGAAACTGTCCTGCTGCCTCTTGGTCCACCGGAACCGGATGTTTGGGGACATCAATTCCGTTAGGGGCGCAGTCACAATAGCGAACTTTGGAACGTATTCGCGAATCCAGTTTGCGAGTCTGAAGAACTTGAGATTATGTGTGGTCAGTTCGGCGCAATCCTCAATCAACTGTAGTTATTCAGCTGTGGGGCAACTTCCATGCTCGTCAACAATGTGGCCGAGAAATTAAATGCTTGCTTTTCCTAGATGACATTTCTTGTTAGCGCATGTGAGCTTATTGATCGCAACACATTCTAAGACCAATGATAGATGACAAACGTGATCTACCCAGGACTCGTACCATTTAATGATGTCGTCCTGGTAGGCCAATACAAAGTCACCAATGTAGCCGTCCAGGACACATATCATCATAGCCTGGAAAGTGAAGGGGTGCATTTCAAGCAGAACGGCATGGCACAAAACTGAAAGCGCCTGCCATCTTGTGCTGTGAAAGCGGTCTTGTGATGGTCTGATGGCTGAACTGGTATTTGCCAATACCCACTTTTCAGGTTGATTGTAGTCATCACTCATGCAAGTCACAAGCTGTTCAGGGCATCTTTCACGTTGATATATAGAGGCAGAGCACTTTCGGTGATGAGATTGAGCTGTCTGCTGTCGATGTAAAAATTCCATGAGCCGTTATTTGGAGCTAACATGATGGCAGCAATGTAGTGACTGTCCAATAGCTCTATCACGCCATCCTGTAGAATATTGTCAATTTGTTAATTGATGATTTTTCGTTTGTCTGGGTAGTACCATACGGTGAGTCAACTACAGGTTTATCTGTAGTCAGCAGAATACAGTACTCAGCTACGGTCGTCCTGTGTAGCGGGTTGGCCATAGAGAAGACGTCTCGTCGCTCAGTCACTAGGCGTTGTATTACCTCACAGAATTCAGGGGGCACTTAGTGGTCTAATTCGTCGAGCAGCACAGGAGATGTTCGCTCAGTTGTTCGTGGGTCGATGTTGTAAGAAGTTCGCCGCTCCTTGGTCCCGAAATGGACACATTGGGCTGCAGGTTCGACAACAGCATGTTACTTGGATAACCAGGACACACCGAGTATAACCTCTTCCCTTAAGTCGTGTGACACAAAGGCAGTGGTCGTAGTTTCAATGTCCCAAATTTCTAAGGCGAGTGTAATTTCTCCTGCGATATTGACTGTTTGCTGTTCCAGTAGCCAATTGGATATCCTGTGCCGCGGGTTACATACCCCTGGTGGCCATGATGTCGACACACAAAAATTATGTGAAGCCACTGTGTCAATAAGGGCTCGACATGGGCAGTTGTTGACAAGAACTGAAATCCTAGTAAAACTGTTTTGAGGTCCTATGGTTTACATAATCAGCACGGGTTGTGGAGACTGCATAGCGACATTCGAATTCACCTTGGGACAAAGGGCATCAAGTCGTTTCGCCCTGTTTTTTAGTTTTCTGAGTGATGTTGATTTTGTTGTTATGCGGCATAGTCTGCCCAGGTAGGGCATCTGTTGTCCCAGTGCGGGCCTCCGCACCATCTGCATGGTCTCGCCGGCAGATTACTGACCCATTTTGGGTTGTAGGTGTTGTGGTCCGTCGGGTTACGTGAAATGTAAGTTTTGCGGGTTGCATCTTGACTTTGATTCGCGGTACCCCATGGAACATAAGTTGGCTGATACACCTCTTGCCTCAGATTTGTCTTCAGAGCAGCTGCTGTAGCATCTTCTGTCTTCTGCTCTTCCTTGATGGTCCCTGGATCGCGACGTATTGAACAGGAACTCGTCCGTGGGTCGATTTTGCAGCAATATTGGCATCCAGCAGTAATACCATATGAATAAAGTCTTTTTCAGTCACATGTATAACTGGAGCAAGAGATGCTCTGTATTCAGGCCAAGCTGTACTGGCAATCACTTCAAGCATTTCTTTCAAGGACAAATTTGGATGGTAAGTCTGGACCAGACTGATTTTATGCATGGAAAAATTATACAATTACTCCACTCCTTGTTCTTTCAATATTACACTGCTGTGGGCTCGTAGTAATGTGAATGCACCTGAAAATCTGCAGAAAAAAGTCTTGCTGAATTCCTCCCACATGATGCCGTATCTTTTGACACCTTGCTACCATAACCTGGCATCTCCAGAAAAACATTCAGCAATACTGTTAGGCTAGTCTGCTCAGTCCACTCTATACCTGCGCAAATGACTTTCACAGTCTTGCAAAAATGCCACGGAGTCTTCTCCTGTGATACCAACGTACACCGGTAATGACTGGAACCTGGCAGGTGTCGTACTTGGTGGGTTAATGATGATAGGATTTGCAATGATGTAGTGTCCGGCTGCTGTCATTGGAAAACGGTAGGTGGTCCTGCTGGTATTGAATGCATTGGTTTTGTTAGCAGCTGTGACAGTCCTAGATACTAAGCCTGTTATTGTGGTAGTGCTATATTCGACATTAGCTGCTGCTCACCACCAACGAATCCACCCCTCGATGGTAAAGTCCATTCACGGGGTTGGTAAGCTGCATCTGCTTCCTGGAACTGTTTGGTCTTGACGTTGACGGGCCACACAAAACCTGTAGGCTGGGTACTTCAGACAGTTGGTCCACCATAACTGTCTGCGTTGACGTTATCAGGATGTTCTTGCTGCCGACAGTTGACAGTGGGGCTATCACATATATAAGTTTTCCCCAGCAGGAATTTCAGGGAAAACATAACAGGACTCGGTGCTAGTCGAAGGCACATATCACACAGTGTTGACATTTTCCCCACTGTTATTTGCCAATTCACCCAGCCTGGGTCACTAACGTATCATGGTTGACACAACGAAGTCCCAGTCATTGTTTACTTTCTTCACTGGACTACGTGGTCGCACGGCTCGCGGCAGACACTCCAGCGAACACGGCATGGAGAGGGTGGATGATGCGGCGAGGAGATAGGGGAGTAAGGTGGTACATCCCTCTAGGCCAGTAATGTTCCCAAGGCTACAGAGGGTAGCTGACGCCACAGTGTTGTACACCGGTCCCAAAATGGCGACTGGTGAAATTGAACAATGGCGAATTGTGGTTCCAAAATCCACGTGGTCACTTTCCCTTGTTCTGATGCGAATTTCTCTAATTTATTCTCTGGCCCCGATGATGTAGAGAGGTTAGGAAAAGTCGCCAGTAGCGAAATATATGGGACTGTATAGTATAAAGGAGATTGGATACATGAGCACATGGGCATTAGGACAAATAAATGTTCAAAAATAGAAGTGCACAGGAATTAGATTGGAGTACGGTAAAATGTTGGATAACTTGGCAGGTAATGATAGCAGAAAGTGAGATATTTAGTCCCTAGTTGGGAAAGCCATTTTGACATGGAGTACAATTGGGACACAAGGAGAGATAGCTTGTTAGGTTATTTTGGTTAAAAATAGGATAGATTATTACCGGCTTGGGTGCTAGTGTGTAGCACAAGAGCCAGGGGCCATGAAGGCCAACAGCCTACGGGCCTCCCCTTGGTGTCCCTACATCATTCCTGTGATGAACACTCCTGGTGCAAAGAAAATTGAAGTTCCAACGAGCTACATCCTTTAGGCCTAGGCTAGTAAGGACTGTCGGCCTCCCTTAAATGCCACTTGAAAGTCGCAGGGGGTTGTTGCAGCAAGCCAACATCGTAAACACTCGTGGTAAAATTTTAGGTTAAAAATAGCACTCTGTGGTCAAGTGGTCAGATGGACCAATAAATGATCTGTATGCTGAGGTTTCTCATGATGTGACATTTATTTTTTGTTAAACCCTCGTATGAGGCACAAAAGTACATGGTCGGGCATGTTTTGTTTATGTCTGCGGACAACAGTCCTTGGCCATGTGGTAGGCACATGGCCTCCGCCACTTATCTCTGCTGGCCAGCCTTTCCTAGTTACATTATCTATGCCAGCCTGCATTATGTTATCTCTGGTACATTCCAAAAGAATAACAATGTAAATAGTAAACATTGAATAAAACCCTTCTAAAATATTTACAGGAATACTACATTATGTCCCTGAGTGGAACTGTACACTTTAGCACATTTAAACCTAAAATATGACATTTCACACAATACACTACAACTGCAAAACAAACATATAAATGATTAAATTATATATTCCTATGAAATATTTCCTGTACACGGCTTGTGTACATGTCACCTATCTTATCATATTCATGAGGACTTTATTATACAATTCCGTGCCAGCAAAATATACCATGACATAACACAACACTAGAAAGTAAACAACACAACTGTCAAATAAAACATAATATATACCCTGGTTAATATTGCATGGATATTGAATGCACGGCTCGTGTGCATGGTACTCACCTTTGCAAACATGTATACACTTTAAGTTCAATAAATATATAAATGAGTTGTTAAAGGGGGAGAGGAGTGGTCTAAGGGCGAGGCAACACCCTCCGAGTGATGGGCTTTGCAGCTGGGACCCATAGGTGCCCACCGTCCCTGAACATGACATGAAATGAGACCCTAGGATGGAGCAGTGCTGGAATGCGAGGCGGGAGGGGGGTATCCCGAGAAAGCAGCATCATCCAGCATGATTCATACATGCGAAAATCCGGGTGCGAACCCACCGGGGATCGAGCTCGGATCGCCTAGGTGGGAAGGGAGTGTGCTAGCCACTGTGCCACTGCTGCCCCTTTAAGTTCAATAATATTATATGAAGATCATACAAACACTTCTCTCTCCAAATGTAAACAGACGTAATGTGACATGGGGTGCTCGGGCGCACATCTGGCATTACACTGAAGCACTGACAAATCAAATCATGTAAATATTAGAAAGGTCATTAAAAATAAAATACACAACACATATATTTACACTGCACTGATGAACTGATACAGATGCACAGAACACAGATTATACACTGATGTTACACGGGGTCTAGTAAGATGCTCTGGCAGATGTGCTGGTGGCGGGAGAACAAGCTGATGTTGCCAGCTCACGTCAAAACTTTGAAGTACATTAATAAACACACATCCTATTTCCCTAACAAAAACGAATTCTCGGTAGTTAAACTGGACAAAATTATTATACACTAATTTACACATCCACTAAATCACTGCACTGATGTGATTGGCATGCACATTTGAGGTGTATATGCTAAGGCGTGTTGCAGATTTCTTGTGGCTGCTTAGTGAGGTATGCTTGTTGGGCACTGATGGCATGGTGAACGGGCTAGAATGGACGTGTGGCACACATCATGTTCAGTTTGTCTCAGCACTCAGACTAGTCAACAGTGTTGAAGTTTCGTTCCACAAACCTCTTCAGAACCATCATCTAAGGCTGCAACAATGTAATGTGAAAGTATTAATTTTAATTACTGGTACCTTTTGATTCAATTTTACTGAGGGGCAGACCTGATGTATTCCCGAATTCTTATTGGGATCTTTACACACATGTATCACTTAATTTTTATGTATGGACCATGCCATCTTTTGCAGTAGTAGTTCTTTGGCAGAGCTCGAATAACGAGTCCGCATAAGTTTTCCAGTGACAGCGTTATTGTTATGTATTTTACAAGGATGAAGTAAATGACCCTGCAACCATATGAGAGTGGACTTTTCCTTGGACTCTGGTGTACTTAGGGCACTGCATCCATATACAGCACTTCCAGTGTTTTCTTTAAAGTGTATATTTCAGGCGTAGGAGACAGAAAAACTGTCTCGTGGGTATAAACCAGTGTAAGAGTAAATGCAATTTATTGGTGAGTGTATGACACCAGCAGTTCATCATGATGGAGGCATTCAGTGTTCCACAGGGCAGTAAACCGAACGTTCCCATCATTAACTTTGCCAAGCTATTGACACCGGGCAATTTTGACCAATTTTGCCCCTGCCTGAAGTATGAGGTGGGGCAAGCACCAACTTCACTTGTACTGGAACACCTCGCCTACGCAAGTCTTTTCCCACATATTAAATTAAAGTTTTTATTTTACTATTCTCTCCATTTTCTCATATCTGCACTGTATTTTCCAGTGGGAAAGTTATTTTTGTCTCGCATCGACATAATATAACTTCCCATGGATATTCGCTATCAATGATCAATAAGGCAACATTTCTCGAAGTTAATCTATATAACAATCTCATCAACTTTACTTCACAAACCTGGAAGTGACTGACAGAGTGTAAAATAATTTCCTGAATGTTGCAATGATAATTGTTCCGGAATTTTATCTCATAAAAATGTATATACATAACAGTCAAATTAATTATTGTATGTGATCGCCATGTTCGGGCCAACTGTCTCGAGTAGAGGACACATCGAACTAGGTTGAATGGGCTAAGTGAGGAGGGATGCATCTTTCTTCGCAGATTAAATTAGAGTTGTTATTTTACTATTCTCTCATTTTCGTGTCTAAGCACTGTATTTTTTCAATGGAAAAGTACTCTCGGTCTGTCATTGACATAATAAAATATTGCTTGGATAATCGGTAGCACTCACCAATATGGCGGAAAGTTTCGATTCAACTTTATGCGCCATCTTATCCGCTTTACTTCACAAACTTGGAAATGGCCGCCTCTGTCTTTAACTTTTTCCTGAATGTTGCAATGAAAATTGTTCCGGATTTTCATCGCAAGTTTATATACATAACTGTGAAATACATTTTGTATTTTGTCACACTGCATTTATCTGTGTTTAAGAATTATTTTACAGACCATATGTAAAAAATGGAAAAGTTTGATGTACTGTAAATTTGGTATTATAATGAGGGGGTAGGGTCGGAAGGGGAGGAGGAGGGATAGAAGAATTACAGGACATTAGGGCGTGTCTCTTTGAATAGTGTAAATTGTCAGAAATGGAAGAAATAATTGAAATCCCAGACACAAATGTGCCAGAACCAGATGTGCAACCAACAGGTGGCCCTTCAAGTATTAGCAGTGTGGATGGGTAAGAGAACTATGGCAGAATTATTAATAAATTAATAAATATATACATATATATTATCTGTAACTGATAATTCTTCATTGTGCACGAGTAAAAAATATTACTAATGAAATATTTTGTTAAATATAATGGTATAATAATAATGTATTAAGTAATGTTATGCATTATTGAGGATAATGCACATCAAAGCTGTGAATAATAATAATAATCAAAAGCAATATTCATTTTTATGATGTGAAATGGTGTCATGTAATAGAAATTATGTAGTTTTTGAGTCCTGCGAAAATGCCTATTTAATCCATATAGAATTATACTAAGCTCGACATATTTCCTGTGTTAAGGAAGAAAAACACTAAGGTATGATTTTCAAATAAACGAAATGTTTATTTTAGTATGGTCAATATTGGGATGGTGTTTTACTTTGAACCTGGAATGAAGCTGTAGATTTGCATGTATAGCCATAATAAATTCGTAGATAAATACGACATGCTCTACACAATGAAATGAATGCATATATCTGTTATCACAGAGTTGTATTCATAAAATGTAGCAACTGGACATGAATGCAATGTGGAAGGAAAAGGGGATTTGTTATTTCTGAATTTTTACATGCACGTTATTCCACATGGCCAATAGGAAGTTAATACATATATTGATATATGATCTATGTTCTAGTTAATGCATTACATTAACATTTCATTATGCAGCTGTGCATCACAGAAGGCACTTGAGGACGATTTGAATCAAATTTGTATATAAACTGGCAGCATGTTAGTAAGAACATTAAAATTTCATATTCAAATTTAGGGAATAGTATCACATACAAAGTTATGGCTTATATGTTACTTCTCACGAATTTTTTGTAAGCAATCGACATAAAAATTGGGTTTAAAAATGGCTGTACTAATACTCAATTTAAAAAGATGCTTATTAAAAAAAAATGACCTCACATGATTTCAGGATGGCATTTCGTATCTCTGGAATCACTGAACTGACTCAACAAAAAATTTGCAATGCAAACCAATAGTAGCTTTTGAAAGCATTTTTTTTAAATCTAGTAATTTTTTTTATAGTATGAGGTTAACCAAAATGGTGATTTTTACTACACTTTGAGAATTTATAACCTACACTTATTACAAACAAATTTTGTATAGTCTACATGCAGTGCAGTAATGAACTACCAGTAGGCTTAGTTAATATCTGCTATTCAACAGTTCATTAGAAATGTTCAAAATTGGTCAGATTTAGAAGTTCTGGGACATATCACCACATCTTTGAAACCATTTAACTGATGTGACGAAAGCTATATATAGACAGTTTTGTTAGGGTTTAAAAATTATAACTTTTATAAAGATATATATTATCCATTTTGGTTAGAAAAAAACTTGCACAACTGCTACAGGCCAATAAACTGCAACATCATAGACTAGTGTCCAAGATATGACAGTTTGTGTCTCTCATATTGATCTGACCACAGCAATACAGAGCATGTTTGATAACTCTTGAAGTATCCTCCTTTGAATAAGCATTTATTTTATGAGTATATTCAGTTTTATCACTGTTCCTTATATACTTCTGTGCATCATTTCACTGTAAGCTACCATAGATCATATATACATAGGAAATATCATGAAGTTAAAAACTAACATACTGTATAACATAGTTATGAGTAGGTACCTACCTTATAAGTGTGACTAAGCTCAAATGAAAACAAATTTGTTCAAAAGTTACAACCTTAAGAAAATAAATTACATATCAAAAAGCCAAATGTGGTAAACTTTAAATAAAGGAGCCAAGTTCACGGTTTTGTTAATGTATCAGATCACATTTCCTCACTTGGGATGTGCTCGATAGCAAGTCTTTCTTTCAATATATATCAAACATGAATTTTTATATCTATGTGTAACTGAATGCCTGTTATTTGTCTTGTTACTTCAGTCTGCAACCAGTGGCGATGCATGCTATAATTTCATGGGCAAGTTACTGCGTGCAGGGGGCAGATCTCCCCAATAAAGGGGGGGGGGGGGGTTTCAGAGGTCTTCCCCCAGGAAAATTAGGATTTCAAGGTGCAAAATGGTGCCATATAAACATTTTTTTGTACCTTAATATAAAATACACTGCTTGTAAAAATATTAATATTTTTTAACATAAAATTTGCCCCAAGTGAAAAATATTACAAAGATACCTTCATCAAACCCGGAACCTTGTCAACTCAAAATCAATATTACTTTAATACCCTTTGACAGTGAGGTATTTACATAGAGCAATTTTGTTTGTACAGAAATGTAGGCAGGAAAAATCATTATTCGTTTGTGTAAAGTAGGAAATCAGTCAACACGAACGAGCAGGAGGCAGGAAAAAACGAAGCAGGTAGAGTGCGCATCAAAAGAGAAGATTCTTCTAGCACAGTGTAAGGGAAGGAAGCACACAACGAGATGTGTTCAGTGATAGCCTACAGGTGGGAGGGAACACGAGAGGGAGAGTAGCCGAAGTCATAACAGCTGAGCTGAAAATGTATTTACAATTATCCTTGCGCCCATGTAAGTTACAGTTTGTATCGTGCAGCTTTCTTTCACCAAAAATAAACCAATGATTATATTTCAACCAGCTGCAGCACAGTTGCGAAGTGATAGGGACATATGAGCAGATCAGGGACATATGAGCAGATCATGAGGTGTGTGAGCAAAGACCGACCACTGGTGTAACAGGTGTTTTCGAAGCCCTTATGTCCTTGAATTGCTAATCAGTGTAATTTGATGCACCGACACTGAACATTGTCACCCAGAGTGATAGTTCGCGCCACAAAGGTTGTCTGGCAACCCAATACAGACGTAATACGCCTAGATTAGACAACACACACATCCCACAGGCCACATCACTAAATAGCTACACGAGAATGTGTCATGAAAAGCTGCCTGAACATGTGGTATTGATACATTCAAACATGTAACGGCTGTTCACGACATAGTGAGCATTTTTGAAATCAACCTTAGAAAAAAAATCACTGCTCCTACCAGCATATATTTTAACAGGTGACCTGAGTAACATGCGCCCAGTAAAGTTGGTAACTATGGATGGGAAGTAGTTCCGTATCTTAATGTCGAATAAAATGTGTTAGGTATATATTTCTGACAACTTAAATTATTTATTTCGATTTATATTAATTTTTTTAATTCATGGAAGTGTAAAAATTTGCTAATTTGTTAGACATTTACTTTTCAAGTAATTTAACTTTTTCACTGGACTGACGCATGAATAAAATGAAATGAGGCCCACGGCAATGTTAATGTTACATAAGGCGGAAGACTACACAACTTGCATACAAGTAGATTTTAAGCAGGGCTTTCAAAAGTGCTCATTTTACTATGAATAGACTTTACATAGTTTTATTATACTTATAGAGCAAATATTTACTTCAGCCTTGAAATGTGTATGTAAATTAATGCGTACATGTGTTTTTCCAATCTGATCAGTGTCCCAGGTCATTGATTGTACAGATATAGTACATGCCATAATCATATTAGAAAACGACTTTATTAAAATAGCAGCAAACTCGTGACTGCAACCATATTATAAACATCACTTTCATTATGCTTAATTTTAATTTTCTACCATATATACTGAAATTGAGAGTTTACAAGGATTCATCACCGGTACGGAGTTAGATAACATATTATAGCATTGCATTAATATTTCTGATGAATGACCACAAATTACACTTATAATTATATCTGCAAACATTCACGTCACAATTAATATGCAGTAAATTAATGTTTTAACGTAAATGTATATTACACAAAGAGTAAATAACAAATTTGAATTAACATTATTACAGAAATTTTTACAAACTCACCTACGATGCGCAACATCTCAGATGTTTGAATCACTACCATGTTTGAATCACTACCAAGTCGCTCAAAGCAGTGTACACTCTTCACAAGTATTTGCGTTGTTGGTACACTGTAGAGGGCGTAGGGGATTTTAAACAACGAACAACCCTAATTTTCGTACACAAAATCAATTCTTCTCTCTCTCTTTTTTTTTTTAAACAAATTCCGCCATGACACGTTCATAAAATCGATGGCGAGTTTCATTGCTGACAAAAGTTTCTTTTCAATGGAGAGAAGTGCAAGACCAGAGAGTCTATTTTGCTCATTGTGTTCCGTGAGTATGTCTTTATTCATTTTAGTGTTGAAAAAGAATGCTCCACAGATGACGTTGTACATGGTATTGTTGCCACTAACATACATAATTTATGGAACTGTGGGAGAGCATCTTGTAAATCATTTTCATGAATGTATTTAAGAAAATTTTGAACACTTCTTTTTCATGGCATCTTGACTATACACAACTTTTAGTTCAGACCGAAGCTTATCAAGTTCAAAGTAACTGCCATAGTATTCAATTAGGGATTTCAACTGGACCTCAGGAAAGCTATGAGAAAACTCCTGGAATTTTGTAGCATTTACAAGCTCTAAAAATCTTAATTTGTTCATGTTTTCGAAATGTGATTCGATTTGTGTAACAATGTTGTCTAATATTTTGGCGTGTAGCTTGGAATCCTCTCGCTTTGGGTCTACTTCGTCTTTGCATTTCCGATGTTTTTTTTTCTGGTTCCAGACCAAATTTAAGTGTGTCAGAGAAAACATTTTCAAAATTGTGTCTGAGTTTACATAGAAATACTTTCGTTTCATGTATCTCCTGAATACAGAGACTGATGTCCAGTGCTATCAAAAATCTTAGAAAACAAAACTAGGAAAAACACATTCTCAAAAGTTTCTAGAAAATTGATGAAACCTTTTGCTGAAGAAATAGTGTCACTATCCCATTCCTGTGGATTTTCCATTATTGTGGAAAACATTTCTAAGAGGGAATCCTAATTGTTGAATGCACACTGAACAAGGCTGTCATTATAATTCCATCTTGTTGACGCAACACCTGGAAGCCGTTTCCCAACTATTTTATCTAGCTATGGTACCCACTTAGACGAGTGCGAAAAAAGAAGCAGACATGCCGGGAAGGGTACTGAAAAACACTCTACACTTGCTAATGTTATTTACGGACTGGGTTAAGGCAAGGTTCAAAACATGTGCTGCGCAATGTACAAACAATGCACTGGAAAATCTGTCATGTACCAGTTTCTGCACACCATTTAAATCTCCCACCATTACTGCAGCTCCATCATAAGACTGCGCGACAAGTTTACTGCCAGAGTTAGTTGTAACATATTCAATTGCATGACTTGCTATGGCTCCCACAGACCTATCACAGCTAACATCAGTGAATCCATAAAACCGTTCATTAATCTCTCCATCACTCGTTACAAATCTAAAAACAGTGGACAACTGAGAAAGTTTGGCACAATCCGACGTCTTGTCAAGTAAAATTGAAACGAAAACTGATTTTTCAATTTCATTTTTAATTTCAGCTAACACAATATTTTGAATGTTTTCTACTATGTTGTTCTGGATATTGCATGAGAGACCAGAAAATACTGTGGAGTCTCAAGGTGCTGCAACAATACTGGATCATAAGTTGCAATTAAAGAAAGTAACTCAACATAATTTACATGGTTTTCTGATTCTTTTGTCTCATCATGGCCACGGAAAGGCAGTTCCTGTACACTCAAGAAACAAACTCCTATTAAACACTTCAAAATTTCTCTGTTTCTTTTAACTTTTTCGTTGTATCATTGTGTGCTTAATTGTTCGGATCTATCTAGACCAAAATCAACTCTATTTTTACCAAATTCTTTTTTCAGTCCACGTGTTAACATCCTTTGAAAACAAACATGGCCAGCAAAACAGTTTGCTTAGGCTGTTGCATCCAGTTAACCACGAGTGTTTCTGATAAACATATTTTTGGAAATGTCGTACAAAATTACCTTTATTGCATGTTGTCATGATCATAAGTTCAGGCGTTGGCCTACCCTATTTTATAATGTCACACCTTTCCTGAAAAGTGAAATCACAGCTGGAAAAATGCTTCACTCGTAATCCACACACACCACACTTACATCTACATGTTTCTGTTGCACTCATTCTACCTACTCGGTTCTCAGTCTCACACTGTAATTTTATAATTATTATGTAGGGTATACATCATGCACGAATATGTATAACATTCTCAGCACCAAAACTAAATTAAATAAAAACAATATGATTTGCGTTGTGCGCACAAACTTGCCCACGCATTGATCTAGTTACTGTAAACTACATCGCACTAACTGCCTGTGGCTAGTCCAGCTTCGGCTATCTCCGGTTCAGTTCAGTGAAGAATGCACTATCATCGTAGCTTCTAACACAGGTTGACGAAGCCATAAGCCCCTGTCCCTCTCCGGGTTGTCTTCCTACCCTGCCACACCTCCGGCGGCTGGGAAACCATTACGACCGCCTCCCTGCTGAAAGCATTACTTACAGTGCTTCCAAACATCTAGGTTTTGCTAGCCAATGAGTTTGTTTCCTCATAATGTACAGTATTGTTTCCCGAGTAGAATGTGTACCGCATGAGTGAAAAGTTACCTTAAAGTAAATATAAGTTAGAGTTGAATATTTATTTTAAATATAACATTGTCAGGAGCCTCTGGGCAAGCACTGCTTGCCTTGCTTGCCCTAACGAGATGCCACTGTCTGCAACACTATAACATTTTTGTTGCTCATTTACATCTTTAGAAAACTTTCTTTTTAAGTTTACACTTCCCTTTACATATATATGCTATATCCAATTCACTGCCAAACAATACTTATCCAGTAAGGAATCTGAGTTAGCCCAACAGTTGGCATTTGGTTAGAGAGGTTCGCTGTATGTTTTACTGCAACAGACACATAAAAAAAGTGTTAGCCCAATGTAATTTGCCAATGAAAATGTTATATTATGGAAATACTATGAAATTTCTGAGCGCCCAACAGTGTAAGTATTTTAAATATTAAAATGGTTGGTCAATGACTGGTGATTAGTTGGTGAACAATCTGTTGGTAAGTGGTATGTAGTTTTCTGTTGAGCCAACTTTATGCAACCCAGTGGGGTAGCAAGGTCAGGTAGTACCTGGTGCGGAAAATTTCCCCCCCACCCCCCCAATATTGCAATTATTAAGAGGAAGAAAAATAAGATACAGTTACAAGTGTAATTTTCTGGTATATTCACTTAAAATGTTAGCATAAGCACTTAAAAACTTTAACTTTGTTCTCTGCAAATTTTGAAATCACATCATCAAAAACAATTCTTTTCGCTACTTTGTTTTCAATTGACAAGATGGCTAAGCCAGAGAGCCGAGCATGACTCATAGTGAACCTGTGATAACTCTTGATTAATTTTAGTTTAGAAAAACTCCTCTCACGTGATGCTACTGAAATACATAACTTTAACAAGAATCTTAAGGCTAAAGTCAGATTTGGTACAGAATCTGAAAGTTCATATTCAACAACTACCTCTAAAAATCTTAAAGAAGACCATTCCATAGAATTTTCTTTTGTAACTTCGGCAGCTTGTAGATTTTCTTCTTAGTCGTGAAATCACTTTAAGGATACCATCTTCAGAAAGTCCATCATAGGTTACGATTAAGTTTTGTATTAACTGTGGAAATTCATCTTCTGGTGTTGTGATCAGATTCTTGGGCTCGAGAACTACAAACCAAGCTAATATACTTTCCATGTATTGCAAGTGTCAATCTCTTGATAAAACCTGTCAATGCACTCCAACATTGATCTTTTCAATTTACCATTCAATGAGAGTGGTTCATCTTGAGCCTTTTCTCCAGGAATCATTTTCTTCTTTCTGACGGTTCTGCTTTTCACTAAAGGAATGTCCATCTCTTCACAAATGTTCATTGCAAACTGAAGTGCTAGCTCCACAATCTCATTTCTTTTGACTTCCAAAAAGATCTTCAGACTTCTCATTTTGATAATACACTTCTCAAAACTGATTCCAACATTCTGTAGGTATTTTTGAGTGTGGTTTACTTCTTCTAAGACATTACTCCAGAAACGCAAAAAGCATAAAAAAGAAAAATCATATACTGCTGGAAAAAGTGTTTGTGCTGCTCTTCTGGTTTCAACAGTTTCTGTGGGATCACGTAGTTGTTCTATGACATTAACAATCTTCTTGAAATTAACATGAACAGGTTTTACAGCTTCATAGTGAGCACTCCATCGTGTATCTGAAAGTCTCTTGACTGCAACTCCAACATTAGTTATAAGGATCACCCATCTGTGTGTGGAAACTGAGGAAAAGCAGTACAGACTTTCCAAGGTCTGAAAAAAGGTTACACATTGTGAAACAGTTGCAAAAGAATGCACTCCACACAGATTAAGTGAGTGATTTGTACAAGGAACAAATAATGCTTTAGGATTAAGTTTACGAATCCTCACCTGGACTCCACAGAGTGCACTCCGGCCATTGTAGAGGCCTTGTCATACCCCTGACCTCGACACAATTTGATATTAAGCCCATCCTGTTCAACTGCCTTTATAATATCTTCTGTTAGGTAAAGAGCTTTCTTTCTAGTTAGTTGATAATACCTTAGAAATTACTTCTTTACTTATACTTTTTTATTCTCGATATGAACATATCGAACTATTTCACACATCTGATAAATGTGTGAGATGTCTGGTGTACTGTCAAAGATAATGCTGTAATATTTTGCTTCCTTAATATCAAACAAAATCTTTTTCTAAACACTCTCGCTTAGAAGTGTGATAAACTCGTTTTGTGTGGTAGGAGACAGATAACTTGTATGTATTTTGCCTGTCTGTGTCTGACCTGCCTGCTCTAGTTTGATCAAGTGTTCTCTTAGTACTAGATCATCATACTTTGATACCAGCTCAACTAGATGAAGAAAATTTCCTCTGTTTTCCGATAACATATGCTCTCTGTGGCCACGGAATGGTAAATTATTTTGTTGAGCCAAAAATAATGTTACATCTAAGAGCCTTTTCAAAATTTCTCTCCGTTTCCTTTTTTCTATTTCTGCAACAGTCTGGCTAACTTGATCAACCGTTTTGTTTGCAATTAGTCTTGCTCATAATGTTTCCCATTTTTCAAAACAAGTTAAATGTTGCTCAGCGTTTTCATGACTTTGAACTTTCGGATGAAGTTTCCACCAAGTTTCAAAACCAGTCATAAACTACGATTGATATTGATTAACACTCAAATTTTTATCAGTGCCAAAAGAGCCTACAACAAAAACAGTACAATTTTTTTTTTAAGAGTAAGCCATACAGGTTCTCAGTATTTTCTCACCATTTGGTAGACTGATATAGAACCAGTCAGATGTTAGATGGTGGATAGAACCCTTTATTTTATCAGCTGATCTTGAAACTGTACCAAATTGACCATCTTTGTTCTGATATGCTTCACTACCCCTTTTAATGAAATCAACCCTTAGACTATCTCGAACAGGAAAAGGCCAATCAGATATATCATTAAACAAAATATTACTTCATATTTGTTCCCCTTTTGATCTATCATCTCCTTCTAATTTGTCTTCTTCTAAAGTAATTTCTTCTAATTTATCCTATACACACTCTCCATGCTCTTAAGTAAGAAGTTCATTGTCTTGCCTTTCCTGGTTATCCGTTTCAATTTGTGTTTGTTCTTTACTTTCAAAACTGCTATCAGAATAAGAGAGTACTCTATTTCCTTCAAAATCAAGTTCATCTTGACCCTTTGATTGAGATACTTTTTCAGTGTTTTCGCTCTCGTCTCCACAAAAGTTTGATTTCTCTGGAACACTTGATGTTGATGCCGAATTGAAAGATGTGACAAATTTCAGCAATGATCCAGCCAGCAACTGCAGATTTAAAGCTTTGCCTTTCTGTTTTTTTCTTTGCTGCGCTCCACTTGGGCGGTTAAGTTTCATGGTCGTATACCTGAAAAATGAAAATGGGGTATGTGTTGCTTTGCTTAAAAAAATAAATGCAAAAAATAGTAATGGGTCATGTAAATTAAGCCACAGTGTAGCTGTAGCAAATGGCAAATCATCACACAATCTGCCTAGTGCAGCTCTAATACAGCGGTTCTCAAACTTCTTAGATTGAGGAGCCTTTCGTACCCAAGGGCGAAGTCACAGAGCCCTAACATTTATTTTAAGACTTACACATTAAGAGTACTTTTAGTAGTGTTTCTGATACTAACCTAGTTTTATCATTTATAAATTTGTATTATTTTTAATCAAACGAATAGATATTAATGAACGAATGCTGAATGAATAAAGAAATTGCTATTTTTTATACTAATAGTTTGTTGCCTGTCAAATTTATGGAAAAAAATAATACCTCACACCTGTAAATTTTGATTTTATAGCCTTTATTTATTTTGATAACAATGTTATCTAAATTGTATTTAAAAGAAAGCTTCAGGTTTAAAAATTCTTAATGCACACATTCGGGCCGTGTCTCAATTTAAAGAATACTCTCGAGAGAGGGCACTCTTTCGCACAACCTGGCGATAGCACTGCTTCGCGCTCTCTTGTGCTCTCGCTATCGGAATTGAGACAACCACTCTCTTATTTTTCTCCAACGTCAGGCAAACAGTGATGCCAAAAGGTGAGAAATAATGTTAAGCTAAAATCACGGTCGTAGTTGTAAGTAATTTATCAAAATAATTCACAAAGAATAATTATATCACTACCAGAATAATCATAAGCGCATAAAATACTTAGTCAGAAATTCCTATTTATATTTTTAAAAATACATGTTGCATATCTCATTTCGCTGTTTAAAACAGTTGAAATTATTCACTTACAGTTAAAATGCAATGTGGTTTTGGCCCAGAAAGCTACTATAACCTTATTCAGACGTGGAAATAATATAAACAAATATGGCACCTGCGAGGGAGTGCCAGAGAGTATACAACTTTATGCTCTCTCTGTGCTCTTGCTCTTTTGTGCTCTCTCTGACGAATTGAGGTGACCAGAGAGCGTTCTCCCTGATGTCATAATGATGTAGTCGCGAGAGTGAGAGCATGAGAGAGTGCTCTCTGGGCCATTTGAGACACGACATAGGCATTCCTAGTGAGAATTTGGAAACTAAGCCAATATGGCAGTGTCCACTAAAGTGCACTTTCTATGGATCCCTTACCCTAAGGGATCCATTAGGCCAGTATTTGGAAACAGCCATGAAGAATACGCCCTTGGTGAAATTTTTTACTTAATTTTGCAGTTTTGGTTTAACATACAAATACAAGCAAATGGAGATGCAAAGCGAAGTGGCAGACATCTAGTGGCAAATTTTGGAACCCGCGGAATGGTGATAAGCAGTCTGCTTTACCTTGCGTGTGTGCAGCAGTGGAAGGTATTTTTACCTGACAAATAAATTTCAGACTGCATTTCTGAGTTTACAAATATGAAACACGCACGTAAATAGTATTTCACTTCAACAAAACCATATATCTCTGAAAATGATGGTGTCAGGAAGCAGAAATTAGTAAAATATTGTCACAAACGTAGTCAATTGTATATGCCAAAAAAAAATCAATAAAATTTGCATTGTCGCACATAACTAGGCCTAATAACACAAACTTACCTAATATAAAACATATAAATTCAACATTAACATTCCAATATCCATGTAATTCATTATCACACACTGCAGTAATTATAATTTAGCACTGCTGTAACAACCTATAAACAACAAAAAAACAGGTTAGGCCTAAGCCTCGTCTGTGTACAAAAACATATAACTGTTATAATTTTTAATATAAAATGTAGTTTTATTTTATTTATTAATTTTACTAAAAACAACTAAGTTATCGTGATAATGAATCATTTCTGACTCAATCACTTTTTGTGACAGCATCTTCATTCTAATGCCACCAACACGCAATATGGACTTCAGCAGTTTTCGCCGTAAAATAACTACAATATTTAACGTGAATCTTATAAAACAGTTTCTCTCTTTTAATATTTATTCAATACCAATGAGCTATGTGCAGAATAAAATCCAACAATATCAATGAAATAAAAACTAACCACACATTTACTGTTGCCTAAACACATGGAAAATGCCACAGACCACGTATGTAAATAACATCTTTATCACACTATCACGGACTTCTGCTAGGCACAATAGTGTGGCTCCTAGCATTACTTTGGCACTTTGCATCTCCCACAGCACGTATCAAAACATTTACTTTACTTACCAAACTCAATATCATAGAGAGGAGGTTGATCACAATAAATCAATGAAGATGAACTGAAATAACGTAACAAAAATAAGTTTAGTACCGCACTTATAAGCTTCAGCAATAATGCACAACTAACTCAACAGAATGAATTGGGGTGACTGACTGGCACGGCAGCTGATAGGCTGTGTTTGCGGATTGGGTAATGAGTCACTGGTTGTTTATGTATCACTTGATTACAAACTGCAGAGTCAGACTTGGGCATAAAGAAAAACCCCCTCCTCTTCCTTATCAATACGCTCTCCACCACACAGTGTCGAGTTCAGCCATGTTTTGTTGCGTTTGTTGACTGAACTAAAATGTTTTAGTGTGTATTGTGTTGACTTGTTGAGGTTAATTAACTGTCAGACAAAGTTATTAATTAACTCATTAAAAATACAATGAAAAAAAAGCATCATATGCCAACAATTTATATTTTTTAATTTTGTCACCCCCTTAATTGATGACACCTGGGGCGGACCACACCCCACATCCTACACCACTGATGCAACCAACATTTTACATTACAATGGAACAAACTTTTGAATGTCAACAATGACTATTTATTGTATTTTATACACTACTAAGATTTTTCAAGACCTAAGATTCTCTCTTTGAAATATTATTCGTTTTTTATATGGTGTGTAAACGTTGGGAATACAGTGTCATGAACCACACATCCACAAGTGCTCCAATAACCATTTGTACCTCTGCAGTCGACAGCTCACCTGGTTGACATTATGCCTTTTCAACCAGTCTCTCGTGAGTGCCACAGAAAATGCAGATGAGGACAGAAAACACCAGCCCTTGTCATTGACTACGTGACTCAAGTGGCCATCTTAGTTAATTTATCTCAAGGGGGTAACTCTTGTGGTCGAATAACAAGTGGCCTGACATGGTGTCCCCCTTATTGCCACAGCTGTCAAGCCAACTACGCATTAGAGGGAACGTTGGGGGCAGCTCATGCTACAATGCCCCGAATCCTGTCCCATGATGTACCACTTGTGCTAGTGGATAGAAGTGTGGTACAAATATAAGAGCTACATCAAAGTGCCATGAAATAAATTAGGTACACCTTACACTGTCTTAGATCCTCATATTAATTACCTACCATAAGTGTAATTATTTTATTGTTCATATTTGGGCAGGGCTACCCACATCAATTTGGGGAGATAGACTTGCCTAACAGCAAAAATTTGATAACTTGAACTCCACCAATGGCGAACCTCCTTGGGTGAGAAGTAACCCACAATTATTTTCATTATTACTAATTATGTAATTTCATTAATTTGTATCAAGTGTGTCTTTCGTATTACAGCAGACTGCCAAAAAAGCTTTATCTTTCATTAACTATTTCATTTAAGATAGTGCCATATCAACACTTTTCATTATTACTGATATAATAACAATTAATGGTATGTCAACAGCATATGTCAATAAACTCCCAATGTTTTATCATGTAGTTTTTTTGTTAGTTAAGTGTTTGTTGTATTTTTGCATTTGTCTGGTGCCGACTTTGACAATTTATTCAGTGAAAATTCAGCACCCGGAACAAGTGTCAGTGTGGAAGCATTGCTCTGTGTGACCCCCCCTCGGTACATTCAACCTTCGGGTGTTATCACTTTTAAACTTCAATATACTTAAAATCCAGAACATTTAGAGCATTTAGTGCTGAGGGGTGGAAGATTTGCCACTGGAGACTATATGCTAGAATATAGCGTGCCACATAACCATTATTTCATTGTTTGGCCTCACACCAATTTTCTGTTTAGGCTATCAGTGATCTTAGCGCTGAGCCCGTGAGCTATAATGTAATTATATATGAATATTTGTGAAATTTGCCAAGGAAACAATTAGTAAAACAAGTCCTACCCCTACTTCAGCTTTTTTTACTTGGGTAAGCACCTCTCCTGAATATTTAGGGTGTTGCACCCACTTGCAGCACAATTAAAGGTAATGTAATTTAGAGGTATGTGAGATGGCCACTACAGTCTCACCAACAAGTTTGTAAATAAAGGTGATGTAATATTTATTAAAGCAGGATAGCACGAAGTGGATTACTTACACCATCTATATCTATAGCATTAACTCCATCTGTCTGAGGACCACCAGGGATGCATGGGTCTTCGACCAAATGACCCTCACTAACTCATGCTCTTGAGTTATGGTGCCGGGCAATATCACCCTCCTTATCACAACCATCTCATTCATGGGGCTCCCCACCATGTCAACAATGGTTGGTAATTGGTACTTATTGTTAAGTTCGGTTAAAATTGTGTAACCAACTTTATGCCAACAATGAAAATTTATAAAGTTCTGATACAATGAAACTATTATTTCATTCATAAAAATTATAGTTTTTTAAACACATAAACCACTGCCTTTTTCAAATTTACTTTATTGGTCATGTGTTGGTTGGCTGTTAGAAAACATAACGTCTGCAATTGGTATGTATACTTTCGTAATACTAAAATTGTACAACTCTCATAATGTCAATAAAAAAAAAAATTTTAAATGCAAAAAAATTAATCTTTGTGGCATATGAAACATGTCAAAACAATGTTGTGAAAATAGAAATGGTGCTGGGTACTTTTTGTTATGTTGGACTAACACTGCATTAAAAACGTAATGTGTATACAGTACATTCCCGTTTATTCATGCTTCATTTAACCGGTTTTTGGCTTATCTGTGCAGCTTTTCAACTTTTGCAATGTCTACTGTAACTTCTGCGGCAAGGCGATGCTATAACATGTGTCATTTAACAAGCAACGGTACCATGTACGTATATCGCTGTGCCACGTGAGCTAATGTTTATCTCTTTATACTGTCAGCCTATCACAGAGACCTTAGTCATCCATTTCCACCCATTGTTATATGCGTAACTGACCACCTGGAGGGCGTGTAGGAAATGGCAGATTTTATTGACAAAATGATCACATGTCCCGATTTTGTATACAAAAATGGTGGCGTATTCTGTCATTTGGTATTCTGTATTTTGTATCTTGCATATGTCAGAAAAATACAAACTGACAAAGTAACATGTTTTTTTACCTTCAAAACACATACGCTAATGCATAAATAAAAAGTTTTTTTTTTTTAAAACAAATAATTGTTCATAAAATACACTCGGCATGATTTAAAAAGCAAGAAAGGGTTGCCACAAGTGCTAAACAAGTGAATGTCGACAACGTCCAAATAGAAACTTACGAAATAACAAGTTTTTCATTTCGGACATGGCCTCAGTTACCCCCACCCCCCTCATGAAAGTTTATCGACTGCCGGCCCGGGTCATTGTTCAAGTTGTAGTATTTTTTTTCTCAACGTCAACAAAGCATAAAAGGATGTATTAAACTATCATGGGGGGGGGGGAATTGAGCATGGTATGTTATCAACAAAATCATCAATCCCGGGGCCAAGGAAACAAAATATTGACGACTTTTTCAAGAAAGGCACGGTTTAACTTTCTTACATTTTTCATATCAAGTGTTTAAATGTTTACAAAAACTTAACATTTCCTAATTTTTAAACTTGTGTGTGTGTGTCAGAAACATTTAAATTTGCTCCTAGTAATAGAGATTGTACTGTATTGTTTAAATAACAGATTGCCTCATTTAAAGTCCCATTATAGTCATTATTGCATTGCATTCTGAACTTTTAACTAACTCTGGTATCAAAAGGACAGGTCTGAGTGATGCACCTTGAGAAAGTAACACACACAACTACGCACTGCATATCTATTGCTTCGTGTTGCCCATCCAACGCGTGCGCCTGTCTGTCTCTGGCTCGATGTCGGCTGTATATACTCAATGCGCGTAAATTATGCTATACGCTGTGCAACATAAATATCAGTTCAAATATTGTGCACTTTAAATCCTGAACACATGGTGCATGATTTGTGTTTCCTTTGAAATTTATAATAGGTACTTTGTTTTATCATAATTTTTGGAGCCAATATCACTGTTCCAATAATAGTAAATATGTGTAAATTCAATTATTTGGATTTTTAATACAAATTCAATTATTCGTGTTTTCTCCGGTCCCGATTAACATGGTTAATCGGGATTTACTGTATAGGGTATTATTAATACTGTCATGTACCTCTAACGGCCAACTGGGTAACTGTCTAAGCAAGTAACGTGGTGACCGCTGAGAACTATTCTTGTGTAAAGGTGGTAAAAGGAGAGCGTTGCTGCCACCATAGTATTTTTAGAAAATGGGCATTACCAAAACCTATTCTGCTAAGATGACAATTGCAGAAATATTCTAGATTTGTCAGAGAGAAGCCCTGCTAGGCTATATTTGAAGGAGGTAGGTCACAAGATAACACAGCCCAGGAGGGTCAGTTGTAAGTGACTAGGCTACAGGCATGAGTGAAGTGTGAATGAAGAGATTTGTGGCGGCTCTTAACACCAAGGTCTTGAGAGCCGATGAGGGTGATTGAGGTGAGTATGGGGCAGCGCTAGAATAAAAGGGCCATGAAAACCCACGACCAGCAGTATCACCGGGCACGATTCCCACATGTGAAAATCCAAGAATGGCCTGGCCAGGAATTGATCACAGTTTGCCATGGTGGGAGACAAGCAGGCTATCCGCTCAGCCACCACAGCCCCTACAGTAAAGGCATCTGATTATATTACCTAATGGTGTGATGAACTTGTGAAATGCTCCATCTGAATATTTTACCAGTTTCGCAATAACCTTTTATGTATCTTACCAAGTGGCCCAAAATGCAGCACACAAAACTGCAAAAATATTTAACTTACTAATGATACCTGGAAAGAATTATTATATCATTACACGACTGACTCTTTATGAAGACTAAAAGTTACTTTGACTCACACAGCCAATAATCATAATGCACTAGAAAATAAAACACCTCTCTCTCTGCACTTTCACATAAGCTACAAACAACTGCATACAGTGGACTCAACTCCTAGACACTGATGTGGGTCACTTATAACCACAGATTATCATTATATAACATCCAATAATACTGGATGAGTCTTTTAAAAGAGGCCCTGTGGGACGTGTGTAACGGAGCAAGGGAATGAGGAAATACATTCCACAACCTCTATCTATATTTACCTTCACATCTTAAAGTAATACAGTCATACACTTGGAACATATCAACTACTTTCATACATTAAACCTATCAAACCACACAAATTTCATACCACTGATTATAAAACTCTCGTCTTGAGATTACTTAAAAAAAGCTGAGAACTTAAGGTGCTACTAATGGAATCACCATACAAGTTTCAGGATAAAATTATCATTTAGTATAAGAAATATCATAACTCACTTTGGAAATGTATTGCTCACACTTATTCCTTAACTCAATTTGAACTGCTAAACAATATGTAACTTTTTAGTGGAATCTCTCCCCATTTAATTAATTATTCAAACTAAATTAGACTTCTTTCCAACAAGATAATTACTTAACATCCGAGATTGTTACTGGTTAAAGTAAAATCTTTGCCCTTGTGTCTCATAAATTTTTATTTAAACTACTAAGAGACAATAAAATTAAGGGGACTCAAAAACCTAACCTTTAGGTATGTTGTAGGTAGTGTTGTGTATAGTGTAGAAAGGAATGTTGAGTAAATAGGGTTGGCAGAATGGCCAGCCAGTCACAAATATGGCACCGGGCCAGACAGATCTAAAACATGTTGACAGCATCAGGATATAAAGTTTAAAAACCTCATTTTGTTTGCATACACTAGTTATGATGTGATACAAAACATAATTCTAAATGGGACCCGCACGCATGAATAAGAATTACAATTGTGCGGGAAGCTGCAAGTGTAAACTCAAGGTGTGCATACGAGTTCACTGCAACAGCGAATGACACAATGGAGCAGGCAAGCAATCAGCTTCTATCGGTACCGCAATTGGTAGACGTGCATTCTGGAGATGTGCTGGAAAATTGGAAACTTTTCAAGTTTAAGTTTGAGAATTACAGCATTGCTGTGGAACTTGACAGAAAAGAGGAAACTATCAAAGTGGCCAGTTTGTTATCAATCATTGGGAGGGAGTGTGTAAAAATTAACCAGTGACTAAACCTTTCCGATATGGATAAACACAGAACCAGTGCAATTCTGGAAGCATTTGATAAACATTTTACACCAGCAAAAAATATCATTTACGAGAAATGGGTGTTTGGCACAGCTCACCAAGAGTCTGGGGAAAGTGGAACAGTTCATGTGTAGGGCACAAGTACTAAGTGCCACATGTGAATATGGGGTGCTAGCAATGGAGATGCTCCAAGATAAGATTGTGGTAGGAGTGGCAGATCACTGTTTATGGTGGCAGTTGCTGTTGGATGCAAAGCTCACCTTGCAAAAGGCTATTGACACATGTAGGGCACACAAAGTTACCAACTACTAGTTGCAACAAATAGAAATGCCCCACATAACAGAATAAATGGTGAACTGGACAGTTGGTAAACATAAGAAGACAAAGGAGAAGGAAGACAGAATGCATCCATGAGAGCAAGTCATCAGGATTACCCAGGAGTTTTTACTGTGTTGGAAACCGACAATACAAGAAGGAACTTTGCCCAGCCTATAGCAAAAGGTGTTGTGTGTGCAACAACTGAACCACTTTGCCTCAATTTGCAAGCAACAAGAGAACCAACAAGAATGGAAAATATGTCGCCTAGATGAAGGACCAACAGATGGAGCAGTATGAGAAACACAGGGAGAGCGATGGACAGATCAAGAGGAGCAGTTGTTCCAGTTAAGTACTAACACCAAAAAGAGGTGGATTACAGACGTGGAAATGGGGGACCTGGGATACGTGGTAGAAGTACAGTTAAATACAGGAGCCACGTGTGATTTAATGAGTTTCAAGGATTACAGGGCAATCGTCGGCAGGGAACATGTAAGGTTAGAAAACAGCAGAATTCAGTTAGAGTGTTACAATGAACAGTGTGTGCAACCTATAGGGCAAACACGACTATGGTGTCGAGTACATAACACCCGAGATGAGAAAGTGCTGACAATTCAAGTTGTAGATACAGAACAGAAGCCATTAATATGGGTAGAAAATTGTGAAGCACTAGGCCTTGTAAAGGTATGTGCACAGCTCCATCACATTCAGAGTAGAGGGTCCCAGACAAAGGACACAATTATGTCTCGATACCCAGACATCTTTAAAGGTATTGGATGTTTGTAAGAAAAACACCACTTGGAAATAGATACCGGTGCCAAGCCAGTGCAGCAGCCTCCTCGCTGATATCCAATAGTACTCCATTCCAAAGTATAGGAAAAGCTGGCAGAAATGATTAAGGACAATATAGTGAAACAAATATCTGAACCAACAGATGAATTAGCAACTTGGTGCTCATAACTAGAGATGGGAAACTGAGAATGTACTTGAACCCTCATGAAAGAAAATAAAGTTCTCAGAAGACCACATTTTGTAATTCCCACAATCGAAGAGATCCTGCCAGAACTGAAAAATGCAAAAATATTTTCAGTTCTGGATGTAAAGCAAGGATTTTAACATATGTGACTGGATGAAGCCAGCAGGAGCCTGACAACATTTTGGGGACCAGATGGCGAGCGATACAAGTAGCTTCGATATCCTTTCGGATTGTTGACAGCACTGGAGGATTTCCAAAGAGCACTGATGGAAACACTTCTATGACTAAAAGGGGTTGCAGTGATTGGTGACAACATATTGGTGTATGGCAGAAGGGCATTCTGAAAACCCTGAATGTCTGTTAGAGAGAGCATATGCCAGTAATCTTAAATCCAACCCAGAAAAGTTTAGACTGCTTGGAAGGCAAGTGACTTATATAGGCCATCCAAGACACGCAGCCACCGATGACAGTGAAAGATCTGCAGCGTTTACTTGGAATGGTTAAATATTTGGCAAAGTTTAATCGTCATTAGCCACACTCTCGGAACCCCTGCGACATCTTACACACCATGACACAACCTGGGTGTGGGACTCTGCCCCGCAGCAGGCATTTGTGAACGCCAAAACCACAGTCAGTACCCCACCAGTGCTACGATATTATGACCCGTGGGAATCAGTGCAACTACAAGTGGCTGCGAGCCAGAGTGGACTAGGCGCTGTCCTCTTGCACAATGGACAGTCAGTAAGTTATGTATCAAGATGCTTCACAAAGATGGAACACAATTGGTGCAGATAGAGAAGGAAGCACTCACAATTTTCTTTAGCTGCAACAAAGTAGTACACACCTATCATCAACCATTAGAGACCATTTTTAAGAGGCCTCTTTTGTCAACCCCCAAATGCCTTCAGTAGATTTGTTTGAAGCTACAACAGTATGACATCATAGTTAAATATAAGAAAGGCAAAGAACTATACTTGGTAGACATACTGAGCAGGGCACCAGTGCAGGAAGACCTGAACCAAGTTCATGACAGTGACAAAGAATTCATTATGCAGTTGAAGAACATTAGCATGCACCAGCATCTAATGTGACTCACATGACATTAGGCCATATTCAGCAGTGCACAATGGCAGATGGTGGGTTGTATGCCTTGGCCACCATTGTTAAGGAGGGCAGGCCTTAAAGGAAGTCTGACGTTCCAGAACATGTATGGGAATACTGGCACTGCAGAGATGAACTAAGTGTATATGATGACACACACTTCAGAGGCGAGTGTTTGGTGGCACCACAAGAAATGAGGGCGGAAAAGCTATGGAAAGCAAATGCAAGCCATCAGGGTATAGAAGAAAGTCTTCGCAAGGTAAGAGACACATTGTACTGGCCACGCATGAGCGACGATGTAGAGAGGAAGGTCAGCAGTTGTACAATATGTAGAAATTTTCAGCTGGTCAACACCACATGAAGATGCAAATGCATGAGGTGCCAGACTTGTCATGGAGGCAAGTAGCAGCGGATGTCTTTCAGGTTTACAACCAGCAGTACCTGATTCTGACTGATTATTATTCGGACTACTGGGAGATTGATACCCTGCCTAGCACTGATTCTACAGTTATCATCATAGTTATGAAGGGCCAGTTTACACAATATGGAATTCCAACAACGTTGATAACAGATAATGCCAAATGCTTCATCAGCGCACAGTTCCAGGCTTTCTCCATAACACGGGATTTCCAGCACTCACTTTCATCCCCTTATCTCCCACAAGGAAATATGAAAGCAGGAGTATCTGTGAGAATAGCAAAGAGCATCATGAAGAAATGTCTGCATACTAAGTCAGACCCGTGGCTCGCATTACTAGAATGGCGCAACATCCCCACATCAGGTTTGAGGACATCTCCAGTGCAACGACTTATGTCAAGGAGAACAAGAACCTTAATGCCTTCATCAACTGGACTTCTAAAACCTAGAGTACCAGAGTGAGTACCCGAACTTCTAGGAGAGAAGAAACAGAAATACAACAGCCACCATGACAGGAAGGCTCAAGATTTTCCAGAACTAATGATAGGCCAAGAAGTTTACATCAAACCCACACCCCAAGCCACTAGCATGTTGTCCCCAGGAACAATAACACAGCAGCTCTCGTCACGTTCGTATGAAGCCACCACTAAGGAAGGAACCATGATCAGATGAAATAGAGAAGCTCTTCAAAGTGCAAACAGCAGAGTCAACACACCTATAGAAGACCCTGGATTGCACCTGTAAAATGCAATGCAAAACAACCATTGGAGGTAAGTGACAAAAGAGGATGATGGGCAGGACTTTTGAGAGTTTCCAGCCCAATCAGAAGATCAACCAGATGACCACACAGCGGAAACACATCCAGAGGAAGCACGGAGCACCAGGCAGGGTCATGTGATAAGGACACCACCATGCTATTATGAGTAAACGCCCAATGAAGACGACCTAAAGTGACGTGAGGGAAGATGTTGTAGGTAGTGTTGTGTACAGTTGTTGTGTATGTAGATGTTGCCAGTAGTGTCAGTATGTGGGGTTGGCAGCGCTTGTTTGCATGCCCGACCAGCACATGTAATGAAGTTCAGTTCAGTGTTGTTGTGTTGTCTTTGGATGTTGATGCTAACATAAATACAATCGCAATGATAGAAATTATGTCTGTTATTCATTCACAAAATCTGGCGACGAGGATGGGACATGATAAATTGCCACGTTAATTACATAAAATTGCAATGGTTGCATGTTATGTGATGAGTTGGAAATTGTAGGCTGGCTGTTTCATTGTCTCTTGTTTCAAGATGTTGGGCTTGCTTGGAAATAGTCAGGAATTTGATGTATCCACATGGCTGCGATTCTTATGCGGAACGTCTCAACTTCTATTTGCAAGAAAACGAGGTGACCAATGCCGGTAAAAAAGTGCTGTCTTACTAAGTGTATGTGAGCCAAAAACTTATGCAGTTGTAAGATGCTAGTTTTGCCTGCTTCCCCCACTACGAAAAGTTTTGAGGAAATATTGGCGTTATTGAAGAATCACTTCTCACCACGGCCTTCGGAGATTTACCAGCGTTTAAATTTCCACAGACGGGACTAGAAGGAGAATGAAAGTGTAGCCGAGCATATCGCCGAGTTACGTTGCTTGGCTGAGCATTGTAATTTTGGCACAAATTTGGACTTAACATTGCGAGACAGGTTAGTTTGTGGAATGCGGGATGAAGCAGTTCAGCGGCATTTGTTTTCAGAGGCTTCACTCAGTTTCACTCAGGCACAGGAGAAGGCTTTAGCTGCAGAAGCAGCCCTACTGCACACGAGAGACATCAAGGCATCAAGCTCGCAAGCCGTGAGTACTGATCATGTTTGTCACTTAGCCAACAATCAACATGTGCCAATAACAAATGAAACCAATGTTGTCAGACAAAAGCCTAAGCAAGGTAGTACGCCAGTTAGGTCTAAGGGTATATCACATTGTTTAGGTTGTGGTGGTCTGCATGCACGTGTCTCATTCAGGTTTAGGAATGTTGAATGCCACTTCTGCAAGGAAAGAGTCCATATTGAGCGAGTGTGTAGTGCAAATAAATTAAAAGTTAACATGAAATTCAATGTTAATGTTGTGGAGGTCGAGTCGGATGAGCTGGACATGTACCACGCGCAGTCAATTCAGTATAGTGGAGCTAAGGATATGCGTACACTTGCAGTTATGAACAATACATCCATATCTATGGAGCTAGACACTGGGGCAGGATTATCCCTAATTGATGAAGCCACATTTATGAAAATCTTTGCCCACAATGCACCAGAAATGGTTAAAACTAATTTTATTCTGCAGGATTACAGCCAGAATGTGATAGAGACCTTGGGATCTTGTGAAGTGCCAGTTGTTTATGGCCCGTACACATGCAACCTTCCTCTGGTAGTTTCTAAGGGAAGGCGCCGCTCATTGCTGGGGTGGAACTGGATGGACTCTTTTGGTATAAAAGAACCTAGATGCAACAGTGAGACCAGTACGGTTAAAAGCCAGATCAGTTCCGTTTGCACTGCTGCCATCAATAGAAAAGGAGCATGTAAAGTTGGTAAGGCAGGGTGTGTATACACCTGTCACTAGTTCAGACTGGGCTATGCCTATCGTGCCTCTACTGAAGGCAAATGGGGATGTACACATTTGTGGAGACTACAAGAGCACACTCAACAAAGCTCTAAAAGAAGATATTTTTCCTGTTCCATCTGTGACCCAGTTGTTAGTAAAACTTAATGGAGGTCCTGGTTTTGCAAAAATTGATTTGGCACAAGCCTTTCAGCAGCTTCATGTAGATGAAAAGGCTGCAATGGCACAAACTGTTGTCACACATAAGGGTGCTTTCAAGGTAAACAGGTTGCAGTTTGGAGTGCATAGCTCCAGGGAACTCCCAAAAATTTACAGATGATCTGTTAGCTGGACTGGATAGGGTTGTACCCTATTTTGACTATATCCTGATTAAGGCAGAATCCATGAAAGGTCTAGTTGCTATTCTGCATGAAGGGTTTCAACATTTCAGGGTTGCTGGCATTCGTGTGAAGAAGGAAAAGTATATTCTAGGAGCCTCATCAGTTACTTTTCTGGGCTATGTGGTTGGCCAGAATGGTATTCAACTATCACCTGACAAGGTCCGTGCCATTCAAGAAGCACCTACATCTAAGAGCCATGAAGAGTTGCAAGCTTATATAGTGTTATGTATGTAGATGTTGCCAGTAGTGTTGGTAAGTGGGGTTGGTAGCACTTGTTTGCATGCGCGACCAGCAGATGTAATGAAGTTCAGTTCAGTGTTGTTGTTTTGTCTTTCGATGTTGATGCTAACATAAATACAAACACAATGATAAAAATTATGTCTGTAATTCATTCACAAAAACAGTGTAGAAAGGAATGTTGAGTAACTATGGTTGGCAGCATGGATAGCCAGTAACAAACATGGTACCAGGCTAGACAGACATGAAACAAACCGTGTCGGCAGTATGGTCAGCCAGTCACAAACATGGTGCCGGACTAGACAGACATAAAATATGGTGATGCCGTTGGGTGAGACACGAGACGAATGATGACACAAATACTTACTGGTAATTTGGGCGCCAGCAGTGCATCCCAATCACCGCACTATTGAGATTCAGGGTTCTCAGGGATGCTGTGGGTTCTGTGTGTCTGTCTCACCTGTGCATACTTACAAACACGTAGGCAATGCTAAACTTTTACTAAACATATTTATCACTTGAAAAACACCTGTGGCTAGGGCATTGTCACTACAAATGAAAGAGGTAAATTCACTGTGAGACTTGTTTTTATTGATACTGTGCATACAAATCAACGTGCCATGAAATGAATGATACCATTGGTCATGTCTAGCTAACTCCGCTTGGGTGCTCCCCAGCCCGCAATTAATCTAGCGCATGTCTAGATGGATGATCTCGCTGCGGTGTATGAAAACACAATCTTCACAAGGGAAGAGAGTCGACAGCCGCTAGGGTAGACTGACAATTTTTCCCTGAAGATAGGACACAGTGAATTACAAAATGAAACCCTGATGATACAACACGTGTGATTACTCAGCATCACTAACCAAACTCATCGGAGCTCGCCCTCCAACACGTGGGTAGTGTCATGACGGCCTATACACATACCTGACTAGGACGGGAATAATTGCACCTTAAACAAATTACATAAACCCTCAAAGATACGTGAAACAAGATGGGACACGAGATGAGTATTCACAATAAACACACATATGTGTGAAAACAAGTTTAGATGGCGCGGATGCCACTGGATGAAGTTCGTAGCGGACCATGTGGTGCAGGTGGAATTACAATATTTCTTCGTGGAAACAGCTAATTAAATTCAGACAAAATATTATTCTTGTTGAGAAAATGATTCTCTTTACAATTTATGTGATTACAGGCTTGTAACATGCCTGATGGCAGTAAGATCAAACATTAACATGACCGCGTGGTCAACTACAAAAAGCATCAATTTACATCAAATTACACAGAATCCTGACAAAAATTTAACATAGAACCATGAACAAAATATTGCACGTACAATGTTACAAAAATATGCTCTCAAAACGCAATGATGGTGTATACAAATACTTTGCGTCGGTCAGCCATATGGTTATATGTAATGTTGCTGTAAAATATTCAAACATGGAAAATACTCTCAAATATAGACATAAAAACAAAGCCCTTAAAATTGTGCATAGTAATAATGCAGAAATTACAATGAAACACCATAAAAATAGGTGGATGGCGCCCGATTCAAGTTGTGCGGGTTGCGTGACCTCTTTGACATCTTTCAACTTCTTCTCCTCGATGAAGTTAAAAATGCCACAAGGGCACAATAAATTAATGCTGGGGAAATGTCTGGCAAAACGTATGCAAGCAAAGATTAACCAGTAAACTAACTTGACTGTTGAAACCTACATCAGTGAACAAAAGGTTGTAGTGCGTATGTGACAGTATCTTACCTTGACAGCAGCTCTCCTCAACAGACTGTCTAGCGACAAGTGTCGCATGGACTTTCCATGGCCGCCTACGGGGTTCACATAGGCGGAAGTGCTATTCACTCCAAGTAAAATATTTTATTATTGAAAATAAAATGGCACAAATAAAATAAAATACTGTTTCACATGTTATAATTTTCATATGAATTTTTATATTAATTTAGTGTCTCATTATGATGGCGTTCATGCCAGAATATTACTGTTCTTAATCTTGGTGCCACAGGCACTTTGAATTTCATAAGCAAGCAATTTTAAAATGACAGCAATCACTTTAAAACATTTCAAGACCTATTAAACCCTGCAAATACAATATATCACGTTTTACACTGAAAACAACATTATGTGCCGTTATCGGTCAGCAAATACTCGAGGTATCTCCATCTCGGAAAGAACTCATTTTGCATCACCAGTGCGACTGTGTGCGCATGAACAATGCTGACGAGAAATGCCTCGGTCCAACGGGTAACCAATCCGTGGCATCAATAAAGAATATTTTGCCAGTTTTGGTACACGGGTACGGCCCCATGATGTCAATAGCTACTGTCTTAAATGGCTTAGTTGGTAGCCTCGGTTGCTGTGTCGCCATCTGTTCTCTGTGGCTTCCGGGTGTTACTCGTGATACAGCTTTGTACATGCTTCCTTACATCTCCCTGAATCCCTGGCCAGTGAAAAAATTTCTGCTCATTTCTTCGTATTTGCTAGGATCCCGGGTGTCCATGCTCCAAACTGTCATGTGCATACTTAAGTACAAGTTCCTGTTTCTCCTTTGGCACATATGTTCGCCATAGCATGCAATTACCAGGTGGTTTGGTTTGTATCTTTCGGTCCACTACCCTCCAGTGTTCTGTGTACTGCACGGCGCAGAGATGGATGTTATGCAGCATCTGTGGAATTTTCTTGTGCAGTGTGTACATCTCTTAACACGTCCCGCACATTCAATGAAACAAGTTTGCCGGGTGGTGTGTCAACAATGTTTTATACAACAAGAGTTGGTGTTTCTGCAGTTGGTATTGCATAGCAAGGTGGTAGCGCTTCTTCCCACTCCGTATCGTCAGTTACCGTTAGATTCGGACAAGGATTCCTCGACAAGGCATCCGCAAGCTCGTTGGTTTTCCCCGCCACGTGTTCTACCTTGAAATCATACTCCTGATGTAACAGCGGCCAGTGGGCAAGTTTGCGCTTCCCGGTATGCATGCCCTCTAACCACACAAGACATAGGTTGTCAGTTTTGAGAGTAAACTATCTTCCTAGCAAGTACGGCCGGTACATTCACAATGCATGTACAATTGCTAAACATTCCTGTTCATTGATGTGATACTTGCGTTCTGTTTCCCTGAACTTTGCACTGTGGTAACTCATTATGTGTTTTTTTCCATGTGTTCCACCTGATACAACACGGCCCCCGATGCCTTCTTGACTGGCATCTGTTTGTACAACAATGGGTAACTCTGGGTTGAACCTAGATAGCGGATTACAGTTCTGAAATGCAAGTCTGATTTCTTTAAAGGCTTGATCAGCTTGAGTTATCCAGACAAATTTATGTTACTCATAAAACAAAGCAGTTAACGGTGCTGTAATCACAGAAAAGTTTGGGACAAATTTCCTTAACCAATTAATTAATACAAAAAATTTCCTGACTTGTTTACGTGATCTGAGTGTGGGTTTATTTTGAATTTCCTGTACGTGTTATGGCTCTGGTTCGTGTCCATCCCCTATTACATAGTGTCCCAAAAACTCCATTCTACTCATACCCAACATACACTTTTCCACTTTGCACGTAAGTTTGTTACGTTCTAGCCATTCAAGCACAAGGCTCAAATGGTGCAAGTGCTCTTCCCAGCTGTTAGACCAAATACCAAACAAGTACATCATCCAAATACGCCATCGCAAAGTCTCCAATGAATCCATCCAATACATTAACCATTTAGTTTTGAAATTTTGCAGGGGCACACTTTAAACCGAATGGCATGGCAACAAATTGAAATGTACGTCCATCTGGAGTAGTAAATGCGGTTTTCTTTCTGTCCTGTGTGCGGTTAGTCACTTGCTAATATCCGGACTTTAAATCAAGTGATGTGAAAACGATAGCTGATCCTAATGTTGACAAAGTGTCTTTCATATTAATGACTGATGGTGGCATGTTTACAGTGATTTTATTCGAAGGGCAAAAATCAACACAGAATCGCCATTCGCTATCTGCCTTTGGAGCAAGGGTAATTCCTGAATTATAGAGACTTTGCATAGGTTGAATTACACTGTCGTTTAGCATCTCACATACCTGCTGGTTGATGACGCATCGAAAGAAAATACCTCGGTCTCATGCTTGGAGTACACCGGGTCCTCCTGCATTGTGATGATCGTGTGCTCCATGACGTTGGTGCGCTGCAGCTTCCCCTCAGTGTGGAACGCACTGGCATACTGGTCCAGCAGATGTGCGGACATTGCTGAGGTGTGGCTGGCATCTCGTGCTCGAAGTCAGCAAATGGTACAGCAGCTGTTGTTGTTGGTGGTGTTGCTCCCACGACGTTAACAGTCCATCTGCCACGCGTTCCCATGTGCAGATGATTGTCAACAAGCCATAGCAGTCCCAAAATCAATTCTTTGCACAAGTCCGGCACAATGTAAACATTGCACTTGGTACACAGTTCCCTGATTCCTACCGTTACGTGCATAAAACTTTTTGCTTCTCCCTGTTGGTATGTGGTAGCAAATTGTAAATGTAGTGGCGGCACTCTAGTTTTTATAGCTTGTATCAGTCCTTCGTGTACAAAATTGTGACTGGCAGCAGTGTCAATAACAGCTGTGATATCTTTTCCCTCAAGTTCTACATAGATTCTTAGCGCTTTTACAATACTGTCAGTTACTTGGAAAACTTTTGCACCCTCATTAGGCGGATTGATACGACCTGGTGGTGAGATTGGTGTAGGTGCGGTTTCGCCAACCTCCCGACTTAATTTTCTGACCTATTGCCCTGGTAACTATTTCCCCTGTTGTTGTGGTGAAAATTTCTGTGTCCACGGTTCTGCCTCGCAGGTGTAAACATTGGCGGCAGTCACGTAACATCTGGCAGCACTGTAGGTGTTGACGTGTGATCAATCTCGGGGATCGGTATGCCTGTCCCGCTCACACGTCCTGTTCATACAAACATGCTTCACGCATAAACAGTTCGACACTTGCTCTTGTTGCCCTTTTCAGATACGGTCTAACGTACAGTGTTGACAAGGCAACATCAATCTCTAAAACACAGCGTGTCGGCTGACCTGTGTTCAAATGCTTGAACAAGCCTAACTTACGCTGTACTCCTCAATACCCTCATATTCATGTTGCTGTTATGATACAACCACGCTTGTGCTTGAATGGCATCACTGTCAGTATCAAATCTTCCTAACAACCTATCGTAAAACTCCTCCCACGTCATACGGTAGTCTCTTACAAGGTTCCACCATGTGGCTGCTTTTCCGCTCAGTCGGTTGACGGTGACTTCAATCCTGTCCTCCCAGTATACACTGTGTCGGTTCAACTTCTCCTCGTACACCTCCAAGAATGTGGTCGGGTCTTCTGAATCTTATCCTGCAAAAGTTGGCAATAATACATTACGATCCGGCCTGATTAAGGCCTGTGGCGTGAACGTAAAAATTACTGGTGGCATGGGTTTTACCTCTGGTGTTGGCGGTGGTGCGATCTCAGCACAGTTCGTCTTACGGAACTCATCACAATTTATAACACAGTCACGGTAGGTGGAAAACGCCGCAGGCCACATGCATCATAAATGTGAGTCTTTCTACACTGTTGGCACTGCGCTCACTTCGTTCCCGCCCCGTCATATCTGGTGCGCGTGCACAGGCGTTACTCTGACAGCGTAGAGACATTGTCGGATGTGCATTGACACAAGGTTTGCTCCCACATACTTCCCTCAAATAAGTTAATTTCACTCCATCTCCCACAATGTACACATCAATCGATCGGCATGTTTAAGTAACTCGCCCTCGCGGGTGCCGCAGGTGTCACAGTTGCAGACGTGATGTCTTGAGGGCTTCTTGTGGTTGATCAGGCATGGAGTCAGCCATTTTCTCACGAATGACACAACGTGGATGAACACACTTGGCCCCACTTGGGAAAGCCAATTGACACCGTCGGGTGAGACACGAGACCAACGATGACACAAATACTTACTGATGATATGGGTGCCAGTGGTGCTTCCCAATCACCGCACTGTTGAGACTCAGGGTTCTCAGGGCTGCTGTGAGTTCTGTGTGTCCGTCTCACCCGAGCGTACTTACAAACATGTTGGTAGTAGTAAACTTTTACTGAACATTTTAACACTTTGAAAAAGAAACTCATGTGTCTAGGACACTGTCACTACAAATGAAAGAAGATGGTTCACTGTCATATCTGTTTTATTTATACCATTCGTAAACTCAACGTGCTATGAAATTATGATACACTCGGTCATGTCTAGCTAACTCCGCTTGGGTGCTCCCCAGCCTGCAATCACTCTAGCACACGCACAGATAAATGATCTCACTATGGTGTATGAAAACACAATCTTTAGAAGGGAAGAGAGTCGACAGACGCTAGGGTGGACTGACAATTTTTCCCTGAAGACAGGACACAGTGAATTACAAAATGAAACACTGGATCATAGATTAACACATGTGATTACTTGGCATCATTAACGCAAACTCGTCTGGGCTCGCCCTCCAGCATGTGGGTAGTGTGGTGACAGCAAATACACATAGCTGGCTAGGACGGAAGTAATGTCACCATACACAAAATACAAAATTACATTAATTGCACAAAGACCCTTAAAAGATGATGGGGCATGAGATGAGTATTCACAATAACAAACACACACACGTGTGAAAACTAGTTTATAGGGCACGGATCCGCTGGATAAAGTTTGTAGCGGTGAAATTGCCCTATTTCTTCATGGAAATGGCAAATTAAATTCTAAGAAAATATAATTATGGTAGAGAAAATTATTCTCTTTGCGATTACAGTGGTTACAGGTGTGTAGCATTCCTGATGGCGGAAAAAGCAAACATTAACATTACCACATGAAAAATACATTGAACCCTGAATAAAATTATGGTGCACATGGTTTTACACAAATAAACCCTCAAAGCACAAGGATGGCACGGACATGGACTTGGCGGCGATTAGTCACGTGGTTGTACGTGATGTTGCCGTAAAATATTCAAACACGAAAAATACCCTAAAATACATACATAGAATTAAAGCTCTTAAAAGTGCATGCAGTAATAATATAGAAATTACAATGAAATGCCTTTAACAGAAGCAAATGGCACCTGATTCAATTTTCATGGATCGTACGAACTCTCCAACATATTTCCCCTCCTTCTCCTCGATGAAGTTGAAAATGCCACAAGGGCGAAATAAATTTGTTAAGCGGAAGCATAATGCTGGGGAAATGTCTGGAAAATATACGCAACAAAAGGCTAAACGGTATACTAAAAGTGCTATTGAAATCTGCATCAGTCAACAAAAAGGTGTAGTGCGTACGTGACAGTGTCTTACTTCGTCAGCTCTCCTAGACAGACTGGTGAGAGGCAAGCGTCGCAGCGCTCTACCATGGCTGCCTATGAGGTTCACATAAGCGGAAGTGCTATGCATGCCGAGTAAAATGTTTTATACTTTGAAAATAAGAGTGGCACAAATAAATTAAATATTGTTTTACATTTTATAATTTCATTGTGAATTTTCTGTATTATCTCAGTGTCTCTTTATGATGGCATTCATGCTAGAATATTAGTGTTCTTAATCTCCGTGAAGGGCACACTATGAATTTCATAACCAAACATTAAAAAAATAACAACAAACACTTAAAACACTGTAAGACATATCAAACCCTGAAAACAAAAATACAAGACACGTTTTATGCTGCAAAATAATATTCTTTATATGAAAGTTCAAAAATATTGGCATCTCTGCTCACGTGTACTTACACATGACACATGCATGGTGAGCACCGTCATAGGCTCTAGCGCCGCTGGCTGTTAGCTGGCGTTAACTTTACATTAATAAATCATTATGATAAAAAATACTTCTTGTAACTAAAGACCTTTATTCTCAATTCATTTTACTTTAACACATTTTTATGAGATGAATATCTACTTTAATTTGATGCCGTCGGGTGAGACACAAGACAAATGGTGACACTATAAACTTACGGTAGGTGAGCACCAGCGGTGTTTCCCAGACACCGCACTGTGAGACTCAGGGTTCTCAAGGATGCTGTGGGTTCTGTGTGTCCGCCTCACCCGAACATACTTACTAAACATTTTAACACTGAAAAAGGCGAGAGGTTGCTGTCACTACAAAGAAATACTTTATGCACTGTTAGACATGCTTTTATTTTGCCACTCATAGAAAAACGTGCCAGGATGAATTTTATGGTTGAAAACTCGGTGTCTAGCTAACTCCGTCGGGTGCTCCCCTAACCTGCAATTAATCTAGCGCACTCCTAGATGGATGACTTCTCCGTGGTGGTAGAGAACACAGTATTCACAAGGAAAGTGGTCTACAGCTACTAGGATGTGCTGTAGATTTTTCCTGAAGGCGGGACACAGAGAATTACGACATGAACAGTGGACACGTGTGATTATTTGGCACCACTAATGCGGACTCATTGGGGCATGTCTCCCAGCACACGGTGAGTGTGGTGACGGCCTTTACACATAGCCGGCTAGGACGGAAATAATATCACCATACAAATTACACAAACGACACAAATAAAGATGAAACAATATGAGACATGACATGAATGATCACAATAAACATGCAGATGGGTGAAAGCAAACTATGGCGTGGATCCCAATGGATAAGATTTGTAGCGAATCATGTGGTGCACGTGAAATTGCAGTATTTCTCTGTAAAAACACCATATTATTGTCAGAAAAATTGCTAGTGATGATGAGAAAAATATTCCCCTACAGATTTACGCATTTATAGACATGTAGCATGCCTGATGGTGGGAAAATCAAACATGAAAGAGATAGCGTGGTCATACATACAAAGCATTAATTACATGAAAATACATGGAACCCCAAATTAAATATTACATAGAACCCTGAAATTAATAATGGCGTACATGATATTACACAACTAAACCATCAAAGCGCATGGATGGCACTGATATTGACTTGGCGGTTGTTAACCATGTGGTTGCATATTATGTGACCGCAAAACAATTGAAACAAGGCAAAACCCTAAAATACATACATAGAAATAAAGCCCTTAATATTACACGCAGCAATTAAACAGAAATTACACTGAAACACCTTTAGCATAAGCAGATGGCACTTGATTCAAAGTTGCGTGGGCCGCGTGACCTCTCCGACATCTTTCTCCTTTCTCCTTGTTTAAGTTTTAAAAAGCCACAAGGGCACAAATTATTAGGTTAAGTGGAAGCATAATGCTAGGGAAATGTCTGCAAAATTTACACAAGGCAAAGGTTAACCGGTGTACTAAAATTGAGCTATTGCAATCTACATCAGTGCAAAAGGTTTGAAGTGCGTATGTGACAGCGTCTTACCTCGCCAGCTCTCCTCGACGGACTATCTAGAGGCAGGGGTCATGCAGACCTACCATGGCTGTCTACAGGGTTCACACAAATGGAAGTGCTATACACGTCAAGTAAAACTTTGATCTTTTAAAAGAAATGGCACATAAATAATTTAAATACAGATTTACATTATACATTTAAATTGTGAATTTTCTGTATTTGTTAAATGTATTTTATGACAGCATTCACGTCGGAATAGTAACATTCTTATTCTTCACGCAGCACACATTTTGAATTTATAACCAAACATTGAGTAACATTTTGAAACATATATTTTGATCACTTAAAACACTTGAAAACCTGAAATAAAACAAGAGACATGGTTTACACTTGAAATAAATATTCCATTACGGGAAAGTTCAGGTTACAACCTCTGTGCGCACTTGGGTGCCCACGTGTCACATGAGTGTTGAGCACCGTCATGGTCATATCGCAGCTGGCTGTGTTAGCCAGCATCAAATTTAATAACGAATGTAATTCTTGGCATTCAAAATATACAACTTACTTTACATGAGTCGATTCTCTAACCAAATTAAGTAAGATCAGACATTGAGAGTTCTGGTTTAAAATTCACATATCGTGTTTTATTTGCTTGATTATTCAAAATTTTTTAAAACAGCAATCCTTTGAAAATAAATGGTTTATAATTGATTATGAATTGGTTACTAGTTGAAAATATATTGTTGTAACTGGTAAGTATTCATGTGTTTGGCCAGTACCTTGGTTTATAATTTTGGAAATACATTGTTTAGAAATTTAAATATTTGGCCAATGTTTAGCAATAAAAAAAAATTTATATTGATCCAACATTATTTCCAGGAAAAATTCAAAAATATCTATAGGAGTGTCTTTGCTTCAAGTTTAAATTTATGTATCTAAACCTTATTCTTAAAGAAAAAATTTGAATACATAGTAGTCGAAATGCATTGAAGAACACCTAGTAAATACTGTCCAATCCAAACGGGTTTTCAACACATGCTGATTGTGTGAAGGGCACGCTAATTGTCAGTGGTATGGCACCACTTGCCTGCACCAGACTGCAGCCATTAGACCAAGAGTCTTATCTTAGATCATCTGACAACACAATGAGTGCAATTAACTCTGTGATTCCATTACGGGTGTATTACAATGTGTGTCTGGAATGCCTGGACGATGACAGCGAGCACCAATTCAACAGTGACATGACTCTGATCATGGTCACATAGTGGGACTCCGAGAGGTGGTTGGACATTTTACAGAATTGGGGGCGTATCATGTCAGTGGTTCATCAGTTGCGGACAAGATGGATGAAAGAGGGTTCCCGCAGCCACTTAGCCCCACCAGAGTCATCTTGCTGCACTGATGAGTGGTTGGACAGAAGGATAGTTCTGGCCGCCCAGACTGACAGAAATGCAACCGCACATTCAATCAGGCCCATCCCCCCCCCCCCTGCACCATGTGTCTCCATGAACAATAAACAGTCAATTGTTGGAGGTAGGTTTACATTCTCATGTTCACTTTGCACGTTTAATTGTGACACCTGCTCATCATAGTGATCATCTTCCGTGGTGTCAGGAGAGAATATGTGGAAAGGTAAATGGACAGCAGTGCTGTTCTACGATGAGAATTGTTTCTGCCTTGGGCAAAATGATAATTGTGTTCACATTCATAGCATAGATGTGCAGGTGAGCAGAACAATCCAATGTGTATTCGCGCTCTCCATACTAGACCCACACTTAGGATTACAGTATGGGGCACCATAAGCTACACATCCCAATAGCCTCTGGTATTCATTCAGGGGAGCATGACAAGTGCATCGTACATCCATGACGTCAATCCTGTCCTCAGACCATATCTTGGCACACTGCAGGAATCAAACTTCCAGTATGATAATGTGCTTCCCCATATCACTAGAGCAACACAGCACGCTCTACACAGTATACACATGCTACTCTGACCTGCTAGATCTCCAAATCTCAGCCCCATTGGGCATGTGTGTGACATAATGCAATTGTGCCCGACATCCAACCCAGTCCTTGCAACAGTTATTGCCCAACTACACCAAGAAGTATAGCAAGCATGAGATACCATACCCCAGAGAGATGTTCAGCATTTGTATCAGATACAACAGTATTTTAGGCAAACAGCAATATAAATTACCAAGGTTACACAAATATCTTGTAACCAATATCATCTGCAAGATTATTCAAGGTGAACATGGCCTTATGGGTAATGAACATAGCTGGCAAGAGAACATACAATTTAATACAGTGCTATACACTAGATTTAATGTATTTTGGTGTGTATAGGCCAAATGCGTGTATTGGCAGCATAAGAAGTTTTTGATAAAAAAATAAGTGATAATTAATATTTCAAGTATAGGCCGCACTGAATTTTTGCATTCCTGTAAATATTGTTATGTCACAATTTCATACTAACATAATAAATTCCGACATATTTCTCCCCTACAAAACATTTGTGACAGAAAATTTGTGTTATGTTGGAATGTTTACGAATATACATTATGTGATTACTATTCTACAAATGGTAACGTGACTTGAGAAAGCAAAACCATATCAATATATTACACAAAATGGCATCTTATCAATGTGCACTTGTAGAACCATGGCGGATGAGCAAACTATGAAAGATATCTTTCTCTTGTACATTAGAGAAATTATTTTCTCATGTACAACATCTATGGGTGAGCTCCAACATGTTGACGCCGGCTAACAGCCAGCGGCAGTCAGACCATGACGGCCCTCGCGCTTCACGTGACACATGGGTGAGCACGAGTATGCAGACGCCACAACCACAGACTTTCCCAAAACGGGATAAGTAATATTTTCCAGTGCCACGTATGTTTATTTTTCTTTCAGGTCAAAAATGTTCTAAAAGTGTAATATGTCTTTTCTAAAACATTGTGCAATGTTGTTTTCAAATTTAAAATGTGCACCGCGTGAAGAACAAGGACATTAATATTCTGGCATAAAATGCCTATAAAGTGAACAGTTATCAAACACCAAAATTTAACGATTTAAATAGTTCATATTACTATGTAATCCAATCTCTTTTGTACCTTTTCAATTTTAAGATAAAAGTTTTACTCAGCATGCATAGCACTTCCACTTGCGTGAACCTCGTAGGCAGCCATGGTAGGTCTGTGCGACCCTGCCTCTGGGCAGTCGTCCTAGGAGAGCAGGCGAGGTAAGACGCTGCCATGTACGCACTTCATATTTGTGCACCGAGTTAGATTTCCATAGTTAAATTTAGTTTACTGGTTAACTTTTGCTTTGTGTACGTTTTGCCAGACATCCCTTGCATAATACTTCTGCTTAAATAAATATTTTGCAGCCCTTGTGGCTATTTGAAGGTAAATTGAGGATGGAGGAAATATGTTGGAGAGCCATGTGGCCCGAGCAACTTTGAATCAGGTGCCATCCACCTATGTTAAAGGCTTTTGCATTTGTAATTTCTACTTCATTGCCATGAGCAATATTAAGGGTAAATTTGTATGTATGTATTTTAGGGTTTTGTTATGTTAAATTGTTTAGATGGCCACATAATTAATGACCATGTGGTTAACAGCCACCAAGTCTGTGTTTGCACCAACCTCGTGCTTACAGTGTTTTTGTTTGTAATTTCTTGTGTGCTGTATTGTACTCAGTGTATAATATATATTTTCTTATTTAAGGGTTCTTGTAATTTTTGCCACAAGTGATGTTTTTGTAACCAACCACGCAGTCATCATACATGTTTGATCTTCCGCCATCAGGCAACTAATACGCGCTTGCACCTTTGCAATGCAATCAGAATAATTTTCTGAAGAGCACCGTAATCTTTTCTGACAGGATGTCAATGAATTTTACTTAAAATATTGCAATTTTCACCTGTACTACGTAGCCCGCTAAGAACTTCATCCAGCAGCATCCGCATCATGTAAGAATGCTTTCACACATCTATGTATTTATTGTGTCTGTTCATATCATGTCCCATGTTTTATCATCAGTATTTGTGTAATTTTGTACGGTGATATTATTTTCATCCTGGTCTGCTAAGTGTAAAGACCGTCACCACACACACCACGTGGTTGGGAGAGATGTCCCGACGAGTATGCATTAGCGAGGTAGGTAAGCACCCGTGTTAGTGTTCATTTGTAATTCTCTGTGTCCTGTCTCCAGGAAAAATCTACAGTCCACCCTAGCGGATGTAGACCCCTTTCCTTGTGGAGACTGTGTTTTCCAACACCATGGAGAAGTCATCCATCTAGGAGTGTGCTAATTAAATCACGAGCTGAGGGAGTCACCCAACGGAGTTAGCTAGTCATGCCCGAGGTTAAGTCATTAATTCATATACTGGCACTGTATGTACTTGGAAATCAATAAATGCAAATCTCAGTGTCAAATTTATGTCTTTCTCTTTAGCATTGAACCAGCCAACTCCCGCCATTTTCAGTGTTAAATGTTTAGTAATGCAAATTGCTTTGTAAAGACACTTGGGTGAGACGAACACACAGAACCCACAGCATCCCTGAGAACCCTGAGTCTCGAATTGTGGTGTCTGGGAAACACCGCTGGTGCCCACCTGCAGTAAGTAAAGTGTATTCGTTCGTCTCATGTCTCACCAGACGGTGTCAATTGGCATTCCCAAGTGGGGCCCGTGTGTTCATCCACGTCACATCAATTGCATCAACTGCGCTAAAATAGCAGACATGCCAGAACAACTGCAATAAGGCATCAAGACATCGGTGTCATCATCCACGACAACCGCGATCACAAACGCGTCAACATTGGACATGCTGGTTGAACGATGCATGCATTGTTGAAGGGTAAGTGAAGTGAATCTGTTCATTGAAAATTTGTGGGACCAACCGCTATGCCAATACATGTCCAATACCGTGTCAATGCCATCAGAACAATGCCTGTGCATGCGCACTGGAAGTAACGGGGCGGGAACCAAGTGGGCAGAGTGCCAACAATGCAAATGAGACTCTCATCTTAGATACATTAGTACAGAAGAATATGCAACCTTCCGCGATGGTGTAATTAACTGTATGGAGTGCCGTAAGACAAACTGTGTAGAGATCGCGCCACCAGCAACACCAGAGGTGAAGCCCACGCCTGTAGTAGTAACGTACATGCCACAGGGCTTAACAGGGTCAGACCGAAATGTAATCTTGCCAACTTTTGCGGGGCATGATTCGGATGACCCAGGTATTTTTTTCGCAGTCTGCGAAGAGAAACTAAGCCGAAACTGCATACATGAGGATGATTAGACTGAGGTTACTGCTAACAGACTGACTAAGGGAAACAGCCACCCCGTGGTGGAATCTAGTTCGTGACTACCGAGTCGCATGTGAAAAGTTCTGTGACAGGTTACTTGGCAGATTTCATACAGATGGTGATGCCATCCAGGCACAAGCGCGGTTGTACCATGAACAACAACGCAAACAAGAAGGCGTACAAGAATTCATACAGAGAAAGCTAGGTTTGTATAAATATCTACACTCAGGGCAACCTACGCATGAGTTTCTGGAAAGCATTGTAGCCCTGTCAAAACCAGACATTAGGCCGTACCGGCGATGAGCAACATGGGCGAGCATAGAACAATTTATGAGGAAGACGTGCCACTATGAGCGAAATGTGTGCGCGGGGCAAGAATACCAATTCCCAAGGCAGAATTACCACACATCAACAACTGCAGTGATGGTAGATGTTACGCGACCACCACTGCCATTTACGCCCGTGCAAGCAAACCGTGGACAGAGGAACTTTCACAACAACAGACGTGAAAATTATTACCACAGGTAATTGGGCAGGAAACTGAGTAGGGAGATTGGCAAAACAGCACCTGCACCAATCTCACCGCCAGACCATAGGAATATGACTAAAGTAGGTGCAAAATTGTTTCAGGTTAGTGACAGTAGCGTACGAGCCTTACATGTAAACATAGAACTTGGTAAAAATGTAATTGCTGTAATAGACACTGCTGCAAGCCACAACTTCGTACGTGAGGGACTAATAAAGGCCATTACAACCAGAGTGCCACCACGTCGCTTACAATTTGCTACAAAAAACCAGCAGGGTGAAGCTACGAGTGTAATGCATGTGACTGTGAGGATTCGTGAACTCCGTACAAAATGTGATGTCTACATTGTACTCAGGTTGTGTGAAGAAATGATTTTGGTGTTACCGTGCTTGATCGACAACCAAGCAGTGATTGAACCGCATTTCGACCACCTTCACGTGGGGACATGTGGGAGGTGGATGCTGTACGCCGTGGGAGCAACGCTGTCGACAACAATAGCTGCTGTGCCACTTGCAGAGTTCTCGCACAAGGTCGAAATCCACCTTATCATCAGTTAGAAATGTCTGCAGATTAGTCTTGTTTATTCAGTAAATAAACAACATTTCCGTGGACTCTCTCATGGCATGCAGAGTGTGTAACAAAGTCAGCAGAGTGGCACAGAAATCTTATATACTGACCACATTTAGGTTAAGCATGGTCTTAAGGGCAGTGAACAAATTGAATCAGGTACAACACAGTGTTTTAGGCAAACAGCAATAGAAATTACCAATAGAAATTACCACTTGCAAGTGATTCAACTAAGAAGAAAAAAGTACAAACCAGGTAGAACTGCAAATATATTTCTAGGGCAGCCACAACTTGTACCATTATTTCATACTAACACCTTTTAAATATGACATACTGAGACAATATTGCAGCCTGCAATTATATAATTGTACAAGCCAGTAAATAGTTGCAATTTGCCGAAAGACAAAAGGTGACAAACGCAATGATTAAGTTTCCATTACAAAGCAGCAAAAGAAAATTTCCCAAATGCAGCCTCAACAAAGATTCACAAGGACATTGCAAAATATTAAAGCTGTAATACCAAATGGTGCACAAATTAATTACATTACCAAACTAATTACCTAGACCTTAACCAAAAAATAGAGTTATCATAACCACCACTGACACAGATAGCTTCACTCCAACATTGACAAAGAAATTCTTAGAATTAACCTCTATGTTAGCCAAACTGGGAAAGAGAATTTGTCAAAAGGCAATAACCTACTTCAGGACTTGAATCAGCAAGGGCCACTTAACCAGCACTTGCAAGACGTGGAAAGACATTTCCTAACCAAAATTACATTCAACAGGATAAATTGGAAAATTACTTACATTTGCCTTTGTGAAGAGTCATCCTCACACAAAAGGTCAGTAATTTACTGCGAGGAGATAGGCAAACAAGCCCTAAGGCCTAACCCGGAAATGAAACGCATCATGACTAAAGGTTGTGTGCTAAAACAGTTACAAGCAAAAAATTAGAAACATTATATGTTACTTGTGAAGACAAACAGAATTTAAATGACAGGCAGTCCGAAACATTGAATAAAAAAAAATGAAAACCTACAGTCTGATAAGTCCACCATCCATCTCAGCCTGCCTTGTGAGAAGCACTAATCAAAAAATGGAAACTATATGCCTCTGTACTGGATTGAGAAGTGGCCGATGCACACTCAACACCAACCTTCATTCTCCAAGAAAAGGTGGGGAAAGCATAGAGGCTGGAAAGAAAAGCGGAAGGAGTGCGTGGAGAAATGCCGAAGTCAGAGTGAGCGGCGATATGGCGGTATCAATTACTCTGTAGAAGTCGGAAGTGTATAACATGGTTACAGAGAAAAAAAAAAAAAACAAAAAAAAAATGGTTCAAATATTTTGGATATCCCATGGACTTGATGTTTCGGTCAGTCTCACATACCACCTCTTTCTTGTGTACCAACTTTTGGGCAATTATGTATATTCCTACGGAGTGTTCTTAAATATATATTTCCTAGTGAATAAGTAACATTGTTAATTAAATTTTTATTAATATAACAATTTGAATAATTTTTGTACAATTTGTCGTATAATCCATTTATGATAACTTCTAACTTTTCTGAAGCCCTACTGACTATATCATAAACAGATTGTAACATCTAAGTAAGGTATGAAGATGGAAGGAATTAAGAGTGAGATGAACTGAAACATTTTCTGTGAAATATTTGTTTGCAGGAATACGTGTATCTCAGTAAATCAATATTCTGCAAATATGACTTTTTGTCAGGAAAGACAAAAAAACTATTATTTATGCCCCTATTTTTTTACTTTTGTCATATTAAGTGTATTCTTGGAGAAAAATATTTGTGGAAATGGTCCAATACCACATTTTTAAAGCTTGCCTATGCAGTTTCCTTAAGCGGCAAGAGAAAATCACAAAGATATGGGTGTAGTTTAATCTGTGGTCTTTCATCATATGTAATAAAACCCCACTGTTACAGATCTAATTTGCACAGTACAACATTATGGCGGAAACACTGCACGCCTTGAGCATAGGAGTGATAAGGCACTAAGCGTGCATGTTAGTATTGCCTGTATCGCTCCCTCGCTTCTTGACCTTGGAGGTGCAGCTCCATCCCATTCTTAACAGTGGCATTAAGGATTACTTTGTAATATTTTAAGTTATATGTATTCTATGTTGGAATAAAACTGGAATACGATAATATGCATTTATTTTTGGTGCAATATCATGCAAATGCAAGTGATAAAATTATCCTGCAACATTGCTCATAATTTTTTTTTATAAATTCCTTGCTTTGACTCATCAAAAGGCTTAACATGAAACATGCACCACAGCAACTGGAAAGCAACTAAGGCATTGCCTTACTTAAATTTGTTATTTTGCATGAGGTGATAGTTAAATACAGATTAAATGTAGTAAAATATGGTGTATTTGTACAAAAATTAATGTAACATGGTACAGTGAACTTTAATGGCAGCTAATATTTCATATTACGTCACTTCTCGTGCAGAATTAGAGTGGTATAATGGGCAACACATTGGACTGGTAATTCAAAAGGCACAGGTTTGCACCTAACTCCTGAAAAAGTTATTTTCAAATTATTGATTAAAGTGGAAACAACCGTGTTACATGCAGAATATTTTTAATTTTTAACTAGTGGTTAAATATTTACTTAAAACTTTACTAAACCATGTTGGCAGAACTTTGTTTATTGGCTGTCATTGTGTATATAATAACATAGCTTACCAACACACTACTAATGTAAAATATCAATAAGTCTTTGATTGCCAAATGGCTGGATATTAGTTAGTTTCCATAAAACAACACAGTGTTGCGCCAATGTTGACCAGAGTGTCATTATGATGATTAACTAACATTATTTTTCCAACGTTCGCCCAACCAATAATTACTATTGTGGTAATTTAAGCTTTTCGTTAAATTTAATCATAGTGCTTTTGTTGAGATTTAAATTTAAAGTACACATGATTCATGTAATACCCATTTTGGTAGTGTGTGTGAGATTCCTATGACTCTAGTAGTAGTGTCACTGGTCATGATGATGTATAGGATAGTGCGTCAATAAATTCAGTACTAAGAATTATTGGTGTAATAAATCCACTATAACTAACAAAGGTTATGGGTCCATGCAACAATTAGTACAAAGATGCAGTTGTTTGGTGTGAGATTAAAAATACTGTAAACATTTTTCATCATAAAGTTTGCACCGCAAAATTGCATCAAATGCTTCATCCTTTGTGGAAAAGTTGCGAGGCCGAGAAAACTATGCATCATGGAAGTTTCATATGAAAGCTTTATTAAACCTGGAAGACCAGTGGGACATTGTGCAGGGTACAGTGAAGGCAGAGGACACAAAAGAAAAGGATAGGAAAGCACTATGTAAAATATCCTTATTAGTAGAAAAGGATTTAATTCACCATATTGAAAAGTGTGAAACGGACAAACACGCATGGGACACAATACAAACATTGTTCGAAGACTCCAGTCTTACTAGAAAAGTTGGCTTGTTGCGCCAGCTAGTGTTAACACGTCTAGACAATTGCAGTTTGAGCAAAGAGTATGTAAACCAGATAGCCTCTATGGCACAACGTTTGCGAGAAGTTAAGTTTGATATATCAGAGGAATGGATTGGAATGTTATTACTAGCTGGGCTCCCAGAGAATATACGCCTATGAATAATGGGACTGGAACGCTCAGGGACCCCAATCACAGCAGACACAATTAAAATAAAGCTACTGCAAGATGTGAAGAAAGGAGCAACGCATGCATGATCCACAAATGAAGATATAGTGTTGTACAGTAGCCGATCGGCAAACAGTGAGATGCCATGGTGATAACAGCAAACAAAACAGTGGTAAACCAAACAAACAACCTCGCAAGTACTATAACTGCAATTGCGTTTGACATTACTATGATAAACAGACTAAATTGAGTCACAACAAATGGTCTGAAAAGAAAAGCAGTAATGGATTTCTGGCGTATATGTTTGCAGATGCAAATAAAAGTGGTTCTGTATGGTTCTTGGACTCTTATGCATCAGTGCATTTAACAAAAAACAAACTAGAGAATTCTATGTCCGATTCTAAAGTCAAGATACTTACAGCAAACAGTGAACCACTAATCAGCGAATCCATGGGGAATTTGGACATGGAATTGTCTGTCAATAATGATACCAACTTATTGAAGCCCACGAAGTACATTATGCACCAGAAGTTGCAGCTAACCTCCTCCCCATTAGTAACATCACGAGTAAAGGGAATACGGTTGTCCTCAACGCAACAGGTGAGAAAATTTTGAATTCAAATATTGCACAAATAGCCTAAGCCACAGTTAATAATGGTATTTACCAGTTGGAGACCCCCACACTAGTAATATGGGCCGAGCATATGCTGTCACATTAAGTGAGGATTTATGGAATCATAGGGTAGGCATTTAAACAGGAAAATTATGATCTTTTTAAAGACAATGCCTAATGGTGTTGAAAATATGCGAACCAGTAAGCTCCCTTGTGAAGTGTGTGATAAAGGCAAAAAAAGTCGCCTGCCATTCAAGAAAAGTGCATTCAGGGCCACAGAATACCTGGAGTTAGTACACAGAAATTTATGTGGGCCAATGGAGATGACATCCATAGGAGGCAGCTGATACTTCTATGTGTTAATAGATAATTATACAAGGTACACACTGATGCCGACTAACAGCCAGTGGCGCTAGAGCCCATGACGGCGCTCTCCACGTACGTGTCACATGTCCATGCTCGTGCGCAATGAGGCCAATATTTTTGAACTCTCACATAAATAGTATTTTGCAGTGTAAAATGTGTTTTGTATTTGTATAGTTTAATATGTCTTGAAATATTTCAAAGTGTTTGTTGATGATGTGAAAATTTTTGGTTATGAAATTCAATGTGCCCATGGCACTGAGATTAAGAACACTAATATTCCGGCATGAATGCCATCATAAAAAGACACTGAATTAATATGAAGAATTCACAAGAAAATTATAAAATGTAAAACAATATTTTATTTAATTTGTGCCATTTTATTTCAATAGTAAAAATTTGACTCGGCGTGCATAGCACTTCTGTTTTTGTGAACCTCATAGGCGGCCATGGTAGGTCTGTGCGACGCTTGCCTCTGGACAGTCTGTCGTAGGGAGTTGGCGAGGTAAGACACTGTCACGTGCGCACTACAACTTTTGTTCACTGATGTATGTTTCCATAGTCTATTTAGTTTACCGGTCAACCTTTGCTTGTGTACGTTTTGCCGGACATTTCCCCAGCATTATGCTTCCACTTAAATAATTTATTTCACCCTTGTGGTATTTTTCAAACTTAATCGAGGAGAGAGGAGAAAGATGTCGGAGTGGTCACGCAACCCGCAAACTTGAGTCAGGCGCCATCCGCCTATGTTAGTGGCATTCCAGTGTAATTTCTGTATTATTGCTATGTACAATTTTAAGGGCTTTGTTTTTATGTATGTATTTTATGGGTACTTTCATGTTTGAATATTTTACGGCAATTTCACATACATCCATGTGGCTAACCTTTGCCAAGTATATATCTGCATCATCCGTGCAGTTTGAGAGTTTATTTGTGTAAAATCATGTGCGCTACAATTTATTTCAGGGTTCTATGTATGTTTCATTCAGGGTTCCATGTATTTTTCATGTAATTGATGCTTTTTGTACTTGACCATGTGGTCATGTTAATGTTAGATTTTACCGCCATCAGATATGCTACACGTCTGCAATCACTTAAATCGTAAAGAGGATAATTTTCTCTCTCAGAATAATATTTCATGTGAATTTAATTTGCCATTTTCAAGAAAAAATATTGCAATTTCATCTGCACCATGTAGTCTGCTACGAACATTATCCAGCGGCATCTGCGTCACCTAAGCTAGTTTTCACACATGTGTGTGTTTATTGTGAATACTCATCTCGTGTTCCATCATCTTTTAAGGGTCTTTATGTATTTTGTGTAATTTTGCAATTTGTGTACGGTGCAATTACTTCCATCCTAACCGGCTCTGTGTATAGGCCATCACCATACTACCCATATGCTGGCGGACGAGCTCAGACGAGTTTGTGTTAGTGATGCCAAGGAGTCACACGTGTTAAAATATTTTCATCAAGGGTTTCATTTTTAATTCACCATGTCCTGTCTTCAAGGAAAAACATTCAGTCCACCCTAGCGGCTGTCAGCCCTCTTCCCTTATGAAGGCTTTGCTTTCATGCACCTTGGTGAGATCATCCATTTAGGTGTGCACTAGATTAAATTGCAGGCTGGGGAGCACCCAAGTGGCATTGGCTAGTCATGACCAAGATAATCATAATTTCATTGGCACATTGATGTGTACGCATGGTAACAATAAAAGGAAGCATCAGTAACCTACTTCTTTTATTCAGAAGTGACAGTGTCCTAGCCACATGTATTTTGTTAAGTGCTTATTTTCAAAGTGATGTTAAGAAAAAGTTTAATATTGCCTTCATGGGTGTAAGTACGCATGGGTAAAACAGACACACAGAACCCATAACATCCCTGAGAACCCTGAGTCTCAATAGTGCTGTGATTGGGAAGCACAACTGGCACCCATATTACCAGTAAGTATTTGTGTAATTGTTCGTCTCGTGTCTCACCAGAGAGCGTCAACACATGTGTATTTTCTAGAGATTAAAAGCCGAGCATGTGAGGTATTCAAAGAATACTGTGCACATGTGGAAAATCAGATGGGTAAGAGAATTAAATATTTGCGATCTGACAACAGAACTGAGTTCATAAACCATGAGTTCTCAGGTTTCTTAAAAAGGAAAGGACTCAGACACCAACGCACAGTTAGGCTTTGCCACAACAAAATGGAGTTGCTGAGCATACCAACCATAAAATAGTCAAAAAAGCTCAATGTCTGCTGCAGGATACAGGGCTGCGCAAAACATATTGGACTGAAGCAGTATCGACAGCTGTTTACATCAACAACAGATGCCCAACTCAAAGACTGGAAGCTAAAACTCCCTTCGAAGTATGGCACTCGAGGAAACCAAACCTTAGTCACCTTAGGATCTTTGGCTGTGATGCCATGGTGAAAACCCCAAAAGAGAAAAGGAAAAAGTTGGACCCCTGCTCTGCAAAAATGATATTTGTCAGCTATTGTGACAATACCAAGGGTTATCGATTAATGAACCCGGTCACCCGGAAAGTCACAATCAGTAGAGATATCATCTTCCTTGAAGTAAAATGATTGAAAATCAACTGAAGGAGGCTGAAGATACTCCTGCACAGATCATGTTCGATGACACCGACGGCATCACGCAAGAATCAGAAGATAGACAAGGAAATGACAACATTGCTTTGGATTCAGATGAAGAGCTGTTCCATAGTTTTGAAAGAGGAGAAGAACCAACCAACTCCAAGACTGAACAGCTAAGAAAGTCCAACCATGTGCTGAAACAGAAGAATGACCCAGACTTTGTGTCTTATCTTGTGTCAGACAATAATGAACCACTCACACCAGGGGAAGTGCTAGCAAGTTCACAAGCCTCAAAATGGAAGGAAACCATAGGTGAAGAATTAATCTCATTCATCAGAAATGAGACTTACGAATGGGCTTATTTACCACGGGGAACTGATGCATTCAAGTCAAGATGGGTGTTCAAAATAAAAAAATCCAGGCACCAAAGAAAGAAATTACAAAGCTTGGTTAGTAGTTAAGGGCCGCAGTCATAGAACAGGAATCAACTATGAAGAAACTTTTTCTCGAGTCTTAAAGTATTCGTCACTGAGATACCTGTTTGCAGCATCTGCCAAAGAGGACTTGGAAATAACTCACATGGATGTAAAGAATGCATACCTTCATGGTTTCTTAGATGAAGAAATATATGTCAAGCCTCCAGAAGAAGCCTTGAAACGTATGGTGTCTAAGAAAGGCAGTGTATGGACTTAAGCAGAACGGAAGATGTTGGAATCGTCATTTACATCAGGTTCTTATCGAAATGGGTCTCCAACAGTCCAAAGCAGACCATGTGTTTATTTCAAACATACAAGAAGAGGTCTTGTAGTATGTGCCTTATATGTTAATGACCTTGTTATCTTCTCGAATGAACATCATCTACAGATATTAGTTCAAAGAAAGCTGGAAATTGAGTTCCAGATGAAAGATCTGGGAAAAATCAAGAATTGCCTCAGCATGGAAATAACGGGATGAGAAGAATGGGAAACTGGATCAAACAGACTTCATACATGACAGGATTTTTGAGAAATTTGGCATGTCAGACTGTAAACCAGTCTCAACACCAGCTGAAGTTGGGCTCAACCTTCGAGACTGCTCAAGTAACCTTGACAAAGGTGATAGTGAAAGTGTATGCTGTGTAGTGAAAAAGTGCCTTACCATCAAGCTGTTGGCAGTCTCCTGTATGTTTCTTAAATATCTAGGTCAGTTATAACATGCGCTGTAAATATTGTGAGCCAATTCAACAAGAGCCCACAGAAATGTCACTGACTCACTGTAAAGAGAATATTTAAGTACCTGAAGGGAACCAGGGACCTAAAACTAGAGTACGACAGAAACTATGATCAAGATGTGTTAATCTTCAGTGATGCGACTGGAGGAGTGAGTCCAACAACAGGCACTCAATCACAGGTAGCAGCATTAACCTTTTACCTGCCATTGTTCCCATTTGGGAACACCAATAAAAAATACTGCTATTAAATATGAGTGAAGAGCACTGAGCTTTACTCAGATTTTATGAGTCAATCAAAGATGGAAATAAATTTTAATGAAAGTCTTAGTAGTTTTACACTTATTTGATATACATATTTTCGTGTTAGTTCTTTGCCCTTTTTTGTTCGTTCTGCATCTAACATGTAAAAAATTCTCAAACTCTTAGTTTTCCACATGCTTTAAATAATACAATTGAGAAATCCTTATTCATAGCGGTAACTATTAAATAAAAATATAACCACAATGTTTTAAACATTTGGTTCAAGTAACCATGTAAAAACATTTTGTTTTTCCCAATTACGAACATTGGAGTGTCATATGAAGTTTTTGTGTCTGCAGGGATAATAGTAAGCAGCTCATCCTCTGTGAAGTCATGTGAGAATGGTGAAGCGCTGTAATCTTATCTGGCAGGAAATAGATACCACACTTACCACTAGCACTCACATCTGCTCTGGGAGCAACATATTTGGTTTCTTAGAAGAAAGGGACAAGTAGATATACATTACAAGACTGAAGTTACACTTTCAACAAAAGCTTGTACAGTCATCAGCAGCAGGAAGATGTAAAATAATAATTATGACTTACATGAAGGTTTGTTCTTCGCAAGCTAACATTACTTGACAATTTCCATGTGGCTGTCTTAGTGAGGGGATAGGGAGTTACAAGGTGACTGCTGCTGAAAAGGGAAAGATTTGTTATTTTCTCTTGTGGACTCGAACAAGTAATGCTAGTGTTACAATGTCTCGAAGAACTCAACATGGTGAAACATTCAACAAACTAGAAGATGCAGTAGAGTATTTCATGAATATAAGCGATTCTGATGACTCTGAATCAGGCTTTGAACCTGCAAATTGTATAGTTGACTTTTGCCAACTTCCCCCTGATGAAGATGGAAGACTTACTGATGAGAAACAAGTAAATGAAGATGAACTAAATGAAATCACTCTGGCAGAGGTATGTGGTATGATAGATGTGCATCTACACTCACTTGGCACTGAAACTTCCAATCCAGGTGCAGAAGAAGGAGATACATCCACAAGTGATTTCAGTGAGCCAACTACAAAGAAGCAGCACAAAGACAGGACACTTCCACAATGGAAAAAATGTGATACATTTGAAAAGGTAATTTTATCTTCAAGTTTCGATCCCTTAGCTGTTAGATGCCTAGAGCTGGTATTGGCAGATCAATTTGACTTTCTTTTTTTTTTTTTTTTAATTTTGCACCAACAGTATTTAGAATATGTAGCAAGAATGACGTCTATCTATGCTCATCAGAAAGGATTTGAATTTCATGTGGATTGGAAAGAAATATGTTAGTTTTTTGGTTTGTTGTTGCTAAGTGGATATCATAGTGTTTCCACAGAATACATGTACTGGGGTACAGCAGAAGATGTAGAGATTCCCCTTGTACTCAAAGTAATGCCAAGAAATAAATTTAGAGAGACCAAGAAATATTTGCACTTGATGGATAACATTGAACTATAAACAGACAATAAACTGGGGAAAATTCAGCCAAGGTATGAAGAACTGAATAAAAATCTGCAGCAGTTTGGCATTTTCCATAAAGACCTTAACATTGATGAATCCATGGTGCCCTATTATAGACACCATAACTGCAAAATGTTCATTTGTGGAAAACCAATTCAGTTTGGTTATAAAGTGTGGGTGTTGTGTTCCAACAATGGCTATCCATATAATATGGAGATATATGGAGGGAAAAGTGTGTCACACAACAAATCACTGGGATCCAGGGTAGTAATAATTTGCTCTCTGTTGTGGAAGATCCTTTAGAAATTAAGGTTTTCTTTGACAATTTTTTTTACATCTTATGATCTTTTGTGTGAACTTGGTGAAACAGAAACAAAAGCCACAGGTACCATTCGGGACAATCATACGAAGAAATGTACTCTCATCGACTCAAAAAAATGAAAAAGGAACGTTGTAGAAATTTTGATTTTCAGTCTGATGGTAAAATATACATGTACCATTGGAATGATAATGCTGTTGTAACACTTGCTTCCAATCACAGAAACCATCTCCCACTTGGAACAGCAAAGAGATATTCAAGAACTATGGGGGAGGGAGTAAAAGAACTATTGGGGGGGGGGGGGGGGGGGGGGGTAAATATACCGGAACCAAACTTGATAAGAAAATACAACCTTGGAATGGGAGGTGTAGACATTTTGGATAGGATGCTAGGAAGTTACAGACCTCAGCTTCGAAGTAAAAAGTGGTGGTGGAATTTGTTTTCAAATGCTTTAAATATGGCAGTTGTAGCCAGCTACTTACTATATCAAGAGGTTCATCATAGTAAACAGACATCACATCTTGATTTTCGAAGAACAATGACGAAGAGAATTCTTCACCTATGGCCTACACGACTTCCAGGCCTGGGCCAAGAGTGCGAGAACACTCTTCACTTCAAAGAGCAGATGAACATTTTCTGGAATCTTGTGATCAAGGTCACTGTGTAAACTATGGAAAAAATGCTCGTCTACAGTACCAAGAGTGTGGAAAGAAGATGCATATTCACTGTTTTCCATTTTATCATGGACTCCAGTAATGTGCGACATTGTTTGAAACATACCATCAAGAATAATTTTTCTATATATATACCTGATATTATGAATGTTTCTTTACAAACAAACTATGTGAGTAGTTATAAGCATAAAACTGGCCTTGCATTTTTATAAGGTAATCATATTCAAGTATGTGTATTATAAAAAGCAAACATATTACAGTGTGAAAAGTGAAAAAGTAAATAAATAAATAAATAAATAACAAAAGCAAGGTATCTGTGAAAAGTGTGGGAAAAGTCTTGTTTTCAGTGCCATGGATGTGAGTAAAGCTGTATATTCTTTGTTTCTAATGTATTATGGACTACTGTATTGGGTTACATATTTTAACACTTAAACATTTTTTTTCCATATATTTTTTTGACTACCGTACCCTGTGAAAAGCATAATGCTTAAAAATGAAATTTGAATTTTTTATTAGCTGAAAACAATCAAATAAATATAGTTTAAAATGTAAATGTACTAAACATTATATATATATATATATATATATATATATATATATATATATATATATATATATATATATATATATATATATATATATATATATATATATATATATATATATATATATATATATATACACACACATACATATATATAGATGCACACATGCACACACCCACCCACACACACACATGCATACATATATTCATACATTCATATATATATATATGTGTGTGTGTGTGTTTGTTAATTGACATGCCAATGTTCCCAAATGTACACCAAAAACTATAATTCATACTATAAATTTTTTCTCATCTTATATTACATAAAATCAGTAGCGAAATATAATTTTTGTAATGAAATTACACCTGGCATGAATTGTGGCAATTGGTTTGGTCTCATGGTTCAGTAGAAAGCAGAGAACAGTGACCTTAAGTACTGTAGAGGCAGAATACATGGCCCTCAGTTTCACAGCACAAGAAACTTTGTGGTTTAGGATGCTGTGTAAGGATCTGCAGCCAGACCCTGAGTACAAACCTTCTATGATTTACTGTGACAACGAAGGTGCTATTCAATTAGCTAACAACAACATTACAAGTCACAGGTCTAAGCATATTGATATCAGACATAATTTTATCTGAGAACATGTGCAGGAAAAGAATATTGAGCTTGATTATCTGCCAACTGAAATAATGGTATCTGATATTTTGACTAAATCTCTGACTCGAGAGAAACATGAATATTTTGTCCCTATGTTAGGTCTTAAGTAATTGTTGTAAACTATACTGTAATGTTGGTTTTTCATTTGTGTTTCCTTTCAAAATGTCTGTAAGATGAGACGTCATTGGGTGAGACACGAGACGAACGATGACACAAATACTTACTGGTAATATGGGCGCCAGTGGTGCTTCCCAATCACCGCACTATTGAGACTCAGGGTTCTCAGGGATGCTGTAGGTTCTGTGTGTCTGTCTCACCCGTGCATACTTTAAAACACGTTGGAAATACTAAATTTTACTAAACATCACTTTGAAAATAAGCACTTAATAAAATACATGTGGCTAGGACACTAACACTAATGAATAAAAGAGGTAGGTTCACTGTAGACGTGCTTTTATTATTATTGCTTGTACAGATCAACGTGCCAATGAAATTATTATACTCTAGGTCATGACTAGCCAATTCCGCTTGGGTGATCCCCAGCCCACAATTTATCAAGTGCACGCCTAGATGGATGATCTTACCACGGTGTATGAAAACACAATCTTCACAAGGGAAGAGGGCCGACAGCCGCTAGGGTGGACTGACAGTTTTTCACAGGTGACAGGACACTGTGAATTACAAATGAAACCCTTGATGAAAACAGTAACATGTGTGATTACTTGGCATTACTAATGCAAACTCGTCTGGGCTCGCCCTCCAGTACGTGGGTAGTGTGGTGACAACCTGTACACAGGGCCAGCTAGGATGGAAGTAATATCATCGTACACAACTTACAAAATTATAAAAATACCCTTAAAAGATGATGGGGCATGAGATGAGTAGTCACAATTAACACATACATGTGTGAAAACAAGTATAGATGGCGCAGATGACGCTGAATAAAGTTCATAGTGGACCATGTGGTGCAGGTGGAATTGCAATATTTCTTCATGATAACAGCAAATTAAACTGTGACAAATTGTTATTCTTGTTGAGAAAATTACCCTATTTATGATTAAAGCAGTTCCAGGCTTGTAGCAGGCCTGATGGTGGCAATAGGAAACATTGAAGTGACCATGTGGTGAAACACAAAATCATCCATTTACTGAAAATTACACGGAACCCTGACAAAATTTAACATAGAACCCTAAATAAAATATTGCACACACTTATTTATTACATAAATAAGTGCTCAAAACGCAATGATGGCGTAGACATATACTTAGCATCGGTTAGCCACGTGGTTGTACGTGATGTTGCCGTAAATTTTCAAACATAGAAAATACCCTCAAATACATATATGAAAACAAAGCCCTTCAAATTGCATGCTGCAATAATACAGAAATTAAGATGACACGCCTTCAGTAGAAGTGGATGGCGTCCCATTCAAGTTTCGCGGGTTGCATGAGCTCTCCGACATATTTCTCCTCCTTCTTGATTAAGTTGAAAATGCCACAAGGGCGAAATAAATTAGTTAAGTGGAAGCATAATGCTGGGGAAAATGTCTGGCAAAACGTATACAAGCAAAGGTTAACCGGTATACTAAAAGTGCTATTGAAATCTACATCAGTGAACAAAAAGTTGTAGTGCGTACGTGACTGTCTTACGTCGCCAGCTCTCCTCGACAGACTGTCCAGAGGCAAGCGTCGCACAGACCTAACATAGCCGCTTACGGGGTTCACACAAGCGGAAGTATTTTTATATTGAAATAAAAGTGGCACAAATAAATTAAATATTGTTTTACATTTTATAATTTTCTTGTGGATTTTTCATATTAATTTAGTGACTCTTTATGACGGCTTTTATGCCCGAATACTAGTGATCTTAATCTTGGTGCCGCGGGCACATTGAATTTCATAGGCAAACATTTTCAAAATAACAATAAACACTTTAAAACATTTTAAGACATATCAAACCCTGAAAAATAAATATACAAAATACATTTTACGCTGCAAAATAATATTTATGTGAAAGTTCAAAATATTGGCCTCTTTGCGCTCATGCAGGTACACGGGACATGTGCATGGTGAGCGCTGTCATGGTCTCTAGCGCCAGCTGGCTGTTAGCCGGCATCAAACGATTCCTCCCTCGAAGGCCACGATGGTGCGAACGCTACATTGCTCTGGTGGGCTCCGCCCGGCTGGTTGCCGGTTGATGGCAAAGAAAACATGGCCTCGGAGGTTGTTTGTTTCTGCAGCGTTTGCAGGGGGTGGGGGTGTAGGCAGGAACAAAATTGTGGGTATGTGGTGGTGATTCGCCTCGCCTCTTGCGAGTGCTGTGTTGCGATTTGTTGACAATTGACCACTCTCACTGCCCTACTATTCTCCCCAAACCCTTTCAAACTCTCTTGCCCTACTAGGCTCTCCTCTGTGGGAACTGGAAAGCCTCTGAAAGGCGACTCACCTTCACTTGTGGTATCAAAAGTTACGTTTACACTTTGGTTACAAAAAAATTCAGCTGTGCCCTGGGGAAACCCCTTAAAACTTACTTCACTGGCACTGGTTGTGTTTACATTTACGTGTGCACTTATGTTACCACTTTCTTCGTGTACACTTGGAAACCCCTTAAAATCACTCTTGATTTGTTGTTTCATTATAGGCATTAACAGAAAAATCCAGAAATGATGTTTCGTTACTACTCGCTCCTACTTCCTCACTACTAGGTGTTGAGTGTTCTGTCGGTGCAACACCCTTAAATGATAGTTCATTCCCTTGGTTGGGCGTTCCCATGTTAGTGTTGTCAATTTCCTCAGTGTACGTGTTGACATTTCCCTCTGAACTCCCTGGTAACATTCTCTGAGCTCACTGTGGTACTGGGCATAACGTCATCTCCTTGTCTCTCTTCCCTACAGAGGTGGGGGGGAGTATACACAGGTTATCATGGTGACGTTTCGTGACACATCTTAGTCCCAACTTCACAAAATACGTGGACTTTCCCATCTTTTCCACCACTCTCACTGGCCCTATCTATCTAGGTGCCAGTCCAGCACAGTACTGTTTCGCCTTAGTCGATAACGGGTTTTCTCTTACATACACATACATTCTGAGTACAAGTTCGGGTGGCAGCCTCTTGCTCTCTGGTACCCACACATTACAGTAGCTGATTTGAATCGCCCTGGCTTCTTCATGTATTTGCGCCTGGTCTTCGACAATTTGTTCAGGTGGTCTGGGCAGGTTTTCACGGGGTGCTCTGGGGGTACAGAGTTCGTGACCTTGTACCATCTCTGCGGGTGTTTTGCTAGTTGCGGCATTTACTCTATTCTGTAGGCAAAACATTATCTCTGGGATCAATTCGGCCCACCTAGTGTGATCTTTGCCTAACCAGATACGTAATTGGATTTTGACATCTTGGTTACGTCTCTCGGTTGGGTTAGCCCTGGGATAGTATACTGGGGTGGTCCGGTGTTCTGTTCCCCACCTAGTTAACAAATACTTGGGGTGTCCCTATCTTGGAAAAAAACTCATTTTGGATCACCTGTGCAACTGTGTATGCATGGACGTTACTAACTTGGAATGCCTCTGTCCAACTGGTAAACAAATCTGTGGGAACAACAAGAAATCTTTTACCAGTTTTTGTACGCAGGTACGGGCCCATGATGTCGATAGATACTGTTTTGAATGGCTCGGCTGGCAGCCTTGGCTGTTGTGGAGCGTTGCCATCCATTCTCCGTGGCTTCCAGGTGTTAGACGTGATACAGCTCTGTACATGTTTCCAGACATCTCTCTGAATTCCTGCCCATTGAAAAAATTTCTGCATGTTTCTTCATGTTTAATCGGATCACGGGTGTCCATACTTCAAACTGTTGTGTGCATTCTTTAAAACAAGTTCCAGTTTCTCTTTCAGCACATGCATCTGCCATTACACACAATTACCAGGTGGTTTGGTTTGTATCTCTCTGTCCACTATCCTCCAGTGTTCTGTACACCATCTGGTGCAGTGTTGTCAGCATTGCGCAGCATCTGGTGAATTTTCTTGCGCAGTGTGTACCTCTCTTAGCACGTCATGTACATTCAATGAATCAAGTTCGCCGGGTGTTTTTGGCAACAATGTTTTGTACACTGAGAGTTTGTGTTTCTGCAGTTGGTATTGCGCGGCAAGGTAGTAGTGCTTCTTCCCTCTCTGCGTTGTCAGTTACTGTTAGAGTCAGACAAGGATTCCTGGACAAGGTGTACGCGAGCTCGTTGGTTTTCCCCGCCATGTGTTCTACCTTGAAATCATACTCCTGAAGTAACAGCGCCCAGCAGGCAAGTTTGCTCTTCCCATTGTGCATGCCCTCTAACTATACAAGACACCGGTTGTCAATTTTGAGTGTAAACTGCCTTCCTAGCAAATACGGCCGGTACTTCCGCAATGCATGTACAATGGCCAAATATTCCTGTTCATTAACATGTTATTTACAATCTGTTAACTCGAACCTTGCACTGTGGTAATTGATTATCTGTTTTTTCCCCGTGTGTTCCCACCTGATACAACACGGCCCCAATGCCTTCTTGACTGGCATCTGTTTGTACAACAATGGGTAACTCTGGGTTGAACCTAGATAGCGTATTACTGTTTTAAAATGCATGTTTGATTTCTTTAAAGGCTTGGTTGGCTTGAGGTGTCCAGACTAATTTAAATTTATCACACAACAAAGCAGTTAATGGTGTGGTAATCACAGAAAAGTTTGGGGCAAATTCCCTTAACCAATTAATTAAGCCAAAAAATTTCCTGACTTGTTTACGTTATCTGGGTGTGGGTTTGTTTTGAATTTTCTGTACGTGTTGCGGTTCTGGTTTGTGTCCATCCCCTGTTACATAATATCCCGAAAACCCTATACTATTCATATCCAACTTACACTTTTCCACTTTGCATGTAAGTTTGTCACATTTGAGCCATTCAAACACAAGGCTCAAATGGTGCAAGTGCTCTTCCCAGCTTTTAGACCAAATAAGTACATCATCCAAATACACCTTCGCAAAGTTTCCAATAAATCCATCCAATACATTAACCATTAAGTTTTGAAATGTTGCAGGGGCACACTTTAAACCAAATGGCATGGCTACAAACTGAAATTTACGTCCAGCTGGGGTAGTAAAGGCGGTTTTCTTTCTGTCCTGTGGGTGGATAGGGACTTGCCAATATCCGGACTTTAAATCAAGTGATGTGAATACTGAAGCTGGTCCTAATGTTGACAAAGTGTCTTTCATGTTTATGACTGGTGGTGTCATGTTTACTGTTATTTTATTGAGGGGTCGAAAATCAACACAGAATCGCCATTCGCCATCTTTCTTTGGAGCAAGGGTGATACCTGAATTATAGAGACTTTGTGTAGGTTCAATAACATTGTCGTTTAGCATCTCATATACCTGCTGGTTGATGATGCTGTGAAAGAAAATACCTTAGTCTCGTGGCTTGGAGTACACCAGGTCCTCATGCGTTGTGATGATAGCATGCTCTGTGACGTCGGTGCGCTGCAGCTTCCCCTCAGTGTGGAACACACTGGCATGCTGGTCCAGCCGATATTGCAGACTTTGTTGATGTGCAGCGGGCACCCTGTGCTCGAAGTCAGCCAGCAGCACAGCATTGGTTGTTGTTGGCGGTGTTGCTCCCACAGCATAAACAGTCCATCGGCCATGTGTCCCCACGTGCAGATGATTCAGATGCGGTTCTATCATGGCTTGGTTGTCGATAAGCCATGGCAGTCCCAGAATCACTTTCTTGCATAAGTCCGGCACAATATAAATATCGTACTTAGTACGCAGCTCTCGGATTCCTACCATTACTTGCATAACACTTTTCGCTTCTCCCTGTTGGTGTGTGGTAGCGAATTGCAAATGTTGTGGTGGCACTCTAGTTGTTATAGCTTGTATCAGTCCTTTGCAAACAAAATTGTTACTGGTGGCAGTGTCAATAACAGCCTGACATTTTTCCCTCAATTTCTACACAGATTCTTAGAGCTTTTACGGTACTGTCAGTTACTTGCAACATCTCGTGCACGTAGCAGGCGAGTTTTCCTGCTGCAGCGGCGACTGTGTAATCTGCCTGACAGGCAGCGGTGGTCACGTGACATCAATAGCTAGTACGGGGGGTACAGGCGGCGGGGGTTCACAGTGTCAGTCCAGCACTTGTTCTCTTTATTCCATCTGCTTATCTCGTTCAAAGGTATGTACCTCCCAAGTTAACAGTTCCATGCTCTCCCAGCTGGCTCCGCGCTACAACACCCTAATGTCAGGTGTTGATAATGCCACAATTATCTATTACTCCACGGGTTGCCTGTCCTGGCTGTAGCTACTTATACAAGCCTAACTTGCATTGTATGAATTTGTCAATTCCTTTGCGCGCCCTCTGTTGTTCGTAATATAGCCACGCTTGTGCCTGGATAGCATCTCCGTCAGTGTCGAACCGACTTAGCAATCTCTCGCAGAAAATTTACCACGTAACTCGATAGTACCTGACCAAGTTCCTCCACGTGGTAGCAGTTCCCCTTAACCTGTGGGCAGTTACTTCAATCAAATTGTCTCTATGCACATGGTGCCTGTGCACTTTTTCCTTACAGACAGCTAGGAATGTGCCAGTTTTCTGAATCATGTTCTACGAAAGTTGGCAGTAATACGTTGCGATCTGTCCCAGTTAAGCCCTGTGGTGTGTAAGTAACGACAACTGGTGGCGGTGTGGGTTTCACCTCTGGTGTTTGCGGTAAAGCAATCTCAACACAGTTCTTCTTACAGGACTTGTCAGAATTTATAACATCATCTCGGTAGGTGGTAAACTCCGCAGTCCCTATGCATCGTAAATTTGAGTCCTCCTTACACTGTTGGTACTGCGCCCATGTTGTTCCTGCCCCAACACATCTGGTGTGTGCGCACAGGCATGTTTCTGACAGCATAAAAATGTTGTCAGACGTGCAGTGACAAAAGGGTTGTTCCCACATACTTCCCTTAAACAAGTTGATCTCACTCAATCTCCCACAATGCATGCATCGATCGATCGGCATGTCCAAGTAACTCGCGCCTGCGTGCGCGTGTGCTGTGGGTGTCGCGGTTGCTGACGTGAATGTCTTGAGGGCTTCTCACAGTTGATCGGGCATGGTGTCCGCCATATTCTCGTGGATGACGGGACACGGATGAACACACTTGGCCCCACATGGGAACGCCAATTGACGCCGTCAGCTGAGACACAATACGAATAATGTCACAAATACTTACTGGTAATACGGGCGCCAGTGGTGCTTCCCGATCACCGCACTATTGAGACTCAGGGTTCTCATGGATGCTGTGGATTCTGTGTGTCCAGCTCACCCGTGCGTACTTACAAACATGTTGGCAATACTAAACTTTTATTTAACATCATAATGAACATAAGCACTTAATAAAATACATGTGGCCAGGACACTGTCACTACTGAATAAAAGAGGTAGGTTCACTGTAGACTTGCTTTTATTATTATTGCTCATACAGATCAACGTGCCAAAGAAATGATGATACTCTTGGTCATGACTAGCCAATTCCGCTTGGGTGCTCCGCAGTCCGCAATTTATCTAGTGCACGCCTAGATGGATGATCTTACCACTGTGTATGAAAACACAATCTTCACAAGGGAAGAGGGCCGATAGCCACTAGGGTGGACTGACAGTTTTTCACTTATGACAGAACAAGGTGAATTACATATGAAATCCTTGATGAAAACATTAATGCATGTGATTACTTGGCATCACTAATGCAAACTCGTCTGGGCTCACTCGCCAGCATGTGGGTAGTGTCGTGACGGCCTGTACACAGAGCTGGCTAGGATGGAAGTAATATCACCGAACACAAATTACAAAATTATATAAATGACATAAATACACTTGAAAGATGATGGGCACGAGATGAGTAGTCACAGTAAACCACACATGTGTGAAAACAAGTTTATATGGCGCGGATGCCGCTGGATAATGTTCGTAACGGACCACGTGGTGTAGGTGGAATTGCAATATTTCTTTGTGGAAACTGAAAATTAAGCTGTGACAAATTGTTATTCTAGTTAAGAAAATTATCCTCTTTACGATTAAAGCAGATACAGGCTTGTAGCAGGCCTGATAGTGGCAAAAGCAAACATTGAAGTGACCGTGTGGTCAAACACTAAAGGATCCATTTATGTGAAAAGTATACCGAACCCTGACAAAATTTAACCCTGAATAAAATATTGCTCACATGATTTTGCATAAATAAGCGCTAAAAATGCAGTGATGGCATATACATATACTTGGCGTCAATTAGCCACGTTATTTTATGTGATGTTGCCATAAAATATTCAAACATGGAAAATACCCTCAAATACATATATGAAAACAAAGCCCTTCAAATTGCACGCAGCAATAATATAGAAATCAAGATGAAACACCTCTAGCAGTAGCGGATGGTGCATGATTCAAGTTTCGCGGGTTGCATGAGCTCTCCAACATATTTCTCCTCCTTCTCCTCGATTAAGTTGAAAATGCCAAAAGGGCGAAATAAATTAGTTAAGTGGAAGCATAATGCTGGGGAAAATGTCTGGCAAAACGTATACAAGCAAAGGTTAACTGGTATACTAAAAGTGCTATTGAAATCTACATCAGTGAACAAAAAGTTGTAGTGCGTACGTGACAGTGTCTTACGTCGCCAGCTCTTCTCGACAGACTGTCCAGAGGCAAGTGTCGCACAGACCTACCATAGCCGCTTACGGGGTTCACACAAGCGGAAGTGATATGGCCCCCGAGTAAAATATTTTTATATTGAAATAAAAGTGGCACAAATAAATTTAATATTGTTTTACATTTTATACTTTTCTTATGAATTTTTCATATTAATTTAGTGTCTCTTTATGATGTTGTGCACGCCGGAATATTAGTGTTCTTAATTTTGGTGCCGCAGGCACTTTAAATTTCATAGTCAAACATTTTCAAAATAACAACAAACAATTTAAAACATTTTAAGACATCAAACCTTAAAAAATAAAAATACAAGACACATTTTACACAGCAACATAATATTTATGTGAAAGTTAAAAATATTGGCCTCTTTGTGCAGATGCAGGTACACGTGACACATGCATGGTTAGCGCCGTCAAAGTCTCTAGCGCTGCTGTCTGTTAGCTGGCACCAGATGTAGTCTGAAATCCTTGTGACAGTTGATTGAGTTTGTGTAATGATTTGTAGGGTAGTGTATTTCTTTGAGAACAATTTCAGCGGAAGTGTGAGATTTACATTGTTTCTAAAGTACACATGATTCACGTAGTACCCATTTTGGTTGTGTGTGTGAGATTCCTATAACTCTAGTAGTAGTGTTCGTGGCTTACCGATTAGCGTGATCACTGGTCATGATGATGTATAAGATAGTGCATCAATAAATTTAGTACTAAGAATTATTGGTGTAATAATTCCACTATAACCTAACAGCTTTTTATACTCTAGGCCTCCTGGCCAGAGTGAATAAAGGAGATTGGATAGCAGGGATGACACAGTTGTTTCCCAACTACTGCAGCCTTCTGCTTGCCAGCTCTGATGAAACACACACTCAAAACACCCCTGCATGTAAAATGACTAATATCACATATTAAGTTCTTTTATGTTGGTTATTTTCCTTTGTTCATGAAGCACTCATTACAGAAAATACATTCCATTGATTTGCAGCTGAATTTTATCACAGGGCACTTGCCAAGTCATGAATATTGCACAACCTAGTTACTGCATTTTGTTTACTGGGCTGATGAAAATAACGTCTGGTCATGAACACGCATACCATACAAGCTAAAGCTTGAGCCTCTAGCTAAGACCTTGCTGCTGCCTCACTCAGATGCTCTTCAATTAAATGTTAATTAAATTTTGCGGAGGTTAACTGTTCAAAAGATTTAAATAGTTCTTTTGGCACAGCATTTGGTTGGCACTAGTTAAATTTGTTCATCCATTCACGTTCGTTTGTAAATTTACCCTGGGTCTCCACCAACACAATTGTCTATCGCTACATACTGATGAGTACTATTGGGCACTTGGTGCCAGCCACCCACACCAATGCACAAGCTACCTACTTATTGGCCCAACCTGCTTGCCTAATGTGTAGTCACAACAACCTAGTTGTCTGCAGTCTCTGTGGCACCAACCTAACACATTTTTCTCATCTGCACATCAAAACAAACTAAAGGCCTCAATTAAAAATATCACTAGACATACATCCCCAAATTAATATAAATGTAGTACCTCACAATACCAATCAGTTTGTTAGTTCACCAGTACAAAAATTCCTCACATTACAATTTACAAAAAATATAATTACAAAAATTATATCTGACAATTAACTCTTACATCCTATACAAGCCTATATGTATAACCATTTGTTATAGGCTGTTCACTGTAAAGTGAGCACTTTTTAAGGCCCTCCAAACAGGCATTAACAACTAATAACTAGATCTTATTGCAGCCTAAGGCATTAAATTTTGAGAGTGGTGAAATGTATACACTGTGTTTATTGGTCACATTGCAATGTGTATATTAAAAAGCAGCAGGAAGATGGAAATTGGATGAAATGAAAAATTTAGAAGGGCCCTAAAAAGTGCTCACTTTACCGTGAACAGCTTATACCGGCATAATTCACAAGTTTTGTACCACATTAAAAAAATATATAATTCTTATTTTTTGAATATGCTGAAGATACAAATGAATCAGTAACCTTAGTGACCTGTAATGTCACATCACCCTCCTAACTTCCTTGAAAAATCACGATTTATTTTAACAAGAAGTTCAAACATTGTTTATACTTTTCTTAACGACACATTTAGTTTTTACTTCAATTCTTACATATTTTATGTCAAAAAAAAGAAAACATACCCACAGATTACATGGCCACAGTCAAAATTTGTGATATGGTTCACAGCATTCCTAAAAATTACATGATTCACCATATTCTTACAAATAATCTGATTGAAGTATTCTTACAAATTACATGAAAACCTTTGCATCATAATGTATTATGCTTAGTTTAAAGAGCATACAATTGTAATTACATAAAAACGCATGTTGAGAATGGTCTTGCCATACTAAAATTTGGTTGTCCTGATTTACTGTGGCAGGCACATGAATTACCTCTGTATCACAAAAATTACTCCAGTTGATTTATCACATACATCTTGATGTCATCCTCACTGCCTGCTCATGAGACAGACAAATGCTCCTCCGTTTGTGCCCGGCAACGCACAAGGTGCATTGATGTATGGGTCCCCAGAACCGTTCATGCACAAACAGGTCTGTGAGCTGCTCCATGACCCGAACGACCCGCTGCACCAAGAGTAAACTACGTAGTATGTGTTCATTGGGGTGAAGTGTTGTGTCCCTCAGAAAGCAGAGCCTAACGTAAACACGGGAAAGTATTATCTCCCGTTTGCTTCCCCTGAGTGTTAAGCTTTTTAATAAAGAGTGCCCGACCACATGGCCAATGTAAAATTACAAACCATGGAACTGTGACACTCTAAATTGTTATCATAATTTTTTAAATGTTGGTGTCATGTCTATTTTCTTTTTAAAGTATATAAATGTATTTTATTCAATTTGTAAAATATAAAGTACATTTACCTTGGCAGTTCCGGCGACCGCCATGCCAAATGCCCAAATTCAAATTTTCTGTTCACTCATTCAATTATGTGTTTAATTGAATAATGTTGACTAAAAGGGTCTTGTGTGTGTAAAATGCTTTGGCAGTTTTATTTTAGTTTCCTATGTGTTCTGCAAGCTTACCCTGCTTTTCTCAGGTAAATCATTTCCCATGACACGCGTAGTAACAAGGACTAGAGACTTTATAAATGAAACCTGACATGTCAAAAATGTTCCTATTAATTCACTGAGTGTTCTAATGTGTTTAATTGCCTGTACTTGTAAACTGTTCAGTATATATACTTTTTATAGTTTTCCCTCACAGTGTTGGCAGGAGATCTCTGCTAGGTAACAGCATCTCTTGAGCCACTGTATTTAGTCTTGACAAGCAGGCCCATCAGGGTGGACATGAGTGTCACCCGCACCGTGGAAGCGTCATCTATTTGCATCCATCACAGTAGCTACAATAGCAAGTTTTTAATTTGCCGGAACATTTTGTATCGTTTTGCTCCTTCCACGTAAACACCCTCTCTTCGCCAGACTCGTGGCCCAAAAGAGAGTTTTATTATACCATTAATTTCCACCTGCTGTTCAGCACTTTTCCAGTGTCGGCCTATGGCGGGCCTAATATACCATGCCCACATTATTCAAGGAACATTGTATTGTGTGTGAATGTACATGTTCTGTAATATATGTAGTTGAATTTGTAGCGTTGCATCTATACACATTTAGATCATTTTTTAAAATTGTTTTTCAGGTTTACTTTTTATTTAATTCCCCAGTTTCATTTGTCACTGAGTGTAGCTGTCCAAATTTTTCCTTTCATGCCACGGTTTAGAAGTAAGAGATTTATCAGTTTAAATGTGAGGCTGTATTACAAGTTTATCTGTACTATGTGGAACTTTCGGATTCTCAGGCTTCAGAGCGAGGTGATGCAACTTTTGAGATTAAGTTTTTTTTTTTCATGATTCCCATGCCATCAGTATTTTTGTAGTTTTGAGCATGCCATGATGTAATGTTCTGCCAATAGGAGGTTGCAAGCCCCGGCCAAACGTGTAATTTTAGATTTGTATTGTAGAGGGGAGGCAGCTGCATGCACCAATTCGTGGGCAGCGAGCCCAATGATTGTCCCAGTTTAATAGTTTTACCACAAAGTGAATATGTCAGTGGGTTGGGCTGGTTTTTTGTTCTTAATTGTTTCAATTGCTGAGGCACAATGTAGCGACTGCTACTGTGATGCTGTACATGTGTGAGTGCTGGAAGTAGGAAGGAGTGTCGGGTGATGTCAGATTGACATACTTGTACTATTTTGGACCTTCAAAGAATAAATCAAGTAGAATCCAACATGGACATTTTCTGTTTGAATTTCTATTTCAACCAAGTGTACCAACCAAATGTGTGCTCAACGTGACTGAGACTAGCCGGAACCCAACGTAAGTGTATGCAGAGTGTAACTTCTGTTTGTATAATAGCAATTTGATGCTATGTTGCAATGTGCCGTCCTTGCGCTGGGCTAGTTATCGATGGAGGCTATGCTGCAAAATGGCTGCCCAATCTGTGGTGGCTGGGATTTTGACAGAACCCTGAGACACACTGCAAAGGTAGCGGCAACATTGCACTGTTCAAGAACTACAAGATGTAATAACAGGGTGTGATAACGACGTTGCATCATGGCACATCGTCAACACGCTGTGAGTGTGTCCCTCACAGTGATACTGCAGTTCCCATTCCATAAGCAAGATTATATATATATATATGTAACATTTCTACAGTCATCAACAAACACGTATGTTCTGCAACAACACGTCACGACCGTCATCAAGATTGTGTATAAATTGTCATCTGTCCTTGTATTTGGTTTGTTTGTTTTGTATAAGTTTTTAAGGATTTTGTTAAAATAATTCAGCATGGCTGAATATAGAGGAATTGTGAAAAGCCAGGATGTCTTTTCCCAACAAATAAAAGGAATATTTGACATGTTCTAAAAGAAAACAGATAAATCATTTGAGCACATGATAGAAAGGTTTGGTAAACTACTCTTTGGAAAAATGGATGATCAAATTAGAGAAACTGATGAGGTCATAAATGAGTGTAGGAGGCACGAGTTTTTCACAACCAAGGTAAATGTAATTGATGAGGTTAATATTTGTGAAATTGTAGAGTTGAATGCCGAGTGTGAGAATGAGTTAGTACTAATAAATGTTGAAAATGTAGATGTTGTAGATAAAGTGGAGACTGAAGTAGTTGAGGTTGTGAGTGAATTGGTATGGGTGAGAAATGAGAGTGCATCACTGAGACATAATAATAGTTGTACAGATTTATCAATGCAATGTTACACAGATTGCAGAGTCAGAGTAAAGAGAGTAAAAATGTGTAAATTCCCAACTGGGGGGGTTAATAGATTTATTTCAATGAAACTGACACAGAAATTTGAGGCAGAAATTAGATTGGCAAATTCAGAAATTAGGTTGACAACATCAGAGGTGATGTTGCCAAATGTACACGAAGTAGGTGAGTACTGTGAGTTTGGGGGGTACCGAGTAGTGAAACTGATTAGTGTTTGTGGAAAGAGTGCATGGCAGTACAGAGGGAAAGTGTGTTTACCAAATGTAAACAATTGACAGATTGTGCAAGGTAAAAACGAGTGAGGAAAAAGGGGCGTAATAGTGAATCTGTAGGTAGGAGGAGAATTGTAACAGGTAATGGAAGGAAGGCAGTAAGGAAAAGAGGAAAATGAAGGCAAGAGAGGAGGAGAGTGTTGTGGAGGAGAAGGAAGGGTGCATCAAGGCAGACTGTCTACCATATAGGTTAAAGTAAGATGTAAGTCCATTTTTTGGTGTATACCATATGTCATGTTCAATTTCATGATTTTTCTTTTGCCTTCATTTATTTTTATTTTTGTCAATGCAAGGAATTATGAGGTCATTAATAATTTATGTAGGTTATGTTGGTACACTGTTTAAAAGTAAAACCCAGACGTGAGGTTCTGATATGACATAAATCCATGAGTTTGGAATGTGAAAGTGACATGACATTTAAATATGAAGTGAAATTAACAACATTGAACACTTTAAGTAGTGAAGAGTAGGATTGGTAAACAAGGAAATGGTAAAATTTCATAAAAATGTTTAAGGGTATGACCAATAATTTTTATATTTTCTTTTAATTGAGACACATGTGTGTCAGATTTTTTCAGTGAAGAAACACAGTATTTCAGTAAGTCTGTAATTAAGGGTAATGTGTAGTGTGAATAAGTATTACATAATAATTAATACAGAGTTTTCTTGGTTGTAGAGTGATCTTATGAATTTATTGTTTGAGGGTCTTTAAGGTGTTACAGTTGGTATATAAATATACATTAAAAGTGATTTACTAAATAACTCAGTATGATAATGTAATTAGCAGCTGCTGGTATCTTTCCACTGCACTTAAAACAGCATTAGAGGACGACTGTAGTCCTGAATATAATAACTGTTTGTTACCGTTGATGCCGTTGGGTGAGACACGAAGATGAACGAATACACTTTTACTTACTGGTAGATGGGTGCCAACGGTGGTTCCTACGCACTGCACTTCGAGACTCAGGGATCTCAGGGATGCTGTGGGTTCTGTGTGTTTGTCTCACCCTTGCGTACTTAAAAAACACTTTTAATACTAAACATGTCACTTTTAAACACTGATGAGGAGCTAAGTGCTGATGCTACAAGAATACATAAGTTTACACAGGTAAGAGTGGGTTTATTTAGGCAAGTTACATCTCGTGCCAGAATGAGTTTTATGGTTACCTCGGATGTGACTAGCCAGTTCCAATGGGTGATTCCCCTAGCACGTTACTAAATTTGCGCACTCCTAGATGGATGATTTATCCACACAAGGAAAGGGGTCTCTAGGGTGGACTAAAGATTTTTCCTGGAAATAGGACATGGAGTATGAAAATGAACAATATCACATGCGTTTATTCTCATCTTTAACGCTTACTTGCCAGGACACATCCCTGAACCACGTGATGTGTGGCGACGGTCAATACACACAGCGGGTTAGGACGAAAAATAATACCACCGTACAAAAAGACATAAATAACACTGGGTGAACATGGGGCATGACATGAATAGGCAAAATAAACACGCGCATGCGTGAACCGAGTATTAAATGGCATGGATGCCGCTGCATGAAGTTCTTAGTAGACCTTGTGTGCTGATGTAAAATGCATTATTTCCTGTGAAATTTCGTAAATTGTTACCAGCCAAAATGATTGCTGCATGAGGGAAATTAGTCCCTTCAATATGCGAGCATACAAAAGCTCTTAGTGCACCTGTGGCAGAAAAATCCAAACATATGAAGTGACCGCGTGGTCGTACACAAAAAGCATCAAACATGAAAAATACAAGAACCCTGAATGAAAACAATACATATAACCCTGAGATAAGTTACGGCGTGCAGGAAATTGCAAGAATAAGCCCTTTAAACGCGTGGATGGTGTACATACGGACTTGGCAGTAGCTAACCACGCTATGTGGCCGTAAAACAATTAAACATGACAAAAACCCTGAAATAAGCTTATACAAATACTACCCTCAATATTGCTTATCACAATTACACAGAAGTTACAAGAAAAACCTTAACATAAGCGGATGGTGGTTGATTCACAAGTTGTGCAGGCCGCATGGCCTCTCCAATCTCCTCTCATCATGTTTAAGTTTCAAAAAGCCACAAGTGTGATAATTAATTATTTAAGCGGATAGCATTATGCTGGGGATGTCTGGCAAAACGTACGCAAAGCAAAGGTTAATCAGTATACTACATGAAACTATGGAAATCTAACTCAGTGTAAAAATATGAAGTGTGTACATGACAGCATCTTACTTCGCCAGCTCTCCTAGGATGACTGCCCAGAGGCAGGGGTCGCGCGGACCTACCATGGCTGCATATGGGAGTCACACAAGCGGAAGTAAAAATACATGCTGAGTAAAAATTATTGTATTTACAAAAATGCCACAAAAGCAAATTTTAATACAATTTGATAAATATAATTTTAAGGCTGCAATTTTTGTTATATTTTCAACGTCTTTGAAAGGCGTCTTAGCCTGAATGATACTGTCCAGCTATTCTGCACCACGCACACTTTGAATTTAAACATGACAATATTACACAACCCTGAAAAGAAACATATTACATTTTGCAAGCAATTTTAGACCCTGAAAGAAAAGACACAGCACACTGGAAACAATAAGTATCCCATTTTGGGGAAAGTCAGTGCAACGGTACTGCACCACGTGTTATTGATGGCGGTCTGTCTGTTGCTAGCTCTTAGCCGGCGTCACCGTATTACGATTATTGCTGTTAAACAGCACTGTAGTACTTGTGGGTACATGCCACTTGTGACCATACTGGTAATTTGAGGGTCAACCTCATATTAAGGGAATTAATATTTGAGGCAAGGGTGGTGGCCTATGTTTGGGTGTGTGTGTGTGTTATGCAAGTTTGAAGAGAGAGTTGGGGGGTGAATACAAAACAACAGCAAATGTAAGGAAGATTTTAAATAAAAGAATTGTGATACATGTTGTGACATGAATTAGGTTGAGTGTTAAGTGTGTAAAGCAGAGAGTGAATATGTGAAGAGTACGCATGTAAGGTTAGTGCTTATACTGATATTAAGTTAGTAACTCTTGTTTACACAGTGTATAATTTTGTTGAATTCTCTGTTATTATTGTAGTTTTGTTTGTGTGGTTTGAAAATGTATTGTTGACTTGGATGAAGGGTCAGGTGCTGAAGTGAATGTGTTGCAGTGTACTTGTGCTGTACAATTGAATACGAAGATAGGTGTGCTGTGAGATGTACTTAAAAAAGTTGGTGACTTCTATGTCATAAATAAGAGATTTTTAGAATTACTCTGGTGCAAATTTTAAATACAAGCAGTGTATTTGCAATCTGTTTTGAAAATTTATATATATTACTAGGCACTTGGGTTTTCAAAAGTTGACATGTGGATAATTTTCACAAGTGTTTTGAAAATTCCAGAGTAAAATTTTAGAATTTCAACCAATATAATTTTTTGTATGAGCTGAAACTTAGCATGGAGGTTTTTTATATTTTGTACTATTTGACATGGTTGTAATTTGAGGTGTTGTGTTAAGTGTTGATGATGATGGAAGTGTAGTGTTTAGGAATTGCTCCAGTGTGTGTGTGTCTTTGTCATTGGGTCTTCGCTCTGAGAATGTGTATTGGGGTGGTACAGGCTTGTGACCTTTTTTGAGTGTACAATGACCTAGGTTTTTTGTATTAAATGTAAATGTGGCAGTGGTATTGTATAATGTTTGGGGCAGACCTGCAGGCTGGGGAGCACCTGAACGGAGTTAGCTAGACACATCCAAGTTCCATAAGGTTAACAAATTTGGCACGATTTTGTATGGATGACAATAAAATGCAAGTAGCACAGTGCTTAAATTCTTTTCTTGTAGTGAGAGCAACCTCTTGACATTTTTCAGTGCTACAAGATTAGTAAAGATATTTAGTAATGAAAAGTGTTTAGTAAGTACGCTCGGATGAGATGGACACACAAAATCCACAGCATCCCTGACAACTCTGTCTTAAAAGTGTGGTGACTGCGAAACACTGCTGGCGCCCATCTACCTTAAGTTTATTGTGTCACTGTTCGTCTCGTGCCTCACCTGATGGTGGCACATTCTGCATATAATATTGACGGCACTCAAGAGAACTGAATGGATTATTGTCTCCTAACAATATTCATGGGAGACCATGAGTAGCAAAGACAGTTTCCTTGGCATTAATAACAGCAGTAGAAGTTTTTCTAGGGAGTTCACTTTGACACAGTCGGGTGAGACACGAGACGAACGATGACACAAATACTTACTGGTAATATGGGCACCAGCAGTGCTTCCCAATCACCGCACTATTGAGACTCAGCGTTCTCAGGGATGTTGTGGGTTCTGTGTATCCGTCACACCCGTGCGTACTTTCAAAAAGGTAGGCAATACTAAACTTTTACTAAACATCACATTGAAATAAACACCAACTAAAATATATGTGGCTAGGACACTGTCACTACTCAATAAAAGAGGTAAGTTCACTGCAGACTTGCTTTTTATTGTTACTATGCATACACATAAACATGCCAAAGAAATTATGATAATCTCGGTCATGACTAACCAATTCCGTTTGGGTGCTCCCCAGCTCACAATTAATCTAGCGCATGCCTAGATGGATGATCTCACCGAGGTGCGTGACAGTACAGCCTTCACAAGGGAAAAGGGCCGACAGCCGCTAGGGTGGACTGACGGTTTTTCCCTGAAGACAGAATATGGTGAATTACAAATGAAAACACTCTATGAAATGTATTAACATGTGTGATCACTTGGCATCACTAATGCAAACTCGTCGAGGCTCGGTCTCCAGCACATGAGTAATGTTGTGACGGCCTATACACAGAGCAGGCTAGGTTGTGACGGCCTATACACGGAGCAGGATAGGTTGTGACGGCCTATACACAGAGCAGGCTAGGATGGGAGTAATTGCACCGTACACAAATTACAAAATTACATAACCCCTCAAAAGATACATGAAATAAGATGGGGCATGAGATTAGTATTCACAATAAACACACACAGGTGTGAAAACAAGCTTAGATGGCGCAGATGCCGCTGGATGAAGTTCGTAGTGGACTATGTGGTGCAGGTGGAATTGTAATATTTCCTTGTAAAAACGGCAAATTAAATTCATACAAAATTTTATTCGAAGCGAGAAATTATTCTCGTTACAATTTAAGTGATTGCAGGAGTGTAACTTGCCTGATGGCGGTAAAATCAAACATGAAAGTGACAGTGTGGTCAAACACAAAAAGCATTAATTTATTTGAAAATTACACGGAACCCTGACAAAATTTAACGTAGACCTTGAATAAAATATTGCACATACAATATTACATAAATAAGCTCTCAAAACGCAATGATGGTGTATACAAATTCTTGGCGTTGGTTAGCCATGTGGTTATACGTAATGTTGCCATAAAATATTCAAACATGGAAAAATACATTCATAAATATACATGAAAACAAAACCCTTAAAATTGCATGTAGCATTAATGCAGAAATTACAATGAAACGTCTCAAACACAGGCGGATGGCGCCTGATTCAAGTTGCGCGGGTCGCGTTACCTCTCTGACATCTTTCTCCTCCTTCTCCTAGATTGAGTTAAAAATGCCACAAGGGCGAAATAAATTAGTGAAGTGGAAGCATAATGCTGGGGAAAATGTCTGGCAAAACATATGCAAGCAAAGGTTGGCTGGTAAACTAAATTGACTATTGAAACCTAGATCAGTGAACGAAAGTTGTAGTGCATACGTGACAGTGTCTTACCTCACCAGCTCTCCTCGACAGACTGTCCAGAGGCAAGTGTCGCACGGACCTACCATTGCTGCCTATGGGGTTCACATAAGCGGAAGTGCTATGCATGCCAAGTAAACTGTTTTATTTTATAAATAAAATGGCATGAATTCAATTAAATACTGTTTTACATTTTATAATTGTCCTGTGGATATTTCATATTATTTCAGTGTCTCTTTATGACGGCGTTCACGATGGAATATTAGTGTTATTAATTTTAAGACATATTAAACCCTGCAAATACAAAGACAAAACACATTTTACACTGCAAAATAGTATTTGTAGGAAAGTTCAAAATTATTGGCATCTTTGCACATGTGCAGGACACGTGACACATGCGTGGTGAGCACTGGCATGGGCTCTAGTGCCGCTGGCTGTTAGCCGGAATCAACTTATATCAATCCACTTCAAATACATATTCACAAAAATAAGGTGCAACTTTCCTGAAAAATCAAAGATGTCTGCAATCACTTTTTCATATGGAAGGTTTGGTGTGGGATGTGGAAGCAACGGCTGCTTGAAATTAGATGGGCGAAACTTTTTGCAGATAGGGCACTGTTGAATAAAGATGGCAATATCTGAAATCATAGAAGGCCAATAGAATAACTAGCGACCTTTGGATTTGGTTTTGGTTTCCTCACAATGGCCCACATGAAGCAAACTGCAATACATATCTAGCAAGGCGACCGGAACAATTACTTCGTCATCACGGAATATGATGCCCTTCTCCAAGCATAGATCATCCTTCATATTATAATAGCACTTGCAGTGGTCTGGCACTGAATTATAAATTGGCCAACCTAACTTACAAAATTGGGATACGATACTCAACGAGGGATCAGTGCTTGTTTCAAGCTGGAACTGAGACAGAAGCTGTTTGGACGTAGGCAGATGTTTGCTGATTGAATGAACCACTTCCATCATGGCGGGGTCATCAGGTATCTTGTCGGGATGGTAGGCTCATGACAGATGGTCTGCAAAATTCAGAAATTTACCCGGCAGATAGGTATATCCCAGTCATACTTAAGTAGTTTGAGCATTAATTTCTGAAGCCGTGCTGAACCTATGTTATGAATTAACTTGGCCATCACATTAACAAGAGGTTTGTGATCGGACTGAACTTGCACTTTTTTCCCATATACAAAGTAATGAAATTTAGCAACAGCAAATGAAACAGCTAAAAGTTCCTTTTCGATTTGAGAGTATTTTCTTTTGGCATCTGGAAGCAATATGCACAGTTTGAAGACCCTTTAGGCCTTTTTGAAAAAGGGTCGCCCCATGACCATTTTGCGATACATCACACTGAACAACAAGGGTAGCTGATGGGTCAAATGTGGCAAGGACTGGTGCACTAGAAATTAATGACTTAAGTTTACAGAAGGCTTCATCATGGCAGGGTAACCAGGTCCACTCCATGTCGGATTTCAGAAGGTCATACAAAGGGTTACAAACACTGAACATATTTGGGACATAGGAACGGACATAATTAAACATGCCCAAAAGTCGTCGTAGTTCCTTGTGGGAGCTTGGCGCTGGTAGAGAGGTCAAAGCTCGAACTCTCTCTGGATCAGGTGACATGCCCTCAGCAGAGAATATCTGACCAACATACTTAACATGTGAAACTTTATATTCAAGCTTGTCAGCATTAAATTTGATGCCCAGACTCGTTGCATGCTCAACTACCTGTTGCGTACTCATCATGCTCAGCTTCTGTTCTTCCTGTGCATAAAATATCATTGAAGAAAATCACAACGCCTAGGATGCACAGAAGTTCTCCTCAATAAACTTTTGAAATGTTTCTGGCACATTGGTTATGTCATATGGCATGCGCAAATAACAAAAGCACCCAAAAGGCATGAAGAAACAACACTTTAGGGATGCATCTTCATCCAGTTGTACCTGGTATAAACCCAACTTGAGATCAAAAATGGTGTAGTATTTCTTGCCAGTCAACTTCTCCGACATCTCCTCAACAGTTGGGAATACATGGTAGTCCCTAACTATCACCTTGTTCAGTTCAGTTGGATCCAAGCAAAGTTGTAATTTGCCAGTAGACTTTTCAAAAAGTACCAGATTGCTTACCCAGACTTTGGAGTCCAGTTTACGCACTTTACATATAATCCCTTTCTCCTCAAGTCTATTTAGCTCTGTTTGTAATGACCCCTTAATAGCTCTAGGCACCCTCCGTGGAGGTTTACACACAGGCTGGCTAGCTTCTCTGGTATTTATTTTGCACACTTGAGGAAAACAGCTAGTACCAGAAAACACTTCCACATGTTCTTTAACAAAGCAATCTTTAGCGACTGCAGAATCTGAATTAACTCTTTTTACCAGGTTAAAGTCAACACAGGACTACAGCCCTAGCAAGAGCGTGCTGTAAGATTCAATGATTACAAAATGTAATGTTCATGACCCTTAATGGAACACAACAAATCAACAACACCTCAAGCTGGGAGAATGGTACTACCCCAAACTTCTATTTTGAGATTTGTCAGGTGAACTTTAAATTGCTGATCAACTGTCTGGAACAGCTTGAGTGCCAGGATGTTTACTTCCGACCCAGGGTCCAACTTGATATCAATGGACCTGCCTTCAATACGTACTCGTTCCCTCCATTCATTTTGATGCACTGTTTTAGAATTAGCCGGACCAACAGAATGAATTGTTACAGTATCGCAATACAAGGATTCATTGGAGGCGTGATACACTTTAACCTCCCTCACTCTGCTAACTTTGAAGGACACAGCAAAATGGTTTTAAATGCCACATTTGGCACATTTTTTTACCATAGGCTGATCACTGTCTAGGTTTGTGTTGAGTTTGACACTGGGAACTAGCGTACTCACCGTTGCTGTTGTGCGCTGTATTATTGGTAGCTCTGGATTTTGAAGACTGCCTACTTTTTGCAGCCACAAAATCAACACTTGCATTGCTGCGAACTTGAATATAGTTCTTGGCTTGGATCTCTTTTGCTTGCTCCTAACTCTGCTCTATGAGCCGACAGTGCGCGGCTACTTTTGCAAGTGTTGTATTCTCCATTCGCAGCAGCGCCTCTCGCAACGTCGCATCCCTGATGCCCTGGACAATACGGTCAACTAACATATTTTCCTCTTGTGCGACCAGATGGTCATTACCACAAGTTTTCACAAGCCGAAGAGATTCAGTCAGGAAATAGTCAAATGTTTCACCCTCAAGTTGCACACGTTGATGAAATAAGAAACGTTCATAAAGAGGGTTAGTCTTTGGTGCCACAAATGTTTTGTATGCTTCCTTTACTCTACTATACACTAACCTGTCATCTGGGGAAATGTCAGAAGTTTCAAATAGAGCACATCCTTGTGAACCGAGCATATTTTTAAGAAGGGCGATCTTAACCTTATCGGGGCATTCATCTTGGCCTGTAGCGATAAGGTAATTTTCAAAGTCCCCCTCTAAGATTTCCCAGTCTTTATGAGCAGTAAGACTCTGCAAATCAACTCTTTCTGAGAGCTTTACAATATTTAGTCCTACCATCACAAACATCAAATACCCTAAATGTTTCACTAATAATACATAGTACTCCCAAGGCACAAACACATTAGCAGAAAGTGCAAACTTTATAAACACGTGCAGTAGCATTACCACCCAGGATTGCAGGTTAATTCATCAGCTGAGCACATAACAATGTAGAGACATTACTAAGTGGTTTCACTGGAGATCTACTAGACTGCACCATGTTTTATTCTGTTTATGTAGGTTGGTTGTTTAATTAAACAATATCCCAAGGTGCTTTCCATTGCTTTACTTACATGAAAAGTATATACACCCAAAGCATAACATACAGCATGGCCGCTCAAGCTCCCACCTGCAAGGCTGCCAGCTCTATGAGAGGTTGCCAGCTCTGGCACACAGATAACATCTACAACAGGTACCACCAATCAGCACACACAGAGCTTTATTCTAGTGTCCATTACATCAGCATGTAAATGGTGTGTGGAGTGGCCTAACAACTCCAAATTTTGCTCAACTGCAATATCAGCAAAACTTACACCTCATAATGGGCACCAGCAGTGGTATTGTTCAGACCATGAACTGCCCGAGGCTAGTAGCCAAATGCTATGCAACCACTACTTCATGAACAAAGATGTGGAGGATGAGGAGAGTCTGGGCCACGTAAGTGGTCAACCATGACATCTGCAAGACGTCTCTGAACCAGTGAATGTTTTCCCGCCAGAAATTTGCACGACATATGACACATACACAATGTTACCACCATCCTCCCCAAACATCACATTAATGTTCATTACACTCTTTAGTATGCCCTTAAAAAAAAAATTGTCATATGTATGTAGTCAATACATTTATATGTTAACCACTTTTATACAATTTGGACAACTTTTGAATAACAAGTATAATATACCCTAAAACATCCACTTTAAACCACACAACAAAATCCAAACAACTTTAGGTTGTCCTTGGGTCCTATGGCTGCAACAATAAGACATGCCAGTTAGCAATATTTACTTTATATAATTTGTGACATACTACCCTTTCAACTTTATATGGCTCTTCATAAATTTAAAAAAAATTTATGAACTTGGTTATTTACTAATGATGACAAAAGGTGTGTGGCCACAAGTACTTCATCACTTTCTTTGAACACTATTGGTTGGATATGCTTGGCCCATTTTCTTCTTCACTGCTTGGCCTTCTGTTCCAACCTTTGCAATGCTACTGTTGTTATATTCACTACATTTTCAGTATCACTTCTTGAGAAATTTACACAATTTTGCAATATAGTTTTGGGCTTTCCCATATCCATAAGTTCTATAGGGATACCCTCATGCTAACATATGTTTATTAATTGTTCCACATCACTTACTATAACAGCCCAATTGTTATGTTAATTACAGTACATTCAGAAAAATCTCCCTAACTCTCACATAACTTGGTCAACTGGATTTGCAGCCAGATAGTACACTGCAGTATATCCTAACTCAACTTTCAAAACAGAGGTTAGTGTTTTCCACTTATCACTACAAAATTGTGGCCCAGTTTCTGAAATAAATTTTTTGGCTAACCTGTTCCTGGCACATAACAGTCCATTACCTTTTTGTGTGACCACCTGGGCTGTAGCTTGTTTGATCGGGTATAGTTTCACAAATTGAATGAATACATCAAGCAATTAAAATATATACTCTACACCCCTTCTTCAAATTGGCAGAGGGCCAAACAGATCTACACACACTATTTCCAATGGCTCTGTATGCAGTACATGACCCATGGTCCATTTGCGGTTTCTGTTATGTGCCTTTGTTTGTGCACATATTAAACATAACCCTATTACCTTGGCTACTGTTTGATATATATCCGTACACCCACAGAAATTTTGCATGTATTTTACTGTTTTAGTAACATCATAATGTCCGCATTCACTATCCATGCATTCACTCCCTTCTTTGCTAAACGGGTCAGGTATGCACAGAATTCATTTTGTATCAGTGGTGCCTACATCTTGAAACAAATACCCTTCCTTAACCAGGAATTTCTTCTTATAATCTGTACAATTATTTGTTTCCAATTCCTGTATTACTCTCTGGAGGCTAGAATCCTTTGATATTTCTATTTTCAACTCTACAAGTTCCCTCAATCCTGTAGCTACTTGTTTCGTATGTTCCCTCAAAGACTCGATCTGAAACTCCTTATGCTGGGCTGCCTGTATATCTGCCTCAGGTTATACTCCTGTAAAGCTAGTATCCACCACGTGATCCTACAATGTAATAGTTTACTAGTATTCAGATGGCATAAGGCCTTAATATCTGTCAACACAGATGTGTACCTGCCATATATATATATATATATAATATATAATCTGTGTGTGTGTGTGTGTGTGTGTGTGTATTGTGCCAGCAGCGCTAGAGATGCGTCCCACATGTATAAATGTTATTTTCAGTGTAAAATGCATTATATTGTATTCACAGTGTTTAATATGTCTTAAAATGTGTTCAAGTGTTTGTACTAATTTTAAATTGTTTGGTTATAAAATTCAAAGTGCCACGGCACCGAGATTAAGAACACTTAGTAATCCGGCATGAACGCTGTCATAAAGAGACACTAAAATAATATTGAAATTCATAAGACAATTATAGAAATGTAAAACAATATCTAATTTAATTGGTGCCATTTTATTTTCAATAATTAAATATTTTTACTCTGCATGCATAGCACTTCCGCTTATGTGAACCCCGTAGGCGGCCATGGTACGTCCGTGCGACGCTTGTATCTGGACAGTCTGTCAAGGAGAGCTGGGGAGGTAAGACACTGTCACATACGCACTACAACTTTTGTTCACTGATTTAGGTTTCCATAGTCAATGTAGTTTACAGGTTAATCTTTGCTTGCGTACTTTTTGCCAGACATTTTCCCCAACATTATGCTTCTGCTTTACTAGTTCTTATGCCCTTGTGGTATTTTTAACTTAATCGAGGAGAAGGAGGAGAAAGATGTCAGAACGGTCACAGACCCGCGCATTTTGAATCAGAAGCCATCTCCCTATGTTTATTCTATTTCAGTTAACTTCTGCATTATTGCTACACACAATTTTAAGAGCTTTATTTTTATGTATGTATTTGAGGGTAATTTTCGTGTTTGAATAGTTTGTAGCAACATAACGTATAACCACATGGCCAACTGAAGCCAAGTCTTTGTATATGCCATCATTGTGTTTTAAGAGCTTATTTATATAACATTGTATGTGCAATAATTTATTTCAGGGTTCAATGTCAGTTTTATTCAGGGTTCAATGTATTTTTCATGTAAATTGATGCTGTTGTACTTGATCACGCGGTCACAGTAATGTTTGATTTCACCGCCATCAGGCATGTTACAAGCCTGTAACAATGCTAATCGTAAAGAGAATCACTTGCTCAACACGAATAATATTTCATCTGAATTTAGTTTGCCGTTTCCACGCAGAAATATTGCACTTTCACCTGCACCATGCGGTCCACTACGAACTTCATCCAGCAGCATCCGAGCCACCTAAGCTTGTTTTCACACATGTGTGTGTTTATTGTGAATATTCATCTCCTGTCCCATCTTATTTCATGTATCATTCAAGGGTCTATGTAATTGTGTAATTAGTGTACGGTACAATTACTCCCGTCCTAGTCGGCTCTGTGTATAAGCCATCACCACACTACCCATGTGCTGGAGTGCGAGCCCCGACGATTTTGCATTAGTGATACTGAGTAATCACACGTCTTAATATATATTAAGGGTTTCATTTGTAATTCACAGTGTCCCGTCTTCAGGGAAAAACCATCAGCCACCTAAGCTGCTGTCGGCCCTCTTCCTTTGTGAAGGCTGTGCTTTCACGCACCTCGGTGAGATCATCCATCTTGGCATGCACTAGAGTAATTGGGGCATGGGGAGCACCCAAACTGAAATGGCTAGTCATGACCGAGATAATCATTTCATTGGCATGTTGATGTGTATGCATAATAACAATAAAAACAAGTCTACAGTGAACTTAACTCTTTTATTCAGTAGTGACAGTGTCCTAGCTACATATGTTTTATTAAGTGTTTATTTCCAGTGATGTTTAGTAAAAAGTTTAGTATTGCCTACGTGTTTGTAAGTACGCATGGGTGAGATGGACACACAGAACCCTTAGCATCCTTGAGAAACGTGAGTCTCAATAGTTCTGTGATTGGGAAGCACCGCTGGCACCCAAATTACCAGTAAGTATTTGTGTCATCATTCATCTCGTGTCTAATGCAACGGCATCAGTATATATATGTGTGTGCGTGCGTAAAAAAATTTTACACATGCAGATATAATACTACATTATTCCTTTTCTGTGTCAATGTAATTTATTTCTGCTGTATTCAACACTGTATTTGCAAAAGTTATAGGAACATGTTCCACTTGATAATTAACCTTAAACAGTATGGCTCCTACAGCCTCCTCTGAGCTCTCTCAAGCTATGAAAAACCTCTTAAACCTGGGATGGTGTAGCGTATTCTTCTCCAATTCTCCCTTGAGGTTGCGTAAAGCTTCTTTCTGCTTAGCTCCCCACTTCCATGTCTGCCCCTTTTCCAATAATTCCCTCAAAGGGATACAAATTTTACTGAAATTTTTAATATACTTCTTGAAGTAGACAAAGAATATTACTAACCTCTCTGACTGCTTTCAGTTCATTGGATATGGGTTGTGATGTTTTCTGTACAATACTCGTTGGAGTCCGCAGCAATCATCAGCTCAAACTAGCTCAGTGAAAGTTTGAGACTCTGAAGAACTAAATTGAAAGTTTGTTGATAACAGGAGTGCCAACAGTAAATAAATAAGAGATGAATTAAATGTTTACTGAATATTCATTGCCTCTCTTCAAACTATTGGCAAAACAAACAATTGACACTTCAATATAAATTTAAAAAAAAATCAAAATAAGAGAGAGAATGATAGCGTGCTCACTCGCTGCCTTACACGAACACTACATCGCTGAATTGACTTGAAGAATAAACTGTGACTGACTGTCAAACTGAGACAAACTTAAATTGAAACTGTGATGAAATATGACGACTACATGTGACAACTAAGAATACTGTGAAACTGTGTGACGTCAAGAAAGTTGCGCTTACCCTATACATGTATATTGACTGAATGTTTAATCAAGTACATGTGCTCCAATTGTGGCCTTGCTCAATGCACTAATGTCTAAAAATAGTCCGCAAACTCTGACATGGCTCTAGAAATCAAAGGATTACATGCACGCAGGCGGTCACATTGGCAAACTGTGACCTCAGTACTCTCATTGCATCAGATGGTGCAATACAGCAGCTAAGTGTCTAGCTTCCTAATCCAGTGAAAAGTTGCACTGTCATCCTATGATGATTATTACTACTGATGCAATATCTCAAATATAATAATACATTTGGAAATACAAACATACATACAATACAAACTAATTATTGTTGCCACAATCTTCTATATATTAAATGTACTAATATTCCTTTACACAAAAATACAGAAATCAATTAAATAATCCCCAAAAATATAAATTATAACATATTGCAATGCTACAGGGTATTCTTGAATGGCTTTCAATTTACTTGGGTCCACATGAATTCCTTGAGCTCTAAACAAATTATATATGAAACTTATCAGCTCTTTCAGAACTTCAAACTTTTTAAGGATAGCAGTCATTTTGCCCTCTCACAATTTTCTAAGCTCTAACTGTTTGATTTGGCAATGTTTCTCAAACATTCTCGTAGCAATTAGAATATTAAAATAAATTTTAACCAATTCCAAATCTTTGGGAATTAGAACTTCATAAAGTCTTCAATATAACGACTGACAGAAACCATTAAACAAAAAGGCAGTCTTTTGAAAGAGTAGATCTAACTTGAGGAATGAAAGCAGTGTAAGATCTTGACTGCTGTGTTAAGGTTATCTGCCAATACAAAGCAATCATCTATTTTTTTTTAGAAATATCTGCACCCTTAAAATTTTTGTAATAACTCGTTGATTGGTTCTGGTAACTCCCTATCTGGTACAATGATTTGATTTAACTTTCTTGCATCCAAACACAACCTTACCCCAACCCCGTTTTCTTTTTAACCACTACCATTAGATTTAAATACTCTGCACTACGCCACTCAATGATGTCTGTATTTATCATGTTTTGAACTTCTTGTTCAACAACATTGGCGAATCGATACAGTTTATGTAGGAAACATTTGTGTTCCCTGATTTCTAGGTGGCATTCATATTTATTATTCAAAACTGGATAACTGGTAAACGCTTCATGCTCATCTTCTAAAACTTTTCTTAGTTTTCTTTCTCCTCTCTTGTTCCTCCCTGCAAAACAATTTTCCCTACCTCATCCTTTGTGAGATTAACTTGTTCTTAAAAATTACAACACAAGTCGAGCTTCACTGCATCCTCATCCTTCAAAACAATTTACATTTAACAAGACTTTTCCAGCATTTTCCTTTTTCCAAATGGGATTTTAGATCCTGGTATCTCAATATAATTATCTGCATAACATATAATTGCTTCATGCACTCTAAGCCAGTCTGCTCCCAATATTGCATTTTGTACTAGGTCCTTTCACCACTAACAAGGCAATCCACATATTCTGAAGAGCTATGTTTACTTCCATAATAATAAGGTTTTTTTTTGACATTTGGTTTTTTTTTTTACCCCTAGAGCCTCTACAGTGGTAACATTTTATACTAGCAAAGTTGCTATAATGCACATGTCACTTTTATTCAGGCTATGCAGCAATTCCTCCGATACAGCTGTTACCTTGCTTCCCGAGTCCACTAACATGTTCAATTAAACTCCAGTAGCAGTAATTAATTCCCTATTGAATGGACATATTCTACTTTTCCCTTGTATTAAACCCTCCGTCACATTTTCTTCTAACAACAGTTCTCCCTCTGACTGCAATTCTGAATTTTACATTTCATCTTCCTTACCAAAATTTCAGTTACTTTTAGTTTTCAATACTCTACATTCATAATCATTCCCTGTTGTTCTGTGAGGGAGGTATCTGAGGATTGATCCAACCTACCTATGCATTTAAATGCTGCCCTCGTGGCTGCCTATTGTTTTGAACTTGGTCATTTAGTTGCTGCTGTTGGTCTTGCCTCCTATCCCTTAGACCTTTCTTGTGTTTGTTCTGCCTGTTGAGTGTTTCCAGCAGAGCTACCATCTCCTTGACAGATTTAGCTCATATACCTAACATACAGTTTTGGATGTGCCAATTAAAACAGTGAACAATATGCGAGCTAAAGCCTTTTTTGTCATATGATTTCCCAGGTAGGTAGTTGAGCTTAATGTTTTGTTTACATTGGGGTCATTAGGGATGGAGCAAGTTGCTCAGGGGAGAGGTATTGAGGAAGGAATGGGAAGGAAACAGTCTTAGCCTTTATTAAGGAACTATTTCAGAATTTGCCTGGAGTGGAAAAACGAAATCAGGGTGGCAATACCAGGAATTGAACCTGGGTCCTCCTGAATGCAAGTCCAGTGAGTTACCACTGCACCACCCCACTCAGTATTAAGTATTTTGATTGCAAGTGCAAACTCTGTACATAACTTGCCATTGGACTATCCCCATCCCCAAATCTGCCTGCAAATAAATATTGTAAAAAACCATCCTGCAAAAGAATTTGTCTGTATTTTTGTAGGAAAGCTCCCTTGGTTTCTGTGATTCCTTCAACAGCATCCATTATGAAGCTCCTGCTTCTAACCTTGATGCCGGCTAACAGCCAGCGGAGCTAGAGCCTATGACGGCGCTAACGTATCACGTACGTGCGCAAAGAGGCCGATAATTTTGAACTTTCCTATAAATGTTAATTTCAGGGTAAAATGTGTTATATTGTCTTTACAGTGTTTAATATGTCTTAAAATGTTTTAAAGTGTTTGTACTAATTTTAATTGTTTGGTTATGAATATTCAAAGTGCCTGCGGCACCGAGATTAAGAACACTTAATATTCTGGCATGAACGCCATCACAAAGACACATTAAAATAATACTAAAATTCATAAGAAATTTATAGAAATATAAAACAATATCTAATTTAATTTGTGCCATTTCATTTCCAATATAAAATGTTTAACTAGGCGTGCATAGCACTTCCTCTTATGTGAACCCCGTAGGCAGCCATGGTAGGTCCGCGCGACGCTTGTATCTGGACAGTCTGTCAAGGAGAGCTGGCAAGGTAAGACATTGTAACGTGCGCACCACAACTTTTGTTCACTAATTTAGGTTTCCATAGTCAATGTAGTTTACTGGTTAATCTTTGCTTGCGTACTTTTTGCCAGACATTTTCCCCAACATTATGCTTCTGCTTTACTAATTCTTATGCCCTTGTGGTATTTTTATCTTAATCGAGGAGAAGGAGGAGAAAGATGTCAGAGCGGTCACAGACCCGCGCATTTTGAATCAGAAGCCATCTCCCTATGTTTATTCTATTTCAGTTAACTTCTGCATTATTGCTACACACAATTTTAAGAGCTTTATTTTTATGTATGTATTTAAGGGTAATATTCGTGTTTGAATAGTTTGTAGCAACATAACGTTTAACCACATGGCCGACTGAAGCCAAGTCTTTGTATACGCCATCATTGTGTTTTAAGAGCTTATTTATATAACATTGTATGTGCAATAATTTATTTCAGGGTTCTATGTCAGTTTTATTCAGGGTTCAATGTATTTTTCATGTAAATTGATGCTTTTGTACTTGACCATGCGGTCACAGTAATGTTTGATTTCACAGCCGTCAGGCATGTTACAAGCCTGTAACAACGCTAATCGTAAAGAGAATCACTTGCTCAACACAAATAATGTTTTATCCGAATTTAGTTTGCCGTTTCCACGCAGAAGTATTGCAATTTCACCTGCACCACGTGGTCCGCTATGAACTTTATCCAGTGGCATATGAGCCACCTAAGGTTATTTTCACACATGTGTGTGTTTATTGTGAATATTCATCTCCTGTCCCATCTTATTTCATATATTATTCAAGGGTATATGTAATTGTGTAATTAGTGTATGGTGCAATTACTCCCGTCCTATCCGGCTCTGTGTATAGGCTGTCACCATACTAGCCACGTGCTGGAGGGCGAGCCCTGACGAGTTTGCGTTAGTGATGCCGAGTAATCACGTGTGTTAATGTGTATTAATGGTTTTCATTTGTAATTCACCGTGTCCAGTCTTCAGGGAAAAACCGTCAGTCCACCCTAGAGGCTGTCGGCCCTCTTCCTTTATGAAGGCTGTGCTTTCACGCACCTCTGTAAGATCATCCATTTAGGCGTGCACTATATTAATTAAGGGCTGGGGAGCACCCAAGCTGAATTGGCTAGTCATGACCGAGATAATCATTTCATTGGAACATTGATGTGTATGCATAATAACAAGTAAAACAACTCTACACTGAACTTAATTATTTTATTGAATAGTGACCTTGTACTAGCCACATGTGTTTTATTGAGTGTTTATTTCCAGTGATGTTTAGTAAAAAGTTTAGTATTGCCTACGTGTTTGTAAGTATGCACGGGTGAGATGGACACACAAAACCTACAACATCTCTGAGAACCCTGAGTCTCAATAGTACGGTGCTTGGGAAGCACCGCTGGCGCCCAATTTACCAGTAAGTATTTGTGTCATCGTTCATCTTGTGTCTCACCCGACGGCATCAACCTATTCACAGAAAATTTTATCTGTTGTTCATTGGACCCACCCAAATAATTAAGTATCCTTTCACATTTATACATGAAGTTTATGGGATTTGGCCCCTGATTGTCCTATAGAATTTAAGTACTGCCCTTCTAAAGGCAGATATCTCACCGACAGACCAAACAAATTTATCCTATAGGTATACAGAGAACGCTTGCCTCTGCAGTTTATTAATTTTCTCCTTGGAATGCTGTTTACATTCCTGTCTAACTATTTTAACCTCCTACCTAATATTCTCTAAATATTGGACTACTGTCAGGCTTTCCTGGAAAATTTTTTCAATGTTTTACGTTAAATTATCTTCCACCTGCTGTATATGTATTTCATTTTGCGGTATAACTCTCTTTTGTTTATGAAATTATACCCACACCCTTTCAATTTCTTGAATATTTTATATAATTTGTTCCTATGTGCAGAAACAACTTCCGTTACCTTTTGCTGTGCTATTGAAATTTTGTTAATTTTAGTTTCTTAACCTTGACAACTTTGTGCTACAGTTTATATTCTACTCCAGCATTTTGCAATTTCACCTTTACTCATCAAAACATTTTTGAAAATTCTACATCCCTGCTTTAACACTCGTTTACTTTAGTTGTAAATTCCTCTCTAAACTGTGTCAATTTAACATTTAGATCTTCAATTCTGCAAAATCCTTATTATGATTACCTAATGCACTTGGCACCTTGTTTACTGTCTATTTCAAATTATTAAATTCAGTTAAATGTCTGTCAAATATTTCCCTAAAATCTGTTTTGACCCCAATTAAATTTTTCTTCTAACTGTTCTAGCAATATTTTTCTGTCCTAAATCCCTGAAACTCTGATTTCTGTTCTGTCATTAAACATTACAGGCTTATTTCATCACTTTTGTTTTCTGTCTCGTTTCTCTGGGTTTCCCTGTTTGTATTACCAAGAACTAAACCTGAGTTGCGGGTGGTTGACTTATATTTCCTGACCTGATGAATCACTACTAAAACCCAAAAAATTGTCACTTTCAATTGGGATGCTATCTTTATATGTTGGTGTTACACACGTTTCCTTGCCAGCATCCTTCAATGCTAAAATGTCACCAGGTTTTTCCTGATTACTAGTCATAATGCCAAGGAACATTTACCGGACATCAACAGCAGTTTTCAAATACCTGATCTGTAACAATACACTAAGACTACAATTAAATATATCAAACAATATATCTGCAGTTTTACCTTACTCTACGAGTGCATATATCAAGACAGAGCAACTGTTGAGGACATTATAAACTTTTTAATATTTTCTCTTTTAACTGGTTTAACCATTGACGCCGGCTAACAGCCAGTGGCGCTAGAGCCCACGACGGCGCTCACCACACACGTGTCATGTGTACCTGCACGTGCGCAGAGGCCAATATTTTTAAAATTTCACATAAATGTTATTTTGCAGAGTAAAATTTGTGTCTTGAATTTTTATTTTCAGGGTTTGATAAGTCTAAAAATGTTTTAATGTGTTTGTTATTTAAAAAATGTTTGGTTATTAAATTCAATGTGCCTGTGGCACCGAGATTAAGAACACTGATATTCCGGCATGAACGCTGTAATAGAGAGACACTGAATTAATATGAAAAATTCACAATAAAATTATAAAATGTAAAAATAATATTTAATTTATTTGTGCCATTTTTATTTCAATAATAAAATATTTTACTCAGCGTACACAACACTTCCGCTTATCTGAACCTCGTAGGCGGCCATGGTAGTTCCGTGCAATGCTTGCCTCTGGACTGACTGTCGAGAAGAGATGGCGAGGTAAGACACTGTCATGTACACACTACAACTTTTTTGTTCACTGATGTAGATTTCAATAGCCCTTTTAGTGTACCGGTTAACCTTTGCTTGCGTACATTTTGCCAGAGATTTTCCCCAGCATCATGCTTCCGCTTAACTAATTTATTTTGCCCTTGTGGCATTTTAAACCTAATCGAGGAGAAGGAGGAGAAATATGTCGGAGAGGTGTCATTTTAATGTTTGCTTTTTCCACCATCAGGCAGGCTACACACCTGTAACCACTGTAATCGCAAAGAAAATAATGTTCTCTACCAGAATAATATTTTGTCTGACTTTAATTTGCCATTTTCAAAAAGAAATATTGGAATTTCACCTGCATGACGTGGTCCGCTATGAACTTTATCCAGCGGCATACGTGTCATCTAAGCATTTTTTCATACATGTGTGTGTATATTGTGAATACTCATCTTGTGTCCCATCATCTTTTAAGGGTCTTGATGTATTTTGTGTAATTTTGCAATTTGTGTACGGTGCAATTACTTCTGTCCCAGCCAGCTCTGTGTACAGGCCATCACCAACCACACTACCCACATGCTGGCGGGCGAGGCCAAACGAGTTTGCGTTAGTGATGCCATGTAGTCATATGTGTTAATATATTTCATCAAGTGTTCTCATTTGTAATTCACAGTGTTCTGCTCTTCAGGGAAAAACTGTCAGTCCACCCTAGCGGCTGTGGCCCTCTTCCCTCGTGAAGGCTGTGCTTTCACTCATCTCGGTGAGATCATCCATCTAGGCATGTGCTGGATTAGTTGTGGGCTGGGGAGCACCCAAGAGGAATTGGCTAGTCATGACCGAGAGTATCATAATTTCTTTGGCACGTTGATCTGTATGAGCAATAATAATAAAAGCAAGTCTACAGTGACCTTACCTTCTTTTATTCAGTAGTGACAGTGTCCTAGCCACATGTATTTTATCAAGTGCTTCTTTTTAAAGGATGTTTAGTAAAAGTTAAGTATTGCCAACGTATTTGTTAGTACACACGGGTGAGACTGACACACAGAACCCACAGTCTCCCTGAGTCTCAATAGTTTGATTGTGAAGCACCGTTGGTGCCCATATTACCAGTAAATATTTGTGTCATCGTTCGTCTCATGTCTCATCTGACGGCATCACCATTTTGTATAGTTTGACTTTTATTTTGTGTGTAAAAGTTGTGTGTGCATTGTTTCATGGGAATTTTTTTTTATCTGGTAGTAACAAGTATGGTAGGCAGTCATTGTTCTGTGGTTCTTGGTGTCTGGTATCATCCACATTTGAATTCACTTCCACTATCACTGGGTTTGACATATCCTAATCGCTGATCACTTTTTGCACCGCTGCCTTTTCCAACGTTAAATTATCTATCCGTAACAAGGCTTCTTGAACAGCCTTGTCTCAGACACCTTGAACAATACGATCGTGCAACACCTTATCCTCTGCGGTCTCAGTATCTTTCTGGTTGTAATTACAAATTTTTGACCAGCTGGTGTAGTGAAGTAAGAAAATGGTCAAAACTTTCCCCTTCTTTTTAACACCGCTGTGTAAAGACATACAGTTCGAAGACCTCATTTACTCTAGGGGAGACATACCGTTCAATTAATTCTCTTACCTTAATGTAGTCATTTCGATCCTCTTCAGGAATGGTGAGAGTCGCCAGGATGCGAGACGATGCGCTTCCCATAATATTTTGTAATAAGGAAATCTTATCCTTGTCCGCAGCATTGTCCTGACCTGTGCTTACTAGGTAGTCTTCAAATTCAGACTCCCAAAACATCCAGTCTGCGTAAACATTTTTGCTTTGTAAATCCAAGTCAGGTGGCAACTTAACACCTCCACCCATAGCTGTTGTGAACGACGATCAACGATCCTGTTCCCTGCTGTTTCGCAACTTCAGCATTAGTGTCACTGTACTTAAGTGCCTGACACATACACTTTTACTGCTGAGTACTGACGTTACTTTAAAATTTTAGCTTTCCCAACCAACTAATCCCGTCGACTGCGCCATGTTATATTTTTATTTCAACATCTGTGTTACTAATCATACAAAAGATATACATGTGATACGGCTAAGAGCCTGCAACAACTAGGCCATGACAGCACTCGCTCCTCACTGACACATGTGTAGCACGTGCGCACAGCCTACCATGACCACAGAAGTGACAATAGACAGGACTTAGTACCAAATTTACCAGAACAAAAACACAATATAAATCTTTCGGACAGTAATCAAATGAACTGGTGTCACGACCTACTCTGCACAGGTCAAGGCACGCTTTTACTGAATTGTATACAGTGTTAACAAACGGTACCACACCGAGTGCATGAACAGTAGCGAGCAGGAAACAATTAATGGACTCATGTTTAAATGCAGACAGTGCAACGTTCAGTCAGTACCCCAAAGAACCACCACGTACAACTGAGACACATTTTTCGGCAAATTATAAAGTATGAACACACGCGATCGTACGGAATGCACAGGGAAAACAAGTGGAGGAATCTAGACATGCATCACGTGCAAAACACGGGTGCACAAGTGTCAAACAAAAGTGGAGCAGACCACAGTTGAAGGAGAGAAATTCACGTGTCGGAACTGTACGACCACAAGGAAGAGCATCCCTGCTGCACTACTCGTTCATAACACGCACGTGGTACCAGTCAGGACTTCCATGCCAGAATCACAACCCACACCTATGACTACCCTTCCATTAATGTCTCTACCACCAATACCAGCAACACCGTATGTTCCCCGTATGCCTACGTATTTTTCCACACCCATGTACAATCCGCATTATCCTGCAGTGTTACCGAATTTACCAAACATTTTTCCAACATCCACACCTCTCACGAATGTGCAACCAAGTGTCAACATTGCCGCGGAAACGACGTCAACTATCAACAACATGTCAGAAATTCCCAGTCGCCCAACACCGACCTGTTTTAAAACGTTGGCAACTGTCTCTGGACAGCTAAATGAGGATACCTCTGCATCCATACACGACTGCACTACACAACTGCAGCGGTACGGCATATCAGAAGACGAGTGGCCAGGCTGTGTTGGTAAACAACTGGAGGGTGACATGCAGCACTGGTGGAAATCAATGAATCATTATGGTCTGACGTGGGCGGAGTTTCTGCAAGCGTTTTGGCGCAGATTCAGAGGAACATTCACGTCAATCCAGGCAAAAAATAAGTTGACCATGCAGGAACAGCAGGAAGGAGAAACATTAACCGCTTTTATCAACAGAAATATTCACTTGGTGCGGAAGTTTTGCCCAGAATTATCCAAACACGAGGTACTGGAGGTCATCGCGAGACTGCCCTACCTGAATATAGCACAGCTTTGTCCCGCTACTCAACAGCGGACTGGAAGACTTTATGCGCGCTGCAATTATATTGGAGCGCAGCACGAGCTTGCCGCATTGCAACACGGGAGGCGCATGGGCGCGCCACAGTCCTCGCAAGATCGGAAACCACTGCGGTGAAATAAACACAGTGAATCAGTCGGAACATCAACAGAGAAGACAGCAACAGAAATGAGTGAACAACAACGGTTATCAACACCACGCAAGAGAAGGCGGTAATACAGTGAACGCGGGTGCGTACAGATGTGGGAACAGGTTAGTCAGGTTGCAGCCACCTCCAGTGCCATGTCGATATTGTCCGGGAGACGCGTACCATTGGCACGAGTGTCCCAGGAACCTGCGCAACAGACAGCCTGCCACCAGTGAAGACCAGCAGGGAAACAAGTTTTAGGGGTAAAGCCACCTGACGTAATCTTTACCCCTCCCCAGAATAACAACCCAACTATAATGCCTCAACAAACACTGATAAACAAGGTTAGCAGTCAGAGTGCAAAATTCATAAGGGTACTTTTTATTGTAAACGGCCTACCGTGTCACGCCTTGATAGACACCGCAGTATCCCATAATGTTTGCCAACCTAAATTTGTTAACCACAGTGACGTAACTTCAACTGGTCAAGTAATTCATCTTGCAAACGGACAGTGTACTAATTCCACAGTAGGACAGACAACAGTTACAATTAAAATCAGAGATTTAGAAACCATAACAACTGCAATCATTACCGATGAAATCACTGAGGATGCTATTTTAGGAGTGCCATGGTTAATGGAACAAAACACAATCATTGAAACAGCTGAAAGACATATACATTTCGGGTTGAAAGAAAGGCAAACTGTTTACAATGTTGAAAGCGGCAGGGCAGAGCAGATACCGAAAGTTCAGTTTGCAGAATTCGAACATAACATACCAATAGAACATCAGGCAGCATTCCAACATCGACAACGGAAAATTGTTTTCGCTAAACTCGATAACTTAAGCCGAATTACTGTGGCAGAACATGAAATTCCATTGACTAAGGAGGAACCAATTTATAGTGGCCCACGCAGCTACCTTCCTCATCAAACCTGCATCATTAAAGAGCAAATTTCAGAAATGCTTGCAGATAGTGTTATCGAGCCAACCAAGAGCAGGTACAACTCTACTATCACATTAGCGCCAGAAAAGGATTGGACCTGAAGGTTTTGCGTCGACTTCAGGCCCATCAATCAGGTCACGTGTAGCACGATACCCCCCTACATCGGTGTAAATGACGCCTTGAGTTCATTGAGAAAGGCCAGAATTATATCTTCACTCAACCTATACAGCGGCTACTGGCAAATACTAGTACACCAGGAACCGGGAAAAGACCGCTTTTACAGCTCCTGACGGTCGGAGATATCTGTTCTACACTATGCTCTTCAGCCTCATGTGCGCACCTGCCATGTTTCAGAGTATGATGGTTAGGGTACTGGACGGCTTAGTAGGAGAGTTCATACTTACCTACTTAGATGCCATGGTGATTTGATCAGAAACGTGGGAAGAGCATTTACACCACCTCTCATTAATGCTAGAGAGACTAGAAATTAACGGAGTTATGTGCGCAGTTAATAAATGTCACCTGGGGAAGACCAATTTGGAATTTCTAGGCCACGTGGTTAGTGAGTCAGGAAACCGGCCAAACCTCGACCAGCTGGGGTTGATAGAACATCAACAAGCACCGTGCACGCGAAAACAGTTGCGAAAATTCTTTCTCCTTGTCAATTGGTTGCAGGAGCACATTGAGCACTTCGCCACAATTACCGCACCCCTCATGGACCTGCTGTCACCACAAAAGCGGTACGTATGGAGTAGCACACAAAAAAAGGCTTTTCAGGACATCAAAAAGAAATTCAGAACGTGCCCTGCACTCGCAAGATACGACCCAGCACACCATTTGTATTTACAGAGAGACGCCAGCCAGGAGGGGCTGGGCACCGTGCTCTACCAATACAATGATGCCGGCGAGAAAATGGTAATCGATTTTGCGAGCGCCTAACTGAGAAACACTGAACGCGGGATGATGTTAATGAACGGGAATGCCTCGCCATTATCTAGGAGTGAAAAAAATACTGGCTATATTTAGAATACAGACGACTTACACTCAGAACGGATAATCGCTGCCTAGTGTGGTTAAATAGCATGTGTGAAGCCCGAAGTAAACTTACCAGGTGGGCACTAGTGTTACAGGCCTACGATTTCATAATGGAACACATTCCTGGGTGGGAGAATGAGCTTGAGGACACACTGTCGCTGGCTCCGAACCGGGCAATAACGGTAACAGATATCGTGAAGTGGGAAGAAGTGTTGCCAGCCGTCACACAGGAACCATTTACAGAGGCATGCTTAAATAAAGTAAACACTTTGGAAACTGAGGAGCTTGTGTCGGAAATGTATTGAGCATAGCTGCGCAGGAAAACTGTGAGTTCTCACGGGAAATGAAGGAAAAGTGTGAGTGAGAAAGCTTAGAAGGATGGCACATAATGGAAGACCGCATGGAAACATGCTCGCCACGAGACAACACAACATGGCGGTGCTATATTCCCGTGACATGCAGGGAGAAAGTTTTTGCACATGTGCATTCAAGTTCAACAGTGTGACACCCAGGGGCTGAACTTATAGTGAAAACCGAAAAGGAACATTTTTTTCACCAGGTTTGACACACTGCATGCGGAACTGGGTTAGGCAGTGCATCAAATGTAATTTCTTTAAAACACGTAGAACGGACGGCACTCAACAACTACAGCAGAGGCAGCCAAAGAAACCTTTTGACACTGTGTGTTTAGACCTAATGGGCCAGTACCCCAAGTCAGTTGGGGGCAAGTGTTTTATCCTAGTCGTGACGGATAATTTTTCCCGCTGGGCAGAGGCGTATCATATCAGTAGTGCACAAACAGGGCAAATTAAAAAAGTACTGCAAAACAAATTTTTTGCTCGTTGCGGCTATCTCAGAGAACTCCTTACAGACAATGGATCACAGTTAACTGGAAAACACTGGCGGGAACTGTGCACTGGCTGGAGAGTGTGACATCTTAAGATGCCTGCTAACCCAATGGAGCAGCGCAACCAAGAGTTCAAGGCGCAACTCTGGCTCCATGTGGGTGAGCACTTCAACATCTGGGCCGATCACTTGCCCGCCACACTCTTCACACTCCAACGTTGTACCAACGCAGCAATGGGAAAATTGCCCGCTCAAGTAATGTTAGGAAGAAATATCATGTTGCCCAGTGATAGAAACTGTCTGCCTACGAGAAACAGTAGCAGAACAGAAATCAGTGGTGCATGCGAGGAGAGGTGCCGAAACAGGTAACGGGAACAATGAGAATGGCAAGCACAGTATGCAGCACAGTGGCTGCCAGAAAGCAAACGACCGCCGGCAACACTCGTACCAGATAAAGTTGTCTACGTCAAGGCTCACCCGCAGTCTGCCACCAAAAAGAATTTTTGTGCGGGACTTGCGCCAAGATGGACGGGCCCTCATGGAGTCATAAAAGCGATTGGCCAAACCACTTACCTGGTCAGTGTTGGCAAGAAAACAGTCTGGACACACCGGGATGACATTAGGACCATAGCAGAAGATGTCCCCAAGAGAAACGTGGGAGGTTTCCAGGACAGCCAGGATGGCCTATCTCAGGACGATCAGTGCCCATCAGGAAACAAGGGGGTAAGTGGTCCCAGACCTTCGACAGAGATGAAACCACCTAGTGCCAACCAAACTTTGATGCCGAACACACCAAGGTTCTCCAGGAGTCATGGTCACATCAGCACCGCAGTGAACTAGGTCACGATGTCCGAAACAGACGGCGGAATGGAGACAAAAGGGGGAGAACAAGCTCCCGATGTAAATACGAACATCATGAGACCGGATAAGCCAGTGGAAGACATGGACAACCAGAAGCCCCATGATGGCGGAGGCACTGACGAGCCCCCTGGCAATGTCCCAGCAGTGGAAGATGGAGCTGCACTTCAGACAGGGGTACCGGAAGGAGACGTAGAGGGTTCGGCGTCACCCGATACACAGGCATCTGCAGGGGTCAGCCCAATGGCCAGTGTCGAGGAGTCCGACAGCACAGTGCCGTCAAGCGTGCCCGTCCGGGCTGAAAAGCTGGGAGCAGCACTGGTACTTTCCCTCGAGGCCATGGAAGGGGAGGAACCATCTCCCGCCGTGATAACACCCTCTTTGAGCATGGAGGCCAATGAGTCGGGAGGTCCGGTAGCAGGGCTGGCCTACCATAAGAGCCTCAAGGAAGGAGTGTCAGCCTACAGGCGCTGTTCTGCAGAGTCGCAACCGGAACCAGCACATCTGCAGCAGTGAAGGGAGTGGAGATGTCAGCAGTGAAGGTGGTACAGTGAGGGTAGCGGGTCGGCCGGCTCGCTACCGCTCCGACAAACAAAGAGGTGAAGACATCTGCCGCGGGATCGCACCACCTGGATGAAGTGCATATGTGACAGCGTCTTACCTCGCCAGCTCTCCTAGGACGACTGCCCAGAGGCAGGAGTCCCACAGACCTACCATGGGCACCTACAGGGTTCACACAAGCGAAAGTGCTATGCACACTGAGTAAAATATTAATATGGCAAATTGAAATGTCACCAAAATAATTTCTAAACAATTTTACGTACAGATATTAAGTTATGATTTTTGGTTGGTATTTAACTGTCTTTTAAAGATGTTCTTGCCAGAATATAATTTCTTTTCAGCACTGTGCGCACTTTGAATTTCAGATTGCAATTGCACACAAACCCTCAAAAATACATATAACAGTTTACAAACAATCTTACCCTTGAAACAAATACATATTACACTGAAATAACTTACAACCCATTTAGGGAAAGTCTGTAGACTTTAAAGGCAATTAGACACATGCTCGCTACCACGTGTACCTTTAGCGGTGAGTGCCATTTTGGGCTGGCTGTGGCTGGCCCTTGGCCAGCGTCATACTGAACTAGAGAATGGGGAACCGTGAAGGAATGATATTTAGCATTTTTTTTAATGCTGTAAATATATATATATATATTTTTCATAATGATTGCAACTGCAACTCATGATAAGGACTATTGGGAAAACTGGCAGTATATTATTTGCGTTACCTAAATGACCATACTGAGTGGGAGGACACATTTTCAGTGATTTGCTGAGAATGACCCATAAATAGAATGGTGGGAATTGAAGGGCTAACATTATATACTGCCGACACCAAGCCGTGTCAAATGCAGTAGACCTAACCAAATTATATGTAACTTCCTGAAAAGGTTGCAGTTATAATTTTTACTTTGTGTTTAATTACTATGATCCTGTGTAAATTATGTTCAAATGTAGCCCTCCTGCAGTCAAAAATACTGTACAAGCGTAGCCAAACATTATGCACCAAGCTAGAGTCCCAGCGCCAGCAGTGGAGTAAATCCCCAAAACAGTGATTCAAGGCACGCTGGCAATTTTTTTTTAGGTGATGACGCGAAGCGTTACGCATCAGCGAAGCTTGGAGTTTTCCCATAAACTATTGTCATGTGTAGTCTATTTGCACTGAGATAATGAGTGTGTTTTTTTGCAATTTAACATATTTTTGTTCTAAGTTAGGCCTATTCGTAATATTACTGTAATATTGCCTCATGAAAACATGTTTAATTAATAGCAAAAAGATTGAACTGAACATTACCTAAATTAACAATGTTACCAATACACTTTAGAAATACGATAGTGGGGAGGGCTATGAACTGGAGGAAACTTGAAGCGTAAAAATTTATAATGAAAATGTATATCCCGCCCAACATAATTTCCCTGATCCACATAGCCCTCACCACTATCGTATTTGTAGTTTGTATTGGTAATATTGTCTATTTAGTTTATGTTTGGTTCAGTTTTTTTTTGCAATTTTATGAAAATTGTGAATAAATATTGACGCAGGCAAACAGCCAGTGGCATTAGGGCCCATGACGGTGCCCACCACGCCACTGTCATGTGTCCTGCACGTGCGCAAAGAGGCCAATAATTTCGAACTCTCACATAAATACTATTTTTCAGGTTAAAATGTGCTTTGTATTTGTTTTTGCAGGATTTTGACGCCGTTGAGTGAGACACAAGACAAATGTTGACACAAATACTTATTGGTAATTTGGGCGCAAACGGTGCTTCCCAATCACCGCACTATTGAGACTCAGGGTTCTCAGGGATCTTGTGGGTTTTGTGTGTCCATCTCACCCGTGCGTACTTACAAATACGTTGGCAATACTAAACTTTTAATAAAAATTACTGAAATAAACAATTGATAAAACATATGTGGCTAGGGCACTGTCACTACTGAATAAAAAAATTGAGTTCACGTAGACTTGTTTTTATTGATATCGTTCATACATTCAACGTGCCAATGAAATAGTTATTTCGGAAATGACTAGCCAATTCTGCTTGGGTCCTCCCCAGTTCGTAATTAACCTAGCGCATGCCTAAATGGATGATCTCACAGAGGTGCACAAAAGCACAGCCTTCACAAGGGAAGAGGGCCAACAGCCGCTAGGGTGGACTGACGGTTTTTCCCTGAAGACAGCACATGGTGAATTACAAATGAATACCCTTAATACACATTAACACGCGTGATTACTCGGCATCACTAATGCAAACTCATCAGGGCTCGCCCTCCAGCTAGTGTGGTGACAGCCTATACACAGAGCCGGATAGGACGGGAATAATTGCACTGAACACTAATTACACAATTACATAGACCCTTGAATGATACATGAAATAAGATGGGACGCAAGATGAATATTCACAATAAACACACACATGTGTGAAAACACGCTTAGGTGGTGCGGATGCCGCTGGATGAAGTTCATAGCGGACCACGTGGTGCAAGTGAAATTGCAATATATCTGCGTGGAAACAGCAAACTAAATTCAGGTAAAATATTATTTGTGTTGAGCAAGTGATTCTCTTTATGATTAGTGTTATTACAGGCTTGTAACATGCCTTATGGCGGTGAAGTCAAACATTGCTATGACCACGTGGTCAAGTACAAAAGTATCACTTTACGTGACAAATACATTGAACCCAGAATAAAACTGACATAGAACCCTGAAATAAATGATTGCACATGCGATGTTATATAAATAAGCTCTTAAAAAGCAATGATGGCATATACAATGGCTTGGCTTCAGTCGGCCACATGGTCATACGTGATGTTGCCGTAAAATATTCAAACATGAAAATCACGCTCAAATACATACATGAAAATAAAGCTCTTAAAATTGTGTGTAGTAATTATGCAGAAGTTACACTGAAATGCCATAAACATGGGCAGATGGCGTCTGATTCAAAATGTGCGGGTCACGTAACTTCTCCGACATCTTTCTCCTCCTTCTCCTCGATTAAGTTAGAAATGCCACAAGGTTGTAAGAATTGGTAAAGCAGAAGCATAATGCTGGGAAAAATGTCTTGCAAAAACGTATGCAAGTAAAGATTAACCGGTAAACTACATTGACTATGGAAACCTACATCAGTGAATAAAAGTTGTAGTGCGCACGTGACAGTGTCTTACCTCGCCAGCTCTCCTCCACAGATTGTCACAAACGTCGCGCGGACCTACCATGGCCGCCTACTGTGTTCACATAAGCGGAAGTGCTATACACACCGAGTGCAATATTTTATATTGAAAATAAAATGGTACAAATTAAATAAAATATAGTTTTTTTACATTTCTACAATTTTCTTATGAATTTTAGTATTATTTTAATGTCTCTTTGTGATGGCATTCATGCCAGAATATTAAGTGTTCTTAATCTTGGTGTTGCAGGCACTTTGAATATTCATAACCAAACAATTAAAATTAGTACAAACACTTTAAAACATTTAAGGACATATTAAACACTGTAAAGACAATATAACACATATTACCCTGAAATAAACATTTATAGGACAGTTCAAAATTATCGGCCTCTTTGCACACGTGCGGAACATGTGTCACAAGAGCACCGTCATGGGCTCTAGCGCCGCTGGCTGTCAGCCGGTGTCAAATTAATATGTCTTAATGTTTTAAACTGTTTGTTATTATAAAATGTGTGGTTATGAAATTCAAAGTGCCCACGGCACCGAGATTAAGAACACTAATATTCCAGTGTGAACGCCATCATAAAGAGACACTGAAATTTTATATAAAAATCAACAGGATAATTACAAAATGTAAAGCAGTATTTAATTTGATTTGTGCCATTTTATTTCTATAATAAAATATTTAACTCGCTTATGTGAATACTGTAGGCGGCCATGGTAGGTCTGTGCGACGCTTGCCTCTGCTTGCCAACTTTTGTACACTGATGTAGATTTCTATAGTCAATTTAATATTCCAGTCAACCTTTGCTTGCGTATGTTTTGCCACACATTTTTTCCCCAGCATTATGCTTCCATTTGACTAATTTGTGGCATTTTGAACTTAATTGAGGAGACGGAGAAGAAATATGTCGGGGAGGTCACACGACCCGTGCAACTTGAATCAGGCGCTATCTGCTTATGTTAGTAGCGTTTCATTGTAATTTCTGCATTATTGCAGCGTGCAATTGTAAGGGCTTTGTTTTCATGTATGTATTTGAGTGTATTTTCCATGTTTGATATATTTTACGGCAACCTCCTGTATAAATACGTGGCTGACAGACGCCAAGTATTTGTATATGCCATCATTGCGTTTTGAGAGCTTATTTATGTGATATTGTAGGTGCAATATTTTATTCGGGGTTCTATGTTAAATTTTGTCAGGGTTCTATGTAATTTTCACGTAAATTGTTACTTTTTGTGTTTGCCCACACTGTCACTTTCATGTTTGATTTTACCGCCATTTGGGATACTACACTCCTGTAATCACTTAGGGTGTTTCACCAATGAAGATTAACTTTTCAGAATATCAAGTTAATCCAGTTAAGAGGTTTAACTTCAATTTTAATCTTGATTAAGTCAGCGTGTTTCACCACGTTTAATCTCAGTAAAGAATATCTCATTAAAATTATCTCGATATTCTGACTTAATCACAATTTCCTCTAGGGAAACATTAGAGATTTTGCTTTGAACTGGTACAGAGAAATCATTTTGAGAAAGTATGGCAAGTCGGGAAGGCATTGTGGTCTTAAGGAAACAGCGAAACCGAACTTTTTCATCCCATGAAAAACACAGTTTGTTAGAATTAATTACAGAATATTTCAATAACATTGAAAATAAACTATATGTTGCTGTGACACCACAACATAAAGCGAAACAGTGGCAAACAATTGTGAATAGTTTCAATTGTACATATTGTGATCACTACAGGACAGCTGACAACTTGAAGGCGGTGTGGGATAACCTATAAAAGCATATGCGAAAAACCTACGTAGATGAACGTGTCCATAGGGATGCAGTGTGTTCTGCCCTCAAAATAGCTACCCAAGATCACTGTATACTGCCACTAGTAAAGTCAGTGGAATGTCATTCCAGTAGAGACTCATCAGTTGTCATAAACACAGCTCAGATGAGTAACCCTGCAAATGCTTAAGATAACTGCACCTCGACTGGGTCCGATGGTTGGAGAACAGCCACTGCCCGCCATGTGAGAAACCGTATGGCAACATCTTCCTGAACTAGTAAACGACGACCAGCAATGCACTCAAATAAAAAAGGGCAGAAGTACCCCGCATATAGCAAAAATTGAGTTAGCAAAGTTTGTAATTGAAAACGAGGCAATGAAAGGAGATTCGTAAACTAAAGTTACAACAGGAACAAGAAAGAACTAAACAGGGGAAGCTTCAAACAGAGCTCATAACTTTGCAGATCCTAAAACCAGAACGAAGTAACTACTGTGTTATCTGTTGTGATTTAGTTCACATCTGTTTTTGAGTATATTCACAGGCATTTTCAATTAAAAACACTACTGGTGTTAGTCACATTCTTGATTTGAATTAGGCCTACAAAAGTAACTGGTTTATTTTACATTTATACCTAAAGTTAATGCAGAATAATAGTTAATGTAAATAATAAAACGATATAGTCAGTTTGATAATCGTGTGTTTGACATAAGAAGAAAGTGAACTTTAACCTATACATGATACATTTCAAAATAATTAATTCTTTTATTTAAACATTCCGTCTTTTATTTAAACATTCCGGACAGCAAACAATAAAATCCTCGTCATCACTTTCCTCTACAAAAATTAAATTGTACATTGCCTGAATCATTTTCTCTTTATTCTCGATTATATAACTTTGTCCTCTCGTCACCTTCCCAAAATATTTGTTTATGTTTTACATTTAAATCCCGATAATGTGACTTAAACCGCCAAAATCGCGGATTAATATTTTATCGAGAAATTCAGAGAAAATCGAGTTCAATGTGTGTGGTGAAACGCAAAATTTAGATAATCGAGATGTTGTGTCAGTTAATCTCGATAAACTATCATTATCTCTTGTGGTGAAACCGGTCCTTAATCGTAAAGAGAATAATTTTCTCACTCAGAATCATATTTCGTTGGAATTTAATTTGCAGTTTTCACAAAGAAATATTGCAATTCCACATGCACCAAGTGGTCCGCTACGAATATTGTCCACCGGCATCCGCACCATCTAAGCTTGTTTGCACACGATTGTGTCTATTGTGAATACTCATCTTGTGTCCCAGCTTGTATCATGTATCTTTTGAGGGTTTATGTAATTTTGTCATTTGTGTAGGGTGAAACTACTTCCATCCTAGCCGGCTCTATTCTTAAGAATTACCTGCAGATATCGTGGTGCCCCTTAAATAAGTGTTCCTTTTGATTAATAATGTTGAAACATACCATTTTCTGACTTTTTTTTTTTTTGCTATAAAAGCAGCCATTCTTAGGTCTTGTCTCAACTCGAAAGTGTGCTCACTCTAACATTCCACTCCCACTCTGGCTCACTTTAGCGAATTGAGACTTATGCCTTCTGTAAACCTCCTGAATTACTTCTTAGACAGAAAAGTTAACAAATAGTGAAGCATGAAATATTGCTGGCCTTTCGCTTTTCTCAAATAAACGTACAGTATTTTATGAAATAGTAAGTTATTTTAATTTGTTATATTTTTGCAAGATTAAAAACATAATTGTGATGGGCAAATCACAATATTTAATAACATGCATGCAATTAACTTAAATGAAATATGAACATAATATCATAATTCATGTTCCATATCAAACGGAATATTATTATTAAACATTTCACAATCGCAATGATTAAGTAAAGTCAATAAAATATTCGTAGCACTGCTTCAGAAACAACAAAATATTTGTCTGGATATTAGGGGTTAGACTTGAAAACAACAAGCTGCCAGACAGGGTGCGAGAGTGAGTACCGAGTGTACGTCGTATTCCACTCTCCCTCTCGCGCTCTCTCCTCGGAGTTGGGACAGCATAGAGGGCTCTTTGTAACGTCAAGAGTAATTGAGAGAGTACTCTTTGTGCCAATTGTGACACCGCCTTAGGCCGTGTCTCAATTTAAAGAATACTCTCTCCAGAAAGCACTCTTTCGCACAACCTGGCGAGAGTACTGCTTTGTGCTTTCGCTCTGGGAATTGAGACAACATACTCTCTTGTTTCTCTCGACGTCTGGCAAATAGCCAGACGTCGAGAGGCCAGAAATCATGTTAAGGTAAGGCTGTGTCCGAATTCTCCTAACGTACATACTTGTGCGCACCTGTCCCCGGAAGAGACGTCGTAAGTGATGTCCGAATTGCAAGTGGAGTATGCAAGTATATAACTAAACAAAGTTGTATACTTCTCGCACACTAATGGATTATGTGCCGCCATTTTGAGAAGCAATTTGTTGGTTACAATTGATATTCGACTTAATAATTTGATTTAAATTTTAATAGGGCAGCATTACTACATTGTAGACATAGAATTTTGAACTGAGTAAATAATTATCACAAGCTTCACCTTAAAAAAAGGCCTAAGCAATAAATTCGTTTAGGTTTATGTTCCTAACCTACAGAATCTAAGATTAAAAAAAAGCAATCCAAAATGCACTTACATACAGTAATGCAAGACAATAAATTTAAGTGCAAATAAAATATTATTTAATACTTTATTTTAACTCCTAAAACCTTCAGAAATGATCAAATTCTTAGTCGGAATAGATGAACATTTAGTGTTTAACTGGCTAATAATTGGCACCGAAGACAACAAGACTGATTGTCCGAATTCATCAAGTTTGGTACCAAGAGTAAGTGAAGTGTGCAAGGATGCAAGCACGCAAGTATATACCGACTTCGGACACGGCTTAATTTAGCGGTTATAGCTATTGAAGCAATTTATGTGTATTCAAAATAATTCACAAATAATTATAGCACTAACAGAATATTGACTAAGGCATAAAATACTATTATTTTTGTTTTATATCTTATTGTCATGTTACAGCAAAGTGACAAAAAGACGAGACGTCAGAAATCCGTATTTATATATTTATAAATACATGTTGTGTATATCATTTCGCTGTTTAAAACAGTTGCAATTATGCACTTACAGATAAAATGCAACATGGTTTTGGCCCAGAAAGCTGCTATAACTTAATTTAAACATGGCAATAATGTAAACAAATATGGTGCCTGTGAGTATACAACTTCGTGCTCTGTGTGCTCTTGCTCTTTCGTGCTCTATCCGACGAATTAAGACGACCAGCAGCGGGAGCATGGTCCTTTTACATGACACTGTCACAGTTATGATGTTTCATATGGATGATGGCAATTTGGTGATGGCCGCACAAAAATGTGAGCACAGATAATGCTGTCGTAACTCTCCTGTCGTTAACTAAGGTGTCGTGGTTAAGCCGGCATGGAAGTGTAAATATACAGATGTTGGTATTGAAACTGCACAAGAGTAGTTGGATAATCTGTCGGCAATTGTCATCCAATAGAAAATGCCCATCGAAAATAAGCAAATGAAATCGATAATGTTGCTGTGTTCAAGTGTAGTTTTTCCTCCAGGGCAACAGATTTGAAACAATGTCCACAGTGCAAGTATTTATTGTTGTGGAGACGGCACAACTGGAGTTCCACGCAGCCCTGGTACTGCTGCTAAATTACGGGGTATAAGAGCTGATGCAGGCTGCACCAATCCTGGAACGAAACAACCCGCAACCACGTCGCGAGTCCAGCGCTGCATGATAGCACCACAGGTAGAGTGAAAGTGATGAAGACTGGCGTGATGGGAGCACAGACAATCCGAAATGAGGAAAGTTCGGTATAAACGAGTATAAATCTACCACTGACAGTCGTGACAGACAGTAGCATAATGGCATAGATTGGCGTGGGAAAACCCAGTCAGAAAAAGTTTGTGAAGTGGAACAAAAGCCAATCGCTGTGAACTCCCTGTTGCTACTGCGATGGTGAGCAATACCACTGGCAAAGTGACTGCCAATAATGCTCATATATTGAAACAACAACAGGGAAATGGCAAGCAGGGGTAAGGTCGCCAGACGCACCCTATTCCCCTATCACACAGGATAACCCGGATGTAACCCCACAAAAAGCACTTATAAACCAGGTGAGTGGGAGCAACGCCCAATTCATCCGATTCCTTGTCAGTGTCAACAGTAAAAAGTGACATGCGTAGATAGATACAGAGGCATCTCACAATTTTTTACAACCACAGTTTTTAAACAAATATGATGGAACTCCATGGGCCACGTGATATGTTTATCTAGAGGGCAAGAATGTATGGCAGTCATGGGGCAAGAGGACATAACTGTCAGAGTACGTGACATTGAAACAAAAACACAGGCAATAACAACAGCCGAAATTACCGAAGATGCTGTTCTAGGAATTCCTTGGTTAAGCTTACAGAACACAATTGTGGAAACAGCAGCTAGGCGTATTTATTGTGGCACTAAGTAGAGGGGAACTGTTTACAACATGGACCGTAGGCTAGCAGATAGTGCACTGGATGTGCAATTAAAGGATTTTCAGCGTAACATTCCGTCAGAATATCAGGAACCCTTCCAGTACTTACTAACTGAATGCAAAGCAATTTTTGCACAGAACAACAGATGCGGAGCATGATATCCCTTTGGCACAAGACAAGCCTATTTACTGCGGCCCTCACAGTTACCTTCCCCATCAAGCTAAAATAATACATGAACCAATACAGGAAATGTTAACAGAGGGTGTGATTGAGTTCACGTGCGGCAGATATAATTTCGCTGTAACACTAGTGCCAAAGAAAGATGTTTTATGGGGTTTTTGTGTTGATTTTCGCTCAGTCAATCAGATAACACATAGAACACTGCCACTGTATATTAGTGTGAAGGATGCCTTGAGTACCTTAGAAAATGCAAAAATTTTGTCTTCTCTGGATTTACACAGCGGCTATTGACAGATTCCTATCCAGCAGGAGTATCATGAGAAAACTGCATTTACGACCCCGGACGGCCAGTGTTTCCAATTTTGCGCATTGTTCTTCGGTCTCAAGTGTGCACCTGCCACTTTACAATATATGATTGTGAGAGTACTAGATGGACTGATCGCAGATTTCACACTCGCCATATTTCGACAACATGATCGTGTGTTCAGAGATGTGGTAGGAACCTCTGCACCATATATCTATTGTCTTAGAGCACCTTGCCATAAATGGACTTACATGTGCTGCCAACAAATGCCGCCTCAGTCAGACTAGAATAGAGTTCCTAGGCTATATTGTTGACAAGTCTGGAAATACGCCGATGCTGGAGCAGTTAAGCACCATTGACAAGCATACACCGCCACATACGCAAAAACCACTTCGTAAATGTTTAGGCTTGGTAAACTGGCTGCGCGAGCATATGAAGGATTTTGCCACAATAACTGCACCGTTAATGGACTTACTGTCAGCGCAGAAGAGGTTCGTGTGGGGGAAGGAAGCAGACAATGGGTTCCAGGCCATTAAAGAGAGCTTTAAATTGTGTCCCACCTTAGCCAGGCATGACCCCATGCATCATGTGTACCTGCAAACGGATGTGAGCCAGGAAGACATAAGTGCAGTACTGTATCAGTGCACGGAGGCGGGAGAGAAGCAGATCATAAATTTTTGCAGTGCCAAGCTAGGAGCAAAAGGATGGGATTATGACGTAAATGAGCGTGAGTGTTTGGCTTAGGTCTGGGCAGTTAAGCGGTACAGGGCCTATCAAGAATATCAGCACCTCACCCAGCGTACTGATAAAGGTGCCTGGTATGGTTTCACAACATGCACAAAGTATGCAGTAAATTGACCTGATGGGCACTGTATTACCTTGTGATAGAACATGTGACCAGCAAAGCTAATGGACTTGCTGATATGCTTTCACGAGCACCAGATACGAATGTAGTTGTGTGAGACACCACAGATTGGGAATGGATTTTACTGCCAGATGGACAGGAACCATTCCGAGAAGCACAACTAAACAAAGCGACTGTCTTGGCAAATGATGAATTAATTTCTGACCTGTGTAAGAAGGTAATCGCCGCACAGGAAATGTGTGTGTTTTCACAACAACAGAGGGGAAAATGTGTGACATAAAACCTTGAACAGTAACGTGTAGTAGAAGGATGGTTAGAAAAATGTGCACTCAACAACAAAAACAAATGGTGCTTTTGTACCAGAAGAATGCAGATAATGTGTATTTGCGCACAGGCATGCAGGCAGTATAGTGGGACACCCAAGAGCGGAACAAACAGTGTGGAATATACGAGATCACTTCTGGCCTGGCATGACACATTGCACATGGAAATGGGTACAGCAGTGAGAGGGATGCAACCAGTTAAAAGCCTGCAGGGCAGATGGAAAACAACAACAACTATGCATGCCACAGTGTCTGTTCGAAAATGTTAGCCTCATTCTTATGGGGGCCTTACCAAACAACAACAGGTAGCAAGAGGTTCAATCTTGTAATTACGGAGAATTACTCAAGGTGGATCGAAGCAAACACTATCAGTAGTGCATGAGCTGGAAATATAGCAAAACTAATGGAAATTGGGTTTTTCATGCGGTGGGGATTTCTGCGGTACTTGTTCACAGATAACGGACTGCAATTCACTGGCGGAAAATGGAGAGATCTGTACTCCCAGTGGGGATTACAGTACCTGAAAATGGTGGTGTATCACCCCTGTGCGAACCCCACAGAGCTTCGCAACCAAGAGCTGAAGACACAGCTGTGACACCGCATGGGCCAACAACACGTGGCGTTGGTACAACATCAGCCAGCCATACTCTTTACTCTCCACCGGTATGTAAATGCTGCAACAGGAAGGTTACCAGCAGATGTTCTGCTCGGCAGGAATCTGAGTCTGCCCAGTGAGAAACTCTGTTGCATCAATGAGAATAGCAGTGCAACAGAGAGCAGTGGCCATGAGAACAGAGGCGACGACGATACTGACGAGAACTGTGGCACCGCCAGGAACAGTACATGGCAAAGTGGGTGAGAAATACAAGTTTCCGCCAGTACTTATGATTAGGCAAGAAGTGCATGTGCGAGCGCATCCACTTCTGTGTGGGATTGGTACCAAAGTAAATGGGACTGCACAAGGTAGTGAAGAGCCTCGGACCCACGACCTATTCGGTCCAAGTGGGGAGGAAGCAGGTACGGACCCACCGTGATGGCATCCGGTTATCGCCGGGAGATGTGCCTGACGAAGCCGCATGAGAGGCTCGGACGACTCCCAACGGCGATTCACCTGTCAAGCTCTGAACTGCTAGTACAGCAGAAGGAGGTGGGCCCGCACTTCCAACAGGAGGGGCACCACCTGGGGACCCAGGTACTTTGACGCCGAACACCACCATGTTCGTCAGGGGTAAAGGTGAATAGCGACCTGATGTGAGCAGCAAATCCAGTCCAGACAGGGACATTGATTCAGAACATGCAAGCGAGGAGGCAGCAGAACAGCAGGAGTTGGAGGTAGCGAGTCAAGTGTCCCACGATGGGGAAGCCCCTGCCGAGGTAGTCAGGACAGCCACCAGCGAGGAAGGTGTGTCATTACCTTGGCCGGAGAGGTCAGCAGTAGGAGGAGAAAGCCCGACATCGCCTGATGCTTTGCCACCTGAGGGGGACCGTCAGAAGGCAGCCACCACAACGCTCGACGGTGCAGGGCTAGGGAGCTCCGCTGTTCGAGTGCCGGAACTGGGACTAGTGCCAGCACTCCCAGACGAGCAGCTATTAGTGGACGTCACGATGCCTGGCATCGCGATGCCAACAGCAAACTGTGCAGAGATGGAAGAGCAACATGTGATCCAGCCAGCGTTGGGGACCTACACAGAGGATCACCCCTACTACAGTGTTCGTCGATAGGGATCGCGCCCGATGGCGACATAACTGCTGTCAACAGGAGAGGAGTGCAAGTTTCAGCAGTGATGTCAGTGCCGAGGACCGCGAGTCACCCAGCTCATTGGACCTGCACTGGACGGGGAGGCAGATTAGGCCGCTACCTGCAGTGTGGAGTGTGTGGGGACGCCCCGGCGCCCCGACGCCCCAGCAGATGCCAAGGACTACAGCAGTAGCTGCTGTCTACAAACAATGTGGGGCAACAGAAGAACCTGTACATGTTGTGTAAGAGACGACAGCAGCAATACAAGTGTCACTGTTGTGTGTGACACAATTGTTGCAAAGGCCATCCAAAATGATTGGGAAGGGGATTTGACGCCAACCACGGCTTCTCCCTAGACCGTTTGCCTGCCGCAGCATGGACGTACGCTGCCAGCATGTGTACTCTACTGAGAGTGCAGCAGCATGCAGTGTCTAGGTGAAATGTGTCAAGTCAGTGCAAGGCAGTGCAGGGTAGAGTATTGCAAGTCAGGTGTAGCAAGGGGGCTGTTTAGTGTAGGACTGTGAGTGTGTGTGCAACCAGCCAGCTACTCAATGTGGCGGAGAAATATGCAAGTAGTGCAAATTGTGTTGAAACATAAAATATATGATTAATTCTTCACTCAATACACAAGCTTATCGTGATACTGGGAAATATGTACATATCAAAGCCATTTTAAAGCATACCCCTTTCATTAGTGTTCTCTGTAATTTCTTGTTTGTTTACATTTCACGTTTTTCACCCCCACATCACGCATCTACTTGTATTAAGGGTTATTATGTTTGTTGCTGTGAATTTTATTTTATTGTGTGCCTCCTATACTTGTGCTTGACCCCACAAGTAAGTCTAACAGTACTTTTAAAAGAAAGTAGTGCCACGTTATGTGTGGGCCCGCCACTGCTGACCCTTGTGGCAGCACACTAAGTCAATGATCGCTCGGCACCTGGATGGGTGAGTCGCGTTGTTGTGTGTCGTGTCGCGCATGCCTGGGTGGTGTTCAATCTTTGTTACTAATCACTTTAACTTGCAATAGACTTTAAGTAAGGGAACCTTTGTATGCTTAACCAGCTGTGACAATACCCCTCCTCTCCCGGTTGGTTTGCATCGCCACCGGGAGCTTACTTATACCTCAACTATTTTGTAGTCGACATTTTTTTTTGTTGAGTTTCGCCGTCATCGATCAGTCAAACTCGGAACCCATGTAAGTTGCTTCCTAGAGGAGTATGTAGATTCAAGGAAAAATAAATAATTCCACAAGGAAAATGCGTGTTTGATTAATTTGACATTTTCGGGCGCATAAGGGCATGGGACCCTCATTTCGTGCAGATTCTGTAGTGTGCATTTTACGTATTTATTTCAATAGTGTTATGTACTGCAGTATTTTCAATTCAACTTATTTAATTCAGGTGGTGTGTGGTCTGCCTTAAGAGTCCACGAATATTTGCACTTAATTATTATTCATCAATCTACAAGGAGCCAGCAAAGGAAGGCATTGATCTCGGTGGCACGAACCTGGTGCTGGGCAAAACCTAACCTATTTACCACATTTCCACTAAATGCCCCGTTTTCATTTCTCCACGTTATGGAGACACCCCGCCTGGTGTCAATTTTATCAACAAAGCACAAATGAATACATTTGATGCATTGCACCTCGAGTGGTGCTGGTGGTGTGTTCGTGTCCCACCTGAGAGCAGCTGGGGAACAGGAACTGATGATGTGCCCGGCGCCATGTTCGGAGTAGAGAACGATTGTTGATGGGAGTCGTATGGTCAATGGCCTACTGCGACTCTAGATATGCGGTCAATATGAAGGAGAGTTGAGTGAATTTGTCCGTTATATTACGTAAAGGTAAAATATTGCCTGTGGGCGAAGCTATCGGCCACTTCGCACGCCTATATTAACATTGAATTTACCCTTCACGAGAGAGGCAGGCCCTGTAAATGCAAAATGTACACTGAAATACACTTGTAAATTTGAAGGCTGCTATTAGGGCGCAATACCCGATGAACTCAAGGAGAGTTAAATACAGTAAAACACATCAAATTATGGCATGACTTTTATTTCCATAAAGGTACAATGGAATGTTACTGCACTTGTGAATGCGTACCTTAGTTAAGCAGACCTGGCACTCTGGACCTGCCGGTGGTCGATACTGCTGAAAAATAAGGCATAGGCCTTAAATTGTAATTACGTGAAACGCGTCCTATGTGTGAAGTCCTGGTATGTTACATTAGGATGCAGGGATACCTCCCCTCGGCTAAATAAAAGTACTGAAAGGATCTTGAATTACATTAACTAAGGATATGAAGAAAAATGTAGCCTATATTGAATTGCTGAGGATGGTACACGGAGCTTACTGTCTCGAGTGTTGAAGTCTGACTAACGACATGGTGTCAGTTTCGCCGCATTACTGGCGGATCCGGCGTCTTAGTGAAAACATGAAAAAAACTGAACCTAATGAATAACATGATAAGTGAAATTGATGAACATAATCAAGATTGCTAAACTAAAACACATTGGTGATATACTCATGAATGCTGGAGACCCAGATATGGCTAAGAATGTGACATCACGAGAATGTCACAGCATTTGAAGAGTGATATTAAATGAAATGATGCCTCATGTTACTGATTATCAATAGATGATAACACTTACACTCTTATAATTAACATATTAAGATCAGTGTGTGTCATAATAGTTATAATTACAGGAATGCATATGGGTGTGAAGACATGCGAATTTCTTCACTAGGTATGTTATATACTCTCTATGCTGAAGTGGGCAGTTTCCCTAGTTAATTGTTGTGTAATATAGCCAAAATTGCCTTACAATGCTCCTATTAATTAATATATCTAGGGAGCTGCTCGTCACTTTACACTTTCTGCGGGAATGTGATTCCCCATCTTTTCACACTATTTGGAGCCAAGTAGCACTCCCAATTCGCCCACTGGGCCCGTCGACATCGCCCACATCAGTAAGCTGTGGGAATAAGTGGCGCCGCTTATCCCAGTGTTCCCTCCAATGGCTGTTGCATCTAACAGTCATGACTTCACAGGACACACTCATTTAGGCCACTTATCCATTCATCACGAGAATTACCTCTTGCGATGAATGTGAAATATTATGTCCCGCTGCCATAAGTTACAAGGCAGCAAGAAATGTGTAAACGCCGTTCTTGTCAACCTGTACTGATCGAGACCGCGACCTAATGTCTATTAGTCGAGTGTTGCTGTGTGGATAATGCATCTGTAATGGAACAAACGGGCACAAGGGATACATGGACATCAGGAACACGTCAAATTCCCCCTTTTTTGGGGACCGTTTGGTCCATGCAGACCCCCAAGGGACTGCCACACCGCTAGGTGCAACGGGATGTCGGAGGTCACTGCTGGTTGCGTGGCCTCAGGTTGTAAGGCCCGTGATGATGCTGTGCCGCGCTGCCTGTTGATGCTCCAGGGCGATGACCCTGCTGATGGCAAAGATCCGCTGCCTGTGCTCGCCGAAGGGGGCTGTTCCCATCGCAAGTGGTGCACACCGGGCGATGCAGATGCTGATGCTTGGAGTGGTGGGGACGGGTCGAGACCAGCTCTTCCGTCGACTCGTCGTCGCTGCTGCTGAGACTGTCGCTGCTCTTCGGACCACTCGATGATCCTTCTTCTGGCGAGGGGAAAGGTATGCTGTCTCTTACTGGACTTGATGCTCCTTCTGATACACTTTCCCATGCACCCCTGATGTGGTCTTCCGATGCGAGGTCAGCCGGTATTGTAGTCTTTGCTGGTGTCGTGGCGAAGTCTTGTGGACAGCTCCCCTGAGGGCTGATCGATTCTGCATTTGTCATTTCTGACTCACTTTGTGCGACGTCTTCCAAAGGCAGTGTCTCTGCACTGGGTGTTGTGACTCTCTGGTCTGGTTCACTTTGGTTTGCATCACCTGTGATGTTGATGTCATGATACGTTTCAGATGGTGTGACCTCTTCCTCTTACTCCTCTTCTTCCCCAGCCAACCTTATGGGCGTATGACTACCACGCGTGGCAGTGGGAAAAAGGTATCAAAGAGCACTCCCATCTGTGCTTGAGCTTGCCTCTGCTCCACCATTGGGCATTTCTTAGCTGGGTTCTTTCATGGTTAGGCGAAGGTCGTCGCGGTGTACGACCACCTTGCGCATGCTGCTGACCTCAATGACGTAAGTTGTTAAATTGGATGTATTCAATTCAACTTTTTCATCCAGACTGCTTTTTATTACCTTTACTAAAGAGTACACAATATAAAGAAAACATTATCATACACAGAGTCCACGGTGCTATCTTTAGATAACATTAAAACAAATGTTTGTTGCATCTGCCACATTTTAACATCCCCACTCAACAAATATTTTTTTTACAATGTTACAATCAAGGTTTTCTTTACCTACATAACATTTAACAACTCTCTTTCATTTTACAATGTTACAATCAATATTTTATTGTATCTATGTAAAATTTAACAACTCTCTTTCAATAAGTAATTTCTGAAATTTTCAAACATTATTTTCCCTAGCGGTTTTGTGAACATGTTTGCAACATTATTTCCACTCTGAACATATTCTAAATGTGTTAAACCACTATTCACTTTATCAACTATGAAGTGATACCTTGTGTCCACGTGTTTTAATCTTTTATTGTTTTCATTATTATAAGCCAATTTAATGACTGACTGATTATCTTCAAAAATAATAACTTGATGGCTGGTTTCATCCAAATCACAATCAATGTTACTCAACCAACATGCTTTGGAAACTGCTATACTCAAGACTATATTTTCAGCCTCAGTTGAAGACAATGAACACGACTGTTTTTTGCTACACCAAGTGATTACACAATCAAATATCTTGAAAACTTAACCTGAAGTGGACTTCCTGTCTTCAACACAACTTGCCCAGTCTGTATATACATACCCTCGCACATAAAATTCTGTACTTACATACTCAAGACTAAAATTTAGAGTTCATTTTATATAGCGTAAAATTATTTTAAGAGACTTATACAACATGTCACTGGCACAACATTGATAACTGGACAGAAACGTGACAGGAACATATAAATCAGGCCTAGTACCACATACTGCGTACATTGAACATTCTACTAACTGTCTACAATTCCTTTCAATTTCATTACTTTCTGACTTCTCTCTCTCTCTCTGAAGTAATTTAAAATTAAAATTCTGATCCAATGGGGTAGCTATTGGTTTGCAATTAGACATTCCAAATTTTTCTAATACCTTTGATAATTTTTTTGACCTAACACTGTTTTTAATTTTTCTTGTTCAGTACTAATACCCAAATATTCTTCAGCTATTCCCAAATTTTTCATCTTAAAGTTTTTGTGTAACTGTGCCTTAAATTCCTGAATTTGTTCATCTTGTGTCCCAAAACACAAAATATCATCCACATATTAAAACACATTCAAAATGTTATCATTTAGTTTCCTAAGGTACAAACAATAATCGTTTTTCGATTTTTGAAACATTTCATTCGCCATAAATTTATCAAATTTCTGATTCCAGTGTTTGGGGGAACTTTTCAAACCATACAAAGATTTATTTAATTTATATATTTGTTCAGTTTTAAGTAAACTAATCCTGTAATGTCACCATGTAGGAATGCTCCTACTATATCCATTTGACGAACTGGCCTTTTTTTATTTGCAACAGCCATGAAGATTCCAAATGTAGCTAACTTTGCAACTGGAGAATACAATTCTGACAAATTTCACTCATTTTGTTCAAAACCTCTAGCCACTAAACGTGCTGTGTGCAACTGTGTCCCTCAATTCCTTTTATTTAAAAAACCCATTTACTAGAAATAATATCAGCTCCTTCTGGGACCTCAGTAACTTCTACCCAGGTATTATTCTCTTCCAGTGTATCTAGCTCCTTCTTTATAGATATCTCCCAGATCGTTTTGTCATTACTGTTCATGGCATCTTCATAGATCAATAGTTCATTATTAAGTGATATGAAACTTGTCTCGTACTCTTCTAACAATTTTGACTTATTCTTCTGTCTTTTTTATCTTCCGTGAGGTATTTACATTTTGTCTTGGTTTTCAGTTTCCGGATGAACCTTGTTCTCTCTGTTTTTGTCGTCTTTCATTTCATCTGTTTTTTCTTCTCCGACATTCTGTTCTGGATATCCCATATTCACATTTGTATTTCCAACTGGAAATCCTTCTTGTGTTCCAGCATTAGATTTTTCTTTGATTTAATTTCCACTTTCCTTAATGAACATTGTTTCTCTTTTGATCAATACATCATTTAAGTCAGGAAAGTAAACCCCATACCCCTTAGTGTTTTCACCATAACCCACAAAGTAACCTGTTTCTGACTTTGCATACCATTTCTGCCTTTTTTGTCAGGAATGTGAACCATTACTTTTGACCCGAAAATTTTCAACTTATTTATGGCCAATAGCCCTTCGTTTGCCCACGATTCAAATTGTGTTTTATTTTCACTGCCACTTATACCTGTCCTATTTAAGACATAAACTGCAGTATTAACCGCTTCAGCCCACAGATTCTTATCTAAACTGGTGGACAATAACATCGTTCCAGCTGACTCATTTATGGTACAAATTTCTCATTCAGCTCTACCATTCTGTTCCGGCATGTATGCTACACTTTACTGGTATGTTATTCCCAAACTATCCGTTAGTGCCTGAAACTCTTTGTTGATAAATTCAGTCCCATTGTCTGACCTAATAATTTGCACTTTATGACCCAAATTTTTAATAGCATAGTTCAGAAAATCTGTACTTTGTTTACGGTCTCAGCGTTGCTCTTCAAAAAATAAACTGTTTTAAAACATGTGTAGTTGTCCTTAATTATTAAGTAATACCGAGCACCTCCTAATGAATCGATCTCCATTTTACCCCACAAATCCCTATGCAATACTTAACCTGGTTTTTCACCCCTTACTTCACTTATAGGAAATGGCTGTTTGTGCAACTTCAATTTCACACAAGGAACACATGTTGACTGTTCACCACCTAGTGTACATTCTATTCGACTTCTTTTTAAAATCGACTTTACCTGCTCTATGTTCTGATGTCCCAACTTTTCATGCCACTCAATTAAATTTGTATTTACTTTACCAACACGAGCATGGATATCTGTATACTTAAAGTTCATCATATATATATATATAGTTTTTCTATGCAATAAGAAATAACATAAATCAGACTGCTTCCTTGTTTAAGGAACCTACATGACTCACTATTCATATGTATCTGGTAACATTTATCTGTGGCAGTGCTGAGAAAAGATTTACTTTTATATTTGGCACATATAAAACATTGTACAAAGTAGTATCTAACCACTCATGCCCATTATGGGCTTATAACTTTAGGTCACCAATACCAACAGCTTGAATAACTTTTCCATCACCCAATATGATATCTTTTGAGCATTTCAATTCTTTAAAATTAATAAAGATATGTTTCACATGTGAGTGGTGTTCTGATGCACCACTATTCATTACCCACTCATCACTGGCAAACTCACTGTTTATTGCAGGCATTACATATACCTGAAACTCGTTACTAGTGTTAGACCTATTTGATTTATTTTTAAACCAACATTCATTCAAATTTTGACCTGATATTTTGCACTATTGACATTATTTGACACCCTTATTAACCCTACTTTGGAATTTACTGTTATTAGCATTTTCACTTTTATTTATATTAGACATACATTCTCGTTTTTAGTGTCCAACTTTACCACAAGTAAAGCACATTCTTCTTGCCTTTACCATATGGAATGCTGTGGAACTCGTTGATCCTTCTTGTTCTACCCTTGCCTTAAATCGCTGCTCCTCAACCAGCAACCGAGATGTCAGCTTGTCCATCTTCCTCCGCTCCGCTGGCATGGACTCCCAAGCCGATATGAAATGCTGATACTGCCCTGGAAGACTCAAGATTACTTTTGTGATCACCATGCTCTTGTTGACATCAGCACCAAGAGACTTTAGGTTGTCCAAGATCGCATCAACTCTCCCGAGGTACTCGGACATTACTTCGTTTTGCTTGTATTTTACTTCAAAAATTTTTTGTTCTGATAAATGTACAGACAATTCACTTTTTTGTTCAAACTGTATGAAGTTTATTCCATATATCAAGGAATGTTTTACTCGATATAATTTGTTGAAGAACACAATTTTCAATGCGTGTTATAATTATACTTTGAGCGTTGGCATCTTTTCCTGCCCATTTCTCATAATTATGCTTACTCTCTTCCTTTACAGGAGGTGGGGTGGTGCTATCAGTAATACCAAGAAGGTTAGCTACCCTGAGTAATACAGTCAACTTGAAGTTCCATGTTGCCCAATCTGCCTCACCTGATAATTTTGTGTTGTCTTGACCGCCGATCAAACCATCCATTTTTGAAGTGTTCATTGAGGTGTGTAGGCTTGACTTTACCATCGAATTAAGAACAAAACCACGCCACACCCAAATCACTTTCATTTATGTTGACTTTACCATCAGTACACTTCTTCATAACCATAAAAAATCTCAAACGCCGAGGGCTTTAGCCTGCTTGTGCCCATAACCTGTTAAATTGGCCATATTCGTTACAACTTCTTCTGCCAGACTGCTTTTTAGTACCTTTACTAAAGAGTACACATTATAAAGAACACATCATCACTCATAGAGTATGTGGTGCTATCATTATATAACATTAAAAGAAATGCTTGTTGCATCTGCCACATTTTCACAGTTGTATACCCCAGTGCTTTTACATGTGGTCTGCTCCACTTAGGGGCAAACCCTGCACAAAAAATGTGCTTTGTGCTGCTCAGCCTGTGCTTGCAGACGTAAACATGTTGTCTGGGCCTGAGCCTCTTTGATGGGCGTGTTGTTGCTGGTACCTATTGTCCTGTGTACCTCTCCTGGTGAACGCGTCCATTTTCCAGGTCTTGCTCTTGGTGCTGTCGCCTGCCTGCTGCACTTTCTGTTGCATTGCTGTTTGCCTGTCGTATTCTGAAATCTCCAGAGAGGGCAACTCCCTTCCTCGAAAAATGGAGGCTGGTAATTGACCTGTCGTTAGGTCCACCCTCCGTCTGATTGTGAACAAGGTCACAGGCAGATGTTCTACCTATCTTGCGTGGTTTGATCCTACACGCAGGCACAACTGAGTCTTGAGGTGTCGATTCCTCCTTTTAGTTGGGTTGACCTGAGTGTGGTACACAGCAGCTGTATGATGCTGGACTACCCACCTGGTACACAATTATCTCCACTAGTTCCCCATAAATTGTGTACCATTGTCTGTTAAAAAAGTGCATGTGTAGCCCCATCGGGGGTATAATTCAGTCTCCAGTACACGGACAATGTTGCATGCCCGTGCACTGGAAACAGGGTATGCTTCCATCCATATTCAGAACGAGTCACTCCCCTCAAGAATGAGTCTCCTGCCATTAGGGGTGCACGGATATGGCCCCATCAGGTCCAGTGAGATGGAATTGAATGACTCCTGCAGCTACCGTGGTTGTTGTTGTGTCACTCCATCTGCTCTCCTACGCTTGCAGAAATTACACTTTATGCACCACCTCACGTATTGCCAGACATCGCTGGTGACGCCGGGCCAGTGGAAATGGTTGTGTATATTTCTTCTGGTTTGTGATGCAACAGGGTGGCCTGCAAATCGTGCATCATGTGCATGATGTAGCACCTGTGCTCATGCACTTTTGGGCACGTACAGCTTCCAGGTTGCTTCAGGATGACGTGGCCATATTTCGATGCACGTGCCATTCATTCCCCACCACTCCTTTTCACTCTGCATGATGGAGGTGAAATGATGTTGGGTGTCTGTACACTGTAGTTGTGCAGTTAAAATGCCTGTTTGTAGGTCTTAAATCCTGATTTCCGGTTCCTCAGGTACATTGATTTGTTGTACACTCGGTTGCTGACTTTTGGTTTCTGCTTGCTCTTCTTTTTGAGGAGGCATTGTACCACAGGGGCACTTTGCCCTGGGGTAGTGAGCATCTGGCTCGCCTACCCCAACGGTCCGCTTGCCATTGGTAGTTTGTTGATGTTCTGTGGTTGGTTACATTTTGGGCACTGATTGTGGCAATGCATTTTGCTTTCTCCTTTGCAATAAAGGAACGCAAATGGCGGATCACATGGGCCTCCTACCATGCCCGAGGTTGCTGATGTCCACGCTGCCATCCTGGCTTCGGTGTATGTTTTTGTCCAGAACACACCTGCTCCTACTACCTTGTTCACTGCTGGTTGCTCCTATGCCCACTCCCTCTGCTCTGCATCTTTTCTCATGCACGAATGATACCCGTCATCCTCTCTAGTCGCGGCATTTTGCTCTCGGCTGACTTGGTCCAGCAATGCGGTAGAGCACATGAAGTCCTCCATTCTACTGTGAATTAACGGTGCCATTGCTAGCCAATTGTCCGCTCTTACAGTTGACGCAACTAATTCGAGGATCTCGCGCTCACTCACTTGTGGCTGAAAGTTTTTTATTTGCACTATCTTCCTCGTTGTGAACGTGGTCGGGGATTCACCTGCTTTTTTCACTTCTAGCACAGCCCTGCTCTGTGTTTGCAATGAGGAGTAGGTATTGGGAAAATCGACTTTGCAAGCTGTTAGGAAATTCTACCCACTCGATACCATAGTGACTGATTGTTTTCCACCATTTACTTGCCTCGTCGGACAATTGAGTCCCTATGCAGTTTGGCTACTCTTGCTGGCAAATCCTATATCACTCTAAATGTGTTGTGCAATCGTTTAGGAATGTCTATGGATCCTCATCTGGTAGGCCTGAAATAATTAGTAATCGTTGAAATCGGGCCGGGGTTGTACCGGTTACGACGGCTCTTGTAAGTGCTGTAAACAATTTCAGATTATTCTGATTGTTTTGTTGTGTGTACGTGACATGTGTGGGTTGTGACGTTTCTTTCTGCGGTTATTCTTTTATTCTGGGTAAGGGCGTTGAATGTGGTAGTGGGCTTTGGTACGCTTTCTTTCTTTGTGAATTCTCAAATGCTGTGTATCTCTACACGGACATAATACTTCTTCAAAGGGATTTGTACCTATTGTGGGCTGTACACACGTTAAACATAACGGTTTCGCTTGGCCTGAGCTTGTACCCCAGTTCAAATGATTCCGGACAGTATCTCGTACTACCACGTGCTGTAGAGCCTAGGCTTCAAGATCAAACATAGTTTTGTTTCGCGGCTGGCCCTCGGTCGCCCTTCATGCTGGGGAAGGGGGATATTTACCATTTATCGCGGTGCCTTGCATCCCGCTGAGATCACTTGTTCCAGCCTCGCGAGTGACACGTGTGTTTTCCTAGTATACTGCTTGCTTTAAAAATAGAAAAATTACTTCGAAAATTTCTTGAAAATTAATTGTCGGCTCTTGACTAATGATTGCTGCACAACAGTTTTTAAAATATTTGCAAAAATACTCTTGATAAATGGCTGTATAATATTTGTTGATTTTTGAAAAGTCCGTGTAAAATTCTTAAAAATTTTAATTATTTCGAAAAATGCTCAGAAATGTTTTAAAAATTTATTTAATTGACTGTTGCACATTATGTTCGTGACTGTTCATGGGAAAACAGAAAAAGTTTATTATTTATTTTGAAAAAGTTTTAAAATTTTATTACTGAAAAATGCTGCAAAATTTTCTGGGAAAGTTCCGGAAATAATTAAATTGAATTTTGATTGCTTTTGTATCTTGAATTGCTGACTGATATTGCTTGAAAATACTATCTTACTTTTTTCATTGTGATACCTGTTGCCAGTTACCGCACACTTTGATAAATGCCACATGCATTTGTTTACAAAACACTCCCACACCTAATTATACACATTTGCTGTGCTGTTGCTTTACTGCCATGCATTGTTGAGAACAGGTACACTTTTACATACAATTTACACTCTGAGTGTTGAGTAGGTGTGTTCGACTTGCATCTGTTTCGGCTTACAGTTGTGTCTTTTGCGTTACGTGTTGCCATGTCTAACCAGTGTATGTTTACAAAAGTTAAAACGCCTGATAAACAAACCAGCTTAGTGGATTGTTTTGACAAATCCAGGCACTCACTAGACATTAGTTGATGTACATTATTTCCCACTCGATTCACTCTACGTCTTTTGACGTAACACATATGCACTCTACAGTGTAAACAAATCTGACAAATTGACAAATGATTATATGCTCAAGTAGTGTGACAAATGAAAACATAAAAGCCCTTGATAGTACTGATTTTGATTGTTGTGTTGAATGCACTGACTTAACTGTGTTGTTAGATAGGTGTCTGAAGGTCTCAGGTTACTCACCATTGACTGTAGCTGTTTGTTGCGAAGCACTTTTGTCGCACCTTTTTTGCGCAGTCTGTTGTCCACGTGTTGTGTTGAGCAGACTACCGACATGTTGTTGGTTCTCTCCTTGCACTCTGGTGTTCTACTGTTGTTTGATTCGCCCGAGTTGGGAAAACCACTTGACGTAGGAATGTGTCTTGCTGGTGTAGACTGATGTTCTATTCGCCCAATTTGGGAAGCCTCTTGATGTGTTGTGACTCCAGAGGTATTGTGATGTGTTCGTGTCTGGCCTGGGAGCAGATGGAGAACAGGAACTGGTAATGAGCTCTGCTCTCCGTTCGGTAGAGTGAACGATGTTGAATGGGGTCGTACGGCCTATGGTGACTCTGGATACTTGGTCAATATGAAGGAGAGCTAATCTAATTGTCAGTTAAATTATGTTGAATATAAAATATTTCCTTTGGGGCGAAGCTGTCGGCTACTTCACATGCCTATATTATCACTGAATTTACTCTGCTTGATGGAGGCAGGCCCTGTAAATACAAAACATACACTTAAAAACACTTTAAAGTTGATGCTGCCATGAGGGTGCAGGACTCTATGAACTCAGGATAGTTAATACAATAAAACACATCTAATTATGGTATGAATGTTTTATTACCGCAAAGGTACAACGAAATGTTGCTGCACATGAAAATGTGTACCCTTGGTTAAGCAGACCCAGCCCTCTGGATCTGCTGGTGGTCACTACTGTGGAAAGTAAGCCGTAGGCCTCGAGTGAGAGTTACATAAAAACACGTCTCGTGCGTGAACTCCTGGCATGCTAATTCAGGATGCAGGGATACCTACCCTCTGCTAATTAAAAGTACTTAAATGTTCTTAAGTTATGTTAAATATTGCGATGAAAGAAAATGCAGCCTAGATTGAAATGCCGAGGGGGGTACGCGGAGCTTACCGTCTGCCCTTCCGGTTGTCTGGAGTGCTGAAGTCTGACTAATGACATGGCGTCGGCATCACCGCACGTCTGGCGAATCTGTCGCCAAAAATGCAAACATGAAAAAACCAAACTTAATAATTAACATGATTAATGAAACTGACATTCTACATACTTATGATTACTAAACTAAACACATTGGTGATATACTTGCGAACATCGGAGCCCCAGATATGTCTAAGAATGTGACATCACTAGTATGTCACCGCACTTGAAGGGTGATATTAAATTAAATTATGCCTTAGGTGGCTGATTCTCGATAGATTATTACATGTACACTCTTATAATTAACATATTAAAATCGGTGTGTGTCGTAATGGTTATAATTACAGGAATGCATATGGATGTGACGATACACGAATTTCTTCACTAGGGGCAGAGCTATGGTATGTTTTCTACTCTCTGTACTGGATTGGGTGGTTTGCCTAGTTAAATATGGTGCAATCGCTTCTAAAATTGCCTAAAAATGCTCATATTAATTAATGTGGCTAGGGAATCACTCGCCATTTTACACTGTCTGCGGAAATGTGATTCCGCATATTTTTACACTACTTGGAGACAAGTCGCACTCCGGATTCGGCTACGGGGCCCGTCGACATCACACACATTGGAAAGCTGTGGGAATAAGCTGCGCCGCTTATCCCAGTGTTCTCTCCAATGGCTGTTGCATGTGATGGCCATGACTTCACGGGACACACTCGTTTAGGCCACATATCAATTCATCACGAGAATTACCTCTTTTGATGAATGTTAAATATTATGACCCACAGCCACGAGTTACAGGGCAGCAAGAAAAGTGTAAATGCCGTTCTTGTCGACCTGCACTGCTCGAGACTGCGTTCTAATGTCGATCGGTCGACTGTTGCTTTGTGGTTAATGCATCTGCGAAGGAACAAATGGGCACAAGGGATACATGGACATCGTGTATGATACAGAATAAAACAAAACATTACACTAAAAATTTTGCACTGAATAATAACCTTAAGCTAACAGAACACTGACATGTGGCATTGCAGCAATACTTACATAAGTAAACAAACAGGTTGAATACACATTACTCTCATGCACACTCTCCTAAGCATAAAAGAATATAATGAAAAATACACCTTCTACACTTTCTTCCTTAATGTTGCACTTAACAGACGCACACGTGGCACTGATTCGGCGATGCAGATGCTGATCTGTGACATTGTGATGCATTCTGACGTTCTAGCTGGCACAATGTGGGGAATGGCCTGAGGCCAAGGCGCTGTTGACGTCAAACACCCTCCCCTTCGCAGGGCATTCACTCGTCGTGACATTTTCATTCTTCACTGCAGCATCTTGCTGGTTGGTGAAGTGTCCCCCGTGGTCGAAGTCCATAGACACGTGGCTCTTGTTTTGTGATGACATGAACCCACATGGTTGCGAACTGTCAACACGTGATCCTTAATGATGTTGTTCTGGCACAAACACACATGGCCGCAGATTGTAAACATTCAGTTCTCTGTATTGTTGTTTTTATTCTTCCACTCCACGTGTTCGTACTCCTATGTTGGCGAGAAGGCTTTGTGGGTTGTGATTGTTTCAGGTGCGTGTCCACAAGCTACGGGAGTGACATGCGGATGTTGTATTGGACGTTTGTAGTTTTGTAGAGGTGAAAAGAGGGGGGGGGGGGAAAGTTCCCCTGTCCCCGACTCGTCGCTGCTACTGTCCTCTTCTACATGTGGGTGGCATCTGCTTGGAAAGGAGATATCCCCGACACGTGTTCCTGACCTGTCTCCTTGCATTGGTTCACTTCCCGGTGTTGATGCGGTTGCCGGTATGGCAGGCTGCTGACTTAGCATGGGTGTCGTTTTATCTTCACTTGCATCCCGACTGCTTGATGTTAACCCTGTTGTGATTCCCTCTGCGGCACTGTGACGACGAGAACAGCGGTTTCCCTTGCAAATGTGTTAGCATCGGGGTGTCATTGGAAATCGGGCTTGGTGGTGAGGCGAATAAACTTCCAACATTCGTAATGTCAGCTAGTGATGTCATGGCTCCTCTACTCTCCTTTTGCCCACTTTGTTGTGGTGTGTTATTGGGGATGTTGATATGAGTGCTTGTCAGCCCGAGTGTGTCGCTGTAAAATACTGCTTTCCTTTGTGTGCTCAATTGTGATTTGTAGCACGAGTCCCCCATATTTCTCATAACAACATGTGGGCAGCTCCATTTTTCGGCGAGCCCTGCACGAAAACCTTTCTGCCACGCAGATTGGTGGTGTGCTGTGATGTATACTGATTGGCCCAGCGTGAATGATGGTGGGGGTCTGGACGACACTTGTTTCCACTGTGCTATGTAGTGCAGCGCCACTATTCCCTTCTGTCACCTCCTTCTGTGTCACTGGCGCGATCTCTGGTTCCGTTCGCGAACTCACCTAGGAGGGAGTGGTCACGGCCTTGAAGCAGCTGGGCTGGCATCATTCCTGTGGCCTGATTCACTCATGTCCTGAGGATGAAGAGGGCCACTGTGAGTTGTTCTGCCCACGAAGCATGGTTCCCACCCATGTGCAGATGCAGCTGAGTTTTCAATTCTTGGTTGTATCATTCTGTTGGGTTTTTATGTGGATGGTAAATCGCCATTGTTATGTGGCGCATACCCCATCTTTCACATATACTTAACCATGTACGGCCTGTAAACTGGGTCCCATTAACCCTCAGTACTCTGTGTGGGTATCTCCAGCATGCAAAGAATTCACTTTCTACAACTTTTCCCATGGCTTGGGCGCACGCACTTGACACAGGATATGCTTCCACCCACTTGGAAAATAAATCTGTCACTACTACGATAAAGTTTTTGCTCATCGAGGTGCGTGGATAGGTACTCATCAAATCCAACGCCACACTCTCGAATGGTTCTTAGAGGGTGCAGGTTTGTTGTAGTTGTGTGCCATCTGCGTGTCAGCTCTTGTACCGGTTGCAGGTTACAGTCCCATACAAAATGGCAGACGTCGACTGACACTCCTGGCCAGTGATGGCAAATGAGGTTGTTGGAATGCTCATACTGTAATACTACGCAGCAGGCGGCAGTTGGTATAGGCTATTCACGGTAAAGTGAGCACTTTTGAACGCTCTCTCATTTGAAACAATGATCAATAAATATATCATATTATAACCTTAGATTTTAACTTCCGATTGCGGTGGAATATACATACTGTGTTTATCACTTACATGGCAAAATTTATTTAAAAAGGTGTTTAAAGTATAAAAAATAGCTGAAAGGAAAAAGTAATTAGGATGTCAAAAGTGCTCACTTTATCGTGAACAGCCTATACATATATTTTCCATGTGTTAGTGTTTTGGTTCGCAAGGGATTCTAGTGCACTGTTTAATATGCACCACAGATTGTTTACTCGTTGTTCACACACCAAATCCACTTTTGTGCAACGGGACACTCTGCCTGTGGGTTTATCATGCGTGTTCTTACCGTGGTAAATGAAGGTGCCTGTGGTAACATTGTAACGTTAGCGCATTGTACTTGTTCTGCCATGTTGTTTCGTGCTATGGTGGGATTGGACACTCTCCCACTCTTCCTAATCTCGTGAAATCTCTGCTTCTGGTGTACGGGATAAGAGGTCGGCGAGCTGATTTTCTTCTCTGGCCACAACTTGCATCTCGAAGTCGTAAGCCTGCATTAGGAGGGCCCAGCACGTCAGCTTACTCTGCCTCTCCTTCACGCTGTCTAACCACAGTAGGCAGTGGTTGCCAGTCAGTATTGTGAAGCGTTTATACTCTAGCAGTACTCGGTATTTCTTAAGGCTCCACACTGTGTCCAGTCATTCCTGTTCATTAACTTCATACTGCTGTTCTACTGGGCCGAACTTGGCACACTCGAAGTCACAATTTGGTGCTCATTATCTGATAGTTGGAATACGACAACACCCAGCCCCTTCTCACTCGCATTAGTCTGGATGTATACGTGTCAGTTTAATAGTATCTTGATAGGGCCTTGCATATGCGGAAACTCTGCTTCACATTTTCAAAGCGTTGTTGCTGGGTGTTCTGCCATTCTGCCCTTTCGGTGACATGAGTTCTGTCAGTGGTGCAGTGATGATGGAGAACCTTTCAATATATTCCAGAAGTCAGTTAATTAATCCGAAGAATTTTCCTAACTACTTATGGGTGGTTGGTATGGGGTACTCTTCAATGAGTTTAAGTTGTTCTGGTACTGGTTTTCGTCCATTCTCAATAATGAAGTGGCCTAGGAATTGGATGTTTACTTTCCTGATATGACATTTCTTTTTGGCACATCTGAGGCCGTTTATTGCCAAGCTCTCAAACAGGAGTGACAGTTGGTGCATGTGTAGCAGCCATTATTCGGACCTCACAGTAACATCATCGAGATATGCCAGGGTACAGACACCAATCAGCTCATCCAGTACATGAATCATCATATCCTGGAAAGTCGATGGGGCGCATTTCAATCTGAATGGCATAGCACAAAATTGAAAGTGGTGTCCATCAGGGCTGGTGAAGGCCGTTTTGTGGAGATCTGTGGGTTTGACAGGCACTTGCCAATAAGCGCTGTGGAGGTCGATAGTTGTCAATATCTTCGCACGTCCCAATGTGTTCAATGTATCTTGGATATGGATCTACGGTGGCGGGGCATTACACTTAATCAAATTAACAGCGACGAAAGTCTACACAAAAACTCCAAATGCTGCATTTTTTGGTGCCAGGGTGATTTCTGAATTAAATGCACTTTCCGATGGCTCAATAACACCTTCTTACAACATCTCTGCTATTTGTTCTTGTATTATCACCCGCTGGTGGGGGTAGTAACAGCGTGGACTGTTGTCTAGTGGTACATCTATGGTTAATGGAATTGTGTTCTGCTATGGTGGTTCTGCATAGCAGGTCGGAAACTGTGAATATGTCCCTTTGTTCGTTCAGCAGTCGTGATATTCTGGAGGGACTGTATTGTCGAGGTTATCCAAGGCAACAGTGGGCATGTCATCCTCAGCTCGAGGTTCCAGGTTGTAGATGGTACAGTGTTCTTTACATTCAAAATGTATCCGCCGTGCAGCAGGCTCGACAACTGCCTTCTGCTCTGTCAACCAAGGAATCCCCAGTATGACGTCTTCCCTGATGTCGTATGAGACGAATGCAGTTATAGTCTTTGTGATGTCCTGGATACTGATCATGGCAATTATTTCGCCAGTAACGTCTCCCATATACTGATGTGTTGCTAGTTGTATGACCTGCTTGCTTTACTTTACTTCTTCCAAATCGATGTAACTGCTATGAACGAGGTTGTGTGATGCAGCAGTGTCTATTAACACTCTGCATGGGATGTTGTCAATTTGAATCGAAATGCGAATGAAATTATGTGTTTCACCTGTGATCTGGCCGAGTGAGATGCAGGTTTTGTTTTGTTTTGGTTGTTTCGGTAGGGGCCTGAGGTGGGTGTTGTCAGGCTGCCTTACCCCTGTAGTCTGTTTCCTGGTGGTATTCTGTGTTATTGTATCTCATGTGGGAAGTCCACCCATGCTGGGCAGTCGTTCCAATGTTGCCCACCACACCACCAGCAGGGGTGAGGGACCTGTCTGTTTCCACTTGAATATCTCGGTGCAGGTGTGCTGTTTCGGGTCGACTCGGTCATTCCTGGCCGAGAAGCCATTGTTTTGGCTGGAACTGTAGTTGTTTCTTAAGTTCTAGTAACTGCTTCTCCAGTGTCTGGGTTATTGGGTTTGTTTATATTTGACTTGTGGTGTGGCTGTGGATTGTCACAGCCATGGCACGGTTGCACAGCATTGTTATCATCCTACAGTAGCACAGTTTGTAGGATCTCTTGCTCCATAGCATGTATGGCTGACCCTGAGGCAGGGCGGTGTTCTTTATGGACCATGCTGGCAACTGCTTCCAATACATCCTGTAGTGATAGCTCCGGGTGGTAGGTGCATATGAGGTTGATTTTACTTCTGGCAAAGTTGTACAGTGACTCGTCGGTTTGCTCCCTCATGGTGGTCTGGCTGCGGGCTCGTAGAGATGTGAACATTGTAGCGAATCTGCTCTTGAAAATCTGCTGTAATTCCTCCCACGTCAACCGGTGCAGGCTATACCACACCATCAGGTCTTAGAGTCTCTGAAGAATCGCTCATCGACGCAGTGAGGCCAATCCTCCTGGTCGACTCGATACCTGCTTAGTCATCACTCACAGTCTTGTATGAATGCTCCGGGATCCTCGCTAGCTGTGCCGGCATAAGTCGGTAGTGATAGTAACCTTGCTGATGTCACTGGATGTGGTTGGCAGCACTGATGTTAACACAAGTACTCCATCGCGGTGGTCGGGAATACCTAGCGCGTTGCTGTTGGTACTTCCTGCAGGAGTGGAGTAGATTGTAATGGTAGACGGGGTAACATCAGTTGTGTATGGAATGAATGTCCATGACATTTATTTCTCCATATCTCGTGGTTGTTTTCCCCATCGATACTGCATTGCTGTGATGCATGACAGGTCTCCATTTTCCTCAGCTCGTACGTATGGTTGTTGTGTCGGTTCCGGACAGTATGCAATGGGCGCAGCTGATGCCATGTGCATTTCTCCTCATGGTTAATTCCAATGGCGTAATGCATCCTTCGTGGTAGACACGCTTGCAGGTGGTACATGCTAATGTGGCGGTCCAGTTTCCATCACACCAACTATAATGTGCGCACTTCCGCAGAATTTTCTGTAGTTTCGATCTCGCTGGTTTCGTGTCAATTGGTACTAGTGGGCACATACACATTATTGGCGGACATGCCGTGTTGATGAAGCCATTGACTTGCTGTGGTTTTATACTGCGGGTGCACATATATTCTGTTTTTCCCATACTAATGCGAGCTAATGTGCTGTCACAAAGTTCCTGGTTTGCTTTTTTAATATCTTACTGCATCCATTGCAGGGAAGTTGGATCATGATAAATGCATGCGTTGTCATTATCCAATCTGAGGGAAAACATTTTTATATAACAATCTGTTTGTTCAGGTACTCACCAAGGCCGATAGTCTGCAGCAGATTACTTTCTGAACTTGGTTGCAGCAACAATGTTGCTATGATGCACACTCCTTGGAACATACACCGTTTGTATTACTTGAAAAGTAAAATGTGTAGTGCTACAGGAACTTAATGCAAAAAGAATCGCCAACCCTGAAGAGGACAATTCGTACATCACAGTAGAGCAGTGTGGTTCATGGACGGTAATGCAGTGGACCATTTAACCCACATGCACGAACCTAACTGGATACTAATTATCCCAGGCAGCAGATCGGATGCAGGGAACCAATTACATGGCTGGCCCCATCATCTAACATAAGTCCAATCGATTTATACTTCTGGAGTCATGTAAAATTGTTGGCCTACAATACTCATGTTACAATTGTTAATGCCCCTCGGCAGTGTATTTGGACTCATTCGAGACATTCACACCAAACACGATTTATTTTTAAGGGAGAGATCACTTATTTAATGAATCTGCATTGCTGTGTTAACGCCATTGAGTGAATATTGAATATTTCATGCAATGTGAGAGAAATCTGTGTATTGTACAATATGCAAAAAGGACGATGCCATATATTTGGAAGGTGGTTACTCAGGAGGGAAGCTGAATCGGCCACATGTGTATTAAGGTTTTTTTCATACATTACATGGAGCAAAAACTGGAATCTGCACCCATGTTTTTCGAAACAATGTGTCTAATGGGATAGCTTGGGATATATGATGTTGTAAATAACATGTCTTTCCGCTGCGGGAGGATGAATGGCGACATGATGCAAAGAGGCAGTTACTCGCCTTGTGTATGGCAAATATGGAGTAATTTCACCCCTTCCTCTGTCCACAGTTATTAAAATTCTTCGTATTTTGGGATTGACGATGTAATATAATGATAGTTTTTCTCAGAGGAGAGTTAATGGGGACAGGATGCAAAAGTGTTTCCTCTTGTTTTGGTGTGAAATCAGAAGCGATTTATTTCCCCGTCCTTTTCTTGGAATGTCGAAGCTGATGATGATACTGAAGGGGCAATATGCAGTACTGAGTTGCAGTTGATGAATGCGAGACAGCTATCATAGCAATGATGATAACAGGAATTCTCAACACAGTAATTATTGCTTGAGAATGTTATACTGCTCTTATGATTATGGTAAATATGCCAAAATATCTATGTAATGTACTCTCGTTATTGATGATACATATGATACAGTGGTCATGATTATGATGAAACTAATGAAGATACTTTGCGATGACACCAGTGTTGTCTATGAATTTGAAACAATTTCCATTTTACTTTCACAAATGTTGCTTGTGTAAATGTGTATGTGTAGGCTATTTGACATCTTTTTAGGCTCCCATTTAGAATTTATGACCAATTTCTGGCAGTTTGAATGCTTTTAAATATCCTTAAATTTCTCTTTGGCTGTCATTTCTTGGCATTCCTGTGTCAAGTTTGATTTCTACAGAAAAATCGCTTTTCCTTTTCTGGCCGCCAAGCTACCTATGAACAACACTCTTGGGGCACTGGGAAAGAAACTTTCACAGTTCAAAAAATTAATCATATATTTATATACAGTATTAAGAAAATAAATATTTTCCTAAAATGATTGCAAGTGTGCAGGCGAACATATGATATATATATATATTCGACTGTTATAAAGCAATAACAATTTGATACATTATATATAACAAATTACATATAATATGCATTACATAATATTTAAATATTTTGCTGTTTCTTATAGAAAAACTATTTGTATTTCTCCCAAGCCATGACTTTAACACTTACATTTTTTCCTTATAATACTTTACACACATAATTAAAACCATCACATTAGCACATGTTTAGTCAGCTAAAACATTTGTTTGCCGACTCAAGGGCAGGCAGTTTGGGGCTCTGCAGCTGTAAACGAGTTTTTGTTAAACAATCTTACCATAAATGCGAACATAAATTAGAGAATCATACAACAACCTATACTTTGACTTTATATACTAACAATTGCGAAACCAATGCCGCCTAGCATACATGGCGCACACTATCAATTAAATCCAGAAACAAATATTTCATCCACGAGTGCCCTAGTGCTGGCAAACATTGACATGGCAGTCGAACGAGATGATACTAGCACTCCCAGGAGGTGGAGGGCATAAACTAATGACAAGCTGGTGGCCTATAGCAAATGTCATCAACAGCCCCAATAGCAGCTCATTTAAACTAAGATTTGCGAAACCAGTGCTCTTAGTAGATGTATAAATGACTACCAGAAACAAGATAGCCATTGGAAGTATCTTTCTAGAAAACAAGATGATATATGATGAAAAACAAACTTACAATGGTATCCTTTGAATGTTAAGGACAGACAAATTGCCAACATAAGTTGGCAGACACACTGGGCATAATCCTAGTTACCAGAAATATCCTTCGATCCTTACTCAGCTGCTGCCGCCCTAGAATCGACATTATCAATTTACTCAGTTTACATCCGTACATATATTAGAAATATCAACGAAATTTAGCATGACTGCTGTTAAACTGAAATATCAGAAAATGCATGACTGCCTTTCAGCTGTTCTTTTCTCCCATTCCACCATATCTCATAAAAAACATCTTACCAGAACAACACTAATTGGTAATGCTAATTGCTTATATATGTTTTATGTTATTATAATGGTTAAGATTGATACATCGGTACCTCTGTACAACAGTGTTATAATTTCATAAAATGAGATTTTTTATGAATTACTTTGGGTCCAAATGTTATACACTTTATTTAGGATGCTATAAAACATGTATTTTATATGATTAAATGATTACAAAAACATGAAAATTCTGTAAGCCCTTTAATAACACACTATACCTTTGAAAATTAAAGCAATAGTGTTTTTCATTGTTAAATTAATTTTTTTTTGCGAACTATGGTTTTCTTAGGTATCCTAATATGAGACCCAACAGTTTTTACTTAAAATAAATTCACAAATAAAAAATGTTCATCTACAGTGGGCGTAGTAATACATTCTTGGTGCTTATATATATTTTTGAACTCTTTAAAGACAGTTGGAAAAAATAAATTTGTCGTCAGTACCACTGTTATAATGTGCCCATATGTAGCACTTCCTACACTGATGCCATTCTTCACCATTTTTGTCCTCCGACCACAAACCAGCACATAATATACACTCTGCATCATTGTCGTCTATATCAACCATCCCATCGGAGCTGTCTTCCAACGAAAAAGAATCGGAGAAATCATCCTCTTCTGTTAACTCCAACATTGCGGCCTTCCTCTTTTTAGGCCTTGTTTTGTTGACAGATTTATTCTGGCAATTTTTAGTAGGCTTTAGTGTTGAGGTGAAACATTCCTTAGCAATGCAATTATTGTGATTTTTTCCCTCTTTCTTTACCCCTAGCAATGCTTTCAGTTTATTGGTCTTTGTAAGGTGTTAAGGTGATAACCTTCGCAGTGTCTCTTCTACTAGAAATGGGCTCATCTGTAGAAAAATAAGGAAGAGGAATAATTTCCCTCAGAGAAACAATTGTATATGCTTTGTCTGTGTGACGTCTTGTCCTCTGGATTGGTGGTGACTGAAGTAGTAACCTTAGGTGCTGAACTTGTTGGATGCGTGACCTGTAGCATAGGCTTAGAAGTTGTAGAAGCACTGGTGTGTGGTGCTGACATCGTAGGAGGACCAGTCTGTGGTGAACTCGCAGAATCGACGATATGTGGTGTTGAACTTGCGGAAGCAAGAATTCACACTTATTATTTTACTATGTTTATGCTGAACAACCGATACACCAGTCTCGTCAACGTTAAAACTCTATGGGGCCTGTTATGAATTATCTTTAACGCAGGTTCATAAAGATCGAAAAAATTTGACACACACTCAGGATTAAAACCTGTTAATCTCACCAGGGATGGTCCTTTTGGGCTTCTAATTGACAGGATAGGACATCGTTTCATGAAACCCCTAAGCCACTTCTTACCAGCTGAATGTTTGTGGTCAGAAAAATAATGAGTTAGGCCGTTTGTATGAGCGAGTTCAAAAGCCATCCGCATTATGTCAGATTTTCTCAAATCAAAATATATTGCATCCATATGAACGCAATATTCAAGCAGTGATGTTTCAATGTCTGGTGTTAATACCGGCCTTCTCCTAAGAGGAACAGCAATCAATTCATCAGGAGATTTATTGTCTTTTACATACCTTTGTAGAGTACCCCTAGGAACTTCAAAGTACTTCGAAGCTCACGTGTAGCCTTTGTCTTTATTTCTTACAGCTCGAACTGCACTGATCATCTGTTGCGGACTCCATGTTTTCCTCTTTTTAGGTGGTGACATCTGGAAAATAAATTATAAATATGCATAATTTAATTTAGGATATAAATAGGTACATAAACTGCATTGATACTGGAAATACTTGAACTATATATTGTTTAAGCTTTACAGAAGCGTGGCCAGTATTATGTTTCGGTTAGGGGATTTAAGGTTGGGGGAGGGGAATTTGTATTTTGAAAAATCATTTGTAATATGTAGCAAGTATGTATATGGACGATGGTGTCAAATGAACACTACGATACAGACTATGTCGCTCCATATCTTCAACAGATAAACATTATTTACACATTTTAAAATAGATATTTTCATTCGGTGGAGGAGAAGGGGAGATATCCCTCTTTGATACGCACCTGTTGTGAAGTATTTCAATTGCTTCCATTTGGAAAATAATAGTCTATAGTCCGAAACAGATTATGTTCTTTAAAAGTAAGGCGTCATGTAATCAGGTCTGCACCTTATATAGTTCTAAATAAGAATCATAGGATTTAATATACTTTCTGCTTAGTAAATAATGTATTTAATTTAATCTATAATTTTACGATACTATTAAGACAGGCTATAACAATTACTTTGATTTAACAAAATAACAAAAACATGGCTCCCCAATATGAGATACCAGTTGCCTAATATGAGATGTATCTCACATAAGGAAACCTTTAAGGGCCTCATTATAGGAACTTAGACATGGCGACCAAAAACCTGAGGTAGATGGTGAACTTGTAGAGATATCTCGACAGTAAATACATGACCGCAACTATAAATTGTTATATATTGTGTATATTAAACGATAAATAACTATCCACTTACCTTTTCTGATACATTGAATCTTTAAGTTGGCATGGAAATAATTTTTTCACTAATAAAACACACGGGCCATCACACAGTTGCTACCGATTAACCTAGCAGCGCCAGCATGAGTACTGGTGCCTAAAATGGCTTCCACAAGAAGTTCCACTGAGTCTCGAGAGACTGCAGCACTTCCTTGGCGAGATACCAGAGGTCTCATATTAGGCAACCGTTTTATATTAGGTGCCTTTACCCTATACAGTATTGAAATATTTAACACGTGTAAATTTTTACAACTTAAATATTGATTGGTGTATATATACGGAAGATAATTTAACACTGTACTGATATATGAATATGATGCTTTAATTACTGGTTAATTCGTTGAAACAAAATTATATGACTTTTGTTTCAGTTCAATTGGCTCACTGAATGTTGATGGAGACAAGAAGGTTTTGACTGGAAATCGTAACAAGGGCAGTAATAATGAAAAGGAAAACAAGTCATGCTGTGGAGGAAATAAATCAATGGTAAGTAAAAAATGAATATCCATTTGTTAAAAGGGAGAGTCACATATTATAAAATGGAATTTGTTTCTAAATACATTCTTTGACTATTGACCAGGCTCGCTCAGAAGATGGAAAAGGGGGTGGGAACAGCAGGTGCACTCTGCCCTGGAACCCATTTGATAAGGGGCCCCACGAGTGGTGTGCGTGCATATATATTTATATACGTAGTAGGAAAAAGGTGCTATAGGGATAATGGTACTATGGCTCGGAGCGCTGGAGCCAACTGGCTGCCATGTTGTGACATCGCTGTCTGCAATATTGGCAGTTGACCTTTAACCTTCAACCCTTGATATCTGACCCATGACCTTTGACCCCAAAAACCCAAAAAGTCCCAAAAATTATTTAAAATCTATAAAAAATATTATTATTAAACAATTATTAAAAATGTATACAATATTTACTATTAAAATTATTAAAAAATAATACAAAATTCTGCCATTAAAAATTATTTAAAACATTATGTTTCCTTAGGTTTACCCCAGCACCACGCCCAGCAGACTGTCGCCAATTGCTATTGGTTGTTAAGTGGTCTGGAATCCATCCCCTCACCCAGACCAAATACTCACATTTGTTCAACCCTCTCATCTGGACTCCTTCTATTGTGTGCTGTCATATTGGTTTTGTTTCGTTCGTCATTTTCTCCGAAATTTGTCTCTCACTTTCGTTCGACCACCAGGTGATGGTCATATGTGTTAAATTTTTTTATAAAGTATAGGTGGTGCTGTCGCTCCCCTCCATGCCCAAACAGTCACATCTGTTCCATCCCTGCCAATGCTTCCCATTGGCTAATTAGTCACCCAATTTATCCAATGATCCTCATTGTCTAATTTCTGCACTCTTATGCTTCCTATTGGCCAATTACCCAGTGACAACCCTATTGATTGGATAATTTTCTTGGTTGTCTTTGAAAACATTCGTTTTCACCAATCAAATACATCTGCTCCACCAATTATTAGCACATTTGTTCGACCCCCTCTGATATCTTTAATTGGATAATTTTCTCGGGTGTCTTCAGAAACCTTCATTTCATCCCTGCCAATGCTTCTAATTGGCTAATTAGTCGGTGGGCATATATCCCCTCCCCCACTAATTACGTCTTCAAACTCACATTACTGTTGGATAAAATATTTATCTAAGTTGCATTCTGCACAAAAAAAAGCAACATAATTCTTATATATGGAATAGGTGTCTCCAATTATTTTATTCTCAAGAAAGATTAAATAAATATAAAGAAGGCTGTTCTAAAAATGAATCAGCAAGAATCATTATACCCCAGGATGACGAATGTGTAAATGGTTAAAAAATGGTGGCATACAATGAAAGTTTCTTTTGCAAACTATGCAGATTTTAAATAAAATTTAAGAAAACATCGATCACTAAACCTACCCATAGAGAAATAAAAAATAATTGAATTAATCCAAAAATATCCAGTTTTAACAGAGGACGATATTAATCATGGTTTTTAGAGAGAAGTGCTTAAATAGAGATATAATCTTACTAATGATCAAATATATAATGTTGATGGAAAAAATGCAAAAAAAGTATGCCACCATGATCAATTAACTGGAAATACATCACCCCAGTATGCAACGTGTGCAACCTAGCTTTAAAATTACCCAATATTGTTCCAAATCATTTTTATAATTAACTGGATATGATGCTCATTAATTTATTAAAGAGCTAGGATATGATGATAAAGATATATATTTTATTGCAAATAATGAAAAAAAAGTTTATCACTTTTAGGAAACAAACAGAAATTTTAAAAATGAAATTTATAGACACCTTTAAATTTTCCAAAAGATCAAGTAGATTTAGTTATAAGGAATGGTATTTATTCATATGATTATATAGACAATTGGGAAAAATTTAAAGAAACTAAACTTCCTCGAAAGAGTGAAATTTGCAAAAAATTTAATGACTCTGATAAAACTGATGATCATTATGAACATGTAAAATGCGTATGGGATCATTTTAATATGAAAAATCTTGGCAAATATAATGATTTTATTTAAAAAGTGATGTATAATTATTAGCAGATGTATTTGAAAACTTTAGAAATATATTTATAAATGCATATGATTTAGATCCAGTGTGATATTTTACAGCGCCATGTTTGTCATAGAGTGCAATGTTAATAATAACTAAACAACATTTAGACACTATAAAAGATTACAATAAGATTTTAATTATAGAAAAAGGAATTAGAGGTGGAAAATCACAATGTTGCAAACAATATGTTAAAGCACATAATAAATATTTAGAAGATTTTAATCCAAACCACGTGTCTAATTATTTAGCATATCTCGATGCAAATGATTTATATGGTTGGGCAATGTATCAATATTTACCATATGTTTTTTTTTAATGATTTAAATATCCAGAATATATATTAGATATATTTTGGCAGAAAAATATATCAAATCTTATGGTTGATTCAGAACATGTATACAAATTAGAAGTAGATTTAGAGTATCCACAAGAATAGCATAAATTACATAAAGATCTACCATTTTGTTCTGAAAATAAGATAGTTTCAAAAACAAGTCAATCTAAATTCTCAAAAACTTTATATAAAAAAGAAAAGTATGTAATACAATATCGTCATTTGAAACAATGTGTAAATAATGGATTGAAACTTACTAAAATACGTAGAATATTAAAGTTTAACCTGTCTGATTGGTTGAAGAAGTATATAGATTTAAATACAGCGATGAGAACTAAAACTACAAATGACTTTGATAACTATTTTTATTAACAGAAGAATAATCATGTGTTCAGTTAAACAATGGAAAATATTAGGAACAGGGAAGATATAAGACTGGTTTCAAGTGAAAAAGAACATGAAAAATTAATATCAAAACTCAATTTCAAGAAAAGTATTAAATTTAATGAGGACCTTGCAGACATACACATGAATAAAACCAAAGTAATATTTAATAAGCCTATTTATCTTAATATGCCAATTTTGGACATATCAATAGAATTAATCTATGATTTTCATTATAAAGTGATGAAACCAAAATATGGAGATAAACTTAATTATGTTATCTGGATACCAATTAGCATATTTATAACATAAAAACAGAAGATTTTTTTATGAAGATATGAATACAATGTTAAATGAGTATGATACAAGTGATTACGCAAAGGACTATATATATATAAAAGCTGCAGGAAAAATGAACGACGAATGTAATTGCAAAATAATGAGTGAGTTTGTTGTTTTAAGAGCAAAAATGTATGCATATAGAGTTGATAATAAAGAAAATAAAAGAAGCTAAAGGTGCAACAAAGTGTGTTGTTAGCCAGATAATTACATTTGACGACTATAAGAAATGTTTGTTTGATGAGAAAATAGAATATAAAATACTGAATTTTAATAAGAAGTGAAAAACACAAAATATATACAGGAGAAGTTAATGAAACAGCACTAAGTCCTTATAATAACAAAAGGTTATAGATATCGAATTTATACTTTTATTAATGAGAAGTGTGATGAATTTTTCATTACACCTATTTTAGAAAGAAAAGTTTTATATTTCAAACATTTTTAGTTTTTAAAACAATGTAGCACCATCAAAATAATCAGTTTACCATTTTTGTTTCTAATTTCCAAAACAATATAGTTATACTGCTCATTATTTTTTATTTTTATAAAAAATTGGATATGATGGCTTGTGAACAATATATTCTTTAAAACTAAAAATTGTTTTTGGTGGAAAACTGGCAATTATATCAGTTTCTAAATTATTAGATCATCATATTTTATGAACATACCATATGCCAAATTACAGTAAGCATCTATATTTTAAATAGTGCAAAATTCGGCAATTTAGTACCAATGACAACTTTTTCTTTTTCAATAAGCATATTTCTCTCAAAACCTAGTCTATCAGATAGTCGATCATAAAGTTTAATATCAAACTTGTTTTTAATAGATATTCTGTTTTTTACATTGTGTGTTATTAATTCAATTTTATTAGTTGAAAATTGTTCAAATGAATTTACAGCTTCTTTTAATGATTCAATATTGTATTGGCATCTAGGAATAGTTATAACTTTATTTTTATGAACAACTGTACTAATTTTTTCGATTGCTATTATAGTATTGTTTTCTATATTAGGTGATACCAATTTTGAATGAAAACTGATCAATGCAATTAATTCATTTTGATGAATTATTCCATAATGAATTTTCTTCTTTAGTACAGAACTGTTATTTGTCAACTTAAATATTTTTTCTCCATTTATTACAAAAATGTGTTGTTAAATGAAAAGGGTTGATTGGGTTGCTGCTGTTTTAATTTGCAAAATACTGCCTGATAACATTAGAGCAATTATAGTAGGTCCGAGCAATTGTGGAAAACCAACCTGATGATAAATATTATTTTATTTATAATGCAAAATGACTAAATTTTAATAAATTGCATTTTTGCTCAAAAAGTTTAAATCAATCAAAATATAAATTCAGTTACAAAATGATTTCGATGAGTTATCCAAAAAAGTTAAAGAAAATGTAGTTTCTTTTTCACAATAATGATGAGATGATTGCCTTTGATCAATGTAAAAATGATTCTCTAGTTATATTTGACAATATTATTTTAGACGAACAGGACGTAATCTGTGAATATTTTACTATGGGGAGATAAAAATATAGACACCTTGTATGTAGCACAAAGTTATTCGAAAGTACCAGAGCAATTGGTGAGAGATAATACCAATTTTTGGTGTATATTTAGACAAGCTAACATGAACTTGAAACATATTTATAATGATTTTGTTGGTGGAGATATGTCTTATGAAAAAATTAAATATGTTTGTGGAAATGGTTGGAATCAAGAATACAGTTTTATCACTTTACATTTGAATAGAAAAATAATTAATGGGAAGTCCAGAAACAAGTATAAAGATTTCGTAATACAACTCTGTCTTGTGAACTGCCCACAAGTTTTCCTCCCCTCCTTCCGCGACCCCCAAGCTATCTACTAGTAACAGGAAAAGTTTATCTGCACAGTAGTCCATGACAGAACTTCAACGAACTCTCGCCGCAAACAGGAAGAAGGCTATAACAACTGTGCCGCTTTCGACTCGCGGTGCAACGAATTCTCTGCGAGGCACAACAAAATGCTTTAAAATTATCTCTTTGCTCGTCTTGTCACCATAGCTCTGTTGGCAGGATGCTCGATTTCCAACTCAAGATTCTGAGTTTAAACCTGAGTCGAGAGGATAATTAAATAATGTAAGGGTGTCCGCATTATTAAATTATCAACCAAGTCGTTGAAAATTTGAGCTAAAAAACATTAATTGCTCTTGCTAATACAGCAATGTATTTGCATTGATGCAAACTAAATTGTTCTCCTCAAGCCCCAGCCAATACACTCTCTAATACACTTGTAATATAACATATGTAAGCTGGGGTTTCTCATATGGTGTACCATGTGTACACTATATGAGAAGGAGCACAATAAATAAAATAATAAAAAATTATACAAATCCCTCGCCGCTCTGCTAAAAAAAACAGGCTCACAGAGTGGAGGGGTGGCGGGTTCCTCCATTGGAGTTTTGCAGGTGCTAAAATAAGGCTGGAAAAAAATTGAGTTACTGGTGAGGTATTAACTTACCTGTAAACCTAAAAAAAAAAAAAAGGTGACTGGCACGGCATTAACTTGTCTGCAAGCATATTGTAATATTTAAGAATGTTGATTTAGTCTTTAATTATATTTTTCTTTAATTTCTCATTTCCTTATTAAAAAGAATATATATAAACAAATTTACAATGTGCTAATTTCACCTGCAAATAATTTCGCAAATAAAAATGGAGTCAATTCTAGACATAAATAATAACAAACTTTATTGCAATATTGTATACAAGTTTTTATGATTATTGATAAGAAAAATATTCCACGGTTTAAAGGAAAAGATATTGCTGGAATTTTAGAATATTCTAACCCAAAAGATGCATTACAAAAGCAAATTTCATTAAAATATGAGAAAATTTTATCATAAATACTGGGGATGAAAATTCATCCAAACATGGTTACCATAAAGGCAAAGTAGGTTATATTGGTGAGCCTGGTTTATATAAACTTATTTTTAGTTCGCATTGTAAAATTGTTAAGGTTTTCAAAACATGGATATTTGAAGATGCTATTCCTTCAATTAGAAAACATACTGAATATAAAATTAAAATAGAAATAATGCATTTATACAAAGGCAAAATAGAGCATATAAAAATGAAGGAAATTAAATTGAATCATTTAGAAAAACGAACGAAAATGAAGTTAATTATTTAAAAGATATAAATAAAATTAAAGATGAACAAATGGAAAATTTAAGAGAGAGAGAGAGAGAGAGAGAGAGAGAGAGAGAGAGAGAGAGAGAGAGAGAGAGAGAGAGAGAGAGAGAGAGAGAGAGAGAGAGAGAGAGAGAGTTCAAATGGCGTTAAATGTAATAGCTCAGAGAAATGACGAAATCACAGAAATGGCCCCTCATGTACAACAAATACAGAATCAAAATTTAAATCCAACTTTTGTTCTTTTAAAGTTATTTGATAATGATTGTGAATATGATACCTATGTCATTAGAACTCAAAGAAAAAACGTGCAAAGACAATTGGATATAACTGAAGATAAACATCCAAATTGTGAACAATTATTAAGATTTTACTATATTCCAAATTCTGTCAATTTATATCAAAGAATGAAAGAAACACTAAATGGTCACATTATGTGTTTTCGAAACTATTTTAAAATTGCCAGAAATAACTGTACTCAACATCAATAGATTATTGATAGTAATAATCTTCATCGAATTGATTAAGAAGCTAATTTTTATTTTAATATTATTATATTTTTTAGAATTAATATTGAAATCAACAAAACATCTGTTTTAATTAATCCAAGAGTTGTGTGAATTATCAAAACCTAACCATTTTACATACATTTTATTACCTTTGGTTTTTAAGACTTTTCCAGCCAAATATTCATCATGACAGTTAGTTTTCATAATTTTGTATTCATAAAAGCTACCTTTTATTTCTTCTTCATTTTCATATTTTAGTTTGTTAGTTGGCACATCAAACTTCAAAACCTCAAAAATAGTCATTCATTTTGTTCTCAAATTAGAGTATAACCATTTTTAAAAAATCATTTATTTTTGTAATGCAGACAATATCGCCAACTTTATATTTCGGTCCAGTAAACATATTCGCAAAATCTTGTTTTTTTTTTCCTTTTCATTTTTCTTATTAACTTCAATTGGCATCATACCAACAGTTCTATGTTTTGTATTGTAGTATTCCGTTACTAAATCATCTAATTTATTTACCCATACATTATTGCCATTTAAGCAAATATTTCCACATTTAATTCTTCATTGTACGAATATATCTCTCTACAACACTGTATTAAGTTCACTGAATATAGAATAATGGTTGATATTATATTTTTACATTAATTCATTAAATATTTAATTATATAATTCAGACCCATTATCACTTTGAATATTACATGGTTTTCTTTTTATCGATATACACTGTAAAGTATTTGCTACAATTTTTAGCTGTTTTATCCTCAATTGGCATTGCAAATGCATATTTTGAAGAAAAAAAAAACACCAATATTTGTCATAATATACTTGTATCGATTATTTATATGTGATATGCCTTTTAAATTGTCAGTATCCATCTCAACATGACCAATTTGCCATAAATAATCTAATCCATACAAAATTACTTCTCTTCTGGGAAAATTTCTTCTTGCAGGTTTATATAATTAATCGATAATTTTCTCTTTCATTGGGCAATTTTTTTAAATGTCGATTTATTAGAATTACATATAGAGCATTTACTTTTCTGAACTAATCATCCATTTTTTGTATTTTAATTTTTATAATATTATTTTTGGTGAATTTTTTTACACTTCAAACACCAGGTATTCGCCATTTAATAGTAAAAAATATATGTTCAATTATTCTTTATACTTCACAAATATTCCTATTGTAGTCAACATTCCATTAACAAAATAATTAGATAATTTTTTTTAATTTTAAAAGTTAAAAACTCATCTGTGTTAACATCAAAAGGGTTACTGTATTCTATTTTTGTAGTTACCTTAATAACAGTCATAGTATCATCAGGTTAACTATCAGTATTTATTTTATAAACAGTACAATCCATCTAAAATAAAAGAAATTTACACCATTGTCTATACGAAAACGTTATTTTTATTCCACTTTCCATACAAATAAAATATGAGTTTTTTCTTGCTTACATTTTTCTACTAATTGGTTTAAATTTTCTTTATTATTATGTCTTGAATCTATATCTTTTTTTAATGCAGTGCATACTGAATCTACAGCTGATGTTAAGGCATCATCAGAAGCAGTTGTATTGTATCTTGATTCTACATCTTTTTTAATGCATAATCAACTATGTCTTTATGGAACTATCTTTTATTTATCACATGCTTACCATCTACAGGATCAGCCATATTATTAATTCTACGATTTTGAAAAGAAACAATATGTTGTATAACCAAAAACTTTACTAAATTTATCTTGTAAAGTGGCAACAATAATATTGTATTTTGAAAATACATCTTTTTTTAAATGCTTAATCAGTAACACTAGTATTGTAATTTGAATCTTCATGTTTATTTCAATGTATAAAAAACTACATTTTTAACAAAAAAACCTTTTATTGACTACATCTTTTTCTCCTTTAGGATCTTCTATATTAACAATTCTATGCCCTAAAAAAGAAACATAAGATTTTGTATAATAAAAACAAGCGCTTACTTTACTTTGTAATGTAGAAACACTCGAATTGCACTGTGAATCTATGTATGTTTTTAAATCGGAAACAATAATGTTGTGTCTTGAATCTGCATCTTTTTTAAATGCATAATCAGGAGCAATAGCATCAAATATTAAATTTACATATGTTTTTTCTGCATAAGTAGAGTTTATACAGTAGATTAAATGATAGATAAAACAGTTCTGTATATTGTATGTACGTCTGTTTTTAAAGCATAAGCAGAAACAAAACTATTGTAATTTGAATCTTTTAAATCAGAAGTAAATGTTTTATATTTCGAATCTACACAATATTTTACATTAGAAACAATAGTTTTATATTTTGAATTTGCATAATTTTTTAAATCAGAAGCAACAGTTTTATATTTAAATCTACATCCATTTTTAGAGTAAAAGCATTAGTGTCAAAGCTTTTATTTAAAGATTTTATTAATGGTTTGCCAAATTCATCTGTAATTTAATAACAAAGAAATTATATCATTGAACTTAACATTAAAAAATATATAAAATAACTAATCATAGATGTCACAAATAACTGAATGAAAATCCTGAATTCTATTATCATTGTTACAAACATTTCTATTTTTAAAGAAATTATTTAAACTAATAGGAACTGTTCCTCCAAATGAATCAAAATACTAAATATCATTGTTTTCTTTCAAATATCAAACCCAATGAGTATCTGGTGTGATGCCTGAGCAGTCAATGGCTGAGCACAAACACTCAATAAAAAATAAACTAAGTAAATTTAACACATTTAATAAAGTCAAAGCATTGAAATAGATACATTTACAATTATGCAATTACTTACTTTACGATGTCGAGTGAGTTGACGTGGTACATAATATTATAAAGTAAAACAAAATCTTAAGTGGAAGCAAAATCATAATGGAGACACGGTGATGAAGGAGGTGGAGTCTCAGCGTAGCTCAGGCGAGTTGTCCCAGGCAGTGATGTGCCGTCTCTGGCGTCCTCCTTTGAAGTCCGGCATCCACAGGCCATGCATGAGATAATAAAGCAACATGAATGTAGTGGGGAGAAGTCTCCCTCCACCAAGAAGTCAGCACATAGGCAGTCTCCCACCAAGGAGAAGTCAGGGCGAGGAAAGTCGCCAGCCAATAAACGAGCAAGGTTAGGGCATCAGGAAATGAACTGACACTTTGCACATGGCTTCAAAGTGTGATATTGAAATCATGTGATGCGAACATAGGCGCATAATACAGCATGTGATTCAGGAGTCATGGGACTGAAATGTCATGAAAAACAGGACGTATTTCCCATCAAAAAGTGGTTTGAATCGCAATTATATGGTGCTGAAATCACCGCAGCCAGTATCAGAGCAGATACAGCTTCCTGCTGCAGGAACAGCAGATCTTGATAATTTATGAAAATACTTCATGAAATTGTTATCTTTCTGCTCTGGAAAGCTATCGGAGTGCTCACGCACTACACTGGAGTTGATGAAATGTCAAATTTAACCACAGCACACTCATTTTTGTGCATACTATTAGATAACTTATTAACCATATTAATATTTCTGAAATTATTTATATTCACTATTTTTACATATTTTTCAATATCGAAATTAGGTAAATGTGTTATATTGAAATTTTTTTGGTCTCCTGCTCTTTGCAACTAAACACTTCCTAATTTTTTTTCCATTGCTAAATTGTGTCGCTGTTGTTCTTCTAATTATTTTAAATTTTTTTTTCTAGTTTGTTCAACAGAATTGTAAATTGCAGTAGCTCCACTGGCTAAAACTCCAAGTGCACATAAAGATGCAAATAAAATTGGTAAATATCCTCCATGATGTAAGCCCTTTCCAGTTTCTCATTTTAATAATTTTTTGATTGTTGGTATTGATTAAGTTAATTTGAAAGCTTTTCCTTCTTTCAATTGTTTACTTTTTCTATCAAATTGATTGATCTTTTGTTAAAACATTATCTATGCCAAAATCTCTTAATTAATCAATGGGTATATCGAATGCTATATTTGTTATCTTCATTTATATGGAAAAAAAGGTTAATTAAACATTGTAATACCCCAACCGAATTTTCTTTTTGTAAACGTAGTTGACACAATGGCTGCAGAAGCAATTTTATCTCCAATTGGAGTATTTTTATCTAACATAATCTCCTTAGCTTCTTTTCGTAAAATTTTATCAGCTTCGTGTCTGGAGTCTAAATCTTTATGATCACTATAAGCAATATCGTGATATTTACAGGCTTCATCTAGTGTGTTTATTCCTGTGTCATCTCTTTCTAATCTTTTGTTTAATATTGTAAATAGTTCACAATAATTATAAGCAGGCAAATGCATTTCGGGCAAATTTAAATTATTTAATGTCCAATTTATAATACCTTTACCATGTTGTTCACAACTCAAAAACTCTTATAAGATAAGGTATTCATTTTTTGTTATTAATAACAAATTCAGAATATTTATTGTTCAACATATTCATTAGGTTTCCTTTGTTATTGTAAAAACTATTATTACCAGAATTTTCTTCACCAATTATAATTAATAATCTGTCAATTAAATGTCTAACAACATTCATCCAAATATGTTATTTTGGTAAATTTTTGTATTTTTTATACCTTCTCCAGATCTAGGAGTTTTTTGAGAAATCATTATTTCAGGAGTGTTTGGCACTGATTTTGATCGCGCTTTTATAAGCTGTTCAAAAATTGTTTCATCAAATGATTTAATTATATTACCATATTTCCAAGTTCCATTTGCTTTTATTTGATTAATATGATCATATGTGGCATTGGCATTGGTTGCTATAATAATTTCTTTGTAATTTTCATATTCATTATCAGTGTATTTACCCTCTAAATCTTCTGGCACTTTTGCATTAACAAATTAAAAAGGCCTTCTGTAATTGTATAGTGTGTATCATTAACAAATACTTTATCATCATTTATCATTACTTTTGTCTTACCAATGTAAAAAGTTTGTCCATCTCCATGTAATCCATATGGTGCTTTAACAACATTTATTCTTTCTGCAATTTCTTTTCCGATATTTATAGTAGAAACAGACATGGAACGTGTCAATTTCTATGGACACAATTCCTATTTCCTCTTCTAAATTAGGAGATTTTGAGAATCATTTTCTTTCAAATGATGTTTCTTGTGGTGTTGGTGGATAATCTAAAAAATTTACTGATACTGGAAATAATGTATTTATTAAGTTTTTATTTTCTTCACTTATATATTCTACCATTTTACAAATATTGCATAATTTGTCAATTAAAGGTATACATATATATATACACACACACACACACACACACACACACACATATATATATATATATATATATATATATATATATATATATATTCATATTCTACCTCATGATTATATTTATAATTTCTGTATCTTTCAATGAGTAATTTAACTCGAGAAATGTTCACTGAATCTTTCATTTATGTATAATTATTTCTTCTAAATGAGCTATAAACGTATTGAGAGCTTTAATAGACAAGCTTTTTCCCCAACTCATCAAACTAAGGGGAATTTAAATGTTTACAATAAGAGAATTGAATTTTTATTCTTATAGGAGATGGCTTTTCTTTTCCAAATTATGCTTATGTTTATGAGCAATTTCGTTTACTAAAGAGAGCTAAAGAAGGAAATGAGGCAACATATTATAAATCAGATAATATTGATGTTTCTTATAACTTTTTTCCTTTTCAATTTGCCAGAGTAGAAATCCGAAAACATGGACATATTATTGAAGCTGTTGAAAATCCAGGAATAACATCAACAGTGATAAACACTTTGTTAAGATCTCCAGGTGAACTAAGTTATTTAGAATTAAGTTGTGTTTATGATAATTATCGGGTGAAAGCTACTGATAGTGTTAACCCAAATGAAATAATCTATTCTCTTAGATATCTGTTTGGGGCTTGTTCATGATAACAATGAAGTTTATTGGAACAGTGGCTATAAAATTACTTTTATTCGTAATTCATCTGATAACAATTGTTTATTTGTTTATAAAAAAAGATTGTTCTCTTGATAGAGATTATGCTGATCTGGGTAAAACTGTCATTAAAAATTAGAAATTATGTGGACTATTGTTGTATATGAACCTAACACAGTCATTGCAATTAAAGAAAAAATATATAAACCCTAATATTCCTATTAGTTTTGATTATTGGCAATTTTTAGAAAAAAACGTCCATACTGGATAAAATGTTTTTAACTATGATATGAAAGTCCAGTTTAATAATTTACAATCTGATATGCCCGATTTTGTAATTATAGGTTTTCAAACTAATAGAAAAAACCGTGCTGATCAGTAAGTGCATGCTTCACTATTTGATCATTGTAATGCATGAAATATTTATGTTAAAAATGGAAGAATTGAAATTTTTACAAAAGAAACTCGGAGTCTAGATGTTGGCAATAATTTTTGTGACTAAGCATTTCTTGCTTATAACGATTTTAGAAATAAAAAAAACAAGATACTGAATGTAGAAATAATTAACTTTTTTATAAGACGACACTAAACTATGATGGTGCTACTAATTATTATTCATTTTGGGGTGCATGCCATTATATATTATTGATTGTTTATATAGAAAAACAACTGAAGTTAAAGAAAAAAACAAATATTAAAATTATTGTTGATTTTGATAAGGCTGTTGGAGTAGGAACATTCTGCAATGTTGTTCTAATTAGCGAAAGAAATTCAACTTACGATTATTGAAAGAAAGATTTACTGAATTTATATATAAAATTTTAATTTTATTAAATTGAGGAATCATCAAACTGTTCCGATATTTAAAAACAAAGTTTAAGATTCATGGTTATATGATTACATCTTTTAGAATTTTTAAACATTTTTAGACGTTCAGTTAAATTGTTAAAACTTTGCAAATTTTAGATGTATCTTACCTATAGTTTTAGATTTCTTTCTTTATAAATAAAATGAAACTGCCTTTGTTTCCATGCAGTTTGACTAACATTTTAAAGGGTGGTAGCTGTTGTGAGCGACCTTCCCATAGATTATATGATAATGCATCTGACGAAATAAGACAATTAGTTTACAAATTTCATTCAAATTGACAAGACTTACAATTAACACTCTTAGAAAACATTAACTATAACTATGGCTTTCGAGAAATGGGTGAAAATCGAGAGCATATAGAAGAAGTTTTTAAAAAAATTAGTAGAGTTTCGGATTTAAAAGATAATACACTATTTCATATGATTTTAGATTATTTTCCATGATTTTAGCTTAAACTTAAATGTTTTTTTAATTAGCACAAATCCTGCACAGTCATTTTTGAAAAACTGAAAATTTTCTTAATTTTTTTTATTGATTTTGGTTGTTTTGAGCATAAATTTGCTTGTTTTTTGAGAATCGAAAATTGGAGTCAATTTGGGTTTCTATAAATTTGAAAAGGTTGCTTGAAATCGATAAAACTACTTGTTTTTTTGGCTTCAATAGCTTGGTATATTGAAGAAAAAGTGAGATGTGCCAGGATCGGCTTTTATCATCTACTGGACTATATAATTTTATTTTACAATACATGATTTTTTTTTAACTTTTGACTCACACACACACAAACCACAATTACCACCGCAATTAGCACCAAAATCACAATGATCACTGCACATAGCATCACAATCCCATTAAGCACCACAATTAGCACAACAATCTCAATCAGCACCACAATAAGCACCACAATCAGAACTGCAGCACCACAATCGTCACTGAAGCACCACAATTAGCACTACAATTAGCACCACTATTAACACCACAATTAGCACTACAGCACTGCAATTAGTGGTCATTTTGTGTTCATTAGGGTTCATTTATGGGTCATTTAGTGGTCATTTTGGGGTCATTAGGGGTCAGCACTGCAATCATGGGCCATATGGGTCATTGGGTCATGGGTCAATTGGTCACTGGGTCATGGGTCAATGTGTTAATGTGTCAATGGGTCAGTCTTGTGGGGGTCAGTCCGACAACAGGAGTCAGTTGTCTTCTTTAGGTGTGAACATGATTTATAAGTGAGCGAATAACTTGTCTGGAAGAAACTGTTGAAGGTATAACTGCATGGTAATGTGATCAAGGAACTAGCATCTAAAGCCTGCCTACCGACCTGTGTGTGTGATGTCTCAATGCCTGCATGTGATCGGTCAGCTGCAATCATAAGGTAATTTAGTGATTGGCTGGTCGGTGTCTGCACAGTGTATTAACGGTGCAGTAAGATTGGTTAAAAGTCAGTATGACACCATAGGGCTTGCACACTTGTATATCAAAAGCAGTAGGGAGGTAAGCTGAGAGGTTTAGTGTGACAGCAGCTGTGTGGAAGTTGGATTGTTTCGGCTAGCATCTGCCGCTTCACATAAATTTCTCTCGAGTTTTTGTTTTCAAGGTCAAGGGGTCAAGGTCAAGGCAGTATGCATCTAATATTGCAGTAGTAGCCTGTAATGTATTATGCTTGCTGGTTTTTATGTATTTTAGCTAGATTCTTATTTTAAATGTCATTCAAGGTCATGAGGTAAAGGTCGAAGTAGTCTGCATCTAATATGATGGTGGTTGTTTGTAATATATTATTATTGCTGACTTTTATGCATTTTTCTCGAGTTTTGGCTTTCAAGGTTAATCAAGGTCATAGGGTCAATGTCGAGGTTGTCTGCATCTAACATGACGGTAGTAGTCTGTAATGTATTATGCTTGCTGACTTTTATGCATTTTTTTCACGAGTTTTGGTTTTCAAGGTTATTCGAGGTAATGGGGTCAAGGTCATGGTCATTGGCTTTCAATATGGCAGATGGGTGATGCCTACCAAGATGGTGGTCGCCTACCAAAATGGTAGCCTCCAGTAATGTATAAATAATTAACTAACGAAAAACAAATATGGCGGCCTCCAGTAACACATAAAACTGGCTGCCTCCAGTAGCATGTAATCAATGACGAATGAAAGAAATAAAAATGGTGGAATGAGTAAAGGTGAGGGGAGTTGGTATGAGTATGTCAGTCATCTGCTGGAGTCGAACAGAGGTGAATAATGGGTGGTGCTGGGGAACCTTCGGAAATGTAAGGTTGTTTTTAAATTTATAAGTTTTTAAATAGTGTTTAAATAAATATTTAATAATACATTTTTGGTATTTTTTGAACACTTACGAATTCTTTTGACTTTTTCTTTTGGATTTTTGCATTTTCGAAGTCAAAGGTCAAGGCCGAAGGTCACAGGTCAAATGTCCTGATCCTGGTCAGTTGACCCCAAGGTCACCTGGGTCGCAAATCCCTGTCAGCTTTTCTTGAAAAAAGGGGTAATTTCTGAGGATTCTTTTAATAATTTTGATAATAATTTTTAAATTTCCCTATGAGTGTTCCATGTTGTTTGTTTTAGTGTCATTTTTCCGGTGAAGTATCAAGCGTCTCCTCTGTGTTGGAGTTTTGGCTGTCACCAGTGCAGTGTTTGCATCGGTCACCATCTCACCCCTGGAATCAGGTGTTATTTTTGATCGTGAGGACGCTGTTCTTTTTTCGGAAAGCTCTTATTCAATAGTGTTAAACATTGATCTGGTGTCTTTAGACAATAAATGCAACGATATTCAAGAGATGATAAACTCTATAATTTCAGTGCATCAACAAGAAAGCAAAAACCCTGGAGACAACTCCTCTTCTGAACTTAAATTTGACCTAACCATTGTGCAACTGAAGAATAGTTAAAGTGCATTTCAGGCAGAGGTAAAAACTTTGATATTATTACTGCCTTCGCGAGTAAAAGGTGCATTCTTTGACTTTGGTGGCACTATTCTTCAAAAGAGTTTTTGGCACTTTAGACAGTGATGACATAGCTCTGCTTGAATACCGATTATATTATTTAAATTACTGTCATGAGTATATTTCGTCTAGCATGACCAAACAAATAATTGTGAGGAAAAATTTTTGTGTCTAACCACCAGTCAAATGTGGGAAAGGGGGGGGGGGGGTTTGTGTGTGTGACGAGCACAAGAAAGTAGTTGTTTTTGTTACGGTATTTATGGGGCTAGACAAATGACAGGGATTGGTTTACCAAAAGCATTCTACCCTCAATAACACCACAAGAAAGGAAACACCCGAGGACCAAGTTGCAGTGCGATTGTGCATAATTAAATGTTAGTAAGTAAAACTGGTGGCCTAACCAAAAATTCAGTTTCTTACAAATTGTTCCACTATAATTTGATAAACCCTTGGTATATAGCAGTATATATTTTCACTTAAAATTTTATGCAAATGAGGTGCTAGGTATATCTAGCTTGTATACGAATAAACACAACTTAGAATCGGGTGACATCAATATTTTTATTTTTTGCTCAAAATATCTTAATTGCCGTTTGCAAACATGTAACCATGAATATTTTCAACTACCTACAATAACAAAGGCCAACAGAATAGTAATCTATAGCATTTTCATCGAGATTTCCTTTTCACATATTAAAAAAGTCTTTTTTAATTATTTAATTCAAATATGTATTTTGTAAATTTTATTATTTTATATTTCGTTCATTTTACTACTTCGGGATCCTGAGCTGTATTTTTTTGTTACAAATTCAAATAACTTAGTGGTCATTTTGGCCAACCATACTAACACACATTAAATTTTGGTTTTTACAAAAATAAGATCTTTTTTTCGTAGTACTGACAATCTGGAATCGTCCATCTTAAATGCGTATAAAGAATTTTAAATCGAGTCTTGAGAGAAAAATTTAAAGTCTAACGAATTAAATATTCAAAAGGACATCCAAAGTTTATATATGAAGGTCAGTAGAACATGCTCATGCGAAATAATCTGAGAATAAATTGGCCCAGTGATGCACGAGCTGCAGATCAGGAACACATCTCCAATCGGGATGTTCCCGATAACAGGTAACTATGTCATGGAGAAAGGGTGGCGAGGAAAATCCTCCAAAGTACGACCATTCAGGACCGAAGCCACAAAATTCAGGTCGTCATCTTAGGCCAGTCGGGTGGAACCACTGAATAAATTATTGAGACATAAATCAGCAAATGCTGCGACAACCACAAAGTATAAAATACGACATGGAGAATAGTTACACATACACATACCTTTCGTTGTGAAAGTGAAGACTACATCAGGATTGTAAGATTACAATTTGCACTAGAAATAAAGATGTCACAGTTGATTTATGTTGATGAAGATGAATGAAGTGATGTACCAGAAATTGACGGCTGTCATGGCTTGGAAAAGGGGTTGGTTGTGGTAACCAGGGTGGTGAACAATTTGGAAGGAAGTTTGTTTAGAAATTATTACCCGGTTGGCACAAGACGTCGCAGTGGCGGCATCAATTATAATACGGTAGAGCTTAGATCTCCTTGGTGCTCTCGGGGTACTGTGAGTCGATCACCCGGTCAACTTTCTCGCGATGAACCTGCTGTTGTTCACCTTGTATGGGGGCCTCGTTCGTTTGTAGAACGACGAGCTCTTCAGGCGGCCCAATCACTGCATGGTATTGCAAATTATTAAAAAATATTTTGATCTGCACAATTAGACTCACTACATGTGGATTGTTCGGGCCAACCACTTACCTATAAATGCTAGACATGAAACCTTTAAAATATGTTGCAGCACACATGAAAATTAATTATTACCCTTGAAAATTTACATAAAATTTGCATAAAAAATGGCGGGTTTAAGATCCTGTGCTCTGAAATGCCTCTCTGCAACCGAAATAAAATGCACTGGTCAGTTCATGCTATTTATTCGGTGACTTTACAGTTCCCTCCAGGAGAACAACTGACAATGATTGCTCACTTTTTCCTGTGGCGAAGGCTACACTGATGAAAGAGCACTGAAGCTATGTGAACATTATGTGTGCTGTTAAGTTTACAAACTCCCCATGCGCTGCAATTCCTGGTAAGGCGATGGGGTGAGTCCCGGACTGCAGTAAAAAACGAAGGTTACAGAATATTATGCTATTTCTGAATAATTACTGGCGATGAAGAAAATGAGATCCATCCAGGCGGGAAACGCGACCACAATTTCACATGTAACCTACCCCTATAGGCGCGACTTGCTGACTTTTCGCTATGGCGCGAGAGCCGGCCCACACACCGCACAGGGATCTACTTGCACACATGGAAGAACCTATGCTGTTATATTATGACCAATGATACTTAAAAACTTCCAGACTTCAATAAAACAAACATAACTCTAGACCTATATATAACATGATGGAATGAAGTGGGCAAAACACTGATGGCGGTGAAAATAAACATTTGTTAAAAACACAACATTTATTAGCATGAGGGTTTTCATGCATGTCATCATTAATTTCTGTACACATGTCCTTATCCCATGTCCAGAAATTCTCTCAGAATGTTTAAAAAACCTTTCATGGGTAATACATGTGATCATGTTTCATTCCGCCCTTGTCTCGGGCTGCTAAGTGCACGTGGTGTTGCACCACTTACACTTTATTACAGTTGCACTCGCTTGCACCGCTCCTACACTGCACATCACTCAACACATTCGCCACTCATCACATGTCGAGTGTGGGTGCGTGCTGCGCTGGGGAAGCAGCCGGCATGGAAAACAGCCTGAGGTGGGATGTGACACACGTCAAAGCAAAGCCCCCCCCCCCCTTTCGGAGGCTGATTGTGGTCCAACACCACTTCTTGCAACACTTGGGTGTCCTCGGGGTCCTCCGAGGGCGCAAGAAGTATGCCCTTCCCTGTCGAACTGTTTCTCCTCCCGGTGCTGTATTGTTCTTGTGGCGAGCCGTGCCGTGGGTGGTTGATACGCACCCACACTGGAAGGCACTGCTGAGGCAGGTGAATCCGCTGTGATGTTCTGCAGAGGCGAAGTGAGGCAACGGACCCGCTGCCCGCACTCCCACCGTCGCTGCTGCTGCTGCTACTTGTATCTCCTTACCTGCTCCTGCTGTTTTGATTATTCCTGCTGTCCTCTTGCATTAATGCGTTCTGCTGCAATCTCCGAGTACGACCCGAACAATCTGCTTCCTCCTGTCTGCTTGCATAGTTTTCTCCTGCTGATCCTTCTTCTACACCTGCTGGTGTACCTGCAACCGGCGATCTTTCCTGAGGTGCTGCCACAGGAACAGGTGCCGTATCACTAGCTACAGTGCTTGTAGGCGCTTTGCCATTGAAGACATCTGGGTATGCACTCCTTCACTCCCTGTCGGATGTGGTGATGCCAGGCAATGGCGGGTCTTATACCCCCTCTCCTTCACTCTCTGCTTGTGGTACAGGTGTACCTACCCCTCCTCGCACTTTTCCAGGGATCTCGTCCCCCACGAGGTCGTTATGAGGCTCACCAGGTGGTTCCCCGAGATGCGTCGTTTGTAGTGAAGCCGAAGCTGCCCCTTCTTCCTGAAGTGCCATTGTACCTCTCGCCTGTCTTGCTGTGTCAGCGAGTTCGGCAACACCATCGCCGTCCTGGTGCCGATGAGCACTATGACCAACTTCGTCACGGACGACAGCCGGTGTGAGCCGGATGTCGTCCCGATGCACCCTCACCCTTCTCCTGCTGATGCCGACCATGTACGTGGTAGGTCCTAACTGCTACAACACACGGTGCAGCCTGCTCCAATTAGCCGCGAAGCCCGCGCAAATATCCTTGCATGCGGTGGACTGCAGACGTGTCTTTATGTATACTTCCTATCCGATCTGCGGCACCGGTGGCTGTCTAGTTGTGGTGGGCAGCCATTTCGCTGTGTAGCATCCCTGCTGTTCGTGTACTTGCTGTTCATGCTCCCTGCATGCTCGTCGGTTGGCAGTACTGCTGGGTGCATCCCTGCTGTCTGGCATCTGGTAGTTACTCTCCCCTGGCAGGCGCAGGTTCCTGCCCATTAACACCTCAGCGGGTGTTTTGCCGGTGGCGGCATTGATGCTGCAACGGAGTGTATACAGTGCGGCGGCAAGATGTTCCGGCCATTTAGCATGGTGTTCACCAATCTGGAGGCACAGCTGAACCTTCAAATCTTGGTTGCACAGCTCCAGGGGGTTGGACATGGGATGGTACACCACTGTTGTCATGTGTCTTACTCCCCACTTCGTACACAGCTCTCGCCACTCTTTCCTGGTAAACTGTGTCCCATTGTCAGTAAGTTTTTGGGAAAGCCCCAACACGGTAAAAAATCTTCGCTGAGCACTTGCACAATGCTACTTGTACATGGTACACCACAACTAAAAATCGTTTCCCATTCGCTGATCTTGGATAGGGTCCTGTTAACTCAAGACACACAGTTTCGAATGGTTTCTCGGTAGGTGCGGCTATTCTTGTTGCCGGCCATCAGTCCTACAGCTTTTAAACAGATTACACTTATTGCATTCTTGTACCAAACTACGTGTTTGCCTCGTTAGCCCTGGCCAAAATAAATGCTCCATAATATTCTAATTGTCTGGTCCACATCAGGGTGTCCTGCTACAATTGCCACAGTGTGCATGGGCGATTACCTGTTCATGCGCACATGTAGGGACAAACACCCTCCATTTCCCGGGTTTCCCAGTGAGCACATTTCTAAGCGGCCATTCATAACATGCCAGTTTTCAACCATGCCTTGTTCGCATTGCCGAGTCTTATCCTGCGAGAATTGGCAACCCTGCTCCACTTGCTTCACCTGCCCGAAAAGTTCCGATATTAGCACGTTTTTTCTACTGCACTCGCTTGCTGTACATCAATTTCTGAAATAGTCCCATAGCCGTCTGGCGGAAGGATTTCTTCCCATTCAGCCTCGTCTTGCAAAATATCGTGCTCATTTGGCGCACAAAGTGTCGGTTAACTGATTTTCCTTGCCTGGTACATGATCTACACAAAAATAAAATGGATTGCCCAACGAGTTAATTTGCTTCGTGCTTCATGCGCGTTATGCAGCCACAGTAGTCATCTGTTATTGGTATGTAACATGAATCATTGATACTCCAGATATGCCCCATATTACTTTATCGCCCGTATCACAGCGAGGCACTCGCGCTCATTACCATCGGTAGCGCCTAGCTTGGCACTAGCAAAGTCAATCACGTTACTCTCCCCGCTGTCGGCTAGTTGGTATAGTACTGATCCTACTCGTTCCTAGCTCGCATCCATCTACAAATACATGTGTCTGCCCACGTCGTTCTCGCCAGTGTCGGACATGAGCGGAATTCTGTTTTGATTTCCTGGAATGAATTTTCTGCTTCGTCTGACCACTGGAACTGGGTCTGCGGCGAAAACAAACTTGTTAACGGTGCTATGATCATTGAAAATTTTGAATGTGTTCTCTAAGCCAGTTTATAAGTTCAAAAATGTTTCGCAACTGCTTTCTTGTTTCGAGCCTTGGATACTCTGCAATTAATTTAAGTTGTCCCGAATATGGCTTGTTACCTTCTGCATCAATCACATGTCCTAAAAACGCAATGCTAATTTTCCCAATATGACATTTCTCTAGCGCACATGTCAGCCCATTCATCGCTAATCGTTCTAATACAAGAGCTAGGTGATGTAAATGTTCTTTCCACGTGTTGGACCATAAAATCACATCGTCCAGGTAGGCCATAATGTACTCGCCTATTAAGCCATCCAACATGTTTCCCATCATAGATTGGAACGTAGCTGGGGCGCACTTCAGTCCGAAGTGCATGGCACAAAACTGAAACCGGCACCTGTCTGGCAGGGCAAAGGCTGTTTTCTTGCGGTCTTCAATTTTTACAGGCACATGCAGTTACCACTTTTTAAATCACGAGATGACATTTTAGCCTGTCCTAGCGAACCTAAAGCATCTTTTACTCTTATATATGGCGGTAACAAATTTTTAGTAAATTGGTTGAGTGGCCTGAAATCAACGCAAAAACTCCACGTCCCATCCTTCTTAGATGCGAGCGTGATTGCGGAATTATACGTGCTGTCAATTGGTTCTATCACGCCATCGTCCAACATTTCTTGAATTTTTTGTTTTATTATTTTTGCCTGGTGTGGTAAATAGCTGAGTGGCGTCATACGAACAGGTTCAGCATCTAATGGGAGTTCATGTTCCACTACCGTAGTCCGGCGAAGAGCATCTCTTGTACCGAATACATCCCGGCGTTCATTAAGTAAACATTGGAAGGTGGCCTGATGTTCGGGCGGTATGTCATGGTCAAGGTCACCTAGCATAACAAACTGGAAATTATCGGCTGGCTTCCTATCCAGGTTGTACACTGTGTGTCTCTCTTTTTCTCCGAAATGGATTCTACATGCAGCCGGATCTACTGTATTCTGCTTGGCTAACCACGAAATTCCTAAAATAACGTCCTCCCACCAGATTACCTGCATGACAATAGCTTTTGTTACGGTACTGATATCTCTTATGCTAACAGTGATTCGAGCTTGGCCTAATGCGGTACTATTTTTATTTTTGGTATTTAATCTGATAACAAAACTGAGATGTTTCACTTCTTGAGATTGAACGAATTCTGGGCGTATTAAATTATGTGAAGCTCCGGTTTCGAGTAAGGCTTGACATTTATAACCGTTCATGCTCACAAGAATCCAAATGAACTGCTGCTCACTTTTATTAACCTGCTGTAAAAATGCCTGTGCGGTGTCTGGTCCGGTTGTTTATTTGGCGGATCAGGGGTGGGAGAGACTCTTCACCCCTGCATCCTGTTTCCCTGCTTCTTGTTTGCTGCTGCTTGAATATTTTGCAAATTTGGGTTTTAGGGGTATTTGTTATGCCAGTGATATGCCGGCGTGGGAGAGTATCGACACGGATGTCGTGACAATTGATTTGGGTCCCATATACATAATTGCACTCCCGTACTGTGATTTTCACTTTGTAATTCCTGTATTCTTTCGTTTTTAAACTGCTGCCTCTTCACTTGCGAGGATCGGAAAACATTCTGTTTGAGTTGGTTGAATGATTTGGGGTTTGCTTCCTGTAGTGGTGGTGTGGTTGTGTGTCCCTTCGTGTCCTTTCGCACTTGGCGCCATCTAACTTCTCCCGAATCGCGACATGATTGTTCGCAGTTGCACTCCAGCAGTATAGTGGTGTGCATAACGTCCTAACCACAGCAGCATTCATTAGTGGAATTAATGCAGCTCTAAATTCTATTATTGCTGTTTCTGCGATTATCTCTAGGATATCCTGCTCCGGTAACTTTGGGTGGATCCGGCGAATCAGGTAGGTCTTGCAGGTGATGAAGGCAGTTAAGAACTCGTTTAACTGTTGTTCTTAAGGGTAAGGTGACTCTGTGCTTGTATAAAGCTAACTACGCCTCGGAAACAGCTATGAAAAGCACGGTGAAACTCCTGTCACTGCAACCCATAGTGATTAAAAGAGTGCCACCAAGACCATGTGTATCATTGTAGCTGCATACCAACACAGCTAGCCCATTCCTCCTGACTTAATCCATATCTGGTGAGCCTGCTTGCGCAGTCCTCCAGAAAGGCAGTTGGGTCCTCCAACGACGTTCCCGCGAATGTAGGCAATATCTGAAAATGACTTTTCCTCGCATGTGCTTATCCTGGCATTGTTATATTGTGGTTAGGCTCTGTGATTCCCGTTTCTCTTGCCAGCTCCATTAGTGTTCTCATTGCCGATGCTACTCCTTCTGCATGCGTTCCCATGTAGGGCATGGCGGATGGCACAGTCGGGTATGGTGCGGTCAATGGCGGTAGTATGGACTGGTACAACGGTGTCGGATACATTGTAGGCATTTGTGGAAAATATGTCTTGTCTGGTAAGTACAGTAAGGGAGTTGCGTTAGGATGGGGTGGGGGTAATGCTGCTGACACTAGCGGTTTATGTATCCCTCGGCTCATCACATGTGCGCTGTTTGTATGTGGGTGTTGCTTTCTCTCCTGCGTCTCCGCTGTATATTCAAGGCGTGCCTCCCCTCCTGCGGCCTGTGCAGTAGCTCCCTGTTTTTCCTTGATCCTGCTTGCCAATAAAAATTCTAAAAATTCCTCCCATTACTATCTGCCTGAATATGACACGTCGACAATAAGTCCTGAACTTGCTGTTGCACATTACATTGAGCGTCAATGTTGTGGCAGGGGCCACATGTAAACATTAGCCAGCTTGCTGTTGCTTGCTCTTTTTCACTGAGACATTCCCTATGAAATTTGGTTTTACAGTCCCGACAATGTAGAATGATTGCTCCGTCACAAATTATGTTGTCACAATAATGCAGTGCAAGATAATGGGAATGTCTGATTCTGCCTTTACTGTTTGCGATGGTGTTATTTCATTTTGCACAGTCCCACCTAACACCACTGTCACGGTAGTACGCGGTTGCTCGCGGTTGGTCGCGTCATGGTTGTCTGCTGTCAAGTCGTTACATTGATTGCAATGGCAAATTTGTATGCCCCGTTCAAACTTGTCCACAAAGTCCCTGGGCAGTGGTTTTAAGCACTGTAAACACACCGGTGTAGATGTTCCTGTGGATTTCGTGTGGCTTGCCATGTTTGTTTATTTGTTAACAGAGCCTTGTGTGTGGCACGGATGACAGTTCAAATACAGGTGTGCGGCGCAGATGACAGTTCAGATACACGTGCGAGACACAGAAGATCAAAGAGTGGCTGTCCCTGCCTGAGCATGCGTGGGCACAGGGATCAACGATCCAGCGATGCTTAGCTGTATGCCGGCGGGCGGCGAGAGTGGTGAGCACGGAAAGGAGGGGAACTTCTCCTCTCTTTGTTCCTCCCTCCTGTCCTGCTTCACGGGATGCTGCTGCTGCTGGTGCAGGGGGTGGTCCGGGCAAGCCCTCTCTTCCTCTCCTAATATTGTGTCCTGCCTGGTGGCATGAGCCCTGACATTATGCACTGCACCAAGATGGCTGTTTTCTCGCCCTTCTTCTCCGCTTTCCCCACAATGACAATGAATAGGCTTTTAAGTGCAATTTTCCTTGCAGAGCTCGTGTTCCACTTTCCGGCATCTCCCAGGCATCTGTAAGGTGCCTCGACACTGTAGATTATATCCTATGCTTCTCCTCGTTATGGGTAGGCGGTTTGACAAGGTTAGGATGGCGAAGGTGGTCCGATTGATGCAGAAAAATTTGAAAAAGTTTGGTCGAAAATTCAGATGCAGGTTTTGAAGGAAAATTTGGCACCACGGGAGGGTGGATATTTGATGCCGTGGTGTGGGATGGCACAGGGTCGATTGTCAAAAAGGAAGCAGAAATGACTTGGCCACATGTTGGCAAGCCAATTTGATGGTTGTCAAGGCTTGTAAAAGGGGTTGGATGTGGTTACCACTACAGTGAACAATTTGGAAGGAAGTTTGTTTGGAAATTTTTACCTGGTTGGCACCAGATGTCTCCGTGGCAGTGCCAATAGTGATGTTTAATGCGGCAGAGCTGCGATCTCCTTGGTGCTCTCGGGGTGCTGTGGGCGATCACCCGGCAAACTTTCCCACAAATGAACCTGCTGTTGTTCACCTTGAATGGGGGTCCTCGTTGTTTGTTAAACGACAGGCTCTTTGGGCGGCCCAATCGCTGCATGGTATTGCAAATTATTTTTAAATACTTTGATCTCCACAATCAGACTCCTTGCGTGTGGATGAAATGCTATGTGCTATGAAATGCCTCTCTGCGACCGAAATAAAATGAACTGGTCAGTTCATGCTATTTATTCGGTGACTTTACAGTTCCCTCCAGGAGAACAACTGACAATGATTGCTCACTTTTGCCAGTGGCGAAGGCTACACTGATAAAAGAGCTTTGAAGTTATGTGAACATTACATGTGCTGTTAAGTTTACAAAATCACCATGCGATGCAATTCCTGGGGAGGCGATCGGGTAAGTCCCGGACTGCAGAAAACAAAAAGGTTCCAAAATATTACGCTATTTCTGAATAATTATTGGTGATGAAGAAAATGAGAGCCATCCAGGCGGGAAACGCGACCGCAATTTCACACTTAACCTACCCCTCTAGGCGCGACTTGCTGACTGACTTCCTGCTATGGTGCAAGGGCTGGCGAGTGCCAGCCCACATACCGCACAGGGATCTACTTGCACACGTGGATGAACCTATGCTGTTACATTATGACCAATTATATTTAAAAACCGGCAGAATTCAAGTAAATAAACATAACTCTAGACCTATAACTCTAACATGGTGGGCAGAAGTGGGCAAAACTCTGATGGCGGTGAAAATAAACATTTGTGAAAAACAACAATTAGTAGTATGAGGGTTTCCATGCATGTCATCTTTAATTCCTGTACACATGTCCTTATCCCATGTCCAGAAATTTCATCAGAATGTTTAAAAACCCTTTTATGCATAATACATGTGTTTGTGTATCACTCCGCCCTTGTCTTGGGCTGCTCAGCACACGTGGGGCTGCACCAATTACACTTTCTTACACGTGGACTCGCTTGCACTGCTCCTGCCCTGCACATCACTAAACACATTCGCTGCTGATTACACATCGAGTGCGGGTGAAAGCTACTCTGGGGAAGCGTCTGGTGTATCAAACGGCATAGAATGGTACACTGGGTGTCGCAGTCCTCGCGGTTACATCTCCGTGGTCGGCATGTGTTGGGCACTGAGATGTGGAGAATGGCCTAGGCGTGATACCTGGTACACGTCAGGTCCTAGTGCTATTTTCCTTTTCTTAAAGAAAACCATATTATCATTAGTGAGGTTAGACACACAGGTATTAATTTATACAATTATATCAATTAAATGTCAAAATTTTACCCTAAAGTTTTTTTGCTTATATATTGTAATAACTAATATGTCTACGATATAGTCATATCAATGGTGTGGCGTGGTAATTGGCGAGATTATGTTAAATCTTTTCATTCCTATGTCGCAACATCTCTGCTTATGAAGTCTGATGTGACTGTGGTCAAGGCCAGCAAGCAGCATGATAAAAATGTCAAAAACATGTAATAATATTAACTCTACATTTGAACTCATCGTCTGCACCTGTCCACATGCCTATTAATTCGTGCTTGCACATAGCAAACATAATATGAAATATACTGGTATGTTCAACTTGAACTTCTTCGTACTCGACATAGAAAAGTACGGCGTCAGTACGACGAACTCCTTCAAAACGAATGGTTAAGTGATCCCGGAAGTTTATGTCGGATAAATGTGTTTATTTTAGCGTAGGTAATGGATTTGATAAAAAGGAAACAGTCATTTAAATCTCATTTTAATGGTTTGAGTGAAAGAATACCCAACTTTGGTGTGCAAAATCTAAATATGCGAGTGAAGAGCGTTCGTTTTCAATCTTAAAATAGACTCCTAACAATTTCACATTTTCACTTGACTTATGCACGAATAAAACCATAAGTCCTATGGGAATGTAAATTGTACATACATCAGAACACAAAATAAGCTTAAAAGTAGACCTTAAGTATGTCCTACAAAAGTGCTTGATTAACCATGAAAAGCTTATGTCCAAGAAGCACTGTGGGTCAAACAACAGAGACAGGATTAGCACTTATTTTTATGAAGCTGTCCATAGCTGGGAAGCTAGACTTCAAATAAGTGGTAGGTAACTTCGCCGAACTGAAATATGGAATAAATGTTAAGGTGCTATGTGTATATAGCCTGTTCACGGTAATGTGAGCACTTTTGAGGCCCTAGTTCCTTTTTCCTTTCAGCAATTGTTTGACCTATCACCCCCTTTTTAAATAAATATCGCTATGTTAGTAATAAACAAAGTGTGCATATTCCACTACATTCTGAATTTAACGTCTGAGGCTAAAATTAATTATATTTATCGACTATTATTCCAAATGAGAGGGCTTTCAAAAGTGCTCAATTTACCATAAACAGCCTATAGATATGTATACTAATGCAGAAATTAGTTATAAGTATTTGGTATGTAAATTATATTTATAGTTGTGTATTTCTAATACGTGGATTGTAGTGCTTATCCAGAAAATAATATATATATATCGGTAACATATAAACATAAGTTAATTAAGAAATTATGGATGGGGTCGTTATGAAAGATTGCCAAAGTCACGCAAATTTCTACGATACTACAATATGCCAATCGGAAGACTGGTGGGAGCTTCACTCTCTCGCCGATAACAGCTACCCGTGTATTTACTAAGATAGCAACACTGGTTAACAGCTATATATACGGGCCCTGAGACTAGCTCAAACAAATACACTGCAGCCCGTAGCCGGCTCAATGATTTGACCAAAGTCAGCCAGGCTGCAGCTAGATTTGCAAAATCACTTAACGAGTTATGGGAACTTCGGTTCCTTGTCTCGTGACAGCACAGCCTGCCAGGGGCATATGAGAGATCGGTGGTGGCAAGTTTCTAGTTACACCTCTGTGTGCTTTGTTGGCTTTTCCTGAAGAGTTACAAGGAGTAGCTTTATTCTAAATCTTCTGTTGAGGTGATCACTTAGAAGGTCACACTATGTGGTGTTGGTGGTAAGTGGCATTAACATATTAATGGGGCAAATTTGAGATAGTATTTATGATTACATTTATCAATGAAATTAACAATTAGAAGTTTATTTGCTAGAAAATTACCTCTTTGAATAACGATAAGCCTTAATGCTGGTTTTACTATGTGATGTCATTAATTATTACCAAAATGTAAAGAGGACATATTTATCACGAGAGGCTAGACATTATTCGTTGGCTACAATTCAAAACTATCATGTAAATTGTGATTCGCAAATAGAAAAGATGCGGTTCTGTTTGAACGATTGGCAATCACTACATAATTCTTATGCCATAATTTTTAAAATATAACCAAACGCATGGAAATTACACGCATGTTTTATGTTTTAAGAAATTCATGGAATTAATTCAGTATTTCCTCTATTTCATAGCAAAATTAAGGCATTCAAGCTAGCTCGATGCGTCTGAGACAATAATAAACACAAAGCACTGGATAACTAGATAAAATAACATGACCCCTGAATTACAGCATAAGTTATCAATGTGTTCCTTATCTATAGGTATGAATTGAATAAAATACTCTATAAGTTAGGCTATACATTTACAATGCTCAAAGACCGGGGGGGAATATTTTTATTCATGGTTAGTAGGTGCACATATAAAAAAATATATTTAAAAACGAGGAAGTGTAGGCTTACCCTAAATATGTAAATGCGTATACTAGTTATTATTCTTCCTTTTACAGAATTCAAACAATAAAAAAATAACACAACAGAGTAAAAATTAACAAAAAAAATTTGTCTAGAATACTGAAGAAATCAACCAGTTATTTTCACCACATACAGCTCTGTTCAATAGTACACCGTAATTTTCGAAGCTAAATATTTGAATTAATTATAAAATAAGAAATTAACCACAATCGGCCCAATCAGTTGCAAATATATTTGAAACTGGTTGTATATTGAACAACAGAATGTTTTTATGATGTAATTACTAAATGTAAGATCATTATATAAAAAATATAAATTACAGACAGCCCAAAAAAATACTTACCACATTTACGTTTCGTCATGGATGTCTTTTCCAACATCGCAAATAAATACTACATGCGATCAAAGCACATGGTACGCACTATGGCGCCACCTTGTTGTATTGATCTCAAGTCGCTCATGTTACACTGGCTATTTCTCTGGAAGAAATATCCGCACTATTGACTGCTCTACTAATGGTACTACTTGCCGATGTGGGTTGGTTGGTTTTATGACCTTTCTCTATGGAAGGGCAGCACACAGCATAACAGAGACGGCACCTTCCACCTCAAGTGCTTGCTTGCCACTGGGTTTGTCCGGGAGGGCTTGGCATGGTTAAGGCAGCCAGTCAACACTGATGCTCAGAATGTTTCATCACAAGGGTAGATTAACATCAAGAACATTTTTTTAAATTTCCTCACGATTTGTGGGCGGAGGCAGTTTGTACCCACCTGCCCCCCCCCCCTTTTCTGAGCGGACCAGGAGGAGAATAGTAATGAAGGGAATGAGTCAAGTGAGTGTGTTGGGATGGGAGGGGGGTGAGATAATGGTGATGGAGAGTGAGCAGGGGGTAAAACAAGTGAAAATAATAGTGTGGGGGAGGTTGAATTGAGGGAAGAAAAGGAAAAGGGGGATATAGGGCAGGAGATCAATAGTAGTTTGGTAATAGGAGAAGAGAATAGTGAGGAGGGAATGAGCTAAATGAGAGTGAAGGAGTGGGGAATATTGAGATAGGGGAAGTGGAAGTGATGGTAGAAGAGGAAAAGGTGGAAATGGTGGGAGGTAACAAGGATTTAGTGATATTGGAGGAGAATACTGATGAATGTGATGGGTCTTTTAGTGAAGGTTGTGAATAGGAACCTGATGCAGGAGGAGTTGAGAGAATTATTTAGAATACTTTAAAAGTGAAAGTATTAGTAGAAAGGGAGATGAGAGGTTTTTTAGAAGAGGACAGAGTTGTCGTTATCGTGCCATTGATGGAAATGTTGGAACCAGAATTGGTGAGAATAATTAGGGATGAGGTGAACAACAGAAGGCTGTATTTTGGTAAAGGAGGAGGGAGATATGCTCCTGGGAATATATGGTCGTTGGAGGGAAATGAAGCTTGTAGGGAGAGTGTTGAAGAGACTGAGACTGATAAGGAGAGGGTTTTTGGAAGTATTGTAACAAATAAGGATTGGTTAACTCGTACGGATAGAGGAAGGTCTAGGAAGAATGGGAACATTGGCAGGAGAGTTAGAGATAGGATTAATATAGAAATGTTTTTTAATAAGAGTTTGGAGGATTTGGATGAGACAGGCATTGGGAGGGATGGGTTTAACAAAGACATATAAGAGCGAAGGATGTAGAGATGATAAGGAGGAGGTGGAAGAAATAATAGTGGAGAATGGTATTTATGATGGTGTAGTTAATGAGGGAAATTTTGGGGAGAATTGGAAGAGGATAGGGAGATGGATGAGTTTGAGGATAGAGCTGAAGGCAGTAATCTGGGGGAATGACTCAATATGTTTGATGAATATATTAGGGGATTGTGTAAGGCTTTACAAGGGAAGTTTAGAAAGAAGGTAGACAGTATCACCCATGATTTGAGAGAGGAACTAATAGCAATAGGAGAGTTAAGTAGTGCGAAACAGTTGGAAGTATGGATAAATGTTTGGCTTTCTATATTTAGCAAGGCACTAGTGAAGGATGAGGGATCGAAGAAAGATAAATATAAGGACAAGGTAACAAGATTTAAAGGGAGAGCGACGACCAAGGGTGGTAAGGAGAATGTTAGGAAATTTAGAGAAGCATAGAGATTATTTATTTCCCCCAGACTGCTGCCTGACAAATTCCTTAATTATGGTTTGGGAGAAGAAAAGAATGATGTAGGTGTTAGTAAAGAGGGTGTCAGTAAATTTTATAGAGGCATTTGGGGAACAAAAGTACAAGTTAAGGAAAAGGAGTTACGTAAAAAAAGGTAGAGAATGGGACCTGGTGAAGTTAACACCAGTGACGATCGACGAAATAGTCAAGAGAAGAAATAAAATGAATCCAAAAGGGGCACCAGGGCCGGATGTCACTAGAAGAACACATTTGTTTAAATCGGGAATAATAGTGGTTATTGTTCTTTTATTTGATATTATTTTGAAGTATCAGATCTTCCTAGAGTCACGGGAATGTAATAGAATAGTGTTAGTACCGAGGGACAAAGTGGAGTGCAGCAATATTGAAGATTTTAGGCCAATGACTAATGAAAGCATATTGAATAGGCTGTACAGTGGTCTACTGTAAAGGAGGATTGACAAGGAAATTGAACTAAGTGTAAAATAAAAGTGATTTAGGAATGAAACAGAGTGTTTTAATAATGTTATTACATTGCAACAGTTAATTAAGAAGAGTAAAATGGGGGGGGGGGGGGGTGTGATATTTATTCAGCTGGATATTAGGAAATCTTTCGATACTGTACTTCATTAAATTATAATAACAAGATTGGTACATCATGGTGTCCCAAAGGTATAGATCAGGTCCATTCAAGGTATATATACGAAAAGTTTTACTGAGATAGAGATGAATGGAGAGAAGATTAGGATTGAAATCAGAAGGGGAGTTAAAAAGGGGGATTCTCTGTCTCTTTTATTTAATTTGGTATCGATCCTCTGTTGAAAGAACTAGAAGAATATAAAGGAATGGCGATAGGTGCTGATCATGTTTCGATTCTGGCTTTGGTGGATGATGAGGTTGAGGTAATGAACGAAATGTTAAGGAAAGTACAGATGCTTCTGTCTGGCCTCTGGATGGAGCTGTCTGTTCATAAATGTAATGCCAGCCATTTAGTTGTATATGATAAGACTGAATTTTTTGCCGACCAAATTCAGCCTAGGTGAATCTTGACTGATGACAAAGAAAGGTGGAGAGTATTTGGAGTATTTAGGGATTGCACACAGATTTGACAGGGGTAGAGATAACATTTTTAAAGTATATCGAAAATGATTGGGATAACGTGTGTATGGCCCCACTGAAGCCTTTCCGGAAGTTGGAATTGGTGCAAGATAACTAAATGCCCAGGTTTATTTACTCTGTTATATTGCAAGGAGTCAGTGTAAAGTTCTAGATGAAGGTGATGGTGGTGTTAAAAGGGGAGTGAAGAAAATTTTGAAGTTCCCAATGCAGACATATGATGATTTTTTATATATGGTTAAGAGGGATGGTGGGCTGGGACTCCTCAAGTTCCAGCACACCATCACTCTTTCAAGAATTAAACAGTTCGGGAAGATGAAAAATCTTCAAAATACAGTTTTGAGATGGGTTTGTAAGGGACGGTATTTAGGGAAGATTATAGATAAAGAGTTGATGAGTTTAAACCTTAGGGAGAGGGTGAATATCAGATTATTGATGACATTGATAGGTCTGTGGTGAAGTATAAGAAAGATTTGAGAGAGAGAATAAGGCTTCAGTGGGAGCAACAGGGTGTGCAGGGTGAAATTTCGAGGTTCCTCAGGTACAATCCAGAGTCAAATAAATGGATCTATGAACCGGAGTCCCTGAGTGCCTCGAGATTCACTGAGACAATCTAGTTAAGGACAGGACAGATGAATAATGAGGTAACCTTAGCCCACTACAAGGGCAGAAATGTAAATTGTAGGCATTGCGACAATTGTCGTGATACTATGGGGCACATTTCAGCTGTGACTAAAGATGCATGCATTAGAAGGCACATTGAGTTGTGGTAGATTTTAGCTCTCGAATGGACAGAGCATAGAAAGTATGGAATTGTGGTGGAGGAACCCACCCTAGAAGTGGCCAGGAACAGTTACAAACTAGATTTAGTTCTTGCCACGAATAGGGTGGTCTTTGTCGTAGAGCTTACTGTAAGGTATGATAAAGGAGACAGCTTGTTGGAAGCTAGCCGGGAGAAGGTAGAGAAATATCAGGTGTTGGAAGAGGAAGTTGGTAAAATGTTCGATGGGAAAAGGTATAGGGGAGTTATCCTGGTCTCTTTGGAGGTGAGGGGCGTATTTCCCAAAGAAACAAAGAAGAAATTGGAAGAAGTTGGAATAGGTTATAATGACGTGCATAGAAGACTGAGCTTGAATGTGTTAACGAGCTCATTAGAAATATATGCTGGGTTATTGATGAGAAATGTATTAAAGAGATTTTTGAATAGTTGTATTTCTGCTCGGTCCATTGTGGCTTTAGTTTTATTTGTTTAAATTTGCTAAGTTTTATTATGATTTAAATTTTGAATGATTTTAATGTGTAATGTTATCATTTTTATATTTAGGTGTTAATGATTTTGATTTGTTTTATGTTTGAAGTGTTTAATGTTTTATTATGTACTTACAAGTCTAGGGGGTCAATATTTTTCATGTATAAGTTTTATGACGATTTCAATTTTAAATGATTTATTGGATAAGGGTATTATTTAAATTACATATTGAGAAGTTGAGGTTTAATGTTTTTTTTTTAGTTTAAATCTTTATTATATATCGATTTTAGTTTTAAATGACTTCGTTCCTTAACAATTTTTCAATAGTTTTTTGGATTTAAAAATTCCAATGATTTTGATATATTGTATGTGAAGTAATTTTATGTGTTTTAGTTAATATGAAAAGGTTATCATCTTATTTTTATTGCTTTAATATTATTTTAATATTATTATGTTTGAAACTTTAGCATTTTAAACGACAAAAGAAAGTATGTTCTTCAATCAACGTAAACAGTACACGTACAAGAGGTTTTAATTTGAGTAAATAGGTGTAAGTTTTAGCGACACATGACGCAAGTCGGAATGTGTATTTACCTCCCCCCTTATCCCTATGGGCAGTGGTCGAAAAGCTTGGGCTATACCCTGCATGCCCCTGATGTTTAAATGAGTTGGCATTTAAAAATGCTTTAAATTGCTTAAATACATAATTCCGCACACGAGCTGGGATATTCAGGCTCCCCAGAATGCCTTACCAGTTTGTAGTATGCTTTGCGACATAACTCATACATGCACTTTTTAAGCATGTAGTCAGCAGCACGTGGTGAATAATTATAAAATCATTTTAATCGACAGCATCAAAATGTCTCGGCAAGCAAGATTAAAAGAACACCAGAAATTTAAGTTTCAGAAAACTGTGATTATTTAGTATTTCAGGTGCCGTGGTACACAATATAAATACGATTATGCGGGGATGCAGAACAAAGCCCCACATAGGTGAAAGCTGAGAAAATGCCTGAAAGCATGTATAATAAATTAAAGAAATGCCGGAGGGGCCGTGAGTCTGTTCTGGTGGGAGGTATACTCGAGAGGTGCACGATACGTAAAAAATGTTCCAGAATAATTTATGCTATTGACATGAAAATTACAAGTTCGAAGTTGCTTCTTCTCTGAGTTGCGTGGACGCGACCTAACCTACTGCCCGTTGAACCAAGACTAAAAAGTGTGGCATGGGGTCGGTGACACCCCGTGACCGACGCTGTACCAGAACAAAAAATCCCTTGCAATATTCTTAAAATGAATTATGTGGGACAAAACACTGGACGAGGAACATATATTCTTGCACGTTAGGCAAGGCTCTTACACAGAAAAATATAAAAACGTTTAAAAATTACAACACAGTGATTTTCATATTTAATTTTTTTTGTGAACTTAGTCTCTTTTAGACCTGAAATAGCAACAAGCACGTAATTAATCTTTTAATTAGTATTAAACATATTGTGTGAATCTCGTTTGCCATAGAATAATATAAGTATGTTAATAAAATATGAAAGTAATTGCATTCTTCACAGGTCGAGCGTGGCGCTTAGCGCTGCTGGTGTCAACAAGTCAGTGTTAGGAATTTCTATTTTGGCAGGGTTAAATTAGGTCATTAATTTATTCTGATTGCATTCAATGTGGACATGATGATGTACTAGTTAGTTTTTCAAAATGTAATGGGATTTCTGAGCTCCGTGTACCCATGTGGTTCACTTTTTTCACCTTTGTTACAATTTTATTTAGCATACGATTTTGCTACATTCATTTGTAGCATGTTACTTTAATGTGGGGTTTATTTTAAAAGACTGAACACTTTAATTCGAACTGGTAATTAATGTATACCCCTTGCAATTAAACAGTCACTGTTCTGATTCACTTTATTGCACTGGAAGGTGACTGAGACAATGTATCCATGCCGCACTTGACAGCCCCTCTGACATGCCGCTTGACTACATGGGAATGGAAATTTACTGTCTCATGCATCTTGGCAAAACACACATTATCTACATAAAAGACTATACTTATGAGAACATTAAATTAAATTTCCTACACGCAATAGAAACACCTACCTGATTTGCGTGTCTGCTTGACGATCTGCTGTGATTACCCTTGTTACGACAAGGGACCTTACGTGTGACAGTGACAATTCGATCCGCGAAGCAACAAAGCTTCCGCCCCCACCAAGCACCTGGAGTGCACTGCCGAGCAAGCGGAGGTGGGGACCTCGGCCGGCGGCCATGTGGAGCAGCAGCAGCACCACTGGTGATGTCATCACCGGAAGTTTGCCCACATGGCAAGAAGTCGGCACGAACCAAGAAGTGTTTTGAAGCCGCAAGAATATTACCGAATGTTCCCGGACTTGTGTGCTGCCCTTTTGAATTCCAAAAAAAATGTAAGCTACCTTCCTTATTACTACGTGTCTGCCAGATTATTAAAAATTGTTTACAAATAACTCCTACCATATAACAAATTTTCGAAAAGGCAATATATCACAAAAATTGCCCATGAAAAAAAGTTAACGGTATGAAAATTCCCTGCTCTTATTAATTACATGTTCACATAGTTATGACTAGAATGTCAATTTTGTTTCATATAAGCCTAATGGCTCAGTTACTGTAGTATAGTTATGCAACATTTAAATACGTTATATATAATGTATATATAACGTATATATAATTTATATATAACATTTTATAAATAAATAAATAAATTTATTTATTTATAAGGTATTGATTGCGGCAAGAATCACCCAAAAATATTTTAATGATCGTAATTTTTAAATTAAGTAAGCATTTTGTATAGGCTATGATAAAAACTATAAAAGTCGGGCGTACTTATCAGGTATTCTAAGTGTAAAATGTTTGTTTTCATTATGTGCCATAGCTCTAGATAAAATGAATCGGGGTGTTATGATAAGACTTTATTTACATGACATTATAAACTGTAAATAATACAATATATATATTTTTTTTTTGGACATAGAACTGACTTAGTTATATATATTGTGCTTTTGTAAGACCTTTCTTAAATGCCAGAAGCGGTATTAGAAAACTGGACCTGAATGACAATAAAATAGTGTTTTAATTAGGAAATTTTTCCCCTCTCGATAGTACTTAAAACACTGGGTCAACATGAGATCACAGCTTAGGTAGATACCGTATGGGCTGGCCGTGCGTGGGAACACGACTCGAGGGCATAGCATACGTACTTTAGCAAAGCGATTCGCTGCGAAGGCATAGTGTGGGCGAGTATGCTTAGATCACGAAGCCGGTGTGAAATTTTACTGCGAGGCAATGCACTGCGGAGTTAAAGGTGTTGACATCACTGTGTCTACTCAGTGATTATGTAATGATGCAGATATAGGAATTGGTCTAATTTTTTAAAAATGATTATTTAGACGGCAGAAGTGTTTGTAAAACATATGTCTACCACATGACTGTGCACATAAATGTTTATGTGTTATTAGAGAACAGAATAAGGAGGGAGATTTACTCCTGGGAATATATTGTAGTTGGAGGGAAATTAAGCTCGTAGGGAGGGTGTTGAAGAGATTGAGAGTGATGAGGAGAGAGTATTTGGAAGTGATGTAACAAATAATTATGGGTTAACTCTTAGGGATAGAGGTAGGTCTAGGAAGAGGGGAAAATTGGTAGGAGAGGTAGAGATAGGAGTAGGATAAAAAAATTTTATAAGTGTTTGGACGATTTCGATGAGAGGAGTGTTGGGAAGGAGGGTTTTACAAAGAATTATAAGAGTGAAGGAGGTAAAGATGATAAGGAGGAGGTGGAGGAAATAATATAGGAGAATGGCATTTATGATGCTGTGGTTAATGATGGAAACTGTGGGGATAGTGAAGAGGTTGACCAGAGATGGGGTGAATTGGAAGAGGACAGGGAGATGGACGAGGTTGAGGATAGAGCTGAAGGCAGTAATCTGGAGGAATGGTTGAACATGTTTGATAAAGCTATTAGCAGATTGTGTAAGCCTTTAGAAGGGAAGTTTAGGATGAAGATAGATAGTAACATACTTGATCTGAGAGAGGAACTAATAGCAATAAGAGGGTGAAGTAGTGCGAAGCAGGTGGAAGTATGAATAAATGATTGGCTTTCTAGATTTTGCAAGGAACTAGTGAAGAATGAGGGAGGGAAGAAAGAGGATTCTAAGGGCAAGGTAACAAGATCTAAAGGGAGAGGGAGAACAAAGGGTGGCAAGGAGAAAGCTAGGAAATTCGGAGAAGCACAGATATTGTTTGTTATTTCTCCCAGGCTGCTGCTTGTGAACATTTCAAAAGATAGTTTGAGCGAAGAAAGGAAAGTGGTAGGTATTAGTAAAGTGCAGGTTAGTAAATTTTATAGTGGCATTTGGGGAACGAAAGTGCAAGTTAAGGAAAAGGAGTTAAGTAAAAAAGTTAGAGAATGGGTCCTGATTAAGGTAATGCCGATAACCATCGATGAAGTAGTTAAGAGAAGAAATAGAATAAATCCAGAAGGGGCACCAGGGTCTGATAGCATTAGAAGAACACATTTGTTGAAATCAGGCGTAATAGGGGTGGTTGTTATTTTATTTTATATGATACTTATTTTAAAGTTTCATATCTTGTAGGAGGCATCGAAATGTTATAGATTAGTGTTAATACCGAAGGGCAAAGGGGAGTGCAGCAATATTGAAGATTTTAGGCCAATTACTAATGGAAGCATATTGAATAGGCTGTACAGTAGTATACGTTACAGGAGGATTGACAAGGAAATTGAACTAAGTGAAAGACAAAATGATTTTAGGATTGAAGCAGTGTGTTTTAATAATGTTATTACATTGGAACATATAATTAAGAGGAGTAAAATGGGGGGGGGGGGATTTAATCAGCTTGATATTAGGAAAGCTTTAGATACTGTGCCTCATGAAATTATAATAAAGATATTGGTACAACATAGTGTCCCAGAGGTATTGATCATGTCCATTCAAGGTATATATAAGAAATACTTTACTCAGATAGAGATCAATGGAGAGAAGGCAAGGATAGATATCAGACGGGGAGTTAAAAAGGGGGATTCTCTGTCTCCTCTTTTATTTAATTTTGTCACCAATCTTTTGTTGAAAGAATTAGATAAATCAAAATGAATGGCAATAGGTGCTGATCATGTTTCAGTTCTGGCTTTCGCGGATGACTTATTATTAGTAGCAGATGAGTTTAAGGTAATGGATGAAATATTAAGGAAATTACAGAGATTTTTGTCTGACCTCAGGATGGAGCTGTCTGCTTATAAGTTTAATGCCAGCCATTTAGTTGTACATGATAAGACTTGGACTTTTTTGCCGACCAAATTCAGCCTCGGTGAATCTCGATGAATGACGAAGAAAGGTAGAGTGTATTTAGAGTATTTAAAGATTGCACACAGATCTGATGGGGTAGAAATAATACATTTTTAAAACGTATCGAAGATGAATTGGATAAAGTGTGTATGGCCCCACTGAAGACTTTCCAGAAATTGGAATTGATGCAAGTTAACTAAATGCCCAGGTTTCTTTACTCCCTTATCTTGCAAGGAGTCAGTAAAATGTTTTTAGATAAAGTTGATGATGTTGATAAGAGGAGAGTGAAGAAAATTTCTAACATCCCAATGCAGACATCTGATGGATTTTGATATGCGGTTAAGAGGGACGGTGGGCTGGGAATCTTCGAGTACCAGCCCACCGTCAATTCTTCAATAATTAACCGTTCGGAAAGATGAAAAATCCCGAGGATCTGTTTTGAGATGGCTTTTTATGGAACTGGATGTAGGGAAGGTTATGGATAAGGAGCTGAGAAGTTTAAACCTTAAGGAGAGGTTTGAAGATCAGATCATTGGTGACATTGAGAAGTCTGTGGTAAATTATACGAAGGATTTGAAAGACAGAATATGGCTGCATTTGGAGCAACAGGGTGAACTTTCGAGGTTCCTCTGGTACAATCCAGAGCCACTTGAATGGATCTATGAACCGGAGTCCCTTAGGGCCTCGAAATTCACTGAGACAATCTAGTTAAGGCCAGGACAGATGAATAATAATGTAACCTTAGCCTGCTACAAGGGCGGAGATGAAAATTGTAGGCATTGCGGCACCTGTCCTGAGACTACAGGGCACATTTTAGTTGCGTGCCCGCGTACTAAAGATGCATCCATTAGAAGGCACAATTAAGTGTGCCAGATTTTAGCTCTCGAATGGACCGAGCAGAGGAAGGAGGGAATAGTGGTGGAGGAACCCACCCTAGAAGTGGCCGGGAACAGTTACAAATCAGATTTAGTTCTTTCCACTAATAGGGAGGTGTTTGTTGTGGAGTTTACTGCAAGGTATGAGAAAGGAGACTGCTTATTGGAAGCGAGCCGGGAGAAGGTCGAGAAATATCTGGTGTTGGAGGAGGAAGTCTGTAAAATGTTCGATGGGAAAAGGTGTAGAGGAGTTATCCCGGTCACTTTGGCAGTGAGGGGCATTGTTCTCAACGAATGAAGAAGAAATTGGAATAAGTCTGAATAGATTCTAATGACTTGTATAGAATACTGAGCTTGAATGTGTTAAGGAGTTCGTTAGAAATATATGCTGGGTTTATGGATGCTAAATGTAGTATTGAAGAGATCTTTGAATAATTGTATTTCTGCTTGGTCCATTGTGGCATTAGTTTTAGTTGTTTAGGTGTACTATGTTTTTATGACGTTTTTAATTTTGAATGCTTTTAATGTATAATGTTACTTTATTAATCATTTTTATGATAGGGGTTAATTACATTGATGTGTTTTATGTTTGAAGTGTTTAAGGTTTTTTTTATGTACTGACAAAGCTTAGGGGTCAATAATTTTATGTATAAATTTTATAACGATTTTTATTCTAAATGATTTTAGTGGTTATGGTAATTATTTAAATAAATATTGACAAGTTGAGGTTTAATGTTATTTTAAGTATTAATCTTTATGGCGATTTTATTTTTAAATAATTTCATTGTGTAACCATAAGTTTATGGTTTATTGGATTTAAAAATTCCAATGATTTTAATATGTTGTATGTGAAGTAATTTTTTTTGACTTAGTTAATATGAAAAGTTATCATGTTCTTTTTATTGTTTTAATATTATTTTAATGTATTATTAACATAGGCGTTTTTCTTCATTTCAGTCATTTCATTGAATCGTGGATTCAAATATGAACATACCATCACTCCATGTTCGGCACACATGAGTGGTAATCTGTTAGTGTTTTGTCCCAGGGGGTGGGTGCTTGAGAAATTAGTGACATCAATTGTTCGATGTTGACCTCATTCTCTTAAGCCATTTTCACGCAGTAAGTACCAATTATAGGCCGAGTAAAGCACTTTACAAGCTGTCAATTCAAGTACTAGATGCAGGTGAACATCTGCGGGCGCTTTCTCCTCCTACCTTGAGAGAAAACCTTCATTAGGTCCCGCGATTAAAACATGTAGGTGTTTTGACATTCGCGGGCGTATCTGGGCCTGCTGCGGGCCCATGCCCGCACACGCTCCATGTGAATACCTCCACTAACAGCTACTTGTTAAAAATTACCATGGTGTGCATGTACATACGTTCACGGGCATGGGGTCAAGATTACCAGGATACAATATTGCGGCCAAGACGGCTAACAGAACCAATATGGCAGACGGTCAGCTCTGACTCCAGACCCTGTGCCCTGTGTATCAATTATGAGGGAAAATGGGACTTTTGAGTGTAAAACAGCGAGCCTCCCAAATCCTTTCATTGGCTCGAAGTGCCATTCGGAGGCTCGTTTTTGCAAGTGGAAGACTCGGTGCTTTTTGAGGGAAAACTGAAAATTTTGAAGGAAAAACAGGTTATACTAATGGAAAAAAGGGGATAATTTGAGGGGGAAAGTGATTTTCTCAATAAAACAATTATTTACGAAGTGATTTTTGGAGTAAAACAAGTAACTTTGTCGATAAAATGGCTGCCGGCCGAACGGAATAGCAGAGCATGAATAGCTTCCAGCTCCAGTGCCATATGCCATCTGTGCCCCATGTAAAATATACCTATTGTGCTCAACTTGGCGTAATATTACTACTCATATAAATTTATTTATGTACACACATTTATTCTTCAGTATTTTGTTGCTAATAAATTGTACAGAATATTTTTGATAAAGTTTTATTTAAACATACAGTTAATTTCTTAAAGCCTTAAGCCCTCTCCGTTACACAAAATTGCTTCCCTTTATTTTTTATTTAATGTAACATGGGTTTTTCACACTCGTGAAGTCTGGAAGAATACGTCTCGACGAGTTGGTGGCCAAGCACGCTTTTTATGAAGGTCTACGATGCTCACTCTGATGGGGCATTTGCTGCATAGCACTGATTTTTAAAACCTTCCAATCACGAATTCCGGATATTAATCGGCGATCGCTTCCTCTAAACAAAGGGGGATCTGTCGTACGGAATATCTCCAATCCATGCATTTCATACGTCTGTAGGCGGTACGTCTGTTGTGTGTTTGTGTTGCCATCAGTAGGGATGTGGGCTATTTGGTCTCTTCATCTTCGTCACTGTACTACACGTCATAAAACATTTTCCCAACTTCCATGTAAAAAAAAGTTCATGTGTGGAGAGATTTGAGCGGCTCTTAACATCAATGTTTTGACAGCAGTTTAGGGTGAAGTGAGGCGAGTATAGATCAGTGCCGGAATGCAATGGCGGGATAAACTGGAGATCCCCGAGAAAACCCGCTGACCATCGGCGTCGTTCAGCACGATTCCCAAATGGATAACCTGGAGCTACCCCGCCGGGTATCGAACTCGGTTCACCTAGGTGGGAGGGGAGTAGTATGGCCACTACACTACCGCGGCTCCGTACAAAATTAATTTGGACGGTGGGTTGGAGCACACGGCGTCCCTGGTAATGGTCGTGAAATTCGTGGTGACAGTGTTCGCAATCGTGAAACCTTCGATGGTTGTGGAAGCTCGGAAAGCATTTTATCAAACCCTGCTATGTGGCGCGTCAGGTTCAGATGTGGTACACCCTTCGGAGCACTTTATGCATAGGAGGCAATTCCGCATGTCTTCGTCGAGTTGTAGGTACGCCGGAAAATACTTGTACACCGCCGAAATTTCGCGAGGGAAATACACAAGAAAAAATCAGTTGGGTAGGTACGGTACGTCTTCGCTTGTATCCAGTGTGGACAGACTTGAGCTTCATTTACCTCAGTATTGCGCAGAGGATTTTCCAACCCCTCGTGTAGCACACATACATTGCCGTGAATAAAAACTGAGCGCGCCCCTCACACTACACGTCTTATAAATTTGCGGGGAAACGGGAGGTAGTGGTCGATTGATGGCGAGAAATAGAAGTAGGGAAATAATCGGCCAGCGCTGAAGTTTAAAGACTATCCCGCCAACAAAATGTCAGACTGGGTGGAGGGGTGAAGACTTGCCGACTAATTTACCAATGAGAAAAACATATTGGTGAGGTGGTGGCTTGCCGACTAAACATCCAATAAAAATGTTTAGGGTTTGTTGTCTACTGGTCTTCATGCTGGAAGGATGTGCTCTGCCCGCCATTGAATCCCAGACCACCTAATTGTAAGTCTTTAAACTTTTTTAATCAAAATTTTTGTAACTCTACATTTTTAGATTTTTGTTAAATTTCTTTTATTATTTTGGGGATTTTTTTTGGTTCAAGGTAATCCTAGGTTACGGCCACGAGGTCAAGGTCATGGGTGTAGGTCAAAGTGAAGACTACCCGGATCCAAGATAATATTACAACATGACGGTCGGCAAGCTTTGACTCCTATCCCAGATCCCGTTTTGCCCGCCTTGTCATTTTTACTCTAGTTATATTTATTTTCATTAGCTCTTGTTTTTGTTATATTGTTATATTACCTCAGGGAAAATAACTTGAAAGTGATGATGGCAGAGCACATCAGAGGTAAACGAACTTTTACTTGAAAGAAAAAAAAAATTTATTGGCACCTAACTGCATAGAAGTTAACATAAACTCCGTCTGAAGTACTCACAGAATTGTTGGCCGGAAATTAAAAAAATAATTAATGCCTAGCTTAACACCTCTGGGAATGTGAAAAATTCTTTAATTGGTGGAAACTGAAATCTTGGTTATTTTTGTTTTATAAGCTTTGAAGCAAAACTGTATAGTGTTGTAAGATAATTTAAAGGCTTGGAGTTTCGCTGTGCTGCTAGATCACTGCATGACTATAGGCTGTTCACGGTAAAGTGAGCACTTTTGAAAATCCTCCCATTTGGAATAACCGTCAATAAATATATCTTACATTGGTCGTATACGTTAAAATTTGAATGCGGTGGAAAATACACGCTTTGTTTATTACTTACATGGCAATATTTATTTAAAAACTATGGTTAAAGAATACAAAATGATTGAAAGGAAACAGTAACTAGGACGTCAAAAGTACTCACTTTACCATAAACAGCCTATACTAGTAGTGATATCCATGGCTGTGCAATTTTTGGCATTCATAATAAATTTACAAAATGAGTGGAAATAGAAAAATCATCAGATTTTCCTGAATGACACACATAGTGAAAACCAAATATAAACTAGGATTTGGTACAATTTAATACTTGTAACTATATCGTTGTCGGTGTGTTTATTTTTCAGGTGATTGTAGCCATCATTGTTAGTATGAGTTTCGCGAATTCTGGATTCGTGTATGGATTCCCAGCTGTGAGTCTCCCACAAATGGCAAACCTTACCAGTGAGCAAGCATCGTGGTTTGGTATGTATGCCACTTAAAAAATACTATCATAGTGCATGTTAACCACAATTATTGTACCTTTATAGTTACAGCAACATTATTTGCATTGCACTTGCATGTGTAACAATGAAATGTTCTAATTTACATTTAAAATTCTATCTTAAGCTGTTAATATACAAATTTATTATGCGGCACATACTATATAACTTATATATACAATTATGTTGCATTTCAACTGCACTTAACTAGATCTTCGAAGTATGCTGTTACACTCTTCGGTTTAAAACACTGAAATACAGTTTCCACTGTAAAAATGCATTATTTTGGTGAGAATAATGTTACCCAAAAACCTTCATTATTTGCGAATTAAGGCTTTAATTGAACATATCAGTATCCTAGTTAGCAATCCCACTGCCATAACTGCTCAATACCCATGAACATCACTCTTTAGTTTGCTGACCGAGCACCACACACTAGCTGAATTTAATGCTAACTTCAGCATACCATCTTGAGTAGATAGGTCGGAGCCCAAGGGTGGGGGCTGCGAATCAGTTGCCATCTTGGTTTCCGTCATCTTGTGTCCTTAAACTTGACTGGTTATCTTGTTTCTGGTCGCCATATTGTTTCCAGTCGCCATATTTTTTTCTGTCGACTATCTTGGTTATAGAATTTCCACTTCTTACTCTGTCATTCAAATTGGTTTTTTCATGCTCTATAATTCCATCTTTTTATGATCTGTCATTCCATATTGCCTCTCTCTTCCTTATCTCTCCTACTTCTTAAATCTCTTGGACCGTTTTCACCCGCCATTGTGGATGTCGTCTGTTGTAGGTCCCACATCTCCTGCTAGGATTTTTAGTGTCAGCCATGTTGTTATGACTTACAGAGTGTGCCACCATCGTCTTCCATCTTCGATGTCGTCCGCTGTAGTTTCTCCCGCGACCTTCGCTCGACTGCCACCTGCTAAGGGTTCTGGTGTCGTGCATATTTGATTCTGGAGATTAAGTTGTCGAGCGACAGCCAGGAACGCTGTTAGTTAATTTTTCGCAGAGCTCAAAATATCCTGTGGATGGGGTGCAGGATCGAACTGCCGAACCTTGTGGTCACCAGCATGTTTGACGATGTATCAAACTGAGATAACAGGGCATGTGTTGGGATGAGGAGTTTTGACATGGACCAATCCTGTGTGGTCTGGCATGGCCATTGCCACCACACATCTGGCCCACAGCCACTGAACCAGTGCAGCATTCGGAACACACAATCTGTGTGTTCCTATGCACGCCGACATCGTTCACACGTGAGTGGGTCTTGACCTGTTACTGAGTGACCCAGTATAGTGTCTGTGGTGCATGTAGAGTAGTCATTCAAATCAGGATAAGAATCAAGTGGCGACACATATAGAAAAAGGCAGTATAGTTTGCAGCCCATGGGCAAGTGATAGTGTAGTTCGCCCTTATGGACTGTAACATAACAATTCAGTAAACAGCAGACCACATGCATTTTTAATTAGACACAGAATATCAGGTCATGTTCTTTGAAGTGTTTTAAGTCATTTCTGGAGAGCAAGTGTGCAACTGGCTTGGCCAAGCATTACGTGAAGATCATTTAGTCTTTAATTCGCAGAGTTGGGCGAGCTCTCGGCAAGGACACCGCTCGCTTGCACATCTCCAGCAGTCTGATTCCATGGGTTGTAGGTGCTGCACATGCATCGTGTCATGGGGGACTGTCATATTTTGTTCTCATCATTCAAGACAAAAGCTTAACATAACTTTACTGGAACCTCTGGGCTTTTCTCTGTAGTATCCCTCACATTCACACTACCCCTCTGTCATCTCATTTCCATCCTCAGAGGTTTATTCATTTTTAAGTTTTATTCATGGCATTTCCTAAGCATTTTAATGTTATGGCTGCTGACAGGTCGTGTAAGCCAGACCGTTTAAATTTGAATCTCTACATGCATCTATATATACTGATCTCGACCATAAAACTCTCCTTAATTAAATGCGAATGCATTCTAATTTAATTGTATTGTATTTCGGGCCCTGGTTCTACCCAAGGATTCTTATCCACCCCTAGGAGGTGTACTACGTTTACAGTACAAATAGTAATATAAATGTACGCTGGGGAACCTGAATATCCCAGATATGTTTTTTTAATTTTTCTGTAATTTTTGTGCCTTGTGTGTCATCAGATACAGCCACATGGTCGTTCTACCCATGATCCTGAGAACAGTGATCTTCTACTCACCTAGTGAGTTTGTGCCCATTCAGTTCAAAGTCGGAAAGTCGTGTATTTATTTTATTTTGACTTTCATTAACAAGAACACTGAATACTGCATGTATCATCTGTCCCCTAATGCTCAGGCCATGTTAAATGGCTTGCTCAACTATTGTGGCGGAAAACAATGTAAGAATCATGTGTGTACAGTATCTGGAAAGAAAAGACAATTAGGTTTTAAAAATCGCCATTTTTGCCGCTTAACCAGGAAAAAACATGGTCTGCAACACCATTTGGTGGCATAGGTCAGGCCTGCCAAGACAATAAACTCTGACGTTACCACCAACCTGTCGCCACCCGCATGCATGTGCATGACCTTGGGCGACCATACCGCAGTAATCAACAGGATTGGTAGACATGCTCCACGTGTGTGAGGTGCCCGCAAACACTAAAGGCACCTGCCTTCTGGGAAGAAGTCTGCGAAAACCACTGAAGACCAGGTTACCGAGCCATGTCACGTCGACTTTGTCTACTATGAGGATCCGCATCTACCACGTCGTGTAAAATTCACAGAACTTTTGAGAAAATAAATGCAATCCATCTGCACCATACACCAGTCAAATGTGTAATCAGTGCGGGAAAAGCCATATGCTCGATCCCTTCGACAAGTACAACATACGCACAGGAATATGCAGGTACCTGCTGACCGACTACGACACATATTTCCTGCCTCCTGCTTGCTTCCACAGTGGTCGGCTACTGCTGAGCGCTATCCACGTGTGCGGGCGTCGGCACAGACTACATGCATTGTGCGACGTGTCAACAAGTGACACCAGCAGCTTCTACAATACAGAGTGGACAACTATCCGACAACATCAATTCCAGTGCGTGCAATGCACATAACCATGGACAAAATACCAGCCCGAGGCTCTGAAACACGAACTTCTACCAGCAACCGGTGAGTACCCACAACCATCCACCAAACAGGGTTCATTGTGTCAGGCTGAGTATTGTGTCAATCCCGACAGGATGTGTATAGATTGTAGATGGTGTACAGCGAGCTTAAACCCCGCATGCATATCCACGGGAGAGTGGCAAGCTGTCGGTGAAGGGACATTCATCTGTGTCAAATGTAAACAAATCGATGTGGCCCAATGAATTCCTGTACTGGAATACATGCAAATGCAAGGGAAGTACGAGCTATTTTCACAGCATATTCCGTGACTGCCCCATTGCCCAGTACAATGAACAGAAACGGTATAACCCATTCCTCCATGGCAGGAAACGACAGCAGCAGGCATAGCACAAAGTATAGCCCCAAGTATATGCCAACCCAAACAATACATAAATATGTGACAGTCGCGAAATCTTAGAAACTCCCGAACTTTTCCAGCCAAATAACTGAGGATGCATGCGCATTCCTCAAAAAATGAACCACATGTCTACAATGGTATGGTGTTAGTGTATAGGAGTGGGCGAATTTAATTGGTAACCAGCTCATAGGCGAGGCGAAAGCTTGTTGGGGGCCGGCCTCCAAGTACCTAGCATGGGGGCCGTTTTCTCATAAATTCACCACCAGATATGCAAATAAGTATAGCACATTGAAACCACAGATATAATTGTTTACAGAGGAACAAGCCATCACCGAAGACCTCGATATATTCGTGAGTCGTAAACTTAGACTTACCGACTGGCATTACCCACACCTCCTAGTCGACGACATGCTTGAGGCAATTGTGGAGACTTTGCGACCCGAATATCGACCAGCCTTTCGCCCCATAGTGTTTAACAGAACCCAGAAATTTCTGAGAACCACTACGAGTAAAGCACAGAATGCGAAGAAGTGCAGGATGGTCAAACTCACTGTGTGCAGTAGGTACCAGTGGACGGACATGCTGGGTAACCCAGCAGACACATGTGCATCAGAGGAGAAGGGGCAAAGCCGACTAAAACAACCAAGGGGTCGGTTAACCCCCCGACCCAGAAGTCAACTGATGTATCATGGCCAAACGGAACTGCCACCATGGGGAAAAGTGACGTGGCACTTCCCAAGCCCCTTACATAAACAACAAGGGTCCGACAATAATACCCGTTGCCATATCTGCAAGAATAAGCAGTACCACTGGCACTGGGTGTACCCGAAATACGTAGACAGGCTGCTGTGAAAATAAAAAGGAAAGGAAAGCAAATTGAGGCCGCCCTCTTTGCCATTGTCGCGACCGGGACTCCTAACACTACCAGAATCAGCCAGATCTGTCATTATTCAGGCCAGGTTAGCACCACCAGTGTTCAGCTAATCAGAATACATATTTGCATAGACGAGTAGAACACAGTCGCCCTTATCGACACTGCCATGTCACACAATTTCTAGCAGGCTGAAATAGTAGGTCATTAGCTAATAACAAAAATTCAACAAACCGTACATTTGGCCACTTTGAACAGGATCAGTGAATGACTGGGTAAAGTTAAATTAGAAGTCCAGATTCACGACTGTTCCACGGACATTGCTGCTCTTGCCTCCAACGAGATACACTTTGACCTTATTCTAGAGGTACCATAGCTTCGACAGCATAATACCATCATCGAAAAGACCATGGATCGTATCTAATTTGTTCTGACAGAGAGGCGAACGGTGTGCAGCCTAGGACATCGCCAGCTTGACTTGTTCGACTATGCAGTACCTGCGGAACATAGAGACACAACCCAGTGAGTGTTAACCAAACGATGGGATGTATTCGCATTGGCAGACCCCCTTAAGAGAACGAGCATGGCAGAGCATTCAATACTGCTCACTAATGTAGAAGCTATCTGGCCCGCCCCTCGCGATTACGACCCATATAATTTGAGAATAATTATTCAAGAGATCGTGGAGATGATCCAAGCTAGGGTAATAGACCCTCCGAAAGTAACTACGAATCGGCTATCACTCTAGCTCCCAAGAAAGATGGGAGCTGGAGGTTCTATGTAAACGTCTGTTTGCTCAACCATGTGACAAAAAGTGTTTCACCACTCTTAATCAGTATCAATTCCGCTCTGAACATGCTAGGGGATGCCAAGGTTTTGCCATCCCTGGATTTGAGGAGTGGCTACTGGCAAAATGTGTCTTCAGTGTCTAGGCCACATGGTTACCACTTACAACTACAGTTAATTGAGGTCTATCCCGCGTCGAACATGCACAAGCATCTGAAAAAAATTTGGTGAACTTATTAATTAGCTAAGGTACTACATCCAGGATTTCGCCACAATAACAGCCCTGCTAACTGCCCTGTTACTCACACAATGCTGCTTCCAATGAGAAAAGAATGCCCAGAATGTGTTCGAAGGGATAAAGTACCACTTCCAGAAATGCGGCAAACTATCACATCTAGACCCTATACGTACAGACAGATGCTAGTCTAGACGTGCTTGACACCATTCTCTTTCAGTATGACGACGACAGGGAGTGCAGCCTCATAGGCAACAGCAGTGCGAATATTGCCTCAAACGAATGTAGTTATGATATGAATGAGAGGGAATGTCTGGCTATAGTATAGTGCATTAAAGCATTACTGCCAAACCCTTGAGTAACAACAGTTTACTTTAAGGACCGACAATCACTTCCTGATGTTGTTACATAACATGCACACCATCCATAATAACCTCACGCAGTGGTCCATGTTACTACAGGCTTACAATTTTTTAATGGAACACGTCCCAGGCGAGGAAAACCAGCTGGCCAACACTCTTTCCCGCATGCCATGCACTACTGAAATAGTGGGAGACGAAGATGAATGGGAAGTTTTGTTCCTGCCTGACAGTCCGCCCACTGATATGTTACAACACGTCACCATGGATGTGGCTGCAGCCTCCCAGGAACTAACGAGTGTTGCCATGAATGAACGAGTGCTTATCACACAACAATTGAGTGTTGATGTCACTGAGCACCACATACAATATGAGCGAGAACAGCTGACAAACTGACATGAAGTCGATAACCGCTTGGAGACTTGCTCTGCCGGGAAGGAGGGATACTGGCAAATATATATCCCAGATGAAGCATGTCCCACATTATTCCTAACAAATTCCCTTATAGCCAGCTATCTGGCCACCCAAGGGCTGTGCAAACTAAACACAATATGCTAACAGCCTATTTCGGGCCAGGGCTTGCCCAACTAGTGCAGGAGTTTGTAGAGGCCTGCGAAGTGTGCAACCGCCTGAAAAAATACCTTGCCGATGGTGTTGCACAACAACCAACAGTAACAGAAAAACACTTCCTAACAATCATCTTAGATCTGATGGGGCCATACTCCTGTGCACCGAATGGGAAACAATTTTTGTTAGTCGTGACTGACTTGTGCTCTAGATGGTGTGAAGCCTACCCTCTTCCGAGCTCATGCCTCAAGAACATAAGGTATTACAAAACGACTTCTTCGCTCGCTGGGGTTACCCAAAAGTGATTCTTTCTGACAATGGACAGTAGTTAGTGGAAAGACGGTGGCGAGAACTCTGCACCAAATTGAACATGGTACTCCACACAACAGTTGTGTACCATCCCTGTGCGAATCCCACAGAATGGTGGAATCAGATCAAGGAGCAAATTCCTTCTTTGCGTGAGGGATGCATACACTCTCTTGGCTACACATTTACCAGAGATCCCGCTCTGCATCAGAAATCGGTAGAACAAGGCCATGAGCTACTCGGCCACAGAACTGTTATACGGACACAGGCTTGCACGTCCAGGGAAATACACATGCCTGCAACTAGCATAGAACTCTGGACCTTCAGAAATGGAAGCCTGAGAAGAACATTGCCAACAGAAGCTGGAACGAGCTCCTAAAAGGGAGGAACAGTACATCCAGCAGTGGCGGATAGAGACCATACATCCACCAAAGGAACTGCAAAGTGCACAGGCAGTTTGCACCAGCAGTCTGCTGCCCATGCCAATTTCTGCATGCGGTTGACTCCTTCTAGAGTGCGTTTCGGATCGTTATACAAATGGTGGAGAAGATTGACTACGTCGTTCTGGTTAGCGCTCAGAGACGAGCGAGGTTCCACTGCGATGACCTACAAGCAGCACCAGAGATGCCGATGCCGGGCACCTTAGCGCCCCAAGATATCACAACCTCTAATCAGCCGACCGAAGGAGTGCCGGAAAATCCGAGGTGTCAGCCACCTGCATCAGATATGGTCGGACTACAAGGTAAACCAACACCGACTTCCCCAAGAGCACCAGAGTTGCCAAACTCCATTGCAGCACCCCAAGTCGTGGGGATGCCTGGTGCCAAGGAAGGTGTCAAGAACGACAACCGACTGTCAGATTCTGCGGCTCCCAGCACCATCCCATCAGCGACCCGCTGGGTTATACCAGCACCTCCATATGCCCCATTCCCAACTGCCAGGTTACACGACTCATCGGTGGTCAGATCCAGTTATAATGTCCCTTCACAGATAAATATAATTTATTAAAATAGTAATTTAAATATATATAATTAAAATTTTAAATACATGAGTTTTAAGTGTTATATATCACCGGACTCCTCTTTTCAAAGAGCATACGATCGTGATGCCATGCCTCCTTCTGTCTCTATTTTTCATGCTCTTACATTCTGTGCCCTCTTTTTCTCCTTGTCTCTCTAATTCCATCTCTTTTTCTCTTTCGTTTCTCTCATTACATCCCTTTCTCTCCTTCTCTCATGTCTCTCTCATTCCATCACTTTCTCTCTTTTCTTTCCCCCATGTCTCTTATACTTGTTTGATAAATCATACTTGCTCCACTCCACCGTCTACATAGTTCCTTCATCGCCTAATAGACTATGCAAATTGTCAGTGTTTATATTGATTTACAAATCTAAAGATGTAATTTTCCATACACGAGAAGGTATATGAAAATGATCGTAAAGTACATTCGGGGAAGGACTTTATAAAACATACTCGATTTTCAATACTTTCTAAATCAATTCAATCGATATTTTTTTAAATATTAACTTTATTCAATTTAGTTTTACTGTTGTACGAAAATTAAGTCGCCTAGCATTGTAACAACGCAAGTATTCATGCACTGACAAGCCCCACGAGACAGTTGTGACATGCGTGAGCAGTGATGTCATCAGCAGATCTTGCACAGAAGGAAGTGGCCAAGTGATGAAGACCTCCAAGCCAAGTACACGCAAACTTACGTGATCACTTGTGCTGTTGTGCAGCCATGCCAATCAGTCATCTATGAAGCATAACAACCATAAATAGTTAGAATTATTTAAGTTTATTTTACTTATCATTTGAAAAAAATATGCCGAAAAAAATGGTTGAAAATACAGGAAAACTGTATTTTAAATGCATTTGTAATACAAATTCGGTTTAAAAAAATTTTTATTTGTAAGTTTCACACTTTCCCATGACAGCTGGTAACATTAAAAAAAGAAAAGAAAATATTCTTCTCCTCAGACAGGATTCGGACTCACAACCTTTGGATGAGAAGTTCAGCATGCTTACTGCTGGACCAGCAACCTCATACCAAGTCCAGTGCTTAAAACTTGTGTATAAGTATCCAAATGAAGGAGATGCATTCCAATTGTAAAATTTTATTTAATGTGTATGTATTTCTTTTTAATAAGCACTTATATGGCTTAATAATACAATATCATAGATACTTTTTTGTTTATTTAATGGTAAGCAATGTACTGTATTAAAATAATTTCTTTATTTTCAGTCAGGGGCTGACTATTATATTATATTATGTGCATATACCCACATTGATTGTATTATATATTCTTTTTTAAATAGTTATGTTGCAAGTCGGGGCTGTAAGCAAACAAATATTTATAGTCACAGGTGAATATAATTTGCGATCTATTAGAGCAAACTCATTAAATTCAATTATGGAAGGGCCATGCATGTTTAAGATATACAAAACCATAACAGTAATTCGCTTAAGATATACTTGTTTAATAGTGCTTTATAATATACTGGTTACGATACAGGATTAAAATAAGAAATAAAATATTTAAGTATTTTTGTTTTTCAAATTCTATTAAAATATATAATTACAAAAAAAACTTTAAAAAATATTCATGTTTGTCTACATCCTCATGCAAATCTCAGTTCTTCGTTAAACAAGAAACCGACTATACTGGCACTAATAAACTTCACGTCATCGTGCGGCAGGCTTGAACGTAAAGTCCTTGCAGCAAAAGCGATACCAATTAGTCACTGAAAGTTCTGTAAACAATACACTAGTGGGTTCAGATGGTTCTGCTGTCGTCATGTTGGGAAGGAGCAGGAACCAGGAACGAAGTTACAGATTACATCGACGATGAAAGTTGCAGCAACCCAGATATAAGCTTCTCATCACTGTAGGTCCCTTAGAGACGTAACCATCGTCAATCTACCATCATCAATCCATAGACTTCTCACTTACCTAGGCTCCTTGCATATATATATATATATATATATATGTACACTTACATATATAAATATTTTCATGTGTTCGTAATCCATACCAAAAACAAATATATCAATATATTGCCTATGTGTTGAGTGAACTGAATCTGCTCGTCCTCAGCTGTAGATGATCAACTGAAACGAGTGTCCAGCCAGAGTCCTTCAGTGCAATTTATTCTTCCTCGCGACACACGTTTTTTGTGCTGTTTTCAACATTCTCTTCGAAGTCATACACATTATATATAGGCACATTAGGCATCTTGAATGCATTTCTTGTGTACTCCTAATCGTATGGCTCTGGTTTACTATAGCTGTATTTCAGTCATACATAATATTTCCCACCATCTTATTTTTCCACCTCCTCTGTAAGTTGGGTTATTAAATTTGGTTCCACATATGCCAGAAATGAACAAATAGCTTCCGTCAAGGCTATTAAATTCGGAACGAAATATTCTTTCAGAAGACATCTGAATGCAGATTACTTCAGGAAAAATCCTTTTGTATTCGACTTCACCTCACAGGATATTTTCATAGGTTGCAATGACGAATTTATAGGTGTAGCATCTTATTTACTAGTTGAAGCTTCACTATGGCCAGTTTTCGCTGTACGCTGGACAGAGGAAGGATGATATGCTCGTTCAACATCAGTAGATGATACATCACGTTTGCATTATTCAAAATCTCTATTTATACTGTCGATGAGTGCAAACAATTTAGAGCACTGCTTACACCGACATCCCATGCGGACGGTACTCCTTACACATGCAGTGTTTCCATGCCCTCGTGCTTCATTGACATTTGCGAAAGTCATGTTGTAGTAGCTTCATGGAAGTCTTGATGAAAATAAGGGCAATAGCAGCCCCTAAAGGCGGTGGGTAACAAGGACATTACGTGGGATTGTAATGGCTATCCCTGCACATCGAACGAAATCTAAACCAATGGTACCACATGGAGAAAATGTTGGCGGTTTGGAACGGCTTACCTTCGCTGCGACGGGGGTCTGTTTGACGAGTTCCACTCCTCACATCCTCTGGGCGGGCCTATTGGTCTGCAAGTGTGGGTGCCGGGGTGCTCTTGCCGCCCACGGGAACTAAGGCTACATTCCTCTCCCTTGTACGTCACCTTAATCACGTGATGCCAGTCAGCCAGTCACGTACCACCAGGGTGCCCTTCCAGGACTTCGGGATATCAACTGAGTGAAGATAATTTTGTAATGTTCTAGATAATTTCAAATAAAATATCAATACAGGTGTCTTGCCCAGTTTCGGGGAGACAGCACAGGGCTTTCACTTGGGCAGGAACTACTGTTCCGTCAACATTTTAAGGGGAGGAGGGAACTTGCTGCCATTTTAGTTTATTATGGCTTAAAGCAAAATAATTATATGTAACCTGCATATAGCTAGAAAGAGATGTAATCTCTTAAAAATTTAAATTTTTGGGGAAGTTTTAAACGGAATTAATTTTATACTATTTTAATACTGCATGTAATCAGTGGGAAAACTATATTTTTATATAATGTTTATTCATTGTAAAATTTGGGGGGGGGGGGGGTGAATTACTACGTAAATGGCAATAGTTGATATAAAATCCAAGGCAACGAATATTTTATATTTTAAAACCTTTTCACTGCAACCAACCCAAATCCTTTTTCTTGCATCCTGTGGTGGGAGAGGGGGGCCTCAGCTGTTTTCCAACTTGAAATACCTACATTCAGGAAGCTGTTGAGACAAAGACCTCGTCCTGTATGTGTTGGCAAACACCATCACAGGATATTAGGCAAATTATTTGCGTTAGAAGAACACAAATTGGTATACGGGGCAAGTAGAAAATTATCTTTGATACACGGTAGGTATGGTCCGTCGTACACACCACCATCATGTATACAATACGGGTTGGCACCCTTTGATTGCATGCAACACGTACACAATGAGGTTAAATTGATTGTAGATACCATGGCATGATGCAGTACGACGTAAGTAGCAAATAAGCCCCTTTTGTTGCAACTCTAGGACCCACCGTTTCCGGTTAAATTGCTAACGAAAGGTACAGTGGTAGGAATAGCATGGCCTAGTGAGTAGGCAACCCTACCTGCTCCCGAAGGAATTCAGCCGGAAGTCCCCATCGAATGCGTGAAGAGGGTGTGGCAGCACGTAACAGCGAGATCTTGAGAGACGATGCGGGTAATTGAGGTGAGTATGGAGCTGCCCCGGAATGAAATGGGAGAACCCTGAGAAATCCCACCGACAGTGGCATCGTCCGCCACGATGCCCACATGCGAACATCCTTGGGGTGACCCTTCCGGGAATTAAACCAGGTTCGCCTTGATGGGAGGGGAGCAGGCTAACCGCCCGCCGAATGAATATGGCCAGGAACCATCACGCAATCAACATAATAGCTTTATGTTATGTGCTACACCAATGTGTAACATAGCTGTGTAGGTTTTGGCAAACTGTCAAGCGCACACAGAAACTACACCATCAGCTCGTCTCTTCCGCGAATTTACTTGTGTAAAAGTTAAAAAAATTAAAATCTCCTTATTAAATAAGTGTAAAAACATTTTTTTTTTTAAATCCAATTTTAAAATCTATTTTTTTTGTCGTTCTTGTTTCATACTAACACAAACATTGTTTTACGTGTGAAACACCATTGTTATGATAAAAGTAAATAATTCGATGTCTCCATATAACAAAGTTTTATGACAGAAAATGTCGATAATCATGCAATTATTCATACGGCTTTTTTCTAGGTGTAAATAATTCAGATCCTCAGTTAACGAGATCAACTCAAACCACTGCCATACATTATTCACTCACAATAACTTATATTCAGACTGTAAACGTAAAACATCAGAAACAGTCTTTATGAAAAGAATAGAAAAAAACTAGCTTTCTACATATTAAAAAACCAACGAGTTTTCCATCCCAACACATTCACCGCATGCCAACAAACTTTTTTTAAAGTAGTAATAACAGACGAACATGTCTCACAGACTAACATTTATTTCTATAAGTATTTCCCTATTTGCAAAAGTAAATATTCCTCTCGCATTTAATATACACAAATGACTTGGTTGTATTTTTTCTTTAAAAGTATGTGATGTCAATGATTACGAATCACTAGTTTTAAGTAAAAAAGCGTGAAAGTATGGACATGTTTTACTCACTGTATCACCATTTTTTAACAAATGAAAACATACTCAAACACAATTAGAAGCAGTATGCATTTCAAGTAAAAATACCTAAAATTAGCTAATAGTTAAAATTATCTAATACCAGTCATTAAATGCAAACACGCACACAGTCATAAAGAATGAACTAAACAGCTAAACGCATATAACTTCTGCGAAGTAAGTAATGTATGGGGTGACACATTCAAATGTGTCACTCCAATATGTTAATCTTTTTAACAGTTATAAAAATTCTAATATTGGCGCTCACTTCGGTAGTGTAGTTGGTAGAGTCAAACAACACTGATTGGGATACGAACCCCTTAAGGGTAAAATTAATTAGGTACAGGGTTATTACATGAAAAATGTCACAGAGTATCAATATATGGGAGATTAGTTGGTCTTGCTTAATGGGGAAATATGTGTATTCATTAGCTTTACACGCACGCGCACACACACACACACACACACACACGCAACGAACCCGAAATTTTACAATTTTGCAGACTCGCCCTACCCAAGATGTACTCTTATTGACCCAAAAGGATGCAAGACGAATCAAAAACGCCCAATAATTATACAAATTAATGCAAAACTAACCAAAATAACTCAAACTCATCCAAAATGACACAAAAGGATCCAAAATTAACCAAAAAGAACTAAAATGATTCAAAATGATCCCTAATGACTCCAAAACATACCCACATACACGCATAAATATACTCCATTTTACATAAAATATTAAATGCTTGCAGAAATTAACCAAACATATACCTTACTAGTAGACATTATTATGAAACCATTTTGAAATACTTTCCTTATTCTTAAAAGCCATGTCAAATAATTATTTCTACACTTTATTCCAACGAAATATTCTCCATTATTTAAAAGCATTCCTAAGAAATACCCCAGTGAAGTTGTCTGGCAAAATATCATGCATTAGCAAACACACATTCAAATAATACCAACGCCAACACCATACCCTTTACAACAATCCAAACTTAACAGAATCTCATCTCAATAGATAATAACACCAAACTTAACAAATAAAATGGTCTAGCAGAAAACCTTATATCCATCAGTACTGAGATAACTATTTTGCATCACAAAGCACTGTCGCAGAAACCATACCACTTCATATCCAATTCCTTTAATAACAAACATTACCAGCAAAACCATATAGACAAATAGTATCAGCCACATGCCAAAAAAATTTCAAACATTCATTTCGAACAATAATACTAACATAATACCACCCGATTTAATTCTCAAGACATTTCAAACAAAACTATATAGACAAGATATATTAACCATCGGACCATTCATTACGTCTAGCATCACCAAAACACCACATGAACAAACCACTCTATCAAACACTACCCATCACTCACACCAGCACAACATTCCTATCCAATACTCAAGTTTAAGCATTAATCATCCATGATATATTAGTATTTTTTACTAGTGACCTTCTTTCGAGAATATACGTCAAATGTATGGCTACAAACCAGTGATGGGCTGTACCACGTCGCCAATCGCCCTTGAATTATTAACATTTACCACTAATTAGAAAACTTTTAATCAGCGGGCTGGACCACGATCGCCATAATTACCCATTCGAATAATTACTGTGTTTTGGTTACCTGACATTTTTATGACACAGTGCCCGGCAGGCACGAACTTTTAACACGCTGGTTTTGGTGTTAAAAACACTGTTAATGGAAAATCTATTGAATAACTAACCTGCAATGTTCTCGGTATGTTCACATTACCTTAAAAAATACACTGGAAAACCTGGGGTAATGGTAACGTGTGTCAATGTACGAGGTATCTTTCCACACGCAGAAATGCTCAGCCATGGCAGACAACTGTGAAGCAGTAAGGCACCTGAGGCAGCACCATTGGCGGCAGGCGCTGCAAACTGCTCGCTACTTGTGCGCGCACAGTGCAAAACTGTGAAGTTTGGTTATGCAAGTTCCTGCAACCTGGTCAACATGCCGGAAGTGTGATTGAGTATTTCAATGTTATTGGTGGTTTATTTTTCAGTTACGTAGATCCCCCTAAGGAGAAAAGGGGACTGCTGGGTAGGTTCTAATTATTTGGTTACATCAACCACCATTGGTCGTGAATCCCATGAGCCCTATAAGAAGTATTGAAAACACCACTTAATTCTTGGAATCACGACAGTCTCTGAGGAAAATGACGTATCACTGCTGTGATTGGATATGCCATGTGGCGGAAATGTGTATTTCATCCCTGTACATGCTTAATTCGGGGTCAGTCAGCGGCCTCGAGGGGGCATTCTTCTACAAGACAAGTAGTATTCTGGATTCAATGTATAAATGTAGGCTCTTCAAGCTAGTAGGACCTTTGCGTCATTTGGATGTTAGACTAGGGCCATGATGGCCGAATTTTAAAAATCTTTTTAAATGATCGCGGAATGTTGGTCTCTTATCTGAGATTTTATAATGGGTAGAAAAAATAATGTTACTTTCTGTAACCATTTTGCAAAACATTATGAAAGTTTGTGACCAAGTTATTAATGAAAGAGTCTGTGGTCATAAACATTTGTAAACCAGACAATAACGATTAAAGTTTTGGTCTTAAATTTTTGCAACCAAGCCACGCCTTATGGAGGTGATGTTGTTAACCTCTGGTAATCAAGTCACGCCTGGTAAGACCATTGTAGTCAATACCCGGGACTTTGTGGTATTTAACATTTGTAAACTAATGAAAAACTTTACGAAGTTTCTGAAACTCTTTGAAAAATAGTATATGCTGGCTGGAGTTAAGGCTGGAAATTGTTCGGCAGTTTCTTCTATCCACTTGGGATCGCGAGCAGATGATATATATATAATATATTGTGTAAAACTTTGAGGTTATAATATTCACATGATGTTGATTCATAACAGTTAAAGTAACAGTTGTTACCATTTTTGTTACAATTATAGGATTCTCATGTCTCTGTAAAGGTCGGTACGACAGTATTTACTCCGCCATTTTGTGATGATGGTATTTTGGGATAACTTGCCCAGTATATATTGTGATGGCCTTCTGTTTTTTCTAAATGGCCAGTTATTTGCGTAATGATTACCCGTATTTCAGTGTAAAAAAACTAAGTATTTGCTGGGTAACAGCAAATTTATGTACCTGAATAATATTTGCAATTTATTCTTTTATTGTAGAAAAGATAAGGTAGCCTGGTGTTTTATCTATATTTTAGTTAACCTGGAATTTTGGGTTAAGGTAGTTCATGTTAGCTTTTCCTCATGTAATATTGGTAACAAATGAAAAGAATAATAATAACAATAAAAGTCAACTACCACATTTCTTTGTTTCTGTTGTAAGTAGTTTTCACTAGTAAATTCACCCTTACATTGTACAATTTAATGTTTTTTTATGGCATTTGCCATTTGGTTCTCTGTTAGTTTAGCTATGAGTTTATGTAAATCCGGCCTTGCCACGACCTTGGCTTAGGACGTAGCAAGGTCAGAAACGATTAAACTCAAAAGGTTAAAATTCGCAATTAATGTACAAATGGTCGATGGTGATGGAGTGGAGCATACAGGCGGATCACTACATTTAATATTCAACAAGGAAACCTCCATATACATATGTGTGCGTGTGCGTACATGTATTAGATGGATGTCTGCAAAGCTAATTTGTACGAAAAAGTGCAAGAAATCTCCAAAGATTGTAAACTATCATTAACTAATGTAAATTAGTATATAAATAATGGTTTTGTGCAAATGTATACAATTAGTAAACTGCCTGGGGATAGTTTGGGAATGACATAATATTTATATTTTTAGTAAGGACAATGAACTTGAAATTTATGCATTTTGAAACTTTGGAAGAAGAGGACGTGAAGAAATGAACGAAAACAGTGTTTAGCTAGATGGCCAACATCCCATAACGTCATAAAAATTGTTTAGTAACTTGACAATCCCCTGTACTTTTTGCACTCTCAATGTTTGTTAGTTAATATGTTATGTCAATGTGTAATATCTGTGTGTTACACCCTGTACTTTTGTGAAATCTAGACTCAATGTTTAAATTTTGGTGTATAATGTATCTCAAAGTGCTACATCATTGTGGTATACTTTTCAGAGAGTGTACTGTTAAAGTCTGGCAGCTTTTGTAACAGCGTATCTCTCTTGTAAAATAAAATGTCTGGAAACGAAATTCCTTGACTTCAGTTTCCCAAATCCATTTAAGAATGTGAAACCATATTGAAATAACACTACTACAATTCATGTTGTTGCAGGCGTAGGTATGTTTAACTCGAACACTTGCCTAAACGCGCCAGCCCACGCAGAGAAGCGACGCAACGCAGTATTCAGGCCAAGGCCATAGGCAACGAGACATTTTGGAAACACGGAAATGTATGTGAATCCGCAGTGAGTATTTAGCCCCGGCGGAGACTCGAAGCGATGTCTTCCCACAGCCAGATAATGGAGACTCAATCTGGAGCGACGAAGAGTGTGCCGAGAACTACCATAGTCGAGAGATGACGAACAGCCTTCGGCAACAACAAGGTGAAAACGTTCTGGTTGTTCCAGTAAATTAAATGGACTTTAGATAAATATAGCATGGCTTGGCATTAAGTAATGACAATACCTCAATAGTAAATAATGTATTTAACTCCCCCGTCTTAACGTAACGTAACTTATTGTTCACAGTTGTATCTTATTTGATGTAAACGTACATTTAAATCTCCTAAATATAAATTGACATAGTAGTAAAATAAGTGTCTACCATCTGTCTAAGTTTCCCCACTAGCTTTGTATGGCCCCCATATGGGACCATAACAATGTAAAGAAAGTGTGAATTCATAAAAAAAAAAAATTGAAATCACTTATAATATTTCACCGATACTATAATTAATTTACAAAAGTTTTTGAAACCTGTAGTCAGATGTGTCTAATAATAGTTTACACTAAAGTTTACGCATTTTGAACTATAAACATTTGCTTTTACTCGCATGGATTCATCGCATCTTTTGTTAGACAATCGCCTAATTGAAAAACACATCATATTAGATTGTCGTTCTGTGTAATGTTAGCACGAAACATTTTTATAAACGTATGATGCAGGAAACAAGTAACAGTATGTGATCGAAACTACTTATAATTGCAATACTATAAATAAGTGTCACGGGATTCCAATATTCGTTTCATATAATTTTAACAATCTACAAAGCTATTGGTTGTTGTTATGATCTCAAAAATATACTAGTTGGGTCATATAGTTTATGAGAGAGAGAGATAGAGATAGAGAGAGAGAGAGAGTAGATAGCACATAGTTCAGTTTAACTTAACCGAAATAACTACATTTGTGAATATAGAAGAACTTTTATTTACAGAGTAAAGAGATTTGTGAACTAATGAGGATGAAGTGAGCATGAAGTAGAATTAGAATGCAAGAGCAGGGGAAATGGGAGATACCCGAGAAAACCTAATGGAATCGAAAATCCGACGTGACCTGGCAGTGGATTGAACTGTCTAGCCACTCGGTGTAACCACAAACGTTAGTGTTAATATGAAACACATTATGTAAAAACACTTTGAAACCAAATACTTACAAAGGTAGTTCTTAAAACACGAGCAAAAAATTTTCCACTTACATCCGAAATAATATATTTTCAGTCTCCAACATCAAAACCCGTTATTTCAAATCTACCACAGAATATTTCAATTTTGAGTGTCACTCAACAACATGTTAACAAGGGATATTTTATTCGATGATGCATAAAAATTCGGTATTGTGAGATGTGAATGACATGCGAGTTACTCAAGACATTTTCATTTCAAATGAAACGTAACAAATGTTACATAATGTGCTTCAGATGTAGGGAAATGTACTTTTAGAAATGTGACATTCTGCCTGCAAGCAGGGAATCTATGGTCCACACCGCACCCAACTGTGGGCGGATGTAGCCCCTCGCCAGAGGTAATGTTAACTACCCTCGCCAGCGCCGCAGGATCTGGGAAGCATGCGAGGGGCGTAGCCTGGTGCACTTCCAGAGGCACACCCTCTCGGGCATCCGCTTTCATGCACTACCCCTAAAGTCTTTCAAACAGCATGTTATTCTGAATAGCAGTATTCTCGTTAAAGTTATTTATCCTCTGCTCATCTGTTGATGGTGTACAGATGGCGCCGCTAGCGGGCTTACCCTAGATATCAGTTTCGCTCTGTGCAGGCTAGCCCCAGACATCACTCGCGCTGACAGGATGTGTGCGCTTCGGGGTCTACTCGTTAAACCACTAATGCTCATTCACCAATCGGGTGTATAGGCGATTCATTGGATTACAGTGTCAACAATCTTCTGACTTGGAAGGTTGTTTCCATGTGCTATAGTTTGGAAGCGCACTCAGTCTCATGGTAGCTAGACAGACTTATCCGTCGTGCTCCGCTTGGACTAGGCTTGAATAGCAGTTGTGCTGTCAAGACGTGCTCCACTCTTGAATTTATCAGTGGTGGTTCTTAGTCTTTCGCCGCTGGTTCTTAGCATTTCGCTGGTGGTAGGAACAGCCTACGATACACAGCTAGTACTACTGTGACAAGGTTTTAACATAAGTTAATTTTATTATTAACTTCTGATTAAGTTTTATATAAAATTTCATGAGTGATTTTAAAGTGATTGACGGGATTTCCTTTCTCGTGCTATTTGGTATTTTTTGACGGGGGATAAATATTTATTTTCAATCAATTTTATGATCGTTATAGCACTTTTGTTCATTAATATCTTTTTCCGGATGAGTTATAATTTGTTCAATTTATTGATCACACTACATTGTTTTGCTGGGAATGATATAAAACAAAATTTATCAGGAATTTAATTTTTTTTATGTTTGTTTGTATGCCAGCTAGGCCCACTTGGGTCTCCTCGAGGATCTCCTGTTTCCCTCCTGGCTCTTGCATTCCGATGCTGCTCCATACTCCCTTCACCTTCATCGGCTCACAAATCTCTTCATTTAGTAAATACATAATTCTTTATATTTATGTGTATAGTTATCTCGGTGAAGTTATACTGAATTACATGCTATTTACACACATAAACTATACCCCAAAAGTATATTTTTGTGATCATAACTACAACCGTTAGTTTCGTAGATTGTCAAAATTATATTAAATGAATATTGGAGTATCGTAATTCTTATTTATAGTATTGCAATTGTAAGTAGTTTCAATGGCATGCAGTTACTTACTTGTTCCCTGCAAAATATATTTATAAAAATGTTTCGTGCTAACGTTACACAGAACTACAATCTAACATAATGTGTTCGAATTAGGTGATCATTTAACAAAGTGATGAATCTGCGAATGTAAAACAACTGTTTATAGTTCAAAATGCTTAAACTTTAGTGTAAACTATTACATACAGCTGACTAATGGTTTCAAACACTTTCGTAAATGAGTTCTAGTATTGGTAAAACGTTATAAGTAATTGCAATAACTGTTTTAAAATAAATTCACACGCTCTTTACATGAATTGTAGAAATTTTACTTCAATATTTTTATCACTGTTAAATGTATTGGATAACTGACGACAAGGAATTTCGTTTTCAGACATTTTATTTTACAAGAGACACACACTGTTAGAAAAGCTGCCAGACATAAACAGTACACACATAGACAAGTGTACCACAGTGACAAAGCACTTTGAGATTAATTACACGCCAAAATTTAAACATTGAGACTAGATTTCACAAAAGTATAGGGTGCAACATATAAATACTACACATTGACATAACACTCTAACTAACAAACGTTAAGAGTGCAAAACATACAAGGGGAATGTTATGTCACTCAACTATTTTTAAGATATTATTGGGGGTTGGCCAACTTGCTAGACACTGTTTTCGTACATTTTGCACGTCCTCTCTTTACAAAGTTTCAAATATGTCATCCTTACTGAAAATATTAATGTTATATCTTTCTCAAACAAGCCCTAGGCAGTCTACTAACTGTATAAGTTTGCACAAAACAAAAAGCAATTATATATATAAATTTACATTTGTTAATAATAATTTACAATCTTGGGATATTTCTTGCATTAGTCATAGGAATTAGCTTTGCAGACATCAATCCAATATATATGTGTATATATATAATATATATACACACACATATATATATATATATATATATATACACACACCACACACACACACACACGGAGGTTTCCTTTTTGAGTATTAAATGTAGTGGTACTCCTGTATGCTCCACTCCGTCACCACCGATCATTTGTACATTAATTACGAATTGTCACCTCCTGAGATAGATGGTTTATAGCCATACATTTGATGTATTTTTTTTTCGAAAGAAGGTCACTTGTATAAGAGAATAATCTATCGTAGATAATTAATGCAGAAGCTTGAGTGTTTGATAGGAATGTTGTGTAAGTATGAGTGATGGGTAGTGTTTGAGTAAGTAGTTTGTTCATATTGTGTGTAGGTGATGCTAAACTTAGTGAATGGTTCGATGATTAATATATCTAGTCTATATGGTTTTGCTTGCAATACGTTGGAAAGTTAGTCGGGTAATATAATGTTAATATTATTGATCGAAATAATTGTTTGAGTTTTTTTTGGGTGGTGGCTGATATTATTTTTCTATACGGTTTCTTAGTTTTGCTCGTAATGACTTATGGTAAAGGAATTGGAAATGAATTGATATGGTTTGTGCGAATGATCTTTGTGTTGCGAGACAGTTATGGCAATATTGATGGATGTAATGTTCTCTGCTGGAACATTTAATTTGTTGGTTTGATTTTAGGACCTATTGAGATGAGATTTCTTTAAGTTTGTATTGTTGTAAAGGGTATGGTGTGGGTCTTGGTATTATTTGAGTGTGTGTTTGCTAATGCATGATGTTTTGTAAGACTACTTCACTGGGGTATTTCTTAGGAATGCTTTTAAGTAATGGAGAATATTTTGGTTGGAATAAGGCGTAAAAATAAATATTTGACATGGTTTTTAAAGAATAAAGAAAGTATTTCGAAATTGTTTCATAGTAATATCTGCTAGTAGGATAAATGCTTGGTTAAATTCTGCAATCATTTAAATATTTTTAGTAAAATGTATTATATTTATGTGTCTATGAGTGTGTGTTTTGAAGTCATTAGGGACCATTTTGAATAATTTTAATTTTTTGGGTCATTCTAGGTTATTTTGGATCCTTTTATGTCATTTCGGATGATTTTGAGTTATTTGGTTACTTTTGCATTGATCTGGATAATTATTGGGCATTTTTGATTCGTTTTGCATCCTTTTGTGTCAATATGAGTACGTCTTGGGTGGGGCGAATCTGCAAAATTGGAAAATTTCGGATTCTTTGTGTGTGTGTGTGAAGCTAATGCATATGCATATTCCCCCACTAAGCAAAACCTACAAATTTCACATTAATTGTTACCCCATGACATTTCTCATGTAATAAACCTGTAGCTAATTAATTTTATCCTTAAGGGGTTCGAATTCCTACCAGTGGTGTTAAACTCTACCAACTACTCTACTGAAGCGCCCACCAACATTACAATTCTTATAACAGTTAAAAAGATTAAAATATTTACAGACTTGCTTCTCACTTGTGTCACCTCAGACATCACTAACTCGGCAGAATTTAATGCGTCTAGCTGTTTAGTTCATTCTGTATGACTGTGTGTGTGTTTGCATTTAATGGCTGGTGTTAGCAAATTAAGGTATTAGCTGATTTTAGGTATTTTTACTTGAAATGCACATAGCTTCTACTTGCATTTGAGCATGTCTTCGTTTGTTAAAAAAAAAAATGGTGATAAAGTAAGGAAAACGTGTGAATAGTTTCACACTTTTTTATTTAAAATTAAGTTATTCGACATAATTGAAATCACCTACTTTTAAAGAGAAAATACAACCATGACATTAGTTTATATTAAATGCTAGAGGAATACTTATGTTTTGGAAACTAGGAAATACTTATAGAAATAAATGTTAGTCAGTGAGAAATGTTCGTCTGTGATTACTACTTTAAAAAAAGTTTGTTGGAATGCGGTGAATGCGTTGGGATGGAAAACTCGTTTGATTTTTAATATTTTGAAAGCTAGATTTTTTCTATCCTTTTCATAAAGACTGTTTCTGATGTTATATATTTACAACCTGAATATAAGTTATTGTGAGTGAATAATGTATGGCAGTGGTTTGAGTTAATTTTGTCAACTCAAGTTCTGAATTATTTACACCTAGAAAAAAGCATAATGTAAAATTGGAGGAATTATGTTTTTTTCTGTCATAAAACTTTATTTATTATATGTAGGCAAGAAATTATTTACTTTGATCATATCAATTTTGTTTCACATGTAAATCTATGTTTGTGTTAGTACGAAACAAGAATGACAAATTAATATTAGATTTAAATATCGAATTTTAAATTCATTATATATATTGCAATTGTTTTATGGATTAATTTATTTTTCAGACTTATACATAATTATTTATTTATTTCCACATCACGATTTGTCAATGCTTCATTTACAGAAACAGATACCTCAGACATATCACAATATTATTATTAATTAAATACATCGACCAGCTTTTCCACAATGCCCAATCACAATGCAATATTATATCAAACATTTGCATAACCCAAACCTCCAATGCCCATCGAAAATTGTTTAAAATGTCTTGTAATATTGATATGTCATATCATAGTCGCTGCTAAAAAAAAAATCCCGAAATTCCATTTATACATATTCTTCCCGACAAAATATTCTAACATGTAATATACCAAAATACCTGAACACTACGTACAATCCATTCCATTACATCATATGGGTTATACTAAAACCCTTTTGTTTATACCATCCAAGACAGCAAAACTATCATATAAGCATTCCTATAAAATAGTCCAGCGGATTTCTCTGATAAAACATTTCATAATGTAGAAGCAAAACACACACATTAAAATAATACCAACAACCATACAGTTTATCGTAGTCAACAATCCAACCTTAACGAAATATCATTCCAATAGACCATATCACCAAACCAGCAACTCAAATATTCTAGCAGAAAAACTTTCTATCAATATTCGCAGACTAACAAACCACACTACCCCTTTAATCCGAATGAAACTCTTAAAAAAAAGAAATGGCGAACTTTTGCCTGATGATATTAGAGGAATAATTGTAGGCCCGAGCAATTGCGGCAAGACAAATTTCATGATCAAATTTATTTATAAGCCAGGATGACTAAATTTTAATATATTGTATGATTGTTCAAAAAGTTTGAATCAACCCAAATATGTTCAGTTACAAAATGATTTTGATGTGGTATCCAGCAAGTTTAATGAAAAAATGGCTTGTCTTTTAAATAGCAATGATGAAATGATTCCACTGAAACAATGTGAAAACAAGAGTCTAGTTATTTTCGATGGTGTGATTTTAGATAATCAAAATGTCATCTGCGAATATTTTACTAGAGGGAGGTATAAAAATATAGATGTTTTTTATTTGTCACAGACTTATTCGAGGGTGCAGAAACTATTGGTGAGAGACAAGGCAAATTTTCTGTGTATATTTAGACAAGATTACACAAACCTCAATCATATCTATTGTGATTTTGTTGGTGGAGCTATGCCTTATGAAAAATTCAAAGAGATCTGTGCATAGTACTGTCGCGAAGACTATAGTTTTTTTAAATATTAGATTTGAGTAGAAAAATGGATAGTGGAAAGTATCGAAATAAAAATAAAAGATTTTATATTTTTACACACTGTCTCTCTCTCTCTCTCTCTCTCTCTGTGAATTCTATGCAAGAATTCATTATCTACTTCCTGAAGAGGCACTTCAGTACGCTCGTGTTTGGAAGGTATTTGCCTCCTCATTCTCACCGAAATAAGTAGCTTAGCACGGAAGTGGCGCAGTATATCAGCCACGTGGTGAACTCACTGCAGCTCGCAGCTCTTGGAGAGTTTTAATCAGCTCGTTCCTCGCCCTGTTGCATGGCTCAAGTGGCAGCGTGCTTGGTTTGAAATACTAAGGTTCGGGGTCCGATCCCCGGTCTGAGCAGATGATTTAATATTGTGTTTATGTGGTCCACATATTTGCAATATTAGATTATCATCAAAACCATTAAAAATTTGAGCCAAAAACTCGCTCTGCTTCTATTGTGTAGCATTCCTATTGTGTAGATGCTACATAATAGGAACAGACTACGAAAAAATCCCTGGTTGCTAATTGTAAAAATAGTAGTAAATATGGTGTGGTGAGGAAATGGGGATTCCTGCACAGGAGTTTTGCCATTTTAAAAAAAGGGGAAATTGTGTTTAACTTATGTGTAAATAATTTTCAATAAATTTAGTAAATGTCTAGCACAAATCAAAAATTTGACTAAAATTCAAGCAATTTCAAGCCATATTCAAGCAAATTTATAATTTTCTGTAAAATATTTCAAAGTGCAACTCAAAATCAATAAAATTTAAGGCCAAAATCAATAACAATTTTCCACTTGCATTCTCTCTTTGTGCGAAGTTCTTTAAAGCCTTATTTTCAAGCCAAATCATCATATTCTTGATGAAATTCATAGAATTTTCATCAAATATTTGGGATATTTTTTTACTGATTGACTTGACTTGCAAATTTAGAGCAAATTTGGCCTTTTTTGACCTACATTTGGTCTCATTCACTCCCATGAAGGAAACTGCTCAAAGAGTGAACAAAGCATGTTTTAAAAAAAGGTAGCTATATTTAGATTGCAGGTTAGGGTCAAATTAGCGTGATTCTAGAGTAAAATTTGTGGTAAATTTGAGGAGATAAATTATGTATGCAGAAGATTTTGAAAAATTTATTTGAAAGTGAAAAATTCGGTTGAATTTAAGTCAAATTATTGAGTTTTGCTAGCATCCGCAATATACATCTACTACAGGGCCATTAGTGTAAACCCTTAAGTATTCAGTGCCAGCAGCAAAACCACAATCGGGCGACTGTGGCTTGCTATATGATATATATAGGCATATATTACACATATTATATATATGTACAAAAAGTATTTTCTACTAAATGAACAATGTATAACTGAGCCAAACTGGCGAGCGAGCTTCAGCAAGTGATAGGAATGGTACAGGCCAAATACTTATCCCCAATAACTTACAGATAGTTCGCCGAGACTCCAAAGGAGGAGGCACTCAAACCTATTACCCGCAGGCTAGACGAAATTAGAAAAAAAACCGAGTGATGATGCTCGCATTGAAATCAAACACGATATCAAGGTGGAAGACCTGACCCCTACTCCTAAACAAAATAATTCTGGAACATGTCATGCAGAAGTGCCTCTTCAGAAAGTAGATAATGAATTCTCGTATATAATTTACGAGAGAGAGAGAGAGTATGCATGTGTTAAAATATAAAATCTTTTATATTATTACGATACTTTCCACTTTCGATTTTTTTACTCACATATGATGTAAAAAAAAAAAGAATTCGCCCCAGCACTTTGCAGAGATCTCTTTAAATTTTTCATAAGGCCAAAAAAATCACAATAGATATGTTTGTGGTTTGTGTCATCTTGTCTAAATATACACAGAAAATTTGCATTGTCTCTCACCAATAGTTTCGGCACCCTCGAATAAGTCTGTGCCAAATAAAAAACATCTATATTCTTATACCTCCCTCTAGTAAAATATTCGCAGATGACATTTTGATTATCTAAAATCACACCATCGAAAATAACTAGAGACTTGTTTTCACATTGGTCCAGTGATATCATTTCGTCATTGCTATTTAAAAAATAAGCCATTTTTTCATTAAACTTGCTGGATACCAAATCAAAATCATTTTGAAACTGAATATATTTGGGTTGATTCAACTTTTTGAACAAACATACATTATATTAAAATTATAAATAAATTGGATCATGAAATCCGTCTTGCCGCAGTTGCTCGGGCCTACAATTATTCCTGTAATATCATTTGGAAAAAGTTCGCCAATTTTTATCTTCCAAAATTAAAACACCAACACCCCAATAGACTTTTTTCATTTAATAAATAAATCTTTGTATTAAATTGATAATAAAGTATTCATGTTGACAAATAATAGTTATATTCTTAAGAAGAAGCTTCACTATGGTATATTTCATAAAGATATATATATATATATATATATATATATATATATATATATATATATATATATATATATATATATAATTGGTTAGTTTGCATGCGAAATTTTTAACACCAAATATATACAATAATACTATGACAACAATCGAAAAAATGAGTGCTGTGGTTGATAAAAACCAAGTTATAACTATTCCCAAAGAATAATGCGATATTGAGTCTTTAAAAGAAGCTATAATTTCAATCGATCCATTTTCAACAAACAGCATTGAAATAACAACAGACAGCATGAAAAATAGAATAACGATTAAATCTAAGGTTGATATTAAACTTGACAATCACTTATGATATTCTTGGTTATGAAAGAAATTTGCTTATTGAAAAAGACCAAAGTGTCAGTGGTATTAAATTGCCTAATTTTAATCCAATTTAAACAATAAATATCCACTGTAGTTTGGCATGTGGAATGTTCATAAAACATGACAAATATAATAATTTAGTAACTTATATAATTGCTAGTTTTCCACCAAAAACTATGTTTGACTTCAGAGTTTATATTAGTTATGAGCCCGCATATCCAATTATTATGGAATAAATAATGAGCAGTTTAACCACATTGTTCTAGAAATTAGAGAGGAAAATGGTAAACTGATTGATATTAAAGACGTTTGAAATATAATTTGTGTAATTTCAGTGATCGGCGTGCCGACCACTGGAATATATGTCTTATTTCTATTAATATTTCAGCCCCTATGCTCATAGGGACTGATAATTCATAATGAATAAAACATAAAATTTCATTAAAAATGTTATAAAATTTAAAGGGGTTGTGCCAGATACCCTTGAGAGGTACATATAATATAAAATTTTTCTTTCAGAAACAGTTCGAATGCAGAACACATACCAACTCTCATTAATAAAATATAAAACTTTTCTGTGAAAATTTAAAGGGGGAACAGCAGTCCCCCTTAAGAGGTACATAAAGTATAAAATTTTCTTAGAAAATTTATAGGGATTAACTCGGCGTTACTCCCTTAAGAGGTACATAAAATATAAAACTTTTCTTTCAGAAATAGGTGTAATAAAAATTTCATTACACTTCTCATTAATAAAATTATTATGTTAGAAAATATGCTGGGGCACTGCGAGTCCCCCCTTACTTTTAACAAAATTATAAATTTCGATATCCATATGACAGTGTACCTATTTTATTTTATAGTATAATTCTCTTCTTATCACAATGCCTTAATATGATTTTATTAACTTCGATTGTATATATCTAGTGCTCATCCCATCTTATTAAATTCATTGTTCTATATTGAATTTTCTCAACAAGCACACATTTCTTATAGTCCTCAAATGCAATTCTATTATTGACTACACATTTTTCACACCTTTTGCTCTTTTGTTTTCTTTATCACCAACTCTATATGCATACATTTTTGCTCTTAAGCCAACAAATTCTTTAATTATATTGCCATATTCATCTTTTTCATTTTACCTAAAACTTTCTTATTTATTTGAGGCATGTTATATATATATATATATATATAGTTCTTTGGATAATCACTTGTGTCATCTAACATAGACTTCATGTCTTCATAAAAATTCTCTCTTATAATGTTATAAAATATGAGTGGGTTTCCTGAAAGCACAATTCAATTTTATCTACATAAATGGCTTTCATAACTTTATAATGGAAATCGTACATCAATTGTTTTGATATGTCTAAAATGGACATACCCACATAAATAGGCTTGTTCAATTTTATATTTGTCTTGTTCATACGAATAGCTGCAAGATTCTCATTAAATATAGCACTTCTTTCGGAATTTGCTTTGCAGCTATTATTTCGCAAACTTTTTCCCTTGATACCAGCCTTATATCCACTCTGTTTCTTATGCATTCCATTGTTTTACCAAACGCAGAATTATTCATCAGCTTATAAAAATCTTTTTCAAATTAATTTTTTGCATTAGTCCTCATCAATGTATTCAAATCTATACACTTCTTCAACCAATCAGACTTATTAAACTTCAATATTCCATGGATTTTTGTAAGCCTCAATCCATTATTTAGGCATTGTTTTAAACTGTGATAATGTAGTACATACTTTTCTTTTTTATTTAGATGTTAATAATTAGGGTTAATTTGTTCCTGGAACTGCCTTATTTTCTGGACAAAATGTAAGATCTTTATGTAAATTATGTAGTTCTTGTGGATTTTCTAAATCAACTTCTAATATGTATCCATGTTGTGAATCATCCTTCAAATTTAATATATATACCCGCCAAATATCTAAATTAAATTCTGTATAATCAGTCCATTCAAAACCTACATATGGTAAATGTTGCAACATTGCCCAACTATATAAATTATTGGCATTGAGATGAGCTAAATAGTTAGACTCTTTATTTCAGTTAAGATCTTCTAAGTATTTGTTATTAACTTTAACATATCACTTACAAAATTGTGAAATTCCACCTCTTATACCCTTGTCTCCCATTAAAATCATATCATAATTGTGTAATGAATCTAGTGGTTGTTTAGTCATGTTTAACACTGCATCCCAAAATAAACCTAGTGCTGCAACATATCACTCAAGGTTTAGAACATATGCATTTATACATGCATTTCTTAAATTTATCGAATACATCTGTCAACAACAGTACATCACTTTTTAAATATAAATCATGCTATTCCCCAAGATTTTTAATATTAAATTGATTACATATATTTTTTGCATGCTTATATTCATCCTCAGATATCTAAGATTCATTTAATTTATTGTAAAATTCATTCTTTGGGGGAAGTTGATTTTCGTTAGATCTTTTAGAACCGTTAATATAGTGATATAGGTAAACACCTTTCCTAAAGACCAAATGTACTTTTTATTGTGGAAAATGTTTTTGCGTATGTTTCATTTTTTATTTAGTTAAACTAGACGATAATTTATCTAAACTATTTGCCATAAATTTAAAAATGTCAATAAACCACATTTTTAATTTTTCTGTTTTTTCCTCAATAGTGATCAACTAACTTCGTTATTCGCAAGTAAATCTATTTTTTTTATCATATCCTAGCTCTTTAATAAAAAAAAGTGAGCATCATAACCATCTAAGTTATGCAAATAAATTGGAACAAAATTGAGCAATTTTAATTTTAGATTACAATTGTTGCATGTTGTGTTAGTAAATTTTCCAGTTATATGATAGTGGTGGTGCACTTTTTTATTGTCTTTATAGTTTTCGCAATCACATACAGTGAATTTTATAGATTTATTGTATGTTGGTTTTTTCTTCTTTTGTTAGTGGATACATTGCTTCAATTTGCGAATTTATTTCCCCAATATATTCTACTTCTTTTTTCATTGCTTCTATAAAATACTGATGTGCATTTGGGCCTCGATATATCACTGGTGGCTTATAATGACCATAACTAAATACAATATAATAACAAAATCCAGAAGCTTCGAGTAGGTGATATTGTATTGTGTATAATTCATCATTCATCATTAAATCAATGTTAATTATTTTTCATCAGTAAGTTTATATCTTTATTTGAGTACCACCTTATAAAAGCCATTATCAATATCGTCCTCTGTTAAAACTTAATATTTTTGGGTCAAGTTAAATGTATTTCTCTCGGATTTGGCTTAACTGTGGATATTTTCTTTAGAATTGATTCGAAATCTGCATATATTGTGAAAGGAACTTTCGTAGAGTGTTTGTAGTTTTTAACTTTATTTGTTCGCCTTTCGACGGTATGATGATTGTTACTGGTTCATTTTTTTAACAGTCTTCTGTATGTTTATTTAATCTTTCTTGACAGTAAAAAAATTGAAGGCACATCATTTATATATAAATTTTACTTTTGTGTTTATATTTTTGTGCTGAAAGCAATTTAGATAAATCTTTTATCCAACAGTAATGCGAATTTTTATCATCTTTGAAGAAAAATAAATTTATATGATTTTCCTTTTTATTTTTTGTAAGATTGAATTGATATACTGTAGACTTATCAATAGAGTATAAATTTATAGAGATATTAATTTGATTTTCTATTTTTGGTATATCGTCAATTGTTATAGGATATTCATATTTATCTAATGCTTTGTCGATATTAAGATGCACATTTTTATATTTAGATACTCTTTGTAGGTCTTTTACTGCTGGAAACAATGCAGACTTTATTGCCCAAAGAAAACATTTTTGGCCATTATTCTTCACATTAATACATGTTTTATTATTTTTAATTGCTTCTGGTAGTTCAATATAAGATGATCCATTCAATGAATTATACTTGTTTATGGCTAATTGCAGCCCTACTATGCTATGTAAAGCCCACTCCGAAGTAATTCTTTCAATGTTTTCTATTTGTGCGGGTATTTCTTCTTTTGTTGGTTTGTAAATCTTTTCAATGTCTTCTTCGTTCAATATTGTAAATGCGTGTGATTTATTGTCGTCAAATATTCGTATCTCACCAGTTTTCTGGCTTCGAAAATTGGCGACAAGTTTAATGTTGGATTTCACAGCTCTTAGATTTATAATCTGATCACATTTTATTTTTAACACTTTGTCCTTTACTGAAGTTAAAAATTCATGGGCAATACTACATTAAAATTATTTTCAATGTTATATGTTGATCACGTGCATTTAAAAGCTTTTTCGACTTTGTACATATCATTGGTTTTCCTATTTCTTTTGTTCACATATACATTGGTGGAAAAGGGGAATATTTCTTTAAAATCCTTTTGGCTTTTCTATATATTAGTCTGCCTTTTGGAAAAGGTAATTTTGCAAAGGTTCTTTTTATTTGTTCATCTTTAATTATTGGCGTATGCTGTAATTAAATCAGCTTTTCTTAAATTTTATATATTGTTTATATTAAAGCTTTTAGCTTTAATTCTTAATTCCGCAACTGTTAAATCTTTTCGGTTCTCGAAATGATTTTTAAATTTATATTCTCTTGCTTGAATAATACTTGTAATAAGATCATCTTTATATAATTTATATAATTTTTTTATTTTTAATTCTCTACCTATTATTCTCAAATAGCTCACTGCTCTATTGCTCAAATAAACCGCTAGATTGCTCGTCGACATTTATATATAATAAAATATTATATAACAACATTTCTAAAGTCGGCGAATGCCGAACTTCATTTAGAATATATATCGCTACATAGTGTGATTTACTATTTTTATGCTTTTTTAGAGAATGATTATATACATATTTTCACCATTCACATTGTACTCTCTCTTCTTTTGAATCATAATATCGTTTGGCATATTCGGTGAAACATTTTTTGCAAATGTTAAAATTCTTATCTATTGTGTTTTTATAAGATGAAAAAGAATCGATGGATTTATTCTATTTCTTTTTTATTCTATTCTATTTATATGGATTTATTCGATGGATAGCATGTCTTGGTTGAATGATCGCCTTGTAGCGTTTCATATGTATTGTGCAATTTAGTATTTTTGTTCTTTTCGAGATTTACCTTGTAAACAGATTTTCCACATTCGCATAGTACCTTCTCTTTATATACATTATAGCGACTTCTAGAATATCCATTGATACACTTTTTACATGTGTTAGCGCGATAATCTTTTGTGTGTTTATGTTGTGGAAAACATTCAATGTTTAAAACTTCACTACATTTTTTACAATGCTTGCATATGTTACTATTTTCCATTTCACAAGGTGACGATTACATTTTTATTTATAAGCCAAGAAATTAATTAAGATAAAAATAAAAACAGTCAACAAAATGCAAAAAATTTCATATAAACCGTATTCATTAACAAATAAAATTGTTATTTATATGGTATGCGTTTCGACCACCATTGGATGACAAATAAAATGTTTATATTCGATGCTCTATTACTTTGTTAAACACTTCTATGTGCTCTAGATATTCACCTATTTCTCGAAGTTCATATTTATCCTCAATGTTATCTAATAGTGATAATTGTAAGCTTTGTAAATTTATTTACTAAATATTTAAGATCTTCAGAGGCTTAATCTAAACTTTATGAAGGTGGCCATGAGCCACTGACACTTTTTAAAACGCAGGTAAAGCTGCAGGGGAAGACAGGCGAGGCCATGTTTATTTATAAAGAAACAAATTTATTAAAAAGAATGAAAAAAATAACTAATTCTTAAAATGCATTTAAGAGAACTCTATATCACGCATAAAGTTTAAATTTTTTAATTACTTTTAAACCTTTATATGTCATAAAAAATTTGCTTCTCATTAGTAGTTTCAAAGCATTTCTATCAAGCATCTTCATGTAGCGCTCTGGTAATGAAAATTTAAACTTGCCATCTAGAATACAATTAATTTTTACCAAATCCGAAGCAATAAAACATTTATTTTTTTCCTAGATCTTGTAGTTTGGTGAATTGGTCAACTTGTTGAGCAGAGATTCCATCTTTGATTTACAAAGAAAAAAATTTATTCAGAAGAAGAAAAAAATTAGTGCTGAAATTTTATCAAGATAAACTGATTTAGCTTGCAGATGAGGTTTAAAATATAGACTGCTCTAGAAGCATGTTGAAAATTGTTTGGAAGCATCCCTTAGCCTTTCTTATTACCTGTTATATATTTTTATATATAAATGAAGACTTATATAATATAATTATTCTCGCTATCACAAACATCAATTTTGCACTGTCCAAAAAAGAGAATAAGACAGAAATATGTTATCAATTTTTTTTAATAATTACAGATATCTGGATGGTGATTAAAATTCGCTTTCAAAATTTGACAAAGAAAAATTCTTTAAGAATATTTTAAGAATAATATAACACTTCTTCAATTGATGGTAAACTCAATAAAGAAACACTTAATTTAATCAACAAGCCAAGATGTGGTGTTAGGGATGAGATACATGTTGACCTTTCATTAACCACAAAATGGACTAAAAACCCATATGCAAATAAATCAATTACAAAGTTAGCACAAGAGGCTTTCGGCGTTTGGCAAAAATTGGTTTATGATACGAAATTTCCAGACATAGTTATATCATGCAAAGAAGGTCAACATAGAAATCAGAAATTATCTGGACTTTGTCAGAATATATTTTATCCACATGATAGTTCACTAACACATGCATTTTTTTCCAAATCAGCAAAACAGCCTTGTTGAAATTAATATCAATAGGCATGAATATTGGGATAATGATGAAAAAAACACTCCTGAAAATAAAGTTAATTTACTAGCAGTTTTGATACACGAAATCGGTCATGTATTAGGTCTTCAACATACAAGTGATAAAAATGCAATCATGTATCCAATTCTTAACAATGATTGGTTTTATTTGGAATTAGATGACATCCAAAGAATTCAAAACGTTTATGAACAACCCCAACAAAACAATTTGAATGACAATGAACCAATGTAAAAGCAAATACACAAAAACATTTTAATTATTGCTGGTGATTTGTATATTTTTTACAATAAAAAGTTTGGACAAATAGTTTGATTGACAATAAAATAATCAATAAGCCATTTTCGATAAAAGATTGGTTCAAGTTTTCACCAAAGGATTTCAATAATTTTATTACATACCAAAAGCCTATGGGCGAGCTAGTTCTGTTTGTAGATGATGATATTTATATGGTTGATTATCCTAGTCATTATCTTAAAGGATTTGGATTAAGAAATGAATATAAAATAAACGCTGTTTTTAATTAATATTCAAGGAAAACTTTCTTCTTTGAAAAGGAGCATAATGATGTAATAGACTAATGTAGTTTCCGGCAAAAGAGACTGGTCTAATTAGCAAGAAATGTCCTCATTTACTAAGTTTGATAGAGTCTGCTTTCAGATATACAAATGATTTACTGTATTTCTTTAGCAATGAAACTATTATGGGATATAACGAATTTACAAAGAAATTGTCTACAGATTTTTGCAAAAATAACATTTCCATTTTTGGTATAAAGTGTGAATCTTATAACGAAATTATATATAAAATGAGAGATATCGTTAATGATTTAGAAAATTTAACTCCTTAAGAACTACATAATTGCAGAAAAATATAGAAACAAGTTATCAAGATAAAGGAATTACCACCACGTTACTCTCTTCAAATATGCCAGCAGATCTAATAAATTTAAACGAATCTAGTCTATATTTTATAAAATTATATTCTTCAATTATATATTAATATTAATAAAAATACCTATTACAACTCGCCAATTTTACTTGTGCATAGTTCCGCATATAAAAAAGGACTCAATTCTAGACATAAATAATAACAAACTTATATACAAAGGTAAACAAGTTGCTATAATTATTTATGAGGAAAATAATCCTTGGTTTAGAGGAACTGATGTAACTAGGCTATTGTAATACAGACCACCAAGAAATGCATTAAAATGTTAATAATGATGATAAAATGAAATTTATTGAACTTAGAACCATCCCTAAAATAGGGACACTTTCAAACATGAAACCAAATGCTATATTTATCAACGAATCGGCTGTGTATCAGTTAATATTTAGATCAAATATCCCTATAGCTGAAAAATTCATTAAATGGGTAACTAAAGAGGTTTAACTACCAATTAGAAAACTTGTTGAATATAAGATTCAAATTAATATACGTCATTTATTCAAAGGTCAAATAGAGAATATAAAAATTAACGAAATTAATGTTAATCATTTGAAAGATTTAAATAGAATTAAAGATGAACATGTATAAAGTTTAAGAGAATCAGTTCATATGGCCTTCGATTTAATAAATCTCAGAAAAGAGGAAACCAGAGAAATGTCTCCTCATGTTGTACCACAAACACAAAATTTAAATTTAAATCCAACTTTCGTTCTTTTAAAATTATTTGATTGTGGTACTGAATATGATTACTATGTCATAAGAACTTAAAGAAAATATTTCCAAAGACAATTGTATAGAATAGAAGATAGACATCCAAATTGCGAAGAATTATTGAGATTTGATTATATTCCAAATTCTATAAATTTATATCAAATAATGAAAGAAACATTGAATGCTCACATTGAGTTTTATCGTAACTAGTTTTATATTGTCGAAAAGAATTATAGTAAATAACAATTGATTAAAGATATAAATAATCTTCGTTAAATTGAGTAAGAAGCAATGTTATATTTATCAATGAATCTGGTCTATATTTTTTAATTTAATTTTCTCTATTTTTTCATTCCTTTATTTAAAAAGTATTTATATAAAACATATGTCCTACTTACAAGATGGCCGAATCACTGGATAATAAACTAGAGAACCTACAACTAGAAGTAGCAATGGAAATACTACATTATTTGATGCAAAAAATTTAATTTTCAACAATAAAAAGATAACCGTGGTGCTAGATGTTAGCAATGAGCCTCGGTTTAGAGGAAAAGATGTTTCGGAAATTTTACAGTATAAATACACAACAGCAGCCACTATATACCATGAAAGCAAAAACCATAAAAATGCTTATAAATACATAAAGAAAATTAAGTTATTGGTAATGAAAATAAAATATTTCTTAAAAACATTAGAAACTATAATAATGATGCTACATTTTATATCGATAAAAAAGGATTAATACAACTATTGACGAAATCTAGAATAATTGGTAAAACAAATTTCTAAGCGGCTTAATTTAAACATAAGCGTTTTTGAGAAAAAATGAACAAAATATATCTCCCACATTATTAAATGTTTTAAACATTTAAATCATAAACAGCAATATACTATAGACAATTATACAATAGATTTATATTTTCCAGATATAAGATTAGCTATTGAGTGTGACGAATTTAACCACAGAGATAGTAATCTTAGTTATGAAATAGAAAGACGAAAGTATATAGAGACCCAATTAAATTTAACGTTTATAAGATTTGATCCTGATGGAATAGATTTTGATATAGCCGATGTGGTTAATCGTGTTGTTGTGCATTATATATATATATATATATATATATATATATATATATATATATATATATATATATATATAAAGGATGTCTGCCAGACGCCCTTAAGCAAAAATATTTAAATTCACAAAACATCTGTTTTATTAATTCATAAGTTGTGTACAAATTCATAAAAACTATCCTTTATTTCTTCTCCATTGGTATTTTTCAGTTCGTAAGTTGGCACATCAAAATTTAACACTTCAAGAAATGGTAAATAATTCTGTTGTCCAATTAGCAGTATACCCCTTTTCAAAGATTCGTTTACTCCTACTCACGCGGACGACATCGCCAAATTTGTATTGCAGTTTGTTATTCATGTCTACAAAATTTGTTGCATTAATTTTTTTATATTTTCCTTATTGACTTCAATAAATTGGTTTCATGCCGATAGTACTGTGTTTTGTGTTGTATTCCTTAACTAATAATATAATATATTTACCCACTTGTAATTGCCATTTAAAGCATATTTCTTCAACATTTTATTCTTCATTGTACGATTATATCTTTCTACACAACTGGCTTTAAGTTCACTGAATGTAGAATAATGATTGATCATATGTTTCGATCTGGTTTTTTTATATGGTCATTATAAATCTGCTTAATTATATTATTATACTTCCAGCCAACACTTGAACATGGATTATTCATTTTCTTATTAGGAATATAATTTTGAAATAAAACATTGGTTAATAAAACAATTTACCATCAAGGGCTCTTTGCGATTTTTCTGTTAACAAATTACAAAGTCCTGGTGTTAAAATGTATTCATTATCCTTAATAAAAAATGTATATTTATTTATCGTGACTTGTGTATCGCCAAAGTAAAAATTTTCTCCAACTACACGTAAACCATATTTTTCAATAATAACGTTAATTCTTTTTGCAATTTCTATTCCGAGATTTATAGTAGAAACACGTGCTACAGGTGGTAAATTTTCAATGGTATAATTCCCATTTGCTCTTCCAATTAGAATATTTTGGGAATAATTGTATTTCAAATGATGTTTCTTCAGTAGTAGGTGGATAATCTAAACTTTTTCTACAACAGGAACTAGTGTTGTTATTAAATTTTTGTTTTCTTCACTTATTTTTCCTACTTTTTAAAATAAATATTTCGTAATTCGTAAATTAATGGCAGCTCCTTTTTCTTATTTCTTTCATATTCCACTTCATGGTGTTTTTTATAATTTCTATACATCCCAATGAGTAATTTAACTCTAGAAACATCCTTTGATTCTTTCATTTATATATATTTTTTCTTCTAAATGAGTCATAAAAGCATTGAGAGCTTCGAGGGGCAAACTTTACCCCAACTGATCAAACTAGAGGGAATTTAAATGTTTAGAATAATAGAATCGAGTTTTGATATTACTATATGCGATGACTTTTCTTTCCTAAATGATGCTTATATTTTTCAACAATTTAGTTTACTAAAGAGAGATAAGGTTGGATATGAGGTAATATATAAAAAATATGAATTTTTTTTAAGATCATCAGGTGAGCAAAATTATTTAGAGGCTACTGGTCTTGATAATAAATGCTGAGTAAAATCGGTATATAGTGATAGACTAAATGAAATAATTTACCCACTGAGATATCTGTTTGACTTTACCAGAGATAATGCGGAAATTTACTGGAAAGGTCATTATAAAATCACTTTTTTCCGTAATTCATCTGATAACAATTGTTTATATGTATATGAGGACACAGTTGTCACACCTCTGACAAGTTATGCCGATCCAGGTAGAAATGACATTCAAAAATTAGATATTATGTGGCCTATTATTGAAAACGAATATAACAGAGCTGTTGCAATTAAAGAAAAATATAAAAAGAGCTTTAAATTCTTATAAGTTTTAATTATTGGCAAATTTTTAGAAAAAGAAGAATTTGAAGGAACAACTTTTAATTTTGATATAAAATATCAGTTTAATAATTTACAGTTTGATATGCCAAATTTTTTAATTGTAGGCTTTCAAATTAACAGAAAAAATCGTGCTGAACTGTATGTCCATGCTTCTATGTTTGATCATTGTAATGTGAGAAATATTAATGTTAAAAATGGACGAAATGAGATTTTTCCAAAGGAAAATTGGAATCTAGTTTTTGAACATGGTCTTTGCAGTAAACAGTTTATTGCTTATAATGAGTTTAGAAATTCAAAAACAAAACTAGATACAGACTATAGAAATAATGAACTTTATTATAAACCTACTGTGAACGATGATGGTATATCCAATTTTTATTCATTTTGGGGGCGAAGACCATTATATGTTGTTGATTGTTCACTCATAAAAACAACTGAAGTTAAAGATAAAGCATACATACAATTTTTTGTTGATTTTAACTAAGCTGGTGAAGCACATACGATTTGTAATGTTCTAGTTAGCCAACGGAATTTAACTTATGATTATTTGAAACAACAGTTTACTGAAGATATATAAATTTTTTATTTTATTAAATGGAGGATGTAAACGATTTTACAGAAACAAGAGACAGTTTCGATATTTTAATACAATTTTTTAGATGTACTGTTAAGTTTTTTGATCGAGTAAAAAATCTTTTTGTTAGACGTGAATGAGCTTTTTTCTTTTTCTTAATAATTTTTTTCTTTTATAAATAAAGATGCCTGTGTTGCCTTGCAGCATGACAAAACCTTTTAAAAATGGTTGTAAAAATTCGCCTTCCTATAAAATAGATAATGCCTCTAACGAAATCAAGGACTCAGTTTACAAATTTCATCGAAATCTACAAAGTTTACAATTAACACTCTAGGAAAACATTAACGATGAATTTATACTGCGTGTAATTGGGGACGATTTTGAGAAGATAGAAAAAATTTTTAAAAAGTTAGTAGAGCTTCGAGCATAAACATTTTATTTGTGTCAACTTTATTTGTGCCAGTTTTATTTGAGCATTTTTTGAAAAGGGTCAATTGTGTTTAACTTATATGTAAACGTTATTTTATAAATTCAGTAGATGTATATCGCAGATCCTAGCGCAACTCAATAATTTGGCTAAAAATCAAGGAAATTTCTCACTTTCAAGTAACTTTTTCTAAATCTTCTGGAGACATAATTTATCTCTTCAAATTTACTACAAATTTTACCTAATTTTACTCTAAAATCAAGCTATTTTGACCCGAATCTGCAATCTAAATCAATCGCACTTTTTTTAAAACATGCTTCGTTCACTCTTTGAACAGTGTCCTTCTCGTGAGTGAATGTGGCCAAATTTAGGTCAAAAAAGACCAAATTTACTCTAAATTTTGCAAGCCAAATCAATTAGTAAAAAAATCACAAAAATTAGATGAAAATTCTTCGAATTTCATCAAAAATATGATGATTTAGCTTGCAAATAAGACTTTAAAGAACTTCGCACAAAGAGTAAATATAAGTGGAATTTTTTTAAATTTTGGTCTTAAATTTGATTGATTTTTAGTTGCACCTTGAAAGATTTTACAGAAAATTAGAATTTGCTTGAATTTGGCTTGAAATTGCTTGCATTTTAGTCAAATTATTGAGTCGCAGTAGGATCTGCAATAGATACCTACTCCCTGTTATGGATGACTGCTGGCAACTGGACACTTGGCGTGCCATTTATGGCCCACTGGTGGAATGTTGATGGAAATTAAACTTATGGCTGACAGTAGGTGACATATTAATGGCCCATAAATGGCTTATGAATTATATTACAGCAATAACCTCACATAACCTGTACTATTTCCTGGTAAAAGTATGAGTGGCTGTAAATAGGCCATTTTATGGTTGTGAAGATGTACATTGATGGACCATTGCTGGTGCAATTTGACTTATTATGGGAAATTTTATGGCTCCCACTTTTCGCAGACAGCTTCTTCAAACTACACACACAAGTATGTGTATATATGTGTGTGTCTAATATAATTATTTATTACTTGTAAATATATAGTGATGGAAATATCTATGGCAAAATGCTGTAAATACAGTGACTGGTATTAAATAATTTGACATATGTAATGTTTTCTATGTACGACTACATATAATTAAAACGAAAACTAAAGAAAATAATATATAACCACCTCAGAAAATTAACATCGAAGTGCTTTTGCTGTTTAACAACACTAAAATATTGACAACTGGCGACTACATTTCAAAACAGATGAATAGCATCCAGGTGGCATATATACTGCGAAAGATTACATTAAAGGCAAATTTTTGGGTTAATATCGCGATTCATGTAAGAAGATTTCTCTAAAAGACAGTATTTTTTTTACCTGCATCTTTTTAAAACTGACTTGGCGCAGGGTAAATTTTATGGCTATGGAATAACTAGTGTAATTCATATTATATTAGTGTTTGTTAAGTCCCAATATATTCTAAATTAGTTCAACTAAGCATAAGAATGCACAGTGGAGTATTGGTTAACATGCTGAGCTGTCGATGTAATGGGTGTAAGATCGCGCCCCCTCTCCTGCAATGATAAGTATAAGATATTTTTGTCGTAAATGTGTTTGATAGTGGAGTAAAGGAAATTAAACAAAAAATGGTAACGTGAAATTGATGGTCGAAAAAACTATTTTTAAGAGATTCAGTTCGACATATGGTGAAAGCATGGCTAGCCATCTGATGGCTGTGAAATGGTACATCAATGGGGCATTGCTATTGTAATTATATGGGCCATGCTTGGGCCATCTGTGTTCACCACACCTGGGCCAGTTATGGGCAGAATATGGATTTAGTCCGTCTCACGCTTAGATTGCAGTACAGGGCTTATGACGCTCACTGTTGCCAGATTGTTTCAGCTTTGTGACGTAATTGGCAAGCTGAGAAACAAATGGGCGGTGATTAAGAGAATTTTTATCTGTTTACCTCCCTACCAACTCGTAAAAGAATTCAATCCTGTGATGCAAAGCTAAGGGGCTCATTTGAAACTGAAGCCTGTGAGAAACCCTATCATTGTGATTGGACAGCGCGCACGCAAAATAGATAGTTTTCTTTTTCGAAGTTTCAAAAAAATAACTTATCAGGTAACAGCGCTCGCGGGAACAAGGACAGCGTTAACGACAGAAATCGTGCAATTGGAAAGAGATAGCGAATGTCCATTACACCACACACTGCAATCAGTGAGACCCCCTATAGTTAGTGGTGCCACTTCAGGACCAACAATGGTGCCGGGTGTATACTAGCTGTTGACCAACTCTTTGCGGGCTTGGCATCCGACTGTAAACCATCAATGTGGGCCATGTGTGGTTTGCTACATGGATATATATGTATATATATCCGATGTGTGTATATATACATATACACTTCGCCTTGGTTTGTAGTCAATCATTCGTGTTTTCCCGAAATTGCTTTATCGAGGTGTCCGACGCACTTATTCGATGTATTCTGACTATGCTCGCAACATTAATTTCCATAGCCAGTTTGGACATAAAAAACGTTTGTAGTTCCTTCACTTCTTCTCGTCTGCGTGCATTCGATATAATAATCAAGTTTACTATCTGTGCCTCCACGCCTCCTACGTGCTGCTAGACAGCTACAAAAATTCGAAATTAGTTCTTCACATGTTCCAATTTTTTGTCCGATAAGGGACGAGTCTTCTCTACACGCAGGGCCAAAGCGACTCTGGCCACTTTTAAGGCCATCGTGACGATCCATGTCGACAAATTTGTAAATTCTTCCATGACTCATTGTTGTGTTCTTAAGATACACTGATCGAACCGGCGCCTGTACCTTCCCTTACATAGCAGGCAGTCCTTTACGATCCCTAATATACCAAAATTTTCCTTCCAGCACAAAGAACACATATCGTTGAATTCCGCAAATGTCATATCTGTATTTACCTGATCATCATAAATGTGATGTAAACTAGTGTTTTCCATGCGAAACAGCATCAACACGTTACCATTGTCGCGAAGTAGATGTTTGGATACACGGGAATAAGATTGGCAGAGGTACATACAGTCCACGTTTGCGAGCCTTCCCGTGCTAAAATATTCTTGGATGCAAGTTAACTTTTTGCTGGCAATGTCATGAAAGACAAATATTGCGTTTGGGAGAGCTTCACTTGGTGGTACGACGGCCTCATTATCGCTGCATGGAAAATAACGAATTCCTTTCATGGCCTGCACGGTTGCTGGAGCGATTTCGAATAAATGTACACGTTCTTGAACCGAAGACCATTCGGTTCTTCCAACAGGCTCAGTAAGATGTATGTCTTGCTGCAACCCGTCGGTCTGTAAATCAGGCCTCATATACTAGTAGGCAACAGAGCACCGTGACGTGATTCATGGGAAACATATTCATCTTCAGCATGGATGCATATGGGTAGAATAACACCGTGCCTTATAATATGCGTGTTAGAACTACTATCCTGTGGAGACGGAGGTGGATGCAGAGCTAATGTAGCAAATGTAGCAAATGGAACAAATGTAGCAGACAGAGGTGGAGGCAGAGGCAGAGGAGGTGGAAGTGGAAAACCAGTGCTACAAATTGCAGAATTTTTCCTTAAAGTATCACTCCGTGTAAATTGCTTCTGGCAGAATTCGCACTGAAATGACATTCTCGAAGTTTTCATCTTGCAGGTAGTTATTTCGTGTCGTTGTAAATTCCACAAGGCTTAAATGCTTTACAGCAGAAGCGACACAGCAGACCTATCATTGACATATTTACGTCCATATGGAATGTTACTGAAACGAAAATGTATTAAAGAAGACTATTTAGTATTTGTTCTCTCAGTTTAATTCAATGGGCCGTAAGGTAAAGACCATGAAATCCCTCCGTGGGATAGTCAATTCACTCATCAACAGATTCCCATTCTAACTCTACATTCCAAGTTCTGTGGAACCAAATTATGCCATCACACTGCTACACGGGTGTCAACGCACTGTACGAAGCGTGCCCAACATCGCTTACTCCCTAAACAAGGATCTGGACACCAGGCCGACAAGGCCAAAGAAATAAGAATATCGGCAGCCACCTGGGGCATATCCACCATTATGAAAGCCTAGGTGAAACTGTGCCTGTGTCAACATACAAGCAGAAGGTGCCCTAAGAACAAGATAGGTGGGTTCCTGCTTGCACTGATACCTGCAATCGGTGCTCTTGCCAGTATCGACAGAGCATTCACGAATACCATTAGTGGCTTAAAACGGGCTTCGAACGACCGGAAACAGGTAGAGGAAACCTACCACCATAACATAACATAATATTGGCAACTATCACCATGTGTAAAAAATGGTCAATGACTCTACATTCGTCACCCATAACGGGGAAAAGGTTCAATTGACTGGGGCGGGGGATTGGGAAATTAGGAAAATATCGAAGACGGAAATCAAAGTGAGTGTCTAGACATCCATGGGCGAAAGTGGACTTGGAACTGTTTGGATGGGAATTATTTAAGATACCTTATTTTAGTGGAGTGTTTATGAGAGATACTGTTTCTCCTTAAACCAAGAGATACGAATGTGTTGTAATTAATATGGGTACGACAGCCGGGCCCGGCACGCACTGGGTAGCTTACTTAAAACGTGACAAACATGCGGTATACGACGACAGTTTTGGGAATTTGTGTCCTCCTCCCGATCTGCGCGAGTATTTGAATACACCAAACTAACGTACAACTACGAAACGGAGCTGATGCCCAACACATGGAACTGTGGGCATGTGGGTCTGCGATTTTTAAGCAATCGCTATTTCCAAGGGCAATACACAGGGAATAAAAAGGCTGTCAGCCGTACCGATCTCAGTATGTCGATGTCCATTATTATGTGTGGTCAAATCCCTCCCTTAAAAACAGAGGGGAAATGGTGTGTGTGGGCTAGTGGATCTTCAAACTACATCTCCATATCCAACATCGAGGAAAATAAAAATTCCCGTTTTCGGTATTCAGTAATAAAGGCAGCGGTAGAAATCTACAGTCACACCGGGGCGTACGAGCTGAAGGATATGGATTACTTCATAAAGAAATTGCTGCTGTACATCACATTTGAACTGCACGGGAATCCCAATATCCTGAAGGCCGAAATGTTTTGCACCGCAGATGTAGACTTTACGGAAACTGGCACAATCGGGCACATGTTGGGGTTTGAAGCCAGCCAGAGTGTACAAAGCAGGAAAGAAACATGAGTCGTCGTGGGCCGTAAACATCTTTCCTGTCAATATCATACACATAAACTGTCATCTGGGAAGTTGCAGTTACGTGAATGGGAAACCGAGCAGCACTTTTTACAGTTTGTTTCCACCATAGATCCGGTATATAAAATTGTAGATTCTCCGAGAATGCTTATTTATGTTCCGATTGTTGCAAAGAGCATCCGTCCACGAAGTGGCCGTTCTATCGTGGACCAAGACGAGGAACTGATACATTTCCAAAACGATGAAATTACACTATGTGTACACCTGAAACGATGGGACAAAATTTCGCCAGGAAGACAAAAATGTATAAATGCCTGGGGTGCATTGAATCCGAGGTCAATAAGATGTGAGAAAGCATTGCGCTAACACCTGAAAACGCTAGGTTTCTCCGCGTCCTCGGTTAAAAAGTAAACCGCCATGCCAGACGAAATTATCGACATGAATGAATCAGTGTCTAAAATTCAATGATACACTCGATTAAAACGAAATGCACTGTTACGAGCTGTATATTGTTGGACCTTTTTTTACTCTCGGAAGGGAGGTTCGAATACCAATTCAGCAACAAGATATTTACATCCTGCCTAGCCAGTCCTTTGTGTGCATAACAGGCAGGTTAAGGAAGGCAGATGGGAGACACCCAACAACCACCAAGTTGGTACGAAATAGGATTCTGCATCTTTTCGAGCGAGTAATGTACGAGATAAATTGTGTCATGGTCGACCAGTCGCGAGATGCAGGCATAACCTCGTCGATAACAAATTACATATCGTTCATGTCCAACCATCCGCTGCCAAGATGGCACCCTGGGGAATCGAAGATGGCTATAATGTTCCCATTTACGACGAAGGCAGGTTCGAAGTATGCATTCCACTCTCCTTGCTACTGTGGTTCACAGAAGATTTTAAGAAAACAGTAATAGGAGCAAGGCAGGAGCGGGTGATAATACTAGCCACATCGCATTTGGATGCTGTGTTGGGAGTAGGAGAAAACCCACAGCTCATATCTCTTTCTTTGAACACCATATAATGGTTCATCCCTCACGTAACCCCGAACTCTCGCGAACGTGTCAAGGTGTTGAATTATGCCAAGAAAGAAAAACTGATCGAAATAGCATTCAGAAGTCGGAGCCTGTTCACCTGCCCGGTCCTGCCCGCCATGCGAAATCGCTGGGTCGTAAAAATGTCTTCAAGCACGGAAAAACTGCGCTACATCATACTTGCACTTCAGACGAACAAATAGAATAGTAATAGAGCAAACAAGTATACGTGCGACCACTGCCAGATCGAACACTTAAAGATATTTTTCAATAGCGAATGGTACTCGTAGGTGGATTTGAATAATAACTTAGAAAATGGACAGTGCTTGCTGGCATATTATATGTATTCGCAATTCCAACCTTTGTATTATGCATGCGAGGAGCTTTCCATTCTGAGCCCAAAAAATTTCCGAGACATAGCACCTTTGCTAGCATTCGATACATCGAAGCAAAACGAGAAAGTACAAAATTGCATGGTTGACTGCTAGATTCAAATAATCACCAAGGAAAATGTGCCTGCGAACACCGCCACCTACAACTTGATACTCCATGACAGGATCGTTCAGTATGATTTTTTTCCGGCCTGGTGAAAACCACCAATTAATAACGCACATAAATACACATGGGGCGGGCATGTACGTTTCAGTCTTAATAATCTACTGTAACATACAATTTTTTATGAGCGACTATGGGCTCAAGAAAATCACAGTCATGGATTGTCACAGCATGATTGGAACCCGCAACTTCCAGCCTCCGTACCCATAGAAACTGTAGTATGCGAAGAGCAAGTAAACAAACGCTTGGTTGACCAAGTACTGCCATATATTGGAATGGGACGAAGGCCTAGGTACAATTCGCACGCAAAAGGCGTAGAGGTAGAGGTCCAGTCCAGAAATCTTTGCCTTTTCATGACGTTATGTCCATGGCATTTCTCCTGACATTTAAACATGTAATAATTTCTACTTTTCAAAACAGTTCGTACACTACAATTTTATACGTTCTTGCCTTGTTTATGTGAACATTACAATTTTGTTTAACTAACTCCTCCAGCGAACAAGGAAGCATAGAGCTTGGGAATAAATTGTAAACATAACAGTTTTTATATTCGCATAATAATGTATTACATACGTAACAGCCTTCGTACTCATCGTAGCAGCATAGCCAGTTGATTGTACCATCACAAAATTGAATTCGCAGAACGCCTCTAGCATTTCGAAAACTTACGCGACGATACCCCCAATCCAGTTCACTGTACTTGCTCACCTCTTCTGACCTGAATGGAGAAAATTTGGCGATCGTGACTTCCATTTATTCTTCGATGTCACTGTCTTCGAAGTCGGAGCGATGGGTTTCTCTGTGAAGCTGGGCGAGAATACACCGTAGGTCGAATACAGGGGTTAGTATGAGTTGACTAATGGATGTGGGTTGCCTGGTGCTAGTGGGTTGCCTGATGGTAGCGGGTTGTCTGCCGGCTTTGCTCCTCGTGCCAATATCGTGCAGCTGAGTTGAATTGTACTATCTCCATTGTCTTCTGCATTGCTGATAATTTTATCTGCACTTGACGACATTGTCTCTGCAAATTCAAAAGTGGATTGAAACCTTACAAGTTTAGAAATTACCACCGGGCTCTCCTCTTGCAATAGCGAAAAAATGACAAATTTACCAGGGAAGGGCCTTGGGTTGCATATTATAAAGACAGAGTGTATGGAGGATGACATAGTCTTCGCGATAATAGTGGTAGGTCGCCGATTAGTCGGGTTGATTGGTGGGGATGGAGGCCTGCTGACTAATTAACCAATGAGATGAATTGGTGGGTGTAATTAGCCACTGAGAAGCATTGTAGGGAGCGGAATGAAGGTGACTGATTAGTGGTAGAGTTTGAGCGGGGGAATCTGGTTGGTCGTACGATGGTTTTCGAAGACATACGAGAAATTTACCCAATTAAATAACTTATATTGGAGGGGATGGAGCCAAAACAACTAATTAGCCAATGGGAAACTTTGGCGGAGGTTATTAGCCTATGAGAAGCATATTGGTGTGAGTAATTTGCAAGTGGTGGGGACGGAATGGAGGTGACAAATTGTGGCGGGAGGAATGGAGGTATTATGGGTGCCGACAGCTTCACCTAAACTTAATAAAAAAACACATGACCATCGCCTAAAGATTGTATTAATAGGTACACTATTGCCAGCTAGGTGTTGAAAACAAATAATGCTTACCAATATGGTGGTCGAACGAATGTGATGTGCCTTTGTATAATTTTTATGAAATTCTATGGCACAGTATTTTCGTATTTGATATATTTAAATATTGCAATACAATTATTAGTGTCAGTATTTTTATAAGGTTTAGAGGAAAAAACTATGTATTTTGGTTGTGAGTCTGTTCTGGTATTTCCACAAGTCCTCTTCTTAAGTTTTTTAATGCACATGTTGGAACTTTGGTTCATTTTAGTTTATGAGTATATTTGAGGTTTTGAATAATTAATATGCTCTGTATTTCACATAGTAGCTTAGGGCCATAGGGAGTTATTCTTATTTTAAGGGTATTATTTGAGTTTTGAATGTTTCTATATTTCAGATTCGTATGCACGTAATATAACTCAGTTTAGCATAGTTTTGATTTAATTTCGTTTCCTAGCTAGGCAAGAGTTTCCAAATGGAACAAATAATAATTTTTTTTTTTTTGTGATTTCAGTTTTTGTGTGCAATATTTATTTTAGAAAGGAAGTTAGTATTGGTAATCCCCTGGCTATGTTTTGATAAAGTTTATAGCAATTTTTGTTCGAATTTTAAACCTATCATATTATTTCCAGAAGTTTATTTTACTGTAGCATTCATGCATTAGAAGTTCAGTTCGGCTAGTACAGAGTTAGCTGTGCTGCCAGACCTTGGCAGGACGCCATTCTTTGGCTGCAGACGGCTCAGCTTGCAAACAGAATGCCAGTCACCATGCTTGCATTCCAGAAGCATGGGACACTGCGAGGTGTTCTTTGTCTGCATGTCTTGCAAGATGCGCTACACATGTAGTTTCTTGCTGTAGGGCAATTGTGTGTAGTTCTTCAGCATTTTCAGTGCCCCCAGCGCACTCTAGGAATGGCCGCCGAACTAAGTTATGTGCACAGCCCGCGTTTCGGTAACATTGTGGTATTGCTAACTGTTTTTCGGAGTTACTCTCTACACAAACGCGGTCTCGGTATGACGTTTCGGTCATCAACTCCCGTGTTTGGGGAGTGGATGCGGGAGGATGATTTTCCCAGACTAAATTTGTTAGATAGAGACATGCAGTGTAGTACAGAGAAAATTAGCATTTTCTTTAGATATGTAGGCAACTTAATATTTGATTATGCTATGCGTTTTCTTCTCTACCTTCCAGTAAGATGAGTACAGCAACAGTCATTTGTACGTTAGTAAGTGCAAGATCCGTTTATTTTTTATGAATCTGTTCCAGAGGGTTTCAGTATCTGGGTTTTCATTCAAGGTTTCTTTTTAAATAAGATGTCTCCCTTTCAAAGAAGAATAAAGTTTTGTTTGAAGTTCGAACATATAGTGAAGTTTTCACGTAACTGTTGTGGAGGTCTACATTCCCCGCGTCTCGTTGTTTCCCTGTAGTGGGCAAGATTCTAATCTCTGGCTGCACGACCTCACCTACTAAAGATCAGCTAATTGGTAGCTTATTGGAACTTCTATGTTTTCATAACTTTTGTATCGTGAAGCAGTATAATTTTATTTATGAATTTTTTAAAATAAGAATTATGAACTAATAAAAATAAAGCACCCATTTTGCAATGGCAAATGAAGTTATGTAGTTAGATGTACGGGGTGCACTCCAGGGCTTTTCAAATTTTTCAGTTTTTTTTTTTTTTTTTTAATAATTCAGAGCCATGGGGTTTTAATGAGATAATTTCAGTTTAGCTTCAATTATGTGTGGAATGTTGGAATAGTGGGTGAATTAATGTCTAAACAATTCATTTAGTTTCATAAAAATATTTATTTAGTTGAAACAGCAATTGCAACTCTTCTTATTTATATTAACCTCTGGATACTAAATTACTAAAAAAATATATTTAATTGATAAAGTTACTAGGTATTTTCCTAATTAATATGTATGTGGTTTTTTAGTTTGTCTAGCACATTTAGCTTCCAGAATAAATATATTAGTAATAGCATAATAGTGTCTGGGATTTGGTAACACAAGTGCGTTTTGAGCAGTACAAATTGCTATATTATTGTTAGTATGTCAGTATTATAATTAAATAAGTGTCAACTTTTAAATTGTATTGTGTTGTCAGATGATTACTAATATTTTTATTGGATAATTTGTGGACTATAGGTTGGTTTAGTTACGCATCAGACAAAGGGTGATTAAATTTAATTTTTGCCACTGTAGCATGGTTAGATTTTGTAAGTTTAAAGGACACTCTATTGTTTTATAATAAACATAAAATAACAACCATGCGATAACCATGGCACATTGACTAATTGGTTGAGTCGCTTACCAAAATTTCGGCTAAGCATATGTGAGAGCCTAACAAGATGGCAGCCTTCGGTAATGCATGTTTTTAAAATTAATTTTGAAACTATTTTTTTTAAATTTTGAATAATCTTTAAAAAATAAATTCTTATAAATGTTTTAATAGATTAAAAGTAATTTTAAATAACTATTTTTAAATATATTTTTATATTTTTTATTTTTATTTTTGGATTTTTTTTGTTTTGTGGTCAAATGCCAAAGGTCAGGGTCAGAGATCAAGGATCAAAGGCCAAAGGTCCATGGCCAACTGTAACTGGTTTCTAAGATGGCTGATGGCAACATCACACATGGCAGCCAGCCCAGCACCGGTGCTCCAATGCCCCACGACCTTAGACTTGAACACAAATAACTTAACTACTGTCAAGTTAAATGGGACATCCTGTGTGCATATATATAGAGGACACTTGTACTATTGTTGAATTTTATATTCTGTAATCCGCCACTCTCACTATATATATATACTATATATATATATATATATATAAAGAGTGCCAGATTACAGGATACAAAATGCAACAATAGTACAAGTGTCCTTTAAAAAATGTTGAGTTTATGTTGTAGAAAAGGGTTAAAAAGTGTTAAGAGTTTTGAAGTAATGTTGTAAAATGGGTAAAAAGTGAAAGGGTTAAGAAAAAGGACTAAAAAGTGAGGTTAGGTTCGGTCATTTTAGGAAAGGGTTAAGTGAGGTTAGGTTATGTCATTTGGGAAGAGTAGATGTTGCGTTTTCTGTGCCTGGTATGCAGCTGAGCTCAAATGTTGCACAGGGGCGGGGGGGGGGGGATGTCGTGAGCAGTATATGTGTTGACTGCTTGGTGTCCGATTAATGGATGAGCACTGAGGGTCGGGAGCAGCAGATGTCTTTACTCTTCGTTTTCTAGCATGTGACTGAGCTCTAAAGGCAGGGAGCAGTATAGGTCTTTAGTATTTGGTATCTTGTACGCGATGAGCTCTGTTTGGTGGTCGACGAATGATTGAGGTAACATTGGGCAACGAAATGTGCAACTAGAGCAATAACCATTACAAATATAGTATTACAATGATAACGAATTGAATAATGACTGTTACAATTCCAGTAATTAAATAATTGAACAATGACCTTTACAATTGAAGTACAGAGCAATGAGTAATTACTAAGTACTTGTGATGAATACCAATTAAACAACCATTTAAGCAATTACTAATACCGAGATAGTCCTTGATTCGACTTCCATTGAAGGTAATTAGATTTTTATTGTTTAAGTAATGTAAAGAATAATTAAGAATAAAAAATTAATTATGCATAATGAGAGTAATTACCGAGTCTGATTACACAGTAAGTATGTGTAATGACAGTTATTGAACAAGTACAGATACTAATTACACAAGTACTAAGACCTTAATTGCACATCCATTCGCCATCACTCCCCACTGCAGCTGAACTCAGATTGTATTTGTTATTAATTAGAAACACGAATCAATTCGCCTGCTGTCCATGCGCTCTGCATAACCAACCTGGGATCAGAACGCATTTTCCCCGCACGCCTCTCAGCTATCCCCAGCATGTCAACGGCCAAGCGCAGTCACCAACCGATCCATTCTACCCTGCCTGCCGACATGCCCTAGCACATCAACTGCTAGTTTTAAATAATAAATGAAATGTGTTCCTTCATGTTTTCCAACAATTTCAGTAATGTATCATGTTAACCCCACAGTCAATTTTAGGTTCTATTATATAAAGAATGTTCCTTCATGTTTCCCAACATTTCAGTTAAGTAGTATTATTTTGTGCACGTTATTTTTACATCTTAGTATTTGAATAAAGACTGTTACATATGTTCAATTGTATTTCCCACCATTTCAGTTAAGTGTCATGTTAGACTTAGCGTTAATTGTACATCTTATTATATCAACAAAGACCATTTTATATGTTTAATCCTGTTTTCCATTAACTTCAGTAAAATATTATTCTGTATAAAGTAATATTACATTATCTTGTAACATAATATTTCAAATTTGACATCGCCCTCACTGTCCCTCTCGAAATGTAGCCCACTGATGCTCCGCTTGTGCACCGAGACCACGCACTTCGTGCATGTCTACCACTGCCGTTCATGCAGTAATGGATTCATCGAACCGGGTCACCACCCATTTGACCTGTGCCACCAAGAGTTAACTCAGCCCAGTCTGTGCACAATGATAATTTGAGTTGTCACCCTGAAAGCAGAGTCAAATTTATTGAAAGGAAAGTGTTATCTCCTTTGTGCTCCCCATAAGTGTGGCATAATTAGCCTAAGAGTGCAAAGCCACGTGGGTTATGTATGTTTACTAAACATGAACATGTGATGCTCATAATTAATATATTTTTCTAGTGTTCCTGTCATGTTTAATTTAATATAAAACAACATATTTCATTTTATTGAATTTTAGTATTGTGTAACGTAAATGATACTGGCAGTTCCAGCATCCACCATACCACATGCCCAAAACTAAATTCTTCCACATAATAAGAAATTATTCTTATCATTTAATAACTGTTTCTTAAGTGCCTATGTACATGTCAGATGTCTTGTACTGTTTTCTAAGTCATTTCCACATGCTTCGCCAACCCATTCTCGCCTGTTCACGTAACTGTTATTTCTCCGACACAAATGGAAATAAGAATGTTGGAGAGTAATTAATTAATTTTACATGTCGGAATTATTCTATAATTTCCTCCAGTGGTACTTGTGTGTTTCTGAGTGTTTTTGTATATACATTTGGGAATTTTTTTTTTTTATTTAATTCCCACACAGTGTTGGCGGGAGATCTCAACGAGGTACCCAGATATCCTAGATACCACCTTCTGTCTTGAGCAGTGGGCCAATGAGCGTGCATGCATATCGTGTCGTGGGAGCCGTCAAATTCTTTGAACCTTCAACTTCTTTGTACGGTCACATAACTACAATAGTAAGTTTTAATTATTCTGGAACCTTTTCTTAACTTTTGTTCCTCCTGTGCTCGTACTCTTATATTTGTTATACTCGCTGCCCCAGAGATTTTAACACCGCAGTGGGGTATCAAGCATTTAACAGTGCATTTTGCCGCCCTTTAGACAGGCCGAAAGGTCATGCCCGCTCAAGGCTAGGTTAGCTTTATTGTGTTAATGTATTGCTTCTCTGCTCAACATAGCCATTCGTGATCCTAGGTCTCTGTGTTATTTCATTGTTTTTTTTTTTTTTTGTAACTTCGGGACCTGGCCCACTCTATAAATACACATGTTCAGATACATAGACTGTGAAATTTGTGTAACGTGAACTTACTTCTGTTAAAATGTGTGCTCTTGAGGGGACCGCCATGTGGCTGTCGACCTGCTACTGCCCTGAGAATTAAGAGTCCATGTTCTCTCTTGTGCACAGATGAGCTAGTGCCCTATGAATATTAACAACTAGTTTAATAATTTTCCATTAATTTTCTAGCCATTGGCCAGGGTTTCTCTCAAATCCAGTGTTCGCCACCCCTCACCAGCTGCCAAGCCACATTAAATTATAGTTCAATGAAGTGTGTTAGACATTCATTCCTGCTACTATTCAAGGCACGGCGAGCGAACTACAACTCTTCCTACACTATTCACACATACTTTATTACATCTCTTTTGAAGCTAGAATTGAAAAGTTACCCCGAATACTGATCCAACCCACAAAAACATATATTGTGCACAATATACAAAAAAAAAACTTTCGAGATGTAAGGAGCATATCTTTCTTCAAAAACAATGTAAGGCTTTATAACTGTACATCATACAAAACATCTCATGTTCAATATTACTTGTATTTACTTTTAACTATTGACTTACAGCTTAACAAAATGTATTTCAGTGGAAAAATGATCTAAACAGCACAAATGGAAGAGTTATCTAACCTACAAATCATTACAAACAAATGTAGAAACACAAAGAAAAACATTACAATATTAATTATTACTGGATCAATGTCTCTTATGGTTTCAGTAATATTAACTGAAACAAGAAAAGTATTATATTATTATTCATTATTGACAAATGTCATGTATGATTACAGTAATCACTCAACTGCACATAGACTTTCGTAGAAGACTCGATATTGAACGGGAAGGAACCAGCACATGTCTAGCAACGTTTTTTTTTTTTCACTTTCTTTATCACTATCACTGCTTCTTAGAGTTGGGGAAGTACAGTTGGAAGTGGACATAAATGTTCCCTTCCTCTGGGTAATGGCCATTTTACATAGCTGTGCAAAGGTTGTAGGGTGTAATGACTTACTCGCGTTCGAACAGTATTTGGTTATTCTGATGAGAACTGAATCCAATGAAAAGATGTTATCTTGAAATCGCGCTGCTTTTTAAACATTACTTCAATGGCAGACAGGTCAATGAAGTCTTCTTTGTCCATGTTGTATGCACTAAATGCCGGACTTGCATTAACAATAACTTCAAGCCACTGCTTTGGTTGATATACTGTATATTTCTTCTTTCAATCAGGACAAAGTCCCTACCCCAGCGAAGAAAACTGCGGCCACTGACTAAGAACTTCTGGTCAATGGTTATGAAATATTTCTTCACAATCAGAAAATGATATAGAGCAATACACCACCAGTTATTGTTTTGTGCGTTACAACAATCTGACAGAACAACTAATCTCCTGATCTCACCTACTTTGAGTGGTTCAAAATGCATTTCAATGTATTTCAGAATGCATGAAGTAACTTCAGAAGAACCACGTTTTGCCACCAACTCATTCCACACAAACATGAATGGATTTTCAGTTCCCATGTAGTGGACACATTGGTTATAAGCAGAGAATTGCCTCTGATAAAATACAGAGGAATGATGAAGTGTTGGACAGAACAATACCTGTTGCATATCTGTGCAAAGTACAACATATGTGGGGTTCGATTTTGACATTACAACATCCTCGTGAAGAACTTTATAAGTAGTCTCAGCCTTTATGTGATGAAGTGTACTTTGTGCACTAATCCTATTTTGCTCATCTTCGGTCTCAGCTGCTACTAGATGAGTGTCAATTTCATAACAATATGAACAAGAGTTTGATCGTGGAAAACCAAATATAAGCCTAAATTCACTTCTGAATATGTTCCTATATAAACTACGCGAGCATTTAATATTGGGGTGAATTTCCTTGAAAAGATCATACATTCTTTCCACACACAGTTCTGAATTAAGATAACGCTTGCTGGAGGTGGATCTTGAATATGGCTCTCTTGTGCAGGCATAGAGCTGATACGATTCCTTGCCAGTTCTTTGACATCAAAGGACACAGCACGTGGACGATTATGATGTGTCCCTCTCTTGTCAGATATGTCAAGGTTAAATTTAATTTTTGTGTGAAGCGTTTGCACACGTCGAGAGGAAATATGAAAAACATCGAGTGCAGTTTACTTGCACACATTGTATGACTTGCCATTTACAGTAAGGTGGTATTTCAAAGTTGTCTGCCTCCGGGATATATCTTCCGCTACATTTCTCCGTTTTACGTCTTCCAGTGCCATACAATGTTGGACTAAAAATATAGGCTGTTCATTATATGTTCGTTTGTAGAAATTTTGAAATAACTTCGTCTTCATGTCTTTGGAAATCTTGTCGCATTCATACATACAGCAGCACACGGTAACCTGAAACAAATAAACTCACCTTTTGTTGGTGGTGTCAAATTTGCGAAATTATGTTTAATACAAACCATTAAATGCTATTTTAGCAGTCAAGCCAGGTCACCAACAAAAAAGTATTATTATTATATCGAATACTTTTTCCCTCGTTACAGGACACTGCTTATTTAGATGGCGAATCCTGGAAACTGTTTTACTACCATATTTCATTTTGAGTAGCATAATATTATAGTGGTTTTAGGCAAATCTTCTGAAACTGCTACAGCTATTAATGCAAATAGACTGTGGCTTTTTTATGGAATCTGTAGCAGATTGTGCAAATTATTACATTTTTCGTTTAATAAAAATATTTATTTATTTGGTTAGGTTAGATCACTATTCCACTCACCTTTTCAGATGCACATTTCCCTGGCACAAACGTCCCTTTCCTCTTTCTATATGGCTTGGTAGCATTTCTCAAAGCTTTATTCTTGTTGTCCTTCCATTCTGACAGCAGTATCTTTCTCCTACATCCTTTTATTAATTGATTTTCCGCACTACCACTAAGCAGCAAACGTCTCCTCGTTAGCCATCTAGCTGCAGTTAGATCTGTATTCTCCGGAATGCCAACTTTGCAAAGCAAAAAAATCCTCCTTGGGATAGAACTATTGCCTGTGTGCAACAGTGGTATTGTGATGTGCTATGGATATATCATTATTCCGCTATAATTGCAACTTTCTAATTTTTGTGGTTTAGATCTATATTCGGGTAACTATTCAATTTAAAATATATATATATATATATATATATATATACCATAAACTAATTTTCATCTAACATTGCCTCGTAACAATTAAAAAAGAAAAAAAAAACATTTTAATAAGAAAGACTGTCTAACATATTCTTTCGTGTAAACTATTGCATATTGTACTACTCTTGCTGAAGCAATATATATCATGCAAGCCATCAGATCAAATATATAGCCAGCTGGATTGCAAAGCACCTCCACCCAGAACGGTTCTCTGGACATGGCCTGCTCGATCCAACACAACAAACATGCAGGCAACATGTTTTAACGTCACATAATTTATTCGCTGCATATTCAGTTTTTAAATTTAAAAAAAAATTAAATTTATGAAAAAAATTAACAAGTACTATTAAAACGTGTTCCTAATTCTCTTAATATTCAGTTGCACATAATCACATAATATTCAATTAAGTATTTTATTTTTTATTTTCACTTTTAAGTGTTACTTCTGCTAAATATTGCATTCATTAGATTCGTTTTTCCTTTAATTTGGTATATCGTCAAAAAGTTTTATAACTTAGTAAAAATTATATTTTTATATTAAAACAACATTTGTGTTATTGCAAAGATTCTTATGTGCATGAGATCAACTGGGGAGATATTCAAATATGTGTTTATTACACTCAATCGTCACCCACTTTTCAATTACAGAGGGATGCACGAGCGACCAAACATTCGCCCATCTCCGCTGCTGAACTAAAGTGTGTACTTCGAGAACTGTCGCCAGGGATTCCACCAGATATCTCTTTTTTTTCTCTCTCTCTCTCTCTCTCTCTCTCTCTCTCTCTCTCACACACACACACACACACACACACACACACACACACACACACACACACACACACACACACGTAAAGTTTTCATGAAGACTTCAGTAAGGCAAGCCAAGCGTGTTAATGTTTTCTAGCTAAGTACGAGATATTTGCTGGTGTTGAAAATATTTCCCAAATATTTGTTAAAGCCAAATTGTATGTTTACTTCATTATATGAACCACATTTAAAACATCTACTTCAGGTAAAGAAATGTTTTAAAAAAATATATGTACATGAAGTAAATTGCTATTTAGGGGTAAAACAATTCTCGCACAATGTGTAAGTAAAAAACAAAATAACGTGCATGAGATGGGGAATGCTACAAGGAAAACCCGAAGGGATAACCAACATATAAATAAAGCAACATTTCATTTAAAAAACACCTACAATAATGATAGTCAGTAAATAGCAGTCTTAATAGTACACCAATAAGTATGTTATTAAACACTTTGTATCATGTAATACAATCTGAATTATTGGAGTCTTACTAGTTTGAAAATTGATCAGTGAACGTTTATTTTAACACAAGATCTATTTAGTTATATTTTTTCTCAATTTTGTTGTTTTCAAAATTGCAAACCGCTTCCTAACACACAATTTACGTCTTGCATAACTAACTTGAGTAAAGTACACATTCTACCCGAGTCAATTAACACTTCCGAATGTCCTACGAATTTACTTATATGTTGTAATATGAACCAATAATACTTTAATTATTAAAAGCGAAATGTATACCGGGCCGATCAGACGAAACACCTTCCTCAATAACCTAGGTCATTCTGGATTAATTTCCCGCAGATCGAACTCCTTCTCTAGAGACGTTTGCCATTGCCCAAGACACCGTGGTCGCCAGCAGCTCATGCGACAACAGAGAGTTAGCCAGCTTTCCTCTACGGCCTTCCTACAGTCCTCGACATAAAAAATAATAACACTTATTACACATACCATGGTTCCCCGATTTGCTTGAATTAAGATCACCTAATTGAAACATTGAATAAATGATTTTGTAATTGTTTTACAACTTAAAATGTGCAATACCTTTAAAAAGCTGTATGATGTGCTCTTTTAAAAAGTAACACAAAATTCATTAAGTAAAGGGGCATGTACTTCAACTTATTATGTAACATGTGTTTTATTCAGTCAGAAACATGACGACTTGTTTATAGCGAGTTGAAAAATGTGTAATATTTGCATCAGAACACTGAAAATGTAACAAAGGTATATTTGAATCATTACATTCGGTTCGTAGCTCAATATCACATATTTGTTTCAGAACATTTAATTACGAATTGTGGCGATTCATTCCATTATGAACTGTCTTGTGAAATGTTAAGATAGTAATACATCAATATAACCATTGTAAATTATTACAAGTTTGTATCCAGTATTAATAAATTAATTTTTGACACAAATACTTACAGTGTATTTTAAAAACGCACCATCTTAACACAAAATATGAATATTATATCACTTTGGTAAATGTTAAAATTTCAGTGGATTCTGATTAAAGCCTAGCTAGCTTTGAGAGTAAATTCTAATTGCAAAAGGAGATTTTGTGAGTGTCGCAGCCCAGGCAGATGCGACAATCTCCCCTAACACCCAGGAAACCCTCACGGCAGTTTTTATACACAGCTGGTCTAACACGCATCACCTTGCGTGAGCATACCAGAAGGTAAGGAGAAAGCATTCCCTGGGTTTGCTACAGATCACTTCTGTTTCGGCGATCTTTCGCGTGCACACAGATACTACACAACCTCCTCCCCCCCAAAAAAAAAATTTTTCTCTCCATGCATATACTTATGAAAAAAGTTTAACACGTAAAAATTTCCTTACACATACTTAATTATACTATAATAATGTGTAAAAACTCATTTTGATATTTTTTTTTTAATTTGCTACATAAGATAATTTAAAAAAATTAAAATTTATTTCAATTACTCAAACCATGCTACTCTGACTTGCTTGAATTATGAAAAAAAAAGTATCATGTTAGGGTAAATAGTTTTGATGCTATCATAATCATGACTACATTTAGCAAACATGACAATTTTTTATTTAAGAAAAATTGCATAATCAAAGACATTTTCTTAAGGTATACTCTCTTTAATCGTTGGTTAGACCCTTCCAGGATACTCACATATTAACAGCGTAAAAAAGTATTTACACAATCAAACCTTGTTTCTTCTCACATGTACCAGTAGCTTAAGTGTTGTTTAAATGTAACTATATTTAAGTATTTCGGAGATCACCAAAGTTAAAACACGCATTATTATTTATTAACTACTTCAGCCTAAATTAAACTAATTACATTTTTTTCTATCCTATTCCTTGATTGAAATCCTGACGAGGTAAATACTTGTGTACTAGTTAGTATAGTCGGCATATGTCTAAACCCCCCTCATCATAAACATTAAATATTAAGCAATTTTTTAAAAGTAATGTATTTCTTTTATCTATCATTCTGTTAATTGAATATAGTGTAATAATATCCACGGTGACAATATCTAGGGATAGTTTAAAAACAAGAGATACACGCGCGAAAAAGAGTATCTTTCCAACGAAAGTTTCCATTCTAATAGACACGCATAGTGCAGAGTCTTGCTGTGTAAAGGCCAGAGGCTCTGCGGGAATGAGAAGGTGGAGCAAGGGGACGAGGTTAGTCCTATAACTGTCACTAGGAACGCTGCAGGCAACACACCAGTTTTCATACACTGCTCGTACAACACATAACCTCGCGCGAGCATCTAGCTTCACAAACGCCCTCGCTGGGGGCCATGACAGGTCAGCTCTGCAGCCCTTGAAAGTACCAGCTTTCGAAGTCGTAACAGAACACGTCTCGTGTACTGGTGCACGAGCGCATAGCATACAGCCCGTCTCTCAATATTAATACTACCCATATATAAACGACATACGGTACATAGAAATATTGTTCAAAATCAATATTTTTCTAAGTCATTACAAAAAAATATATTTATTCAAAATTCTTTTAAAAAAAAGTGATCCATAATCAATGTACATATATCAAATAAACATTTATATCTTATTCACCCATCATGTAAAAAAAAAAATTAAGCACATATTCGAAATAAAGTAAGTTCAAACAGAGCAAACAGATTTAATTTCTTTCCAAGTGTTTCTCGAAATCACTACGAACGATTACCGAAATATATACATAACATATCTGACTCCTTAACAACATAAGTATAATTAAACACGGGAACAATCTGTCTAACATGTTTGTGGAAACAACTATCAAACCACTAGCCTCCTACCTAAATCATGCAATATTTGTCATGCCATCATACAAATGTTCGATTGTTTATCAGTCAACTTTTCAACACCGAGCTGAACAGAAGTCAATATTCCCTATTAGTATACACATCCATTCTTATATATGACAAAACATTTTCGTGAGAGTGCTACAACGTAAGAGATTCCCAACCCCGAAAGTCAAAGTTTTCCCATCCCATGCCAACTATTCACTGAGAAAAAATCTCAAAATTCGTTCATTCCTGTCATTACATGTAAACACACGCACAGAACGAACTACTAAAAATATATTCATTCCATGAAGTAAGTAACATACAGAGAGACCAAATGACATATGAAAAGTATTTCTTTAATTTTTAAAAATCTTTTTTAACAGTTTGTTTTAAACAATCACAACTCAGGGGCGCTTTGTAGGGTAGTAGGTTTAAACATCTCTGGTAGGAAATAGAACTCCCTTTAGGGTAATGTTAACTTACAGGGGATGGGTCTTAGTTACAGTGTTAAAAGCATAATACATGTTAGCTATACATCATTTTTTCTCCAGATTACATGTAAACGTCCAACAAACAGAATGAAATAGCCAACTATTCACAACATATTTTTTAGACATTCCATGAAGATACAGGAAAACAAAAATCGCAAACTTCCATTACAAAACACCACTATCTATGTGAATTAGTTAAGTATGAATCCTAATTAAGAAAATATTAACCACACTTTTCACTCCAATATTCCCTATCATGTTTATAGAAACAGCGAACAAACCATTCGCCTCCTACCAATACCATGCAATATTAGTCAATCTATCGTACAAATTTACGTTCATTTATCACACGAGTTAACACTAATATAAACAAAACCGAGGTTAGACAGTGAAAGAGAAGATTCGCTTTAATATCACAAGAAAATTTTCAAGAGAGTGACAAGATATATAACATCTCACATGTCAAAGGTTAAACCCATCCCAAACTATTGCAAGTGAATATAATTTAATATCTGAGTTGTACGCAACATACAAATATGTTCAGTTAATAACCAGAGGAGATATATGGAATTTCATAGTTTCCTTTAAATATTCCAATTCAACTCTCCTACATTCAGACATTTTTCCCTCTAAGCAAATAATTTTGCCTTCCTAACACAAAAATTTGTCCCCAAATTGCAAACTTTTTAACACCTCCTAGAAAAATGTTATTATAATTTAAAGCAACTACTTTAAACATATATATTTACGAACAAACGAACCATCACACAAACATACGCATGCGCATACTACATTTGACATAAAATAATTTAAGCACTTACACAAATTAACCAAACATATAATCTACTAGCAAACCATACGAGTAGACGTTGTCATGAAAGCATTTCGAAATAAATCACCGAAAACCGGTCATCAAATCAGTCCTACGAAATAACACAATCTATATAGCCATCATAGCAACTAACATTACACTTACATGGTTTATAATATATCTCTTAATTAGCATTCCAAATTAAATGCTCCATCTCACATTCCATGAATAGTTTTAGCTTGAAATCAAAACTAGAAACATTTACATTATTAAAATACTTAGTAAATGTGAATCTAGGAAGTATCACTCCAAATATATATCGCTCACAATAAAAATATTTTAGTTTCTTTATACATTCATATCCCTATTATAGTTATCACAAAGTATAAAATCTATAAATTACCATGATAATTATATATGTTGTCAATATGTATCGTTAATCGAGGGTTGGAGAATATCCCTTAAAGCTAACACACTGAGTAATCTAAGAACGACCAGACTATGCATCAGTATATAAATATGCATTGCTTTCATAACATCATCACATTACGAAAATTATCGCCAATTAATAAATTATATATTAATTTATTTTTCTACATCCTGTTAAGACAATGTTTCATTTGCTATAAACAGAGATCCCTGCCTATTACCATATTTTAAATCAAATACGTGTTAAGGTGGGTGAGTTCTGTTCAATGTTTTGTATGTATCTGTACATACCACCCTCAAGGTTTTGTATGTTGTGTAGTAGCTGGTGTATTGTTTTGTTCTGTAGCGGCACAAGTTTTTCGGCAAGCGGTGGCAAGAGTGAGTCCCAAATTATATTAAGAAATTCTGGTTTAGGCAATTGTGGTATACACTTATTTTTGTAAAATTTTAAGTTTTCAATGTGAACCTGACCACTTTCACCGTCTTTTTGTCTTGTGGAGTACAAAAGTTGTTTGTATTTATCTTGTGCGTCGAGTTTTGTAACGCTCTGTAAGAGTTTGTCCTGGAATTTTTTCCAAGTGAGTTCAGCCGCACTGCCGTAGTATAGATACTCGTAGGTTCTCTTTGCAACCCCTACCAGTTAAAACTTTAGACGGTATCGTTTGTCAAGTTCAGACCACCCATTAACTTCGTTTGTGGCGTTGAATGTGTCTAAAAATTCCTCTACGTTTTCGTTATTTTCCGCTGAGAAAGTGGGGATATTTTGTGTATGTTGTGAAATGACTTGAGTAGGGTTTGGAATGTTGGATGGATTTATAATGTTGTCAGTGGTGTTTACAGACTGTAGTATTGATGTGTAATTTATGGTTGTGTACTTGTGTTGTGGAATGGCAGTATTCGTGATGGGAATTGAAATTAAATACAGGTTTGTTATTTGTAGTGTTGAAAGGGGACAGGGTCGGAGATGTCCAGTGGTACTGGGTGTGTGTGTGTGTGTGTGTGTGTGACGTGAAATGAGTAATCAAATGTTGTGTAGGGGAAGTGTGTTCAATAGGTGTTATGTGTTCTGTGTTATCACTTGTTAACTGGGTTCTCAACTGTTCGTGTAATCGGACTGCACGTTTAGCATTGCCTAAATCATCAACTAGCAGTGTCTTAACGAATTTCCATATGCTGTGTGCGGTAGATTTGTGTGGTGTGCTCATGTCGACATGTTAGCAAGATGTTTGTAGTTTAGTGTAGTTGGTGTCGCGCACTTTGTGTAACTTATAATTAATACTAAATACAAAAGATAATAAAATCGGAATATCTCCGAAATACACACACAACACAGGAGGAAATTTCCTCACTCAGACTGGAACAGAGTGTTCCGCATGCATTAAAAGGAATTAGATGCACTATACTAGTCTACATAAAATACAAGCCACTTTAATGGGTGGGGACGGGGAGCGCAACGTGACGTTACTGCTAACCTGGCAAGGCTGCCTACGCTTAGTGCTGACGCACACGTGGCGGGCTGACCTGCCACACACTGTCGCTTACTGCGCGTGCCATGGGCCCACAATGACTAACAGTTGTTATGCTTACTGACGCGAATAGAAACAATTGGCAAGTAATTAGTATAGCAAACGAATATTGTAACCTGATATTATTGAATTCCTAGTTTCACATAAGGAATGCAGAATTCTGTGGAGATCGAAATATACTTTAAAGAACATCAAACAATTACGCCTATGCGCGATGTGGATAGCGGGAAGCGTATCCGTGTCGCTGTTTCGCTGTGTACAAACTCTACGCGAAGTGCAATTGAGCTAACTCGCCTAAATGCGGGGTGTATGGCGAGGCGCTCCACGAGTGTAACATCTCCCTCTCCCTAACTCCTAATATATAACTTATCTCTTACTCAGGCCACACTGAGTCCTGTCGCACAATAACTCGATACTTTAGTAATCACTTTTCTAGGATCGGGAGACTTTAAGGGGGTTTGGTAGCAGTGAATCCCCTTCCGCACGGCCTACGGGCGTGCAGCAGTGACCCGAAGGCGCGGCAACAGGTAGGAACGCAAGGCGATCGCCTCGCGCCGGCTGCTTTCTGCTGCGTGTCACACGAGCTGAGTCCGAGCGCCATCGGCATGCCCCAGTTGCAGTGGAAGCGAGTACCTTGGCAGCATTTTGAATGGCAGCCACAGTGCTGCATGGTATGTGGCTTGTCACAGACAAGGAGCGACAAATACTGTAACATATTGTGGGACACATATTAAAAACTATACATGGAAAACATTAACACTCAATATCGACATAGAGACATGAAATTAGTGCGCAGATGTAAGTTTGGCATGTCTAGAACTCACTGTGTCGTACTTAGGGGGTCCTGTTTTATTTGTTTCAATACGAACTGTAGATTCACCGCGGTAGCGGTACGTAAAAGCCTTTTGCCGTCCTCTGTTACGAACCCACCCGTAATCATTGATACGTAACATGTTTCTGCGGGTGACGGGTGTGTGCCGATGGTAGCATCTTGTAGAAAGAAAGCCACGCATTCTGCTAACAGTTGTGCCGCTGTACGATATTAGGGGGAACATTATAAGTGGTATTTCCACTTCAAAATAAAGAAACTCAGCCCTCAGAAATAGACTCACCACACAACATTGCATTAAAAATGGCTACAATAACATGATAGAAGTACTGAGAAATAAAACATATACATATATAAATAAAAGTGGCATAAGAAACACATTAGTATTGCTGGGAATCGTACATGGCGCAAAAGGATGAAAATTTCCTAAAAAAAATAGGCACGTCTTAATACTTGCTAGTCAAATGGTAAACAATCTTAGCTCAAGAGATAAATCAACTAGATTCTGAGTAAAAACACGTTAATTATGGTGGCGTGCTGCTACAAATCTCTTTTTTTTTTTTTTATATATTTATTGAATTCATTTTTTGAAAATTATTTTTATTATAACACAGTAGGTCATGAGTATATGAATCAGAATAAATAGTATTATTAATATCACAGTTGACATAATTTGAGCCCAGAAAACAATATCAAAAATGAATATGAATATTCTTATAATTTGGGGTAACAATAATTTGAAATAAACATGATTGGGAATCTCAGAATAGTCCCAATATAAAATATCTTAAGGTTAACCACAAGAATGAAAAATTTTAACATTATTTTGTTAGGAAAGAGGATCTCGATTGTCTGTACACAGTCAACAGTATACAACTGTTATACATTAATATATATTATAGTGCCATATGAGACGTTTGTATAAAATACATATTTCACATTAATCAATAGGCCATAAAAATTTTTAAAATATTCAGTGGATAACAGTGGCGATGCGTGCTATAATTTCATGTGCAAGCTACTGTGTGCAGGGGACCCCCAATAAAGGGGGAGGGATATCAGGGGGGTCCTCCCTCGGGAAAATTTGGACTTCAAGTTCCAAAATGATGCCATTTATACATTTTTTCCGCATGTAAGTAAAAACTACATCGCTTGTAAATATATAAATATTTTTTTATTACATAAAATTTGTCCGAGTGAAAAATTAAGTAAAAACAATAATATCCATGTTGTGCGCACAAACTTGCCCACATATCAATATAGTTACTGTAAACTGCAGTACGCCAACTGTCTGTGGCTAGTCCAGCTTCGGCTATGTCCGCTTCAGTTCGGTGAAGAAAGCACTACCATCGTAGCTTCTAACACAGGTTAACGCAGCCATAATCCCCCGACCCCGCCCGGATGGTCTTCATGCTCTGCCGCCCCTGTGTCGGCTGGAAACCATTGCGACCGCCTACCTGCTGAAACCATTACTTACAGCGCTTCCAAACATATTGGTTTTGCTAGCCAACGAGTTGTTTTCCTATAATGTGCAGTATTGTTTCCTGATTGGAATGTGTACCGGATGAGTGAAAAGTTACCTTAAAGTAGCATAAATAAAAGTTAGAATTTAATATTTATTTTAAATATAACATAGTCAGGAAACTGTCTGGGCAAGCACTGCTTGCCTTGCTTGCCCTAACTTGATGCCACTGGTGGATAAAACTTGCGTTTCGGATTCATCCAGCCGATAGACACAGTTACATATGACCATAAAAAAATTAAATTACTATATAATACTTATAATAAGAATATAATTGTCTCGTACAACTTTGTCATAATTTAGGGAAGTTCGTTATTTTTTTTGTTTGTATGATATTAAAAGTTTATTAAAATATTATTTTCTAAACATAGCTGGCAAACACAGAGTTGAGGGAAGTAGAACTCGCAGAAATAGGCAAGAAGTTGATGCTCTGTATGATGCTAGAAGTGGTGATCTGCATTACTTGAAAAGTTATACTGGAGTACAGAATGAAGAATCTGAGCCATAGAAAGACAATGCAGAACTGAAATGCAACATTTAAATAGCCATGCTATGCCACTGGGGTAGAATGAAATGGAACCTTGGAATGATGGGACCCTCTCTAAAAAAAAAAAAACTCAAAGGAACGAAAATAATTAATAATGGAATCTGGCTGGGGACACGTAGATGCGAAGTAAATAAATTAGACCAGTACTCTCCAACGAGGGCAACCAAAATATTCTTACATCGAGACAGAAGAAGTCAGAAACACCAAAACAAAATTTCAAAAAATATCACCACACCATAAAAACTACATTTTTGGCTCCACTACATGATGTTAAGCATGTATAGAAAACACACATAAAGGACTTCAAGTCCCAGAAAATACGTTCACGGCCACCAAATGTTGCAACCTCACCATGATGGCAGCGAGCTTGAAAGTCAAATGTATAGAGGAAAGGACGGTGGAGCTGGAAGACACAGAGAAAAGTGTATTACCGCAATCGCTGATAGATGGCATAGGTTGTACAAGGAAGACTGAAGCACTGTGTCGATATTCGAGAGCACGTGAAAATACTGTGTTTTTATAGAAAATCACGAGCTGACTGTGTGATTACAGAAAGTAACTGCTGAAGGAGCTACAACAGAAAAAAAATGTTAGTGGAAGGGAGCTACGGAGCGCGAGAGGAAGGAATGATGTGCTATGTTTCACAGCACGTCCAGTGAAAAAGGAAAACAAGACATAAAATGTGGTTCTGGATGCAGCTAACGAAATTGAAAGCGAAGCTTTGAAAGTACCAACATGTAGAGCATGGAAATGAAACTTAAAAAAAAAAACCTTTGAATGTTAAAATATTAATAAATTCACGCGAAGTAGATTGAAACAAGAAAATTAATCGATTTATATCGCCAGATAAACAAATTATAAACATATGTAAGTTACTTGACGAAAATAAAAATGGAGATTATAAATATATATAATATAAACTTTACTTGCTAATCAGAAAACTCATATGTAGTACAAAATGAGAATAAAAGTATTATTAACCATCTAATAAATATAATTAAAGTAACAAGACATATGCTAAACAAATCTCAGAATATAGGCAATTAACTTGAACACGTACAATATCTAAAATTAACTTAAGTAACAAATCGAGGGACAATGATAATTCTCAATAATGTAGTAACTGATCAAAACATTTAAAATTATGTTTTCAAAAATCATAGAGACATACTTAAGAGACCAAAGTATTGTGACATAATTGAAACATTAATATAGTCGCATACAAAAAAATTGTAGTGATATAATTTTTAATGTAGTAGTTTAAAACGTATGTAAAAAGTAGTGTCCAATTTGAGACGGCACACGTTGGGTTGGAAATGCATGTGTTCGACTGTATCTAACTGGCCATGTGGGTGGTGCGGTATATTTGTGCTTGTCTTTGAGTGTCTGTAACTGTTCTTTCAGAATAGCAATTCCCTCATTTAGTTTAACGGGTAAGGAAAATTTAATGTGTTAACTTTTTACATGAGTATATGCACAGAGAGACGGGGTGTTGTTCTAGTGCCTGTGTGCACATGACAGATCAACGAAACAGAAGTGATCTGTAGCGAACACACTGAGACCTCTCTCCTTGCCTTCTGAAATGCTCATGCAAGGCGATGTGTGTTGGATGAGCAGAATATGAAAACTGTCATGAGGGCTTGCTGGATGTTGGCCGAGATTGTTGCATCCGCCTGGGCTGTGACACCCACACAATCTACGTTGGCAGTCAGAATTTCTGCCCAAAGCTAGCCAGCTGGCCTTTTACCAGATTCCACTGTGTTTTTAACATTTACCGAAGTGATATTAAGTTCACATTTTGTGTTAAGATGCTGCATTTTTAAAATACCCTGTAACTATTTGTGTCAGAAATTGATTTCTTAATGTTTGCATAAAATCTTGTAGTAATTTACAATGTTATAACTATTTATGCGTCTCCGTGTTATCATTACACAAGATAATTTATAATGGAAAGAATTGCTACAGTTAGTGATTAAATGTTCTGAAGCAAATATGCAAACGGAATGTAATGTTTTAAAATTACCTTTGTTAAATTTTTTGTTTTCTGAAGCAAATATGACTATTTTTTCAGCTCGTTCTAAACCAATTGTCACATTTTTGCCTGAATTAAACACATGTTACATACTAAACGTTAGTACATGCCTCATTTTTGAATGAATTACATGTTACTACTTATAAGACGACATCTTACATTGTCTATTTTTAAAAGTATTACACATTTTATGTTACAAAACAATTATAAAAATCATGTGTTCAATATTTGAAATAGGTGATCATAATTCAATCAAGATGGGGAAGCGTGGTTTGAGTATACAAAATGAATTTTAATTTTTTAAATGTTGAAGACTGTAGGAAGGCAGTAGAAGAAAGCTGGCTAACCCTCGCACAAGCCGTTGACAAACACGGTGTCTTGGGCAATGGTAAATTTCTCGATAGAAGGGGTTCGCCCTGTGGGAAATTAATTCAGAATGACCTAGGGTATTGGGGAAGGTGTTTCATCTGTTCAGCCCAATCTACAGTTGGCTTCATAATTACAGCATAATTGGTTTATATTACAACACGTAAGTAAATCGTAGCACATTCAGATGTGTTAGTTGACTCGGGTAGGATGTGTACTTTACTCCAGCTAGTTATACAAGCCGTAAATGGTATGTTAGGAATCTCTTTGCATTGATGAAACCTTGAAATTAAAAAAAAATTCAATTATATAGAACTTGTGTGAAAATAAACGTTCACTGACCAATCTTCAAACTAATAAGACTTGAATAATTCAGATTGTATTATACAATCTGAAACAATCTAATAGTATCCTTATTGATATAGAATCAATAATTCTATTCACTATCATTATTGTAGGGATTTTCTAAAATAAAATTCTGCTTTATTTACGTGTTGGTTAGCCCTTCGAGTTTTCCCTATTGTACTCCCCTTCTCACGTGTATTTTTTATATATTTTTTGACTTACACAATGTGCGAGAATTTTTTAACCCTAAATTGTAATTTACTTCATAATCATATTTATTTATTTTATTTTTTACTCTTGAAATAAATTTTGTAAACAGGGTTCTTATAATGAGATAAACATAATATTTTGCTTAAACAAATATAATGGAAATGCTTTCAACACCAGCCAATCTGTCGTACTTAGCTAGAAAACGTGTTTACATGTTCGACTTGCCTTGATGGAAATTCAATGAAAACTTTACATGTGTTCGGGAAGTGAGGGAAAGAGAGAAGTCTGGTGGTGTCTCTTCTGGCAGTTGTCGAAGTACGCACATAAGTTCAGCAGTGAAGATGGGCGGATGTCTGGTCGCTCGCGTGTTGCTCTGTAACTGAATACAGGGCAACGATTGAGTATAAGAAAGACATACCTGAATATCTTTCCAGCTGAGCCCACGTGCATAAGGATGTTTACAATAACACAAATGTAGTTTTAATACAAAAATGCAACTTTTTTCTAAATTATAGATTATTAAAACTATATAAAATGGAAAAAAAATTGGTGGATACAATATTTAGCATAACTATAACATAAACTGATAATAAAAATTAAAATACTTAATAGAAACTTATACACAACTGAACATAAAGGCCCGGTTTCGCAATATCTATTTAAAAGTTCTAGTTATCTAATAAATTAATTAATTTAAACAGGAATATTAAGTTCTGATTTGTATTGAAGTGTTTCTCATCATGATTTGATCTGATGGTTAGGTAATCACGGGTTAACGTAAATGTGACAACAATGCCGTGACGCCTCGACTCGTGATTGGCCGCAATGAGAGCTTCGTTGTTTTATTTACCGGTGCTGGTTAAGTGTTTAATATGGATGAAAATAAGCGGCCGCCTGCAGAGAATTTTGTTTCCTCGGAAACGGAAGTCATTATTTCTCTTGCAGAAAAATATTCTGGTATTATTAAATGCAAAAGAACTGGTGCTGTTACCTGGAAACAGGAGTAAGAGGCATGGAGAAGAATTGTACTAGAATTCAATTCAGCTTGTGGCATGTTTCCGCATGAAAATTTTCAAAGCAAAGTATGATAATATTAAACATTCTGTTGAAATAATTTTGACATGTGTATAGTGCATTGCTCCAATAACTTGCGGGAACCTTGCCACATTGTAAAATTCTTGCTGTAGCTGTATAAGGAGAAATAAATAAACAAAAATATATATTCTCTCCTAAGCATTGCAATTACAGTGGTCACCTTTTTTGTTATACGGCACACAATACTTCTGTGTAGGCCAAAGTAATCTCCCACAACTATGTAATATCCATCCGATGCATAAAATCTCAACACTACTAGCATTTGGTCAATGGGTGGTACAGAATAATTCCTGAAAACGAAGGCAGGAAAGTAGCCAGTAAGAACCTACACAAGTATGTAACAACCTACAAAATTATGTTACATAACCTACAAAAAATTTAACATAATCTTAGTATTTAGCATAAACCTAAAATGGCAAAGAACATAACCTACAAAAATATGTACAGAACGAACACAATTGAACTGGTTTTACCATAATGTGACACATGGTGATGTGACAACAACAAGTTGCAATAATGCAAATCCTTAATTAATCGTGTATAAGTTAGCCTACTTGAAAGTCTTTACATTAAACACTACATAGTCAAAGTCTGGTGTACCTGGAGAAAATTGTGCCTATATTCACTTAGAGACCTAACATTGTCATCATAACTACTGTATCAACAAATTAATTGAATCGAGTAACACAAAACAAATCAATGACATAATGTGAATTTCTATGGGATTAAGTTATATGTGTGAATGTCGAAAGTGGCTTTAAAACCAAAAGAAAAATTAACTGCAGACAGAAACATACGTAAATGATGATCACTATTTATGTATTGTGAAACTACAAAAATTTCTTTTCGGCATTTTTCTATTTGTTAATATCAGTTGTAGTCATCCAAATTTGCATGTGGCTCTACATAAGATTGTAAACAGAGCTTAAAATAACTTACACAAATATACAGCATTGCCTACAAATGCATATAAACATCCAGCTAAGAAATAGGCCTGTAACAACACACAGAAGTATGAAATATATTTTACACAAGTAAGTTAGGTGACAACCTACAAAAGCACGTAACTTAATACACCAAATTTTATAACATAACCTTGTGTATCTACTAGTGTAGGCCTAGGTCTACTATTAATCAAATGTTGGTCCATGCAGCATACCAAAAACCGAAATGCTAGGAGAGTGTTTTGATTCTGGTGAAACCTCACAAAAATCCTTTGCCATTCATTTGCAAGTGATTCGTGAGATCCCGAAATATTCGTTGCCTATTTATGAAATCTACTATTTCTTCATCATCATCTTCAAACAAATAATTCAAATCATCTGCCATCATCACAGCAGGGGGAAAAAAACTCCCGGATTATTTAGTAATTGTATTGCCACTGTTTATAAACTTTTGTGCCCATTTATTTATTCTGTTACTATTTAGTTGTATTTTCCTACTTGAAAATTCCTATTAAACCTGGAAAAACAGTCCAGAATTAACACGATGCTCAGATAACCTGATATACAAGCACATTCGAATTGATAAATAATTTTTTGACATCACGTAAGATTTGATGTACCCAAATAACCTCAAATGTTTGTTATGAATTTTCTGATTAGCTCGCCATAGCAATTGCATGAAAGAACATGTGAAGTGTCCACTTTTTGCTTTTCAAAAAAATTCTGTACAATGAAATGAGCATATCAAATTTGTCAACATCACCCATGTCTTCATTGTACATTTTGACCACTTCAGGACGCTTTACTTGTATAAAACTTTTCTTGGCCTTGTCCCACCGCTTTGCTTCGTCAGCTTGACCAATCCCGACAAAATTAGAGGCTAAGTGTACAGAGCAATCATCACTCCACTTTATCAAAACTACCTATCCATCCCGACGAACCAATTCTTCACAGAAGCCTCTCTCTTTCTTAGTGGACTCTTTGTCAGTCATGAATGGTGGTTTGCCAAATCTTCCAATGCGAACAGTTCCAGCAGTATGTATCTTCCTTTGCTTCATTTGTTCAAGGAGATTGTAGGCTATGAAATAGTTTTCGCAAAATAGAAGATGATGTTCTTTCACAAGTCTTGTTGACAAATGTGTTACAACTGTCGCACAGAGATCATAGATCTTCAGTTGTTGTTTATTTATTTCAGTACTACTTCCTTGATATGAAGCAAAATCGTAGCATAGACCACTTTTGTCACAAAGTACAAACATTGTGATTCCCCAAGGACTTGGCTTTCCACGAACATACTGCATTGTCACAAGTTTTCCTTTGAATGGAATCATTTGTTCGTCAACACATACTTGCTGTTCTAGTTCCAGTTGCAAACTTCGACGACACACTGCATCAACAATCGGCCTGACTTAATAAAATTTATCCGTATTTCCAGTAGGTCAGTCCAGATTGTTGACAATGTGAATATTTGTACGGAGCTTGTAAAAGTGATCCTTTGACATTGTGGCTGTGAATATATTCACTTGCAAAGCTTTATCCCAATACATACACAGCCTAGAATACTTTAGACAGCTCATTACAACATGTAAGCTAATGAAAGTCTTCACTTCTGAATCATTTGTGGGAGCAAATAATGTTCCTTGTTGAAGGGCATATGTATTAGTCACGGAAGAGATTTCTGAAATTGTTTCATTTGTAACATATTTACTGAAGTATTCTATTGGAGTTGGTTCAGTGACATCATCATGCAATTCAACATTTTCCCATGGATATCAGGAGGAATAAAGGCTCGTCATCTCCTTGTGATATCGTTCTTTCTTGTGAGCTGCAGTTCAAATGCAGGATCATTATTTACCTGTGAGAAGGATGGGGTTGAAGAAAATTCCGGCTCCTCTTGTGCACTGTCGGCTGGAACTGGTATATTCAATCCCAAAAAATCTTCTTTGAGTGTGTCACATGCATTTTGGATTGTCTCTTGCAAATCTCTGTCCTCAGAGAAACTTTCATCTTCCTTATCAGAACCTAAAAATAAAATCGTAGCTGGTAATTCCACCGATAAAAGAAAATCTGGCACCAAAATAATGCAAATATTTTATTTATTATACACGTATAACCATAGAATTACCAAATGTCATGTTCCAATTACAGCACTAGACAGCACACAGTGCGCATTGGCCTAATGCCATGTATTCCAACTATAGTGCAACTATACTAAGTGCATGTGCACTTATTTTGAGCAATCATGAGAAAATTTTTTATCCACACCCAGTGCACTCTTTTGGATTTACAAAGTGTGCAAATGGTGTAAAATACTTCAAGTTCTTATAATATAAATATTACAGCCGAATCATAAGTCTCTGAAATGATCTGACTTTACTTACCTATTCTAGGTTTCAAACTGCAAATTGTTTCAGGGCTATTTTGTCAGCACTATCATCACCACTTTCTAATTCTTACAGATCATCATTTTCCAAAATATCAAATATCAGGCTACATCAACAGGATCTGGTAGATTACAACATTCTGAAAAAAAAAATTGTAATGTAAACTATGTATATTATTGTAAAAAAAAAAATCAAAATTTCCCATCACACTTATTACTATCATAGGTAACAATTTTTAAAAGTATATTTATTAAAAGTTATAAACAAACATATTTGTTACTCTTTCCAATTACGCAGTATATTTATTTCAAGTAGCTTGGCTCTACACAGTCAAGCAAAGGCGACAATGCACGCTAAATAAAATGTACCACTTGAGACAAAATGTCCATTGTATTGGACATTATGTTTTTAATGTCATTTTTAATAAAAATATTATAAAAATACTTTACTATTGGTATATGCTGTATAACTGAACTATTTAAGAGCATGCAAAACATTTTAGTAAAGGAATTCATGCATTTATTTGCAAAAATTCTCGAAAGTATAAAACTTTACGTTCTCTCTTTCGCGCCATGACGAAACACTATGGAGGAAACTAGTGTAACAGTTTCACGGAACGCGAAAAGATGGCAGAAACTGCCCGTGTATGTTCAGTAATGAATAAGGAATCGTTCCATTTCATGCTCAAGGCAAAAATGTCAATGGAAAAACTGTAGGGCCTTTTTATCATTGTCTCCATTGCAATTGACATGAGGAGTGAAAGGGTTAAACATATTTGTTGTAAAAAAAACGGTATATTCCATAGCGTATTCATCAATTTGTTGCTGACTTTTTTATAATATCTAACACAAATTAACCAAGCTAAAGCTGCACAATTTCTAGTCTGATTAATGTTTCAAGCAATCCTACATGCATTGTTACAATTAATGTAAAATATGATTTTATATATCTTCAATTCTGAACTTAAGTACTTCAGGATTCTACTATTCCATAAGAAGTGACCAAAATTAATCATTAACATAGATATTTTCACTAAGAATATGACAGTGGAAAATGCTGGTATTCTGCAAACTGCATTATTAGTTAAATTTTACATTGTGGAATCTTTTAATATTTTTTAAATATTATTTATCTGCAGCGTCTACCGGATCAGCATTGGCAGGTGTTGGATGCATTTTGGGCGGAACATTAGCAGACTCCATAGGAAGGAAGTCGACACTTTTACTGACGTCATGTCCAGCAATAATTGGATGGATCATTATTGCTGTTTCCAACAATTATCCAGCATTGTTAGTTGGGCGGGCATTAACATCGTTATCCGCAGGGATGGTGTCAGCACCGGCAAGGATATATATTTCCGAAGGTAAGGCGGCCACGTGTTGCATTTGTTATTAATTTCACTGTTGTAGTCATACTGCTAATGTAGTGTTTGAAGGTGATAAAAATACGCATAAAATCGGTGGTAAACCAAAACTTTAATGTATAAAACATGTTCATCAAATAGGCAATATTCGGTAACGCATATAACACTGTGGTAATAGGAAACAAGACACGCTATAGACATGTAAAGATTTGCTTGAAAAATTTCCTTAAAATAGTTAAGCATGTAAGATGTGTCCTGTATCTGCAGAACTAACCAAATTACAACAAATGTCCTGTATATTAATTAAAGTAAATATAATTGTTATTTTCACTGTACTGCGAAAAATTTTATGATTATGAGTACTACAGGGCGAATCACCCAAAACTTGAATTGCAAATATTTCTGAAATGGATGGTGCTATTTATGTGCTAGTTTCACATAATTTATGTTTAAATAAGGGCTCATAATTGCAGCCCAGATACCAATTTTCATAATTTTTTTATTATGTATTTCTTGAAAAAATTATATTTCATCAACTGGAACAATGACTACTAAAATTAAGAAAATAAACTAGATGAAATTGGAATTAAATGGTCTTTTTTGCAGGATTATAGTGCAATTAGGTTAAATGCTATCTCATAATACGACAATTTTAAATACTTACAGTTGTCTGCTCTATTTAACTGCTTTGTTACAAGGCTATGGTATATGTGTATATATATAATTAGTCTCATTCCAAAAATTACATGAAGCATGTAATAGTGAGATATTGTAATATAATATACAAAGACAATCCTTTAATATGTATAATATATGGTATGTTAAATTCCAGAGGGTTAAATGTCATTGATACAATTTATAAATATTGCTTTTTTTTCTAAGATTTTAATAAATAAAAATGAATGATAAATTTAAACGTAATATTAAATCTTTTGGAAAGTATTATCTATATATATATATGTATATACATATTTCTAAACAAACCTATCAGAAACTACGAAATATGTTTTAATAAAATACAAAATAATGTTTAAAAATTAAATTATTTAAATTATATATATATATATATATATACATACACACACACATTTTCTGTTTTAGTGTGTGTGGTTTTCTTGTGAATGCATAAGAATACACATGTTAGAACATCTTGTACATTTATATGATTTTACTGTACCATGTAACAGCATTCTCTTTAAGAAATACATAAGTGAATAAACAAATTCTGTGAATTCTGAAGTAGAAAGGGAAAACTGTCGTTCACAGGATGGGACCGAAGTGTTGGAAGGAGGAATGGAGGGACACACTGTCTTCCAACACCCCCCCCCCCCCCGGCCCAAACACGGGATCATTGTTCGCGAAGTTCATGCTGTACATTGTGGAACTGGTTTACCTCGGGCCACATTTACTTATAAACGACAGACTAGCTGCTTTGTTTGTTTTAAGATATAGAGGGTCCGCACCCGGGACTTTTTAACTCAGCCAAGCTCTATCAATGATGCGGTTGGATTATTAAAGTGATAGCCTATGACAAATAGCCTGAAAGCTCCAGCTTCACATTTTTAAATTGTTAGAATTAAAAATAACACAATTTCACTCCTCAGCACAATTGCACACTGAAATATCTGCAAAAAGTCATTTATTTGAAGGTTATATAATAAAACATGATTACGAATAACTTACTTGAGTTTACATGTAAATTCCTATACAGACCCACTACTGGCGACGGGAGCGACCGCGTTCTTAAGATAAGAAATTTTTTTTTAAAGATAATTAATTTCATATGTCGATGCTTGTTTCTTTCATTAGGTGTATCTAGCATATACTGATATAAATGCTTAAACAAAAGCTACTACTGATTATAGAAACAATGAACTTTAGTGCAAAAAATTTTAGATTTTGATGGTTAACATAATTATTTTTATTATATTGCTAGAAGTCCTTGACGTATTATTGACGATACTTATAGAAGAACGATGATGGTATATGATTAAAGAAACACAAAAATGATGGTTGATTTTATAACAATATTCCAGAGCATACAATATAAAACGCTATATTGGTCAGATGCTCAAATGAAAAATAAAATATATATACTTAAGATGTATATATTTTTATATTATAAAATTGAAACCTTAACAATTTAAATGAAACAGCAAAATGTATTAATAATTTTTGTGCATATCTTCAGATACATTAATAAAACAACTATACGTATAAAAATAATTTTATATATAACTTACAGTAATTGAATCAAACACGGGCCTATATAAGCCCAAAATTTATCAAATAAATTACTAAATTATTAGTGAGTTAATTCTAATATTCTAATTAATTACGTATCTTGAATTTATACCTAAGTAATGTAGAATGTTATAATATTTTTGTTGAATTACATATAAACTTTAAAGTGCTTTTACTAAAAAGATATAATAAAATTAATACTAAATGTGAAGTTAATAATTAATTATTCCTTTAAAAATATATGTTTAGATTTTCGTTATACAGTATTTAAGTAGTATATATACTGTATGTTGTAAAACAGACTATTTTGCATATTACAAAACCTTCTTCAAATAATATATTAACTAAATGATTATGTATTATAAAATTAAAATTATAAATTAAACAATTTTAATTGAAACAAATTTTCAGTGTTAAATTAGAAAAATATATTTACAACCTGAAATAAAAAATTGAAGGAAGTAATTTTGGTGGCTATTTCAAAAAAATCACACAAGTAGTAGGAAATGAGGATTGCGTTTGGCAGGATTCCAGGATTTGGGATTCGCGTTTTGGGCCGCCATCCCGGTTTCTGCCATTTAAAAATTTTTTCATACAAAATCGCGTGTTTTTACCCAAAAATCACTTGTTTCTACCCAAAAATTACATCAGAAAACCATCACTTTACCCAAAAATCATCTAGAAATTTCCCATTTTGCCCAGCTGCAAAAATGACTCCCAAAAAAATCCTCGGTGGGGTTTTCTCTGCCATCTTGAATTTCCATTTCCCCTCAAAATCGACTAAATTCCCCTTCAAATTTCACTTTTTTCCTAGAAATTTCCCTTTTTCCCTAAAAATTTCCCGATTTTCCCTCGAAAGCTCTTAGCCTCCCAGCTGCAACATCGATCCCAATTTCTGCAAAATAGGAGCCAATTCTGCTGATTTTGGGGGCCCGCTTCATACGTCTATACTACATCGAAAAAATAAAATTTAAAAAATAATTTTCTCCTTAAATTTAAATATATTTTAATAATTAAAAAATTTAAAGGCGTAAGTATTAAGTGTTATATAAAAACCGGACTCGTCTTTTCAGGGTGCATTCTATCATGATGTCATATCGATTATGTAACACAATGCCAGGGCCGCCATTTTGGATTTCAGAGGAAAACAATGAAAAAATGTATAAAAGTATATTAAAAATTTACATTTCCGAAGGTACCCCAGCACCTCTCCCAGCACACAACGGACTCCCTCACTCCCTCTCCCCTCATCTAGTCTCATTCTGCCAGCTTGATTTTTTCGTTTGTCATTAGTTTATTCATTACTATAGGCCAAATTCTTAGTAGGGGTCTGCCATCTTAGTAGGTGACGACCATCTTGGTAGGGGACCACCAACTTTGTAGCCATCACCCATCCGCCATATTGGAAGCCAATGACCATGACCTTGACCCAATTACCTTGAATGACATTGAAAATGAAATCTCTATATAAATACATAAAAGTCAACAATCATAATACATTACAGACTAGTACTGACATATTGGATGCAGGCTACCTCAACCTTGACACCATAATCTTGAATGACCTTGAAAACAAAAACTCGAGAAAAAATACATAAAAGTCAACAAGTATATGACATTACATACTACTATGGCCATATTAGATGCAGACTACCTCGGCCTTGACCCCATTACCTTGAACGACATCGAAAACAAAACACTCGAGAAAGAATACATAAAAGTCAACAAGCACATTACATTACAGACAGCTGCAGAAGCAATTTTTTCTCCAATTGGAGTATCTTTATTTAACATTATTTATTTTGCTTTTTTTTTAATTTTATCAACTTCATGCCTAGATTCTAATCTTTGTGGTCTCTATAAGCAATGTCATGACATTTACAAGCTTCATCTAATTTATTCACTCCTGCATCTCCTCTTTCTAATCTTTCATTTAATTTTGTAAATGGTCCACAATAATTTTAACCTGGCAAAAGCATTTCGGAAAAATGAAAAAGTTTTAATGCCCAGTTTGTAATGCCTTTGCCATGGTGTTCAGAATTCCAAAATCAGTGCGGAATAACATTTAAAACTTTTATTTTTTACTAGATATGGAATTCCTTTCGTGGTATTAACAACAAAGTCAGAAAATTTATTATTTTCCATATTCATAATGTGTACTTTTTCATTGTAAAAAATTGTTATTTCCAGCATTTTCTTCATTGTGAATAAATAACAATCTGTCAATTAATTTTCTAACATTGTCCATCCAATTATATTCTGTCGGCAAATTATTATATGTTTTTATACCATCTCCAGATCTAGAAGAATGTGTAAAATTCGTTCTTTCTGGTGTGTTTGGTGCTGATCTTGATTCTCTATTATAAATTGGCTTTATTACAATTGCATACTTCCAACTTTAATTCGTGTTTATTGGCTTTTTAGTAATATATTCTTGGAATGCAGCATTGGTTGATAAAACAATGTCTGTGTAATGTTTATTTTTTGGCTTTAACAGATAGTTTGTCATTATTTATCTTTACTTCTGTATTTCCAATTTCAAATTTATGGCCATCTCCTCGTAAAACAAATTGATCATTAATAACATTAATATTTTCAGAAATATATTTTCCGAGATTTATAGTAGAAACATCTGCTATAGGTGGTAAAGCTGTTATGCATACAATGCCCATTCGCTCTTCTACACTAGGTAATTTTGGGAATGATTCTCTTTCAAAAGAATATTCTTCTGGTGTTGTTGGATAGTAAAAATTTTTCGCAGCAACAGGTACTAGTGAAGTTATTAAATTTTTGTTTTCTTCACTTACTTGTTCTGCTTTTTTTTTTTTTGCCATTATTTTGTAATTTACGAATTAATGGTAGATATTTTTTCTTGTTTTTTTTCATATTCTACCTCATGGTTCTTTTTATAATTTCTATACTTCTCGATGAGTTATTTCACTCGAGAAAACCCTGTGAATCCTTCATTTATATAAAAATTCTTTTTATTTATAAATGAGTTAAAAAAGCATTGAGAGTTTTGAGAGCCAAACTTTCCCCCCAACTGATCAAACGAAGGGGAATGTTAATATTTACAATAATAATATCGAGTTCCCATAGGAAATGGCTTTTCTTTTCCAAACGAATGTGTTTTGAAAGAATATCGCCTACTAAAAGGAGATAAAACCGGAGATGATGCAAAATACGAACAATTAGGTAATATTGATATTTGTTCTAATTTTTTTTCCATTTCAGTTTTCTAGAGTAGAAATTTCAAAACATGGACATATTATTGAGGCTGTGGATAATCCAGGAATAACTTCAATGATGATGAATATTTTGCTAAGATCACCAGGTGAACAAAATTATTTAGAACCTACTGGTGTTGGTAATAAATTTAGAATAAAATATGTCCGTAGTGATAGAATAAATGAAATAATGTATCCATTAAGATATTTGTTTGGCTTTATTCGCGATAATAATGAAGTTTACTGGAAAGGTGGTTATAAAATCCCTTTTTTTTTTTAGAAATTCATGTGATAACAATTGTATATTTGTTTATGAAACTTAAATATCAGATGGTTCGGTTAATAAAAGCTATACTGATCCAGGTAAAACTGTTATTGAAAAATTAGAAATTTTGTGGCCTATTGCTGAATACGAAGCTAACACATCAATTTTAATTAAAGAAAAAATATATAAAAATCGTAAAATTCATATTGGTTTTAAGTATTGGCAATTTTTAAAAAAAGAAGTCCTTGCTGGGACAACTGTTTTTAATTTTGATTAAAAATATCAGTTAAATAATTTGCAATTTGATATGCCTAATTTTGTAATTGTAGGTTTCCAATACAACATGAAAAAACGCGCTGAGCAATATGTGCACGCTTCAATGTTTAATCACTGTAATGTGAGGAATATTTTTGTTAAAAAAGGTAGAAATTAACTTTTTCAAAGAAAAATTTAAATCTTGATATTGAAAATTATCTTCGTCTTAAAACGTTTCTGGCTTTAAATGATGTTAGAAATTCTAGAACAAAATTAAATATAATGAACTTTATTGTAAGCCAACTACAAACTATCATGGTGATATCAATTATTATTAATTTTGGGGACGAAGACCTTTATATGACCTTTGTAGAAAAACAGCAGTAGTTATAGATAAAACAAATATAAAAATTAGTGTAGATTTTAAAAAAGTCGTTGGGGCTAAAACAATTTGTAATGTTGTTTTAATTAACCAACGAAATTTAACTTATGATTATTTGAAATAAAATATTTTAATAGTTTCGATATTTTAATACAATTTTTTAGATATTTGGTTAAGTTGTTTTATCGAATAAAAACATTTTTAAAATCTAAGTGATTATTTTTCTTTCTCTTGTGTTTATATGTATACATTTTAAAAAATAAATCAGTATAAGACTATTGCAGATATTGGTGCAACTCAATAATTTAACTAAAATTCCTGCAAATTTCTCACTTTCAAGCACCATTTTATCAATTTTTTCTGAAAATATGATTCGTCTCTTCAATCTCACCCCAAAATCAAGATAATTTGACCTAAATCTGCGTTCTCAATCAAGCGCGCCTTTTTAAAAAACATTCTTTGTACACTCTTTCATTAGTGGTCCATTTTGGGGTGAATGAGGCTAAAGTTAGGTCAAAAAGTAAATATTTACTTAAAATTAAAAAAAAAAAAATTACAAGATAAGTGAAAATTCTTGGAATTTCATCAAAAATATGGTGATTTAGCTCGAAAATTACTCTTTCAAGAACCACACACAAAGAGTGAACACAAGTTGAAAACCGATTTTGATTGTGATTTGCGCTTTGAAACATTTGTTGGGGAATTAGAAATCCGTTATATTAGCTTGAAATTAGTTGCATTTTAGTTAAATTTTTCAGTTGGCCAATATTTGCAAAAGATTTGACGCAGGGATTAGAAATTTGTTTGAATTTAGCTTGAAATTGGTTGAATTTTTGTTAAATTATTGAGTTGCGCCAAGATCTGCTACAGTCTTTTACTAATGTCGTTTGGGAGCTCCGGCACGTGCTCGCTCCCGCCTATCGACACTCGCTCGCACAACCCATCCTGCAGTCGCAATGAGAATATTAAGCCTTTAAAATTACGACTTAAGATGTAAGATATGTGACTTAATTTTAAGATGTAAGATGTAAGACTTAAAAATTAAGATATAGGTTGTAAGGTCTTGAGAATTAAGACATGATGGGTACGGGTGTTTTCCAGAAGGGCCTAACTTCCCATTGGAGGAGGGCGGGGTATAGAATGACTATCCTCCCCCAATTCCCAAGAAAATTGTTCGAAAAATGCACCTTCCAGGCTGATATGAATGTGAAAATCACACCCCTTCTGTCGCAGCACTCTTCCCTGGGGAGTGGGGGTGGGGAGAGGGAGAATGTTCGGTAACCAAAGGTTCGAGGGTGTGTAGGTTCTTGGACCCGCCCGTCTATCCCTCAGGAAGAACGCGGTTTCAGGAGGACGGAGGAGGGGAGGGAGGAGGTCGCTGCGCGCCGTCAAAAATTGCGTTTTTTAGCGAAAAACTTTCGTTTTTGGTTAATGAGATGAAACATGCTGCATTGAAATTCAGTCAATCACAATACATTTTCACTAATTTTTAAATTCTTCATTGTTATGTTAACCTTAGACAGTTTCTTTGCATCACCTTCAAATGTTATGTAGTGCAAACCTTTCTGTTTACTTTTAAATGTTTCCAATTCAAATTTTTAATAAATGAATTTAAACTCTTAAAAATGTTTTTCGGTAACATTTCATCAAACGTACTGTGTTGATGTGCAATACATCACAGTGCAATGATACGAGTTATTATACAATTTTATCCATGAGGGTTAAACCTAGAGTGATTCTACAGCTCCTGAATACATGTAGTTCGTGAGTGAATGCCCTTTCTAATTAATCGATTAAATTATAAAATGAAACCTCATGTCGAGTGGAAACACTATTACTTAAAATGGCAAACATTCGAATGCGATGCTCAGGCCATAATGGTAGATGTCACAAGGGATGCCGCTACGACAGATCCCGCTCTGCTAGCCTCCTGGATATGGTACTGGTGGACACAGGTGCATCTCCATATGCCGTGACATGTCCCTGGGCGGTCCGCAGCGACACCCGCGGAATGATTATAGCCTCTCGCACGATGTAACTATCGCCCCTGCTGATGATCCGCCAAGGCCGATCCGAGCCTTATCGACGAATGTGTGTACCTTCCTGTCCCCACTGTGTCCAATATCGATTCATATTGCAAGCTGTCGGAGCATGTGGCATCTTCACTGAACTTAGCTCTGAGGCACATACTGCTCACATTGATACACTGACCCTATTTGGTGTCTTGAAGCTATGAATGATGGAGGGATATGTATTCCTCGAAGTGGCACATCCACGCAAGCAAACAACATTAAATGCAAATAGGGTTGGGATGTGACGATACTGTGTTGTAATTGTTGTACTCGCGCGATTTGTTCATGGTGATTAATTATTTTGCAAATGAGTTTATTTCATTTAGAACAAGAAATTTTGTTCTGAACAGGTATGTGGCAATGCCTTTTCATCATTGTTAGGGGGTTTCGAAATGCCGTGTTCGAAATGTATGTAAAAACTGCTTATGCACAAGATAGTCTCAAAAAAAAAAAAACGAGAAGGAGAAATTCGTTCAGAATTTTTCAATTCCAGGACTCAAAATATTAGAGAATTTATTCAGGGAATATAATGTTTTCAATTACACTACACTAGGAATAAAAGCACTCGCCAATATTTATCGTCATTATTTAATCCGTAAACTCTGGCCGGCGTACAAATGTGAAAACAGTGTATCATTTGGTGTAAAGTATCACCTTTTTTTGGATATGTGTTTATCGATGATTTTAAACTAAGCTTCAAGACATCAGAAAGCTCTGCATGTTCTGATTACATTCGCTTTAAGGCACTGATTATTAATTATAATGGCACATAGTATGAGGCTTTATGGCACAGCACAGGTTGCACAAACTGGAATCTAAGACTTTCTATGAAATTTTGCAGATGGGCCATCTGTATTAAAATTTCCTCGTAACTGCCAGAATAATTTGTTACTTCTATGTCTCAAAACAATCTGTGTATTAGAGCAGACAACATTATTTACACAATTTTGCTAATTCTCTTGTGAAGAAAATAGTTCATTTCTCGAGAACACATTTGTACTATATTGATTTTGCTTGTTTATGTTCGCAGCTTCAGAGAAAACAACACGAGGCCAACTGTTAGCCGCGGGATCAATAGCAATGTCAGTTGCAATTGGCTTCGTTTACATGCTCGGTGATGTATTGTATTGGAAGTCTATTTCTGCAATTATTCTCGTCATCGTAATAATTTCGTTTGTGGCCACGAACTGTCTCCCAGAGACGCCAGCCTACCTTATTGGTCAGGGAAGGAGAGATGATGCATATGAAGCTCTGAAAAGATTGCGGTATGTATTAATTTACGAAATATTTTTGCATGTATTTAAAAGATCTAAGTTTGATGTTAATTTGTTATAATTCCAAATTTAAATAATTGATCCTGCGTGGAACATATATTTGGTCTGAAAAGTACCTTATAGTAAGATTTACAAAAGGTAGAGATACTGTATTGTGTTCGTTTATTTCAAAAAAGCTTATTATTCGATTGACCAGCAAATGCTCTTAAATGTCTTATAAGAATTCAACTTAGATGAAAAAACGAGAGCAATTATCAAGCAAACACTAATGGAAACTGTTTCCAAAGTCAAATTTCATTGAGAATTTTCAACGCCCTTTAAATTTAAAACAGGAGTTATATAGGGAGATGGACTGTCACCAATTTTGTTTAACATCGTTCTGGAAAAAAATAATGAGAACATGGAAGAAAGCCATACGAGAGGAAGGAATATGTTTAGCTTCAAACAAGCATGGGTAGAAAGTGGAGTGCCTAGCAGTCGCTGATGATCTCGCATTGTTAGCAAACGATATAAAAAGTTTATAAAATGCTCGCAAATCTGCTCAACGTTGCAGAGAAAACAGGACTCAAGATCTCATACGAAAAGACAGAATACATGGAATGTAAACATGGTAGGGAAACACATCAGAATACAAGGTATGGAAAATCAAGAAAACAAATCAATTTAAGTGTCTTGATGAATGGGTAGAGCCGAATTGCCTTGAATAAGAAGCAACCAAAGGTCGAGCCAAAAATATGGAACTAGCATATAGATTAGTACAGAATAGGTATACCAAGAAAGAGATCTCCTACAGTAACAAAATTATGCACTAAAAGTAGGGGGATCTTCTCACTACTTCAAAAAGTATTCAAAATGGTGGCTATGCAGTTTTATTTTCCCTTACCCCGTCCCATGGTGCACCTGCACATGCAGTTGCATGTGCTATATTAATTGCAGATGCATTTGCATGTGCAAAGACAATTGTAATTACAATTGCAATTGAAAATGCACATGTACTTACCCTACTCTCTCCCCTGACCATGTGTGAGTGCCAGAGATGTGAGGGTGTGTCTTGGCAGCTGTCGTGGTGTATTTGGCTGCCAGGAAGGTCTTGCATCAACTGGTGATTGGTGCGATCCTTGATGGGGGTAGTTATATTATATATATGCACTTGCACAATGCGAGTAAGTACACACATTGTGTGGTCGGTTGATGGAGGCAGATGAGGAAGTTGGAGGTGGAAATGCATGTAGGCGTGGAGCAGCTGTATGACAAATGAGGTAGGGGAGAGGGGAGGGGGAATGCAGTTACATAAGACTAGGTTATTTGAATAATGCAAATCAATAACTTATTATGCGCACTTGCAAGTGAAGAGAGAGGATGTCCTTGTGCAAGCAGCATTGAATTATGCATTGATTATTTAATCAAAGTCTAGCATGTACTGAGAGTACATATCAAATTGAATATTTAAACGCACAATTGTATATGCAGCAATAATTTATTTAATCGAAGACTTGCATGTGCAGAGAGAGAGAGAGAGAGAGAGTATGCACTTGCATAACTACCAAGTACAAAACCTCCATACACATATGCTCCCTCGCACAGCTAGATTTTAAGTGAGCAGAGTTTGAATAATATGTCATACAAATACATCCGCTGGCCGGTGGCCATATTGGCAGGCATTTAATATACAGTGCTCAAAAAAGTTTTGCATATCATGATGCCACATGGTTAATGTCACGGAACTTCCAACATGTTTACTGTATGCATTGTAGGCCAATGTCTTAGGCGCATAGTGCTACTAACCAATGTGTAGGTTCGACAAGTGGCCGATAGAGGGCATATGGCGTTTCGGTCGGTTTAACATCACTTATATGGACAGTGGTGTAGAGACAGTACTCATAGGACTGCGGTAAACATGCCACGAGTGCCCATTTCGCCGATGGATCGTATGCGGATTTTCACATTGTTGCAAAAGGGCTGGCGACAAGTGGGTGTCTCCAGGCAGTGGAGTCGGTTCCAAGAGACACAAATGGTTGCTGATCAACACCATACAGGACGCCCATGCAGAACAACCCGCATAGAGGACCGGTATGTGGTGCTTTCAGCATGTCGGCAGCCTCGTAGCACTGCTACATCATTAAGCCAGGATCTTCGGAGAGCCACCAGAGTGAATGTTTTGGGGCAGACGGAGCGAAATCGGCTGCACGACGTGGGACTGCTAGCAGGTAGGCCATTGTCAAAGGCTCCACTTCAACCACACCATAGGGCAGCTCGCGTTAGGTGGGCAAAAACACCACCAGTGGCTTCCAGATCAGTGGAAGTGTACGCTGTTTGCTGATGAGGTCACCATAAACTTGCACCCATACGACAGGCGCATTCCAGTCTGGAAACGATCAGATGAGGGATGGAAAGAGCCCTTTATCTAGGAACATCGTCAGCAGCAAGGGCGATCTGTCATGTTTTGGGGTGAGATCATGTTTGGTCGACATACGAAGTTCATTCCTATTCAGGGTCACATGACTGGTCTAGTATTCCAAGACAAAATCCTCCATCTGAAGTTACAGGTTTTTCTGCTTCACTGGGCGAGGGCTTCACCCTAGTAACCGATAATGCTCATCCCCATCGAACCAGAGTGGTCAATCAGTTCCTTGCGACGCATGGCATACAGCGAATGGAGTGGCCGGCATATTCGGCAGACATGAACTGTGTGGAACATGCATGGAGTGAACTGAAGAGAGCAATTGCAAACCATCCTACCCCTCCTGCGAAAATTCAGCAACTGACGGACGCTGCTATCCAAGAGTGGGATGCACTGCCTCAAGACAAGCTGGATTGTTTGGTGCTGAGTATGCCTCGTCGTTTGCAAGCATGTTTCCGAGACCGTTATTGATCGGCCACTAACCGAATGGGACGTGTGTGTTCCACATTCCTCCTTCCCATGACTGTGCATATGTTGGGTTTCAGATGGTGATGATAAGCGGACGGCATTTTGATAGTATTTGTATGTACCCATCTTAATGTGTATAATAAGCTGGGAAATTAATTTAGAAAGTTGTCAGTAAAATTATGGATGTCGTCGATGTCGGATCTCGGAGCTGCGTAGTGTAAAACAAGTGAGTAGCGAGTAGTAAGGTTTGGCCGACTTGGGAGCAAAAGACTGGGTATACGGAGCCTCGGAGCCGCCATGTTGTTATGTCACCTGACCGCCATCTTGGATGTCATTGCTCTTTTACTTCTGACCCATGACATTTTGCCTGTGACCTTGACCTCGAGACTTTTGACTCCAAAAACCACAAAAAACACAAAAAATTCTCAAAAAATCCCAAAAAATTTAGAAAATTCTGAAATATTCTAAAAAAATTATGAAAAAATGTAATATTATATTAATTAAAAATTATTAAAAACTAATAAAAAAGAATCCTCAGAAATGACCATTTTTTCCCAGAGCAGGCGAGGGGAAATAAAAACATTGAAACAACACACACAGTTAGGTAGTCAGACTTTAGATGCTAGTTCCTTGATCACATTACCAGGCAGTTATCTCTGAGTCAAAAGAGCCGGACTCGAGACCATTGACATTTGATCTTTGATTTAGACATTTTACCTTGGAAATGCAAACAAAAAATTATTCACAAAAACAAAAATAATAAAAAAAATACTACAATTCATTACAAATTATTAAAAAGTCATTAAAAATCTTATAAATTTTTTTAAACTTACATTTCCGAAGGTCCCCCAGCACCATACCCAGCAGACGACTGACTCCCTCACCCCCACTCCACTGCCCCACTCCTCTCATCAATACTCATTCCGGCATCTTGAAATTTTCGTTCTTCATTTGTTTATACATTACTGGAAGCCACCATCTTCGTAGGTGACGACTGTCTTTGTAGACGACCACCAACTTGGTAGGCGACCACCATTTTGGTTGACATCACCCATGTACCATATTGGAAGCCAATGCACATTACATTGACCCATGACCTTGAAAACAAAAACTCGAGAAAAATACATGAATGAAAACTCGAGAAAAATCTATGCGAAGAGGCAGAAGCTAACCCAGACGATGTATCTTTCACAGCAGCCTTTGTCAAATTAAGCCTCTCAGCTGATCTCCATACGCCTTATAATATACGAGTATGTAAGCCCTAAGATGCCATATTGAATTTGAACAAATCATATTACACCATTAATATGTTGTTTGGACACCGACCATCCAGTCACCAAGCTGCTCCATGATTGCAGCTTACAAATCTCATAAAGGCATTGAAACAACACACACAGGCAGATAGTCAGACTTTAGATGCTAGTTCCTTGATCACATTGCCAGGCAGTTATCTCTTCAGCAGTTTCTTCCAGGCAAGTTCTTCGCTCACCTATAAATCATGGTCATACTTAAAGTAGACAACTGACTCCTGTTGATGGATCGACTACTAACAAGACTTATCCATTAACCCATTTACCCATGACCCATTGACCCACAAACACCCCTGATTGCAGTGCTGACTGCTAATGATCCCAAAACTACCCGTAAATGACCCCTAACTACCCCAAAACGACCCCCGATTGCGAACATGAATGCGGATGTGGAGGTGGAGGTGGATGTGGATGTGGAGGTGGATGTGGAGGTGGAGGTGGAGGTGGATGTGGAGTTGGATATGGAGGTGGGTGTGTAGGTAGAGTTGGATGTGGAGGTGTTGGTGGAAGTGGAAGTGCAGGTGGATGTGGAGGTGGAGGTGTAGGCAGATGTGGATGTGAATGTGGAGATGTATGTGGATGTAGAGGTAGAGGGGGATGTGGAAGTGGAGCAGGTGGAGCAAGTAGAGTAGGCTGAGCTGCATAAGATTGATCGAAGGTTTGGAATTGGGGTTGGGATTGGGATTGGGATTGCAGTGCTGATTCGGGTGCTGAATGTGGTGCTGATTGTGATTTCGGTGCTAAGTGTAATGCTGAAAGTGGTGGTGAGTGCGATTGTGGTGTTAAAAGTGGTGCTATTTACGATTGCGGTGCTAATTGCAGTGCTAAATGTGGTGTGTTTGTGTGGGTCGCAAGTTAAAATAAATTCCCTCTAATTTAAAATAAAATTTTATAGTTCTAATTCTAAAAGCTAAAGTAGAATTTTTTATTTAGTAATCTCGCTTTAAAAAGGATATATACACACACGTACATACATAGGTCCCTCAGTATATTTAATCACTTTCTGGGTAAACTGTATGTACACTTTGCAATAAAAGTGCCCAGTACTACAGCAGTATCCCACCATGCTTCGTCACTGACCGATGCACTACTTCGACTTTGTATTGAACAAAGCAGCACTGCAGCCACTTTAAATGGAATTTTAGCAAAAGTGAATAGTGACGAATCACTGCCGTATTTCTCGTATTCCACTCTGCATAGGTTTCTTCATGAAATTGGGTTTGAGTTCTTAATAAGGGGTATCAAGGCAGCGTTTATAGAACATGATAACATAATTCAGTGGTGGCATACATACTTGAAAGAAGTAAAAAGGTTTAGAGGTTTAGGAAAACCAGTTATCTATACAGATGAGTAGTGGGTAAATGTGGGACTCAGTGTGGAAAAGGCACAGAAAGACACAACAGTAAAGAGCGCTCGACAGGCAGTCATTGAAGGCCTAAGTTAAATCTTACACCTCCTACTGGACATGGTGCGCATTTTGCATTAGTGTATGCAGATAATGAGGATGGTTTTGTTCAAAACGCTGCCCTTACTTTCTTGTGCAAACAGAACACAGCTGACATTTACGATGAAATGACTACATATGGGTATAAACAGTGGTTTTACGAACTACTTTTGCCGAACCCTCCAGAAGGGGCTGTTATTGTTTTATATAATGCATCATACCATAACAGTATGTGTGAACTAATTCCCGTGCAACGTTAGCATGTGGGGAATATAAGAAAGTGGCTCAGAGAAAAAGGCATTCCTTATTATGTCAGTATGATTAAACTTGAAGAAATAGCCAAGAGCTTGGCCAAAATGTACCTCTCTTGCCCCCATATCATTACGATCTCAATCCTATTAAAATGGTATTGGCCTATTTTAATCGTTCGTAAGATTTCATAACTCAACTTTCAAGGTGTATGATATGGTGTCCTTAATAACACAAGGTTATGGCCAGGTATCAACTGAAAACTGGACAAATTATGTAGAGAAGGTGAAAAACATTGAAGAAGAGCTGTGGAGAGCCGACGAACTTTAAGACGATGAGGAAAGGTTTTTAATATGTTTAGCCTCATCCATCTTCCAAACCTCATTCTTCTGGTCAGCCCTGTGCTACTGTTATGGAAAGAGTATCAACTTTGGTCAGCGGTAGCAATAGTGATTCAAAGTTATGTGATATTATTAATTTCTTTATGAAGTGCACATGACAATTTTCGTATGAATTCGTATCAAGGAAGTGTGTGAATTGTTTGTTGTTGTAGGGTAAGTAATGTATAAACAATGTGAAGATTTATTATTAATTTATAAGTGTAATTCTAAAAAATATATTAAATAACTATATCAGTATCAGTTCTTAAATTTCTTCTTATGTACTCAGAATTCAAATTATTACATCACCTGAGCTTCATAATGTATTAGCGATCTGGCAACAACACACACCAAAATCCCTGTACAGCAATCTAAGCATGAGACGCACTATAGCTAACATCTTGCCTATTCAAAACACTTTCCGAAAGTTTGTTGGCTAAAATACATCATATTTATATATTTATTTTGATAAAGAGTCTTGTCTCGAAAAAAATGTTACCGGGCCAAAATAAATAAGGTAATGGCCTGCTTACCAAAAAGACAATGATGCTGTGTGAGAATCGGCCCGGAAACATTTTTAAGATGCTTGCAACATGTTTGAATTCATCTGCAGTAGAAGACGCTAACTTTGCTAGTATAGAGAAGATATGTCAAGAGGAAGAATAAATGGTGGCCAAGGGTTCAGGTTGGGCCCTGGCTTCGGTAAATGCTCTCGAGTTGAGTACAAGTGGGTACGGTCGAATTATCAAATAGGCACGTACTAATATTTTCCTTCACTACTGAGAACAAGATTTCAACATAGCTACATCTTCGACCAGTAGAATGAGAGGTATAAATTACTACAAGATTTTCAGCAAAACCTGCCATGCTCGTTATGAGAAAAGCAAATGTGATATGTGAGATAGAAGCGATAATCTAAAGAGACACAATGGTACATGTAAAGATACTGAACCTTTGCTTAACATGAGCCAGCATTACAAGGCTAGCATTCCTGCTGCTGATTCTTCATGCAAACTAACGATAGTCCGAGCGCCCATAACATTATGCAGCCTTGCATGGTGTGAAGAAGGAGCTACGAGAGAGCATCAACCATACAGATCCACCGAGATTGTGAACAACACTCCTGCACTGATAAAATGTAAGTGAAACTTGACGATGCTAGCCAGGATACTGAGAACAACAATGTGGCCTCCAAGTTTGCTGAGAACGACAATGTGACCTCCAAGTTTGCTAGTGATGATGCATATTCTACTGATGAAGACATACTGTGAAAGTGTGTTGCTGAAGTTGGGATGGAAGAAACATGGATTCGAACCTAGTACACCAAGTCAGAGGTACCTCGCAACCTACCCAACATGGAAGAAGAAATGTATCATGAAGACCCCAATGACCTAATTGTTAGACTATGGTGGTTGGTTTCATTGCAGAGCGGTGGATATCTGTCTGTCATTGGAGAGAAAATTATTGATGAACTCAGAGCTGAAGGGCTTTATTAAATGATATGTGTATGTATTATTTGGTTATGCATATCAATAAAATATAAACAAAAATAAATGTGTTTTTTTTAATAAAACTCCATATGTCCAAGAAGTGTACCTAATGATATATGTTAGCTGGTGTCTTGCTGCACTCGCTTTCTGATGAACGACACTTGTTATGTATAGGGGTTATGGACACTGGTAAACACAGTTGACCGTCTTGTACTAAAACAAAGTATTTCTGCTCTTTGATACTGTAATGCGTGCATCGTCTCTTCAGATGTCAACACTGACAGTGCTAGTGTTTAATACATAGCTGGCCCAGGATAGCCGCGCATCTGCCTTCGCTGCCAAGTGAAAAATTCCACAATTTCACCTGACTGACGCACGCTTCATAGTTATCACAGTGGAACTGCTGGGTGGAAACCGAATAACAAACGATTTTCCCATGTACACCCTCCGACCGAAACAGTATAGAGGCAAATGAATTCCCCTGCCAAGCAACACAAAATGTGCAAGCATCGAGCATCTCACAATAATTTGGTAATGATTGATGGAAAGAAGTTACATATCTTAATGTATCTTATTCATATATTTGCTATTCTAATAGTTTCACTTGACCGATGCATGATAGTGTTTATTGACATATGTCGGAATAATATACAATATGAATGCAAGGGGCTTTTAAAAGTGAACATTTTATCGTCAACAACATTTATTAAATCGTTAATCTGAAAGATAGCCAGGTGGTCGACCAATGGTGTAGGCAGTTGAAGGCTGCAGCCACTAGAGAACTTCCTGCTCTGTCAATCTGGTCTTCGCACTGCCTAGCAAAATGGAGGTAGGTGGCAGGTGGTGTGTACAATGGCGGCCAGGGGTAGCTAACTCTCAGTATATATATATATATATATATACACACACAGACAGAGTGAGTGGATAAATGTAAAGGTGGCAGTGTAGTCAAGGCATCGGACAGGTAACCTAAGGGAAGCCAGAACGATCCCTATCACCACCTCCTACACATTTATTATCCATCAGCTTTTCATATGTAGCATTATGCATCAGCTTGATAAAGTCCTGTTCGAAGGCGTCGCTGAAGCCATTCATCAAGCTGAACACTGCCAAAAGCCCGGCTGCCACACTTTCGGATGGGACTTTTATCAGCTAATTAATAATGCAATGTACGGCAAGCTGATGGAGAATAATCATGTAGGATGTGGCGCTATGGATTGTTCCGACTTCCCTTGGGTTACGATTCCAATGCCTTTTCCACACAATCACCATTGCATTTGTCTTGCAAGGAGATGAAATAGCGTGCATCAACCTGTGCACATGTGAGACAGTGAGGTGAATTTTTACTCGCTGCAGGCGAGGTTAGAAATACCGGTAGTGGCCTACACACTCACCAGACTTCGTGAATCGGCAAGGTTACTCGTCAGTAAGGTAATCTGAAGGAATTGTTTTTGCTGCTAAAAAGTCAAAGAATCTCAGCCAACACACAGGCTTATGCCTTGATCATTCACAATCACCAGGTAAATTATAATTTTTCATAATAGGATAGTCCAGAAAGTTTCATAATCACCACCACCCAACTGTCAATGTACGCGAACATTGAGGGATGTACATCGCAGTGCGGGCTTGTAATTAAGCAATTCTGCATAGCATATGCGCACTGTAGATTAGCTACATACTCATTTCTTCCCATGGAACTTGCTCGACAAGAAAACTATGACTACGAATATCTGGCTTGAGAAACGGTCCTAATTGGAGCGACGGTAATGTAGAATACGGCAAGATATGAGATGTACTCACCTTTATGCTGGAGCCGGATGGTGTCATCTTCGTTGCCGGACCAAAACAAAACAATGGCTCAGCATTTGTAGTAATATGACGGCTATTGTGACTTACAGACTGTGTATGACTGCCATTCATTATGAGTACTGATGTCTCGGTACACGTCAAATCGCGAGTGTAAGTGAGGCAGGGCGTGCCCGTGCAATACTACTGTGATCCTGGGCTCTCGGGAGAAAAGTACGGAAGGACAGAGTACAGAGTATGTCAGGCAGGATGCCCTCGGCAGAGCTCAACATAAGCTCTTGGAGCTCAGCAGGGGCTCAATGGGAGCTCAATGTGGGCTCAAACTGGGGTCAATGGGGCTCAAGCTCTTGGGGGCTTGTAGAGGCTCTTAGAGGGCTCTTAGGGGGCTCAGAGAGGGTTCAAAGAGAGATTGTGTGACAGAGGTTCATCGGTTTCGGGGGAGGGGTGCATTGCAGGTGACCATGTATAAATACTAATCTGGTGATAAGTTCAGACTATTGTATGGGGAACATTCATCATGGATGTGTTGCTGCAAAATTGAATGGGGAAGCAGTCTACAGGACACTCACCGAACTTACGATCGGGAAATGCTATCTAGCAATGGAGTTCCAATGGGCGAGACTTCTTACGGAAAAAGTGCCACGTGTTTGCTGGAGGGCACATTCAGAGTGCAGCTACCATCTCGCTACCTTCAACTAATATTGGATGCAGATATGGTGATGATGAATGAGGCTGAAATTCATATCAAGTATGGTGGTATCAAACCAATAGCTAACGGCAAGACTAAGCACATTATCGAGTTTTGTTAAAATGCAGACATGGGCTCTCTCTCGATGAATGTAAGTAGTGCCATGCTCATCATGTACACTGCATTTAATCCTCTGGTAGTAAGCAAGTACGAACGTGTTATGATCGGCTACTGCCGAGTTCGATTCCAACCACCTGAACGTCTGGAACAATTGGAAAGCTGTACTGGGCTAGAACACTGGGTGAGTCAAACTGAAGGGGAATGTCTGGTCCTCTATCCAACACCTTGCAGTATTTTCGCCTGTCCAGTCTATTATCTGCGCCCAGACTCCAAACTGCCATGCACCATGGCCGCTTTGCTAGAGCATGCAAACGAAGAGACTATTCGTCAGGTATGGCTACAGCAGACAATTGCATATGAACTGAACCACCCTCGCAGAATTACCCGCTGGACCGAGTCTTGTACAGGTGAACAGCATAAGACTATCATGTGATGTGGCGCAGTGACATGGGAGACGATGTGTTCTCCGCTCACCTGTGAAGGGTTTCTTGCTGTCAAGTATGTATAAGAAGCAGCTTCCAATCATGAGCTTCAACCGGCAGTCATTGTCAACTCAGCTTCCAGAAGAGACAGCAGCATGTGAGTGTCTACGCCATTCCAGCCAACAGCACCACAGCTGCTATGTCGACGCAACTACATCTTTGCATACACATAGTTGCGTCGATGCAGACGTCTCCCCGGCATCATCGTGGGGGTGTAGAAAAGACACTGCCTGCCACCTCCAATGTGGAAGTCGATCTCAGCAGGTTAACGACAGCAGCATCGAATAAGGAGACATTGAAGCAGCTTTTGATTCAGTGTAGTTGTTGAATCATGCCCGACATCGCAGCGGTAGAGAGATTATTTTTGTGTTTGCTGTGTATAACTTTTACCCGACCTCGCAGCGGCAGAGACTTAAAAAACAGCTCAAATTTGTAAAAACATTTTTACTTCATGTTTGATGGGTGTATAACTTTGCGTTGAGATTTACCCATATTCCCGGCAGCAAAGAAATTAAAGCAGCTAAAAAAAATTTACTTCATGTTTGTTGTGTGTATAACTTTGTGTTGAGAGAGAGATAGAGAGACACCTCAGCGGGTTAACTATGTCAGAGACATTAAAACTTATGGATTTACATCTTGATAACATCATGTGTATACTATAATTGGTAATAAAATATTTTTTTATGAATATATTTCTTCACTACTAACTGTGTGTCCCACATTGATAACAACATATACCCACATTCTTGGTAACTGATCTATTCACACACACACACACACATCTGTTTGGTGCAGAGACACGTACAAAATTGAATTTAATTGCAGAGTCATCACTGTTGTTGAGAGACAGCTATGAAATATAAGTTTATATCTAAGAGTCTGGTGCAGAGACACGTACACAAGTGAATTTAATCGCAGAGTCACCACTGAGAGACATTTATGACATAAACAATTGTTGAGTGTATAAGGTAACTGTTGTATTCAGATAGAACATACAAAAAGTCCATTTAATTTCCAAGTTGCCACTGCTGCTGAGAGCTGACATTTAAAATGCTAGAATTATAATCTGACTGGTGCAGTGAGACACACAGTGGATTTCATTTCAGAGGGAGGATTTGTTCTTGAGAGCACACACACACAGTTAACCTTGCCCGAACATGCACAGGCGAAAGTGGAGACAATATGAGAGAGAAGGGCTGATCCCTGGTTGTGCCCCAGGGCTCTGATGGGGCGCGCACTTAAGAGCCCTGCTTAAGCAGCCGGGGCAGATCGCGAGTTGTAGGACTCATAATACTGTCTGCATTTAAATGTCGTGCCAACTCACCTTTTTATACCAGCCCTTGTGTAGTGTGTGTGTGCTGTTGCTCTTGCACTACAGTGCTGCTTGGTAAGTGTTATCGTCTAATATTTTTCCAACCTTATATGTCAACTTCCATGTGTGTTGAGACCTTGCAGGTATTTTCACCGAAGCCGCGCAATGAGCTTTTTAAATACACACACAGTTCACATTTTAAGGTTAGGAATGTTGGCCATACAGACCATATACTGTATATCTAACTGCTTACTCTCGTCTAGGCTGTTCACAGTAAAAGTGTGCATGTTTGTTACTTCCCTTATCCACAGCACTTTGAAGTCAGCGTTCAAGGCTAAAATAGTATTTCAGAGTGAGAGGACTTTAAAAAAGTGCTCTCTTTAGTATACAATGTTTCGTCAGTACACTGTTCCAAGCAGATGTGCGCCTGTTATGCAATGGTAGTGTTAAATGTATTGACGTGTCTAGAACGCGCATCGCCCCTTGCAACACATTCTGTCCACTGTGTCTCTAGTTACTTTTTACTTTCAGCCATTTCTTATCAACGGCACTTGGAAGTCACAGCGTGTAAAGCTAAAATAAAATATTGAAATTATTTTTAAATAAGTGCTCACGTTGCCATGCATAGTATATACAATGTTTCGTCAGCGTTCTGTGCACCCGCTAGATGTGCGCCTGTCTACTTCCTGCCAAACAATAATATTCGGTAAAAGTGTGCACGTTAGTTACTTCCCTTATCCAAAGCACTTGGAATTCATAGCGTCTAAGGCTAAAAATGTTATTTCAAAACAAGTGCTCACTTTACCATGCATAGTCTCGTCAGCACGCTATTCCTGCAAATGAGCACATGCACACCTTTCTACTTCCTGCCTGCCATGCAATAGGGTTAAATGTTTTGCACAGGCGTAGCATTGATATCCCCTCCCTTGCAACACACGTTGCCACTGTGCAGCTATGTTGAGAAGTAAATCATGTTTGTGAAGTATTTTTATAACCTTTTTGCCTTAGACATAAACTTCCGAGTGCGGTGGAACATACACACACTGTGCTTATTATTTAAATGGCTAAAAGAACCTTGTAATTGTTAACGTTTACCATGAATAGTCTTGGGGAGGGCGCGTGCATCCCGAAAGCTCAGGTGGGGCGGCGAATAGATGTGAGCGCTCGCCGCCACAGGCGGTCTGGTAAAAACATGTGTTGTCGGACTGAACTCTCTCAACAAGTGGTTTGGAAAAAAACACGTTTTGATGAGGCCCGCCCTGAGTAGCATGCATATACATTCTGTCAGGATACTCCCGTTTCGAATTCTGCATGCACACATGCAATGCCTATGGTTAAAATTTTTTCTTTCCCTTATTTCGGAGAATGCAACCCGGGGGAGGGGGTGGGTGGTTGGAGGTCCCTCGTAACGAATGTGAGGCCACAGCGGGTAGAGCACTCTCTCTCTCACTCCCTTGTTAATGAGGACTTTTTCCATAGGAAGGAGTAATATGTGAGGAGTCTGGACTGTTCTGAGAAACCCTTTAAAAAAATACTAGCCCTACAGGCTCGGTATATGAGTTTGACTGCTTGCAAGTACGGATACTGTAGGCTCGTGTGCAGAGACAGCACTTGCATTGAAGGTACGGTACACGAGTGCTAGTTGGAGAAATAGTACGACTATCTGTACATTCAGGTTGGGTACGTGAGCACAGGGTGTGACTACCTATAATATCAAAGGCTCGGTACACGAGTGTGGGTCGGAGTTGGCATATTGACAGTTAATATCTTCAAGATGTTTGTCACTGGAGTTGTTAGCGAATGCCTTACTTGTATTCACTTTTCGATGAGAGAAAAACATTGGTTTTCTCCACTTCTTGCTATTTCTATACACGAGATCAATGCGGTAAATGGTATAATACGATTGGCTCAAAGATAAAATGACGCCATAGGACTTGCATACTCATATAAGAAGTAGAGGTTAGTCAGTTTGACACCCGCTACTTTGAAAGGTGGATCGTCTCAGCTTCGCATCTGCAATGTCTCCAGACAGTCCAAAGCTAATGGTAGTGCCACAGACTTTTTTGGGAGCAGTACCAGCAGTGCCATCGACTTCTTCGAGCAGCATTCCTATGATAGCATCACCATCGACCTCTTCGGCTGGACTGCCTACAGTAGCATTGCTGTCATCTGCTGTGGGCATGGTATAATCAACTTCGGGAATGTTTGGCACAGCGCCTGCAGAAGTGCCAACCAGTTCTTCAGCTGTGGTACCTGCAGTGTCAACGGGACAGTTGACCTATGTTCCAGCAACAATGATTGACTCTGCTGGACCATTTCGACATTGTAAGTGTTGTTTCTGTGAAACGACCTTCACCAGCAGCAGCAGTGTTCATTGACATGAGAGGCATGGCTGTACAAAGAGCACCAACCGAATAAGGTACACGTGTGTCGATTTCACAGAAGGATGGTCTAAGAGTGCATATGAATGTGTGTAAGGGGCTTCCTCTGAGTAACATAGTGTATAAGCCCTCACAGCTGACGTCATATATCGACCTTCCCGACTTTATCAAACACAAAGTTGCCGTAATAAATTTCTGCAAATACGGTACTCAATGTTTCAAGTGATCAGATTGGCTGGATTTGTTAAGTCATCGAGGCCTCATCGTGTGGACAACTGTTATGCTGAGGTGGAAGAATTGTTTGATTTTAGCATACTGGATTTTCCGACTTCTCTACAACAAATAATGGTCTTTGAGAACAACAACCCTTGAGTGTCTGTAAATGTGTAGTCGCTGAAGATAGGGGAAACGTGGTACCAATACATGTGACGAGGAATGAGAAACCTGAACATATTTATCTTCTGATGGTGATGCCGGAAAATACGCATATTACCAATTATTGTTACGTACACAACTTTTCACGTCTGATTAATTTACAGATTACTTCGTGTAGGTACAAAGTTCATGTCTGCAAACAGTGTTTTAAGCATTATACCAATTATTCTCGAAAATCAGGACTCACTGGGGGACAGTGCCTTGCGAATCACAAACCAAAGTGTAAGGATCTTTGAGAGTAACACTCCTGGAATGTCTGCACATGTGTACTCGTTGAATGCTAGGGGAAAGAGTGGTACCAATACATGTGACGAAGAATGATAAACCTGATCTTCTGATGGCGAAGAATGGAACTATGGATATTTCACATTACTGTTACATAACATTTTCAAGACTTGTGCGATCACAGATTACTTCGAATAGCTACAAAGTTAGTCTATGTAAACTTTTTTTAAAGCATTATAGCGATTATCCACGGAAATTAGGACTCACTGGGGAACAGTGCCTTGTAATAAACAATTTTTTTTATGTGTATGTAAGTTTTCTCATATTGTACTTTACTAAATACATTTTGTGTGAAAAACTGTAATGCATTTTATTTATTTATTTTAATAAACCTCTGGCTTAACTATGTCAGTTTAATTCGATAGGACGGTGCACTGGTTCCAGAGCACTCGTCAGGCTACATGTGTGTTATTTCCCGTAGCATATGTACTTTTTGACAGGGGTGAAATAATTACAGTACTTGTAAATTTCAATAGCATTTTGACAAGGGCAGTGTTCTTGCAAGTGACGGGTTGCTTTCTTTATTGGTAATGTATACCATGTATGGATAGGCAAGTCGATCATTGTGACCTGTGCATTCGTCGAGTTCGCATCGATAACTGCGCTCATGGTCTTCGGGTTCTTTCTGCTATGCCAGATAAACCTCTATGTTTTTGCATCTTCTAAAAGCAGAGTAGATACATAGTTGAAATGTGTAAATGTCGTGTGGGTAGTTTTGCATATGTGTGATTAGCTTTGTATGTGATTTTCCGACTGTTTATGAACTTAAATATGGCCGATATATTCAATTAAACAATCTTCTACTGTGATGTAGGGGCCTGAGTTTGAGACTCGAAAAACTATTAATTCTCTTCTCAGACTCAGACAAAATCCTATCGATGTGGAGATGTCTCAGGTTTGTATGGTGGAGGTAATACTGATACAGATTAAATTACATGAGAAGTAATTTATACTTGCTCTTTTTGTAGAACATTTCAGGCTGGGTGCATTCAAATGCTACTTATTCACATATGGTGCACTATAGTTAACACATTGGTAAGTATTGTGGGTGATTGCAAATTGACAGTTACTATATTCATTACATTTGGCAGTGGTGCTGTTAGCGAATTTCTTACATGCACTCGCTTCCTGGTGAATGTCAAACATTGGCTTTTACAATGGCAACTGTCATGTTGGTGTGCATTACCACAATAGTAACATTGATGCCGCAATGCTTGTAGCGAACCTTCAGGGTCCCTAGTTGTTGACGACGACGTCGATGGTAAGTCTTCAACCATTGATTCCGTCAGCAGCAGAGCACATGATCATAGTAGATGAAAGTAGTCATAATGATCTGCTCGTCGACGAACTGACGCACATTTTTACATGATGCCTGCCTGTATACTGTATGATAATTTGTGTTGCCCGTTTCGGATTCTCTCAACAGATGACTGCTGTCTGGCATCGTTTAACACATAGCATACAGCATCCTATATTTGGTTGGTAAGTGTCTATAACTATTTTTTCCTCCTGGAATGGCAGAGCATGTGACTGGGCCCGACAGGGCATCAGGGGAAATGATCTGGTTAAAATGATAATTTTTTTTATAAAATAAATAAAATGCAACATATTTATTATTTTTTATAAGATTGTACAAACAGTTCTATGCGTAACTCATTCTCGACAGACATCGACGAACTTATCGAACCTGTGCCTGTACCTGACTTTATGTAGTGGACAGTCCTTAACAATCGTTAAAAATCCATATTTCTCTTTCCAGCGTAAGGTAAATATATCTTTGAAATCTGATAGCACCATGTCCGTATTGGCATGATCGTCCTTAACATGTCGCAAATTCATATCGTCCATGCGAAACAACACCAACACATTTGCATTGTCGCGAATCATTTGTTTGGGTATTCGTGAATAAGTCTGGCCGAGGTACACACAGTCCACATTTGCATGTTGTTCCAAGCTAAAATATCGCTGCATTGTTAACTGCTTTTTTCTCATGAAACTTCGTCGAAAATAAACACAGATTTGGTTGTATCGGAAGTTGGTTGGTACTACTGGTGATATGTATATTCTTGGTCAAGCGGAACTGTATTTTAATCCATAATAAATATGTTTTGCCATAATAATCGGTCTATGGTTTGTCATTGTTCTATTTCATCGTATTCTTAATTATGGTATTCTTAATAATGATAGTTAATTGTTAGTGATGTAATGATCATTTTTAACTATGTGATCTTATCGTACAGTTGGTATAAGAATGTGTAAATGTCGTAATAAATATACTTGGTTTACACACACTCTTGCCAATACGCCCTGCACCAATCGATACAGAAAGATTGATACACACATACGTTATTGGAAGTTGACAGTGACATAGCAGTTCTTCAAGGGAACTCATCAGGAAGAATACGCCCTTGTGGTGTATTGTGGTTGTAGTTTCATTTTTGATTTAAGATCCAATATACAGGTATTCCATACTGTGTTTGGTCTATTTTCAGTTCCTACTGTGACATATTTACTTTTGTTGCAAATTTGCATTTTTTGTCATTATTGTGCTGCTGGAGTGATTGTGATTTCATGACAGTTTGTTTGACCAAATTCGGTTGGTTGGTTTGGACGGTATTGCTTTTTTAGTTTTCAAAGTTATGGACTTAGAGTATTTCGGGCGGCTGCATGTAGACACTAAATTTACTGTCGGCTGCAGTGTTTAAAGTCATTGCAGGTACATTCTCACTACATAGAAAATAGTGTAGGCCATCCACTGCTTGAAGTATTTGTGCAAACCGTCGGTACTTTGACTGCTGCCGAGTGGGGCTCCGTCATAGGGACATGGCCGCCATTTCGCCAGTCAGCAGCATTGGCTGACACTTTACTGGTCAGTAGGGAACAGACTTATGGAGCGGCAAAATTAAGAGCAGGAAGCTTCCAGACATCATACTGGCTGTCAACATGGGCGCCCACTGCCAGTCAGGTGGGGTTTCGTCTTAGGGTGTCGAGTGGGGCTTTGCCTTAGAGAGACAGCCACCAGTCAGCTGCATTGGCCGAATGGTAAAGCGGGACCAACCTGCCGGTGGGGCTTCATCAATGGGCACTGGGTCGGGCACTATCATAGGAAAAATCGACACAATTTTTCCTATCAGTCGACATGCATGGGTGGTGTCGCGATAGGAACACAACGAGGTGGCGCCGACACAACTGCCATCTTGACAGTCAGCATCACCTTAGGGACACAACCACCATCTTGCCAGCCAGCATTGACATTTTTACAGTCAGTCGAGACAACGATACAACCACCACCATCTTGCCAGTCAGTCGGTGGTGCCTCGATAGAGACACACTGGGTGGTATCGTGATAGGGACACACACAACCGCCAGTCAGTTGACGTATTGGTCAGACATCATACTGGCCACCAACATGGCCACCCACCTGCGACTTCCAAGTGGGTGGCATCACGATAGGGACGCACTGAGTGGCGTCACGATAGGGGAACACAGTCAGTTGCTTTGGCCGACATGTTGGTCAGAACAGACTTATGGAGGGCAGTATGATAAAGCAGGAAGCTTCCAGATGTTGTTGGCATACTGGCCGCCCTGCCAGTCGGGTGGGGGCTTGCTGGTCAGTAGAGAACTTATGGAGGGAGCAGTGGTACAGAATGATAGAGCAGGTAGTAGGAAGCTTCCATACATCATTTGTCGTCAACTGCCGGTCAGGTGGGACTTCATCTTAGGGCATAGTGTGGGGCTTCGTCTTAGGGAGACAGCCGCCATTTTGCCAGGCAGCACCATTGGTCGGGGGCAGAATGTTAGAGTGGGACGTTTCCGCGACCACATGGTCGTCAGTGGGGCTTCGTCATAGGGACACACACCGCTGGGTGGGGTTCTGTCCTAGGTACACCGACGCCATTTTGCCAGTCAGTGGCATTGGGGCTCCATCTTAGGGAGACAGCCGCCATTTTGCTAGTAAGCAGATTTGGGGCTTCATACACAGATGCAATTTTGCCAGTCAGTGGAGACAATGCAGAACAGACAGGAATGATACAATGGAATGCTTCCAGATGTTTCTCTATCATATTAGCCTCCAACATGGCCGCTTGCCTCCTGCCGGACAGTGCGACTTCCAAGTTGGCGGATGGAGCAAGAAGTTCTGTTTCAAGATGACGGATAGGATTGACCGAGCAGGAAGTTCTACATTGGGAGCCATTCCGATAGTTCATTGCCAGCCATTTTGCTAGACAGTGTCGTTATTTTTGCTGGTCAGTACTAAGGCCGCATACTTTGGAAGTAAGTGGGGTCACTGATCAGCCGCCATTTTGCTAGACAGTACCATACAGAAGCCTCTGATGGTTATGGCAGTATGCCGAGAGAACCCCTGCACTGAAATGACAGAGCAGGAGGTTCGATTCCAAGATGTCCTCCGAGAGTGGTTCCACAATGATCACAATGATTGTACATGATTGCACATTATTGCACACTTTCAGCAACATTGTCCAAACGTCAGCCACACTGTGCAAACTGTCAGCCAGATTGAGTAAAGGCACTTTCGCAAGGGAAAAGCGGGAAATTTCGAGGGAAACAGGGAAACTTGTAGTCATTTTGGCAGTTTTTGGCCATTTTCTGTGCAAAAAAAACACTTTTTTTTCTTCAAAATCTGGAAAATAAAAAATGGCTGCTTTCTGTCCCTGTGTCCCGAGCCGCGAGCCCCTGTGCCAGAAGGAACTTTTGTCAACTACTATTGTGTTAACGTTTACTAAAACTATGCATGGAGAAGAGATGTAGTTACTGTTTCTGGGTGATGCCCTTCAGAATGGGATATCTTACTAAAACGGAGCTTGGCGACACACCTGCTGAGTTAGTTTGTTGGACAAGGATTGAGAAGTCGCCGGTCATACGGCCTGTGGACAAAATCTGGAACTAGTTTTCACCCTTCTCCCTCACCATCTTCATCCTTCCATCGTGAGGCATGCACTTTCTCGTTGCATTATGAGGGTATCTATTTTCTTTCTGTATAAATGCTAGCTCTTGGGAAGTCTGATAGTAAACTGTGGCATACCTTGGAGGTTATTTTATATGATGTTAGTTTGAAGAATATTTACACATTATGAAATTAAAATTGATAAAATTGGGTAATACTTTTTTTGTAAATGTATGAAACCTTCTTATTTAATGTTCAAAAGGTTTTATGGGGGGTTTCAAGAATTGTGTTTTTAGAATTCGATGCATTATGATCTCGATACACATTAAGTAAAGTAATCTACAATTATTTACATCATTGAAAAATAAATCAAGGAACATTTCATTGAATATCTTTTTTTTTTTAACATTGCTGGTTGATTGAATCGCGAAATAATCCAATACAATACCTAACCTTGTCGGGAATGGAAGCAAGGTTTTCAATCGTAATTATTCTTCATAAAATTTGCCCTTCTTATTTAACATTCACAATAATTTTTGTAATAATAATAGCGATTTCTAGAATGTGTCTGAATTTAAATTTTATTATTTAATAAAGTTCGAAAATAATTATGTCCCTTTCAACCTCTTATAAATTATTGAAAAACTATGCAAATTAAAATAATTAATGGTTTCCTCAAAGCAACTCATTTGGGAGAACATAGGACATCTGTTCAAGGCATTTTAGGCAAATGGGTAGAGAAATTTTAACCTACTGACGTAAATGTAAGCCAAATTAAATTAAAAAATTCACTGCCGTAGTCTCTGCATCAAAATTCAAATATATCTTAAAAATCTTGATATCAGCAACATCTCGTGGAATCTTCTTATGTTGGTTCCGCTGGTCTCTGTTATTAATCTTTCCTTCCAAGGCTCTCGGGGGCTGAGGTATGTCACTACAGTCTTTACCAAACCACACTTATATCGCAGTAGCTCTGCCTTGACTTTAATTTCTAGTCCTTGTATGTAGTGCATACAGACTAATTTATTATTCTTCAGTGCCTCGCGTCACTCTCCCTATCTAACCAAAAAAAAATCGAAATTACTTATCAGACCGATGACCCACTAGGTCACCACATGACTGACAGAAACAAGTTGACTAGAAATGTCTAAATCTGCATACTTAAAATATGCCTTCAAACTTCGCGCCAAGCACAATACAGCTCCATCATATCTTACTCATTACATATTGCAATACCACATTAACCAAAAAAACCAATTCCTCTACGCAAAATGGCCCACATACGAATAAAAAATCTAACTATTATTAATGATATATGAAATAAGGAGAATGTCCTCAATCCTCTATCCCTTATTGCTGTAGCCTCGCCAGTTGTGTTTCGCGTCAATACACAAATCCATTTAAGTAATAAGAATGAGCAATACAAGCTTCTAAGCAGGAATCAAAACTGTTTGGTTTAAAACATACATTAGTAATTTTTTAAAATAGAATTCTCGTGGTATATATTATTGCAAAGCAATGTGTCGGTAAACCCTGTCTGGTTTTCACTACAGTATTCGAAGTCGCGAGCACCAATATGTTTCGAGTGTGCTTACACAATATTTGAGAAAATAGAGAAAACAAATGATGAATACATGAAGCATAATGTAAGACATATGTGAAGTGAAGTATTTATTTAAAATAAATAAATTGTGTTAGGTAAAATCGCCATGCATTTCCACGTCCAGTTGTCTAGAGAGGTTTGTTATGTTTCCACCTCAGAGATGCATAGTGCAGCATTGGGGAGAGAGAGAGAGAGAGAAACAAAGAGAGCTAATAAGGCTGGAGAGACGAGGGTTCGAGGACAATTACCTACTTTGGATGTGTTCCGACCTGTCAAGATTTGCAGTGACTTGCTTGGAGCGAGAGCGATGTGCACCTTATGAGAAATGCACTGTATATTGGCTCGTGTTAAAATCTAAGGTTATATGTAAATTTCTGGCCAATCTTGAGTTTAAAGTCCCAGTGAGAGGTTGTGTAATTCGTTTCTCGGCGCACGTAAGAAAATAAGCATGTAAGTGCATATTTATTGTTATTTATTTTGTGAATTTTATTATTTTAATTGCATGATTAAATTAATCAATGTGTGTAATGTTCTGCTAGCCAAAGAGAAAACATTTGTAATTACTCTGATATCGTTATTATGCCTAATTGTGCAAATACAATCTAATTACACGGGTTTGCCACTCACTTGGTACACACTACACAACTCTGCGATCCGACATCGACGACTTCCAAAATTATACAGACAATTTTCTAAATAAATTTCCCAGCTTATATAGTAAATGTCTGCCAATATGGCCACCATCCAGCAGACATATTTGTATTACATATTATCGAAACTCTGCTCACTTGAGACCTAGTTGTGCTAGGGAGGAGACGTGTAAAGAGGTGTTGTACCTAGTAATTATGCAAGTGCATACTCTCTCTCTCTCTCTCTGCACATGCTAGTCATCGATGAAATAATTTGATAAAATAAATAATTGTTGCATACACAAGTGAATGATTTGATTTTTAATGCGTTATGTACTCTCTTGTCACATGCAAGTTTTCGATTAAATCAGTTATGCATAATTCATTGCTGGATCCTCAAGAGTGTTCTCTCTTTTTATCTTTCTCTCTCTCTCTCTCTCTCTCTCTCTCTCTCTCTCTCTCTCTCTCTCTGCGCATGCAAATGTGCAGAATAAGTTATTGCACTATTAAAATTAACTAATTAAATTAATCGAATTTTTTACTTATTGCATGAATAGATATTATATTTACACATTATAGCTCTATGCAACTGCATTCACCCTCCCTTCACTCATCCCTCACTTGTAATGTAGCTGCTCGACACCTACATTCGTTTCCCCCTCCAACTTCCTCAGTCTGCTTCTAGCTCTGGTTGCCAACCAGACCACAGGTGCACTTACTCTCATTGTGCAAGTGCATAAATAAAACTTATGTACCCCCAACAAGAATCGATCCAAGCACCAATCGATGTAATCCCATCCTGGCAGCCAGACACACCATGACGGCAGCCAAAACACCCCTCACATTTCCAGCACTCACACAGACAGGTGGTTGGAGTGAGTGGGGGATGTACATGAACAATTACTTTTGCAATTCTAATTAGAATTGGCATTGCACATACAAATGTATCTGCAATTGATCATGCACATTCGACTGCACGTTATAAGTGCACCAGAGGGTAGAGAGGGAAATACTACTGCATCACTGCCATTTTGAATAAAATTATATCGCAGTAGTAAGGAGCTCCCCCTACCACTACATCACAGTTATAAGGCCGGAAGGGCTTTATAGTTCAGAATGCCTGATATCGAAGAAGAAAGGGGAAATTAAGTATAGAAGAATGAGAGGAAAAATTTAAGGAAGTTCCTTGGACCAGAAAAAAATAAGATGATGCATAGAGAAAGAGAAAAATTAAGACATTTACAAATATGTGGAGAAGATTACAGACACGGTACACAAGATAATTCTAACATTTTTATGTGCACCTCTTGACTTTAGATTGACAAAGAAAATCTTAAATTACATCACCAAACTAAAGGAGACCACTTATTGTGTGGAATAGAAATTAAAAGATGTGAAATAAGTTGGATTCGATCCTAGAGTGATCTGGAATAAGGAGGTGTTTAGAAGGAAGTTTGACGAAATTATTGGGTTCCAGGAAAAAAATAAGTAAAAAGACCAATAACATGAGGCAAGATGAAAGAAGAAAGAACCACTGCGAAAGAATGAAGAAATTTTGGGACGAAAAGAAAAGACTGACCAGCAAACAAATTGTTTTTCGCGGGCCACAGTAGGCCAAACTCGAAGACAAAAAGAATTCGGAATGTGTGACGTCAGCTATTAGATTGTTGATCCAGTTATATTTATATCAGTAGGCGAAAAATGATATTTAACAAAAAATTATAAACAATAGAGTGAACTAAAATAGAGTAACACGTTATGCATTTATAAACATTATCAAAAAGAAGAACTACTTAGATATACATGTAAATACAATAGGAGATAGTAAATGCTGTGACTTATGTACATGGTATTTTAATATTACTATTACATACTGTTATTTTATTTTTACTTAAAAATAACTGGAGTCCTACACTGGGTGTGCTTAAAATTTGCATTTTAAATAATTTTTCTTCGTGTTTATTATTACTCATAAAATTGTACTTAAATGTCGTATTTTTTCTGTTTCATTTGTTTTATTATAATATTGTTATATTAGGCTTGTTTTTCAATGTTTCGCATTATTATTGTTTGCATTCACCTCATATATTTGTAACATTTGGTTATTCAATATATTTCCTTCGTTTTTATTCAGTTTCATTGCATTACAATGTTTTTTTCATAGCCACTCCATTATGTTGAAGGACTGTGGTGGTGAAGGTAGTCTTGCCTCCCACCTAGGCGTACCAGGCTCGATTTCTGGTAGTGCTGTGCTCAGGTGGGAATTGTGCCGGATGATGTCATTGGTCGGGGGTTTTCTAGAAAATATTCTGCTTCCCATGCCCTTTCATTCCGGTGCTGCTTCATACTCACGTCACTTCACACTCATCGACTCTCAAGATCTCGATGTTAAGAGCCACCCAAATGTATTTACTTACTCAATTATTACATTTCGCTTGCGCTCTATTTTTCTTTATTCACTCAGTTTGGTAACCTTTGGCTTACATTAATTTTTTCTCTCAATTTAGTTATTTTCTAATGAAACTTGCTAGAATTAACATATTTCTGTTGTTCTTCACTTTTGTTGTTTTTCAATTAATTTGGTTTAATTGAGCTTTTTTCACACTGTGTCACATCTATTTTAATCTAATTCATTTGGTTTTTAATAGTATGACAAGTATGTTCTGAGCCAACAGGCTTCAGGTCCTAGACACACGGACACAAAAATGTAAATTAAGGTCTCATCACAAAAAAAATATCCATTATTTCCTTTTTCCCAGGGAAAATTCCAGAATGCGTGTTATGAGGCTATTGGCCATTTTGGCAGCCAGTAAAATTTACAAATTAAACCTATGTTGTCCATTTTGGTTGTAAGTGTAAATTTTTTTTTCTAATTCCTTAAAAAATCGATTACTACTGTTAGCGCATACGACCATGGCAAGCATGTTAGTGGTCACCATTTTGCCAGCCAGTGGCAATTTTTTTCAAATTGTCAATGAATTTGCCAGCCAGTAACATCTCGAATGATCGCACATGCGTGCGCATAAACCACCTCCTCCAGTGGTCTGCCAGTGCCAAAAAATGCTAATAGTCAATGGCAGCCCTATTGGCAGCCAGCAGGGACTGAGGTTTGAATAATTGTTTACTACTACAAGTAGTGCATAATATCACAATGTCCATTTTGACAATTGGCGAATGTTCGATTGCACTGCCTCCTCCAGTGGTCTGTTAGTCAATATAAATAAATTCTACTATGTTGTAATGACCAACAAAATGGCAACCACTCACACATGTCCTCGGCATCCATCCACAAAGAAGGCCCCCACCAGCACATACTTTCCTCAAGGGTCCTCATGATGAAGCCTCGCTGCCAGGTGGCCATCTTCACCCCACGACCACTTTCGACCACGACCACCAAAACCTCTCACACCCACACACTGTGATGTCATCATGCACACACCTCTAACAGAAAGCAGACACACATTCCCTTCCATATGCCTCACTCCCACTTTATGCCCATCCAACATACACTAAGGCATGGTACATGGCGGGGTCCTAGACTGGCGATCAACAATTTACTATGTTGTAAACACTACTGTCAATTAATAATTTCAGCCATATTTTCATAGAATGTAGAAGACACTAATAACATAACTGTTGGCGAGGGTGGCAGAATATATGGAATAGATGCGGTTACAATGGCTGAAAAAGAAAGACAGCCATAAGAAAAAAACCACAAAAAAATGTGGTGTGAAACATAACAAAGAAAGATGATCGCACAGAGAAAAGTAAGGGCGACAGGTAGAGGAAAAGTGATGGGGGGCAGCAAAATGTGTGTGTACGATGAAAAGCAGCTATGATATGGATGACAAGACACTTCAATGGCAAACGATACATATACTAGACTCCACACTCACATCACCCCCGATAGGATAAGTGTTGAGCCCTCCAACGAGGGTGAAAAGACAGAGTTCCCCAGGTCGGAGACCCAACATAGACACCAAATCCCTGGGTAGATAGTGATTGTGTGTTCAAAATATGGCGGTTTATGGTGCAGATGAGGAGAACCAAAGAAGGTTGAGATGCTAATAATAAAAACAATTAGAGTGTTTGTGGGTAACAGTACGTGACATAGCAGGTAAGTAAAAACAAATAAGGCTGTGGTGTACATAATGAGCAGTAAATATAAACAAATACAGATACATACATAGAAGCCATAGTGAGCGAATGTGAAACAGTACACGTATCACATGTGCTAGTAACATGCACTCAGCCAGGTATAAATGTTGCACCCCCTGCAGTAGGCGCCGACATGCTACTAACACCATCTTCAGTTAAAAAAGCTGCAACACTCGAGATAGCAATATTATACAACTACTATATGTCCTCGAGAGTGCAGTGGAATGCAAAACATGCACCAGGCACTGGTCGTACACCTGTGCAGGATTAGGTCTACTCCCCATGTGATCTCCAGTGCAAACCAGCCAACATATGTGACAGGGCAGCCTGTGTGTGCTCTGGTATGCCGGAACCAAGCCACATAGTATACTAGCCATGTTGAAGATGACTTGCATGTGGTATACCAAGGGAGAATGATCTGAAGTGGGGGAAACAGAGTGTGGGGAAAAACAAGTTGGACACATGGTGCTGGCTTTGTTGCTGAAATTGTGTGACATGTTTTCTATGCGTCTTTTGCTGAAAACAGGTTGTTACACACAATTTCACAGTGCTTTGATTTTTTTGTGTCCTTGAAGAAACAATTTGTGAGAACTTTCAGAATTATGCTTTTAATGTGCAATTTAGCCATGCAAGATAATATTATTATTATTTTATTGGCCATAGCCTTTTATTGCACTGTATCTGCTTTAATGTTTATGGTCACCATTAAAATTGTTATTCCAACTGAATTAATAAACAAGGATAAAATGAATTTTTGTTATGCTTTTGTAATTTTGCACATAATTACTGCCTCGCACACACAATTTCGCTGAAATCAGCACAGCATGCAACAAGGGTGCAAATGACATCCCAACACCTAAACTTGCTGTTACATGTTTGTTCACCCTCGATGGTATGTGCATCGTCGTCCCTCTCCATACTAGTCAAGTAAAGTATTTGTTCTTCTTACTTGTATATACAACACACTAGTTCACTGCAGGGAAAGAACCAACTGCTCTCCTCCATCGATGTCGTATGTATATGTCCAGTACATTCGTTGCTCCAGCGACATGTATTGCCACTCTCCTTGCACAGGGCAAAGTCGACTTGTCCACCCACATGTTGACATTCCATAATGTCTTCAAAGTCTGCATGAGCTTGGAGTATGTACCCATTGGAAGGGAGGTGACTATTGGCTCGCAAATGGATGACAGTAGATACGTCATACTTTCCACCTGGCTGTATTTCTCAATGGAATTTTTCCCAGGTGTCCTGATAGCACCACATGTGATTGGTACCATCGCGCACTTGGACCTGCTCGTAACCGAGCTCTTGTTTGAACATGACTCGTTGGTAGCCCATCTAATATCGTTCGTAGAGGTTAGCATCTTCTGGCTGGAACTGCACACAGTCGCATTTGTTAAAGTCCATGGTGGTGGTGGTGGTGGCGGCGGTTGGCTTTCCTGGAAGCTGTGCTGGGAATGACTGCAGGTCAAAACGCATATATCTTGGACGATGCACTGGCACTGACTGCATATATGCTGTACCACTCATTGCTTCTTATATGTACTTGGTGGCCAGAAACACCTCACAGGCGAGCGGCGAACACATTGTCTTCAACGTCACTGTGCTGCACTTCACGACAGTCGTATGCTATTCCCCACTGCATGACTCAGTCCTGCGAGTATGTCCGGCATACTGATAATCTCATATGTAATTGTCCACTGTAACCATACCTGGTGTATATAACCTTTGTTTGCATGTTCCATCAGGGCCGCTGTGGTACATAAAAGCTCAAAGTTCGGTCGTAAGTAGTAGACTGGACAGGCATCAATATTGCAGGGTATTGAATAGAGAACGAAACAGTCTCTGTCGCAGTGACTCACGCAGTGTTCGAGTCCTGCACAACATTCAACGTGCTCTGGCTGCCCAGGTGGTTTGAAGTGCACACGATGGTAGCCGATCGTGGTTCCTTCGTAATTGTCCATGTCCAGCGGGCTAAAAGCAGTATACATTTTTTCTAAGAACGAGCATGACGGAGCAAAAGAGAGCCGGCGAGACAGTGTTTATGAAATTTGCGACGACATGCATCATATTCCCATTGCATACGGGCTTAGTTCCACCATGTGTTATAAACACATACCCCTTGTTCAACATTGCCATATCACTGTCGCTGATGAGTTGTACGTACCGCGACAGTAGGTGTACCCAGACCATGCCTTGCAGCAGGCATGTGATGTGCTTGCCATGTGGTTTTGGCCCGCTGAAAGTCCTCCAGCACATACTTCTGGCCTATTACAAGGTCGGACAATGTGTACTGGGCATTGTCAATAAGTTTCGCAAACAAAGCCTCCATCTTGCCACGAGTGTGCATGGTACAGTGGTTTGTCCTATCCCCTGTGCCGGTGTTTTATAAGCCACTGAGCAGTGGTCATATGTCTTCATGTACTCCATCATACAAGGTGGTGGTCATGACCACCCGCAGCTGGATGACCTATGTGGAGGTCACCTGTGGTGTACCAAGCCTTCGTACCTATAGGTAGACATACTCCACCCGACAGCCATTGCTTTGCCCCCCCCCCTTCCAGTGTCCAGAGACCACTAACATAGTAGAAGTGCGATCATATACAAACATGCCCAGGTCTTACCGCACTTGATGCATGTGTGGTTTGGCGAGTACCAAGACCTCAGTACCTGCAAAGATGGACAGTCATACTCTGTCTGCACATCGCATGCCTTTGTACTGTTGCTACAATAAATACTTAGCCAGCGCTTTTGTTCTTGCCCAGCGACGTAGATGGTACTCTCGGCCAACACAGTGGTGAGTTCTTCTCGTATATTATCATAGACTACATTTCCATTGTCCCAATGAATGCCGTGCTAATGTTTCTCCAGCCATGTATTTGTCGTCCTACTCTTCTCATCCAGTGAGTGCCATGGGAAGTGTGGCAGGAAGGCACATGATGCCAAACTACCATCCTCAAATGTTATGCAGATATATTTAGCTATGAAGCCACTCTGTGAGATGCAGCCTTGGATGTTCGCGAACATTGTAATGTATGAGAGGTGGTCAGTAGTCTAAAAGCATACTTTACGTCAATACCTGAACTATACCATCTCACACATTGTACATTATGTGCCGGTCATGAAGTATCAGAGTATAGGTATGGGTGTTGGTCAGGAAATTAGCCATGGCGGTCATTTCGATTCTACAGCCTACTACTCTGATCTATATTCTATCGTCCTGCTTACTGGGGTCGAACACAAGCAGAGGGACTGTGTTCACGAACTCGGCAGGCACCAGCATTGTTACTGAGTGTGGCTATAGTAGGCCTGCTGAATGTTGGCATACATCTGATAGGGTACAATGTACATCCTGTTCGTGAAATCGATATTTTGGTCGCCCTAGGGATAGCAACGAATTTGGATATATCTGTGTCTCTGCCTCTCTTTAAAATCGCATTTGTTTTACATTCGTACAAATATCTGGATTGAGATGTAGATTCTCGGTCGGTAGGAGTCGTCTGACAAGTCGTTCCATGTTACATTTCGCCTCTGTAAGAACACACACACAGACAGTTCTAGGTGCACATCAGCAACAACATTACGTATTGCGAGTAACCTTGTTTCAGAGTTATTTAAACACTGGAGAATCTCATCACCGTCTGGACGAAGGGGGGGGGGGGGGGGGAGATAGCATCGAGAGGTAGTGGAGACCACATGTCCTCCCATCTTTCGACATTGGTAAAATCAATATCAGAGACTGACGAGTACCGTACTGGCACAGGCGAGTCCATCACTCTGTGAGTCTCCATTGTTGTTTGCACATGCCGAACAGTCTTTTCAAGTGATCGACATTCTCGCTGTGGTATGTTGACAGCTTCCAGCAGTAGAGAACCCTAACTCAATGTGTTTACACATGTAGCCAACTCGTGCATCTGAAAGTCACGAAAGGGTGGTGACAGAGAGCCTTGGTAGGACACCACCTGGATGGGCGCTGACTGGAATGGTGCCATCTGGGTGCTCTGACTGGACCGGGTGCTGACTGAAAGGGTACCGTCTAAAAGCTCCGACCAAGTGCTGACTGGATGGGTGCCATCTGGGTGCATCGTATGGGTACTGCCTGGAAGGTTGCTCGGCGGGTCCTCCTCTGGAAGGGCACTGTCTGTGTGCTCCATAAGGAAGTCTCCATCGCGATGTCAGACGCTGCTAAAAGTACCGTGCCAGATTCTGCCATGGTCTCCGATGATGCAGTGCCGCGCTGTCCTGAGATGGAGGCATCCATATTTTTGAATAACTTTCCCACTGCAATTAGGAGACCATCATCACACACAGACAAGAATCGACTGCCGACATTACGAGGATAGGTGATAGCTAATGTCCATAGCCACAGCACAAAATCTTGGACACCAATACGACAGCTATGTAGGATAATTTCTAGTATGGTGAAATCACTTGTTGGCTGTACACAGCAGCTTCAAGAAAAACATTCTTTCATCTTCTTTCAAGTGTCAAACCATGACATGGCATCATCGTCCTTTGGCACCACGACAACCTGTTTCTTGGCCTGATGCGTCTCGCGCCATATACGGGGGTGCAGTTGCCAAGGGTACCTAGGCTCTATTTCGTACCATTACACACCACGTGCAATGTGCATACTCTCCAAAACACGTGTGGTGTTTTTACGTAATGGACCCGTGTTACTTTCAGGATGACAATGCCAGGTGCCATGTTTCAAGGGCTACTATGCAGTGGTATGCCAACAACAATGTTCGCCGATTGGACTGGCCCGACCAGAGCCACGACCTCAACCCTATAGAACATCTTTGGTACTAATTGGATCGCCGGGTGAGGGATCGTTAGGAGCAGCCAAAATCCATTGCTAAGCTCATGGAATGGTTGCAAGAGGAATGGCGACGAATCCCAGTGGATGTCCTGCAAACACTCGTAGAGAACATGCCAGACAGGGTGGCTGCTGTTATAGCCACAAGAGGTGGTCCTGCGAGATTCTAATGGGGTGATAACCACCGAGCAAACATAGTGGACAGGTCCCCGATTAATTTTTTATAGATAGTACTATTAAAGTATTAATATTGTATCGACGAAATCCTAGCAAAAACCAATAGCAATGTAATAGGGGGGGAGGGGGCTCAGACAGGTAAATTGGGTTAGTTCCCCGGGCAATATAGTGGCATGTATTTTGTCCCACCCGTATGCATTTTTTCTTACCAGTACTATACCATATTTTTTCATGTATGGGTATAATAACAGAGATGTTATTTTTCGCCATACTGTGTAATTTTATTACCACTTTGTTCTCCAATCTGTCCTCTCAGTATTGTAATGCGTATAATTCTTTTCCTGATCAGTTTGGTATGTTCTCTGTTGCCCCACCAGAATAATTTTTCCCACAGGTACTGTAATGTGTATAGTTTTTCATAGGTTTTGTAGAAAATCTTTTCATAAATATTGTACTGTATTTTTTTCATAACTCAGCATTTCCCCACCAATGTAATTTTTTTGCCTTGTGCATGTCTGAGGTGCTCCAAGGGACACACGTGGAACTTTCTTATTCCCCGATTAGGGCGTGGCATAATACATATTAATTGAAAAAAGTGCAGCTGCTCGCTGTTGGAATGCCACATGCATATGCTAGACATTAAGGGTGCAATATTTTTGAATGCTCTGGTTCTTGGCTGGCGTGAAGTCGTCTCTCTGCTGGCTGGCTAGCGCGATACTGACAGGATGCTGCATTTCTGTCCAGCTGCAAAATTGACGATTTGGCGAAAAAAAACCTTGCGGTACCTGTGCATGTCTACCGACGACAGACGATTGGAGCTGTAAGCGAGTGGAGACAATTGCAGTGGCGTGGAGCTACACTTCCTTTGTTTTAAAATTTAATTACATTCATAAACATAGAATATATATATGTGTGTGGCTGTGCGTGGTCTATCTTTAGCTTTAAATTGTACCTACACTAACTTCACCGACAGTGTATTTTATTAACAAAATTGATATACTAAATAATTTTTACAACTGCCATGTTTTCTTTAATTGCTGATACAGAACGTTATTTACATTATGGTAAAGCTGGTACAAAACATTTTCTTTTCCCACAGTTTTTTTTTTTTAAGTTATGTGAGCAGGACATAACACAGATCAATAAATTATTTTTAGACATATTTATTTACGCACATCACAATAATGTTCTGCATTTTACAAATATTCTTCTCCGTGCCTGTAATATACACAATGTTATATTTTTCAGTGTTTGAGGTCATTACACGTAATATTTTTTTTATATTTACCATGAATTATCTCACAAGGGCTTTAGTGATGGGCATTACTCAATGCATATTGTCCATTTTCACAGTCGTGAAGCCATGAGACACATGTCTCTACCAGCCGCCTGAATGGATGCCATCGGCATTGTCTTTAGAGGTCCACATTTTTCATACCGGCAGAACACACACTACGCATAACCAACTTTTGGTGATTCATGAACACAGGGTAATTGGGAATTATGGATTCCTCCAACACTTTGCGAATGTACCCATGAGGAATATTTCAATCGACCCGTCTAAGTCCATGCATCTCTAGGCGGTATTCCTGTTGTGTGGTGCGGTCGAGGTGTTCCCATAGGCATAGTGGTAAAAACATAAAAACTATGGTTACCTCGTCGTCGCTGTACGAGATGGCAGAATGCTTCATGGTGTAAGAGTCCATTGCGCGAAACCCTCTGATTTTGCAAATTTTTTTTCATAGACACTATAATTTTTTTATAGAAAGTCATTTAACACTGTGTTCTGGGCCTGCTTCGTCGTCAATGGGTAGTGCTTGCCAATAGAAAACTTGCACAGAGTCTTCTACAGGGAGGGTGGGCATTTCGAGGGCATCTTCTGCAGATATGTCTTGTGCATACAAACCTTTGAATGTCGAAGGGACGTCTTCTGTAGGTACAGCTTGTGCGTAGAAACCTTGCAAGGGGGCGGACGATGTCAGGGCTGCTTGGTAGGCCTTGCACTAGACACTGTGGTACTGCGTGTCAGGAACCGAGGTGGTGCAACCCTCGAAACACTACTTGCACGGGAGGCAGTCCCGTATGTCGTCATCCAGCTGTAGGTAGGTCGGCAAATACTTGAATACTGTCAAAATTTCGTACGGTGTGTACGTCAGCAGGAACTCTTTCCGAAGGTATGGCAACTTGTCCCATTTGTCCAGGGCACTAACCGAACCCACGCTTCCGAATGTCAAAATATATGAAATGATATTATGGATACTTAGACAACATGCATACATTTCTAAGAGCGATGTACAACTTTTCTCCAGAGGCCCTTAGGGACGCTTCTTATAAAGCCCGAGCTTAAGGAGGGTAGAATGGAGGAGACTAATTAATGGAGGAGAACTAACTAATTAACCAATTAGAATAATGTTTGCGGGTGGAACACATGTGGTGGACTGCCGACTAAATACTGATTGGTCTTGTAGATTATCACTTGACTAATTAGCCAAAGAGAAACATTGTTAGGGGTGGAACAGAGGTGACATATTGTTCGAGCAGAGGCATCTGATTGGTCGAACGAACGATTACAAAGATACCAGAATAATCAGCCAATCGGGAGGGTTGTCACATGGGTGGAGGCCTGCCAAAAGTCTAACATAGGTGGTGGAGGCTAGCCGACTAACCAACCAATGGGAAGTATTGGCAGAGTAATTAGCTAATAGGATAGATTGGCAAGGTAATTAGTCAATGGGAGTCAGGGGTGGGGATCGAATGATGGTGAGTAATTGGTGGTGCACACACATATTATTGGTCGGGTGGAATTAATTTTGGGGGGAGGGCAATTGTGAACTTAAATATTTTGAGGTCAGAGTAATTAGTCGAAGGTGGGAGACACAGTAACATGTAAACAAAAGACAGTAGAGAAATCAAGATGGCTGCCTCCAGTAACATGAAAACAACTAATGAACGAAAAAAAATTGGAGCGATGGATTTATTGGTCATGGCGAAAGTATTATAGGTTTTAATGTTTTTTAGAAATTTAAATAAACTTTTAATAAAGCAAGAGCTGCAAGATAGTGTTGAATGTAGTGAGAGACTACCAAATGTAGTCGATGCCCTTCAATACGGCGGCTCCAATAAGGATAAGAATTGATGATCAAAAATACAAGTGCCTATTTCAGTAGATGTTAAAGACAAACGAAATCAAGATTGCAATCAGCAATGACATAGGGTTTTAAATTTTAAAAGTGATTAATAAATTTGAATAATTGTTTACGATTTTAATTCATTTAATACAAATTTTAAAGCGATTTTCAAATAAATTTATAAAATTTTTTAATAGTTTAATTAATTTATCAATAATTATTCCAATTTTTAAGATTTTATTGAAATTATTTCGGTTTTTGGGTCAGAGGTTATGGGGTTTGTCAAGTCACAGTAAAGGTCAGTTGGGTATATGGCAAATGCACATGAATAACATAACAAAGGTATGCAAGTCGATCCGAACAGAATGTTACTCACATCATTTTTTCTTCTACTGACATTTTTTCTTCTCGTGACAAAACTTCAATGGAAGAAGTAATTTATTCTTTTTGTACTTTTTCTGGTCACTTTCTGAAATTACAATTTAAGTGGCAACAAATTGTTGAAATGGTCGCGTTTATCGAATGATTACTTTATTGCCAGAGTTAACTCCTTATGTAAATTTTTAAAAGAAGCACAAACTTGTCATAATAAATTACTATTTGATATCACTTTTACCAGTCATCTTTGTTTAAATGATTGGATTGTTGTATTTTTCAGGAGCAGGAGAGTCAGGGTTAGGTTTGTGGTACAGGGGTTCGTCGGTAAAAGTCATGGATGGACAGGGCCAGGCATGAGATACTAACCAGGGAATGGCGTCGAGTGCTTTCGGGAGCTCACCCCACATGCGAATGAGGATCGCGTTACCAATATTTTTTCCTTGCTATGCCTCCCTTTCGTGTCGTAGGACCAACTTCATGGAAAGTTACATTATATTTCTTTTTTGGTGCTTTCTGGTCACTTCTGAATACAATTAAGTGGCCAACAAAATTAGTTACGATGGTCGGGTTTGCGATGATCACTTATTGCCAGATGGTTACTCCTTACTTAAATTTAGGCACAAATAGCATAAATAAAACCTACTGATATGCACTTGTACTTATTTTTAACTCTGATGGATTCCTTATTCAGGCAGCTAAAAAGTTCCAAGTTAAGGATTTGTGGCAGCCGACACTGACAAAGAGGCACGTGGTCGATAAAAGAAATTAATTTAATTAAACCCCGGGACTTTTCGAGCTGGCGAGGCTGAGAACAGCATTGGAACTGGTCTAACCAAAGAAGTGAAGTAAATTAAGTTCCAGAAAAAAGGAAACTATTGATACACTAACGACCGATACAAGATGTTGAAGAGCACCGGGTGCACAATGTGCATCTGTTCTTTCATCGCATGCAGAGCCAACTGGCCGAGCATGGTGGGCATGCTAGCGCACTTGCTCGAAAGCACGCCAAGTGTCTCTAAAAAATGGCACATTTACCGGTAAAACAAATACATACAAAAACACATGCCACTAAAATATATAAACACTTTACATTATTAATTTGCATGAGCAAATTGAACATAAAAATAAATTTAATTGGTAAAAAATTTCACACACAACGTAATTTAAATATGTTACGAGGCTGTTTCCCCTGTCTGTTGCATGTATGTTGAGTTTGTTTACATGGTATTGAAGCCCAAACACTACTGAATACTTGACAAACTCACACTTTACACACAGGGACATAAACAGTGAATGGAGGGTGTACACGAGATTTTTTTGAAAACTGCAACCACTGTGTTCACTACACTGCATTCAATTCCCTGGTGGTACTCTTACTAGGGACATTTTATTGGCCGTAGTGGTCGACCCGAATTATCACACCCTCAAATGATCACTCTTGAGGGCATGAAAGCAGGATGGTCACCTGAATCCAGCAGTACCCAGGTGGTCATAGAGTATTGGTGCACTCCGGTGCAGGTAGCCATTGTAGGAGTGGTGGATGTGGTGACTGCTGCATTTGGGCCGACTACCCCCCCCCCCCATAGAGGGCACGTTGGAGCTTCGCTATTGAAGCGGGACAAACAGGCTAAGGGAGAAGGGCTGCGTCATCCGTCATTCGTCCCCGCCCCCTTCTGGAGGCCATTCGTATACTGCAGCACATTGATCTGTGCTGCGCAGCTAGTTGCAGCAGGGCCGTGTCGATGTCGCTCTCACCAAGGCCACAGGGGTAATGGGCCTCGGATGCAAAATGGAGGTGGAGAGGTTGGGCGAGAGTCATGCTGATGTTGTGCTGGAACAGCTGCTGAGGGGGGCCGGTGGCCTCCACATGCTGTGCAGTATACACGCGGTGAATGATAGAGACATTTGGAGTGGCAGAGAGGGGTGAAGCCCTCCTCCGACTTGGTCTCGTCACTGCTGTTGCTGAAAGAGGCATGAAGTATGCGGTGTGGCCACACGAGGTGCTGGGTGAATGTTTGGGCATTTCCAATATGCTGTGGAGGCATGGCCACTTCTGGTTCACTGGAGATCTCGCTCGTCGTTCCCGATGCAGGGCTTCTCAGTGGCATCGTGGTATAACCGGTCAAGGGAGGAACTGGCAGGAGCATTATCCAGGCAGGTAGCCCTGGTGGCGATTATTGGGCGCCATTAGCTGAGGCAGACATCATGATGCAGGGCATCACGATGCCGGGCGTCGCGACACTGGGCATCGCAACATGAGGCATTGCTGGTGCAGTTTCATGTGTTGTATAGATGGCAGATACTTGGAGTGTCTATTGATGACCTGCTATCTGCGAGTCCTAGGGTGTTGGGATGCTGGGCATCGCCGGCTGCAACAGGTTTTTCAATCTGCTTTTGGTAGCCGACTCAGGCGCCGCTGCATCCGATTCGCTTGCATGTGGTGGTGCAACTGGTGCATCGGCATCGAGTGAAGCCATGGGGGCATATGCAGTGGCGGCATCGGGGAGAGTGTTGGTGTGACATAGGTAGTCCCTGTGGATTGGCATGTGGTGCCATCTCCCCATGCACACAAGGTGCATGGTCTCATGTTGGCGACTAAGGATAATGTGCAGTCCACTCCACTTAGGCATGAGGCTAGTGCAGAAGTTCTTAGATGCCGCAGATAGATTATATGACAGCACAAAAACCATCTGGCCCGGCTGTAGTGCAGCAGATGGGCGCATGGTGGCATGCAGCCCCTGCACCACATTGTTTTCTTGTTTGTTTGCCTGCTGTGCTCCACTTCTCTCAGGTTTACTGATCTTGCCGTATGGCACATGCTCGAACTCCCCTTGAAGCAGGAACTGACAACCTTAGAGCAATTACACTGGGGTTTGTCCGGTGGCAAGGTTGTGCCAGTGTGCAATAGAAACAGCACTGCTCTCAGATGGTCGGCACAGGATGCGTGGTTATCACCCACGTGCAACTGAAGCTGAGTTTTGAGCTTTAGGTTTCTTATTTTGGTTTTGTCATGCTGCTACCAGCTGTAGACCGATATCAGCAGAGGATGTGGTAGTTTGAGGCGGTTTGGCGAATACTCCAATTGATGTTGAGGGGTGGTAGTAACTGCAACCACCTACTTTAATAATTCGAAAACTAATTAAAGGCAATAGGTGCCTGATGCAAATATGTAGCATAATATGTTTTTGGTTGCCTAAGCGACCATCGGCTTATGGCCTTCGAGAGGATGTGGAGTATTGCGGAGATTGTTAACCCAGAACTGAAAATGTGTTACTGGTGAGACATGACAATGTATAAACATTTAATATGTACTCTAGAACAAATAAGTCAAAATTTATCCTAATTAATCGGATGTTAAATGTCCTTATTTTAAACCTAACCCTAACTAAAATTCGAATAATACATGTTTGGTCTGCTGAACCTGTGAACATAGTTACTAGTTTATCTTTTGGAAACTCATCTACCTAATGTCTTCCCGTGTCCATCTAATACATCACACTCTTAACCTCTAAGTTTCTAATACGAACCAAGTTTATTAAGACTTACTTGCTAAAACAGACTAGATTGTCATGCAATTATAATATCTTAAATAGTCTTATAAAAAGTGTAACAATCGCTACTGTCATTCACTCCAGGCTCTGTACAAAATATTTTGTATGCGTGAAGTCCTAGAACGGATGAACTGGAAAACTCCAGTTACGTTTCCTATAGTGACCTTTGATGATTATCTTCGGAGAGAAAAACTCACAATATCTCTAGTTCCTTTGATTGGGGTTTGAAAAAGGTATAAAATACACGAGCCCTCATCTTACAATTTGGGCAAGGAGCCCAAGGAATCATTCCCAAATACTCTTGGTCATGAGATTTTCGTAGATAATTCATTTCTTTCATTATCAGTGCAATTTGCAGAAATTCTCCAATAAGTTACCAGAATTGTTAAGATTTCGCGAAAGTCAATACCTTATTTAATTTGCAGTTAAATTAAAAATCTAAAACAAGACAATTATGAACAATGAGAATCCAAGTAAACTAAATGACATTTATTTACATAATTTCCAAACATCATTAAAACTGTATAAAATGCAGCTACATGACAATACTCCGATAATCTGAGTTAAATATAACTTTACCTCAATTTAAACCTCCAAGGTAATACATTCCTTCAATTAATAGTGTCTCACTTTCAGCATTTTAAAAAGTTACTCATTATAAAAGTCTAAGACGATAAGTTAATAATCGATCTGGATAATTCATAGCCTAAGTAAATGAACCACATTAATTCATAGCAATTACCTGAAATTACACATACAACAAAGAAGAACAGCAGTACCAGTGGTGGCATCCATCTACTTCCCTTAATATTAGGAAGCACTTATAAATACAGCAATTCTACCGAGTTGTACTAACTCTCCATCTAAACCCAGTTAGTTTCAATTCAGGTGAGGCCTGTCAAGTTCTAACATATAAAATTTACGATGGCCACTTCCGAAAAGCGCTCATCTCGAGCACGCGATGTGTTCGCCCCGAAGGTCCAGGAAAGAGTCCTCGATTCGTCCACCCGCGTAGCTAATATCCAACCAAACCCCACCCCAATGTGTTCCTCCGCTCGGCACTGTTTCCTTCGCCCACACTCGTCCACAGTGCGGCGTGCGTCATGCAATTAACCAGCCATCTGGCATCCCAGTGCAACATTGAAGGGACTGCCAGACAGCCCGCTCTCGAAGTTGACCCCTCATTTAACATTACACAAAATACAATGACAATCGGACATAACTCTGGGCAGCGCAACTTTCAGTATTAATATATCTTCAAATTAATAAAATTTTACACAAAAGAAAAATATTATTTAAAACAACAATAAAATCTTAAAGCGTCAGATGATTAAAGAAATTCCGACCAATAACAAGACCAATTGAAGGGGGAAGTCATCATGTGACAGCACGCCTTTCTTAACCTAATGGTTAGAAAATACAATATATCTGATATAACACTCAATTACATAGTCGAGATGGGTAATGCCATAATTAATTTACAAAACATCACTGTTCCCCATAAGCTTTTAATTATGAACCAATTTGAATAGATCAATAGTAAGCTGACAGTTGGATAAGCACATGGATGACAGATGGCCATAGTTTTATCCACAACACCCCAACTCGTGAAACACACTTGCCACTTCGTCTGTAAATTGGGCATCATTGTATGATAGTGCTGTGCATGGGTATCCCCATCATGTGAAAAACTCAGTTTATAATGGTTTTGCTATGCACTTCACTAACGCACTGGACATTGCATATGGCTCCACCCATCTAGATGTCTGTTACCAGTAGCACAAATCTCTTCTGTGTGGCAGGATAAGGGTAGAGTCTCGGGAGATCTGGAGCATCTGTCTTAAAGAGTTCAGTTGGCAGCCGTGGTGTCTGTTCTTGTATGCCATTAGTGCACCGGCTTTTGTGACAATTACACAGCACACACAAACGCACATATTTGCGAGTATCGTGAACAATGCCTGGCCAATAAAATGTATCTAAGTGTTATGCTGGGTTTGTAGTGCACCTGAGTAGCCTGCTGCTTCGGTGTCATACGCGAAATATAATACTACATCACAGGTTGCATGTGGAATGTAAGTAGTCCAATATTCAATTGTGTTGCTTACACGGGAGTGCAGTCAGCAGTCTTAATCACGCCATCTCTCGTTAGCTTTGTTGGCACACTCCCCTGTCCACTTGCATTTCACCAGACATGTCTGTTGCACATGTATTAGGCATGTGTACATGTCAGAGGGAGTGGGATTCTGATAAGTTGCAGTCACCTGCGCGCACGTAATTGTACCCTCGGCTGGAGCAGGGAGGTCAGGCGGAAAGAGGGATAGGATGCTATCACATTCTTCCTCATTTTGCCTGACAACCTTGAGAGCTCACCCAGCTGACATGTGTTGTACTTCGAAATCAAAAGACTTTAAAATTCGGGCCCAGCATGTGAGCTTGCTGCGAAATTCCTTAGTATTGTGCAGCTAGACTAGACACCTATTTTCTGTGAGCAGAATACACACTGGCATTCCATGAACTACCTGTACCTTTTGACAGACCAAACTACAGCTAATCGCTCCTGCTCGTTTACATCGTAATTGAAAACTACATATATCAGAAAAACAACAGTAAATTAAATGCTCGAGCCACCAGAAAACCATCAGAAAAAAATACTCTTAATTTTCTGATCCAAAACATCAAATGCTGATTTGAGCGCAACCGCAAAAAAGTAGCTCAAAAAGTTGCGTTTGGATGCAGTTGCAAAAAAGTGACTCAAAAAGTTGCATTTGGGAGCAGTTGCAAAAATACGCGAAAAAAGGTAAGTTTGGGAGCAGTTGGAAAAAATGGATTAAAAAGTTATGTTTGGGAGCAGCTGCAAAAAAAGTGGCTCAAAAAGTTGCATTTTGAGTACATCTGCAAAAATACGCGTAAAAACATACTTTTGGGCATAGTTGCAAAGAAAGTGGCTCAAAAAATTTGAATACATAAAAATAAAATATTGTATATAATAAATGGGCGCAAATAAAAATCAACTGATGTCTAATATGATGACGACCATGGCAATGAAAAAGGCTAACGCAACTGGTAATGTTATGCATTATATAAGTAGTATAGAACTGGACTAAAGCCAATGAGTGCCCCTCTATCTCTAAAGGATAATGTAGTCTCTTCTTCAGCACTGATTTGTTATCTGTTAGTTTGAATACTTTACTCATTTAGTATATTATTTAAAAATTCTATTAATAAATGAGCAAGAAAAACATGAAACATGTATACTGGGATATTAAAATAAGAATACCAGACAAGACTGTATCGACAAAACGTCATGGAGAATTATTACCTAATAATATTATATGTTTGATAGTGGGTCCTAGTAACTGTGAAAAAACTACACTTATGATAGATAATTTTATATATGCTCAGGGATGTTTGGACTATGGTACTCTCTATGTATGTTCAAAAAGTCTGGACCAACCAAAATATATCAATTTAAAGAAAGATATAGATGTAGCATCAAAATTATTTAATGAACCAATAGCATACTTCTTTCCATCAAATCTTGCCTGGCGGTGTAAGAGAAGGAGTAGTTGATGGTCCTGAAAATGGTGGCATTCGGCCCTGTTACCGTTGTGGTGCTGGTTGACTGGTGGTCGCCATTATTCTGCTTGTTTTCCCACTCTGGCATGATATTCTAGCTGATTGATTTTGGCATGGCCTCCTTTGGTGTGGAAATTGGAAATTTAGGGTGCACCCATTTTTGCCAGAAATTCTGACAGGTTGGCCAAAAGAAATACAAAGTTTCTACAGGAACATTGAACACTTAAAAATTTGCAATTTCAATAACAAGGAAAGGTTTACATATTGAGGTTAGGAATAGGGTAGGTTTCCAGTGATTGGGATTTTTACAAAAATTTTAGCCCATTTTTGGGTACCACATGATGCGTTCCCGTGGTCTTAGGAGCAAGGTAATGTGAGGTTCGGTTTGTGGTACAGGTGTTACGGTACTTACAAGGATGGAAAAAGGTGCCAGAGCATAAGATACTCATCCAGAGAAGGCCGATCGCCCAACTGGCTTCTCCCGAGGTCACCCCACCCGACGAGTTTTTCACATGATGGGGATACCCATGCCTACTTACGAGGACTTATGTCCCTTAATATGCTTCTAATTATCACGTCAGACTGTTAAGTGGTCATCTCACATGCCAAAAACACTATAAAGACATGATCAGGGATGCGGTGCACCAGTGGGTTAAAGTCCAAAAGGTTACATTACGTGGCTATTAGGCGACCGATAGTGAAATAAAAACAAGATATCACTTGCACTGTTTTAATCACTATTATTCCCTCATACAAGGAACCTACATGGTTCCAGCATTAAGGCGTGCTGGAAGCCGACACTGTCAAAGAGACACATGGCTGATGAAAAATAATTAATTGAATTAAACCCTCGGCGCATTTCGAGCTGGCGGGGATGAGAATGGCACTGACCATGGGGTAAGCAAATAAGTGATGTAAATTAAGTTATAGACTACAATGAATAACTATTGATACTTACGTAATTGACCAATAAAGATGCTAGGGACCCTTTCTCGAAAGCACGCTTAGTTAATAAAACAATCGTACTGGCAAATTTACTGAGAAAACAAATACATGCAAAAACACTTATACATCACTAAAATACAAGAACACTTTACATTATTAATTTGCATGAACAAATTGAGCATAAATAGACATATAATTTGTAGTATATTTTATATGCAACATAATTTAAATATTCCATGAGGCTGTCTCTCCCAGTATGTTGCATGATTATTGGGTTTTTTAATATGGTCTTGAAGTCCAATAATTATTAAATGGTTTTCACACTCACAATACACGGGCAACACACGCATGGGGAAGTTATCAGTGAATGGATGGGGTGCAAAAGGGATTTTGTAAAATCTGTAACCACTGTGTCCCCCTCACTGAATTTATTTCCCCGGAGGTATTCTTGCTGGGGACGTCTCTTGGCAGTATTAATCGCCCCGAGTTATCGCGCCCTCAAAATGAAAGTGGGTTGGTCACCTGACTCTGGAAGTACCAGTTGGTCGCAGAGGGGTAGTGCACTCCGGTGCAGTCGCCGGTGTAAGAGTCGTGGAGGAGGTGACCGCCGCGTTCGGCCCGACTGCTCCCAGTGAGGACATGTCGAAACTGCGCTGTTGAAGCGTGACGAACGGGCTAAGGGTGAAGAGACGTGGCATGCGTCAATTTATATATTGGATGCTCCCATCAAATTGCCACTTAGATATCAAAATAAATTTTTTCCTGTGATTGTTATGTGCACTGTTCACATCTATTCAAGGGACAAATATGAGCGGAATTGAGATTCATAAGCACTGTTCCGCATCTGCTACTCCAGTGTCTCACACCTTGACTTGCTGCCTAGCAGATGCTCGAGCTTACTCATTCGCTGTTTCCGAACAAATATATATTCATTAACTACGTGCGCAAAATTAAAACAAATTTCTTAGCTACGTCATATTGCAAATAAATGGAGATGGAAATTACTAACTATGTCAACATAAAAAGAACGACACTGGTAAAATATTGTTGGGCATTTTTAACGCAGTTACCTGGCTGTTTATCTTCAGCCAAATTTATTTTTAAAAGGTAGCTATGTAACTAAGCAGATATTTGTATACATTGCAGTATGCAAGTAGATATAAATGCATATTTTGTCATCTCCCTTTTACAATGTGTTCTGTCTTTACATTGATTTGAACCAAACTTGTTCCTGAGTCGTCGCTCTCATACATACTGAATTTTTTTTGTGGCCTTGCATTCATGGAATATATTTGAAATACTGCGTTCATTATTTTTGCCCATAAGATGCTTTTTAGATTTCCATTATCTGTAATATGAAGTAGCCCTAAACATGTGGGTTTGGTTATTTCCATTTTTTGTTGTAAAACAACTTAAATAATAATTGTTTTTCCCTACACTTTTTCATATCTTGTTTCAAAAAGCTTGTCACTAACGTACAATCGTAGACATCTTCTACACTTGATAAAAGCCGTCTAGTTTCCAAGTATATATACAAAGATATCTCAAGATAACAAGTAAGTTTGCGGAAAACTTATTATTTGATATGAATTTTCCTTACCGAGCGATGTGATTCAAACTCGTTTCAAGCCAATTTTCAATTCGTTGGCAAAAACTTGTTAATAGCATGCTTTCAAATGGCTTGAATTATGATTGCAGCTTTCCAAAACAGTTTTATTCAAGTTTTTATCGAGCCCATTATTCTGCTATAAGTATTTATACATCGTTATTGCTATCTTATTAAGAGTAGTAGAATGAATTTTAATTGTTTACATTGTTGATGTTAAAAATGAATAATTTTAAGTATTTAATTGGTTTTCTTCCATTACATGTGTGTTTTTAAAATCTCAATAATTGAAAATGACAGAACAAAATGACAAAAAAAAAATGAAAACAATATGAATATAAGACCATGCAGAATGGACAAAGGGTTGATAAACCAAAATCCTCCTTTATGGATGGTTACTGACGGATAAATTTCTGGATTAAATATAGTGAGATAGCATGCTTCAATATTATAATTGACATAACTTAATATTTTATTATTTTATATCTAGGTATGTTTTACACTTATGTGTTATAGTGTTGTTAAATATTTTATAGTATATTTTGTGGCGATTTATATTAATCTCTAATGAACATAAACATTGACGTAGGTGCAATTAAGTTCAGGATGCAAAGAAATGAAATGGAACATAATCAGGTGTCAATAAATAAACAAATTTATGAAAACATGTGCTTTCAGAGGTGAAAATCACAACATTGATGAAGAACTGGACACAATGATTCAAACATTTGAATCCAGCCAGCAGCGAAATCTAGGATTTGTAATGAGGATGAAATCTTTAAAGAACACTGAAGTGAGGTATCCTTTACTTATCCTCAGCGTGTATCTCCTGATCTACCATTTTTCCGGCGTGTATCCACTTACTAACTATGTAGTTAGTTTAATTCAGGTAAGTATTGTTATGAGTGTTTGGGCTAGGCTAGGCATCGTGAAGGATGAAGGTTTTTAATAAAATAGTAAATTTAATTACGATATATATTTGCAAAGTTACAAAAAGTGCTATAAATGTGCCTTTAATAATATACTATCACTCAGTATATTTCAGTCATCATTGTAAATAAAAACAACTACTTAATATCTTATGACATTAATCAATTAATTGAGTGGCCCTAAGGATGAAAATGTACAGTCAAAGAGTCTATAAGAGCCAGAGTGTAGCAGTCACATTGGTTGCTCGTGGTCTCCTCCCACTTCTGCTCCGACGCATAAGTAGATCACATGCTCCACAGCAATCGTCCCAGAGCCTTGGCTGATATCCGCAGTCACTTCGGGCATACCATTTGGTGTCTCCACGCTGCCAATATCTGCTGCCGCTCGCCAGATATCCACAAGAATCCTCAGCTGTCACCATCGTTCACACAAACTGAGCAGGCCCTTCAACGGGACAAACGACTGTAGCTATAGCTGCGCTGATACTTTCTGGATTATTCCGTACATAAGCACGTAGAATCGAGAGGTTTCTCGAATTGTGAGACAATCCTCGTCCTTTTGTAGTATCAAAGTCGCCACTAGTTAAAAATGTCAGTGAACAAGACATCCCTTGTCGAGAACGTCTTTTTGCAGACACATAATTCACGATGCTGCTAGTAATGGAGGGACGAAGGTGTGGAAAAGGGGAGGGGGGAGTAATTTGATTTCCAAGCCGCATGGGTACGATAAAATTAAAATGTAGTCTTCCCCTTAACAATTACATAGCAAACAAGGATTTCTAAGAACCAATAACTTTATGAATAAGGTTGTAAATGGCAGTAGTGCAGCGAAGGCACATTTTTCTTTAAGAACTGTTATAACATTAATCAAATTCAACTCTTCTAAAGTGTGTACTTAAAAAATGTTTCAGAATTATTATTAGCTCGCGAGAAACGTTTAATTCTCCTTCAAAGAAAAAAAAATTAATGAATGTAGCAATTAAGGGAAACATTTCTTATGAAATATGTATTTATTATTGAATTTCCAGAATAATGATCAAAAAATTGCGTACGTTTATTAGATGTTACTTTGTAGGAATTTAGGGAAAGGCTGCTATAAATATTTTACTTTTAATTATGACAGGTACCCTGATTTAGGTTCAAAATTCGCATTTTTAACAATTATCTATATGAAAACCATAGAAGTTTGCAACGAAACGTAAAGCCTTCATCTGAAATGATGTTAAGAAACTCGTCCGAACTTTTCATGCCTTGAACAACGTTACCTCATGTTACTCTACCTACAAAACTTCTGGGATCATTTAAGTATTAAGTAACTAGTGATTTTAATGTCATTCGCAGTATTTTTCAAATAATGATAGCATATGGACTTAATGGTAAGGAGTCATTTATTTCTAAATAATATAGGGTAGATAGTAAGAATCACTATGGTTTTCCGAAAAAAATATATCTCGGAAAACGGTATAAATCAGTATTGATAATCATACTGAACACGAATTTACTAGGGGCATCACGATATTCCCAGTACATACTACAATTGGCGATAGTAAGGAGAGTTACGAAGATCAGGGAAGTTTTGCTTTAAATAACGTAAAATGTATGTAAATTATATATCATTGGTGTCGCGTAACCTTGATAAATGCAAAAGGACCTAACCTACCTTAACCTAACTTCGCGATAGGTGATTGCAGAGGTAGTTTGTACCGACAGGTGACGGTGTGTTATAAAAATTATAATGAAGAATAGCTGGTTGGTTCATCCACCCCCTGTTATTCACCTATCATTATCATTAAGTTAGGTTTAATTTTGTTAGGTCTTCTGAATTTGACATGACTAGGCGGCAGCAGTACGCAAGCCCTTCGATTCCCACAGTAACATGCACTACTACACAATACAATTCATTTTACTATATACACTTTCCATACTAAAACTCAACAATTATTTACGTCACTCATCCATCTAAAAGGAGAATATAGCTCCTTGGAGAAGTCTTGCTGATAACTCATGTGTAGGACACGTTAAATTCTACTCAGGTTGTCTAAACTCCCCAAACACTAATATTTCCGCACAATAATTATATTTAAAAATTTCACATGGAAACAATTGTCAAGAAACACTCGTATGTCTACACAATAATAAGATTTAACAATTCACATGTAAATAATCGCAAATAAACACACGTAATAGCACTCGTTTATCCCAAGCTTCCACACAGTCAAATTCGCTCATTTTCTGAACTTCCGCACACTAACACCGTACAACCGTCACGTGAAACAGGCAAAAATTAAACCGGAAGACAAAAATCGGTGCGCATTTGCCTTAGAGCGTAGGCAAAAATATGCCCCGTGAATAACTTTTTGTAAATTAAGGGTTGGTTTCCAGAGGCGTTCTCGTATTTAATTCGAAGCAATGACATGGCAGACATATATTTGACATACCTAAATTTTACGTGTTTAACAGCAAAAAAAAAAAAAAAAACGATCTTCATAGCCCTCCTCGCTATCATACTCCATGATATATATTACAAATTACGTGAAGCCCCCATCAATTTCCTATTAAATGTGATTCGTTATGACCAAATACGCAATTTTCAGGTAGCCAATTATTTTCCCCTTTTCCGGAAAAGTCGCGATTCTTTATAATTGCCTAATATAATCACAATTTGATATAAATTTGTTTGTTTTACTGTAATTTGATTAAAAGACTTAATTGCATAGTTTTACACGCGCAATTAAGTATTGAAAACAATTTATAATTTTATTTATTATTTATATAATCTCGAAATGTCCTATTTCAAGTATGCATTTTCCGATTTGTTTTTAGGAATTGGCACCAGAGCTTGATGCAAATAAACAAACTGCATTTATTGGAGTTACTCGCATAGTTTCCTCTATTGTAGCCACAAATTTATCAGACATAGTTGGTCGCAGGACACAAACTTTCATATCATGTAAGTAAATAACAATTTGCACTTCTTGTATATTTAGAATTTAGAATAAGTATATATTTTCTAGTGAAATGTATGTTAGAATCACTGTTGAATCAGCATACTCTTTATATATAACCCTTCACGCACTTTTAAAACATGGAGTTACAAAACCATTGAAGTTAGATAAGCTTCACTTTTTTACTGCGTTATCGGGAAAGAGGTTAATCTCAGGAATGTTTGAGTGTATGTTTTGTCCTATATAAGTTATTTATAAATATATTCAAAACAATATTTTTACTTCACAGAGTAAAATCGAAAGTAGTTAACAAACCTGCGTGAAAACTAGATTGACACGTCAAAAAATTAGGAGTTAGCATATACAAAGCTTCGTTTTAATTAATACGCTTTGTTAAGTTAACTTTGCCTAGGGTGAAGATGAATAGGCTAGGACATGGGAGCTTAAAGAGATGGAACAGGATAATTGGAAAATAAATAACTTCAAGATAATTAAATAATTTATCAGTCTTGCAATAAAGAGCTTTTTATTATTCCTTTAGGGCCTCTATTTAATGAGAGTAAGAGCGAGAAGGAATTCCGAGAAGGAAAATATTACGACACTTAATATCTTAAAATAATAAGACACTTACCGAATCTCGAAGTCATGACCACTCGCCGCGGAAGCAGTGAGCAGACGTCCAGGACGCTGGTTGCCCACCGACTGCGATGTTCACCAGTTCTTCCCACTTCTTCGGCCTTTTTGTCTCTTGATTGTGGTTGGTTCTTACATGTTTTGTACGTCCAGTTTAGCTTCAAATTGTTACAATCTTTTGTGATTTTGAATAATCAGCTGCAGTCATGTTTTGTCCCTACCTCGGCAGATTGTCTAGCTTGTTTAGACTTTAGACATTTCAGCTCTGTTTCTGAAAATATTTTGTAAACAATCAGCTGTCCTTTTTTCGGGCGAGTGTTGTATTCGTGTTATGGAAGTTCAAGTAACGAGAAGAGCGATCGTAAGATGTTCAAAATATTATACAGTATATGTGACGAGAACCAACATACCCAACCACGTGACAAGGATATTTAAATTATATTAAAAGAAAATTGGATATTAAAGTAAAACTTGTCTAAGCGGTTTTTTGAAGGAAAGAAAGGATTATGAGATCACTTTCCTCTCTGTATGTCTGTGTATGTGTTTGTGTATGTATTCATGTGTTTGTGCATGGGTGTCACCAATTTCAATTTTTTGACGCATCAACAGAATTTCTCCAAACTCGGTACAAATAGATCTTAGTGAGAACATCTGCATTTTGTAGTATTCAACCACTCTGCTCACCTACTTTCAAAATTGTGGCCATTTTAAAATTTGGAGTGATGTCATATCTCGGGAAACATTCAAACCGATTCAAAACAAATTTCGAATGCTGGCAGAACATCACGAAAGCATTAAATTTTTAACGACTATTGTTAACACAATTGTAATTTTTTCCATTTGGCACTATAGTGCCAAATGGAAAAAAAAAATATGTTTTACATTATATATCGAAAACTATTACACCAATCATCTGTATGCTGTCAGATATTCCAACTATCAATTTTATCTACACAGAGCATCTATTGTCCGCCATTTTGTACAACAGCGCCATCTTAATAATTAAAATTTTATGTCATATCCAGGAAACAATTGACCAATTCCTATCAAATTTGGCAAACAAGTAGTACTGCGAAATATGTAAAATACATATTTTAAGTACATCATTAAATAATTTAAATGGCGGGCATGTAACTATATTATCTTTAAATGCTACATCGTTGTAGCCATGTAGAAATTTCCAACTTATCTTTTTATGATGGCAGTAGATATTAAAACTATCAAATGTATCTACAGGGAGCATATTTTGTTCTCCACTTTGTAAGATAGCACTATGCGAATAAATAAAGTTTTTCTGTCCTATCTCGGGAAACAGTTTACAGATTCCTACAAAACTTGGCAAACAAATAGTACTGCGACAGGTGGTGTAGAATGGTATGTTTTTTGTATGTCAGGCACTTATTTTCAAAACGGAGTCTATATAAATATTTTAGTTCGGTATATTTTATTAACAAAACAAACTCTAACCTATTTTTGTTTGCTGGCAGTAACTTACCTATTACAACCATCAAATTTGTCTACACTGAGATTATTTCTCTGCCAGTTTGTAAGATAGCCCCACCAGAAAAAAATGTTATCTCATATTTCGGTAAACCATCAACCCGGCGAAAAAGTTGTACTGCGGTACTCCATATTAATATATGAAGTTTTTAAATATGACTATTTTTTTGTATTTGGGTTTTAAAATCATTTTAGTTGTGTTTCCGAACATTTTGTCGTATTTCTGGAACAGTTCATCTAATTTTCACCTAATTGTACACACCATAAATGCTACAGAAGGCCATTTTACTTTCATGAATTAAGTGGATCAGTCAACGAAGCTCAAAATGGCTGATTCGTAAATAATTAAGATAAGCTTGCCACTTATATTAAACAATTTAACCAAACTCAACCAACATTTGTATGTTCACAGTATATATTAGAAGCATCGTATAGAGAGCCACTATTTTGGCAGTTTTGTATGAAAGTACGAAATATGAAAATAATGTTTTTATGCCATATCCCAGGGTCAAATCAGCCGATTTACACCGAAATCTTCACACAAGTAGCACCACGGTAGGTCATGTAAACTGCATTCATTTTGAGTGACTCAGTCACTTATTTTCAAAATGACAGCCCCCTAAATATTTTAGTTTAATAAACCCTATCAATCGAAACATTAGAAAGATTAAATCCGTAGTTGATGCTCCGAATACGACCTCCGTAATGCGTGGGTTGCACATTAGCTTATTGTACGAGGTTTTCTGTGTTCTAATCCCTTACAAGGCAAGTGTGTATTTGTAGTTGTCTCACTACTGTTGCATACATTTCTGGTTTCATTTCAAAGTTATGTCTTACCTACTAAGTTTTTAAGAACTTACCTAAAAATTAATTTTACCCATGTTGAAGAAAGTATGTTCATTAGTTATATAGTAAATTCTTGGTTATAATGAGTGTTACATAGGTAAATTATATAAGCATATACTATCGACCGTATAACAAAATGAAGGCTTGTCATACAAAATCTGTGTAGCTATAGTTAAAATAATTGTGCTCAGTTCTATTGAAACAATTGTTAATACACTATTTATAGATGTAAAGAAAATCATAACTTAATATGTTTTTACAGACTTATTTAAAAGTTGAGCTACACCGAAATACATAGCCAAATTATATATTGATTTTCTATTTAATACTGAATGTTTTCTTAGTTATATTATTACAACAAATCATCTGTGCTGGAAATATGCGTCCTTGAAATAGGAAGTAAATTTTATTTTACATGTTTCACAAGCATGGGCTTTATATATATACATGTGTCAGCCTATCAATACCATTTTCGTTTAGCTCAAGTATCAAAATCCAAAGTATCTATAAGTCCCTTCAATTTTAATGCAATAATTGGTTATGTTGAATTGGTTTTCTTTCTCGAATGCTTAGAAATGAAAATGTATGTCATTTGCCTTTGTTACGCAATTTGTTTATTTGAACATTTATTTTACATACTTATTTGTTCCATTTATTCTGTTTGCTCTTGTTGTTGTTAAACCACTCGCGTAATATATTATATAAAATAATTGTAGGTCTATTTTTCTTCCAATTAAAGGCTTTCGCAAATATCCTTTTATCTGTTTGTCCCAAAAAATGTTTAACTACGTGACACATCGTAACAAAATTCTGTGGGAATACGATTCCTATCACAGAAATCTCGACGCAAACTTCAAAACAGCGTAAAATAGTTCTGTATTTATAAAATTGTAGTGCGCAAAATTATTAGCGTTTAAACTTGACATCAATCCAAAGAATATTTATCAATCCACGTGCACTATATATTTACGTGTAAAAATTGTTCTAGTTTTATGTTATTTTAACCAAATGAAGCGTTTCCGCGGAATAAGACACCATCATAACATCCAAGTACCACCTATATGTGACCTATTACTTAAATGTGATTCTCGTTTCAAGCTTTTTGTAGCCTACGAGGAACACACCGTCTAACGTGATTACCGTTCAAATAGATACGAGATTCATCTGACCAGATGATACATTTCCACCCACGAACAGACCAAAGTATGTATGTCCGCACTTCTTTGCGAGCAGACGTGAGCTCTATGTTTCCATGGCGTGCAGTTCCATGCAGAGTAATTGTTTTGCAGGCATTGTCTCAGAATAACCTGCGACCACCTTATTTATTGTCCCCTGGAAGGGAAGCGATATTTATTTCCGAGCCGTGAGACCCATCTACGGTACTTGCCTATCAGTGCCATCTTTCAGCTAATATTTTGAAGAGAATTCCTTGTGGATTGAGATTTTTACTACTGAAAGTAGACCTGCATGTCCCTACGCTTCGGAGTACCTGAAGTACAGTATTTATACTGCGGCCTTTCTTCCTATCATTAACAGAGGATTTGACCCCCATGTCTACATATCGAGTAATACATTCACTGCTATGCGCTGTAACACCACTTTACAATCTCTGGATGTAGTAGCATACCACACAGGTATTTACATTCCAACCATTCTCATGTAAACCATCAACAGGAGCCTAAAGTTTCTTCCACCGTGAACAAGCTAGGTGACTAGTTTTCAGTCGGAGGGCTAACTATAGGTTGTTCAAGGTAAAATGAGCACTTTTGATTGCCCTGGTTAAGATTTGCTTGTATTCTCGTTGTGTATTCTTCCGCCTTACGTAAAATTAACAGTGCCAAGGGCCTTATAACTTTATTCGTGCGTCAGTCGAGTGAAAATGTGAAATTATTAGAAAAGTAAATATTTTACAAATCTGCTTATTTTTCACTTCGCTGCATAAAAAAACAGAAAGCGAAATAAATAATTTAAGTTATCACAATTGGTTGCCTAACAATTTTTATTCGACATTAAAATATAGAACTGCTTTCCCTCCAACGTTACCAACTTTACTGGGCGCATGTCACGCAGTACGTCCGTTAAAATATATGCAGGTGGGAGCAGTGATATTTTTATAAGGTTGATTTCATAAGTGCTTATTTTATCGTGAATAGCCTTTACTTCTTCAGTTACTGTAATCTTGTGGATATGATACACCAAGACTATAGTTTATTACAAGAACATATACCCATCTATAACTTGAATAAGAAAAATTACGGTAAATGTATCTTCGAGAATATGCGATATTAAGGAACCAGTATATTTCGATCAAGCAATTCATTAGCAGTGTTCGGGGCCTAGCTGGCTGAGCGGTTAGACTGCTCGCTTCCTACTTATGCAAACCGGGTTCAAACTCAAGCCGGGTTACTCACGGATTTTCGCAAGGAGGAATCGTGCTGGACGATGTCTGTAGTCAGCGGGTTTCCTCGGGGATCTCTCATTTCCCCTGCCCTTGCATTCTGGCGCTGCTCCATCCTCACCCCATTTACCACTCGTCGGCTTTCAATAACTCGTTAAGAGCCACCCAAATCTCTCAATTCAATTTATTAGCAGTGTTGTCACATGCTATATAGTAAACTAGCATTTCATTTTAGTAGTCGCACGTCATAGGGTTAGTGGTAGGGACATTGCGAGTCTGAGGCAACGGGATCTGGGATAGGATGTGAGGATTCAGCCGCCGCCATGTTGTTACGTCACCGTCCGCATCTTGGGTGTCATTGACATTGACCTTTAACCCGTGACCTTGACCCGGTGACCTCTGACTCCAAAAACAAAAAATCTAAAAGTAATAAATAAATAATTTAAAAAAATTATTACGAAAAGTTTTATTAAAAACTCGTTAAAAAAGCTTTAAATATAAAAAATCGTTAAAAAAAGTATTTCCACAAACTTTTATTGTTTAAAAATGATTATTAGAAAGGTATTTTCCCCGGCGGCCATTTTCCCTCAAAATTTCCCTTTTCCCCTAAAAAAAATTCCAAAAAAATTACTGGAAAAAATCGTTAAAAAAATTATGTTTAAAAACTTATGTAAGTTACTGTCTCTTTCACCTTTGCTCGACTGCCATATTTGTTTTTTCGTTCGTCATTTGTTTACATGCTACTGTGGAGACCATCTTGATTTTTTTCGTTCATCATTTGTTTATACATTACTGTAGGCAGCCATCTTGGTTTTTATTCGTCATTTGTTTTATAGATTGTCCCTCACTTACGTTCGATGGCATATTGGTATGCATAATTTGTTTACATCACCTAGACAGTGCTAATGTATTAGAGTATCCGCCATATCGGTAAGCGACTCGACCAAGTAGTAGCATTTGACACCATGTTGGTGTCATTTAGTAGCATTCGCTCCACCGATTACTCACGTTCGATGCCATATTGGTGCGTTCTCTCTTCATTAAAATATTTTTTTATTTAAAAAATGCCTTATTAAACAATTTTATAAAAAAATTAATTTAAAAAACTTTTCATGGGCAACCATCGTCTCCTTTCCCCTTACCGCCCATTGCCTGTTTACTCATATCTGTTCGACTGACAGCGATCTTACACCACTGCTGTTCGCCTTTCAATTCCCCACCACCCATTAGTCATCTCCGTTCTACCCCCACCAATCTATCCGATTAGAAAATTACTCACTTTTCGTTCAATCCAATTATTCTTTTTGGCTAATTAGTCGGTCAATGTTTCCTATTGGCTGATTACTGTTTAGTCGGCGATCCTCCACCATCTCTGTTTGACAAATTAGTGACATTCGTTCCACCCCCTCCACCATGTAACAACCCTCCCGATTGGCTGATTACTCAGGTATCTTCGGAAACTTCCGTGCCACCAATTTTTCTCATTGGCTAATTAGTGACACCTGTTTCACCCGACCAATCAGTATTTAGTCGGCAAGCCTCCGCCATCTCTGTTCGACCCCCTCCATTCTCTCCAAACACTTCGATTGGCTTTATAAGATGCGTCCCAAGGGCCTCTGGGAAAAAAAATTGTACCTCGCTCTTATAAATGTATGCATGTTGTCCAAGCAGCCATAAAACCCTATCATGCAATTTAACATTCGGAAGGGTGTGTTCGCTTAGTACCCTGGACAAACGGGACGAGTTACCGTACCCGCCGAAAGAGTTCCTGCTGATGTACGCACCGTACGAAATTTCGGCAGTATTCAAGTATTTGCCGACCTATCTACAGCTGGACGAAAACATACGGGACTGCTTTTCGTGCAAGGAATTTTTCGAGGGGTGCACCACTACCTCAGTTCCCGACACGTCGCACCGTAGGGGCTGGAGCAAGGCCCGCAGAGCAGTCTTAGCAGCGACCGCCCCACGCAAGGTTTCTATGCACAAGCTGTACCTACAGAAGACGTCGCCACGATGTCCGACATCGTACAAGGTTTCTACGCACAAGCAATGCCTACAGAAGGCGCCCTCACAATGCCCACCCACCCTGTGGATCACTCCGTGCAATTTTTCTACTAGCAAGCAGTACCCAGCGATGAGGAAGCAAGCTCAGAACATGAGTGAACATAGTGTGAAATGACTTTGTACAAAAAATATGTCTGTGAAAAAAAATGTTTTGTAACATCCTAGGGTTTCGTGCGCTGGACTCGTGCACCACCAAGCAGACTACCATCTCGTACAGCAACGACGACGAGCAAACCAAAATGTTTACGTTTTTACCACCATGCCAATGCGAACACCTCGACCACACCACGCAACGGGCATACCACCAGCAGATGCGCGGACTTAGGTGGAACGATGGAAATATTCGGTACAGGGACATACACAATTGTTGGAGGAAGCCATCAACCCCGACTAACCCGTGTACGTGTATCGCCAAGAGTCGGCAATGCGCAGTGTGTGTCCTGCTGGTACGAAAACTGTGGACCTCTACAGACAACAGCGATGTCCTCCGTCAAGGCAGCTGGTAGAGCAGTAAGTCGCATAGCTTCACGACTGTAAAAATGGACTATGTGCGTCGTGCAATGCCCAAGCATTAAGGCTCTGGACATGCGATAATCCGTGATACATATCAAACAATATTACGTATGTGTAATGTCTCCAAAGACTGAAAAAAAAATTGTGTTTATTACAGACTCGAAGAAGAATCTTAGTATATTGCAGAACAATAGTATTGTTATGTGTGTAAATAGATAAATGTGGTTTTAAAAAATGGTGTAACTCATGTTATGCCCTCCTAGTGGTATTTAAAAAATGTGTGAAAGGGTGGAAGTCTCAAGGAACACAAATGCTAGTTATGGGTTTGGACTCATTTGTAATGGTATTTGGTGGTATGCTGCATTCAAATCGATAGTTGTGAAGATGGTATGGATTCTATTTCTATTTTTTTTCAGTTACGATAATCTATCACCATACACTGCTTAACATTAGGATTTGGGACAAGAAACACCATGCCGGCATTCTGAGATGTAGGCTGCTCAATGACGTCTCTTTTTAATAAGTCTTGGATTTTATTTCTTAAAATTTCCAAATTGGGGGGCGTTGAACGATATTGCTGACACTTAATGGGCACTTTATCCAGCAAATTTATTTCTTACTCCAAAAGCTTAGTTAGTCCCAGTTCTGAAGTAAGTACTTTAGGGTGTCATAAATACACTGAATATCAGCTTGCTTCTTTAGAAACCACTGTCCTAATGGGTTATCAGGTTTCTCATCCTTAAATCTTATATTAAAATCCGTAGCAGAACTGTTAATACCAGGCTTACTACAAATAAGTAGTATTTTCTTGCAAGGAGCAAACTTAAAGAAAATATGATTTTCTTGCATATCCAAGATGAGAACTAAACTTCTCATAAAGTCTACCCTCAAAATACAATCTAGACTCAAATGATCTGCCACAAGGCATTTAACCATCAAAGTAAAATGGGCAATTTTAATTGTTACTGTGGCACATCAAGACCTAGGTAATGGGTCATTAGAGACAGTATTTAAAACAGTTCTCTTCTACTTATTTTATCATTTTCAAGCTCTTAAGTTCTTTCAATAAATTACCTGAAATTATAGTACGTGCAGCATCAGAATCAACAAATGTTTATTGAAATATGAACCAAAACTACTTCAACACAAGAAGTGTTACATCGTTGAAGTGCCACAACATTGGGAAAGTGGATGCGACAAACTGTGAAATTATCGGAATCGCTAGAATACTCAACTGGAGCAAATAAGCCTTAAACTTTATGACCAAGCTCCGCAGATAGTTGTATGTGAGCCTTGTACAGTGCAGTCTGGCAATAGGTGCCAAAACGAGGATTACCACTTACTTGTTCTTCCAGCAGTCAGCATTTCTAATTGTAAACATTTGGAGAGAATATGTCCGACCTTCTTACAGAAATTGCATGTCTGACTGTCAGGAGGTGGTACTTCTTCCGAACTAGTTTCTTTGGAAAATTGGTTATTGTCAGACTGACTCTTATGGCCTGATTTTCCCTGTACAGAATGTGTGTTAGTTTCATCATGTGGATGTTTATGGTATTTGTGTGAGACAAAACATGGGGGAGGTATGTCATGTCTATGGTCAACATAATGGATATTCTGAGAGTGTACACACATTTTATCTAAACCAGCAAAATTATATGGTTTCTCAAACAACACTAAATGGCTGTGCTCGTGAGATGCAAGTACCTCCAAGATATTCTCTACATCATTTTATGGAAGGTTCAGTCTCGAAATATGGGTAGCTTCCTTTATGCTACTGATATAAAGTGACAGTTGTTCATCAGGATTTTATAATCTACTATACTGTATTAAGCACATTTCCATTAAAGGCAAGAGTGAACAAAAAAATACAAATTACCTTCATAATACTGATCATTAGACATGGACTGTGCTATAGCAAATTGATTTATCTCATTTAATCGCCCCTGACTAAAGAGGTAAGTGACCTCTAACAAATGAGGTTCAGAAAAAAAGTATTACTCTAGTGCAGTCTGACAACCATTTTCAAAAATCTAAGAAATTTCGTGACATTTAAACCATCAGTAATATGAATTATTTTAGCCATATGCTCCAGGGGATGTGAGTGGAGAGATATGGGCGGCTCTTAACAGCGAGGTCTTGAGAGCCGATTCTTGGAGATGTGGGATTTTTCCAAAATCAGGGGAAGGGACATGGTACACACTAGGGTGCACTGCAGTTGACATTTTACCTAGGGTACGATTAATTAATTATACTTTGGACCAAACATCTGGACAGTGGAATAAACGTTTACTCCAAGATCAGCAATGATAATCGTGAACGTACTTAGTACACTGGATGTAGAGTAACTAAGAAGGTTACGAATGTCGGGTACAGGATTTTGGATACCTATGGTGGATGGTCCAGTACAGGTAAGATCTGAGAATTGTTCTGTTAGACATGAATAGACAGTTTCATACTCTGTGGTAGTGACCACCCGAAAATTGCTTTTGGCTTTACTAACAGTGTCAGATAAAACGTTGATTTATTCAATGACATTTTCAAGAGAGGAAACTTGAGAATCAGAAAGGTTCTTATGGAAGACAGTCAATAGGTTAGCAGCACGCATTTCTAAGTGTGCCAATCTTTGTCTTACACGAGAAATAAATACATTACTAAATTCATTCTCCAAGTTATCCCCCAGGCAAATCAAATTAAACAACTTTGATGCGCCATACTCATATTCCACATTAATGTCGACATTGGTTTAATTTGCTACACTAGGAATCAGTGATTTGCACAGTTCAGCCACAGTGTCCTCAGTGGGCTGTACTCTGTGTAACAACAACTCATAAACTAATTCTGTCTTCAACAATAATTCTGGCACAGTAGTAGTCGACATGATTAAAATATAACCCAACAAACAGTGAACAAACAGGTACAAAACAACTTAAACAAGGACACAACGCAAAATTATACTTAAACAATTATGGTGGCATTCCATTGTGTCTGGCATGAGAGGGGGAGAAAAAAAATAAAGAGGACCACATGTACAGAAAATCCATGCTAAAATATTGAGCCACCATCCTGTAACAGGGCTGGGACACGAATCATTAGCTCCATAAAAGGGCAAACAATTCAAGCATTCTCAACTCCGCTCCTAGACGATGCCCAAAAGAGAAAACCGCTGATCAATTCACGCAACCAATGTTGTCCTCTTAAAATAATGGGAGAAAATAGATGAGCCCTAAAGCTGTTTTCCTTCCACCAATATATACATAGTAGCATAACATTTCAAAATAATCACTCTGTTTTCACATGTTGTAACCGTCAGAGTTGGGGGGGGGGGGGGGTAATCAACCAGTGCTGTTCCCAGGGGTGGGGCGAAAGGAGCATGTTCATGATGACACAAAGGCGAAGATCAATATAGAGGGCCCCACCTAGCTGGTTAGGTTTGGTGGGGAGGAGGGTGACGATGATCTAAAGGCCGCTGTTTCTTGTGGAATCTAATTAAGTACAATCATAATTGCGTGCACTGCGAGGAAGGACGTTCTTCTAATAACAAGCTTTACTGTTAAGGCCATGAAGAAGCCTCAGCCCTCGCACTCACAAGTGGTTGTGTAAATAAAATGTTAATGGATAGAAGTATAATGATTTCAGGAAGTAGGGCATAAGGGCATGGGGCACAGTAGCATGTGCTGACCGACCATGTTGTGACACCATCTTAGATCTGGGTGACATTGACCTCGCGACCATGACAGTGACCCTGTGGCCATGACCTTTGACGACCTTAAACCAAAAAATAAAAAAAATAAAAACGAAAAATAAAAAAAATTTATTTAAGTTCCAAAAAATTTGAAACAAATAAAAATTTAAAAAAAATCGAAAATTGTAAAAAAAAAAAAAATATTTTTTTAAAGTCATACATGCCAATTTTTACAGTTCGAAACAAAGATGGCAGAGCACACACACCCCTGGTACAAAGGCCATCAGATGACTGACGCTCTCCAATTTTTATTGGCTGTTTAGCCGGCAAGCCTCGAACACCTTCCCCCTTCCAAAACCCTCATCATCTCAGTACCATATCTACTGTCCATTTTTTTACAGTTGCCCACTAGAGAGTACTGATAACTCATTATTTCAGTATTGCCCACTGGAGAGCACTGGTAACTCGTGTTTAGAGCATCGGCCACTAGAAAGCATTTTCTGTAAGGGAATAGTGGTATTGACATGTATCAAATGGCTATGAGGGCCATACCTAAAAAGTATCCATATTGACATATTCAATTTTGTCGTATTTTCCACATATTAAGTACTTTATCATTTTGAAGATTTTTACCTAATAAATATATTATATAGAGCATGAATTTTTTTTCGCTGATGCATTAAAAATAATAAAACACATCAAATTATTTTTAAATAATTTTATTTGTTAAAGTATAGAAAAATGTTTATACGTGTGTATTTAAATTGCAATCTTCAGTGTTCACTGCTCGATGTCCACATCAGTGAACCAGGAATTGTAGTGGACCTGTAAACCCCATCACTTGATATACGACTGCCCATTATACTGTTTCAGCACTTTCTCGACCAAATACACATTTGAAAACTGTGTAGGCTGAATCTTCTCTGTGTATAATCTGCTATGGGTGGGAACATTATTCAGATCTTCGAGAAAGTAGGTCCTCGCAGCATAGTGTCGTATATGTCGCACACGAAAGAGTTCGGGACTACAATTTGCTGTGCACCCTTTCTAAATCATGCCTTTATGTTTGGAGATGTGCATTAGATCGCCTGCGAGTATCCCTCCTCTTCAGAATGACGTAGACAGTTCGAAGCAAGGAGTAGTCTTTCGCATCTTCGGGCTTCGTGTGTGAGATCGAGAGCACTGTAGAGGTATATTCGTGTACGAGTTACAGAAGTATATCGAACCACTTGGAGTTACCATTCGCAACGAATTACCGCCACATCTTGCCCTTGAGAGTCCTCTTAAACTTCTCGATGATAGATGTTTTGAGATTGTTATATTCCTTGCCCTGATGGGTTTGTAGATTGTTCGGGATACGAACTTCGTTCAATAGGTCCGCCATCAATCGCCTTCGCTTCATCGACTGCATTCTTCGATTTGCTAGGACTGGCACTAGCGAATTTGCTATACAGACCGATAATTTTCAAAATGTATTCATAGTCCTTGTTGACCCGAACCTATTGTATCATCTCCACTAGGTTGGCCTGAAATTGGTCGTTCATTCCACACCTCACAACCTTCTGCCGGCGGTAGTTGCACCTCACCAATTTGTGCAGTGCATGGATGATTACCAATCTACTCATTTTATGTAGCATCCTTCCTTTAGTTCTTACAAGGCCGGACTTATCTTGTCAGTGGAGAAATAATTTCCAACCATTTACAAAGTGACTAGCAGTTACAACCTATCGACCAGCTCATTCGAATCATACCAGAATATGTACAGTAGTATATCTTCTTCAAAACTTCGCTACTTTTCAGTGCTAGTCCGCTGAAGAGGTCTGCGAGAATGTAGGTTTATTGTGATCTTCGTTCCTATAAGTACCGGTCTCGGGATTGTTATCTTCGTAAATTTCACGTGTTAGTTCGAGCAATGTCTCGTATTCCAGGAGGTCGGATTCTGTAAGCTCCCTGAGCTCCTTGCCAAAATGAAGTTTGCAAAGTCTGGGAGTGCCATTCATCTGGTATTTGCCTATTTGGATGATCCCACTGGGTAGAAAAGATTTATTTACACTAAGAAACCATTTATCATTATGCCTGTATGTTTCTGTACTTCATATCATTAGTGCGAGATGAGTATGTACGTAGGAACCAGAGCACTAGGTTTGAGGCCTCCCTTCCATACTTTTTTCTTCTTTATGAAATTCACGTCTGATCTATTGTCTCGATCCGTACGCACATCGTTATCTTGTTTCCGCATATTTGTAGGCTCAGTAGTATTGTCGATTACATCTTAGAAATAATGGGTGCTCCATCGGCTTCTGAGTACATCGAGATGGCGAGAAATGGCTTCCATATTTCTTCATTTATAATGTCGTACGAAATTCTGGCTCTTTTGGCGAGCAAATACTTCGAGAGAACAGACTAAATCACTCGATGTAAATCGCTAGCAATGCCTGACTTCTCACTGAATAAAAATGTCTACTATCACTCCATTTTATAGATTTAGTCGTAGGTCTCCGACAAAAGACTTTCGATCCTCTCCAAGTGTTCACTGCCGACATTCAATATGCCCCTGCTGTGTTTCTAAATATCCATTTATATCGCGAGCCAGGGAAATGAGTCATTAAATGTATATTTCATGTATCATTCAAGGTTTTTCAGTTTAACTTCATTTTGTGCAGATGTCACAATCAATTTATCGGCAACTGCAGTTGCACATTCGTCACATGTTCGTCCATAGTCATTATATTGCAAACGATATCGATCTTCACAAGCTCCATCTTCGTCCCTAGCTTAAACAGGTAGTACCGAAAGAATGTGTTTTTTTGCGGACAGTATAATATGCAACTCGGAAATTATGCCATTACCAGTTTCGAGGACGAAATGTTTAGTAGTAGCGTCCTCGGATCGTTCGGGTTCGCCAACATTTCAAATTATTCTTCTACCGCTTTGCAGGTTCCATAATTTTGTGGGACAACCTCCTTCTTTGTCTTTGTCAAGATGCAATTTGAGGTCATTACGACTCCACCCACTAAATCAGTTTTTGTCAGATATGTTTTTCCCTTCTTGTCCACTTTTATTCGATTGCGCTGGATTCCATTCAAATGCATTTTGCAGGCATTCTACCTCTCTTCAGTCCTACACTCTTATTTGTTATTATTCACATCCGTCTAACACCATATTCGAATTTACTGAATTCTCTATCGCTAACTCTCTGTATATAATTCAATATAAATATAATTATATGTTAAGTTCAACATACATGACTTTAAAACACTTGAAATTTCGCATAACTATAAAGTTTGGCCAGTTACCATATATCGCGCTAAGGTGTGTTTCGTTGAGTGTTAATAAACAAGAAGTTACTCTTAAAACTAATGAGCCTACTTTCCCCGATGTGGGTGCAAATAATTTTAATGAAGTTTTTAAAATCGCAGATGACAGATAGGCCTTGACGTTTGTCTCCTTAACAGCTATATCATTAAATATGAAACCAGAAACATATGAGACAACAGTCACACAATTACAAATATACACATACCTTACCGGACTCGAACCCAGAGAATCTCGTACCATAAGCTAGTGTGCAATCAGCTGCATTACGGGGGTAGGATTCCGAACATCAACTTCGGATTTAATCAGTCTAATGATTTTAATTACATGGTTTACTAACCTGAAATATTGACATGACTGTACCTTAATTATGAAAATAAGTGCCGTATCCACTTAAAACTTGGAAATTTACACGGTCTGCTACAGTGCGACTCGTGTGAAGAATTCGGTGGAAATCGGTTGATTGGTCCATGAGATATGGGATGAAGATTTTATTATCTAATTTAGTGCTAACTTACAAAATTGCCTAAAAGGGTTCTTTATACGATGATACTAATAGATACTGCAAGCACATAATTATTCGCTAAATTTCGTTAAATTGTTTAGTAGATAAGACAAATAAAATAATTATACAGCCGCCAGTTTTAGAATCATTGTCTGAATCCACTTAGAGAATGTGAGTGTCAATGGAATTCTATAGCCCCATGGTGTGAAAAATTTGGTGTAAATTAGTTGAATTGTTTCATATATAATACAAAATGTTTAATTTCTCACCGGGCAATATTTGAGCAAAAAGACCGGTGAAAGAGTATCTCTATAAGCACTTTCGATGTTTCTAATGAATATTATAAGTGTACAAAGATTGGTTAGATTTGGTTCCATTGATTAATATAAATAGCACCCTAAACTATATAATTTATATTAACGCCATAAAGAATGCCTTCCGCACCTGAAACATGTCAGTTGGCATAATCTACTGTGGAATTATTTCCATGTAAAATTTGTTGGGCATGTATTGATTAGTCCACCAGATATGGCATAAAACCTAAATTTTTCATGTGACAATCTTCATAAGTGGAGGACAAATGGTTTATATATTAATACACTCAATGACTGTCATAGATACAATATACAAAGTTAAGTAAAATTCGGTTACATTGTGGTGAACCCACAATAATTATTACCAAAACCAGAATCATTATCCAACAAAAATTAATAAGAAAGAACGTCTAGAAAATATTCACCAATCAAGGTAGCTAGAACAACATGAGATTAAAGATATAACAAACCACAAATCCATGAATTGAATATTTATTCAATTCAAACACAAATGAGCTGGTGTCATTACAGAGACCCAAAACAGAAGGTCGAACATATTATATAACTTTATAATAAACAGCCTTTAATTTAAATTGCAGTGCTTTTATGGATTGCGCCAAAGTGGAGTGCGTACCTGCATCCGTCTTCATATTGCTGTTACTGTAAATGTTCGTGTCCACAACTGCTCCAGCAGGTGGCACATGTAGGTCTACACAACGTTTGGGTCCTCTTGCAGCATTCAGCGTGTTCATTATGTCGTCATCGTCGTCTGTAAACGTAGAGGTGTACACTGTGTCAAGTGAATAAGAAAAACACAAGAAATTTACGAGGTGCCTCGTACGCTAATTCATTAAAGCTACTCAACAGTCTCGCCACACTGGCAGAATTATTCAATTAAAACACATTTCAAAAAGGGGAAATATCACAGCAAATGTATATAACAACAGATCTAAAGACCAGTGAATTAAATAACCTGGGTTACAAACACACAGACAATCACCAAGGTAGGATTTTAAAGTCGCCTTAATATGATGGATAACAGTTCTAATATTGAGCCAGTTCAGTTTCACACACCACATGGACGTAATCTACTAAAATTCAGGCATCTAATAGGCACCTCGGTACAGATATTGGTCACTTCCATCGACTATATTTTATGCAGCTATGCAATATACGAGAGACTATCCAATGAAGTAAGTATTCATGTAATGACCGTTTTTCACTGGACAAACCACTATACAATTACTACTATGTGCGTCATCAAAGCATTCGATCACTGATCTGGGGGCACTAAAAATTCTCACAATGATCAAAACACTTATTTACAACGTCACCTTTTATCCATTAAATGGCCACTTTTCAGACAAAATTCTCGCCCATTACACATTGCTAACATCAGCTACATATCGAGTGCATCATCTGATTACACCGTAGCAGGTACAAACACAATTAATGCGGGGGCGGCGACATCTACGCCCAGTAAAGCCCGCAATTAAATAAAAGATTTAAAAAATACAATTTAAAAAGGTTTACCTCGGAGAAGGCCCGCGAAACAATTGCCCATCAATTTGGCCTCTTCTAGAACATTTCCTACACGACAAATAAAACCTTTAATCCGGAGCGTTGTGGGCATGAGCAATAGAACGTCTACTAGGAACGGCTTCAGAACAAGCAACATTGATTTCTCGAAAATATTCCTCTACTGACATTTATGAATTCAATTTTGATCGTGCGACCAAAAAGAATAAAGCATTCATTTAAATTACTAGCCGTTGCCCTGGACGTACGTTAGCACTGACACAAGTTGAATCAATCTCACAAAAATGCCCAACTACATTATTTATCGACGCCACAACTCACCCACTTCTACTATCTCGCCGACGCCTTTCCACACATTAATCACCATGATTATAACGACTCGTAAGAGAATGCCTTTACAATTTGCCATTTACGTGTGAATCTAAAATATTGCAACGACTTATCGCACAATTTAATCATCGTGCCTCGCAGCAGTGAAGTACTTGAAGGCCCCAGCTGTCCAGACGTTGATCCATTAAATGAGGTCGAGGAATGAAGGCACCCCTATCGAAGCACATCCATCCATTATCGCCTCTGGAATCAGAATGATCCGAAGCGCTGGCAGGGGAAGGGAAATGAAAGCGTGAGACGGGAAGGAGAAAAGGAGGGGAGACACCCGAGCGACATCACGGGAAGCGCGTTCCACGAGCAGGCGGGAAACAGTATCATTATGCGGCGGGAATTACGAATGACAGCGCAACACTGTTTCGTACTTATAGCGCACTAAGCTAAAGTGTTATTATTGCCTCCATTCTGAAAAACAAGTGTGTCTGCCACTCTTAAAAAACAAGAACTAATATGCCCTACACCAGTACACATTCTTTGCCAAATTTGCTGGTAATATGTTTTTGGTATCCCTATATATGAGATAAAAACATAATTTTTCGTGATGAGCTATCTTACAAAATGGCGGAGAAATGACTCCTGAATAAACTAATTTTTTGTATAAAATATATATTGGCATCATACAAAGTTTAGTTCGAATTTGTTTCGTAGTTTCGTTGATATAACACACTGAAATAAAATATTTATACGGCCGCCATTTTAAAATAAGAACGGATATCGGACTCACTCAAATTATATCAGTTTACGTGACCTGCAATAGTGCTACTTGTTTGCCAAAATTGTTGGGAATCTGTTGATTTTCTCAAGAGATAGGCTATGACACAAAAAATTTAAATTTTTTCATGGGATGCTATCTTAAAAATTGGGGAACGAAGAAGACTTTGTTTGCACACATTTGATGGCTGAATAATATAGTGCCAGCATACGAATTTAAGTTGAATTTAATTGCATGGTATCGATGATATAACATACTGTTTATGCGTTTTTTGCATTTCCTGGTTAACACACATCTTTTGGAGCAACTTTAAAAAGCCATATTGAAAATAAGCGTCTGACATATTCGAAACAACAGTTTACATCTACTGCCATAGTGCTACTTGTTTGCCAAAATTTATAGGAATCAGTTAAATGTTTCTCAAAATATGACATATATATTTTATATATTTGTGTGAAGCTATCTTTCTAAATGGCTTACTGAAGAGTCTCCTTGTAGTGACATTTGATACTTTTAATATATACTGCCAGAATACAAAGTAAAGTTAGAATTGATTACATGGTTTCAACAATATAGCATACAAAGCTAAAATAGCAATATGTCCAACATTAAAAAAAAGGCGTCTGTCATTTTTAAAAGACACCAATTTACATCATATGTTGCAGAACTACTTGTTTTCTAAATCTGGTAGGAATAGGTTAATTGTTTCCTGAGACAGAACATAATTTTATTTATTAGTTTTTAACTATCTGACACACTGGCCGAGAAAAGAGGCTGTGTCTTGGCATATATGATATTTCCAACAAATACTTTCAGCTTACAAAATATTGTCAAAATTTTTGAATGATGTGGTAGATATATTAAATAACACTAAAATATTTGATTAACTTATGTTTTGGAAATTAATGCTTAATTACTTTAAATCGCATACGTTTACGTAGCCTATCGTAGTATCACTTACTTGCCAAATTTTATGAGGATTGGTCGTGTAGTTTTCGAGATATAACGTAAAGGTTTTGTTTATATTGTGGTGCCACCTTGAAAAATGGCGATCTAACCACAATATCCATTACTAAATCGAATGCGCTATATACAAATGTTGGTTTAAATCGGTTAAATGACTCCCGAGATATGACATATTGCACTAAATGTTTAAATAGCAGCCATTTTGAAAGTAATACCCATTGTAGTCGAAAACTATATAAGTCAGCCCTACGTTGCTGCTCGGCTCGGACCCACTGCCTCATTGCCGAACGAGAAATTCAAAAATCAAACACAGATAATGACAAGCAAAAATTTCTACAGTTTTGCAAACCTGACGATATAAGTATTGAAATTAGAAATGTATATTGTTGTTAGTCGTGGGTAATTTACAAATCCTAAATTGCACACAACGAGCGACTGCATAGAACTCATTCTCTCCCGACCGGTGTAAAACCAACAGTCGCAAGCTGATGTCAGCTGTAAACTTTTTCGTAACTCGACATGCTTGCTATCACCCCGCTCATTTAAACTGTCTCTCTTCGTCTTATCACGACCGTGACATGTCACCTTAGCGACAACAAGCCGATGACTTTCTCCATACGCCACATGGCAGCTGTCACAAAACCACCCTCTGCTTTAGTAGACAGGGCTACAACACAACTGCTATGTGACAAATGGACACAATATATTATCGCCAACATTGGCAAAAATACACCAAAAACTGTCGTCCTGTAACACGCGCATAACAAACATATCTTACACACCATGTGACGAACTCAACGTCACAGCACACACCGAAATTAGCATCGCAAGCACCACAAGCATAGCAATATGTGTTTCCCGGTCGGTTCGTATGAAATATTAACTTGCTAAACTGACATGTGTACTAAACAAGCTTCGGATTAATAATGAAGTACCAGTAGCTGCGAAGACTAATGTTGCCAACGACACTCATCCCACAAAGGAAAGAAGACTCATTAATGTTGTGCTGACAAAAATTTGGGCAGTGCCTCTGATGGAAAAAAAAGAGCCATGGATTTGATAATGAAGACATTGTTGACGATCAAAACAGTGATATTTTTTTCGATGAGCTCGCACGTATCCCACCGGATTTGCTGAATAAAGTGTAGTAAAGAATACAGAAGAATTCAAGAACACCGACTAAATATTTCCCAAAAACCCCAATGAATTTGTTGATAGGCTCAGACATTTGATCACTATGCAAAAAGAAGTGGAAATTTCTCGCACAATAAGGAGATATCGTCAATTATCGGTGGCCTTAAGGAAAGGGACTACATCGAATTCAACCAACGTGTACTATCCATAACCTGCAAATATCATAGAATTGCAAAGATGAAACTCATAAAAAAAAATTAGGATAATATATTTAAGATGCACTTTTAATTTCTTGAACTATACACTACTGCTTTTATACTGCTTTTATAGAAGACTTGTTCATTCAATATTGTATAAAATCAAATGAAAGAAAGTTTTAAGTAAATAGTGTGCGAAAATATGCACTGGGAATAATATGGTTCAATATGAAGTATTATGTTTTATTCGGTGGTTTAAAGTCAACTAAGTTTTATTTTATAAACAAACAAACTGAGACAGGAAAATTTTTATGGGATATTTTTGAGTAATGAGTAATACTTCTGTGGAATGGGGTATATTTGTGCAGATTTAGGAATATTTTTGAGTAGTGAAGGATATTTTGAGAAATTCTTTTGAGGAAATTGGGAATATTTTTGGGCCAGAATTTGCGAGGAGGAAAATTGACGATTGCTGAGGACTGCTGACGTTTGCTAAGGAGAATTGCTGAGGATTGGTGAGGAGGATTACTGAGGATTGGTAAGGATTAGATGGTTTGGAATTCGGAGGAGGAGAAAGAGGAAGAGGATGAGTTATTCTGAAGGAGTCAGTCTGTCAGAGTCAGTCGGCAGGAGTCAGTCGGCAGGACTCAGTCTACACAAGTTAGTGTACAGGAGTCAGTTTACAGGATTAAGTCGGCAGGAGTCAGTCGTTGGATAGTATGGATGGTCGGTATGGTTGGCTGTTCTGCCAGATTGGCCTGGTTGGCTGGTATTGTTTTTTGTTATGGACTTTAATTATGGTCTGCTGGAAATGGCCAGTCTGTATGACTGGTAGGCTGGTCGGCTTTATGCAGTTGTTATTGTTAGCTTATCTTGATGGTCGTTATACTGAGTGGCTGGAATGGCTGTGTGGTATGGGTGGTTCGTATGGCTTGGGGTGTTGTTGATTCGCATGACCAGTTCATATTTTAAGTTGGTATTGTGGGCTTGTATGATTGGGGTCATGCCGATTGAACTGCCAATAGAAATTGGCGAGTATTAGTCTCTTGCTGATCTGTGTACCAGGAGTGGCTGTGCTCTGATATCTTTATGAGAATCGGACCCTCGGGATTACACATATCAAACTTAATTTTCTGCCGATGTTTTATACGATTTTTAGATGTTTGCGATTTTTTAATTCTTCGAGTCAAGGTCACTGGGGTCAATGTTAAGGCCGATACTAACCGAAATGTTAGTAGGAGTCACCAATGTTATATTTTCCTCGATTTTTAGAATAACTTTTGGATTTTCTTGCAGAGAGAGGGTGGGTTAACATGAGATGCTATTCGATTTTTAGAATTTTTTAAATTTGGGAGATTTTTCTTGATTTTTTTTTTCAATTGAGAGGATGAGTGTGTGGGGTGGGAGGTGTTGGCTAAAATTGTAGGGTTAGTGGTGGAGGGAGGGGCAATGCTATATATTCCTTGATCGTTTATATTTTTTTTAGAAATTTTTTGCGATTTTTCTCGGTTTTTTATTATTCGGTGGGCGGGTGGTGGCGGAGGTGTAGGTTAGAGTTTTCAGGAGAGGAGGATGGGGTGATGTTATATGTACCTCGATTTTTAAGCAATTTTTCGATTGATCGATTTTTGTCCATTTTTTATGATTGGGAGGGTGGGTGTAGGTGGGGAGGTGTTGGTTAGGGTTGAGTGGAGGAAGGGTGGGATAATACTACAAGTTCCGCGATTTTTAGATTTTTTGTGCAATTTTTTATAACTTTTGGAAATTTTTTGGTTTCAAGGTCACAGCTGTGTGGTCAAGGTCACCGAGATCCAATATGTTTGCCCGGTGATATCCCAACATAGTGGCTGGTCGGCGCAGTCTCCAGTCTTCTATCCTTTCTTGGCCCCATTTAATATACACTATCCCTTACTCATGTATATCATAATTCTGACACAATTTGGCGATCGGAAATAAGTTGGTCAAGAAATATTTTGCAAAAAAATGTAGAGAAACAAAACATTAATTAAAAATGCTTGTGTGAACTTAAAGAATTAAAAATTTTAAGTGTGTAGATAATTTATGAAATGTTTAATTAAAATTTAACATCGGACATTCTTTTCTGAATTTAGATGTATATGTAAACCGTGGTATGCATTGGGTTTGGTATTGGAAAGTTAGAATGATAATGTTATACTGCACTTAATTATGATTAATTTGGTGGCAAAATTTCAACCAGAAAATGAAGTTATATATATATATATATATATATATGTGTGTGTGTGTGTGTGTGTGTGTGTTTGTGTGTGTGTGTGAAGTAACGGTAAAACATAAATAATTTTACATTTATACATCACAAATTTTGGCTGGCTTATTTGTACTTGGATTTAAAAATAATTGTGACAGTATGCTTTTTAGTTTATGAGTTTTGTCGCCTCTGTTAACTGATTCATGTGTTTAAAACAAATTGTTAATTATTCAACTAAAAACAAACTATTTTAATTGCATGTGCCATGTCAATGTCAACCAAAATGATATTATCGAAGTGATCTCAAGAAGCAGGGGTGAGAAGGGTGAGAACTAACAGATTTCATACCTTTTTGAACCTATAACCTTCACACATCTTGTAAATTATTTACTGGCAAATGTGCTTCCCAGTCTTTACGCTTAGCTGATATTTTTTCATTCACAGAATTTCTGTGAATAACTTCAAGGAGGTCACAGATGTTTGCGTTTAGAATTTCAGTTTCTTCAGTCTCGCCTATGGTACAGTTAGGTCAATAGTCATGAATTAATTGTGTTACAAATTGTGAGTTTAAGGGCTGACACACTGAGGTCGTGGTAATATCGTTGTTATTAATTATTCACTCTGATGATAAGCAGCACACTTTAGAGTGCATTGCACCAACCTTAAATATCAGTTATACGAAGATTTAGGGGTTAGATCTGGATATATTTTCAATAGTAAATTGGAAAATATATGACAATTATTAAAGAAACCACAACAATAAAGATGATAGATGAAAATCAGTTATATCATTTTAATGGATGTCAGTGGTAATGAGTTCTTCGCACTGTTCTGTGTTACACTAAAACATAATATCCATTACTTTTAAGTACTTCTTCAGTCTATTGCAAAGTTTTATTAGTACCTTTGTTTGTTACAGTAATAAATATTATCTGAAAATAGTTGTTTTCTTCTTTTGATAATCACTGTCTCAGCCATGAATTAAGATGCATTGTTTAATAAAAACAATCTTTTTTATTTGTTACAGCAATAGGCTGCGGAACTGCAATGCTTGGTCTTGCATTGTACGCATTTCTTTGCATAAATTGTCATGGATATATTGCTTGGATTTCAATTTTTCTGTTGCACGTGTTCGTAGCTACCTCTACTATTGGCTATTTAGTAGTCCCCTTGACAATTATGGCAGAGGTATATCCCCAGGAGGTAAGTTTTGGACAAAACCTGTTTTTATATAGCATTACCATGATATATAGGGTTCAGTGCACAACTAGATGAAGTCTAAGTGTTATTATTAATGAGGAATATGAGCTTTAATAAATCAAATTATTACTTTTTCGAGGTAAAATTTCTCCTACAGCCTCATTAATATGTTGCATTTCAAATAAAGTATATTGACTATTTAAATTTCTCTCTGAATCATAACCATATTGAATTTTTCCAGTAATTATAAATAACGGACTTGATCTACCTGTGATCTGAACACTCCATATATAAAAAAAGTCCACTGGTGAAGACAATAATTCAACTTACTGTACATTAAAAGAATCATGATTGGCAGTGCCAACTATGCTACTGATCCCTTAGTAATACAGTTTTCGACTGATATGTCAGTGTTCATACGTAATAAATTTGTAAGTAAGTGTTTTCACAAATAGTTAAAAACGTAAACAATAATGAAACCAATAAAAGTGTGGTTTCCAACAGAGATAAAGATAACATTCAGTCATTCATTTCGTTTTAACGTAATCATTATAGCACTCGATTTTGGCGTTTAATCTGTGTAAAATTTGGTAACGTGTATTGCATTCATTTGTATTATTTGTTTCATAAATGCTAAAATTACCAGTTAAACAAAAACCGAAAATAAGTTGTATAAAATTTGAAACTACATATATTCGCCAAGCATAAATGGTGCTTAGTAAGTGCATATCTACGAAAGGAGCATAAAACAATGGTCTTAGTCGAAAATGCATCAATATAAAAAATAAATTGTCTCTGAGAGAAACAAAACATAGACCTAACAATGCTGTGACAATTTTGGTGTAAACAAAGCAGTTTGTTATTGTTCCCATTCCTTTCTCAGAGTAGTTCGTATTTCCTGAACAGTAGTTTTGTGTTGCCGTGAAAGTGTTTGTCTGGAGTAGCGTTATTCAACTTGTAGTGCGCGTATCTCTGTGGTACACGAAGCTACTCCAAGGGGTAGGTACGCAAATTTTTGTTTTATTTAACTTGCGGTAACACTCCGTTGGACAGCTTCATGTGCCCAGAAGCCACCATAATGCACAACGCCCTAGGGTTCGCCCTACAATTGCTGCTCCGCAGGGTGTCTGTCTAAACTGCAGTGGTGGCAGATGAAAGCATTTTCCACTGCTGCTAGCTAACCTGTGTTTTGTGTTTACAGTGGCAGGCTTGCCACACACTGCGTAATCTGACACAGGAAAGAAATCTGATAATAATGTGCTTCCAATGTGGCACTACTTTTTGCAGCCGTATGAAAGAAGTGTCCTTTTATTTACTTTTGGTGCAGCGCAGCACCCTTTTTTATTTACCACAGATAAGTTTATAGCAAAAAGAAAACGTGAAGATGAGAACGACAGTTTTATAAGCAATAATTCTCAATCACAAGAACCCTACGGTGTGTCAGTTTCTGTCGGGACTCGTGATTCCAGTACATGTAGTGTTAAGGTTACGCCCACACAACAGACAACACTGAAAAGTGACCTAACGCTGAAGTGTCGGTACTATGGCGAATCTTATTTTAAGTAATGAATTTATTTCAAACATCTGTTAACAACCTCTGCCGTTGTGAATTTTTTTCAATGATGCGTTATCGTACAAAATTAGGAAGTTATTCCTTCAACAACAGTGTTAAATAGCTGATCGTGGTGAGTTCAAGGATAAGACAATTGTAACTTTTTAATGGAAAGTCAAGAGTGTAAACAAAAATTTGGAAGCCATTCAATATCATCAGAAGTATTAATGGAGATATCGTACGAACTATCACTTATAACAATAAAAATTATTAAGTATTTTACAGCAATCAAATCTTTAATTATTCCTGGTGCTTCAATTATAACTGAGAAAAAGTTATACACCAAATCTGTACGTGCAATAATAAAGATCTCATACCAATACCACAGTAGGTCACTGAATATATGAAATTAAACAAGATTACGTCGAAAAATTGATAAGCGATTCACAATTTAACTTGATGATTCTACTGACCTTTGTAATGATGCCCAGCTGATCGTTTATGGTAGTTATTCTTATGTCGGGAAAGACATAATCACTGACGTTATACTGGCATGTCAACAACTAGCACAGCACGCGAGGGTAGATGACCGTTTTGAAACTCTCGAAGAAGTTTTTAATTAAGTGAAAAGTGTGAATGATGTGTCAGTATATCAATGGATGGAGCATCTGCAATGACAGGCTACAAGGATGGCCTTGTTGCGCATATCCCCACTGCTAACGCTAACATACTTTGGCAGCACAGCATTATACATAGACCTTAACATAGTTTCAATGCCAAAATGAGGCTCATCGGTTGCACGACAACCTGAACACTGCTGTAAAAGTGGTCAATTTAATAATGTCCAGGGCGTTTAAATCCCTTATTTTTTTAATGTCTGTGGAGAAATGGAATCAACACACATGCTACTATTGCTACATACTAAGGTGTGGTAGTTGTGTAGAGGACGGCTGTTAGCCCGCCTGTTTGAATAGAGAGCAGTAATGTCTTGTCTCTTGTAACAGAATCTAACGTGATGACATATTTTGAAAATGAAAAGTGTCTTCGCCAGTTAAGTTACTTGGCAGACATTTTTACCAAACTAAGTGAACTTGACATTTATCTTCAGGGATTCGATAAACATAGTTTTTTGACACAGTACATAAGCAAAGAATTTTATGACAAGCTTTCTTTTTTGGTTAAATAGTGTTAACGGCCGGAATTTTTGTAATGATCCCTACATTTAATGTTTTTACGGGAAATACCTGAATAAAAAATGCCTGAAATGCTTTCCACATATTGAGAAAAAGGACGAAACACACGACTGGATAGTACATTAATTTCATACCTCAACTGCAACTCTACCTGAACTTCCCTGTTGTGTAATGGTCAGACTACTTATCCTTCACCAAAGCGAACCGGGTTCGAATCCCGGTGGGGTCAGCTAAATTTTCACAAGTGGGACCATTTCCACGAAACTGAAGATGGACGTTTCGCCTCTATCTTCACTTGTGAGGCCACATGTTTTTTTTTTCTGAGGTAGAAAAATTCGTCATCCATCGGGGCAACATTTGCTTGTCATGTGTAAGTATGCATTATCTGCTATCCCTTCTCGCAAGAAAATAGCATGTGGGACTTTCTCAGAGTACTTCTGTTTGTCGTGTTTACAAAATATAATGATTACCTCATCACATAACTTTCATATTTTTTTTAAGTTTTTTATGCATACAATTTTTCTTCATTAAAGAAACCGTGTAAAAAAACCTCGTGTCTATTACTCCCTCATTCAGAGAGATAAGCAGTCTGATATAGGCCAGGAAATCCAGAGGTTCATAGCCTCACCCATCAGAAGATTTCAGGTTTTTTCCTGTGTTTCAAACAGGTGACCCCAATAATTGGGACAACAGAGTGAAAAAAGGGTGTAGGGGGAATAATTTGTTTGCAAAAAACCAGGACATTTCTCGTACTCTTATTTCTCTGTGAGTTGGCTGTACCAATGCAAGTCAGTATTGACCGGCTTGAAGGAACGGAAAATATTGAGCAGAGTGTCCTACCAACTTCAATCCATTTCTGGGCACCTTGATGTTTAGAGCGCACTGCAGCTACTTTGGTTAATGGTTCTGCACCTGCCTGGTATATTTGTGTAATAATGCATGCCTGATCTCGGCTTTGATTGGACGGAGGGTGGGAAACTTCTGCATATTTCATGTTTGTAGTTACGCTTGGGGTTTCTCTGTGTTCATTGGGAAGAGGGTTCTGTCAATGAGTATTTTTATGGTTACCAATATAACTTTATCTCTGTCGAAGGAATGATGTACGCAGTTTCGTACTCTACCTACTGTACTTGCAGTATGCATGGGCGCCGTTTCAGCGGAGGGTTATGGATTTTTCGTTGCTGTTTCATGGCAAGGCAGGAAAAAAATATTTTTAATTTGATAAGAATATAACGGCCTTATTTCCTGGCGATGTGATGTATCTTTGGCGTTATCGCTATTGAAAACTTTAAACTAACACCTATTTGGGCCATGTTTAACATAATATCTTCGGGACTGTAATATGACAGTGCAGTGAATAATGTAACTTTATATTTGCATTGCTTTCGCAAATATTCTAGGTATCATTGACAGAAGTGTTTCGTAGATAAATTCTTGGGATGCTGTACCTCTGTTTTAATTAGACGGTATCTCGAAGATGTTATTTTCGCGGTATATATAAGCATGTAAGGGAGCAGTAATCGCAAGCAGGATGCTGCTGGTGGTGTGCTGGATGTCTGAGGAAATGGAATACCACATACTGATTCCAATATTATAATTTTTACCCTGTGTGTATATGATCACAGTGAGCCTTCTCCAGCAACCGAAAAAAAAATCAGCGCTTGATGCATGTCCTGCAGACCGTGGTTAGCGTGAAATATTTTCCGGAACTGTGGCGAAATGCAATTATGGGAGAAAGGGAAGCACCCAGAGTAAGCTTGTCGATCAATGACAACGACCACCAAGTTTCTCGCAAATGAAACTCTGCAGTGAGCCATAGTTTACTGTGGTAGGGAGCGAGCAGTCTGCTCTCTGCTCAAAAGCAGGCCTGAGTTTTCAGAGTGAGTAAAGAGATTTGAGCGGCTCTTAACATCGAGGTGTTAAGAGGCGCTGAATTTTTAGAGTGAGTAAGACTGGTAACCATGGCTTTGAGTGGGGTTACATATAGGTACCACAGGGTTGATAAATCGAGTAAAAATAAGTAGAAACATTCTTAATTTAATTTAGGAGTAGATATATAAAGAGATAGCTGGACCACTAAACATTTTCATCGAAAAACAAAGCAAATTAAAGCCAAAATCAAGTAAATTTCTCGTTTTCAAGCAACTTTTTCATGTTTCTAGTAACGACATTTTTCGATTCACAAAAACAAGCAAATTTGAGCTAAAAACAAGCAAATTTAAGCAAAAATCAAACAAATTTTCAATGTTTAAAAAATGGTCGTGTAAGCAATGTAAGAAATGTGCTGAAGTATTAAACATTGAATGTTTTCCATCACATAACCACTCAAAAGATAAGCATATTAACACATGTAAAAACTGTTACTGATAATATGCTAGAAATCAATATGATTTCAATAAAGAGACAATATTATGTGAATGTGGGATTTATGTATCTAAACTATATCTCAAAATGCATAGAAATACTAAATTACACATTGCAAATGAAAATCGACATAGTGATTATTCAACTAAGAAGTGTATATTATGTAAAGAGAATAAACATATCGATTCATTTTATCCTCATAAAGCGACTATAGACAAACACACAACAAAATGTAGGAAATGTTTTAATGAGAAAATACTGTGCGAATGTGAAAAAAAATGTTTGTAGTGCATTTCTCAAAGAGCGTAAAAATACTACATCACACAATGCAATTGTAGATATTCTAAATGAAATTCAACATGATAATTATTCAACAAAGGCATGTTCAGTATGTAATGAGAATAAACCTCTAAAATTATTTTCTCATCATAAAACTACTAAGGACAAACATACAACAATATGCAAAAAAAATTTTAATTAGAAATATTATCATAGAAGAAGTTAAATGTAAAAAAAATCATTATCAATAATTTAAACACCGTTACAAATGCATTCATTTATTATATTAATTTTATATTTCAACATCATATTTATATTTTTTAAACTTTTGATAATTTTTATATATAAAAAAACAATAATAATGTCAACGTATAATATAACAGTTGCATTGGGCGAGAAGAGAGTAAGAGAGTTGAGAATTATTAGAGAGATTTTAAAATTATAAATTGGTGCAAGTTACACAAAGATAATTTAATTACAGCTGTTATGCCAATTATTATAAATCAAAAATGAAAAAGAAACTTTGCACATTTACCATTGTTTTATGCCAGTATCAATGAATTATATTCCAAAGGTAGAAATTAATTTAAAGAAATATTTCCATTCTCTAATAATGTTTTTATAAAGCCTTGAAATAAAAGTAAGCGGGTAACAGAAAGGATAAAAAATTATAATTTTACAAATTTATCTTCAGATGGTGCCAATATCAAAGAGTTAGATAAAAAACAAAGATTTTTTTAATAAAATCTATCGAACTGTTCCTTAAAGGTGTTGAAAGATGCATTCTTGAACGTTGATAAAAATGAATTAAAATAAATATATCTTTATTATACTAATGTATTCATGAACCAAAGAAATAGAATAACCAATAAAACTTACTATGTTAATAAAGCTTTTAAAAGTAGGATATTAACATGGAACACTGAAAATGCCTTTAATTTGGCACAACGTAATCAATTTTTAGCTTCAGTAAAAAATACTATATTTGAGTTAATACATGATCATCTTAGGAACTTTAGAGGGGTGAAAACTAACATAAGATTATATACAAATTACCGTAAGCTAGATAATAACCAAGTATAATTATTTACATTTCAATCACCCAACTATACAATATTGAACAAAGTAGAAATTGAAACGATTTGCAAATTCATAAAACAAGAAATACTTACACAATTATCTGAATTTCAACGAAGAAGCACAGGATGGGCTTTAGTTAGAGTAATTAGAATACAATTAGCTATAAATAGGTACACTCCTTTAAATAGAGCATCATAAAAGGAACTAGTAGAAGTGATTAAGAACAAAAAAGCATGTATTAATTTGAGAAATAATGAACAAAAATATTTTCTTTGGCAATCAACGCAGCATTGTTTCCAGCCGGCAATCATTCAGACAGAATAACTAAATATAAAAATGTAGTTCTTAATATTGATAAAGTAATAGATAAATATGGATATCCCATTAAAATTTATGATATACCAAGAATAGAACATCAAATTGATACATCTATAAATATATTTAGTCTATTGAAGGTTAGTCCACAGAATATCCTCGAAAACTTACAAAAAATAAAAAAGGAAAAACATAAAATATACTTTATTTCAAAGATGATAAAAACCCACATTTATGTTGGATAAAAGATTTATCAAAGTTGCTTTCTGCACAAAAAACTAAATAATGGTCAAACCTATATATCTGATATGTGTCTTCAATTTTTTCACTTAAAAGAAAAGTTAAATAAACATGTAAGTTACTGCTCTAGAAATAAATTAGTAAGAATCAGTTTACCAGCTAGAGGAGAGCAAATAAAATTTAAAAACTACAAACAAACAAAACAAATTTATTTTGCAATATATGCTAATTTTGAATTAATTCTAAACAAAATATCGAGAACTAAACCAAATCCAAGAGAAACAAATAATTTTAAATTAATCCAAAAATATACAGTTTTAATAGAGGATGATATTGATATAACCTGTTCACTGTAAAGTGAGCACTTTTGAGATCTTAGTAACTTTTCCTGTCAGCCATTTTTTATCCTTTAACAATCGTTTTAAATAAATTTTGCAATGTAAGTAATACAGACAGTGTGTATATTCCACCACACTCTGTATTTCTCGCCTAAAGCTAAAATAAAATATACTAGTTATTGACTATTATTCCAAATGAGAGGGCTTTCAAAAGGGCTCACTCTACCATGAATAGCCCATAATGGCTTTTATAAGGAGGTACTTAAAGAAAGATATAAACTTATCAATGATCGAATAAAAACCATTAATTGGAAGATAAATGATGAATCATATACAATGAAATATCAGTTATACGAAACTTCAGATTTTGTTATTATATTGTATCTAGTTATAGCGATTGTAAGCCTCCAGTAGTATACCGAGGCCCAAATGCACATAAGATGTTTATACAAGCAATGAAAAATGAAGTAGAAGAGATTGGGGAATATATATTTTTTATAAAATCTATTGAACTGTTCCTTAAAGGTGTTGAAAGATTCATTCTTGAACGTTAATAAAAATGAATAAGGTGACTGCTCACTCATCGGCCTTGGTGATGTAGCATGCGAATGGCTTCCCTTGTTGTCCTTGGGTGAGCGCAGTGCAGTTGACGAGTCACTTGCCACAAGAGGCTTCTTATATTAATTGCTGTGAGCATCTTGACAATTTTTCTCTGTGCTAAGACGACCGACTTTAAACTCATGTAACATGGGTTCGAATCCTGTCTCATGAGGGTAATTTAATTGTGTGAAGGCACCCACACTCTTAAATTATCACCCAAGTAATACATAATTAGAGTTAAAATAATCTTGCTCATGCTTATGTATAAATATATGAGAAGTATATAGAAATAATTGGTACTATCTTAAACTCCAGAAATTATTGATATCTATGCTATACTTGTAACATAACATATGTATAAGTTGAAGTGTTCCCATATGATGTAAGGTGCCAACATCATATGGGAAGAGGGTACTAGAAAAAAATAAAATAAAATATGAAAATAAAAAACCCAATCACCTCTCCACTTACAAAAATAAATTAAAAAATAGCCCGGCCTAGTTGAGAGATGATTGGGTTTCTCCATTAGAGTTTTGCAGGTGCTGAAATAAGGCTGGAAAAATATATTACAGGTCACTGGCGATGTATAACGACCCATAAACCTGGGAGGTCTCTGGCATTGTTTAACAGCCCTTAAACCTTTGGTAATTTTTAAAATAAAGCTCACCATAGTAAAAATGTGCATTGAACAAATGAGAAACGAACATTGAAAGCATTTTATGTATGTTAAATTATGTTATGTTTTATATTATTAGCTTTCTTACAAACTGTTAAAAAATTTTGCTTTTATACAAATTTGTTAAAGGGTTCTCCAAAATTCAATTTGTGTATTTTTTCAATCATTCTTTCTTTTGCAATATTAAATTAATTAGATCTTTCTTTCGAATATTTTTTCTTCCATTAATGTACAAATAGCCTAGAATTTTGTAATCCTTTACAATATGTTTTGATTCCAAAACTTTTTTGTTTTCTATATCTGGAAATGGTTTCTCTAATATTAGTTTATAATTTTTATTAAATCTATTGATTCTTCTCTTTGGTAATTATAATATTTTTCTATCTATAAAATATTTGCTAAATTTCGAAGTTGTTTAACATTTAGAGATTCTAACATTAAAGTATGTTTCCTTTTGTAACAATATCATCTAATGTTTAAAATTTTGCATTTCTCTTAATTCTACATAACCTTTTTCAAGAAGATCTTTATTCATAATTTTGTAAGTTTTATAGTTTTTAGAGATTTTATTAAAACTCTCTTATCTTGCTTAAATTGTTTCCCATGTATTAATTTTTAATTTTTATAGAAAGTTGAATTTTTGTGGGGGAGCCAAAATGCATGCCTCCATTATTATTATAGAAAAAAATGTAAAAAAGTTTAATATTTCTGTAGGTCCAGAGAATGGTAATACTTGAGAATAAACAAAGTATTACTAAATTAGTTACCGAATCTGGTTTACATCGATATTCATTTCCTTATTAAATAGAATATATAAAAATGCTTATTCACTAGACAAACAATTAGAGAACTTATAACTAGGAAACGGTGATAATTTGACTGCATTATTTTAATTAAGTAATTTAATTTTTAATAATAAAAAGATAACTGGTGTATTATATGTTCATAATGAGCCTTGGTTTACTGGAACTGATGTAACTAGACTTTTGGAATACAAAAAATCACGAAATGTGTTATATTGTATTGTTGATAATGATGATGATAAAATGCTTCCTAAAACATTAATTATTATGATAAAGCATTACAGTTTATATAAATAATAAAGGGTTAATACGACTATTGACAAAATCTAGAATAGCTAAGAAATCATTTGTAAAACAAGTTCCTAAGTAGCTTAATTTAAAAATAAATGTTTATGAAGAAAAAATGAAACAAAATATATCTTTCATATTATTAAATGTTTTAAGTATTTAAATTGTAAACAGCAATATACTATAGACAATTATAGAATAGATCTATATTTTTATATTCTTAAATTGGCTATTGAATGTGGTGGGTTTACCCAAAAAGATAGAGATGTTATTTATGAAATAAAAAGACAAATATATATAGAGACCCAATTCGATTGTAAATTTATAATATTTAATCCAGATAACATAGATTTTAATAAAGCCAATGTGGTTAATCATATTTTATTGCATTTTAATAAATAATTTTATTTTGATGATACCAATTACAGAATGTTTTTAATTTACACTACATCTCTTTTATTAATACAAGAGTTATGTGAATTATCAAAACCCAACCATTTTACATAAATCTTTTTACCTTTTATTTCTAAACTTTTTCAACCAAATTTTCATCAGGATAGTTGGTTTTCATAATTTCGTATTCATCGGAACTACCTTTAATTTCTTCTCTGCTGGTATCTTACAGTTTGTAAGTGGTTACATCATAATTTAGAACCTCAAAAATAGGGAATAATTATGTTGTTCAATTAAGAGTATACTCTTTTTCAAAAATTTGTTTAAGTTTGCTATAATGGCCAACCTCTTCGACTTTGTATCTTGGTTTAGTGAACATGTTTACAAAATCTTGTTGTTTTGAATTTTTTTCATTTTTCCTTATTAACTTCAATTGTTTTCATACCAATAGTTCTGTGTTTGGTATTGTTGTATTCCTTTACTAAATCATCTTATATATTTACCCAGTTATAATTGTCATTTAAAGCAAATTTTTCCCACGTATTCTTCATTGTACAATTATATCTTTCTACAACACTGGCTTTAAGTTCACTGAATATAGAATAGTGATTGATGTTATATTTTTGCATAAGTTCTTTAAATATTTTATTATAAAATTTTGGACCCATTGTCGTTTTACAAATTATGTAGTTTTCTTTTAATCAGTGTACATTCTAAAGCATTTGCTAAAGTTTAGCAGTTTTATATTTTATAGGTAAAGCAAATACCTATTTTGAAGGAAAAAAACATCAGTAATTGTCATAATATATTTGTATCCATTATTTATATGTGATATTCCTTTTAAATTTACAGTATTCATCTCAACAAATTCAAATTGCCATAAATAATCTATTCCATATTTTATTAGTTTTATTCTGGGAAAATTTCATCTTGCTGGTTTTTATAGTTCATTGATTATTCCTTTTCTTACATTGAGCATAAAATTTTTTTTATCTTAATTTATTTGAATTACATATCGAACATTTACGTTCTGAACTGACCATCCATTTGTATTATTTTAATTTTTATATTATTATTTTTAGTAACTTTCTTACCCTTCAAGCTACATGTACTCTCAATTTAATAGTAAAAAAAATTGCTAATCTTTATAATTCACAAATAATCCTATTGGGGTCTTTAATCCATCATCATAACTAACAATTTTTTTAAAAATTTTTTAAAGGAAAATATTACCTATGTTAATATCGAAAGGCATACTATAATCAATTTTCTTTAGAATCATAAATAACAGACACAGTATCATAAGGTAAATTGAGATTAACGGTAATTATTTTATAAACAGTACAATCCATCAAAAAAGTAAGGAAATTTGATAATTATTTAGGTGAAAAATATTATTTTTTTATCCCACTTTGCAGGTACATGAAATATATGAGCCTTTTCTTCCTTAAATTTTTTAACTTTTGAGTTAACAAGTGTATCACAATAATTCAAAACTCATTGGTTTAAATTTTGTAATTTATAAGTTATTTCTTTATCAAAAATCTTTTGTTGGCTGCATCTTTTCCATCCATAGGATCAGCTAAATTATTAATTCTACGATTTTAAAGAGAAACATAATCTGTTGTATAAACAAAAACTTTACTTAATTGATCACGCAAAGCAGAAACAATCACATTGTATTTTAAATCTACATATGTTTTCAATTCATTTGCATTAGTGTCAGAGTTTTTATTTAAAAATTTGATTAATGGTTTCCCAAATATATCCATCATTTAATAACAAACAAATTATATAATGAAACTTAAAACCTCTCGAAAATAGATGTAATACAATTAAACATATATGTCCACAGATAACTGAATTAAAAGACTCAATTCTATTATCATTGTAATAAACATTTCTCTTTTTTTAAGCAATTAGTTAAATTAGTAGGAATATTACCTCCAAATGAAACAGAATAATAAACATAATTTTCTTTAAAATAACGAACCCAATGAGTTTCAGGATTTGATGAAATGTCAAAATCAACTACAGTACATTCATATTTATACATACTTTTTGGTAATTCATCTATCATAGAAACATTTCTGAAATTCTTAATATTTAGTATTTTTACATATTTTTGAATATCAAAATTAGATAACGGTGATATATTCAAATTTTTTTGGTCTACCCCATTATGCAACTAAACCACTTCTTGGTTTATTTTATATTGCTAAGTTATATCTCGGTTGTTCTTTAATTCATTTTTATTTTTTCCAGTTTGTTCATCAGAATTGTAAATTGAGCTAGTTCCACGAGATAAAACTGACATTAAAAATTGTAAAAAAAAACTCATGATGTAAACCACTTCCAGATTTTTCTTTTAATATTTTTTTATTATTATTAGAAGGGGTTAAGTTAGTTTGAAACCTTTTTCGTCTTTTAATTTTTTCAAGTTCATTTATAAGTTTTAAAAAAATACATATTAATTAAAAATTTTAATGGTCCATCCAAATTTTCTTTTTGTAAACATAGTTGAAGCAACAGCCGCATAAGCAGTTTTTTCACAGATTGGAATATCTTTATCTAACATAATCTCCTGGCTTCTTTTTGTAAAATTTTGTCAGCCACATGTCTAGATTCTAAATATTTATTGTCTCTGTAAGCAATGTCTTGTTGTATGCAGGCATCATCTAATTTATTTATTACCGTGTCTCGTCTTTCCAGTCTTTCATTCAATTTTGTAAATGGCCCGCAATAATTTTAGCCTGACAAATGCAATTCAGGCAAATTTAAATTGTTTAACACCCAATTTATTTGTCTTTTGCAGTTATGTTCAGAATTCCAAAATTATTGTGAAATTACAATTAAAACTCTTATTATATATGGCATTCCTTTTGGATTATTAATGACAAAATCAGAAAATTTATTGATCAACATATTCATTATGCTCACTTTTTCATTGTAATAATTGTTATTTCCAGCACTTTCTTCGCCATGAATAATTAACAGACTGCCAACCAATTTTCTAAAATCGCCCATCCAAACATATTCTATTGGCAAAATATTGTATTTTTTATGCCTTCTCCAGAGCTAGGAGTTCTTGGAGAAATCGTTAGTTTGGGTGTGTATGGCTCTGAACTTGAGCGAGTTTCTTATATATGCTGATCATAAATTGGTTTAATTATATTTATGTACTTCCAGCTTCTATTTGAGTTTATTTGCTTATTAGGATTTTATTCTTGGAATTCTGCATTTGTTGATAATACAATATCTTTGAAATTTTCGTAGTCATTAACAGTGAATGCACCTTCAAGATGTGATTGTTTACTTTTTGTTAACAAATTAGAATGTCCTTTTGTTAATTGTATTCTTCATCGTTAACAAATAGTTAATCATCGTGTATCATTACTTTTGTATCCCCAATGTAAAAATTATGTCCATCTCCTCTTAAACCATATTATGTTTTAATAACATTAATCCTTCCAGAAATTTATTTTCCGAGATTTATTGTAGAATCAGAAGTGGTACGCGTCGAAATCAACTGCTGTATGTGGCAAATCTTTCATGGGTATGGTGCCCATTTGCTCTTCCAAATTAGGTGATTTATGTTCTGCGAATATTTCTCTTTCAGGTGTTGTTTCTTCTGGTGTTGGTGGATAATATAAAATTTTTGCTGCAACTGGAACTAGTGTTGTTATTAAATTTTTATTTTCTTCACTTACTTGTTCCACTTATTTTACCAATATTTCGTTATTCATGAATTAATGGTAGATCGTTAGACTTATTTATTTCATAATCTGCTTCATGATTCTTTTTATAATTTTTGCATTTCTCAATGAGTAATTTAACTCGAGAAACTGCCTTTGATGAATCTTTTATTTATATATTATTATTATTTTTGCTTATAAATGAGTTATAAATGTATCGAGAGTTTTGAAAGAAATACTTTTCCTTCAACTTATCAAACTAGGGGGAATTTCAACGTTTACAATAATAGAATTTAATTTGATATTCCTATAGGGAATAGATTTCTTTCCCAAATTATGCTTAGGTTTCTGAGCAATTTATGTCATTAAATAGAGATAAATAAGGAAATGAGGCAAAATATGCAAAATAATATAATATTGATGTTTGTGTTAACTTTCTCCTTTCCAGTTTTCTAGAATAGAAATCTCAAAACATGGACATATTATTGAGGCTGTTGATAACACAGGTTTAACTTTAACAATGATGACTAATTTGTTAAGATCTTCAAGTGAGCAAAATTATTCAGAATTTACTAGTATTGATAGTAAATATCGAGCGAAATCTCTTCACAGTGATAAAACAAATTAAATAACCTATCCACTGAGATATCTGTTTGGTTTTATTCGAGATAACAATGAAATTTACTGGAAAGTAGATTATAAGTTTTTTTTCGTAATTCATCTTAGAACAATTGTTTATTTGTTTATCAAACTAAGAAAACAGATGGTTCAGATGATAGAGATTATGCTTGTCCAGGTAAAATTGTTATTCAAAATTAGAAATTATGTAGCCAATTGTTGAATACGAATCTAACACAGCCATTGGAATTAAATAAAAAATATACAAACATCCAAAAACACCTATTAGTTTTAATTATTGGCAATTTATAGAAAAAGAAGTTCCTACTGGAACGCCTGTTTTTAATTTTGATATAAGAGATTAATTTAATAATTTACAATTTGATAGGCCTTATTTTGTAATTGTAAGCTTTCAAACTAATAGAAAAAATCGTGTTGAACAGTATGTACATGCTCCTATGTTTGATCACTCTAATGTAAGAAATATTTACGTTAAGAATGTAAGAAATGAGGTCTTTCCTAAAGAAAATTGGAATATAGATATTGAAAATTACCTTTGTGATAGACTGTTTTTTGCTTACAATGATTGTAGAAATTCAAAATCATAACTATATACTCTATATAGAAATAATGAACTTTATATAATCAACATCAAACATTCAGGTGATGGGCGAAGACAACTGTTGTTGATACAAACACAAAAAGTAGTGTAGTATATTTAACAAAGCTATTGAAGCAGGAACAATTTGTAATGTTGTTCTAATTAGTCAAAGGAATCAAAACTTATGATTATTCAAAGGAAAATATTACTGAAGATATAAAAATTTTTTAAATTATTGAATGGAGGATTTTAACGATTTTGCGGAAACAACAAAATGTTTCCATGATTTTATAGAACATTTTGGACGTTTAGTTAAGTTGTTTAATCAAATAAAAAATCATTTTGTTAAACCTAAACAAGATTTTTCTTTCTTTTCGTAAATTTCTTTACAAATAAAAATGAAAAAGATTGTGTTACCATGCAGTATGACAAATTTTTTCAAAGGTGGTGATGTTTCAAATACACCTTCCTATAAATTAGACTATGCTTCTGACTAACTCAGAGAAATAGTTTTCAAGTTTCATCTAAATCTACAAAACTTGTATTTGTTGCTCTTAGAAAGCAGTCGTGATGAGAATGAACTTCGAGAAATAGGTGCGAATTTGAGCAGATAGAAGAAGTGTTTAAAAAGTTAGTATAGCTTCGAATAAAAACTATAATAAATAATAACCTAATATTTCATTTGGTTTGACGTAAATTTACATGATTTAAGATTAAATTTCATTGATTTAGATTGCTGGCTTGATAAATTAACATTTCAAAAAAAGTTTTAAAAAAAGAGAAAAAAAAGGTTCCTTGAAAAGCAAGAAATTTGCTTGATTTTGGCTTTAATTTTCCTTATTTTTCAATGAAAATATTTAGTGGTCCAGCTCTCTCTCTCTCTCTCTCTCTCTGTATATATCTACTTTGAGTATCAATCTGTTTTGCCCGATGTGCCCGAGTGTGAAGCTCATTTAATGTACTAGTGAAATTAGCAGAAATAAGAGCTTCAGTTGATTTCAGGGTATGATGGAAGTCTGACCGGCTGTAGCATGATTATGGCCTGGTTGTTCGTTGGGGATAAACTTAGCACTCAGAGCAATTTTCCACCTTCGTTTGGCTGCAGGACATAAAGCGAATGTGTCAATTTCGTCCTGACGATATTAATGAAGGTGTGATGCCCTGCCACTCTCTCATCGCATTCTGATACTAAAACCTTAGCTATCTACACAAACATGCATGCAGAACTGGAGATTTTAGCACTTTCCTTCCAGGGCGTATGAACTGAGGCAGCTGCTCGTGGTCTGGTTCGAGCCTGGAAATTGTGCTGGCTCACATCAGACTGACAACAGCTGTTCCTGCCAAGGTTTGTGTGTTTTTTTTTTTTTTTTTAGCAAGCATGTATGCTATCATAATGGACTGTAGGAAACTATTTTTGCTCATTTTAGTGTTTTGTGACGAGCTATCCAAGGGGCGACCCTTCATAATTCGCAAGAGTAAAAACTTATGTCTCCGAGCCATTTCGTATAAGGCTTTTATTTTTGATGGCGATGTACATGGGGAGTGTGACTGGTAAATACAAATGCTGTACTTCACATGCACCTTTTCAGTCTCTGGTTACCTAATGCCATGCAGGTGCACACCTGTGAAAACGGTGTGGAAACATGAACAAATGCATGTGTGCAAAGTCTGTTTATCACTCACTGCATTTTTACAAGGGTGCTTAAGCACATGAGCTTTTTTTTCTTTTCGCTATTATCGTCTCTTTCATTTATATTTTACACTGTTTAAAACCACACTTATAATTAATTCGTGGGATGGGTTTACATAAAGCAATTTATAAAAAAAAGGTTTTCATTGAGGCTATTTACTACAGCAATGTTATACATAAGCACACATCTGTCTAAACAATGAACAATTTTTTTCCTCTGTTTTACAATAAATATTTCAAACATGTTCGAGTGTCATCCACACTATAATTTTTTAAGATGCAGAATATAGATATATATTTCACTCCATACACACCTCAAAGTAACTGAAAATAATTATAATTTCTAACCACATTAGAATTTTTTTTTCTCGAGTTCTTCTATAGCCTTTAGCTCAAACACACACATATGAATTTCTTTCTGCCTAAAATGGTTGCACTTTACCCGAACCAAAATAATTTACTACCACTACACTAACATGCGTTTGCACTGTCCACGGAATTTTGTCACAGCCACGGTCCTTCCGCATCTTCGTCCGGCGAGCTGTTCTTCACCTCGCAGGCAGGTTGCGGCATGTTGTCGTCCGATCGACAAGCAGGACTACGCCAACTTTTTCATCCAGTAGCAGTCTATGAGTCCCGCCATAATATACTTCGCTAAAGCCAAGCACTGTTTCCTGGTTCCCTCGTCTTATTTCATAGTTCCTACGCAGCTGGGTGCCTTCATTGATGATGACGGTTTCACCCTCGTTCAGCTCCAACAGTTCATTGCCGTTGCAGGGTAGGGCTACTCCCGACCTCATGTTGTAGAGTGCGCAGGTTTTCATATCACACTGGATAATGTATATAAAATAAACTAATACGTGACTTCGGCATGCACGATTCTCAGGTTGTACGCAGGTACCAGGGCGTAGTACAGGCGAGCGTAACTCACACCAACGCGAGCTTATATGTGTCTCACAAAATCGTAGTATTGTGGGTCGCCCAGCCAGTACCACACTCGTCTGAGGCTCGGGATGTAATTTGGATAACACTTTACCATATCTAGCTTGAATGAGCTGGTGTACATCCCCTCGTGATTTATAGGTTGTGGTGGTGCGATGGCAGCAGCCATAGTTTGCACTGGCCAACTGCTGCTGGTGCCGATGGTGGCCAGTATGGTGCCTTCGGATGCTGGAAGCCAATCCCCGCATGTTGTCTAGGTGAGTGGGTGCTCGGTGGCGCTGTTGCTGGGATGGACGCGATGTGATTAGCCGTATGAGATAAGGAGTTATCTTGTATGTGGAGCCGCTCATGTTTTAACTCTGTGCAGTGGCTTCTTCTTCGAGGCTGAGTATCTCCACTATTGGAATTTGTCGATGTGGTGTTATGAGCTAAGGAGGTTTTAGCCACTGCGCGACGCTGTGCCTTGCAGTAGCCACGGAAATGTGGATAGTGTCTGGAACAGAAATGGTGCAGAATTCAAAGCTTTCCCTGAATGGCAGTCAGTCGCGAATACCTTCGCCTTGCTGCAGTTATGCCGGTAGACTTTTGTACATGTACCGAAACTCTTTGGTGTGCGTCTGTCAGCAGGAACTCTTTCGTCAGAAAGATAATCATTTTCCGTATCTAGGGCCACGAGCGAGTGTAATTTTACATACGATCGCCAAAATTGTTTTCTGTGTGCTGGGACAGCACACAAAAATCTTCTGGTTGGTGATGAGAAAATTCCCAGTGAGAAATAAACTCCACACTTTAAAGTGAGTGACTCGAGCAAGTAACAACCATGGTATAAATAGGTAGGAGACAGGATCCAGAAGCTTTTTATATGCTGGCAATTGCATGCAATGTAGACAGGAGTGTAGGATATAGCAGAGGGGAGGGGCTGATAAGTTTTCGATGTGGGAGCACTTTGGTTGTAGAGGCTAAATTCTTAGAGGTACCCTTGTACTACAGTAGGAATTGTCGAGGTAGTGATGGGGGAGAAATGCAAGGTGTGGAGGGGGTTGCGCGAAGACGATTAATTGGTTGAAATACGGCGACTATTTGCCGGTGCGGTGCTGCTCTCTTCTAGCTATTCGATAAATTTACTGCGCATAAGGCTGTGATGGATCGGTGCTCCATGATTAATGAGGTGGGATTTTTTTCTACCAGGTATTGGACTAATGCCACTATATATGCAGAATTCTGTATATTTTAAAATTTTTCAAGCACTTGTCATTATTTCTTTTTATTGTTCACACATTCACCAGTTTTCGGTGAGACGATTTTTCTATTGGCGCTGAACAGTAAAGTTTCTATTCACTCGTGTCTTGTAAACATACCAGGGACTGAGGGTTCGCATTTCGGGCATCACTGAATGAGTGAGGGTGCAGGGGGTGTTAGTGTAGGTAGTGGAAGGGGTTGCGCGAAGGCAATTGATTTGTCAAGCTATGGTGGTGTGGTGCAGCGTTTCCTCTTCTAGCTATTCTATAAGGCTATGGAAATGGAAATTTTCTTCTCTGAAGCATTACGGGCGTTTTTTTGTCTTTGAAGAATCGGGGTTTCAATATTGATAAGCTGGTATCATTTGCTGTTATGAATTCTAAATTCATGCTGCTTTCTGTGTATTGAAAAATTTATAGAACACATTGTATTATTTCTCACTGCTGGCAGATCCACCAACCCCACAGCCTTATGTATTCCTTATTCTAAATGGCCATCTCTTTCCCTGAAAGTAATTATGTACCTGCATACGGAAACACTTTGTTCGTTTTTTTCCCTAACAATGTAGCAATGTTCTGTTCTTCGGATGTCTTATGATACTGTTTAAATTGTAAGTGCAAAAAATTTAGCAATGATAATGGAATATAAAATAGACAAGACATGAACATATTTAATAATTTGAATATGAAGTGAATAAAAAAAAATGGGACTGTTCGTTATATATTTATTATGCTATGTGATTGATGTTCATATTAGGCGATTACAAAATTGTCGCTTGCAATGCCTACAGCTTGTGCAAGTCGGGATCGGAAGTGTGATATAAATCACAATTTTTCTCTGTATTTGCATGTGCAAGTTTTTCCCAGAACATTTTCAGTATAAGCGACTTTGAGTGTTTCTTCCTAGACAGAGTACGATTCAGAATTAAGAAGACTCGATGCTACACTGACGGCTTCCAATATTTATTAAATACTTTTATTTATTTAAAGATATCTTTCGCTATTTTTTTCTAGTTTGTGGTTATGTTTATATTAAGAGTATATTTTACTCTGCTTTCCGAGGATGGCATCTTTAGTGGAATTATTCATAATCATATGTGATTTCAAGTCGTGTGTATACCTACATCGCAGTGTTCACATTCACCTTTCTTTGTTTAAATAGGTGTCCTTTCTCTTAGTATATTTAATGATTTTTAGCTCACATATATTCTTGCAGGTGATGTATAAATTTGGTCGCATTCTTTTAAAAATATGAACTGCTGCGACGTTTGTAAATCCTGTAGTTTCAAAAATCAATATAATTTTTTCTTGCTATTGAAAATAAAACATAACATTTTTCCTTTTTTTATTTTTGGATTACCTGCTTGAGGGAAAACAGTTATCGCAGTTCGTCTTTCTCTGATTGATTTAGAATGATTTGAGACTTAGCTACATCATTTTCAGACATATATTGCACCAGTCGAGATGTTTAATGTAAACTGTTTGTTCTGTAGTATTAACAATATATTACCATGCAACGTGTAAGTAGGTTTTCACGTCTCCCATGTTACAGGATTTTCTAGGAAGACTTACTTTCGCGGACATAACACATTCTAGGAGTTGATGTAAAATTTTTCGGGAAACTGATGGGTCTTGGGGTGGGTGGAAAGCGAAGTTATATATATGCCTGAGTTCGGGTGAGTTGAGACTTCAGCACATCATTTTAGACCTAAAAACCAGTCTGTGCATAAATTTTTCTTTTGTGAAGACAGATTATAAGCAAGTATAATGTAAAACAGATGTCAGTTCACCAGCGATCATGACGGAAAGCAGATAGATCGAGTGGAATCATCTAATTTGATCGTTTACCCTAGTATAATATGAATATGAAATCATCAGTCGCAGACTTACCTTCTGTAACACCGACAGCATTGTCAACAGCAAGGGTCTCTGAAGAGTCTCCACAAGCAATATGGCATCAATGTTACTAGTGTGATCGCATACTCCACTATAATATGGCGATGGCCAAAGACTTACCATCTGAGCACAATCAGCATTGTCGACAGCAAGGATTTCTGAAGAGTCGTTACATGCATTACAGTATCAATATTACTATTGTGATTGCATACTCCGATATAATATGAAGATGACCAAAGACTTACAATCTGCAACACTGTCAGCATTGTCGACAGCAAGTGTTTCTGAAGAGTCGTTACAAGCACTACTGTATCAATTTTGTTATTGTGGAAATACATATAGCCAAATTTGCATGCACGCTGACATAAACATAGTCATTGCTTGTTCAGCCCAGCATACAAGACGTTCCACTTAGCTAATTTTACGATGCTGTGTTTACCTGCATTGATAACCTGTATAAGCATAAGAAGAAGTGTAGGCCTAAAGGCACTGTTTGTCATTCATCGAGAAGCGAGTGCAACTGTTGTGTCAAGAAATCCGCAATTAGTCCTAACTCCAGACATCATGAAGCTAGTAACAGTGTGTTCAGCACTTCATATCAAATATATCCATGTGTTAATTGATGTGTTCTGTATGCGAATATCAGAGCCATGACTGCTCATAATAAAATTTGAACTATAAAATTAGAGTAAAATTTTGTGTTGAATGGAGAATATGTACGAGTTGATGTAATATTATATATATATTTTTTAAGTGTGTAAAGTAAAGATAAAGTGTATCGAAGACTATTGTTTTTATTCGCTTTATCATAAAATATACAATCTTGTCCCTTTGTCTGAATGCAGTGTAATGATACAAAATATCTGTAAGCTATGCTATGTGGATATAAATATGTTTAGTATAACTATCGTATTGGACTTATCGCACAACTTTAATGATAATTAGAAGTACTTACTTGATGACATTATTTTCCTGTAAAGATTCCTCTGTGAATAAAGGAAGAAATATCCATATTAATTAATGTGATGTGGGATATGTTATTTGTTCCTAGTAGCAATCACTTTGACACTATATTGGGTGTATGAGATTGTGTCTGATTTCCCCTCACTTATTACATAAAACTTCTGCTACCTTTGTTTGTTTAAGAATAAAAAAATTAATCTAGAAAATACGTGCTGGCTAACATGGCAAGTCATAACCCAATTTAACATAATCTCCACATTATTAAATAGGTTAGGAAAACTACTCAGAAGTATATCAATAAATAAATAACACGAGAATTTAAAAAAGTTGGTGGCCAGTATATAGTTTTAAAACAAAATTAAATACTCAACGACTGCATTTGACATAATTAGAATTCACAAGATATGAGTATAATCTTGACTTTTATAGTGCGGTTTCGTAACTTTAGATTCATTAAAAAAAACTAACTCAGTGGACACGAGCTTTTCATAAAGTTATTTGATTATATGTCTTAGATATTTTTGCGAAATAGATTTTTAAAAATATTGTTTTCCTCACAGACAATTGGAGTTAATATAATGAAGGTAATTAGAAAGCTCAGCAATTGGTTTTAAAAAATTTAATCCTTTACCATTATTCTTATTATTATTTTAACTGAATAAGTAATAACTTTCCAAACAGTATTAGTAGATATTATTCGTAAATTTTCAAGCTAAAATCATGCAAAATTTAACCAAAAATCAAGCAAATGTTACAATTTTTTTTTAAATTGCTCCTTCACGGTTTGTCTTAAAAAACCAAGCAAATTAAGCTAAAAATCAAATGAAAAAATATTCAGAAGGTTAAAAAATCAACAGAATTTATTTATATGTTGAAATTCAACATCATGCACAGATTTTTTCAATTTTCATTTATTTTAAACCTTTATATGCTATAGGAGCTTGTTTCTCAATTATTGATTTTACAGAATTTTCATCAAACATATTTACATATGCATTTGGTAAAGTGGTTTTATACTTAAAATCTAGGATAAAATTTATTTTTTTTTACCAAACTTAGATTCATAAATTTGATAATCTGTAACTTCATACCATTTATGAATTTCAAGATCATGTAGTTCAATCAATTCATACGAATTGTTTAACTTGTTGAGCAGAAACTCCATTTCATTTTATTTATAAAAGAAAAAATGCATTAATTTTTTTTTTTTAAGAAAATTTATTTTCCTATAAATTAAAAAATAGAATCTATGTCCTCTTACGAAATGGAAAATAATAAAATTTGTAAAAAGTGCAACAAGTTATTAAACAAAGAAAATTTTGCATCACACAAACACACAAAATATAAACATTTTGACATTTGTAAGAAATGTTATAGTGAATAGTCGTTATGAATTAATAAAAAGAGAAAGTAATTTGTGACTGTGGAAAATATGTTTATAATGCATCTCTCAAAAAGGAAAAGAAATCTAAATAACACAATACAGCATTATATATTCTAAATGAAACACAACATTATATATGTCTAACAAAAACATGTAAAGTATCTAATGAGAATAAATGTATACAATTATTTTCCCTTGATAAAACTACTAAAGACAAATATTCAACTATGTGTAAAATATGTTTTAGTGAATATATAAAGAATTATCGCCATAACAAGAAGTTAAATACAGTTCCCAATAATTAAACTTTTTTTAACTCTACAAAATAGATAAATAAGCAAAAAATTAATTATAAAATCAATCATTTTTTCCATATTCATATCGTAATGTATCTATTTTATTTTGAAATATAATCATTTTATTATCATAAGGACTTAATGCTATTTTATTAACTTCTACTATAAATACTTTATGCTCTTCGCATCTTATTAAATTCATTGTTCTATGCTGTATTTTCTCTTTAAATAAACAATTCTTATAATCGTCAAAAGTAATTCGCTTGCTAACAACACATTTCTTTACTCCTTCCGATTTTTTATTTTCCATATCAACCTTATGCATACATTTTTGATTGTAAATCAACTAATGCTTTCATTATTTTACCATTACATTCATCTTTCATTTTACCCAGAATGTTTTTATTATCTTTTGGATAATCAGTTGTATCATATTTATCTAACATCATCTTCATATCTTCGTAAAAATCTTCTGTTTTTATGTTATATGTATAGCTATCAGTATCCTGATAAATAATTTCAACTTTATTTCCATATTTTGGTTTCATAACATTATAATGAAATAGTACATTAATCCTTTCGATATATCTAAAATTGACATGCCAATATAAATTGGTTTATTAAATCTTACTTTAGTTTAAATGTATATTCTTTTTAACCAATCAGATTTATTAAACTTTAATATTCTATTTATTTTAGTTTATTTTAAACCATTCTTTAGACACTGTTTTAAATTACGATAGTGAATTACATACTTTTCTTTTTTATATAATGTTGTTAATAATTTAGATTGATTTGTTCTTGGAACTACCTTATTTTCTGGGCAAAAAGGAAGATCTTTATGTAATTTATGAAATTTTAGAGGATTTTCTAAATCAACTTCTAATATGTAACCATTATAAGAATCATCCTTAGGATTTAATATATTTTACTCCCAAAATGTATCTAATTCCAATTCTTTTCCATTAAAGCATTCAAAACCATCATATGGTAAATAATGTGACATTACCCATCCATATAAATTATTTGCATCGAGATATGCTAAATAATTTTATTCTTGATTAAAGTTAAAATCTTCTCAAAATTATTATTTGCTTTTACATATTGTTTACAATATTGTGATATTCCTCCTGTAATTCCTTTTCTATCATTAAAATCATATAATAATTGTGTAATAATTGCAGTGGTTGTTTAGTAATTTTTGACATTGCATCCCATGATAAACCTGGTGCTGTAAAATACCATGCTGGATCTAAATCATTTGGATTTATTCACATATTTCTCAAATTTTCAAATATGTATGCTAATAATAAAACATAACTTTTTAAATATAAATCATAATAATCACCAAGACTTTTAATATTAAATTGATTCCAAACAAGTTTTGTGTTCTCATATTCATCCTCACTTATGTCACTATCATTTAATTTCTTGTAAAATCCACATTTTGTAGGAAATTCTGTTTTGTTAAATTTTTCCCAGCTGTCCATATAATTGTATGGATAAACACCTTTTCTTAAGACAAAATCTACTTGATCTTCTGAAAAATTAATTTGTTTGTGGATTATTTGGTTCTTAGTTAAATTAGGTGATAATTTAGCTAAACTACTGGCCATAAATTTAAGTGTGTCTATAAATATCATATTTAAATTTTCTGTTGATTTCCAAAGAACCTAACTGTGTGCTAAGAAATAGCAAAAATTGTTTGGTTAAGGGTAAGAGATTATGGCACTTCCTCTTTTTAAATGGCTATTTCTCTTGCATTTCCTGCAATTTCTATTACTAAAACAATGCCACTTATTCCCGAACTCATCTTTAATAAAATCTTTCACAACACATGTTGACTGTACCTTAGTGTGCGATTTTTTTTGTTGGTTTTGGGGCCTTACGTTCTTTGAAATTTTGTGTTTTTTAGATGCCCTAACCTTTCCTGTGGGGCTTTAAACCACCACACTACAAATTTTTTGACACATCCTGCATTTCAATGTCTCCTGGAATTGCTTACTATTCTTCTTAAAATGTCCTGGTTTCTTACAAAAACATACTCTATCTGTCTGCTTACTAGTATCTACCTGGTCCATAGATTTATCTTTAATACTAGCACTAGTTGTACCCTCAATTTTGGTCTTATCTTTCTCATCCTGTCTCTTCTTTTGAAATGTGGTGGGAGAATTTCTGAAATGAAGTGATGAACTCTGTCTTTACTGGTCTGCAAAGGCTACATTTGTGGAATTGATGAATAACCTGTCTAAATCAGCAAACGTGTGTGGCCTATTAGCAAATATAGCACATGAATGCTCAGTGGGGTTCAAACCATCGACAATGGTCGAGACTATTTCAGACTCTGGCACTGTTAGCCATAAAACCATAGCTGCTTCCTTGATGTCAGCTATGTAATGTGCCAAGGGCTCAGAATGCTGCTGCATTCTATTTAACTATTCTAACCGGATATTTACCAACATTCTGGCTGGATGAACTAGTCAAGAATGTCTTGATGATATTGTTCGAAACAGAAATCGTTAGCAATAGCAAGGGTTGTTCTGTCACTCAAGGGAAAACGAGTGAAAGGAAAAATAATTTCTAACAATTGGTTATCAGGTATATTACCTTATTGCTTGACCCTGACTAATTTAGTTAAGAATTCTAGCAATTGATTGATATTCAGACCATCAGTTTCCAGGAAAACTGCCAAAACCCTTTCAAGTGGGTGGGAAAGCATCCCATAGGCAGAATACGAGGATGACATGTGATAGGTGGAAGTAGGGTGTGGTTGTGCCTGTTGGAGGTGTAAGGGTTGGAAGGTCATGAAGTGGGGTGAGTGGTGTAAGCCAGCTGTGGTTTGGATGCCAAATGTTATTTTTTGTGCATTCGATTGGAGTTCTGCTTGTGATTAGGTAATAAAGGTTGTAGAAGGGTGTTATGGGATGACGGTAGAGGTCTATGAAGGTAGGAATGGTGTAAAAAGTGTGGCAATAGTTTGGGATGTTACTGTGGACTGGTGTTGAGTGTGTATTGGAATGTATAACTCATGTGATAGGAAAGGGGTTGGTATTGTGGACTGAGGATTTGAAAGGAGGTTAGGAGTGGTTGGGTGGTTGTTGGGATGTGATCAGGTTCTGAAACATCATGATTTTGAAGTTGCTGATTGTTAACCAAAGCATTTGTTGAGGGATGATTGGAATGGATTGTGATTAGAGGTTTAAAGTAATTAAGAGGTGGGTGATAATACAGAAGTGACGCCGAGAGTGTTTGTATTGGTCGGAACTACCACCAAAGAGGTTAGGTTCTCCTTACTAGCTTGCATTCTTGTCTATTCCACTTCAGAGGCCAAACACACTGATGAGATGGGGATGGGGTCGAGTGTAATGAGGGGGCATGATGTGGAGGCGGCTGTGATTGGTGGTGAGGTGAGTGTGGTGGGTGAGAGTGGGGATGAAGAGGCGGAAGTCACTATTTCCGCATTCGAAATACGGACACTGAGCCTCTTTTCTGGCTGCCCTGAATTTGACAAGCCAAACAGTGCTTTTCTGGCACTACTAATTCCCAGACTACCAGCTGTAGTTAACAATGCTGCTCCGGCCACCAATTGTAACTTCTGTGTCATGCTTAGATAGTCTGTGTTAACAGACTCTTGAAATGCACTAATCTGTTTTAATTATTCTACATCCATCTGGTCCTGACCTAAAATTGGAGTATATCTAATCGGTGTATGATATGAGTCAATCTCATCAAACCCCTTTGCAGATCAGCTTAATTTAAGCTATTGTGTAAACCAACAGCTATTCTGTTAAGCTCATAGACTTATCTCGTGCAGGTGGTAAAGTCGTCCATGACATCTGTGTCTTTTAGCTGTTCTACTGACGAGTGGATTCCATCCTTCAGTGCTAATCGTAACTTTTTCGCCGCTGTTGCATCTCCCCTGAGTTATCTAAAGTACATGAGAGTAGTTCATACACGAGCTCATCCTGGAGCAGATATTGTGGGACTACCACTGCACTCTCCATAATGATAATGTTTACTTAATATCAGTAGCACTAAGTGTAACATATATATATATATATATATATATATATATATATATATATATATCACACCAAAAAAACATATATATAACTATCACACCAGAAAAACATATCTACCATGCAAGTCTCATGCGATCTGTTCTAATTAGCCTAGTAGACCAGTGTGCCATTCGCACGTAACTGAAAACAACAGTGAATGTAGTGACCATCCCGTGCAGTTGGCAGTCTTGTGCCGAACAGAAAGAAGTGTAGGTGGCAACAGTAACATTTCATAGACACAAACAAATACGCTACCTTCCAGAAAACTAGCGGTAAATAAATTTTAGTGGAAACAACATAAACCATAAATTAGATTATGCTTCAAGAAAAACTTACTTTAAACTAGAAATACAGTGCAGTGCAAATTAACGTGGATTGTGAAAAGAGCAATTAGCACGACGTAAACAAACATTTCACGCCCTCTGTGATTCATTACGAAACTATTACTAAATATTTAAAACAATCTCACGTGAACAAAACTTGATATCAACACTGTCCAGGCAATAGAGAGAGCACACATCGACAATATGAAGCAAAAGCTTTAAAACCCAAATTTAGTAAAGACGCGACCAGATAATAACACGCATTTGAAGGCCATTCACTAACGAATAAATAAATAAAGAATATCACTTTATCTTATGTAGAAAACACTAGAACGATCGGAGATAGCGCAGAAGAACAGATATGAATATGTTAAATTTTGTTATGTCGCATTATGAAACTAACTCGTCAACATATGCGACTAGAAAGTATAGGAATACCACAAATTTTTGAAACATATCGTGAAATGTACAAACTGAAAAATTGCTTCCAAAACCCCGCTCGTGGCTTTTAGAATGTTGCAATACTTCCCCTTAATAATTACATAAAACTTCTGCTATCTTTGTTTTTCTAAGAATAAAAAAATTAATCCAAGAAAGGCGTGCTGGCTAACATGGCAAGTCATAACACAGTTAAACACAATCTCCACATAATTAAATAGGATAGAAAAATTACTCAGATGTATATAAACAAATAAATACCAGGAGATATTAACAAGTTGGCAGGCCAATATATATTTTAAAAACGAAATTAAATTCTCAACAACTGCATTTAACATATGTAGTATTCATAAGTTCAGGGTATTATCTTGAACTTCTATAGTGCAAACTCTGAACATTAGATACATAAAAAAAAAAAACTATTAACAACCATGAACATAATGAGCTTTTCACAAAATTATTTAATTATATGTCTACCATTTTTTGCTAAAGAGATAAAAAATAAAAACCATATCCCTTACAAACAATTGGAGTTAATATAATTAAGGTAATTAGACTGCTTGGCAATTCATAAAAAAAATGAAATCCTGTACATTTATCATTATTATTTTCACTGCATAAATAATAACTCTTGAAATGGTATTGAGACATTTTTTTGACTCAAACAAGAACATTGCTTTACAATAAATTAAAAGTATTATGTACTGTTCATATCTATGCTCCCAAAAACATCAGCAGCGATGGTCCGGCTGGTTGCATGACGTGAATAAAGGTTAATCTAAGCGAGCAGCTGCGCTGACTGGCATGGGAATGGTGTCAAAGTTGAAAGCTGGAACATGGAATGGGCTTCATCAGCTTCCCGAATACAGTAGATGAAGAGGGAAGGAAAAATATTTTGAACCAAAGACTAAAACCTATAAAAAAAAAAGAAGAAGAGACAGGAATGTCTGAAAAGTAGTTTCGGTAGCTCGCGGATAAGAATCTTAGGTAAAAATGGAGTATCTCACCCATACAGGAGGTTGAAAAAATTTTACTAGGTGTAGAACACACTATCACCCGATCTACTACAAATACTAAAACAACAATATAAATAAACAAATCACTACATTCTTCACTACATCGCTACAAATCAAATTAAACTACCACCTACATCGTAGGTGGTACTGAAATGTCTCGAAGACTACAATACTTGTAGAAAAACTCCAACTCCACTGGCTGCCGAGAAAAATGTGCAGGTGACTTCAAGGGCCAGTAGACGAGTAACGTTCCGAAAATGTGTACAGAGAGAAGATGAGGGTGGTTTGGAGAGCTCCGTGACAGCGACATTAACTAAAATGTAGATCCAACTCTCCAGATAGATAGCACGACGATGTACCAGCGCCACTCCAGGACTTAGATGTGCTGCTTTCGCGAGTACAAAGGGCACACATTTGTTGCTAAATCCGGCCTTACACGATACCCATTTCCGTAGCAGTTTTCTTACCCATTTTCTGCTAGCGTTTCTGCTCCCTTGTAACCATCCCCCCCCCCCCCCAGGAGGGGGCCAAGGTGCGCAGGTTCGTGCTGCATAATTTTAAATTTTAGAGTTCAAATCTTTGCAGTATAATAAAATTTTTTGTTATTTTATGTGATACATTATTGCATTTCATAATCTAAGTTATTGCCAGGAAATGCTTATTTCTAGAATTTATTTGTCTAAAAGCAATAATACAAACCAAATCTAAATAAAGAGAACCACGGGCAGCCGATTGCATTGTGCAGTTATTTGTGTACTATTGCTTTTATACAAATAAATTCTACAAATAAGCGTTTACTAACAAAATCATAAACAATGAACATTAATGTATCACAAAAAATAACTAAAAAAATTTCGTAATACGACAGAGATTTGAACTCTAAAACCAAAAACCTACATGCCACAAACTCACATACCAACACCCACTTTTTTTTCTTTTTTTTTTTGTGACATTTTTGACGTTGACGAAGCTCTAGTGAGACGGACTTTGTTGACGAATTCCCAGTGCGACAATCGAGCTGAGCATCTGCCACGTGGAGGCACCGGGGCGCGAAACCACCCGCGACCCTCCGACTACAAGTCGGCCACCCTACCCCTTAGCTATGAGGGCAGGGCTGTCCCACTGAGCTACGCACACAACTTATGAGCTAGTGGTGTAAAAGCAGAATTTGATTAATCTAGCATGAGTGATGTTACCCACACACACAAACATTTATTATTAGTATTGTGATATTTTCGCCTTATTTAGACTCCTAACTGTATAAACTAGTTTAATTACGAAAAGCACAAGATTGATTATTATGCCTGTTGAAGATAAATATTTAAATAATTATATTATGTTTTAATTAGTAGCGTAAATGTCCAATTTAGATAAATGTGAATACTGTACCCAGTTTTTTATACATAATCAGTGCCATTTACTAATATCATTTTCCTTTTATTATTAGTCTAGTGTTGTACTCAGAAACTTAAATAAATGCAGTCTACAGGAAGAAAAAAATCTTCGTACTCTTTGGATGTACCGCAAAGCAAATACATATAATTTATGATTGCATTTGTAGCCCTACATACACCAGAATGTCTGCCATTTGCGAGTTGTTTTTTTGACTGCCATTTTCAATTTTCCGTTAGCACTTTAGGTAACGTGAGGGTATGAACTGGTTGATTCTTTCTTCTCTTCTGATACAAAAACTTTTATGCTTTCTGTTGTGCCCATGGGTAGCAGAAATTGGGTATCGTGCAGGGAATGGTTTAAACAGCGAACAAGGCTAGAATTCAATCTGGTCAGAAGCGGCTTTTGCCGAGATGAAATTTAAGGCGTAAATGTGACAGAAGTGGGTGCGACAGCAGCCGACGGCACGTCTAACACAGTGGTAGAACCACCGAGCCCTGCTCGAAAGCCGTGCGTCTAAGCTTCTCGGCGGTCTCTCTCTTGCCTGTATGTTGGCCAAGACGTAAAATTAAATTGTATGCCCAAACAAAATAGGCGAGTGATTAGCAAACTACTGAGTTAGCATTCCTTACAACTGGTTGGAAAAGCCTAGGTTCAAATAATACACAATAAAAATGAATTGCACAAAATTCTAATTATTCTAAAAGAACAAAAATATATCCAGCTGGTTACCAATAATAATCCCAATTTATTAAATTGTGTGTAATAGAAAAAAATTACTGTGTGCTACTTCGCAACTTCTTGTTTAGCTAGGAATTAGAATTACATCAAAATCAAACTGAATTGATTTCCCATGTGTGCACATAAAACCGAACTATAGTAACTTTGAGAAATCCGTTATGGCCAAAAAGAAATATATAGTGATAAATAAATTGTGGTGTATCCCTCATGTGAAATACTGAGCATATAAATTATTTAACATTACAAAATATACTCGGCAGTAAAAAAAAAAAAAAATATTGTACCCGAAAATTTTCCAAAAAGAAAATAAAAAAGATGATTTGATGAAATTATGATATGATGATACTATATGAATTTGATATGATGATTAATTGATGATATGATGATGTGATTATATGATAAAATTATGATATGATGATGATATTATATCATGATGATGATATAGTTCTCAAGTATTTACATTTAATATTTTTTCATAGGAGTGTTTGTTAGGAATGTTCTGATGGCATGAGTTTTGGATAGCCATCCCGTTGATTAAACTGTTCATAATGTGTGTTGGTACTACTATTCGTAATGAATAGTTCGATGAATAATATATATTGTCTGTGTGGTATGTTAGTGTTATTGGAAACATTTGATGGTAAGAATGTTTTTCTCCTGGAACATTTTGAATTTGGTGGTTTGTGATAAAGGTCTATTGGAAGGTGGTTTACTTAAGGTTGGGCCATTGAATATGGTATACTGTATGATTAATGGTAATATTTGAATGAGTTTGTGTGTGTGTGTTTTTATTACATGCTGAAATGTTTTATCAGTTTAATTCGTTGAAATATTTAATTGGACGGCTTATATGATGTCTCTGTTTTCTTGGAAGGTATGAAGGGAAGTGTTTAGAATATTTTGGTTGGAGAGTGGAATTATGATAACGTCTACGAGTATGGTTTGCTAGGTGTGTGTGTTTGTTCGTAAATATATCTGTTTAACAGTACTTGCTTAACAAATGTGTCTAGGAATGTGCAAAATGTTTGCTATGACAGGTCATACTGTATGTGGGGAAGGTTAAATGTTTGCGAGGAGGGTAAATATGTCCAGTTTGCGATTTGATTACTTGTTAAAGAGTTGGGTATGTGTATAATGCTGCATTCGCTTGGAGTGAATTGGGAAACCATTGGAGAAAAATCAAGAACTTTGAATTTGGTTGAAAATCAATCCCATCTCCTTCCAAATATGGTTGTTTACCTTCGTGTGATATATGTTGCTTATTTCTTGTATGCATAATCTATATAGCGAAACGTTTTTAAGAGTTTTGCATAAATATTTTTAAGGTTTGTTATAACTTTTATGATCTGTTTAATTAAGCGGGGATGGATTTTATTATATATGTTCTTCTCTCGTTCGTTTCTGTGTTCACGAAATGTAACAATATCCTTTTTTAAGCTTCCATTTTAAGAATAGTTTCATTTTACAGGAGGTGATTTTTCATTTATGTCATTTTACCCATATATTAGTACATTTACCAGAAGTATAAAAGCTCATTGTCTTAAGGTGATTAGTTCAGTCTGTTTGTGATGTTAGTGGTGAATATGTCGGATATGCGCTCTTCAGAGGAAACCTCGCAGTAAACATTAGATAGAAACCATATGTGTTGTTATTGTGAAAAGCAGTACTTCGATGAGAGAATGTGATGCCTAGCAGCGATCGGCGTGTGTGAAGCCCAAGTACAGCCGTGCCGATTTAGCGCTATATGGGTTTGTCACAGGGCTCGAGTACGAATAAGACTAATGTTTTATGGGTGCCAGCTAATCTCCGAGGGAATACCGCTCGGGTTAACACACTCTGCAGTTTTAAGTGATTTTAAGACGTTTTAAAGTGTTTCTGTGTGTTAAAAATATTTTAAACTGTGTCTATATGTGTAAGAAGATTGTGCAATTGAATGAAGAGCTTGGTATTTGATTCTGACGAAAGAATTGCCAAAAACTGGACTTGGGTGAGAAAGCGTTTGTGTGACTGTTTGCATTCCCTCGGCAGTTAAGATTTTATAAATGTTTGGTGTTGGTTTGGCTGGAATATGGTGAACTATTGTTGTGAAGAGATTTTGCTGTTTTGAAGGGTAATATTCAGTGAATGTAACCCCCCTTTTTAACTTACTTTAATCATTTTGACGAATATTTTTAAGTGTAAAGTGAAATCCATTGATGTTGTAGTGGTCATAAGACATCAACTGTGGAGTGAAATAGCGTTTCATACTTGTTGGGACCACAATTTTAAAGGTTTTGTTAATGGTTGGGATATCTATGGAAGTGAGATTATCATATATGGTCTCGGTGGAGTGTGGTGCTTGGCCGAGGGGCTAAGTCCCAGGATAGCTAGAGAGCTATATTTATTTCAGGGGGCGAAGTAAATGGTTTGAACAGTATATGTTAAAGGATTATATTTGTTTCGGTTTGTGAATTGTTTTTATGGGGAGTGTGCCCCAGGGAACTATAAGATCTCGGAGGAGTGTAGCGAGTGTAGAGAGCCGAGGGGCGAAGTTCTTTGATAGAGTAGAGTCATAGTTGTTTCTTGGGAGTTCGTCCCTGGATTTTAAAATTGGATATATCTCTGAAATGGAGCATCAGAGAGCGAAACCAACAAAAGTTTTTTTTTTAAGCAATGTTTGTGGGGGGTAAGGAACCCGTTTAGACTGTTAATTATATATAGTAGGGCATTATTTTTTTGAATTGTGAGAGGTCGCAAAAATTTGAAATGAATGAAATGAGATTGAGTTAGGATAGGGATGAAGAAGATGAAACAGTGACAGGGGAGAGATTGTTTCTAAGTTATAGCTCCAGGACTTTTTAATTTGCTATATCTCAGAAACGGTGCATCGGAGACCGAAACTGACGAAATGTTTAAGTTTTATAAATAAACCGTTTAAGTTTTATTAATTGAATATTTCTAGGGGCATGGAACCCATTGAGACTGGTAAAATAATATACTGTCAGCCGTTTTATTTTTGGACTGGGTGTGTCCGGAACAGGAGATGAGTTAAATGAGACTAAGTTAGTTGGAGATTAAGATGTAATGGTAACAGGGGAGAGTTTGTTTCTCAGTATCTTGGTAATTGTGGTTTTAGAGCAGATTTTTAGGTTTTATAAATTAATAATTTTTGCAGGTTTAGAACCCAATAGAAGTTCAAATTATGGGCTGGCTGGTTATGTAATCTTTTGACAATTGCTATTTGTGCTTTATTACGTTTGTGCGTTGTATGTGGTTTCAATAGTACACCTTTCTTGTATGGGCGGAATTTAGGGCACCTCCACATGGTTCCCCATGGTGGTGTAGTCTAATGGCTACACCAGTTAAATACCCCCTCCCTCCCTTGTTTTGGGGCCACCCAGGTAAGGTATTTCCAAGCCCAAGTGCATCGTGCATTGCTGCTTTATCTCTACAATCATGAATATTGGAGGACAGGTAGTAGTTAATTTCCTCTTTGATGATGATGATGGATGTACCTTATGTGAAGGAATATGGGTTTAGAACTATAAGAATTTTTTAACACATTTTTCTTGTCACCACTGGGTAACAAGGGTCAAATTTAAATTGCGAAAAGTTCAAGTTGTTGTTTATTAAATATTAGGCAGTTGCCGTTCATCATGCTAAATGTGTTGTTAGGAGTAGTACTAGGAGAATGAGTCCTAAGGAAGTTAAGGGAATGTGGGTGTGGGGCGAAGTGAGTGTGGCTAGGGTTTTGGTGACTCATGGGTGGGTGGTCCATTCTGAGGTCAAGCACAGGAAGAGACTTGAGAAGATGATTGCCCCCAAGAAGTCACCAGGTAGATCGAGTGGTTGGATCGATGAGGATGTGGAATTGTTGAGGGAATTGGATAATAAATATAGGTTGAATTATAATATTAATGCATGCATAGCAAAAGAGATTTCATTGCATACAAATAGACAAATTAGTGATAAAGAGGGGATTGGGATTGGGGAAGAGGAAGAGTTTGCTAAGCCAGAGAAGGATGTATGGAGGGAGAATTGAAGGAGATGTTGCGGAGTTTGAGATTAGAGAAGTTAAGGTAACATGCATGAGGTTGAAGGAAGATGTTGATATATGGGAAAAGGTTGGTCAATCAGGGATTTTTAAGGGAGTTAATTAATATGCTTAAGTTTGGATGGTGTCCTACTGGCGGGGTGGTTATCGGACAAATAATGGAGGAGAAGACAGAGGAGATATTAGGGTGATAAATGAATGGTTTGGTGATTGTAGATGAGAATAGCAATGAAAGAAATGAGTCAGGTGAGTTTGTTGGTATTGGGGGGTGAGATAATGGGGATGGAGAGTGAGCAGGTGGTAATACAAGTGAAAAATAATATTGTGGGTGAAGTTGAAGTGAGGGCAGAAGTGTAAAAGGGAGAGATAGGGCAGGATATTAATAAGAGTTTGGTAATAGGAGAAGAGAATAGTGAGGGACGGAATGAGCTAAACGACTATCAAGGAGTTGGGAATGAGATTATTGAGTTATGGGAAGTGGAAGAGTTGGTAGAAGAGAAAATGAGGTAAAAAGGATTTAGTGATATTGGAGGGGAATAATGATGAGCGTGATGGGTCTTTTAGTGAAGGTTGTGAATGGGTACCTGATGGTGGAGGAGTTAAGATGATTAATGAGAATACTTTAAAAGTGAAAGTATTAGTAGAAAGGGATATAAGAAGTTTGTTAGATGAGGGCGGAGTTGATCTTAATGTGCCATTGGAGGAAATATTGGAATCGGAATTTGGTGGGTACAATGAGGGAAGAGGTGAGCAATATAAGGCTAAATTTTGGTAGCGAAGGAGGGAGATATGCTTCTGGGAATATATGGTCGTTGGAGGGAAATAAAGCTCGTAGAAAAATTGTTGGAGAGATTGAGAATGACGAGAAGAGAGTTTTTGGAAGTGTTGTAACAAATAAGAATGGGTTAACTCTTAGGAATAGAGGTAGGTCTAGGAAGAGGAAGAACAGGCAGAAGAGGTAGAGATAGGAGTAGTATAACAAAGTTTTTAATAAGAGTTTGGAGGATTTGGATGAAAGGGGTATTGGGAAAGAGGGTTTGACAGAGACATATAAGAGCGAAGGAGGTAGAGATGATAAGGATGAGGTGGAGGAAATAATAGTGGAGTATGGTATTTATGACAGTGTGGTTAATGAGGGAAACTGAGGGGATAGTGAAGAGGACGACCAGAGATGGGGTGCATTGGAAAAGGATAGGGAGATGGATGAGGTTGAGGATAGAGTTGAAGGCACTAATCTGGAAGAATGGTTGGATATGTTTGATGAAGCTACTAGCGGATTGTGTAAGCCTTTAGAAGGGAAGTTTAGGAAGATGATAGATATAAATATCCTTGATTTGAGAGAAGAACTAATAGCAATAGGAGGGTTAAGTAGTGCGAATCAGGTGGAAGTACTGATAAATGATTGGCTTGCTAGATTTAGCAAGGAACTAGTGAAGGATGAAGGAGGGAAGCAAGGGATTCTGATGGCATGGTATCAAGATTAATAGGGAGAGCAAGGACAAAGGATTGTAAGGAGAAAGCTAGGAAATTTAGAGAAGCAGAGAGATTGTTTGTTTGGTCCCCCAGAACATTCTTAATTATAGTTTGGGAGAAGAAAGGAAAGAGGTAGGTGTTAGTAAAGATAAGGTCAGTAAATTGTATAGGGGCATTTGAGAACGACAGTGCAAGTTAAGTAATGGGAGTTACATAAAAAAGTAGAGAATGGGGCATAGAGAATGGGACCTGATTAAGGTAACACCAACAACGATCGACGAAGTATCAAGAGAAGAAATAGAATGAATCCAAAAGGGGTACCAGGGCCGGATGGCTTTAGAAGAACACATTTGTTTAAATTAGGTATAATAGGGGTGGTTGTTCTTTTATTTAATATTATTTTTAAGTATCAGATCCTCCTGGAAACATGGGAATGCAATATAACATGTTAATACCGAAGGGCGAATGGGAGTGCAGTAATATTAAAGATTTTAGGCCAATAACTAATGGAAGCATGTTGAATAGTCTGTACAGTGGTCTACTGCACAGGAGGATTGAAAAGGAAATTGAACTAAGTGAAAGACAAGAGGGTTTTAGGAATGAAGTAGGGTGTTTTAATAATGTTATTACTTTGAAACAGTTTATTAAGAGGAGTACAAAGGTGGGGAGATATTTATTCAACTGGATATTAGGAAAGGTTAAGATACTGTGCCTCATGAAATTATAATAACAAGATTGGTACAACATGGTGTCTCAGAGGTATTGATCAGGTTCATTCAAGGTATATATAAGAAAGGTTTTACTGAAATACAGATAAATTGAAAGAATGTTAGGATTAATATCAGAAGGGAAGTTAAACACAAGGATTATTTGTCTCCTCTTTTATTTAATTTGGTCATCGGTCCTTTGTCGAAAGAACTATAATAATCTAAAGGAATGGCAATAGATGGCGATTATGTTTCGGTTCTCGCTTTTGCAAATTATTTGGTATTGGTAGTAGATGAGTTTAAGTTAATGGATGAAATGTTAAGGAAATTACAGCTTCTATCTGGCCTCGGGATGGAGCTGTCTGCTCTTAATTGCAATGCAAGCCATTTAGTTGTAAAGGATAAGACTTGGACTTTTTTGCCGACCAAATTCAGCCTCAGTGAATCTCGATTGATTACAAAGAAAGGTGGAGAGTATTTAGAGTATTTAGGGATTGCACACATATTTTATGTGGGTAGAGATAATAAATGTTTAAAATGTATCGAAGATGAATTGGATAAAGTGTGCATTGCCCCACTGAAGCTTTCCATAAGTTAGAATTGGTGAAAGTTAACTGGAAGCCCAGGTTTCTTTAATCTCTTATCTTACAAGGAGTCAGTAAAAAGTTCTTAGCTGAAGTTTATGGTGTTAAGATGGAAGTGAAAATATTCTGAAGATCCCAATGCAGACATCTGATGGTTTTTTATATATGGTTAAGAGGGGTGGTGGCTGGGACTCCTCAAGTACCAGCGCACCATCACTCTTTCAAGAATTAAACAAATTGGAAATATGAAAAATTTTGAGGATCTAGTTTTGGGATGGGTTTGTAAGGAAATGGTTGTAAGGAAGGTTTTGGGTAAGTAATTGAGGAGTTTAAACCATAGGGAGAGGTTTGAAGATCAGATTATTGGTGATATTGATATGGTAAGCTTAGCCCACTACAAAGGTGGAGATGTAAATTGTAGGCATTGCGACAACTGTCATGAGACTACGGGGCACATTTTAGGTGTGTGCTCACGTACAAAAGAAGCACACATTAGAATGCACAATGAGGTGCGCCATATTTTAGCCCACGAATGGACCAAGCAGAGGTAGGATGGAATAGTGGTGGAGGAACCCACCCTTGAAGTGGTTGGGAACAGTTACAAACCAGATTTAATTCTTGCCACGAATAGGGAGGTGTTTGTTGTAGAGGTTACTGTAAGGTATGAGAAAGGAGACTTGTTAGTAGCTAGTCGGGAGAATGTAGAGAAATATCAGGTTTTGGAGGAGGAAGTTGGTGAAGGGTTAGATGGGAAAATGTATAGATGAGGTATCCCGGTCACTTTGGGGTGAGGGGCGTGGTTCCCAAGAAAATGAAGAATAAATTGGAAGAAGTTGGAATAGGTACTAATGACTTGTATAAAAGACTCTGCTTGATTGTGTTAAGGAGCTCATTAGAAATATATGCTGGGTTTATGGATGAAAAAAGTAGTATTGAAGATATTTTTGAACATTTGTATTTCTGCTTGGTCCATTGTGGGTTAAGTTTTAATGGTTAAGATTTGCTATGTTTTATGACAACTTTAATTTTGAATGATTTTAATGTGTAATGGTACTATTTTAATCATTTTTATATTATAGGGGTTTTGATGTTGATGGGTTTTATGTTTGTAGTGGTTAAGATTTTATTATGTACTGACAAGTATATGGGGTCAATATTTTTTATGTATAAGTTCTATGACGATATTAATTTTAAATGTTTTTAGTGTATAAGGGTGATATTTAATCGAAATATTGACAAGTTAAGGCTTAATGTTTTTTATTTGTGTAAGTCTTTATGACGATTTTAATTTGAAATGATTTCAGTGTGTAACAATAGTTTTTAAACCACTTTTATATTTAAATTGTTGGTTGACGATTTTAATGGTTTCAGTGGTTGGAAATTTGTAATGTGTATTGTGATAATTTTTAACAATTTCAGGATTTTAAAATTCCAATGATTTTTATATGTTGTATATGAATTTTTTTTTCTTAATATGAAAAGGTTATCATTTTCTTTTTATTGTTTTAATATTATTTCAATATATTAAGTGTGCATCTTTAGTATTTTAAACGAAAAAAAAAATTATTTTCTTCAATCAATGTAAACAGCAATTGTACAATAGGTTTTAATTTGAGTAAATAGATGTAAGTTTTAGAAATGCATGATGCATATCGGAATGGGTATATGCTCCCCCTCTTTGGGCCATGGTCGAAAAGCCCGGGCTAAACGACCCTTTGCTCCCTAGTGTCTACTTGCTGAACTTATTGACAACAATGAAAATAATTAAAACAGATAAATTACTATCGGACTGGGATATTTTGGCTCCACAGCATGCCGTAACAGATGATCACACTGAATATGTTGAAATTAAGTAGATTTGCACATCCACTGGTATATTGAGGCTCCCCAGCACGCCTTACCAATGTATAAGTACACTTGATGTCCAAGTCTTACATAAAACACTGGTAAGCACATGGTCTGCAACATGTGGTCGATAATTAATTAAATACTAATTTCATTAAATTTAAAAGACCTCGGCAAGCGAGATTAAAGTATACAGAGCCGTTTTAGATCATAGAAAACACTAATTATTCAGGAATAAAGTGCGATGGTACACAATTACACTGAGGTTATGTGGGCATGGGGAACAAATCCCGGCATGGACTGAAGCTGCTAAATTCCATAACCGTGGAAAATTTTTTTAAAGTTAATAAACTGTATGAGCAGCGAGTCTTCTCCAGTAGGTGGTATACTCGAGAGGTGTACGAAAGAAGTTAAAAAATCATACCAGATAAATTAAATGATTGGAATGAAAATGATTAATCACATAGTTTCTTCACCTCCGAGCAGCATAGACACGATGCCTGTTGAACAAAGATTAAAGAGGTGACATGAAATCGATGATGTCTTGGCATCGATGCCAAAATGCATAAAATCCCTTGCAAGGAAAATGAAAATGAATGATGTGAGACCTTGATCTGGATGAAACACATTTCCCTTTGCACTGTAATCAAAACACATGAACATATAAATATAAAAGTATGTAAAAATTTTGGTGCAGTAATTTTTAGAAAACATATTAATGTGGCTAATTAATTCAGCATTGGCTTAAAAAAATACATTGAAAACCCAATTACCCTATAATTTACATAATAAACTTTCAGTGTTAATTTAAACAGCTTTGAGTTGACATGAATATTAAAATAAAACTCTGAAAGTAATTTTGTTCTGCACAGTTCGAGCATGCTGCATCACATCAACGGTGTCAGCATGTCAATGTTAGCAAATTATACTTTTAGTGCATTAAATTAGCTCGTTAGTGGGCTTTGACTAATTTTAATACACTTATCTAGATTCCTTAGTCAGTATCTCGAAATATGTTAGGATGGCAAAGTTCTGGGTGTCCACGTGTGTCTCTCTTGGCACATGTGTTATGGCTTTATTTTACCTGAGATCTTTCTACATTCATTTGCATGTCTTTAGTTTATTACAGGGTTTATTCTAAACAAGTAAACACATTCAAATTAGCTTTAAATAAAAAGATACTCCTTGCACACTCAATAGACACTACACTGAATCATGTTATATGTTTGGTAATGGTGGCCTTCGCTTCGGCAGTGCACTGCAGGGCCAGTGCTCTTTTCCGCCATTTTGCTTACCTCGTTTAAGATAGGGCACGTGGGTCGACAAGAGTGCTGTTCATCGTGGGTGGCGTCAACCTCCCCCCCCCCCCTCCCCGTGACCATGTTAAACCATTTGCGAGCTCATTCGACCAGTGTCTCACGTAATTCCGCAGCAATGCAGCTCATACCTGGGACGTGGCCGCAACCGGTACTGATGTATGGCGTTTGGACGATGGGGCTGTTGTGCCGTGCTGTCTCGTCATTGTCGAGCTGTTGCGCTGACTTGACAGCACCAGTATTATAGAGTAATGGGCCAGCGGCGCTCTGGTCGGCGAGGCGGGATACAAGAAATGTCGGTGCTGTATCCATCACTTTTCATGTTGGCTCTATTGTTCTTAAATGTGTTGTGTTGGGTATCAGGCGGCGAAGGTGCCGCGCTACCTGCTACATCCTCCCGTTCCTCTTTGCTGGCTGACACAGCTTCCTTATCGGGTGTATTGACACCAGGCAAGGGTGCAGTCATGAAAGTAGCTTTCGGTTGCACTTGTTTCGGCTGTGATTCCACGTTGACTGGCGGCAGAGGTGCCACGGTTGACGATTCCCAACAGTCAGTAGTGTTTTGTTGACATTGAGCATGTCCATGGCAGCTGTGCACTGGGCGTTTGTGCAGCTTATGTTCTCAGGGTTGAGTCATCTGTCGGAGCCCTGGGCACACTAGTGCTTGTGGGTCATACCGCACGTGTAGGCAGTGATGAAGCCATAGGTAACTTACCCCACACATCTTCCAACTCTTCTAACATATCCCTATCGGGCATCGGGTTGCCGGGCATCGGTTGAGACAAAGTTGCATATTGCGGCAGTTCTGTGTCTGTTAATGTTGCATTTGCCATAGTAGCAGTTGAGTTGATATCCTCTTCCAGCAGATCCCTATTGGGCATAGAGACGTCGGGCTTCGGTTGAAAAGCTGACGTAGCCATAGCTGTGTTAGGCAGGTCTGTTTTGGTTTTCGAGGTGTTTGAATCTTCTGTTGCCTGACTAGAGGGTGCTCGATCCCTATTGGGTGTCATGACGCTGGGCGTCGAATCACGGGTCCCCAATGCTCGAGCATCTGAATCAACTGTTTGTTCATAATTAGGGGCAGGGAGGTGTGGCAAGTACTTCTTCGCCTGTCTCCCTTATGAGACCGTGTAATTTAACGATTTTTCTCGCACTGATTTTTACCAGGTCGGTAGTGTTTCCCAGTTAGCTTTTAATGTCTATTTAGCTGCTAATCCAGCACAACATTTTTTTTGCCTGCTGATTGCAGGTGCTCGCGTATGTAAACTAGTTCGCCTACTTGAAGTTCATATGATGGTTACTGTGTGTTAGGAAGCCACGATTTGATGTAACTGTCCTGTTATTCACGCACCTGTTGAATCATTTGACTCCGCCTCTCTTGCCTGTTTTTGTTTATATTTACAGTGCCAGGGCATGTTAGATCTCCCAGGTACACGTGTCTTCTTCCCTGTAAAATCTCGGCTAGGGATTTTCCCGTAGCTGCATTAGCATGTGTTCATAAACTAAACAAAGCAGCTGGAAAGTAGTGTGGCCAATTTGTGTAGTTTGTTCCTTTTTCCATTTCCCGCAGAAATTTCTCCACTTGAGTCCCGTAAATTGAGTTCCGTTATCTGAAAGAAGCACTCGTGAAAAACCCTATCAGGGGAAAAATTCATTTTCTAGGGTTCTTGCAATGGTGTTAGTTCTAGTACTGTTTACATTAATTACTAGGGCACAGAGCGGTTCGTAATTAATTTACTGCATTGAAATGGGTACAATGCTCCACACTCTATTTCTCACGGGAATTAAAGTTATCACTGAGCTGTCATTACCCCCTGAGAGTTCATACACATCATCCCTTAACATTTCACTAACCTGCATGTCCATGATGTTCCAGTGTTATGGCATGTAGTCTCTGGGATAAGTGTACAGTGGTTCCATGTTACTCATTAGTAGAGGGTGCTTCGCAATGCTGGTGTAGTGTAATGGGTCGCCACACGAAAACACATCCTTGTGTTCGTTCAAAATGGCTTACACTGCACTTTGGTATTTTTCTGGCTTTGTATGGTCGAAGTCACTCAGTTTGGTGTCTTCCAATATGGTGGGCTGAGGATATCCCAGGTCTTTCTCTGTGTCTTCGCAATGTGGATACGGTCACGGGAAATTTCGATCACTACTTTTTGGTCGACGAGCCACGACACTTCCAGGATGATATTATATTCCCTCAGGTCAGCCTGATAAGCACTGTTTGTTTACATTTCCTAAACTGGTCGGAATTCATGAGTTTCTCGTTGATGAAGTTGTGAGATGCTGCGATGTCGATTACTGCAACTGTGGAGATGGTGTTGACACTTACGGGTATGCATAACAAACTGTCATAATAATTTTGGTAGTTTTGGCCTAGGTAGCTGTGTATTGGTTTTGTTTCGGGGATAGGGGGCATATCCCCTATCCATGCTCTCTGTTTCCCGACTCCATGTTTTGTTGTTCTGGGCGATTCGGATAACCTTTATGTCAATGCATATGTTCGCCGGGGCATTACCTGCACAAAGTGGGCAGAGCCCATTCCGATCTGTATTTCTCATGTAGCTGCCTCATGTTATCTCTGCACCCTTGTCTGCTTGCCCCTGGCACTGTCGCAGGTGTATACCCTACTGCTCCACTCGGGTGTTCGGTGAGTGTCTGGCCTCTAGGTGTCCTGGTGTTATTGTTATGTTAGCTAGTGGACATGGCGATGTTGACACTTGGTGGACCACAGGGTTGTGCTACCCATTGGCATAGCTCTGCGCTGTCGCCTGTAATGCCGGCAGCTGTCCATATAAAGTTCTCAAATCCATGGTGGATGGCTGGCCGTATAATTGCTCTGTATTCCGGTAGTACTGTCTGTACCACTGCTTCTAAGATGTTTGCAGTGGCAACATGTGGCTAAAATGTATGACTAAGTTCACTTTATATCTCACAAACATTTCCAGGTCTTCATGTGTACACTGTTTCTCAGTGAAGATACTGACCTGAGATGTTATGGTTGCTAGTGTGCTGGTATACCATGTGGAAAATTTCGTGATGAACTGCTCCCACATCATCTGATGTTCCTCGATAGCTCGCCACCAAACTCTTGTGTCACCTGTCATTGTCCTCCTACCACACTCGATTAGTCTTCGATGGATACTTCGTACAACTGCAATCGCCGCTTACACTCTTCTATAAATGCTCTCGGATCCTCTGTGTCCTGTCCTGCAAAGTTCAGAATAATGTGAAATTTTGCCGGTGTTTTGAATAGGATTACATAGGAATGCTGAAAAGGGCATGGTTCAAATTGTGATGATGCTGCTGCAGGTTGTTGGATAGGTAGGCATAACGCATTAGGAGTAGGTGGTGGTAAAGTTATCAGGTGCACTTGCCTGCCCTGTTCAGTCATTGTTGTTTGTACTAGTGGTTGTTTTGCTACATTAGTCAGTCCGGTTTGCTGCCTCGTACATGTCCGACACTGAGAGGGTTGTTTCGGTGTTCTAACCCACTCACACATATTATCCACCTGTGGAGTATGACACAGGTGGTGTTCGTCGAGGTAGTTGTTCGTGGCTCTGTTGGTCAGTTAATCCATACCTTGTGTTGCGTAGTCCCATGCAATGTTACCGTCGACTGGTGTTGAGCGGTTGCTGTGTATTCTTCCTTGGGCTATACAACACTGATAGCACACGAACTTTCCCAAATGCACGCTTATCCTCTCTGCCATGTTGATTGTACTCTCCGACTGCAGGTTCCAGCAATGTGTATAGGACACCAGAACTCGCTCTGGTCCCTAATGTTGCGGTCGAATTCCATATTCGGTGCACGAGTGTCCGATTGGTAGTCTGTATGCGTTGGTTGTGGATGCCATTGGGACATGTCCTGTTAAGCACTTGTAAATGTTGTCTTAAGGTTCGTACTTGGTGAAAGGATCACTTTCTTTCACTTTTTGCCAGTATCTGCATGTCACTGCCCGCCATCACTACATCGCTAAACATGATTGACCATCGTAGTGCAGAGATCTTCATGGGGCTATGGTCCTCCCATTTGCATATTTGTCCTAAGCATGTGGACAATGTTGATGGAGAAGTAGGTCGCTGTAGTTGTGGGGGTCGGGCGACCACGTTCCAACCTACCCCTCCTCCTTTTTTCGTACGTGGTGCGGATGACCAAGGATGCTTCTTGGAACAGTGAATGGAGAGAAAGCATATACCATTACCGTTCCCGGAATCCAGTGCCAGCAGTGGCTACCTCCTCGCTTTCGAAGTTCGCTAACATCATAATATGATGATTCCATGCTTGGTCACCCACGTGGACACAGTGTTTAGCCACACAGAAGCGTGCCAATTGACGCTTAGCGGGGATCAGCGTGTGTGAAGCTCAAGTATGGGCATGCCGATTCAGCACTATACAGGTTTGTCACAGGGCATCGAGTACAAATAATAATGTTTTATGGGTGCCAGCTGACCTCCAAGGGGAATCCACTGTTGATATGTATCATGGTTGTAGTGTTTAAGATTTAATTATATTCCAATGACTTTAATATGTTGTATGTGAAGTAATTTTTTATTATTATGTAAAGTTTATCATTTACTTTTTATTGCTATAATATTATTTTAATATAATATTAAGTGTGTATCGTTAGTATTTTAAATGCCAAAAAAGAAGAAAAATGCTCTTCAATTAATGTAAACAGCAATTGTACAACAGGTTGTAATTTGAGTAAATAGATGTAAGATTTAGCAATTCACGATGCATGTCGGAATGGGTATATACTCCCATATATGGGCCATGGTCGAAAAGCCCTGACTAAATGACCATGTGCCCCCTAGTGTCTACTTGCTGTACTGATTGATAATTATGAAAATAATTAGAACAGATGAATTACACTTGGGCAGGGGTATTTTGGCTCCCCAGCATGCTGTAACAGATGAACACATTGAATATGTTGAAATTGCAAAGATTTGCATGCATACACACACTGGGATATTGAGGCTCCCCAGCATGCCTTACCAATGCATAAGGACACTTGATGTCGAAGATATATTTAAAGCACCCATAAGCATGTGGTCTGCAACACATGGTTGATAATTATTAAATACTAATTTCATTAAATATAAAATACCTCAGCAAGCGATATTAAAGTAGACAGAGATATTTCAGTTCAAAGAAAGCACTGATTATTCAAGAATCAAATGCAATGGTACACGATTACACTGAAGTTGTGCGGGCATGAGTAACAAAGCCCTGCACGGGGTGAAGCTGCTAAATTCCTCAAGCATGGAAAAAATAATTAAAGTTTATAAATCGCAGGGGCAGCGAGTCTGCTCCAGTAAGTGGTATACTCGAGAGGTGCACGAAAGAAGTTAGAAAAGTGTTCCAGATAAATTAAGTGATTGCAGTGAAAATTATTAAGCACAAAGCTGCTTCACCTCCGAGCTGCATAGACACGATGCCTCTTGAACAAAGACTAAAGAGGTGACATGACATCGATGATGCCTTGTCATCGATGCTGCACCATAACATAAAATCCCTTGCAAGGAAAATGAAAATGGATGATGTGAGACCTAGGACTGGATGAAACACATTTCCCTTTGCACTTCAATCAAAACATATGAACATAAAAATAGAAAAGTATTTAAAAATTATGGTACAGTAATTTTTAGAAGAAATGTTATTGTGGGCAATTAATTCAGCATTGGCTTTAAAAATACATTGAAAACCCAATTACCATAGAATTTACATAATAAACGTTCAGTGTTAATTTAAACATCTTTTAGTTCACATGAATATTTAAATAATACTCTGAAAGTAATTTCGTTCTGCGCAGTTCGAGCATGCTGCATCACACAAACAGGGTGTATGTGTGTGTATATATATATATATATATATATATATATATATATATATATATATATATATATATATATATATATATATATATATATATATATACACACACACACTCCCTGTTTTAAACGCAGACATAAGAATCTTACCAATAACACAAATGTATTTTTAGTACCCAAATATAATTTTTTTTACTAGTTATGAAGTGTGAAGGAAAATTACCAATTAATGGAGAAAGAATCTGATGGACGCAATATTTAGCAAAAGTAATCCCGTAAAATGATAATTAAAAAACTAAAATAGTTAATCGAAACTTAGATGAATATGCACATAAGACACAGGGGAGACTATTACTGTGGTAAGAACAGACATTCCCATGCTATTAAACTAGAGTAGCAGGTGAGACCACACCAGTTAGAGGTAAGAGATGAGCACTCTTAAAGATTGGTAGCATAGCACAGGGCATGGTATTTACATACCAAAGTAGAGGACAAGTATCATTTAGGACTTGATGTGTTATGTAGGCTGGGATGCTGTATCGATACTTGATTGGTGGTGATGTGGGCAGGTAATACCGGGTAGGTAGTGTCAATATTTCAAGATTTATCTTGCAAATGTGTTGCCTGATAGTGTGTAGACAATAGACTGTACTCCTTGCTTCTAGCCAAATTGTTATTCTTGGCAGATGCCAGGGATAATTTGTCAGGCAGTTGGGTATAACCGAACAAACACAGAAATGTTGAATTGGAGTAGACCTTTTCGTAACAAGAACTTTGGTATCTTCAAACTTTGACAGTTTGCCATTAAGGATTATTAATTTATCTGGCAGTGCTATTTGTCTTGAAAGGGGGGCCATGATGGGGTTTGCATGCAGGTCTCACAGACACTTCCAAAGGTCTCTGAAGCTTCGAGGCCACTAAATACCTTATGCCCACTATCAGATGCTCTGGGACAATGCTATCAGGAATCAGAGAAAACCTCATCTGGCGACAAGGGAAGACTGTCTTACAATTTTTACAGAGAAGACAGAGTCCTTTCTCCTGTGAGCCAAATAACTTTGGCAGAACTAATCATTCATGCCATAAAATTTACACAGGGAATGCTAGGCCCATAAAGCAGCTGACAAGGTAACTACCATTAGCTTCACATGAGGTGGTTGATGGGATACTGAAAGAGATGAAGGATTTAGACGTGACAGAGTCATCAGTCAGTCTATGGTCATCTCCCATTTTGCACGTTAAGAAGAAAAATTGCTGTATGATATTTTGTGTCGATTACCACCTACTTAATCATGTGGCCAAGTGAAATTTTTATCCACTCCCAATGATAGACAACACACTGAACAGCCTAACAGGTTCAAATAGGTTTTCTAATTTCGATATGAAGAGCAGGTAATTGCAGTGCGAGTTGGCCCCAGAAGACAAAGAAAAGGCAGTTTTCTTGTTCACTGGAAAGGAATTTGACAATTCAAGGTTTTTCCCTTTTAAGATATGCAATGCCATTTCCATGTTAGAACGACTGATGGAAGAAACACTGCTCTAAAACATTTGCCAGGTGAACCTGGATGACATTGTTGTGACGGAGAAAATTTGAAGAATACCTACACACCTAGAGTCGAAGTTTCAGAAAGTAGCTTCATCTTACCTAATATAAGTTCCAAAGGAATGCCACCTTTTCCAAAGGATAATTAATATCTTGGGCCAACTATGTCGGCCTATGATATTGAAACAAACCCTAAAAATACTGGAGAAATAAGTGATTGTTCCTCTGCCAACTAGTAAAACTGAAGTTCGAAGTTTTCTGGGCTTATGTGCTTACTACTGTTGATTTGTGACCATGTTTGCTACGATTGCCAAGCCTCTGCATGAATTGACTGAGGCAAAAATAAAATGTTATTGGTCCCCTGAGGGTGAAATTGCTCTTAATAGTCTGAAACAAATTCTGATATATCTCCCACAGCACTGGGCTTACCGAACAGAGAGGGTGAATTCATTTTGGATACTGATTCGAATGATGTAGGCACCAAGACTGTGTTATCTCAGATCCAGAATTGAAAGGAAAGACCACTGGAATACTTCAGTAAGGTACTGCACAGGCCTGAGAGAAATTACTGTGTGATATGCACAGAGCTTCTGGCCATGGTGAAGGCGATTGTATATTTTTACTCATACTATATGTATGACTCTTCTTTCTAAGAACTGATCGTGTTTCTTTATGATTGCTACTAAATTCCAAGAACACAGAAGGTTGAATAGCCTGGTGGGCACAATGCCTGCAAGAATATGACCTTGAAATACATCACAGGTCTAGATGCCTTCTCAGAAATGTGGTTGGACTTTTCAGGAGACTATGCGAACCATTCTGTTTTCATTATCAACATACGGATGTAAAGGATTTTGTATCATGGAAGGAAAAAAGGACAAGAATTCAAGACACTACATATTGTGATAGGTCACCTATATTGGACGATAAGGACATTAGAAATAACCAGTTAATGAATCCACTCTGCATCCTATATTGGAGTGGAAAAGACCGGGTGTCGATCAAGATGGGAGGAGTGAGTGAGTGAAGATATTTGGGCAACTCTTAACATCGGGGTCTTGAGAGCCGAAATATGGGAGGCGATATCTAGTCTGGGCCCGACACTCAAGGCATACTGAGCACAGTGAAATTCCTTTGTACCAGAAAACTGTGTGCTTTGCATGAAATGGTAAAATTATGATGATGGAAAAAAATTTACTTATAGTTTGTCCTACTAGAGTGCCGAATCCCAGAAGTGCTATATAACTATGCGACAAAGCAGTAGGTGGTCACTTTGATGTAAATAAGACCACCGATTGAGTTAAATGGAGAGTCTATTGGGTGCCTTGTCAGGAGGATCTTGAGAATTGATGCTTCCTGTTTGGTACCTGTAGCACAGATAAAGCTCCGAAGTTTAAGGGACAAGGTCGCTTTCAGAAATACAATCTTAAAGCTCCAGTTGAGAGGATGGCAGTGGACATTATTGGACCATTACCAGTCGCTGAGCAGGGGAATATGTACATTCTGGTAGTAAAAGATTACCTCAAAAAGTGGCCTGAGGTTGTACCAGTTCCAAACTAAGAGGCTGGTACAGCAGCTGATGCACTTGGGAATTTGTTTCTCCAGATTTGGAGCACTACTCGAGCTTCATTATAATCCAGGCCAAATTTTTGAAGCAACTCTTTTCCAAGAAGTAACAAGGATTTTAGGAATGAAGAACAGTAGTACCACAGCATTACACCCTCATTCAGATGGGATGGTTGAGAGGTTAAACCATCATCTAGAACAGTACCTTGCGATTTTTGTGGATGACAACCAGAATGATTGGGTCTCCGAGGTACCCTTATTTATTCTCCTAGCACATAGTTCGGCATTACACGAGTCAACAAGTGTAACACCTTCAAAGGTGCTGTTTGGGAGATAGCTCCATCCCCCTGGTGATCTGATGTTCGGAATTCCAGCGGGAAAAGAAACAACTACCCAAGAATATGCCATGAAATATGTCAAATTTTAGTCGATGCCCATGAATTTTCCTGGCAGCACCTTAAGATAAACAGTGACAGAATGAAAACACGATGTGATCAGAGAATGCATGGATATGTTTTTAAAGACTGTCATCTGGTGTGTCTGTACAATCCCCAAAGGCAGAAGGGATACTGCTCGAAGCTACAGAAATGTAGGAAAGGCCCGTACAGAATCCTGAAAAAGATCAGTGATGTGGTATACGAGAATTGTCAACAGGTCTCTCAAGGAAAACATAATGTTTTCTACATCGACCAGCTGGTGCTCTACGAATGTTCTGCTGTTGGAGGGTATTTTCAGAACGAACACATTTAAGGACGGGACAGTGTTACATGCGGACTCCCGCACTGGGCGCGAGTGTCTTATTGCTTGTTTATGCATGCTCTGGTACTGGGGGAAGACGTTGACCAACCTTGATCCTCCCTTCCCTCCACATACTCTGTCACTGCTCTTTCAACCCGCAGCCCGAGGGATGATTGACAGCCTGGCATCACAGCCTGTTTGCCTCCTGCCAGAGGAGTCAACAATAATAGAGTATGTACAAGAATTTTCTCGTAATATGTCCATCGGCGCAATATGGTATTTGTATAAATTTCGAGGCTATGGCTGGTTATACTATAAATTCCACTGTAGCTGGAGGGTCGGCAATCTTTGTGTAGCAATATGGCTGAAGTGCGACTATCGGGCGAATTCGGGTCCATCATGGGACATCAGTTGAGGACAGCTATTGATGAAGGTTGTGAGACGATGGCAGCGAGTATTGGTGCAATGTGGGCAGGCGAGATTGGGTAATACCCGATATGTAGAAGGATACTGTGCATGGGGGCACTCGGAGATATCTGAAACATTTCGGAATGGTGGGATATGAAATTAATAAAAGTGGGACTCTATGAACATGTGATATGGACTTCATTGTAAATATTGGGACTGTCAAATATGGTCATATAGTTTATAAGATAATTCAGTATGTTTTGATATGCTGTTGATTGGGACAAATTTTTAGTTATTTGATTGGATTAATTTCTTTGAGGTGATTGTAAATTGAGTTGATTAAATGTATTGATTATAAATAGCATGTGACGGCTATTTATTATGAGATGATCAGCCCAGAGTAAGTTATTAGTTCTGTTTGAAAATGAATTATGAATCTATAAGTAACTATTTCTATTTTATTTAATTAAGTCCTCCATCCTTTAAGGAACCTGGCTGAGCACATTGAATTTGAGAAATCGTAATAATATGCTTGATTAATTTGAGCCACTTAAAATGATACATTATTTTTTCATTGAAAAATTACCCATATATATATATATAAATATATATATGTGTGTGTGCGCGTGCGTGCATGTGTGTGTGCTTGTATGTGTGTGTAAATTTAATGAATTCCACTTTTAGTTCACACTTTAACCATGAATATATATATATATATACACACCTTACGCCCAGTCTTAATTTACCTATACAGAACCAATCCTCTTGTATGAGCCCTGAATCCTATCTTTGGCTTTCTTGTGTGTTATATCTATGTGCGAATAATCACGATTATTCTGAGGCTACTCTTAAAATATGAATTTTCGCAACATATTTTTCTGTAGAGTTTATGTAAGTGATAAACTCACCAATTTGTATTTATTCCTATCCTATACACGTTAGCATACACACTTAATATATATGGTTGCTTACTCAACCAAGTCTTTCGAAACTTTTATTCAAAAGTGGAATTAGTTTATTAAATATTAAGCACTTTTAAACCAATTTTTCATATAGGTCCTTAACAAAAAAAGCATTCATTTTTATGCAAATATTTTTAAAGCTTTTCTGAGACTGCAACTAGTATGCTTGAATCACATTTATTTGTCTCAACCAGCAGTACTGCGAACTGTTGAAGTTCACATTTGGACAACGTGTTATCCATTCTATCAGAAATTGTCCTTTAAATTTAGTTATTGTATACATTTTACAAGCATATTGTGGTGTAATAATACTTAAAGCATTAGTTATTAAATTTAGTATATTTTTATTTCAGGTTCGAGGTACGGCGAGCGGATTGACTGTATTTGTTTCACATTCACTCATTTTTGGTTCAGTGAAATCTTTTCAACCCATTAAGCAGGATGTAACTTTGGTAGGTATATTTGCTATCTACGGAACAGTTTCTCTTCTGGGAACCATTTTTTTTGCATTCAAGTTGCCAGAAACTAAAGGACTGACATTCTTAGAGATACAGCAATTATTTGCTTCCAAACATGACGAAGTGCAAATTCCCACACAATAAGAAAACAATACTTACACATACTGTTCCCTATAAAAATGACTTCCAGAGTGAATGGGTAAATGAAGGAAGAAAGTATGGCACTCTCCTGCTACAGCCACATTTATTTCAGTATATGAGAGGCGGAGAATGTTGATGAAAAATGGTTAACAACAAGGAGTCCAATTTAAAAACATTCTTATGTAAAATATACATTTAAAGTGCCATGAATTGTTTAGTAACTAATTTATTCAATGAAATTCACATACTGCAGAGTAGGGCCTACTGATATAATTCCATACATAGTATTTCATATAATTCACAATAATTAAAATGTAATATATTCTTTCATTTTTAAATTCCGATGTGTAGAGTAATACAATGCTTGTTTATAAGTTTTGTAAGGTCCCTGATGGAAATATGGCCATGTTTAAATTTTAGAATAGTCTGGCACCATCTCTGCATGACCAATTTAGGAAGGCGGAAGGGAGTGGAGAAACATTCACCCAGATTTCAGACACACTGCCCATGTAACCCCTAACCTCACATTCTAAGACTTCGATTCCACCACTACAGATTTCACTATACTGTAAATTGTCTACTCTCTACAACTATTCTCTACATCTAGGGCCATGAGAATTCTAATTGTCTTATGTTTGACAACAGGACTGTAAGTCTCATAGAAATAGACACCTGGAACTTGAGCAAAACCTCTGGTCACAAGCCTAGCCTTTAGCCTTTCCACTATCCCATCAGGATTGCATTTCACTTGCAAAAGCCATTTACAACCAATAAAATTTTTGTTATTAGGTCTTTCAACTACGATCCACCTTCCAGTTTTAAATTCAGAATTTATGCCTCCATTGCCTGTAACTGCGAGTATTTGTACCTACCACTAGAGCATCATGGACATTTACATGATCACCTATATCTAACAGTTCATATTTGACTGCATTACAACAGATAAATCTAATAATTTTAGGGATTTTATGAGCGACCTCCCCTGGAGTTTTATTCACGAGACACTTAGAAACATTACAACAAGCACACTTAATGAGTTTTGGAGCCATTGCGGGTCGCCTTGACTGACCAGTTGCTTCAGTCTCAATATCTACTATGTCTTCAACAATATTAGCAGCTTCATTTGAAATTTCATAGCTCAGGATCACATTATTGAGGGTCGCAGCATTTTCACATTCTCTCCCTAACATGACATTAACATGCTTACTTGTGTTTACAGAAGGGCCATCACTGCCTAATACTAATGTAACATTGTCTACTTCGAAGGTTTCACATTCATTCACATCATTGTTCCTAACTCCATCGTCTGGTGTCGCATAGAGTTCATCATCGGATTCAACCTCATTTTAATCTAACAACTGAAAAATTTCTGGATTTGGTTCCTTTATGTCACTCACCTCAAACTGTTTTAAAGGAAAGACGTTTTCTTCAAATGTTACATTATGCACATTCTTAACCTACCTCTCACTTGTATGCTAGACTCTATAACACTTTCTGTGATCTGCATACCCAACAAACACATATTCAACAGCCCTTAGGTCAAACTTGCTAGATGGTTCGTTTCTAATCCGACCCCTACACCCAAATACCTTCAATCTTTGCAGCACCTCCTCAGTGACCCTTTTACCAGACCACAATTCATATGGAATCTTTTCTGCAATAGCCTTACTAGGACACAGCTATGTATGAAACATGCAGTGTTCACAGCCTCTACCCACAAGTATGTGGGAACACCAGATTGTATCAATGTGCGCCTTGTAATTTTTATTAGTGTCCTATTCTGTCCTTCTGCTACACCATTTTGTTGATGACATCTAGGCACAGTTATCTTGTGCACAATTCCATTCACTCTCAAAAACCTTCAAAATGACTACTACTATATCCCCCTACCCCCTCTCACTACATCAGATTGCAAAGCTTTTATCGTTACGCCATGAGCATTCTTCACCTCAGCCTTGAAAAAAACAAACTCGTTCATAGTGCCACTCTTTCTGGGCCAAAATTTAACCATAACAAACCTGAAAAAATAATCTATGAGGGTTAAAACACACCTTGCACCTCCAACAGAACATGGGCGAAGCTCGTCCATTAAATCACTGTGAACCAATTCTAGCTGGTTTACAGTGCACCTGTTGTCTTTTCTTGGGAAAGGAACCTTCGACATATAACCCTTGATGCACCCCTCATTCTTAATACCTTCACCTGCCTTAGTTGAACTAAGATCAGTTAACCCTGGAATATTTACAAGTGTTGCTTCATGCAGATGACCAAATCTCTCATGCCACATGGTGACTGATCATAGTGCGACTGTGTCGGTTACTTCTTGCTTCCACTGCTGCTCCTTTGCTGCCACCACACTTCTTGATTCGAGCTTGTTAGCAGTCTCAAGTAAGTAAATTTTGCCATTTTCCTTTGCAGAAATGACACATGCTCTTTCTTCCGAGACAATGTCTACATCCATAGCTAAATTTCTATAAAATCCATTATTGATACTTTTGTTGGCAAGACATCTCATGAATAATAGATTGTATTCAAATTCAGGTCCATATAGAACATCACTCAACCCTAGTATCCACCCACCACATTTATCTGTCATTCTGATGTGTACAGAACCAATACCCTTTAAAGCTATTTCACCTTTCCCGAGTCTAATGCTTCCTCTTAGTTCCTTAAATCTTACAAACACTGAGCGCAAAGGAGTCATGTGGTCTGATGAGTCAGAATCCAACACCCACATTGTCGGTGCAAATCTGCAAAATAATGCTCTACCTGCAATGCAGTCCCTAAATTTGTTCTGCAAACCTTTAGCATTGTAATTTTCTTCTTTATTCTTTTTATCTCCACTCTTCTTTCATGCTTAACAGGACTTTCGTTCTTCACAATTTGCAGAAATATGTCCATGCTGGCCACATAAAACGGTTTACTTGACTGTCCACCCAGATATTGTTGCACTGTTTAGAAACATGAACCCACACACCACAGTTATAACATTTCAAGTCAGTCTTTCCACCACTGTAACCATGAAAACCACTACCTCTGGTATGTTGGTGCGCACCTCTTAGAGTTGGACTATGTTCTTCTGTAGGGACTCTACCTCCTGGTCGCCTCTGTGTTGCTTGTTGTTTTCTAGCACTCAATGCCCTAACCTCGCTTTCAGTATTTTCCCTTTCCATTTCCCAACTTTTCTCTTCAAGTAGTAACTTGTACTTGACATTTCGTACATTCATTTCTTCTTCATTTTGTTCCAAACTTATTACCATAATCCCATCATTTGACTTGGGCAAACTCCACAACATTATAGCAGCAACATTTTTTGTCTGTAAAAGATATACCAATTCTGATGACATCAATTTTTAGTTTTAACTATGTATTCTCTGATTGATACACATATTTTTTCTTTTTATACACACAAAGTTCTTCGAGGATTGTAACTAAGTGCATCGTACACACATTGCAGTGTAACTCCTTTATCAGACCCCATGCTTCTCTCGCCATCGTACAATATCTGATGTCATTAAGAGAAGCATCGCCTACCACAGGTTTAATGAAGTACAAAAGCATTTGATTCTATATTTGTTGCTTATGCTTAGGTGACCATAATGCTGCATTTCTGCCCAATTGCAGTTTCACTCATACCTAGTGTTAACTTGACTCCATAAGGAGTGCATAATGTGACAATCTCTTCCAGCCACCATCTCCTAAGCTTACCCTTTCTTCCTTCACCAGGAAATTTCAGCCAAACATCGAACACCTGTACACCGATGTTACTCACCCTAAAGCTGTCACCATTTGATTCGGTATCCTGGGTCCATAACCTTTAATTCAGTCCATGCAGTTATGGGTGAATAAATAATAACACCGAGTTTACTTCCCTCGTTTATTTGACAAACACGAAACACCGCACCATTTACCATTACGACAACTACATTTGATACACAATGAAACATGGTGCAAACCCACAAGTATAAAGACAACAAAATTTCAACACTAAACCATGGTTGCTAACTCGTAACACGAAGAGTACCTTTTTGAAATTTTAGTTATCATCTTAACAGGTGAAACCTAACTTGAAAGGCATTATTTAATTTAACTGTTACCACTATAACATAGTTTCTTAGATTAACAACAAAACAGGAAATATTTTCCACAAAAAGAAATTGATTCATTTATGAAAGCACATTAATTTTTTTACACTAATTCACAACATCGTATTGCTCATTGCATTAACACGTTGGCAAAATAATTTTCCTTATTTTAACATATTAAACTGAAACACTTATGTTAGCCAGATCAGAAGTAAATTATCTAACAAAAGTTCACAATAGATAAACTGAATTTAAATTTCTAAATGTTTCTGGTATTATTTTAGTGTTACTTCCTTAGCAGAAACTGGTAAAGTATTTATATCCTTTATGCACACATAAAAATATAAAAAAATAAACTTTTATCAAAATGTTTTTAAAATGTTTCTCAACTCAGAATTACAGCAAACCTACCTGCATCTTCTCTACATGACAATTTGTTAGAATTTCAATGATAATTCCTCTTGCAAGGACATAATTGCTATTGTCACAAAAAACGAACTATAGCATGATGTACTAAAATTAACAATTTTTAAGGTTAACTATTCTCTTGAAATGAACCAATTTGAACCTGCAAACACCAGCTCTCTCTTGGAGTTGTTCTGCTTCTGTTGCCTTCTATGCATCGAGAATGCGAGTGTGTGAACTCGAGTCCAAGCGATCTGTCACTACCAAACACACCTACACACAACTTTACATCTTCATAAGGCTATCTGTGGTAGGGCTTTTAAAAGTCTGGAAATCCCGTTTTGACAACTTAAATCCTCTCCAACGTACTTGGATGACCCAGAAATAACAACCGTTGTTAACAGCTCTTAGAAACTGAACATGGCCAATTAAAGTTACCTAATTAATATCTTTAACTTCTCCGCGGTCCTCATTGGAACAAAAAAAATATTGTGATCCTAAAAATATTGCTACTTAGCATTTGTCAAAGACCTGACGTAGTTCGCTTCTGCAAATCTGTTTACCGCATCACATCATTGACGCTTTTCAAGTCCAGGTGTAAAGTCCATCTGTTATTCTGGTGTCCTGGCAGTCTCGGCACTTCTCCTTTTGTTCCTCTCTTTTCTTTCGTCGGTGGCAGCATTTTAATTGTGTCGTATGGCGTACAGAAACACTAGAATTTTATCACAAAATCTCCCACAGGCCACAAGATTTCAAGAAAACATAAAGGTACTATATTAAATTATCTTAACATTATTTATTCTTACATTAATTCTTCTGTGTTGGATTCCATTCTCACCTGCTCATTCCCACATGTTTCAAATTTTCCCAAAACTCACCCTCCTGAGGTTCGAACTCAGGTCCCCAGATGGTGAGTGCCATCTAAGCCCATTTCTAACGGACGCCTAGAGTTACCGCTGGTCCCCTGTGTAAGTTTGTTCTCCGAGCTGCATTTCTCACTGCCGCTTCCTTTCCATCAGGAACGACAACCGTACAAACTGGAGTTCTTTATATTTTTCAAAACTTCCATGAGGTCGCATACTAACTTTAAAGTTACACTTATGATGAACATAAAACAACTTAATGCTGACAAAAATTTATTGAAAAATATATAACTTATTCGATTGTGCCTAAGTTATTTCAAATAGATTCCACCCCACAATCAACCACAACAACCTTAATAACCCTTGCAATAATATTTTATTTTCGTTCTGTAAATCTCTTCAATGGGAATCGAGCTCAGATAATATCAAATTGTCATCCAATTGGTCAAATTACCAGCCAGGCCATATTCACATCAGATTCCACCCTATTTGCAGTTTATACATATTTTGTAGCTGAGGTAATGAATTAATGTGCCATTCAATATATCTAATTGTGTGGTGTTATTCGACGTACCTGTAAATGGGTGAAATTATTATATACAAAATTCAAAAGAAAAATCTGTTTAACAGATGATTGTTGGTAAATTGAAAATATTTGTTGCATTATCAGAAAAATTGTGTTTCTGTTACTGGAGCATTTTGGACCTTCTTAAATTGTGATACATGTTTTACAGAAAAAGACAATATAGTGTATATAAATGCAATATAATTTTCGTATAATAGCAATGTTTTCAAGCTTATTTGAAAAATGGGGATAATTCAATAAAAATTCATGCAAATATTTTGCTTTATCAGTCTATAAATATTCATATTGTACTGTATGTATGTTGTGTAGAAAGAACACATGTTGTGTGTTTTATAGTTTAAACTTTAATTAACATATTATTTTGTATTATGAGTGTATTTTCCTACTATCTCTATATTTGCCAAATTCTTTACTAATTTTTTCCCCTTAAGAGTTAAAAATTCTGGCATATTTTGAAGTGCGAACAAAATATCAGTGAAATCATGTGTGATACATTGGTTTTATACACTTGATGTATTTTTATTAAGAAATTAAAGGTGACCATTACTTTAGCTAGTTGTTCTAATTTACTGTCTGTACCTAGTGCACTAAAACGAATGAAATGTAACAAACAAGAAACACTGAAAAAGCTCACAGCTAAGTTTTCATTAAAGTTCGTTTAATGAGAAGGAGTTACACTCACTATGGCACTCATACAAATTATGACAATAGCCGGTGATCCAAATTTCTTCACAATTAACCATCTGAACGATTTTCTAAGTTGCCCATGTGATAGACGAGTCACATACAGTAAAGAAATCAAAGCTGAACAGCACACTTCTACAACATAGCTAAGCCAACCTCGGACATACAGGGCTTGTTGCACTATTTGTTACCTAATCTCTCATAATACCTGTACAGCTGGTCACGAACACATATAAAGAGATGACCACGTTTATCCCATATTTTGTGAATGGCCAGCACACCACAGATTCAAGCTTGGCAGTCGCACATGTACCACAAATTCTCTACAGTAAGTGTATGCATAAGATTTGTGTTATTGTCATTGTTATTAATAATGCAACTAACTCTGGAAGAACTACCAGCTCAAAGTTTTTGAGATGCGGCCCCAGTTTGCCCAGACAAGCAACTAGGAAACTTTCAATAGAGTCTAGACAAACAATACACTGTCCAACTTTAGGTACAGCCACAACATACATAAGAAGCACCAGAATGGAGTGGAGTGAAGAGATATGATGGCTCTTAGAATCGGAGTCTTGAGAGTCAATTATGATGAAACGAGGTGAGTATGGAGCAACGCCGGAATGCAAGGATGGGGCAAATGAGAAATCCCCGAATAAACACGCTGACCAGAGGCATCATCCGGCACGATTCCCACATGCGAAAATACGGGAGCGACCCCACAGGGAATTGTACCCTGCTCGCCTAGATGGGAGGTGACTAGTCTAACCACTACACCACCACGACCCCAGAGACACTAGGAGATAAATAACATACGTTTAATTGGAACTCTGAATTTAGTGTGCTAAACACATTAACAAAGTGCCTCCAGCCATGCACCATTTTACACATTTCTTCAAAATAGGTATGTTTGGATGAACGAAATTTTCCACTACTTTAAGTCTTTAACTGGTAAATTAGTATAATATAGAAAATAAGGAATATGTGAATACAATCATAATAATGTATACTATGCATTCATGCTCACAGTAACATTCATTTCGTCAGATTTGATTTCATGAGAAAAGCACTAAGAATAATCACGAGTAAAAACGCTTGGCCAAGTGATGTCATGAAGCCATAGCATCAAACAGAGAATGCTGCCCAGCGTACACGTGATAATTAGTATTTCCAAATAACCACCTATTAAATAATTACTGTATTCAGATGTAGTACTTTATCTAGAAATTTCTGTACTGATATTTTTAGTATAATTTTCCTCCCTTGTGTGGAATTTGACAAAAGACCACATTCTACATTTAGGTATAAAAATTTTATTAAAAAATGTAAACTACAACAATTCACTAGAAGGAATCTGTAAGATTTATTAACACTTCATAAATTGTGCCCCACAATGTATTTTCGGCAGGGAATAATTCCAGCTAGCAAAACCCAGTCTGCTACCATGAGTCGTAACCAGCTCGATGGGTAGTTCGGACTCTGTCAAGCAGTGACCATAATTTTGTTTTAACTGATATTGTGTGTGCCTTAGTATATATTTTCTGCCCAAGGTGTCAGATACTGAGTGACCAGTATCTGACTCTTATGCATGTGGTCAGTCACTGTACCTCTGCAGCCACAGCTGCCCATCGCAGCTCCAAACACCACTCCCTTTTGGTGAAAACAAGTGGGTGCACTCATGGTGTCCCAATAGCCTAACTGCACCTGTGCCAAACAGCTTCGCTAGTTGTCCGCAACCAAGTTTACTTCAGCCATATGTCAGGATGCTTTATGTCTACTGCCATCAAAATATGTCCGATTTATTTTTAGTTACCAAAACTAGGATGTGCCTAATCCGATGTCTAATGTTTTCCTTATTATTTATATTAAAACACCTGCTGTTATAAAAATAACTATATATATATATAAATTAAAAATTTACCTAGTAACTGCACTTTCATTAAAAAATATAAAAATTGCATTAAAAATTATTTTACTATCAATTAACTCATAAATGTAATACCATTTTTATCACATTTAACTCCTAGTCGATTCTCAGTATCAAAAATAATTACCAAAAGAGTACAATCAACATGTCCTGAGATTCATGCTTTTAATAATGTCAAAACCAAACCAAAAACAGCTTTCAAAGCTACCAACATGAAAATAATTTTACTCAATGTGAAATCAGTATTAAAAAAATCCACTACACACCTACAAAGAACCTATGACGCCAGGTGGTGGGGTCTTTAGTAGATAATGGTGCATTGGAGGGGCGGTGAGTTTGTAAGGTTAGGAAGTTATGTTTACCCAGGTTCCAGGCACCATACAAGGACTAGTGATGCCAATATTTCTGGTAGAGCAGACTCCGTCGACCTCCAGGTTGTGAACCGTTCACCCAGGACCCAAACCCTGCAGTTTGAAGTGGTTCTCCACTCAAGAATTAGATTGCCAATTATATAATACTTCTTAAACTTCGTGACCTCTTATGGTGAGTTCACACACCATAACTGCAATAATGTAATATGTAATAGTTACTAACCGGTGGCCTATCAACTGACCACACACCTCATATATTGAGGTTATTAAGTATTTACACATAGACACTATAACTGATGAATAACACTTGATGAGTCATTGCACTACAACGGTTATATTAAGAGCCCATGCCCTGACACACCATGTAGTTTACACGTAAATAATAAGCACTTTCAACTTCGCAAGTATATTCCGTGATTTATTTACCATTCCAGTTCCGAGCACCATACATGGTTACCTTGCACAGCCCGCTGATAAGGCTTTACTGCAAAATGGCCAAGAGGTCAGGCATCGGCGAGACGGGCGGCTATCTCCAGCGGCAAATAAAAATGGTTCCGATTAAATTACGACTGTTGAAGTGAAGTGGTTAAAGCAAACATGTAGGCTGCCAGAGCATGCATGAACACAGCCTTGCCCCCACAAGTCTCATCAGATGCTATTGACGGCGACGTGTTTGCGGACCTTGGAGAAATGGTTTGAAGGACAGGATAGGTGCTATTCTATGATTTACATGGTTAGAGTGCTGCTTGCAGTACGAGCACAAAGATGATGATGATGCTGCTGGTCTCAGGGTCGTGATACCAACAGCCACATGGCCATTCTTTTAGTCTGGCATCTCCAGCAATATTGATGGTATCGATGAATGTGCCGCCATAATTATAAGTATATCCAGAATGCCTAGCCAAGTGAGTGCTGTGGGCCTCCCTCAAATGCCAGCTCACTCCCGATGTGTTTGTTTGGCCACCCAATGCAATGATTCCACTTGCATTATTTTAGATAAATAATTATACTAGAGGTTAGGTAGCAGAGGTGTAGCTAATTCAATAAATAAAAACTGGTATTCCAGTAATGTCATTTATTGACATATTATTCCCCAACTGGGCACTGATATACAATGTTCTGCAGTTTAAGCTGGATGGGCTCTTATACTGTGAAAATAGCAATCGGCCTACGTGATGCTTAAATGCAAGTTACGTGCCAACCATGAACAAAACAGACTTGCGTTATGAGGTGATGCGTACTGTGGGATAAAACCAACAGTAGGTTCTGGTAATTTAACATTACATGACAGAATTAATGATGATTGGAGTTACAAAGATGAAGTGCCCAGAGCACTACATACTGGTCACCTCACGATAGATGAGATGCTACTACCTTCTGCTCGGCATGAAGCTCACTCGTTGCCGAGACTCCCGCCAACAAATCACGTTACGTGATTAATTACATCTGTGATGATAAGAAATGCAATGAAATGGACGATTGCAATGCAGATGAAGTGAAATAATTCCCCAACCCTTTCTTATAAATATACCATGCCTAACAGGAAAATATATAAATAAAATATAATTGAACCAGTCTCGATTGCCATGGCACTCTAACCTCACTTTACACATCTTTTCAAATAATGTCCAAGCTTTATGGGATTCTTCCAGTATCAAGTTTGTTATTTGACTATGCATAAAAATTCCGGTAAATTACATCAACACTAAAAATTACACATAAAAACACTGATAATTAAGAATTACAATATTTATAAGTTAACCAGCAACATGGTTAGGCACATGGCTGTGCACTGGTTCATACGAAATCATGAATGTTTCAAATACTGACAAAGGTCGGTAATGCAATACTGGCCATACTGTATTTTTATTGTAATATTCTGATAAGTGTGTGTGTATGTCTTGCATACCTCACATAATAATTATGAAATAATATTTACTAATTTTTTTCCCATTATTGTCATGTGCGGACATTCGTGTCTGATCGTGATGGCGCACAAAACGCATTGACTTTTTGGAACATGCAAAAATGTAAACAAAAACACTCGACTATTAGTAAATGAATTATACACAGCACAACACAGCATTGTAAGGTTATTTACCTCTGTTACTTGTGCATAACCAGTGAAAGGAATCATGGGACAAAAATAAAACACTGAAATGAGCACTGGTATACATAAGACACGTAACACTAAATGGCAACATAAACAATAGCACTTGCAAAGACAATTGTTTGCATTAACTACATCTGGTGCATTGGATGCACATAATGAGACATTCGTTGCACATGGGATACACAATGAACATAATAACGAACCAAGCTAGGTCCAAATTTGTAAACTTGTGGCTAAACAGGTGCTAAAATATCAATAATGATTGACACAATAACAATGCTTTCAATTTATTTAAGAACTCTCCTCAGATATATTTGATGGCTGTCGTCAGATGATATGTTGTTAAATATAGTTTAGAAAGGCGGTGAACAATTTGGAAGGAGATTGGTATCTCCTTGGTGCTCTCAGGGTGCTGCAGGCCGATCATCCTGCTAAACTTTCCCATGGTGGTCTTGTTGTTCACCTGGTATGGAGGCCTCGTTGTTGCTAAATGAGGGGCTTTTCGCGCGGCTCAATCACCACATGGTATTGCAAATTATTTACATACTGAATCGGTGCAATCAGACTCCCTACTCGTGGATTATTAGGGCGAAACCACACGCCCACAAATGCTAAACACGACACTTAAATATGTGTTCCAGCACACATTTAAATAAATAATTACTCTTAAATTTCACATAAACACTTGCAGAAAAATGGTGGGTTTTAAGGGGTCCATGACCTGAAATGCCTCTCGGCGACCGAAATAAAATGCACTGGTCAGTTCATGCTATTTTATTCGATAATTCTACAGTCCTCTCCAGGAAGACCACTGACAAGGCTGCTCGTTTTATGCCTGCAGCGAAGGCTACACTGATAAAAGCTGTTACTCTTTGGTAATTACATGTGCTGCAAATTTACGAACTCCCCGGCAATGAAATTCCTGGGGAGATGAGGGGGAGTGTCCCAGATGGCATAAAAACAAAAAGGTTCCAGAGAGATTAAGCTATTGCAGAGAAGTTACTGGTGATGAAGATCTGAGATATATAGGTGCGGCTTGCTGACTGACTTCATGCCTTGGCGCGAGGGTGAGCAAGTGTGGGCCTATGCACCATGGAGGGATCTACTTGCACACACGGAAAGAACTCCTCTGTTACAAGACAGAAAACAACACTTAAATACCTGCAGGATGATTTAAATAAACACAACTGTACACCTATAAATTTAACAATGTGAAATGAAGAGGGCAAAACACTGGTTGTGCAGAAAATAAATATTTACTTGAACACAGACATTAGAAAAACCAAACAAATGGTCGTATGCACATTCTTATTCATGCCATTCTCAATTCCTGCCCACGTGTTCTTTTCCTGCGTCCAGAAATATAGTGAAAAATGTTACAAAAACCTTTGTATGCATGCTGCATGGGTTAGTATCATTTCGCCCTTGCTCTGGGCTGCTTAGCACACATGGTGCTGCACCACTCACACTATCCTGCATCTGCACTATCTTGCACCGCTCCTGCACCACACATCACTAAACACACAATCGCCGTTGATCAGACGTCGAGTTTGGGTACGTGCTGCGCTGGTGAAGCGTCTGGCATGATAAACGGCCTAAGGTGGGGAACAACAAATGTCAACCCCCCTCCCACCCATTTTCTGAGGCCGTATGTGAGCCGGTTCCGCTACCTGCAACACTGGGGTTTCCTCGTGGTCTTCCGAGGGTGCAAGATGTAGGCCCTTCCCTGCTGATCCACTTCTCCTGGTTCTGTGTTCTTGTGGCGAACTGTGCCATGGGTGGCAGAGGCGCACCCACACTTGGGCACTGCTGAGGTGGGTGAATCCGCCGTGTTGTCCCGTGGAGGCGAGTGAGGCAATGGGCCCCCTGTACTCACTCCCTCTGTCGCTGATGCTGCTCGCACCTCCTCGCCTGCTCCTGCTGTTTCTCTTGCTCCTACTGTTCTACTGCATTCCTGCACCTTGCTGTGATCTCCGGGCGCGACCCGAACGATCCTCCTCCTCCTGCTTTCCTGCGAAGTTTTCTCCTGCTCCTTCCTCTTCTCCTGCTGATTATTCTACCACATCTTTGGTGTAGTCGCTGCTGGTGACCTTTCCCGAGGTGCTGCATTGTACGAGTGTTGTATCTCCAGTGGCGGCGCTTGTAGGCGCTTCGCCGTCAGCGACACCCGGATATGTGCTCCGTCGCTCTCTGTCGGGCGTGGTGATGCCGGGCAATGACGGGTCTTTTACCCCCTCTACTTTAATTCCTGTTGGAGGTACAGGTGTACTTTCTCCTACTCGCTCTTGCTCAGGGAGCTCGTACTCCACGAGCTCGTCATGGGGCTCACCAGGTGGTTCCCCCAGATGCAATGTTTGTGGCAGAGCTGAAGCTGCCCCTTCTTCCTGAAGTGCCATTGCACCTCCCTCCTCTCTCGCTCCTTCGGCGAGCTCGGCAACACCGTAATTCTCCTGGGGCTGAGGGACACCAGGACCAACTTCGTCATACACGACAGCTCATGTGAACCAAATGTCATTCCGATACACCATCACTATTCTTCTGCCAATGTGGACCATGTAGGTGGTAGATCCTAACCGTTGCAACACTCGGTGCAGCCTGCTCCACTTCGCTGCGAAGCCTGCGCAAAACTCCTTGCGTGCGGTGGACTGTGGATGAGTTTTGACACAGACTTTCTGGCCGATCTGCGGTGCTGGTGGCAGTCATGTTGCGGTAGGCAGCCACTTCGCTGTGTCGCGTGCATGTTGATCGTGCACCTACTGTTCTCGCTCCCTGCATGATCGTCGGTTGGCAGTACTGCTGGGTGTCACTGATGTCTGACCCTTGGCAGTTGCTCTCTCTTGGCAGATGCAGGTACCTGCCCATCAACACCTCGGCGGGTGTTCTGCCGGTGGCGGAGTTGACAAATCAGCAGAGTGTGTATAGGGGTTAGTAAGATGTTCTGGCCATTTAGCATGGTGTTCGCCCACACAGAGGTACAGTTGAACTTTCAATTCTTGGTTTCACCTCTCTGTGGGGTTGGCCCTGGGATGGTATACTGCCATGGTCATGTGTCTCACTCCCCACTTTGTACACAGTTCACGCCACTGTTTCCTGGTAAAATGTGTTCCATTGTCAGTGAGTAAGTTCTTGGTAAAACACCAGTACGAATAAAATCTTCATTGAGCACTCGCACAATGTTACTCGTATGTGCACTGCTGACAGCGTACATGTCAACCAATTTGGGAAAATTTCTATCACAACTCAAAATCTTTTTCCATTTGTTGACATAGGATAGGGTCCCATCAAGTCGAGGCACAATTTCGAAGGGCCTCCTCGGCAGGTGCGGATGTTGTTGTTGCCGGCCATCAGTCCTGCAGCTTTTGAACATGTTGCGCTTAAGGCAATTTTGCACTAAACTGTGTGTTTGTTTTGTTAGCCCTGGCCAAAAGAAATCCTCCATAATGTTGTGTATGGTCTGGTCCACGCCGGGGTGTCCTGCTACATTGCCACTGTGTGTATGGGCGAATACCTGATCCCACGCACCCATAGGGACAAACACTCTCCATTTCCTCGGGTTTTTCAGCGACCATGATTCTAAGTGGCCGTTCATAACACGCCAGTTGTCAACCATGCCTTGTATGCATTGCCGGATCTTGTCCTTCAAGAATTGGAAACCCTGCTGTGCTCGCTTCACCTGCTCGAAAAGTTCTGATGTGAGTACATCACTTTCCACTATGCTAACTTACTGTGCGTGAATTTCAGAAACGGTCCCATCGTCACATGGTGGAAGGTTATTTTCCCATTCAGACTCATCCTGCAAAATAACTTGCTTGTTTGGCTCACGTGACAAAGTGTCGGCCAACTGATTTTCTTTGCCTGGTACATGTTCTTCACAAAAATTAAATGCTTGCAAATGCAATGCCCAGCGAGTTAATTTACTTCGCGCCTCACACATGTTGTGTAGCCACAGTAAACATCTGTTATCGATGCGTAAGGTGAAGCATTGATACTCCAGGTATGCCTGATATTTCTTGATCGCCCATATCACAGTGAGGCACTCGCGCCCATTAACATCGTATGACTGCTCAGTAGGGCCTAGCTTTGTGCTAGCAAAGTCAATCACATTCCTCTCTCTGTTGTCTTTTAGTTTATATATCACTGCTACTACTCCTTCCTGGCTTGCATCCGTTTGTAAATGCAAATATCTGCCTGGGTCATATCTTACCAGTGTCGGACATGTGCTGAACTTTGTTTTGCTTTATTGGAATGACTTTTCGGCCTCGTTTGACCACTGGAAACGGGTCTGTGGTGAGAATAAACTGATTAACGGTGGTGTGATTACTCAGGAATTTTTAATATGTTCCCTAAGCCAGTTTATGAGTCCAAATATTTGTGCGCCTGTTTTCTTGTTGTTGGCCTCGGGTACTCTACATTTAATTTAAGCTGTTCTGGGCTAGGCTTGTTAACTTTGGCAAAAATTAGACGTCCGAAAAGTCTATACTAATTTTAGCGATATGTCACTTTTCTAACACACACGCCAATCCATTGATCGCTAAACGTTCTAACACAACTGATAGGTGATGCAAAAATGTTCCTCTCACATGTTGGATCACACTATCACATCGTCCAGGTAGGCCATGGTGTACTCGCCTATTAATCCATTCAACACGTGTACCATCATAGATTGGAACATAGCTGGGGCGCACTTAAGCCCAAAGGGCATGGTGCAAAACTGAAATTGGCATCCGTCTGGTGCGGTAAAGCTGTGTTCTTGCTGTCTTACATTTTTACTGGCACTTCCCAATAACCACTTTTCAAATAGAGAGGTGACATAATTTTTGCTTGACCTAGCAAACTGAGCGCATCTTTCACACTAATAAATGGCATCAGTGAATCTTTAGTTACTTGGTTGAATAGTCTGAAATCAACGCAAAAGCGTCACATCCCATCCTTTTTAGGCTCGAGCGTGATTGCGGAATTGTATGTACTTTCTGTTGGTTCTATCATGCCATCGTTTAACATTTCCTGGATTTGTTGTTTTATTATTCTTGCCTAGTGGGGTAAATAACTACGTTGTGGCATACGAACAGGTTCTGAATCTAACGGGATTTCATGTTCTGCTACTGTAGTCCAGCATAGAGCATTTCGCATACCAAATAATTCTCTGCCCTCATTCAACAAACACTGGAAAGCAGCCTGATGTTCAGGCGGTACGTCGTGGTCCAGGTCACCTAGCATAACAATCGGAAAATTATCGGCTGGCTTCCTATCCAAGATGTACACAGTGCATCTTTCATTTTATTCTAAATGGATTCTGCATGCTGCTGGTTCTACAATTTTTTTTTTGCTCAGATAACCACGGGATTCCCAAAATAACGTCCACCCAGATTTCAGGCATGACAATAGCTGTTCTTACGGTACTGATGTCCCTAATACTGAAGGTAATTTTACCTTGGCCTAATGAAGTACTGTTTTGATTTTTAGTGGCTAACCTGATAGCAAAATTTACAGGCTGTACTTCTTGAGATTGAACAAATTATGGGCATATTAAATTGTGTGATGCTCCTGTATCGACTAAGGCTTGGCATTTATGACCATTCAAGCTCACAAGAATCCGAATAAATTGCTGCTCACCATTACTTACGTGCTGTAATAATGCCTGTTGTGGTGTCTGGTCCAGTAGTTTGCTTGGCTGGTCAAGGGAGGGAGAGATGCCCAGCCTCTTAACCCCTGCATCTCGTTTCCCTGTTTCTTGTTTGCTGCTGCCTGAATATTTTGCAAGTGCAGGTTGTTGGAACATTTGTTATGCCAATGATATGCCAGCATAGGACAATACCGACACGGGTGTCATGGCAGTTGATTTGGGTCCCAAGCATGTAACTGCACTCCTGCATTGGTAGTTGCACTTTGCACTTCCTGTCTTCTGTCACGAAATGGCTGCCTGTTCACTTGTGGAGGTCGGAAAAAATTTTGCTTTGTTGATCAAATGATTTGGTGTTTTTTGGCTGTACTGATTAGGGTGTTGTTTATCCCCTTGTGTCCTTTTGCTCGTGGCACCATTTAACTGTTCCCAAATAACAGAGCGGTTGATCGTGGTTGCATTCCAGTAGTATCACAGCATGCGTGATGTCCTCGACAGTTCCGTTCAGTAGTGGAATTAGTGCAACTCTAAATTCCGGTCTTGCTGTCTTGGCAATTATTTCTATGATTTCCTGCTCTGACAGCTGCGTATCAATCCGGCGAATCAGGTGGGTCTTGCGGGTGATGAATGCTGTCAAGAGTTCATTTGGCTGTTGCTCTTCTAGGGTAAGGCGACTCTGTACTTGTGTCGAACTAAACACGCCTGGAAAGCAGCTTTGAAAAGTGCGCGAAATTCCTGCCACTGCAGCTCATAGTGGTTTAAAGAATGCCACCAGGACCGTGTGTCTCCATGATGTTGCACACCAACACTACTAGCCCATTCCTCCTGATTGACACCATATCCAGTGAGCCTGCTGGTGCAGTCCTCTAGGAAATAAAAATGTAATGTCTTTAATAAGAGGCAAGATAATATTTATTCGTCTCCAAGCTATATACTACTTATAAACTCTTGTCCCAGTGCATGTCGACTAGGCATCCTCTCATATGCTTGTCCTGGTGGTGTTATGCAGTTGTTGGGCTCGATGGTTCTTGTCTCTCTTAGCAACTATTGTTATTCTTGCTGTCATTGCTCCTTCTACCTGCGTTTCCGTGTAGAGTATGGTGGATGGTACAGGGTAGGGGAACAGAAAGGAAGAAGGAGGGGAATTGAGAGTGTTGCATGGAGAACAGCAATGGCACTGCAGTAGTTGCGGCAGCAAAGTGAAACGATTGGTGCTAGTGTGGAGAAACCACTGTGGCACTTCGAGTTTATAGAGGGCCCTCGCAAATTCAATGGTGGCAGAAAATTAATGTCTCATCTCCCAGCAAGAGCCAACTGTTGCAACAATAATAAGGCACTGCTGGAATAAAATATATTTAACACAATACACATGATGACTCAACAATGTCCTAATAAATAAAAGAAGCACTTGAAATACACTATATACGTGTATTTACACTACACCCTGCACGAACTCATGCACACATTGGCACTGACTGATGTAGTAGACTGGTGCCTTCTCATGACGTTGTTGTGAGCTGTGACATTCCTGTAGGCATGGCGTGGTGAATGGCCTTGGGTCAAGGCATGGTCCACGTCAGACGCCCTTCCCTTTGAAGCCCATTCACTCATTGTGTCTCCTTCATCATTCGCTGCAACATCTCGCAGGTGGCGAAAGTGTTTCACGTGCTCGCAGGTTATAAACACGTGGCTGTTGTCTGCTAAGTGGGCGGGGCCGTGTTTCCCATGCTGGCGTTGGTGCTGTGCAGGTTGAGGTCGGCACAGGGATGTGCCTGCATGCCAGGCACATGGTGCACATGTGACATGCAGGCTTAGAGGGGCAGCAGGGTGAGGAGGAGAGTTCCCCTGTCCCTGACACATCTCTGCTGCTATCTTTGACTAGATGTGGGTGGCATCTTTATCAACAAATGCAAGACATCAGGGAGGGCCACATGGGCCATCGACACCATGACCCCCATAGCACTTATGCTCTCCGAGTTGCCGCCCTTAGAGTCTGGCAACTCACCAACCACATTTATCCTGTCCATCAAAACCCTTTTTTCCCTGAAGTACCAACCCATAAGACGTCAACAAGTTTCCACAACATTTTCAGCTATAGCCACGTGGCACATTACTAAACTCTAAATTCAACTTACAAATAAATTTAACAGATAAAAAGTTGCATTTGTGTTGTCCTATTTTCTTGAGATACCGTAGGGATCGAAATTTTTAACTGCTGTTATGTTACACAAAAAACATCTCCATGTACTGCACATTTTACCATTACATTTAACATTACATTTTACATAAAGCTACTGAGTTAATATATTGCTTGACTTATTTATTTGACTCAACAGAAGTTCATACCACATGTGTGATTTTTTTGCATAAATTACAAAGGTGCTACAACATTCCGACAGACACATGTGTTTTATGATCTATATGTTCCCCTAGCCATATAAATACAGAGATTCCTCTGCAGGCATCAAATTTTATGACCTCTGTCTGCCAGCCACGACTATTTCTCCAGGTGTCTACACATGAACAACAGACTGCAACTTTCTCATCGTTTCCTCGCCCATTGACCACGATACACAAGAATAAGTCACATCCCCCTGTCTTCAACCAGACATTCTTCCTTAGAGGACCCTTAAGTGCAGGTGGAGGTTCTTCTCCCCTTGCTTAACCACCCAGGGAGAGGAGTGAACAAAGCAGAATTCACATTGTGCTGTCTCATCTCACTAATTTTACAAATAAAATGCTCGACATACACAGTGTGGTACTTATGCAGTCAGATCGGGCGCATTTATTTACCAGTGAGTTCTGGCACAGACTGCATATCAGTTGTCAGCTGACCCAAAATCTCACACTCGGTTGTGCGGCCTTTAGAATATTCACAGTCACTGCCATCAGTTTTCAGCGTTTCTACAGGTCCCACTCTGCGACCACGCATGCTTATAGTCCTATCACAACAAATTTGCAAGATAGTTTATTTGTTCCTGCACAAAACATCTGCTCATTTCTTTTACCTCAAAGATAGTATCCAGGCTAGAGCTAAAGTGCAGCATACATTCGGTAAACATTATGTAAACAACCATTATTAATGACATGCTTTAGTTGCAATCAATAAACGAATAATCACTTAGGCCTCACTAAAGTTAATAATAACTTAAATAAACAACCAATTAATCAGATATTTATTAATTATATAAGGATGTACATTTCCCGATACAGTAACAATGCAAAGAAATATTTCGAACTCATTAAACAAAACTAGCAAACTATACCTGGTATAAAAGTGTAACAGTGCCATTAAAAATACTTACTTTAAAAGAAAGGAAGACTTCAACAATCACACCACTGTCTATCTGCTTAAGGATAATGCCAATTGGTTTACTGTAGCAGATTATCCGAATCACCAACCAATATTCAAAGTTTTTTCACAGCTGACCAACACAGCAAGTCTCTCCAGGGACATCTACACTCTATCAACTACCAAAAAAATTTTATGTAGGTGTGTTGGGTGGGGGGCGGCAAATGATCGCTGGATACCAACTGTATTTCTACAGCCATGTTAAAACTTAATTCCTGAAAAGTAATAAAAATAATAAATCCTCAGAAGGAAAGGGTAGCCATCGACCAAAGTAAAAAAAAAATGTTTCCCTGTTAACATGCAATGTACGGTCAAGAACCAGGCTGTTAAAAGCTAGCCGAATAACTACTGCAATTTGATCCTGGCCTGCTGTTTTATGCAGGAAGCGGGCCGATGCAAATATGGAATTGCAACTGACTATTTGCCAACAACGTCAAAAAGATCCTGAATTGAAACCAATAAGATACGAAATGGATACCTAACAGATACAGGGCCTAAGATGACTAGATGTCGCCACAAAGCTGGGCCTGTGGTGGCTGGATGTTGCTGTGATACAAGGCCTGCAGTGGCAGGATGTCACTACGATTTCAGGCGTGCGATGGCTGGACAATGACATGATGTCAGGTCTTTGGCAGCTTGATGTCACAATGGTGCCAGGTCTGTGGCTGCATGATGTCCAAACAGAATGCAGTATGGCCATGAAACAAACACATAATTTTTTCGATTGAATTTCAGTAATCGTTATTTCCTCTTGACAAATACTCATTTCATTTACTTCTTGACATGTGTCATGTGTCCCGTCCGAATCCCATTTGAGAGCCGCGGCGCCACGAAGTGCAGAGTTGGGATGCGCACTCGACGAGTCGAGTAGCAAGTTCAGTGCAGTGCAAGTGTGGACGCAACGCAATGCAAATTTGAGCATGTGATGTCAGTGCACCCACTGTAGCATAGTAATATAAAATAGATCTTGTTTTTCAGTGATATCTTTTATAGAGGGTTTTGTGTGTAATATGTAAACATGAGTGTTCACCTGTTTATGTTTTTTAGGAAACAAAACGACCCCAGTGCATTTCGGAGTAAGTAAAGTAATTTTTTCAGTGTTTCATTACGAATCATTCACAACATGTGTTATCCTTACCTTATTCACCCAAATGTAAATAGTGTTCCATATGAAATATTATTTTTAAGAATCATTTATGCATGTTCCATCACAAGGTAAGGAACGCGATGTGATATTAAGTATTTTGCAATGTTAAGGAAGTAGATACACGTAGCCCGCCGACCCGCTAAACTCGTAAGGCACGTCACAGCGTGCAGGCAGTCAACTATGAGCATCTCGGGGTGTGGGTGCGTGTTACCATAACTCGGATTTCCTGCGCTTGGGCAGCCCTCAACATTTGTTTTTCAATCATTCAATCCCCGTAGTTTTAATTCAACGGAACCGTTGTTCTTTAGCTGCCCGAGACACCACCCCCTCTTCCCCAATGCCTGCATTGCCTGGGGAAGCTTAAAACCTTGCACATTATTTTATCGGCTTCGCACCATTTTCACAGTGTTACCTCACCGGCAGGTTGAAGCTGTGAAGTGTGATTATATATGTAAAGTGTAGGCCTGATAGCCTTGGTAAATAAACTGCATAATTTGCACATTTAAAACTGTTCATGTGGACATTATTTTGTGGCCTTCGGGCTCTTCAAGGCACAGGCCCTTAGAATACGTGCACATTTTTCACCCAGTGTATTAATATATATTTTCTTTATTCTTTGATGTGCAAGTATCGTATTTGTAAACGTAGGTGTGTGACTAACCGATAAGTCACTGTGTCATATTAATCGGCGAGCTTTAGTATGCTGCAATATTACATAACATGGGTGTGTGAGCTGACCCAAACAGGCCACTGTGCACTATGCATTCGGAATAATTGTATGTCCCATTTATAAGGAGCAGCAGTTCAGGATAGCATTGGTCGTCGGCCGAACGACCCTGGAGGAAAACTGGTCTCTCCCGACTCACATGACATCATCCACGATGTCTGGCACCCGGGTAAAATAACCTTCAAAATTTCACTGCTCCTTAAATCCTGCCTCCACCTGCTGAGGTACCATGGTGCCGCATCAAAATGGCGCCCAACTTAGTTGCTGATCCTAGAAAGCACAACATCCCAGAAATTCTTTTTCCAAATTTTCCTCAAACCTTTCCAGAATTTAAATTCCTAAATTAACCCACAATGAGGGAGCTGCACGGTCAACTTGGTGATAGTTACAGCAAGGGGCAGCATCGCGAAGCCTTCAGAACACCTTCACTATGCCAGAAAAAGTTACTCATAATCAGCAGGAAAAGCGAACCAAAACAACAAAGCACTCGCCATTGCTCTGGCGAGGGCGAACTAGGGAGGTGAGGCGGTCATCTTGGGGCAGCAGATGTGATGTCACCAGCGCGAATATCTGTCACTGACCAGCAGGAACAAAGACCAGGAGAGCGTATCTGCACTACTCCTCTGCCGTCTGGCATCACCACCCGCATGCTGCGGCATGTCAAGAAGGAGAGAAAACAGAGGAGAAAGGGGACGAAACCAGTTCCTCTCTCCTGCGTTATCTGCTCACCACACAATGGCGGTCAGCTGTGCTCCCATGCTTTTCGTTGACCCATGTACCGTGCCGTGCCTTGCAGGTCTGCCGCGATCACCAATGCTCAACATCCATGCTGCACTTCCGCATTCGCGCACTACAGAACTTCCATGTTTGTGCTTCCACACTCGGGTGTGTGTTATCAAGTAGAACACACGATGGCTGGCCAGACACACGAGAGTGCATCAACGCTTCTCTGCCCACATTGTCTGCAAGATATGCCGACCAATCTCAAAACCAAATATGAACTTGGCACAACCTACTGCCGTTGTAAGCATAAAACCAGCCCCATTAATCAGCCGTGCCGCGATCAACCGTACTGAAGTACAAATAGTGGAGGAAATAATGGTACATTCGGAACAACCCACCAAGATTACAGAACCTAATCAAAATTTGACACACACTGTTTGGTGTTTAAATTTTTTGTGTACTGGACAATGGACACTATTACTCAAATGTGGGCAGTGCCAAACAATGGAGACCGGCATACGGTCGGAAATGAAATTTACCTGTGATAGTTGCAACCAGAACTTTGGTCCACAACTATCCACAAGCAACTGGAATAAGTTTGTAGCAGATCTGCTTTGACAAGAGCAACTACCCGACAAGCAACTACCGATATGTATCATGCAAAAGGTGCAGCAAGTTCGTCGGTATTGAACTGCGCTTACCTATGTGGGAAATATTAGAAATCGTCATCGAAACAGTGCTCCTGGGATACAGTGTATCTTTTTTGCCGTTCATGAACAGCGACATCGAGGAGTTATTGAAGGCAACTGTTATACTGGAACTGCACTCACGTCAAGCGTGCCGCAAGTTAATTACTGCACGAGGGAAGCACAAGGTGGGGAACAGTGACCCTCTACAATCACGTGAACAATTCTACCGGCAAACAAGAACAGAAGGAGATCAGCAAAGAGACAGAGCGATGGGACCAGGAACAACAGTATGGAGAATACACGCCCCCACAATAACGCCATTCAGCGAGTTCACAACATACGACCTGGCGAGGGAAGACCTAATGGCAGAGAAGGAGGGGACTACCTGCCCCGAACTCCATGTCGGCAAGCAGAAATGTACCACTGGCATAGTAGGTGCCATAACAACCTGCACCTGGACAGTTATCGCAGCCTGGCATTAAGCAATCAGGGAAACAGCCCATGGAGGAAAGGCATCCAGATGCCACCGATGCCCCAGTCAGAGAGAAGCACCCAGATACAACCCCGCAGCAAGCATTCGTTCATAAAATCAGTGGCAACATGGCACAATTTATCAGAATTCATATCCACCTGAATGGGCAACCATGCCACGCACTTATTGACATGGCTTCCTCGCACAAGTTCGTATGGAAAAGATTTGTAAATGCAAAAACGTCACACCCACGAATTACATCATTAGACTGGCAAACAGGACAACACAGCCACAGTGTGGAGGGACAGGTGACTGTGGCACTGCAGGTACATGACTTGGAAACAATTACAACAGCTATGATCACCGACGACATTAGAGAAGATGCAATACTAGGTGTGCCATGGATGCAGGAACAGAACACCATTGTGGACCCCCCACCAGGAGGATCCATTTTGGTGCCACTGTGCGACGGATGGTGTATAACATCTATCGGAAAAACCCAGAGCAATAACCACCCATCAAACTCAGTGTTTCCGACCACGAAGTTCCGCCACAACCCCAGGCAGTGTTCCAGCGACATCTAAGCAAGCATCGCGAAGTTTTGGCAGAACATGACGCACTTCGACATACGACTGTGGCGGAGCAAGAAATCAAGTTGACATGAGAGGAGCCGATTAAGCTGCAACGAGAAGCTACCTACCCCACCAGGCAAGAATGATACGAGAACAGGTGAAAGAAACTTTGGTGGCCAGCATCATAGAGCCGACTAGCAGTCGCTACAACTCCTTGATCACACTCGTGCCAAAGAAAGATGGCAGCTGGAGGTTCTGCGTGGACTTCTGGCCCATTAACCAGGTGACCTACAGTGCCTTACCACCTTACATGAGTGTGAGAGATGCTTGAGTTCCTTGGGCAAGGTGAAAATTATGACGTTGTTGGACCTGCACAGCAGGTATGGCAAGTGTCCATCAAGAAAGAGGACAGGGAGAAAACAGAATTCCCCACACCAGATGGGACACACAACCAGTTCTGTGCGATGCCGATCGAGCTGAAATATTGTTCGAGTCCTGGACAGACTGATTGGGGAGTGCACGTTGCTTTACTTGGACGACATCGTGGTCTGGTCGAACAGCTGGGAAGACCATGTGCACCACCTGTTGATGGTCCTCGAAGAGCTGTAAATGAATGGACTCACCTATGAGGTGAATAAATGTAGGGAAGAGCATCCTGTACTTCTTAGTGCACGTAGTGCAGGAGCACTCGAACCAAGAACAGCTACAGGTGATCGACAACTACCCCGCTCTGAAAACCTGCAAACAAGTCCGCAAGTTCTTCGGGCTTGTGAATTGGCTGCTTGAGTTCACTGAGGTGTTCGCCATAGTGACAGTGCAGCTTACCGATTTACTCTCACCAAAACACAGGTTCGTGTGTGGCGAGAAAGAGGAGCGTGCATTCCAAGAAACAAAGAACCGTTTCTGCGCTTGTCCGATGTTGGCACAGTATGATGCAAGCTGGCAATTATACCTGCAAACAGATGCAAGCCAGGAGGAATTGGAGCTGTCCTCTACCAGTGTGGAGAGAACGTCATGCGGCAGGTGATCGACTTTGCGAGTGCTAAGTTAGGAGCAGCAGACGGAAAATATGATGTGAACGAGTATGAGTGCCTTGCGGTAGTTTGGGTGGTGAAGAAGTACCGCACCTACCCGGAGTACAGGCAGTTTGTGCTCCGCACCGACAACCGTTGTCTTGTGTGGCTCCACAACACGAAGGAAGCCAGAAGCAAAATAACCTGGTGGGTGTTGCTCCTCCAATCGTATGACTTTGCGGTGGAGCACGCCTTGGAAAAGAAAATCAGCTGGCAGATCAAATGTCATGAGACAACTGGAGCAGCATGGTCGTGAACAACAACGTGGAATGGGACGACGTCCTAACTCCAACCAACAAGGAACTCCTACACGAGTTATATGTAAATGCAATGGCCGCAATTGAGGGTGGTGTACACGTGAGTGATGTGTGGAGGGAGGTAGTAACAGTGCAGCACGTGTTTGTTTACAAATGAAGTGAAGGCAAGCTGTGAGACACAGCGAGTGTAGGATTGGCGCATGATGGACAAACAAATGGAAACTTGTTCCGTGCAAGAATCGATTAAATGGAGGTTATTTGTACCGGTAAATAGGAGGACACTATTACTAACACACGCATACACAAGTGAGACTGCAGGACACCCGGGAACAGCACATGTGTGCAAAACATTGTGAAGGTGTTAGGGCAAGAATATTTCATGTGTTGATGATACCCGAAACAACTGCTCACCGACAACGGCACATAATTCACTGGCATGAGGTGCTGGTGAATTGCACTGGGGGGGGGGGTGTACCATCTTTGTGCGGAACCCACAGAGTGCCGTAACCAGGAGTTGAAGGTACAATTTCGGCTCTGTGTGGGTGAGCAACACAACACGTGGGCTGAACACCTGCCCGTCGCTCTCTTCACCCTTCGCCGGCATATTAACAAAGCCACAGGACGAACACCCGCCCAGCTCCTAATAGGCCACAACCTGGCCCTGCCGGGTTATAAGCAATGTCCACAAACACCATGGTGTAGCAGTGTAGAGAGCAGAAAAGGAGATGCCAAGAGCAACACAAACAGCTATGCCAACAAGAACAGTACACTGCGGGGTGGGTCATGACAATGACGAGACCACCGCTGGCTCTGATAGCTGGGCAACAGGTTTATCTGCGAACGCACCCACAATCCAAGGTGAAGAACAACTTTTTTGCAGGGGCTAGCAGCGAGATGGAGTGGCCGGCACAAGGTGGTGCGAAGTGTCGGACCTACCACCTACCTGGTCTGAGCGGGCAGGATACTGGTCTGGGCTCACCGGAATGAAGTAAGAAGATCACCAGGTGACGTCTCCGATGAGGACAGACTCGGTGACCAGGATGCCCCTCGAAGGCGCAAGAGCCGACGAGCAAGGAGTGAAGGCGAAGGGATGGAAGGTGGGCCAGCACCTCAGCCAGAGGGGCCCCCCACCGGCTGTGTAAATGCCATCGATGCCAGATGTAGCAACATATACCACGAGTCGATTGGACACAGCCACGAAATGGGACCCGTGAAAACTGCAGGCCGGAACTACCACCCTGGAACAGCAAATGAGGGAAGATGTGCAAGTAAGTGAAAGAGGAAATCTGCAAGCTAACAAGGGAGCAAGAGAGCAATGTATGTGGGATGAAGCAGCCCCAATGATGCTTGATGGTGAAGCGCTCTCAATCGCCAATGCATCAGATTCAGTGCTGCTACCGGCACTTGCACAGCCAACAGCAGCTCCGACAATGGATGAAGCAACACCCGTCGATGATGCACCACTGGGAGGCAGGGGAACTGCAGTGCAAGAGACAGCAAGAGTAGCAGAAGAGGCACCAGGGTGGTCCACCCCACCTGGAAGCCAGTGGCATGGGTAGCACCCGGCACTGGAAGGTTACGCATGGAGGGAGCAAGCAAAAAGACAGCACGATCAGCAGCAATGACAGCGAGGGCAGCAGGTCGGCCGGATTTTACTGCTCCCATGAATTGCATCGGCAGAGGAGACCGCCAGCAGCCTGTACAGCTTGTGAGGGTGGAACACTCTCTGCAATGAGCAGCGCCGAAGAAGAAAGGTACCACAGCGAGCACTTCGAGACCACGTGGAGGCGGTGAGTAGTTCCTACCAGCAGCTACCAAGGGAACAGCCGGGGAGGCAGTGCCCCTGTTGTGTGTGATGTCGCGCCACCACAAATGAGTTCAGTGAGGGGGGGAGGCATCTGACGTGTGTCATGTGTCCAATCCGAGGCCCATTTGACAGCCTCATCGCCATAAAGCTGCGCAGTTGGGATGCGCATTCGGCGAGCGGAGTAGCAAGTGCAATAGAGTGCAAGTGTGGACGCAATGCAACACAAACTTGAGCATGTGATGTCAGACCACCTGCTGTAGCGTAGGAATATAAAATAGATCTTGTTTTTCACTGATATCTTTTATGTAGGGTTTTGTGTGTAATAATTAAACATGGGCATTTACCTGTTTATGTTATTTACGCAAAGAAACATCCCTAGTGCACTTCGGAGTAAGTAAAGTTTGTTTTTCAGTGTTTCATTTTGTTTCATTCACAATATTTGCCATCCTCACCTCATTCACCCAAATGTAAATAGTGTTCCATATGAAATGTTATTTTTAAGAATCCTTTATGCATGTTCCAGCACAAGGTAAGGAATGCAAAGTGTTATTATGTATTTTGCCATGTTAAGAAAGTAGGCCCACTCGGCCGGCGCACCACAGCGTGAAGACAGTCAGGTACAAGCATCTCGGGGGTGTGGTTGCGTGTTACCGTAACTCGGGTTTCGTGCGCTCTGGCAGCCCTCAACTTTTGTTATTCAATCATTCAATCTCCATAGTTTTAATTCAACGGAACCGTTGTTCTTTAGCTGTCCGAGTCAACACCCCCCTCTTCCCCAGTGCTTGCAGCGCCTGGGGAAGCTTAAAGCCTTGCACTTTATTTTCATCGGCTTCGCGCCATTTTTATAGCTTTACCTCACCAGCAGATTGAAGCTCTGAAGTGTGATTATATATGTAAAGTGTAGGCCTGATAGTCTTGGTAAATAAACAGCATAATTTACGCTTTGAAAACTGTTCACTTGGGCATTATTTCGTGGCGTTCGGGCTCTTCAGGGCACAAGCTCTTAGAATACCTGCACATTTTTCACCCAGTGCCTTAATATGTATTTTCTTTATTCGTTAATGTGCAAGTATCGTGTGTGTAAACGTAGGTGTGTGATTAGCCATAAAGTCACTGCGTCAACTTAATCAGCAAGCTATGTGTGCCGCAATATTACGTAACATGCGTGTGTGAGCTGACCCGATCAGGCCACTATGCACTACACATTTGGAATAATTGTATGGCGCATTTATAAGGAGCAGCAGTCCTGGATAGCATTGGTCTTCGGCCGAACGATCCTCGAGGAAACCTCGTCTCTACCGACTCACACGACATTATCCCCGATGTTTGGTGCCCCGGGGAAAGTCTCTTGCTTGCCGCATGTGGGATTCGTACCTAAAACCTTTGTTTTGACAGTCCCGTATGCTAATATATACTCCACAGGATAAGTTGCTAATTCTATCCAGTAATTTCGAATATATGATGACACAAATTGTTATAATGGAATACATGAATCTCACGGAAATATAACAAAAACTTTTCAAACTCGGATTATTTAACAATAATCTCTTCAGAGGCTTGCAAGCCAAAGAGTTTTTGTTAATTTTTAATATACCTGTTGGATGTCTGTCCAATTGAAATAATTTGAAAGTAAACAAATACCATGGGCTACCATGTGACCACGGTCATAAAGAAAGGTCTAGCAAATTCTAACATTTTGCTTTGATGTAACACGTATGCATAGTGAAGCTCATGGCAGCTTGCAAACTAATAGTGCTAGTGCGGGCTGACCCACTTTTAACATTGCGATATATGGGAGTTTCAAAGATTTTTGAATAATAGTAAATAACGCCTTTTAATTTTCATATGTCCATTCTGCATAAAGAAATATGATATATTTAGGTGCATTTGAAGTTGGTGTCGTTTACGATAATGTTTTGCTTGCACAGTAATCCGAGTAAGTAAAAACCTCTGTCTCACTTTTTGTGTTGCACTGTTTATTGTTTTTGTTTATTGTAATTAATGTTTTGGTTCGACAGGTCCAAGTTTTTTTAATTCAGTAATATCGTACATTGTGACTAGCAGTGCAACATTATAGGACATGTCAATAAATATTGTATAAAAATATTTTTTACTATAAGGTAAAAATACAACTATGTATCTAGTACAAATATATACTACAGCATTGTCATAACATTCGTACATATGACAAAATGTGATTTAAGTGTGTTTAACAACTATTCAATAGAAGCCACTCAGCAGAAGATATTTAATATATTTCTTAAAGTTATTTTATTTTATTTAGGTTATCGAGTCTGGTAGCTTATTGTGTATATGTATTCCTTTCGACTCATTAGGTACTTCTCTTGTACAAATTTGTCCGACGATAATATACTCTATAGGTACTTATTTATATTCCTTGTGAAATAGTGATGAAAGACAAACTTTTTGAAGATATTCGTTTTTGCTTGAGTGAATAAATTAATAAGTTCAAAAATGTAGATTGATGTAAATGATAATAGTACTATTAAATTTTTTTTTTAACATTAAACAAGATATAAACCTTATTCCTACACTACAGGGTACAGAATACCCTGCTATATCCTTTACAAACACAGCTCCAATGAAGTGAAGAAAACAAAGAAAACAATCTATTCTTTGAAACCAAAATGATCTAGTTGCTATGATGGCATTAGCTGTATGTTATTAAAGCAATGCGCTTTTGAATTCAGTGTTCCATTAAGTCATATTTGTAATGATATCGTCAATACAGGATTGTTTCCAGACTGACTCAAATGGGTTAAGGTAACACCATTGTTCAAGAAAGGAGACAAGGCCGAAGTAAACATTTTAGACCTATCTCACTTCTTACATCCTTTTCAAAAGTAATTGAAAAACTAATTTTCAGGAGGTTGCTGTAACATTTTGAGAATCACAAAATATTATCAAATTACCAGTTTGGCTTTAGGAAAAACACGTCAACAAATGATGCAATTTTCAAACTAACAAATAGCATTCTTAATTCACTTGATAAAAATATGTCATCTAATGGAATATTTTGCGATCTCACTAAAGCATTTGACTGTGTAAATCACAACGTACTTATAGAAAAAATAAAGTTTTATGGACTCTTAGGTACACCAAATAAACTAATAAGCTCATACCTTTTAAACAGACAACAAGTGCGGATCAAAGGAAAAACTACTTCATTCTACTCTGAACCAAGAAAAATCAAGCACAAGGATCAATATTAGGCCCCCTACTCTTCCTAGTTTATATAAATGGCCTCCCATGTGCCTTAACCCCAGAAACTACTCCAATTTTATTTGCAGATGATACTAGCATCTTAGTCTCTGGAGACTCAGTAAATGATCTTACACAAAAAACGGACATGACATTTACAGAGCTAAATGCATGGTGTACTGCAAGCAAATTATATCTTAACCTAGATAAAACATATCTTATGAATTTCCTCACAAAGAACAGAAAAAACAATAGTTCATATGTTAGCAGTAACAGAGACAAAATTAATGAAACTGCAGTGATTAAGTCTCTCTGCTTAAAAGTAGACAATTTACTTAACTGGAAATTTCACATTACGTATATTTTATCTAAACTAAGTTCAGCATGTTTCACCCTGCGGAGTGTTGCAGAGGTCTTAAACAAAAATTAAGAAAAAATTGTATATTTTGTATATTTTCATTCCATCGTGTGTTATGATATAACTTTTTGGGATAATTCCAGTGACAGCAAAAAAAGTGTTTCACGTGCAAAAGAAATCTGTAAGAATAATCAATGGCAAAAGAATGTCAGACTCATGTAGACCTCTTTTCAAGAGCTCAGAGATTTTAACGTTTTCATATCAGTCTATGTTTTCAGTACTTATATTCATGTCCAAAAACAGCCATTTATTTCAGAAAAATGAGTCCTTTCGTAAGCATGACACTAGAATATAAAAAAACACATGTGGCTTCAGTTAACTTAAAACTTGCCCAGAAAGGGCCACCCTACCTTGGTAGACAACTTTTCAATAAGTTACAACAAATTCAAGAAATTTGCTTCTCTAATCAAAAACTCTTTAAAAAAACAGCTGAAAGAATTTTTTTCTAAACTAACATATTATAGTGTATATGAATATTTAAACTACAAAAATTAATAAGTTACTGCATAACATGTCTTTTTATGCATTTCTTGTTCCAGTTTTTCTCGTTTCCTTTTTCTTCTGTTTCAGCAAAACGACGATGTCCTACAGCATGTTGGAGGAGGATTGGCTAAATTATAAGGAAAAGATGTGATGCGTATACATGTAGTCTGATACATATATATATATATGTGTGTTTACTATGTCCAGTGGATAAACTTTGTATACCGTAATTTGACTTGTCCAATATCTTTGTACAGCTATGTATTGAAAAAAGATCTTATCGATGCAATAACACAAAACAAAAACAAAACAAATAAAGGCCTGCAACTTGTATTATACCTATTTATTTTAGAGGTTATTCTAATCTCCCTTTTTCCATCTACAAATATTTTGTTAGCATAGTTGCAGATCCCCAAAATAATATACTGTATGATGATAATGCATTGCTAAAGCCATAATACACTGGTTTAAGGTATCAGGGCTGTAATACTTCAACTAGTATGTGTCATGCATAACTATTTTATTTGAATGTATTATTATTATTTGCCATTTTTAGGGTAGTGGGAATATTTACAAAGTAGTTATTAAATTCATTAACAACATATAGTGGTCTCGATATGATTTTATTGTTTCAAAATAACTGTATTTTTATATTTCCACTATACTGAACCTTCAAACTTTTCGTTTTTTTTTTTTATTGTTCCAAATGATGCACGTAAAGGACTAAGTGGCAATCTGCGATATTGCAAATTAATTTAGAGTTGAAATTGGTACAAGCTTAAACACACTTTGTACCAGAAAATTTATGTAAAAAGATATCTATTTAAAGATAGCAGTGGAACAGTTATGGCCAAAGATAACCCTGAAAACCAAAGTCAAGCTCCAGAAAACTGATGACATTAAAATCTGCACCAATTAGCTTGCTGAGTACAGCAAATTGATTGGGGGGAGGGGCCATTATGTGCTTCACATTATGCTATCTTCACTAGAGCTCAGCGAATCATAGTGGTGTATTTTTGTATGTAAACAGTTTCCAGGAGAGAAACATATATAAATAAATGTATGTACAGTAGTATAGAATGTAATGTAATTTGTCATGGGTATGCAAAGAATGGGACATGAACAAACCCTACTAATGCACAATGATAAAGAAAGCAAGTGATCGTCCATACAGTTAATTAGTAATGTATGGTTCAATAGAATAAATGTGCACATTTACACTGCACATTATTACAGGTTTCTAATAGACAACTGGCGAAAATATTCTCTGTCGTTCAAATATGTTGAAAGTGAAGATAAAATAATTTGTACAAAAAAAACATTTTCATACAACATAAAATTTATTAGAAATGCATAGAACATTAGCGTATCCATAACGGAAATTGTACAAAAAATAAAATTAATAAATCTGTTAACAAAACCCACCCTCCTCCCAGACTTGTTTACTGAGAACACCACGTGAAAGGACACATCACAAGAGCATACGCAAGTGTTTGTCTCTCCCTCACAGGTAAGTGAAACACTGTGACAAAAGATACTTTCGTGTTTTTACTATTCTCTTTATTTTTCAAATAAGTCCGGATAATCGACTTTCTACAGTATTCTAAAACCTGGTATCGTAAGTCAAACCTCCCTCCTCCCCACTCCTGAGACCACGGCATGCCATCAATGTGGATAATTTCTTGATCTGTGGCGGGGAACATAAAAATATTGTTATAATTGGCTTCTTGTCTGCATCAATTGTGATATTGCATTTGACATGATTCGGTATTGTTTGAGTATAACATGCTTTGAAGTACCATCAATAGTTTATTGAATAAATGTGTATAATAAACACACATGTACAGGTGAGCGAAAACTCATCTGGCTCACATGACGTGCAAGTGGCCATAGCTGCGAAAAAAAAGCCAAAATGTCGGAAACAAAACAATTCGACCCAAAATTAAAAATAAAAGCCTGTGAGTCGACAGAGGGATGCTGTGAACACTGGAGGTTACACAAAAACAAAGTTGAGGTTACTAACACTAAAAGATCATGTTACACAAAAATTATCAGAACAAAATCAGATCACCCTCTGTGACGCGATTCGTGTGCAAGACATACGGTCAGCTGGATCAGACCAACTGGGCCACACTTTGACTGGAACAATCCAGTTAAAACAAACACTGAAAATAATCGCATATAATGTACTGACTTGATACATCTGTTAACACTTATTAATGGTTATAACACATTGTACAACAGTCTTCTCAAATACGTGGTGCCTTATATGCTGATTCTAACATTTGCCCGTAGCCTTTAAACTACGTATGATTTTAAAAAATCATTTTGACATAATTGCTAAGTTTTCTCTACGTAACAAAAAGACATTACACTGACTAGCGCATTCTGTTAGCGAATGGGTCACAGGACCTGTTCATGCATCAACGTTTCTGTCAAGCATGCATGAATATACGAAACTGGAATACTGTCACTAGATATAAGATTACTGTGATTTGAGTCTCCACAAGTTGAATGACACAATTTCAAAATACACTAATCTCTCAAATTCATTTTACTGTAAACAGTTACGGAACTGTGACAGAGAGATACTCTGACTGTAACAACAAATATTAAAGTACAAGAATGGTGTCTCGCTGTTGAATAATGTGTCACCCATATAAGGATGTAGTAGTCCTTGCCACCCCCACTGATAAAAAACTATGAAAATGGTATGAAAAAAGTTCTGTTCTGTTTTTAATTGTTTCTTAACCATTAGATATGAGTTTGTGTCTGTCTGAATAGTATTCATAATGATTTCAGACTCATCTCTAAAATGTAAGTTCTGATCCATACTTTTCCAACTTTCAGAATATATATACTCTTCAGTCATTATCAACTTGACAAAACAAATATTTATTTTAAAAATGCAACATCGTACTGACCATAGTGTTGTTATACTGTGCTGAAAGTATTATTACACAATAAAATATCATGCTTTCCTGGACAGTTCTACAAACACATTGTTACATAATTCTTTTATATTGTCAAGTTATTTCATTATTTGGTTCAAACGGCAGCAGTACAGCTGATGCTCACTGAGGGAGTATACTTTATTAGAGTATTTAATAATTAAAAAACAGGTTTGGTGTGTAAGGAGGACTACTTTTAGTGTACTTGTATTTAACATGATTCAGGTCCCAATAATGTAACGTTTTGGTTGTCTTCAAACTACAACAGTGTTGACTACCGGAATATTCCAATTTCCAATTCATGGTGTATTTAAATTTGAAAAATTACAGCTTATGAAATCTTCACTTGTTTATGTTGTGGATCAAGATTTGGATAAAATACAATTTTATCAACTGAATAGTCAGACCAGATCCTGAATTTTGTTTAAAATATTTGGTGTGAGAGCAGCACTTGTCTGTATTATCTAAATGATAGTGGAATATCAGCTGTTAATTAATATTTGTATGCCAATATAACAAGTTCTTAATTTATGTTTTCTATATTATTTTTTGGAGCGACTTCGATGCTGTAGATTCAACTTTTACAAATTGTTGGAAAATACCCTTCCTGTTCTGCACATTTGCTAAATTTTTGTCTATTTTTCCTGTGTTTGGTAAATATGAGTGAATTTCCATCAAAAGTGGCAGGCATAATTTGCAGTCCACAATGCCTATTGGAAACCATTCTCCATACCCATCGTAGGTCGACCACATGGTGTTTATTCAAAGTTTCTCTAAACAGAGGTCCCAATCGTAAAATAACGATTTATGTAATATTTTTGGGTTTTTGGTATTCTAAGTAAAAGATGACTTCTCGATTATCGTGAGAATACGATCAAGGCCACTCGACAGCTATATGTTGTCGAAAGCTGCATCCCGATCGGGAAGTGGAAATTCAACATGGCGGGTGAGAAGCATGGTGGCCATATTTATTGCATATCTTATGGTTTCGTACTTCTTAAACATAATACATAACATACAAATTGTTACAATTATGTGGAACATTATAATACGCATATTATTGTATCCACACATGTTCGGGATTCTGAAGTTATATTTATGTATTGTGAGTTAATTATGTAGTGTAGCAATGGCAGAGAGGTGATGGGTTTATACAAACATCGTGTTGGTGTTGTCGGAATAATGAATAGGTAGTTAATTATTTCTGTATTTGCTTTCTTCACACATAGTTGATCGTAGTGCATTTTCTTGAGTGAAATGTGTAATAGTAATCAGCACGTGTACACCGCTTCGTAAAACAGCTAGTACTATTTCTTCAAAGCCGTTTGCAATGAATTGATGAATGTAATTTACATAGTTAGGTTTGTTAGTTTCAGGAAACGTGCACTGTGTTTATTTTACTTAATAATTCTGTAAATAATTTATTTAATGCTAGCGACGAACAAATGTGATTTTAGTGAAGTACACATGCTATGATTAACCTAGAAAAACAGGTGTTCAAGAAGTTGCAGTGTTTACAAACAGTAAGATTGTGTGTTTTGTAAATAACATATTTGTAAAACATTACTATAATTATTGCAAAGCACGTGTCCTGAAAAATCCATACTTTCCACACTTTTGTAGTAGAGGATATACTATTTATTTGTCTATATCATAAATGCAACTCGTGTAATGTTAACTTTAGATAGTGTGTGTTTGTGTATACTGCTGCATCTGTACGAATACGAACATCGACATATGTATCGCATTTTGTTTTTCATTTAAGTTACACTAATGTAAATGTTTTTTCCATACGAGCAAGATTTACCACTGCTCCATCGAAACAATATGCGACTCACAATGCCTCACTTTCTTAAGAGCATCAAAATAATGTTGTCTCATGAAAGACGTTATAAACTAAAGTGCCCCCCCCCCCCCAATCTCGTCATAACTACATGCAATAATAAAACTAATAAAATGAATAACTATATAGGCTACGGTCTTTGTGTACGACGCACATCACTTCACTAGTAATGGGAATTCCTGCATTTCTACAACAAATCAATTACACACTGTATTATGTAAGATTTGTTGTTTAGGCATAACAAAATTTTCTAAGCTAACTTTACAGTTGTATTTATTAAAATGACATTTTACATATCGTCTTCTATACATTTCGTTACATACATCACAGTGAACATGATTTAAAATGATTGTTAGAGGGAACGAATTATCTCATCTTTTAACAGTCGTTTTTATACTTGAAAGAGTGTTCTCCATTAAAATGAGTAATATTTTCAACAGCCAACATGTGTGTATAACATGTAACCAGTGACTGTGTCGCCATTTTCCTCGCCAAGCGTCTATGATGAGATCGCAGCCATATAGAGAAATTTCTTTCTAATATCCCGCATTACGTTTTAATAAATGGAATAGTATCTGTTTTAAATAATACAATTTATAAATAATACATATGTGCACTTTTATGCCTTAACTAAACACTTAACATGAACAATTTATAAGAATAGCTTTACTTTAATCATACATTATTGCAGGCACAGCGTGTGTTTGCATCCATCATGTTGCCTGCTTGAACTCCAGCTGGTGGTGAAGCGAGTTGTGGTGGGGTAGTCGGTAAAACCCGAGAATTGCCAAAGTAGGAGGTAGTGAGGTCTCGAACCAATAGTGCACTTAGAATAGCTATTTGGGCACATTTTGCTCCCGATCGTTTCAAACAGCTTGTCTCTATCGGTGGGAAGCTGACTGTCGAGATCGACATCGAGATCTGCCGATAGATTTCCCCAGAAACTTAGAATAAACGCCCTGGACATTTTACATCGTATGGCGTGCAAATAGTGAAGCTCAAGTAGAAATAGTAGTAGTAGAAGTATGACCAAAAACAATCGGGTTTCTTTTATATGAGTACATGCACAGCAAGTATCATTCGTGTAAACATTTTCGTAATTTCGTGTTTTATATTTCTAAAATTGTAATGATTCTTGCATGACAATTAAAAGAAGAGTAATACAGTGATTTTTGGGTTATAGTTTTCCGATTTAACGAAAACAATCCTGTTTATTCCGAATGTAAGCATACTACATAGGCTAGCAAGTATCAAATGAGTTATAATTAATGCTATTTCGCATTTTATGTTTCTTAAATCATTATAATGTTTGAGTGGCAATTTAAAGAAGATTACATTTGTCATGATTTTTGTGGTATAGTATTACGATTTAATGTTATAATTCGTGTTAATTCCGAATGAATACATGCAGGCTAGCAAGTGAAAAACGAATTGTAATACTAATTAGAGGAGTTTCATGATTTTTTTTATTTTTAAAACTGTGATGTGTTCTTTATATTTGACACTGGGACAAGAATAAATTTCCATAATGCAAGAGTTGTGTAGCAATATTGCGATTTAACGTAAATAAAAGGTGCCTTTTAAAGATAACCTATACCCACGTTAAATTACCCAATGTTTTTCTTTCCATATGACAAGTTTTCATTGCAACTAAAATTAATATTTGGTTTTTTTTCCAAAAATGTACCTGGAATCGTGTCAAAATTTGGTGCCTAATTATTAGTGTAAATAAAATAAGAAAAAAAAATTCGAAAATAGCATGTTTGAGAAGAACAGCAATTGCTCGGTCATGCCCCGACATTTCATTTTTTAATTAAGTTTAAATTATAGCCAAAAATTCTACATATTGAGGATAGTTACAAAGATCAGATAATTTATGAAGCAAAACTTTAAAAAATATAATGGAATCCTTTGTAAAAAAGAAAAAGCCAAAACTACGATTTATTGCCATCCAAACTAAACTGCCCCCTTTCTGAAAAAGTGTGTTTACACTGAAGTAAATATATTCTATTTTTAAATATTCAATCCTACAAAGCTGTATTTCACAAAAAAAAAAGTATGAGTAGGTAATGTTAAAAGAAAAAATGTTCACCTTATTTCAGTGTTAATTCACAAAGTAACATGTTTGTTTAAACTAACTTCATGTGTGTTCTAATTTACTAGCCAAGAGCCCTTGCCTGGCTGTGTGTCCCTGAAAAGTGCATCATGGCTGTGACATTGAATTGTCACACCTTAATTTGTGGTAAGGGTATGAATGCACCTTGAATATCCCATTTGACTAGGGCCAAGAGCGATGTCCTCTACACATGCCCTACACTGTAAGTTTAATTGTTCATAACAATTATGCAGCTTATTCCTGTCATTTGTTGAACACTTGTTCGTACAAAAACCAAGACAACATAATAAAATGTGTTTAGTTCATTGATTCTTCAATCGCTTATGCATTGGAACTTAAAAATTTCAAAATAAAGATGGGTATTAGAAATGATATCCATTTCCTCAAAAAGGGATAAAGGGAATGCATAGAACTGTGGGTGCTGAAGGGATCATGTGTAAGTATAGGTCGTTCACAGTAAAATTAGCACTTTTGAAAGCCCTGCTTAAGATCTACTTGTGTGCACCTTGTATATTCTTCCGCCTTATGTAAAATTAACAGGGCCATGGGCCTCGCCACTTTGTACATGCTTCGGTCAAGTGAAACTGTGGAATTATTAGAAAAATGAAATATTTTACAAATCCGCTCATTTTTACATTTTGGTGCAATAAAAACAGAAATCAAAAGAAATAATTTAAGTTATTACAAATGGTTATCTAACATTTTTTATTCAATATTAAGATATGGAACTACTTTCCATCCCTCGTTACAAACATTAATTGGTGCATGTCACTCAATGCACATTAAAAGTGTATGCAGGCAGGGCCAGTGACTTTTTTTTAAGGTTGATTTCAAAAGTGCTCACTTTATTGTGAATAGCCTTTAACAGTGTGTGTGTGAAAGAGTGAATTAGAACACAGCTCTAGAGTAGTGGGGGAACAAATGTTCAAACTTACGTACTGAAGAAATATGCCAAAATAAAAACTGATCTTAAGTAACATTTCTGTGACATGGCATTTACATAACTGGTAACTTTCAGTAAACTTTTAAAATGCTAATATAATTCAATGTTAGCACTTTGCCTAACACAAAAGACCAGATCATATGATATAGCAATAAAACTATTATACATTTAACAAGAAAATGGAACAGCAACTCATAGGCTACTGAAATTTCAAACTCAACAAGAATTGTCAACAAAAACAAGATTTTACTGAATTATTGATTTTTCTTTAAATACAACAATCCGAAAGAGGAAAGAAAAAACATTCGCGGAAGTGCCATAATGACTACTTTTTCGCGGGGGAAAAAATGTAAAGAATGATTTTGGTTTAATATGTTACGTACCACAAAAGTGTTTTCAGTTTTTAACAGTTACATTGGTCTACATTTTGATAGGGGAGCTATAGATTGTTCACGATAAAATGATCACTTTTAAGAGCCCTGCTCAAGATCTACTTGTGTGCGCATTATATATTCTTTGGTGTTATGTAAAATTGACATTGCCACATGCCTCATCACTTTATTTATGCGTCGGTCAAGTGAAACTGTAAAATTGTTAGAAAGTAAATATTTAACCAATCTGCTCGTTTTTACACTTCGATGCATTAAAAAATATATATAAACCGAAATAAATAGGCCTAATTTAGTTGATCACAAATAGTTAACTTAACTCTTTTTATTCGATGTGAAAATATGAAATTACTTTCCATCTATTATTACCATCTTTACTGGGGATATATCACTCAGTGTGTGGCCATTATAATATATGCAGGCAGGGGCAGTGACTTTTTTCTGAAGTTGATATCAAAAGTGCTCACTTTATCGTCAACTGCCTTATACTAAAACTGTTTTTATTTACATGGCTGGTTGTATATACAGTACATATTTGACCACATGTTTACTCATCTCCAAGTAAATACTATACACCATATGATGCAAGCTGATTGTTTTGCAAGTAAAATAATTTGATTGTTAATGTGAATGGCTCTCCTGCATGTCCTCACTTGGCAGTCGACATCCTACTATATGTCAGTATTTCATGAGCCACAATTGACTGTCGTGCCTACTACCTGGGGCAGTTCAGATGGTCGGTAGGTTTCCAAACACCTAATGAAAGTCTAGGATCTCACAATTGCCAAGTTGAGACGCATCCAGTCACAGTTGCTGACACTGCTTTTCAACATGCGGAATGTTGTTGTTTACAGCAATGCCTCAAGGCATTGCATTCTTAAAGCAGTGACTTTGAGTTACATTTATTCACACCACATCTGGCAAGTTCTTCATTGTAACTAAAGGGTTTTCAGAAATGAAAATGTTCAAAAGAATACGCAAACTTAGGGCAAAAAGAAGTTAATTTTTTTTTTTTTGTGTTTTTATTTGCCAACCTTGAATAATAATGGAACTTTTATAATTTTCAGAAACACATATAAAAATTACTGATGCTACACAAAAAAATTAGTTATTTATTCTAAAACACAAAATACTGAACAGAAAACGTCGAACATAGCCTATAAACCTATAGTTGGTCTTCCTAAGACAACAATCATGCACTGTAGTAGAGATATTTTGGCAGCCCTTAACATTGTGGTCTTGAGAGTCAATGAGAATGGAGCAGTGCCAGAATGCAAGGGCAGGGGAAATAAGAAATCCCAGAGAAAACCTGCCGGTCAGCACAGTTCCCACTTGTAAAAATTCTGTAGTGATCCCACTGGGAATCAAACCCGGTTCACCTTAGGGGGTGGCAAGAAGTCTGATCACTATACCACCGTGGCTCCAGTTCATGCACTGATCCACCACAATTGTCACTTTCCAATTCTGAATTATCCTGATACCCTAGGACATGTATCCTGTTAGTGGTGTTGGACAGGATGTCTTTTTTCATACATTAAAGTAAATATACGTATGTTGTGTACATGTACATTACACCTGCACAGGTATTTTTTGCATAACAAAACCATTTTTATGTAAAAGTTTCATTTTTATTTTATAAAGTAATACGACTCCTTAGGAATACCATTAATTTATTCACTGCAAAATTCACCGCAATTTGGAACTGTTCTATAATGCAAATTCTGATATTTATAAACATACATGCATATAAGACAGAATGCAACTTCACATAACATGATTGGCCAGGCAAATGTTTGTTCCACAGGGTAAATAGTTTTAATTATTTTGACGCCATCGGATAAGACACAAGACGAACAATGACACAAATACTTACCGCTAATATGAGCACCAGCGGTGCTTCCCAATCACCACACAATTAAGACTTAGGGTTCTCAGGGATGCTGTTGGTTTCTGTGTGCCCATCTCACCCGTGCGTACTTACAAACATGTAGGCCATACTAAACTTTTTCTAAACATCACTTTGAAATAAACACCTAATAAAATATATGTGGCTAGGACACTGTCGCTACTGAATAATAGATATATGTACACTGTAGACTTGTTTTTATTGTTACTATGGATACACATCAACATGCCAGTGAAATTATGATAATCTCGGTCATGACTAGCCAATTCTGCTTGTAGGCTCCCCAGCCAGCAAATAATTTAGTGCACGCCTAGATGGATCATCTCACTGAGGTGCGAGGACGCACAATTTTCACAAGGAAAGAGAGTAGACAGCCGCTAGGGTGGACTGGCGGTTTTTCCCTGACGATAGGACATGGTGAATTACAAAATGAAACCTTGATGATACACAAACACGTGTGATTACTCGGCATCGCTAACGCAAACTCGTCGGGGCTCACCCTCCAGCACGAGAGTAGTGTGGAGACGGCCTGTACACAAAGTCGGCTAGGCCGGGAGTAATTGCACCGTACACGAATTATAAAAGTACATAAACCTTCAAAAGATACATGAAACTAGATGGGACACGAGATGAGTATTCACAATGAACACACACGTGTGTGAAAACAAGTTTAAATGGCGCTAATGCCAATGGATGAAGTTCATAGCAGACCATGTGGTGCGGGTGGAATTGCAAAATTATTTAGTGAAAATGGCAAATTAAATTACAACAAAATATTATTCTGAGAGAGAAAATTATTCTCTTTGAGATTTAAGAGATTCCAGGTGTGTAGCATGCCTGATGGCGGTAAAAGCAAACATTAACATGACCACATGATCAAGTACAAAAAGCATCAATTTACGTTAAATTACATGGAAAACCTGACAAAATTTAACATATAAACACGAATAAAATATTGCACGTACAATGTCACATAAATAAGCTCTCAAAACGCAATGATGGCGTATTCAAATACTTGGTGTCGGTCAGCCATGTGGTAATATGTGATGTTGTCGTAAAATATTCAAACATGAAAAAATACCCTCAAATACATTCATGAAAACAAAAACCTTAAAATTACATATAGCAAAAATCCAGAAATTACAACGAAACGTCACTTACATAGGTGGATGATGCCTGATTCAAGTTGGGTGGGTTACGTGACATCTCCTACAACTTTCTCCTCCTTCTCCTCGATTAAGTTAAAAATGTCACAAGGACGAAATAAATTAGTAAAGCAAAACATATGTAAGCAAAGGTTGACCAGTAAACTAAATTGACTATTGAAATCTAGACCAGTGAACAATAGGTTGTAGTGCGTATTGACAGTCTCTTAACTCGCCAGCTCTCCTCGACAGACTGTCCAGAGGCAAGCATCATACAGACATGACATGGCCACCTACGGGGTTCACATAAGCAGAAACTAAAATATTTTATTAGTGAAAATAAAATTACACAAATGAAGTTAAATATTATTTTACATTCTATAGTTTTTTATGAACCTTTTGTATGAATTCAGTGACTCTTTATGATGGTATTCATGCCAGAATATTAGTTTTCTTAATCTCGGTGCTGCTGGCACTTTGGATTTCATAACCAAACAGTTTTAAAGCAGCAACAATGCTTTAAAAACATTCTAAGACATATTAAACCCTGCAAATACAAATATAAAACACATTTTACACTGAAAAATAATATTTATGTGAAAGTTCAAAATTATTATTGGCCTCTTTGCGCACATGCAGGACACTTGACACGTGCATGGTGAGAACCGCCATGGGCTCTAGCACCGCTGGCTGATAGCCACCATCAATGTAAACATGGACTAAATTATAATACAACTGTATATTGCTATGTTTAAAAGCTCTATGTTATACTATTACTGAATACAAATCAGGTAAGAACTTACCAATTAATGTACTGATTGTATGGCAGCATTCAGTGCGCATATTATATGTCCCACATATCGCAGTCACGTGACACTTATGTAAAAGGGGGGAGGGGAACTTCTCGTCAGCCATTCGCAAAGTCCAAAATGCCATGGTTAAATATTGCAACCCTAAATCTAATCGTTAAAACTTATAATGTCGATTTTCACCAACATATTTTTATTTGTCCCCTTAATGGGGAGAAGAAAAAACAAGCAAATACTATGTAAACATTGCACCAACAGGTTTCTTATCTGAAGCATAATTTGCATGTTATTTTCCATTCATATCTCGAAATTGCTAGTAGGATTTAATAACCCTGTAATTAATCACAAGTAAAACACATTAAAAAAATTGTATTATAAAAGTGAATGTGAAATTTAGATCATCACTTAAGTTCAAGATTTTACAGTGTGCATGATCATGGCGTTTAGTCTAAGTTTCTGGGAAAATCTATCGGCAGATATCGATGTCGACCTCGACAGTCAACTTCCTGCCGATCAAGACTAGCCATTTGAAAAGATCGGGAGCAAAATATGCCCAAATAGCTATTCAAAGCGCACTATCGTTTCGAGACCTCATTACCTCGGCAATCCTTGTGTTTTAACGACCACCCCAACACATCTCGTTCACTGCCTGCTGGTATACAGGCAGGCAACACAGCGTATGAAACCACACGCTGTGTGTGCAATAATGTATGATTAAAGTAAAGCTTTTCTTATAAATTGTGCATGTTAAGTGGTTAGTTAACACATAAAAGAGCACACATATATATATTATTTATCAATTGTTTTATTTAAAACAAATACTATTCCATTTATTAAAGCATAACACAGGATATTTAGAATGAAATTTTTCGATATGTCTGCAATCTCATCATAGACGCTTGGCGAGGAAAATGGCGACACAGTCACTGGTTACATGTTATACACACATGTTGGCTGTTGAAAATATTACTCATTTTAATGGAGAACACTCTTTCAAGTATAAAAACGACTGTTAAAAGATGAGATAATTCGTTCCCTCTAACAATCATTTTAAATCATGTTCACTGTGATGTATGTAACGAAATGTATAGAAGACGATATGTAAAATGTCATTTTAATAAATACAACTGTAAAGTTAGCTTAGAAAATTTTGTTATGCCTAAACAACAAATCTTACATAATACAGTGTGTAATTGATTTGTTGTTGAAATGCAGGAATTCCCATTACTAGTGAAGTGATGTGCGTCGTACACAAAGACCGTAGCCTATATAGTTATTCATTTTATTAGTTTTATTATTGCATGTAGTTATGACGAGATTGGGGGGGGGGGGGGCACTTTAGTTTATAACGTCTTTCATGAGACAACATTATTTTGATGCTCTTAAGAAAGTGAGGCATTGTGAGTCGCATATTGTTTCGATGGAGCAGTGGTAAATCTTGCTCGTATGGAAAAAACATTTACATTAGTGTAACTTAAATGAAAAACAAAATGCGATACATATGTCGATGTTCGTATTCGTACAGATGCAGCAGTATACACAAACACACACTATCTAAAGTTAACATTACACGAGTTGCATTTATGATATAGACAAATAAATAGTATATCCTCTACTACAAAAGTGTGGAAAGTATGGATTTTTCAGGACACGTGCTTTGCAATAATTATAGTAATGTTTTACAAATATGTTATTTACAAAACACACAATCTTACTGTTTGTAAACACTGCAACTTCTTGAACACCTGTTTTTCTAGGTTAATCATAGCATGTGTACTTCACTAAAATCACATTTGTTCGTCGCTAGCATTAAATAAATTATTTACAGAATTATTAAGTAAAATAAACACAGTGCACGTTTCCTGAAACTAACAAACCTAACTATGTAAATTACATTCATCAATTCATTGCAAACGGCTTTGAAGAAATAGTACTAGCTGTTTTACGAAGCGGTGTACACGTGCTGATTACTATTACACATTTCACTCAAGAAAATGCACTACGATCAACTATGTGTGAAGAAAGCAAATACAGAAATAATTAACTACCTATTCATTATTCCGACAACACCAACACGATGTTTGTATAAACCCATCACCTCTCTGCCATTGCTACACTACATAATTAACTCACAATACATAAATATAACTTCAGAATCCCGAACATGTGTGGATACAATAATATGCGTATTATAATGTTCCACATAATTGTAACAATTTGTATGTTATGTATTATGTTTAAGAAGTACGAAACCATAAGATATGCAATAAATATGGCCACCATGCTTCTCACCCGCCATGTTGAATTTCCACTTCCCGATCGGGATGCAGCTTTCGACAACATATAGCTGTCGAGTGGCCTTGATCGTATTCTCACGATAATCGAGAAGTCATCTTTTACTTAGAATGCCAAAACCTGGAAGTATTATGTAAATCATTTTTTCACGTTCGGGAGCTCCATTTCGGTGAACTTAGAATAAACGAGACCTGTCTTTATGACCATGCGCATGACACATATAAGTACCAAATAACAAGCCATTATATGCACAAGTAAAATGTTAAAATTAATTTTTTTTGCATATGTTTAACAGTTTTTTTTAATATGAATGAAATGTTATTTGGTGGTTAAGTATATGTCAAGCTGTATCCTCATGGCATTAGTTAATGTTGTAAATTTTTCATTTTTACGACGTAGTTAATATTTGTTTTTGCAGCTATAGTAAAACAGAAAAAATTTGTATTAGACACCAAATTATTCAAAATATATCAATTGTTAGAATTTTTTTCCCAGTAAAATTCATTTCATACATGTGGACAAGTTTAATAATGTTTGAAAAAAAATTTAATTTGCTCATTTTGTGGTATCACACATCCTTAATGCTAAAAGTTTTGCACATGAACAAACAACAAAATTTGATGAATAGTTACAAGTTCTTTATTACCATTCACATATTTTATATATACTACATTAATATGTGTTCCGAATGTGTACATTATTTGTACTAATGCAGTGAACAAGCGCCACGGTATATTGAGTTTATTTATTTACATGTTGTTTTTGCCAGGGTTTTTTGATTATGATATTTAAAGCTAGTATTGAGTATTATTTAGTTTGTATAAGTTTGTAACATGCCAAGTGCTTGTTATGAGTTTTATTTTCCAAGTCTTCCTTTTGAAAGTAGGTAAGAATTTTATGTGCTGTCATTCCAGCGCAACATGTGTGTTTATTGTAAATTATAAGGGACTTAATTTGTTATGTGTATAAAATATACAAGTGTACTTGCCATGTGCATACCCCAAACACAGTGCTAGAGCAAGCACTTTCGAAAATATTGCAGCACAGTAATTAATCCATCATGCTTGCGCACATGAGCTATTGCATTTTACAAATAGCTATGCAAGTATAATCAGTATTAATACAGGACCTTTCATTATATTTTCACAGTTAACAATTCTTTTTAGTACCGAACTGACTGTATTGTTTACTTATTGTGGTGTGTCTTCTGTGCAATGCAGTGCAATGCCCTGATATGATGTGTTAATGTGTATGTATGCGATAATGAATAGAATAAAAATATATGGTTTTATATCCTGAGTTACTCTCGTTCGATCCACAACAATACCATGTTGTTGGCGTTCAAGTGCTCAGAAAGGAGTAAAGTTATGCCAGTGGACAAAGTCCAGTGGTCAGAGTGAAAATTATGAACTTCAGAAATTTTAAGAGTGAGGTTATCTGGGTGAGGTAGTTGGAATGAGTTATATTACCTGGGTGCCAGGCACTATCCAGATCTAGTGCAATTGAAGTGGTACAGCAGACTCTTCTTCACTCAGGGTCGTGTGACTGAGACCAAAGGCATCTATCCTTCAGTTGTGCTGCATCAGTCCTTGTGCTGCAGATTGATAAACTATATTGCGTGCTACATGGTGAATTATCTAAGATATTCACACTCCTATGCTACTTTACACTGTAATACTTGCAAACAAAAGCTGAAAGTCAATACACAACATGCGGGTTGGTGGGAAATTAGAAGGACCCATCCCTGAAACGCCTTGTGGCTTACCTTAAATAAAAGCACTCGGTTCACGTAATGCTGTTTAATTAGGCGATTGCTTACATGCCTCGAGGGTAACACATTACATGAAATGTGCCGGATATTTACTGGTCGGCAGTGGTTAAGCGGAATAATGGTGCAAAGGCCCATATGTGACTTTAGTGCCGGTTAACTCCTCCAGACGATGCAAACATGGCGAAGGTGAGGGGTGATGTCCCAGGCGGCATGAAAAAAAGGTTCCTGTTAAACTACGACACTATTGCAGTGAAAAATTACTGGTACAAGTTGTAAATGCCACCCGGGTGAAGAACCAACAGTATGCGACCGGCCTCTCTGAGTTCTCAGCATCTACTGTCTTCTCAACAGGGCGTGCTTGCCACAGTTGCCACCACAGCGTGCCACATGGAACAACACTATGTCAACTTGTACTTGCACAACTATGCTTAACTACACAACACTTGCAATAACTCTCTTAAATATTCTCTAGCATGACAACAAAATATAATAAACTGCAAAACAAGTGGGATGATGTGTGGACGATAACATGTGGATGAAATATACTACCAAAACATTGCAATAACACTCACTAATAACTTTAGGACTTTGAAATTACTCTTACGGGTGTCGATTTCCTTGCACATGACTGCTGTCATCACCCAAGCCCTTTGTACGTAATATTTGGGGAAATATAAGTATGTGGTACTCTTTCCTTTATCCCTGCGTGGTTGTGCACGAGGTCGTATGGCTACTGTCCTACTCTGTGTTGCATTGCACCTGGAACACACACTGCAATGCACATGCATCTCCACTGGTCACCGATGCGCTACCACACGTGGTACAATGCGGCTCTCTGCTGTAGATGCAGTGGATGGTGGGCAAACAGTTTAAGGGTCGGGAGCTCGGCTTATGTCAAGGTTATGGGCCCAGGATACTGATGTGAGTGCTGTGTAGTAATAAGGGTGTGAGACGTAGTTGAAAATAAGTGATTGGTCGATTTAGTTTCCACGGAAGTATGTAATGTATGTAAAATCATTCCACAGTCGTGGAAATTTCTCAAAAGTACTTGTGCGATTGAAAACACATCTTGAGAGACATGGACTGCTAAAAACTCTGGATTGGTTTAAAAGATTTTATCAAAAGGAAAAGGTGGAGAAAGCTGCTATGTTGTCAAAAGGAGCTCAAGTGAGAGACATAATAATTCAGTCTGTTTCGGACAATGTTCTCGACATTATTATGGAGAAGAATTCAGCAAAGTATATTATGTTTGGCACGTGGTTTGCCTTGACTAACCCCTAGCTGGGAATAGCCACTTGACATACGGTGTGCTGTAGCATGGAGGAATGAGGTGTGGTGGATAGGAAATGCTATTTGCCAGGGTTAAGGGTGCCAGTCTATGGTGCAAGCATGAAGTTACACTTGTTAGAAACTCCTCCTCTCGGGTCGTGATGGCCGACGACTATTTACCTGCCCCCATGTCCACGTCTTGATAGATATTGCCAGTTGGAATACCTTTCCACCAGCCATAAATTACACTCCAATTGCCTCGCCTAGTCAGTGATGTCGGCCCCCTGATATGCCAGCTCAAACCCGAAGTGTTATTTTGGCTACCCAACACCATTATTAAAGACAAGTGGTTAATACAAAATTACTAAAAAATGTTAAGTAACCGATAGGCAGTTAATCATAATAAAACATCACCATCACACCAGTATGTATTTATTATAAGTTCTTCTCCATCGGAGCACTGAATTTTACATACTGCTGTTCTAATCAGGCGGGCTCTTACAAATAAAAAATGGTCGTAGGGCCTATGAACTTAAGTGGTACTTTACGCCTCGGTTGTGTAAAAGACGAACCGAGGGTGAGAGACCAAGTACTCTGGGGGAGCAATAAACAAAAGGTTCTGGTATATTAAAGTGAATTAAGCAGAATTACATGGTGGTTAATAAACAAAGATAAAGTCCCCAGAGCACCACAGCACAGTGGTATCTCACGAGATCGAATACGCTACTACCTTCTCATTTGATGCAGAGGCTGCTCACTGGCCGACACTCTCGCCCAAACATCACGTGGCATAATTTAACATAAGGTGAAACACAATAAATGAAACGAAATGAGTTCTACAATGCAAATGAGATGTACATATCAATAAACTCTCAACAACAAATGTAAAAGAGCATCTTAAAAATATAAAGATAAATACACATGTTCGACCAGACTGCATTGCTGTGGCAACCTAACCTCAATATTGACACGTACAAATAAACAATAAAATCTTTAGAGGGTCTGTCTCCAGTCAAGTTTAATACGTCCATACGATTTGTGTTCGAGGCAAAACATGTGAATTCTTACTAATCTGCATAATAAGAGTTCAAAAAAACTTTTACAATTTTATAGTGGCTATTTACCACATGGTCATGTGAACCGGTCCACTTTGATGTGTCGTTTTGGAACCCAGTAGGAAAGTCCAATATTTCAATACTGCCAGTACTGGTCGCACACACTATAAAAATATGTAATATAAAAGAATGGTTAGCAATGGATAAAAGTTATGTTAATATTTATTAGCAATATTATAGAGACGTCTACATGTCACAATAGGCTCGTCTGTGTCATGTCAAGTAAATGCACAAAATGGTGCCTCTAGTACACAAGCTGTCAACAGCTTAATAATTATGGACATACAGTATTACACTCAAACACACAAAATCAATAATAAAATACTAACATGTGAAAATAAAACACTGACATAACATTGACCCTCAAAATGTAAACACTGAATGTAAAGAAAAGCACATGGCATTCGGCCTGAGTTATGGACACAGGTATTCATATAATTACGTACCTGTTTGTGTGATAACCTAACTTTGCATACTTGTGCACACTGATGCATAATGCAGAACACTAACGCTTGTGGCATAACAACATTTGACACTTACACTAACACTTGTGGCATTGTAGGATGATGATGCATGCAAAAATAAACATACACTGCACACTCCTTAACAACTGATGTAGCCCCAACTACACCTTCTACATGCCACTGCACTTGACACATAACACCCACATGGCACTGGTTCATCGACTCAGGAGCTCTGCTGTAATGTTGTATTGCATTCTTGACACCTCTGCTGGCACGACATGGTGAATGGCCTGAGGCCTAGGCACAGTTGATGTTAGATATGATAGACAAACTGAAAGTAACATATGAAAAACAAGGATTGGCCTCAAGAGTTGATCTCCAGAAAAAGTGGAGGAGCCTATCAATGGTAGTGAGGTCTAATATGGAAGAATATTTCGTCACCTTCGAAGGAACCCTAACTGAATTAAAACAAGCAGTAGGGAAATTCCCAGAAGATGAGGCGATGGTTCAGTTGCTTTCAGCTATGCCAGCTTAGTTTAAATCTATCGTTACATCGATTGACATATTATTTTCTAAAGACTCATCCTTAATTACAGTAAAATGTAAGTTACTTGCAGAGGAAAGGAGAATAAAGCAAGCCAAATCAAATGTGAGTGATCAACTCTCTCACACATTTCCAGTTTTCAAAGGAAGGGCATTCCAGAAATATCAGGGTGGGAAGAAATTCTACGACAGCAGTAAGAAAACCCAGGCACCAGAATTTTATGGAAAGAGCTACAACTGCAGCGGTAGGGAACACAAACGATACCAGTGTCCGAGCACCAGGTTATTCAGTGAGCATCAAGTGAGCACGCCTCAGGACCCAGACGAACACTGTGATATAGCCTTCTTAGTGAATGTAAACAAAAATGAGGAATGTTTTTATGTTTCTAGTGATTTTGTTAGGGTTATATCATTCGGGGTGGACAGTGGTTCAACTAATCACTTAGGCAAAAGTGAACCATTTCACTATGTTTCAGACCAAATTGAAGTAGAAAATAAAATAAGTGTTGCTAAAGCGCGGGAATCATTTAATTCTACATGTAAAGGGGAACTACATCTTCAGATTCAGGAAGGAATTAATATAACTCACTTAATCATCACACTGAGTGACCAGTTGTCACTAAATTCACTATCTGTAAAGAAGATGGAAGAGGGTTGACTGAGTGTCAAATTTCAAAATAATTGTGTGACAGTATACAAAAACAGGACTGTTGTCATGTCTGGACATTTAGATAAAAGGCATATATGTTATTGATCTCAAGGCGTTACAAAACTGAATGAACACTAGTGTGAACGACACTGAGTTTCTTCATAGCAGAATGGGCCATTCGTGTTTGTATCCTACTCTGAGTTTATGCGCAGTTTGTATTATGGGGAAACAGTCAAGAGCCCCTTACGCCAAATAACTCCCTAAAGAGAAAAGACCACGAAAGTCATCAAGTGTGTGCAATCTGATGTGTGCAGACCCATTTTACCACCTACACACGATAATAAAAGATATTTTGTAACTTTTATTGACAACTATACACATTTTTGAGTTGTTTACCTTATGGAGAGGAACAAGGAAATTGAAAACCACCTAAGAAAGTACCTAACTATGGTAGAAGCCAAGTTTGGTCATCACGTAGAACGTCTAATATGTGACACTGGTGGAGAATATATCTCGGGGGATATTAAGAACCAGTGTTCCTCTAGGAGAATAAGATACAATATAAAGTACCTATAAATAATGCCCAGAATGGAGTTATTGAAAGGTACAATCGTACATTACTTGATAGTGCAAGATGTTTGATTTTTGATGCAAATGCTAGTAAGAGCTTATGTGGAGAAGCTGTCCTCTCTGCTGTTTACATAACCAAACGTCTAGACACATCAGTTTTACCTGCAAAAACTACCCTGGCAGAACTATGGCATGGATTCTGTGATGTAAGCAAAATCAAGGTTTTTGGCTCAGCTGCATATGCCTATGTTCCTAAGGAAGAGAGACAAGGTAAACTTGACACATATTCTCAAAAACTATATCTTTTGGCTACTGTGATAACGGTTACAGACTGTGGAATCAAGATAAAAAGAAGTTACTGCTGCAAGGTCTGTGATATTTTATGAAAATAACAATTTTAAGACAGTCCCTAGTATACAATAATATATCTGTAGTACTCATGTATATGAGTTGGAAGAAAAGTGTATGACACATTAGAAGAGATCAGAAAAGGAACAATCAGGGAAGGAATTAGGACTGCACTGCAGTGTGAGGGAGAGCCACCCTCCCCAGTATCTCGAAGAATATGATGTCTACTTGGCATTGTCAGCCTCTGAAAACTCTCCACCTATTAGTTTTGTGAGGCTTTCAAGTCACGAGATTGGCCGTAAGCCATGGAAAAGGAATTAAAGACACTGAATGATAACAAAATCTGGACCTTAGTTAAGCCTCCTGATGGAGTTAACATTATTGACTCACGTTGTGTATTCTCTGAAAAAACTCTGGTGAAATTACTGAGAAGGAAGCAAGGCTTGTGGCACATGGACACCAGCAACCGAAGCTTGGAGTAGAGGACCTCTATGCACCAGTGGCCAGAATGGCCACTCAGATGCCTGCTAGTTGTGGTCGTAGACCATGACCTTATCATCCACCAAATGGACATTGAGGGAGTTTTCTGAACAGCTCTCTACCTGAGGATGTGGATATCTGCATGAAACCACCAACCGGCCTACAGATGAGTAACAGTGATAGGAGTATACATGTGTGTGCAAATTGCAGAAGGCATTGTATGGTTTGTGTGAAAGTCCCAAGTGCTGGAACAAATGTATTTGTTTAGTAAATATGGGTTTTAGTAGATCTAAATTTGACCCATATCTGTATTCAGAAGGCTAATTTGAGTACCGTAGATGACCTTCTTATTTTTTCTTAATGAAATTCAGAAGTTGTAAATGTAATTAAAAGCTTATGGAATGTTTGGAAATAAAAGATCTAGGTTGTCGTGATAAAATCACTTTTCTTGGCATTGATGCTAGTAAAGCGAATAGGGGTATTTTTATGTGTCAGGAAAATTTAATTAACAATATTTTTAACAGATTTAATGTGCATGTTCGCAAAGCAAAATCCATTCCACTGATGCCAAAGTTGAACCTAGAAAACAGTAAATAGTAAACAGTAAGTAACATTATAGAGAGCTGGTGGGTAGCCTATTGTACAGTACATTATTTTAGGAACCCAACCTGATTTAAGCTACTGTGTATCTTTCTTTGGTCAATATAAAACCTGTTTTAAACAGTTTCATAGGCAAAATTTGAAATACTTAGTCAACAAAGAACTTGGGCTTGTTGTATAAAGAGGATGTTAAAGATAAGTTTAACCTGTGTGGTTTTGCAGATTCAGGATATTCTTCAGTTCTAAATGACAGAAGAAGTGTATACGGGTTACTGGTAACAATTAATGAAAAAATGATGTGTTGGAACTCTAAGAAACAACATACGGTTTCTCAGTCAAATAGCGAGGCACAATTCTATGCCTTGGCTGCTTGTCTGTCAGAGTGTTTGTTCATATTACAACTAACAAAAAATTGCTATTTGTAACCAACCCATTATTATTCATAACGACAATCAAGCTTGTATCATGATGGCTAAGACATATGAGACTAAGAGAACTAAGCATATCGATGTTAAGTTCCACTTTGTTAGGGACCTAATTGATGAAGGAAAATTTACATTCTTATATGTGTCAACAAAAGATCAATTAGCTGACATGCTTACAAAGGTACTACCTATGTCTAAGTTTAAGTCTTGTAAGGATAGGATGAATGCGATTACCTTGAATACTGTTCCACATTAATTTGAAAGTGTATCTAGGTCTATGAACCTCACTATCGATATATGTTTGCTTCTATGCCAGTTTTGTTTGTTTGTATTACTTTTAAGTTACTGTACAACCTATACATATGTTTTGCATAATTGAGAGGGGGTGTTATTATGTTTGCACAATTTTAAATTCTGTTTAGAGCCGATCTTACTGTATTGTTTACTTTTTGTGGCACACCTTCAGTGCAACACAGTGCAATTCCCTGATATGATGTGTTAACATGTATGTATTGATAAATCTAATAACAGTGTACGGATTTATACCCTGAGTTACTCTCTTTCGATCCACAACAATAACAGACCTTGTCCAGTATTCTGGCAAGGCATTACTTATGTCAGCTGCGATGTGAGGTGAGCACATGAGCCACTTGGTCAACTATCCTTACTTTTCTTGGTTTATTATTTAGTTCGTGTTTTCGTGTGTGGAGAGTTAATGCAAATAAAATGGCATGTAGGTTTCAGTGTATTGCAATATTAAATTTAGTAAAAGAATAGTTCTGGGCAGAGACAGCGCCAATCAAAAGTACATATAATTTTAGGTAAATTTTAAGTACAAGGTACAAGTTATCCATAATATTTATATTCTTATATTTTCTTTAATTGAACTTTATTATTAAAACGAAAGTGTTCTTATGTTTCCTCATCCCATCAACACTGCATCTATTCACACCATTCCATTCCTCATCATAAATTGTAAAATAAATCATGGTCATATTATTTACATGGGAAAGCTCGGCCAACCAGCCAGCTATTCGCCAATCAGGAAGACTGTCGTGTCTTTATATTCTCGTGGGGTGGCTTCCAGGCCGCACCTCTCCGGGCCTTCGTCTTTTTCAACCAGTCATTTAGTTTCCATTATGTAATTTCTTGTTTACAGAATAATTTAAGTCGTTTGTAATACCCAGAGTGGGTGCCACCCCACAACCTCCGTCCATTTGCCACACGGCCAGGGCGTAACTTCTCAACATAACTGTGTAGGCCTAGTTCCATGTTTTCAGAGTAAGAGCTCACCGAACTTGTGTGGCGAACATTGTATTTCAGTGTTACTCTGGGGAAGCAGGCTGAATAAATAACAAAGTATCAATATGAACTTGCTTATTTACACCAGCCACTTTACAGCTGTTTTACCTTTTTACCACTATTTATAAATCATGCCTGATGTAACAAAAGTTGTGGAAATGTCCTTAAAAAACTTCCCTGGGAGTGAGAAAAGTGTTTTAAGTGGTTTAAAACAATGTTCACTAGACCAGGCATTTTACATGGATTACAGTCATCGAATCTTCAACTTAGATGCGGGACATCAGGGACGGCAATGTGAGTCAGAGACACCATGACCCTACATCATCAATTTGTGCTCTACCACTGAGCACTGGTGCCTGACTGGTGAAAACTCAACTCCATTCCTACCTAACCTCAACCAAGTTCTGGTTGTACCAAAACTGAAAGATGTCAGTTGGTACCCCCCAGTGTGGTTTTTCACACACGTCAAATCAGACTATAATTTCCCGGCAACCTAATTATTCTGCCTAGTAACATTTTTCCTGTCTCTAGGATGCCAATCATCAATTTGCACCCTTCCATATGGCGACACATTCCTGCTAGCCTAACCATCATTTTTACAGCAAAACATTTTCCCAATACTTTCCCCTCCCAGTGTTTTCCATGCAAGGTGCTTATCTTCCCATGAATGTTCCTGTCCATGTAATTTTCAAGGATATTTTTGTGCCCATGTGTGCCCACGTGCTCACAAATTTAGGCTCCTTTGAATATTTTGGTTCACATGTACTCACTTCTGGCGCATTTTACTTCAAATTCCTATCAGAAGAACAGTGCGGCAATAGATTGGGAGCCAGGAATAAGCAACAATACTGCGGAACATTTTTGGTGCCAGAAATCGCCATTGTCTCCTGCAGTACAAAAGCCAGCCATCTTGGACCAGCGCATCACCGTATCGAGTGCCAGAACTAGTGATGTCAACCAACACCGCCATTCTGGGACAGTTCAGTGATGAGGGAAGAGTGCCACCTGCTACCCCCTCCACCCTATCCCCACTGTGCCAGCAGGACCACCCCTCACACATAATGTTGTGTGGGTGACAGACGTGAACAGTGGAACCATATGGCCTGGCAAAAGATAAATACGACATGATTTCTCCATGTCAACCATGCCACATTCATGACCAGAGTATTTCGACTGGCAGATAACAAATGGCAAACCCGCATTACTGTATGCAGGCTGCCTGTGCCAAACTCCACCCCCAGATTCATTTTCACTGGGCTTAACGCAAGATGGCACTTGTATCTGCCACAATTCCACTGCTACTCACCACATGCACTGGGAAATAGAAACTGTCAAGATGGAAATTTCCAACAGTGCTTTCGTATGCATCTGTTTGGGAAAACCAGAAGATGTGTGTATGCGCTGCCTGAAAACAAGACAAGTGAAGGGATTTATAAACTCGGTTTGTCCACCGGCTCTGTGCACGTACCCAGCGAATTCCACAAACCAAGAACAACCTTCTCACATTTAAGGAGAGCCCTCCAGAAATGCGTCCACTGCAGTTGGTGCGACAGGATAGGAACGGCTACCCTAGAATGTGTAGACTGCAAAAGCACGTATCACGAAGAATGTGCCATGCCACAGGAGCGCCCAAAATTTCTAAATGTTCACGACATCAACTGCACATGTGATCTGGAACCAGCAAGTCTGGGTTACCGCAGACAAACATACATCAGAGTGGAACCAGGTTATGGGAATACCAATACACCACAACAACAGCATCAATCAAGGGCAGCATCCGACCAACAAATTTTTGTCGGGGTTGAGATAATGCTTTAGCAGCAACACAGGAGGGAGTTCGACAACGATATTTACCACTTCGGAAATAATGGGTATCGGCCAAGTACAACGTAACTGGTTTTACCTGACTTCCTGCACAGTCAACGACACTCTTACAGGAAACTGTGGCCACTGCGAAAAACATACCAACAGTGATGACTATATCTGGGATGGCAGAGAAACACCACTGTTGCAGTCAGCCACACACCACGCCTGCACTATTCCAGTCATTGCCAATGTATGCCTGCACAGCTAGAGAAGATCCCATGCCCTTCTTGCGGGATTGTGAAAGCAGACTCAACTGATACAGGCTGGACCGAGCAGATTGGCCCCACTGAATTGGAGAAATTTTTTGGTGATGCTAAAATATGGTGGCATGGAATCGCACACTATGGCCTAACATGGGACAATTTAAGCAGGAACTGCACGTGCCAGTTCGCGATTACATTAATACCCTCCAAGCATACAACCAATTAATCATGAATGAGCAGGCAGAGGAATCCCTGTTCGATTTCGCGATCCACAAAATCCGCATAGCGAGGATGTACCAACCGAGGCTGTCACTAAGGGACATCCTGGAAGTTGTCACAAGTTCCGCATGGGCAGAGTATCGTACTGCCTTGGCACCCGTAATACACACTACCGAACAAGAGTTTCTGTAAACTATGTCTTTACTGAATGCAAGCCCAATTAATCAACTGTACTATGACTGGGAATCCTGTAGCGACAACCTGGTGTCATTACACCGCCTAAGCTCGCACACAGCTGGTGGCCGAGCGCAATTATTTAGGAAACATGGCCCAGATCGGCCAACTATAAAAGCACCCCTCTATGGAGGCGCCCCCCTTATCGCTCTCAGGCAGCACAATGCTGCGACGCAGTGTACTAGTGAGTGAAATATTAAGGCTGAAGCAGATGGCAACAGGAAACCACAGGACCAGAGGAGTTCTGAGGCCAACCTGATTCTACAGACTTCGGGTTAGTATAATCGCATTTGCGGTAGGGAGCCATTCTCGTAATGAGCAACCATCCCTTTCCCCTTTTGTTATAATATTAATGGCAATGTTAAGGATTTACCTGCAGATATTTTATATTGTTGAATACTTTACTTGTATATTGAAGTACGTAACTATCTGTCCTTTCATTGTTGTGTAAGAGAAAATGTATTGTATTTTATAGTTAATTTTGTCTTATTATAATTATATATTTTTATATACCTTCTTTCTCATTTAGCTACCAGTAAAGATATTCCCCTAGTAGTATCCTATAAGGAAATATATTTATCAGCAGACCAAGCTGGAAAGATAGTATTTTGTATAAATTTAGGAAATAGGAGGAATGCCACGTGTTACACTGATGGAGGCTAGGGTCTAATTCCCACCTCTTTGCAACCAAGCTCCACCTGTTCCCAGGTCATTTCATAATAATTTCATTTCATGTTTAAAAATGTTTTCATAATTTTCATAGCAATCAGAGTAAACCACCTTCCCCCATCTCTAATAGACAGACCCGTCCACCCATGCTAACAGTTGTTCTACTCCCACACAGTAAGCGAGCATATCTTAGGTCAGTTACCACACACGCAAGTCAGCGCTTGCATAGCATACCTTGCGACCCAGTTGCAACATGGCACGCTGTGATGCCCCCGGGCCTCAGTTCAAGTATAACCCTCCCCCCGCCAACACGCAGTTGTATTTCATAAGTAAATATAAGTTATATATCTAAGTTCAACTCATTCCCTGTCCTTCCATTCAACTAAATGGCATGCTAACCTTGATTACGACATGAACAAGGTTGGAATGAACCCTGAAATGAAATGGATCACTGAGGCTAACTGTTTTATCCCCAGCAGAATGGATACTTATCCCAAAGGTAACCCCCTTTAATCCCCTTCATTTTTACGTGACATGCGGTTACCCCTTTTTGCTCTGCTGACCTTGAAGGATCTTTAGGCAATGGGAGCATGTGGCACTTTTTATTGTGGGGTTAATTTTACTTGCGAACACGATAATGTCCCCTTTGGCAGTGTTACATGAGAGCACTGGCCATTTATGAACCTCTGTGAGGGTAAGCCATGAGTGCAGTTTTATTTGTTTTGTAGTGTATTTATTTGTTAGAGTGTAAAAATTCAGTATGTTATCCCATGTTACCAATGAATTGTGAATCCCACTCATTTTCTTGCTTTCCCATGTTTGTATAATCTATCTCCATATACAAAACCATTAGTTTATATTTCAGTGCATACAGTTACTTTATGATTAATTTTTTTTTATTTAGTAATAATAATTATTGTCATTTCATGTCACGTCTTATTTTACGTATCTAATGATGCGCACACGGAGGGTAGTTTACTAATAAAATATGATAATAGGAATTATTTATATTCAACATTTTCATAAGGTTAAGGCAAGCCTAATTATCTTTCAATTCAAATAATTTTAACATATTATATGAACTTATCAACTATAAGTAAATCTAATAAAGTTTTAATTTTGTTAACAAATTTTGAAACACAGTCCATCATGGCTGAAGAAAGACCACAGATAAAAATTTTGTATAAAGTGGGCATCACTAAATCTTTTCAGAAGAGAGCTCGATTAAATTTCAATTCAGAATCACTCAGCACCTTGATATTCCCTATATTACACATCGTAAATACTCAGTAACTTCCACTTGGTTATTTAATACGGTAAGGAATATTTTTCTCATCCTGTACTTCTAAGTTTCAGACACCCATAAAACCAAACCAGCAATGATCTTTGTGAGATCCCACATCACAGCCACTACCGCACGTCCGCGGGTCTTGTGGAGGTGGTAACAGACCTACCACTACACTTTCCATTGTTTGCTGTCACGCAGCGCTGCTGCCATGTCTGTCATGCCAGCTGCCAGGTTAGTTGCACTGCGCATTGGCGGAGCCACTCTGTGCAGGTGCCTGGCTTTGCCGGGGCAACGGTCGGTACAAATTGTGCCACCTTCAGGGGGTGGGGCACTCTCTCCGCCCACATCACCATAGTGACCTTGTGTTTCTATTCTTTTGTTTCTACAGCTGGTCTCTCCATGCAGCTGATGGTTAGCATGCACGTAGGCCTTTATTATGTCACGACAGTGCCTGAAGTGTTGTATGAAACCAGTGTACCGCTGGTATACAAACTCCAGCTCCTCTTTCCCTCCTCACCTGAGGCGATGGAACAATTTCTTCACATCGCATGTGCGGATAGAAACACAACATATACAAATGGGAAAATCTTTACAATTACATGCAAGTAACCGAATCGGGAGTCCTCCGAGAATTCCACACAGATGTCAGTACCCCTTTCCATACTATGCGTAGCATTCAAGTCATAGGGGATGCCTGTAGTTGGTGTTGCAACTTCCTGACAAACACCTCCATGCTCTCCTACAGAACGATTTAAGCCTAGACCAGAATATCCGTGACCTTACCGCCAACATCCACAATACACACAAAGCCTTGAATGTTTCATTTAACATTGTAAATTATATTACACATAAAATTGAATCTAAAATTTACTCTCTTTCCAAGGTAATTAATGGAATCAGCAATGTTTTCAAGTCTCAACAAAATGAGTTTAATAATATGCGTTCCTTGGAAACACAAGTTCATTTGCTCGAAACAAGCATGTTACAACTCATCAACAACCTAATAATCGAACATTCCGTTGAAACATTCATCCACTCATGCCAACTACATAAACTTCCTCTTGGAGCAGTAAACAAAACACAACTCCCTCACGACCTCACAGCAGTGCAGGAACAGCCTCGCAAACTCAATCTTACGCGCAGTATCACCACCCAGGACCTATATAAGAATTATTCTCTTGAATTCGCAGAGTGTTCCTTTTTACAGCAGCAGTTAGTAATTAAATTGCAAGTGCTGCTAATCAGTGTTCATTCTCCATAGCATATTTATCACGTCAAGTCTGTCCCATATCAATTCCACAATCATTCCTGTCTTCTTCAACAGCCATCTCCCTTCATCGCAATTGACCTCACAACAGAAAATGTTAAGGCGATTTCACCCTCCATCCACTCATCCCAGGATGTTGTATTCATCCCGCCTGAATCCCCCATCAGCGACAATGCCAAGTGTATCACCTCTGCCATTATGTTGACTGATGTCACTTCTTTGTTCAACTCATGCAATTACATCTACACACCTACGGTCCTGTTCACTGTCACTAATATTTTCCCCCACCAGTTTGTGTTAACCAACCCTCCTCCCAATACCATGGTAATTTGTTCGAACACATCTCTTGACAAAGTTATCCCCAGCCACCCCTTAGGGGCTGTTGAGCTACATGTCCCATGCAGTTGCAAGGTCACCAAACCCTCCACCATCATCATTCATGCCACACATATGTGTGTTATGCGGGCTCCCATCATCCCTCTCCATCAAACAGTCATTCCGGTAGATTGGCTCTCTGAGCGGTCTTTCTGCCTCCCCCAACTGTACCTACCTGAGGGAATTCATTTCCACAACATATCAGTGGCTCTGAATACTGATTGGCATGTCAACCATACAGAATTCCCTATTTTGCAAGATGTTGTTCCCACCACTACAAATGGTACATTCAAGTCCCCACAGCTCTTTTCCCTTGTCGACCCTGCTCATTTTGATTACTTTACTCTAGCCGCATTGTTTTTCCTGCTTTGCATTGTGGCTGCTTTTTACATTAAGTTAATAAAGATATCTACCCTCCTTGCACACCTTACTGCGCCACACTGAGTTGTTTAGCACAAGATGCACTCGAAGGTAAACAATCGCCAGAATACTACTTTGTAACACTTTTTTTTTTATCAGATCTGTGATTTGTATTCACTTATATCGTCATGTAACTTTACTACAATCAATTATCTTTTCAGTTCCCTTTTACATGATGTCTCAGCTGGCTTCTACAGCTTTATTTAGTGTATATCTTCAGAGTATTGAAAAACTTAGACCTCAAGGTCTGCACTTAAGGTTTTAATTTTATATGTTCATTTGGCAAGCATTCTAGCAGGCTCACGTAACTTACCTGTGTGTTTTTATCCAACAACAGTGGTATTCAGTTACATTTTGTTTTATTTTAATGTGTCATTCATATTCTGCCTTCTGTGTACTCTAGTATATTTTACAACGATTTCCAAGTGATTTTCAAATACTGCCTACGGAGCTTCCGCAACATAAAGAGAAGAAAAAAACAATATTACCTGAAACAAAGTAATTTAACTCAGATTAATTTTACACATTTCTATATCTCCAGCAGGCTATGTTGTTCCCATTCGAACCTACAATTATGAAAGTGTGTTATCAGTACATCCACTCCCTGATTATATTTGATTTTTATATGAGTCCTATATTGTCCAGCAGATTTTCAGTTATAATGCAAGTTACTTTGTATTTTAAGGTGTTATGCCTCCTGGCATTATAGGTAATATTACAGTAATTGACCTTAGGACTACAGTTTTTGCCTATTACAAAACTTCAGATAGCCTATATGTATATTTTGCACACAATGTGTTACTGTGGCTATATGCAGTTCAAACTGCTCTTACACTTTTACAAGGATTCCAGTATATTTTACATATTTTACGATTAAGGACTGAGGTAACCCCTCATGGCTGCAGTGTGATTTTATTACTTTTGCCCTACGCTAATGAACAGCACATCAAGTATTGTCCTTTACATAGGGTTGATATCAAGTTCATATAACCTTGGCCACAAGGTCTCTACTTACTTATATATATTTGAGAGTTCAAATAGCACACCTCCTGGCATTGTGTGTGTTAACGAGTACTTGTTACTTAGGCCTACTTAAAATGGTATACCTTACAGTATCACGTCCCAGAGCACTCACAGTTACAGTAACTGTTATATTAATTTGCTTACAAATATTTAACCCCTTATGCACAGTATTATTACTGTTGAGACTTTAACATTCTATTCCTGCCTTGAGAGCAGTAGCAACTCTGTATATAGTACTTTTCAATTGTGAATATATGTATTTTTATGTCCTGTGTATCTGCTCCTAATGGAAAGCTGGGGCTAATTATTTTTATCCCATATCGAAGAGAATTATAACCCTGTTATTTACAGTGCTTGTCACTCAGGCCTAAGGTTATATATGTGTGTGTGTGCGTTTTTATTCAAATACATGCCTCATGGCATCCCCAGTTATAGAATAACTATTCAAGTGTATTGCACCTGCAATTGCTATTATTACATATTGGTGTTACAAGTGAGAACTTATCGATCACATCCTGCCTTGTGTGCAGCGATATTTTGTGTATAGTGACCTTACCTTATTCATTTCCAGAACTTCACAAGTTCTGCCTCAAGTATGGAATTTTATTTCTAATTGTAAGCTATTTTTAGAGAAGTACTCCGCCCTGTTCTCCTCCGTTTCCCATATCTGCAGAATTTTATCATGTTCTTTTGTGTGTATGATGTTCAATAAAATTATTTATGAAAACTGCCACTAGCAAGTAAGATATTTGTAACTATGTTATAGTGTATAGGTATAATAATATAGTGTATAGTTTAAGCATGTTATTCTCAACATAAAATTCATGTTTAAATTATTTTTGTAAATAGTTATATATCTTTAGATTTATTGTTACTATCACCTTAGGGCATAATATTGTATTTCTCGCCTAGGGGTAAATTTTAATTCACCTTAACTGTTATGGTAGAATGCCCTATGTCGCTCTCAATGGAATCACGCACACCGGAAAGACACTTATGAAAAATTGCAGTGCTATGAACTTTCCTAAAAGACAGTGCCACGTAACAATAGTGCTTTCACAATATTCTATGTATCTCAACAAACTTTACACTCCTGCGTGGGTATCATATACGTGCAAATACAGAGGATAATGAGAGAAACTAAACTTTCAGCGCCATGCACAGGGCTACCAACTACCGAATATAAACTTTCTCACTATGGTGTCTGTGCCTACCAATTTTCAGATTTTCTATTTTCACATGTTTTATGTTACAACTCAAAGTGTTTATTATCTTATATGAAATCTATTTGATATAAAACAATGATCTATCTAACATACGTAGATGTAAGTTACGAACACCACTGCATGTGTATATAAGTTGAATGTTTTATTCTCAAATCCAAAAATAATCGAAAATGATGCTATGGTATCTTTGGATATCTCTTTTCATAGGCTTCCAATTGATGTAAAGAACATGTGGCAAACCCTGTTTTAACCCAGTCAAATATTAAAGAGAAAAGTGAGGACAGTTGCAAAACCTGTTATGTGTCTTTGGACAACATATACAAAACATGTTAAAACAATACTGTTATTTTAATGGGAATAGCTGATATATCTGTGACCACCATGGCAGCCACTGCGTGTTTCCATTTGCAATACCAGTTATAATCGATTATTGTGAAGGGTTTTTTTTTTTTAATTTTATATGCAAATTAAATTGTGTATGTAAATATTTTTCATATGAGTGTGTTGGCTATCACTGTTATGTTGGTAATAAGAAAGAATATTCTATGAAACAGCTAGTCAACTAAACATTTGAAGCCAAAATATTGATGTAACCTGAGTATGTGTGATGTAAGTAGCTATTTTACTAGTTTGTGTTTTGAGTACATGCTGCTAAATAGTAATAATGGATGGAGAATAATATCATGCAAATGATTCTCCTGCTAACACTGTAGCAGAGACTACAGTGCAAAAATAAAGAAAACGAATATGGAGGCCTGAAACATGGAAACGAAATGTTGCAAAGAAGGGACGGTAAGTAAGGAGATGATATTATTACAGCTTAATATTCACTATCACAATATTTTGTCCGATGGTATATTGACAAATTTATTTGCTGACAAATATAGACTATGCAAATTAATAATTACTGGTATTGTATATAATTCGGTAGAACAATGAGTTTGGTTTATTTCTAGATATCGCCCAAAAGGATTTCCAGTTATGCATTTCTGTGAAGATGGAATTAAGGGCAATTTTCAGTGTCATCAGCTGTCAATGCAGGAAGTACGAAGAATCCATCAAAAATACTATGCAAATGCAGACCTTGAATCAAAGAAAAATTACACCCTCCAACATTTGGCAGTCTCATCTGACAAAAGAAGTCGTTTAACAGAATGTCAATGAAGACGACAAGAAAGTACATGTTATTCATTACCGAGGAAAAGACAAAGCATTACTGAACATGTAAAAGTGTGTATAAAAGCATTCTTAGGTGTTCTAAATGAGATTCGTGATAGTGTCCAAAGATTGTGTAAAAAATACCTTCAACGTGATGTCACTCCACCTGAAACTCGTGGAGGAGTCCGCCAAGTAGAAAAGTATGAATTGAAATGGACAGCAGTGAAAGAATTCGTAAAAAAAATTCAGTCTATACAGTCTCATTATTGTAGAAGGAAAAACACGGCGTGTCTGTACTTAAGCAGCCAGTTAAATGTGAAGAAATTGTGGGGAATGTACTTTGAGAAACATATGGTAGACAATTTGCGAGTTGAATATGAGTTTTTTCGAATTATTTTTAATGAAAACTTCAATATCAGTTTTGATGCTCCATATACCGATAAATGTTCCACTTGCATAAGTCTCCAGAACAAAATCATTGATAAAAGGGACAAGACAGTAAAACACAATCTTCAAATTGAGTTAATTGCACACACAAAAAGGGCAGATACTTTGTATGAAAATCTCCGGGAGAAATCTTGACAGTGAGTTGGTCGTCCTCACTTATGATTGTCAGAAGAACTTAATTCTGCCAAAACTTCCCGACCAAGCGGCATATTACAAAAGGCAAATATATTTATTTTATTTCGCAAGGTATTTCAACCTCCTCTCAAAACAAGAGCAACACATATTTTTTGTGTCGACAAAAGATGCTAATGCTCAAGGCTCAAACCAAATAGCATCATCAGTACAACACAGGCTTAACAATCTGAATCTTGATGAGGTCACCACAATCGGGCTCTTTTCTGATGGCTGTGTTGCCCAAAGTAAAAATCAAACCACAATCGGAATGCTTTCACATCGGATGCTTTTGGAAGCACCTAAACATTTGTAAGACATATTCCTCTTGTTTATAATTGTCGGTCATTCATATATACCCCTGACAGGGTATTTGGAAATTTGGAATGATACTTCAGACATGAAAGTATTATTGAGAACCCTGAAAAGTATCTCCATGTTTTTAACAAGTTTGGTACTGCATCTAATCCTGAAAAAATTTGTGCAGGCAGTGACTGGAAGTTATAATCACAGAAAATTTTAAAACCACCTGGAAAATGGCACTTCCAGATTCAGAAAACGAAGAAAATTGTGCTGACTATGAGCAAATCTGGGAAAAGCATTTTGGTTCAAGGAGAGCTCATTTATAGTTTTGAAAGTTGTGAACCCAAAACTATTTCCAAAAAGGGTAAAATATTTAGGAATTTTCAGATCCCAGACGTAGGGAGAAGGGTGGCAATGAAGGATGTTAAAATCAGTGGTGTGCGTACATTATTGACACTTCACTTCGGAGAGAAGTGGGAAGAAAACACCAATGTCTCATTTTATACTCAAGTGTTTCAATAGCAGACTGTAGCTAATGTTCAAACCAGAGCAAGGAATGATAATGCTGATGATGAAGAGATGGATGATTTTGAGTTTATTTACGATGAGGGTACAGAAGTATGCTATGTATGGCAGAGTCTGACAGTTAATTAATTGGAAACAAAATGCTTTCCCGAGTGATGTTATGTACTATATGATTGTGATATTAATGGCAGTATTATTATATTAACTGTATGGTAACTCCGAATTTTAAGACTTGCATATTTTTATTATTACCTAGTATAATTTAAACTATGTAAATGTCATAGCATTGAGAATTTTATTTTATATTATATTTCTTATTAATTTTTAATCATAAAACTTATATACTATATTACATTGTACTGTATAATTTAACTATGTGCATGCTATTCTGTCAATCTGGACCTCATTGATAACACCGAATCTGAAGGTGATATATATTTATATATACACACACACACATATTGGTGGTACGTTGTATAATTTTATTAATTTGTTTTATTTCCATTGCATTGTGTGACTTAACAGAACCTGTTTATTCTCTGTTTATTTACCTCACAGTGGATATGTATAACAACTTTTCAAACTGTAAATAAATTGCACATGACTGACAAATTTGCAAAATCAGTAATTTTTGTGTTTCAGGTGCAAAACATGTTATGTGTATAATTGATTTCTAAATAAAAACATATCAATTGATACTATATTATAGAGCTTTGGTAGGTCAGGATCTAATTTTTTCGATTTATTACAATTATATTTACAGTTCTGTGATATTTTCATCATTTCCTATTCATTTTTCTCGATTTCCCATAATTTAGTTGAGATGGAGACAACGACTTTTGCATATGGGCTACTCACTTATCTGTGCTAGGTAGAACTAACTATCCCGATATTCACGAATGCATTACGTAGACAATATTCATTGTACACAAGCACGCCTCGCGTGGCTCACATCACACTGTCTTGTCAACAGTTGAGCATGCATTTGCATGGCGCAGAAAAACTGCTCAAACTTAAATTACATTGTGCACGTCATCTGTGTTGCCAACCATTGCTCTTGTTGTCTCGTTCATACCACAAAACTTTTTTTTATGGCAAATGGTATTGTATTTTTAAAATGTACCATTCAGCCAGACGGCCATGCCTTTTAAACCTTGTTCACTTTTATGGATAATCTCTCTGGCATGTTGTCAAGTGTTCACTAAAAGCATGCTTAATCCAACCTCCCGCCTACCCATGCCCACTGCCTAGCTATTGGGGGTTTCTTTCTAAATCATTATTAAATGTGGCTGTGGACACATTCCTTCCCCCACCCCCATGTCTCGCTTACAACATGTTCAGAACATATAGTTTTTAACATGGTTAGCCCCTTACTTTGTATTTATGTCATGTGATTTAAAACTACCCCATTTTCCCTTTTGCCCCTTAAAATAACTTACACTTAACTTCCATATATGTTTCAACTGAAACCTGTGTATCACTGAATTTTAAATTTTGTGTTTTATGGTGGCTCCTACTTGAAATTGCTCCCTCGATACCACACTTAAGTCTTCTGGGTATGCCACCTTGCTCGATGTTCTTCCCTGCCTTGAGCTCCCCGGCCCACCAACTCTGATATACGCCAAGAACGTGTGCCTCTCTCAGTCACACCCAGCGCTATCCCTCCTTATTCAAATGTCCTTTTACAGCCAGGAAGGCTGTTATATCAATGGAGGAGGGGGGTAGCATAGCGACAACCTGGCATCGCTACACCGCTTAAGCTCGCATGGGGTATGGTGGCCAAGCGCAATTATTTAGTAAACACGCCCCAGAACAGCTAGCTATAAAAGTGCCCCTCCACGGAGGCGCCCACTCCCCCAAGTCAGCACTATGCTGCGATGCAGCATACTAGTGAGTGAGATATTGAGGCTGAAGCAGATGGCAACAGGAAACCAGAGACCCAGAGGAGCTCTGAGGCCAACCTGATTATACAGACTCTGGGTGATCATAATTGTGTTTGCAGTAGAGAGCCATTCTCGTAATGAGCAAACGTCCCTTTCCCCCTTTGTTATAATATTAATGGCAAGGTTGGGGAATTGACTGTGGATATAAGATATTATTGAATATTTGACTTGTATATTGAAGTACATAACTATCTGTCCCATCATTATTGTGTATGAGTAAATGTATTGTGTTTTATATTTAATGTTATCTTATTAAAATTATATATTTTTATATGCCTTCTTGCTCATTTATCTACCGGTAAAGCTATTCCCCCAGTAGCACCTCCCCTTTCACTCCTATAAGGTAAAGTGTTTATCAGCAGACCAATCAAGAATGATAGTATTTTGTATAAATTTAGGAAACTGGAGGAAGGCCAAGTGTTTCAACCCGCACAGCCGTGCCATGAGCAAGTAACAGCAAAGAGCACAAACAGTAGTTCGGGTGAAACAGTGACAAAAAATCCAACCACATCAACAACCACGAATCACACAATCGCAAAACCAACAACAGCCGAACCGACAGTGACCAGTGCCCCAACATACAGCCATCCGAGCATATCAAAACCACCTTATCGCCATTGCTGGTTGTGCGAGGGTCCACATTGGAACAACGAATGCCCGACATGGGCAGATTACACACTAAAGGAAGAACATAAACAGCAACTACAGGGAACGGACAACAAGGGTAGGGCGGCCTGACGCCACTCGCCCCAACTCACCACCATCTAATCCGGATCCGACACAACAATTTCTGCTAGCACTAATTACTAGTAATAACAGTACTTTCATCTGTATCGCAGACCTAGTGAACAATAATTAATGTAGAGCACTGATCGATACAGCCACATCGCATAACTTCATGTGGACAAACCTCATCAATGTAAGTGACATCCGACCCCTTGCCAACACACAGGGGAGATTGCTGGTGAGGTAGCCATTACAGGGTGCATATGTGACATGGAGACAGTGACCATGGCATACGTATCTGATGATATCAGGGAAGACGTCATTCTGAATATTCCCTGGCTGGTGGAACGGAAGGTGGTGGTTGAACCGGCGGTGTGGATAATTCACTTCGGGCAAAAGGAATGCCGGACTGTGTACAACTTAGAACCCCGACAAACTGGGGGTACACCAGCTGTAGCTTTGTGCAAATTACACCACTAAGTATTGTCAGAATAACGTGACGCCATGCAATGCCTTTTTAATGAGAAACGGGATATGTTTACTGTGGCAGACCGCCTATGCCATACGATGGTGGCAGAGCACAGTATTCAACTCACATAGATGCTCCAATCTATGAAAACCCGAGATGTTACTACCCACATCAGTGCAAAATAATAAAAGAACACCTGACTGAAATGTTGCAAGAGGGAGTAATCGAGACGTCGGAAAGCGCATACAACTCAGTGATCACACTGGCACCAAAGAAGGATGGAACATGGTACTTCTGTGTGGACTTCTGTTGTATAAATTTGGTCATGTGCAGCACACCACCGCCATATATTCACATCTGGGCGTACAAAGGTCCTCACCATCATCGAACTTCGTAATGGCTACTGGCAAATACAAGTGAAACCAACAGACAGCTACAAGACTGCGTTCACAGCCCCGATGGGTGCTGTTTTTCAATTCTGTGCCATGCCATTCGGCCTAAAATGTGCCCCGTTGACATTTCAGGCAATGATGGTGTGTGTGTGTTGGACAACGTAATTGGTGAATGTGCCCTCGCTATTTAGATGACATCATTGTGTGGTCCGAGTAGTGGCCCAGAAACATCCACCATCTCTCACTTGTTTTCGAATGTCTGGAAATCAATGGCCTGACATATTTAAATAAAAAGTGTCACATTGGCAAAGAGAACGTCCAGTTTTAAGGGCACATCATAAGCGAGAATCGGAGACAACCAATGCCAGAACAGCTAAGTGTAATCGAAGATTACTTCGTTCCTACAACCCATAAGCAGCTGAGGAAGTTTTACAGACACGTCAACTGGAAATGCGAGTACATTGAAAAATTCGCCTTCATCACAGCACCACTCACAGAGTTAATGCTCCCGAACCTTCACATCAAGTTGCAGAGTGCTCAACAATGTAGGTTTGATGAACTGAAACACTGTTTCATAGATTGCACCACATTAGCCTGCTATGATCCAGGCCATCATTTATAAATTCAAACAGATGCAAGTGAGAAGGGGCTTGGAGTCATTGTGTTCCAGCTCACTGACAACAACACCCACAGCATCGTCGTCTTTGAAAGTGCCAAGTTCGGCGTAGTAGAACAGCGGTACAATGTAAACGAATGTAAATGTATGGCCATTGTGTAGAGTTTGAATAAATACAGGCAGATCTTGGAGTACCAGCACTTCATGCTACGGACCAAAAACCACTGCCTACTGTGGTAACACAGCATGAAAGAGAGCCGCAGCAAACTGACTCGCTGGGCCCTCCTTGTGCAAGCCTACGGCTACGAAGTGCAGCACATAGTGGGAGAATATAACCAGCTTGCTGACCACCTGTCCCACTCTCAGGGCGAGATTATAGCGTGGGATGAAAAGGAGTAGTAAAGTGTCTTAATCCCCTCCAACATGCACAAACATGCTCGATGCGTCAACCACACTGTTTGCGAACGTTACCATGTTGCCTCTTACACCCACTCTGTCAGCAGTGAAGTAATGTGTCATAAATAATAAAACGGAGAGCCCAACTGCAAATAATTGAAAACTTGCATGTGTGCAATGGGTGACTGACCGGTGGTGTGTGCTTGAAAACAGTTTGGAATCACATGCAGATATCAATACAGATGCGTGGCGCATATATGTACCGGCATCAGCATACAACATGGTGTTACAGTGAGCTTATTCATATAACTTGACAGGTCATCCCAGCATTGAGCAAACACTGTGCAATGTGTTGAAACATTTTTTTTGGCTCCAGATTTCAATACAAGTGCGGTGATTTGTACACGAATGAATCACATGTAATTGCTACAAGAGCCAGTGAACTGGCAGTAACCAACACCAACAGCCAAGAACCCCAAGTAAGCTGTTTAAACAATAGTTCTTGAATTTATGGGACCATACCCATGCATATCTACAGGTAACTGATCTATTGTCGTGACTGATCTATTTTCACATTGCGCAGAGGCATACCCTATGTCAAATGCGTGGCACAAATTTGTAAGAAAAGTGGTAAAGAATGAGTTCTTCACCCGCTGGGTATACCTACAAACAGTGCTCAGTGGCAATGGAACTTAATTCATCGGACGTGTGTGGAGGAATCTCTGCACGAGATGGCGTACATCACACCACAGCAGTTTACCATCCATGTGCAAACCCCACCGAGAGAAGCAATCATGTCCTGAAAACACAGTTGTGTTTGCACATGGTGACAACTATGCATTCTGGGCAGAAGAGCTGCCCGATGCCCTATTCGCGCAGCTAACACGAGTGAATCAAGTGTCCATATTTGTGTGTGTCAGTGCAGTGAAATGTTAAGTGTTTATTATTTTTCCTGGTGGTTTTTTTACTATCATGTGCAGTGTTTTTATTTTTACTAATGGTTAATTATAAATTATGTGCAGTGCTTCGTATTATTATTTTGATTTTAAGATGTGCTACATTAAGATGCGTTCCTTGTGCGTGCACTAGTTGCAGTAATGCAGTGAGTAAGAGTAACGGGTAATAGTGTTTAATTATTTATGTGTTTTTTTTGGCCAGGGGTATGTGTGTATTATATTAAAAGCCAGTGTTTTGTATTCTTTAGTATGTATAAGTGGGTAACATACCACACGCATGTCTTGTGTATTATTTCCCTAGAGTTCCTATCCAAAGTACATAAGTATTTTAATATGTTTGTATGTAAACTATAAAGGTCTTTTTTTGTTGCATGCATAAAATAAATGTGTGTATTTGTCATTTGCAAATGCCAAACACAGTGCTTGAGTATGCACTGTCGAAAATATTGCAGCCCAATATATATTGTAATATTTTATATTTAGTTTATAATCCATTATTATGCGCACATGAGATTTTGCATTTCAGAAAGAAATAGCTATGCCTGTATAATAAGTGTTAATACAGGACCTTTTCCAGTATTCTGGTGGTCAAATAGACTAACTTTTTTGGGTTTCAAATTTAGTTAGTGTTTTTGTGTGTGGAGAGTTTATGCAAATAAAATGGTACATATGTTTCAGTCTATTACAATAATAAATGTAGTGAAAGAATAGTTCTGGGTAGCTACAGCTCCAATCAATAGTACGTAATACCCAGAGCAAGTACCACCCCACAACCCCAGTCCATTTACTACATGGGCAGGGCGAACCTTCTCAACATAACTATATAGTCCTAGTGATTTGTTTTCAGTGTAAGACCTCGCCGAGATTATGTGGCGAACTTGTATTTCAGTGCCCCTATGGGGAAGCAGGTTGAATACATAATGTAGCATCAATATGCACTTGTTTATTTATGCCAGCTTCTTCACTGCTGTTTTCCCTTTTTTACTACTTTTTTTAAACCATGTGTGACCTAACAAAAGTGTCGAAATTACCTTAAACAATTTCCCCAAGAGTGAGAAAAGTGTTTGAAAGGTCTAAAATAATCTTCCCTAGACCAGGCATTTTACATGGCTTATAGTACATCCAATCTGCAACTTAGATGCTGGATATTAGGAACGGCCACGTGGGTTGGTGACACCATGACCCTACGTCATTAATTTGTGCTCTATCACTAAGTACTGGCACCCGAGTGCTGAAGACTCAACAACTCCATTCCTACCTAAACTCACCCATGTTCCTGATGTACCAAAACTATTGCCTCGAAAACATTACTGTGCCAGAATAAATAAGATGTTGGCCAGCTTATCGAAAACAGAAATATGATGTATAATAATAGGCCCAGAATATTATTTCTGAGATATTGTCGACAGGTTGGCTGTGAAATAGCACTCCGAAATAATTTTGGTGCTATCTATCCATTCTCTTAAATAAAGCAGTGGGCCATTGTCTTTATCCTAACAGATAATACACTGTATCAAAATAAACATCATGCTATTGATGCCTTGTGGCTGGACAAGAAGGGAATGAGGTTCAATTTCAGGGGTGGTGGAATTTGGGATGAAGACATTTTTGTAGGATTACGAAAATAGGCGCCAGACACCGCATAAAGGTAGCATCGATAATGGTGAAGTTGAAGTTGGAGATTCTGGTGCTCTGAAGGTGCTGCAAGCCGATTCACCTGGATGTAATTCTCCGTTGTTGAAGTTGATTACCCTGTTATTGATTATAATTGATACTCTGGAGTAATATCGTTTACTAAACAATGGCCGATTATGGCTGAAGATATGCCACTCACAAATGTTTTATATATTGTGCATAACACACGGAATTGTGTGGTGCCCTCATGAGTCCGAGACAATACTAACATGCTCTGCTTGGCGTCAGACCATCGTCAAGTGGGGTTAAGCGCTCCATGCCGTAACTAGTTTCTGGTGCAATTGCTACTCTGCTTAAAAACATGCATATGGCACTTTCTCTTGCAAACAAATGAATGGGATAAATAACTGTGCAAATAATAACAACCAATAAACACTATACAACAGGTGTGAGTGAGATGAGTAATGAAAACAAGTGATGTGAAAACCACTAAATTACTATAACTTACACTTTGGCATTTGTTGAAGCATTGGAAATTTACATCGAGATTTTCTGGGTTTCTCTTACTTCATGGTATGCCCTGCAAATGCTTTTATGGCTTTTGCCAAGAGCTTCCTATTTCGAAGCTACAATGCGCTGCATTGCACTTACACTCTCTCTACCCTCCATCACACTCTGCACATGTACATTCCACTCCAGTAGAACACCAGTGTTAGCTGCACTGTTCGAAGAGGACAGTCTGTCAAACGGGCTAAAATGGATGTCACAAGCAAATGTCAAATGCCTCCTCCCCCTTTGTAAGACAGTTTGTATGCCATATGCCGCTATCTGCTGCAGCTGTGTTTCCTCGGGGTCCTCCGAGGCAGCAGGTTGTGAAGACATCTTGCCTGGGTCGTACCTCGCTGGGTGACTGCTGTCATTGGTGGTGGAGCGGCCTGATGTGCTGTGGGTCATCTTGACGTTACCATACTGCAGGCACAACTGGGGTGGGTGTTCACGCCTTTGTGACCGGCAGAGGTGGAAAATCCGGCCAATCCGCAGAATTCGCTGCTGGCGTTACTTCTTGCACTCTCCTCTTTGCTGCTGCTCCGTCGACCTTACTGCCTCAGGAAGCAACCCGGGTAAACAGCAGCTGTGGCATGGTGATTACCCATCGGTTTCTCCTTGGTTTGTGATGTGTTCCTGACTGTGCACTGTAACTTCCTCACCAGCGGTTGTCGTTTCTGGAGACCACACAGACACCATCGACAATGCATCAGTGAGGTCCATTATGCCACCTGGTGCAGGTAACACTGGGGAGGTGAATCCTGCTGTCACTGCTGGCATTGTGGCATCAGCAGGATGCTGTTCAACCGGAAGTGCTGGCAATGTTATGGGTGCTAGTGAAGCAAGAGTTGCACTTGTAGGTGCCATGCTGTCAGTGTCAATTGGGCTGGCCATTAGATGCTCCCTGTGGAGTGCAAGAGCACCAGGCACCATCGAGCTGAGACACCCGACACCACAGTGTCTGCAAGGGATACATCTAAAAATGCAGCAACAGCAAGTTGTAGACAGCTTGCAACACATTAAGCTGCCAGCAGCCCAAGACATCAGTGACAGTGCAAAAGGCAGGCATTCTGAGGACGGCCACGATCACTAGATGCCACCTCTACCTGTTAGCGATAAGACACCGTTGTAAAGCCAGCCATTTTCGATGCCATGATCATTATCAGGCGTATGGGCGAATAGTCAAGAAGACACATCATCACAACTTGGGGACAATCATTCTCCGAATCGATGCCGTACACATCATGTCGAAAACTGCAGCAGCAATGATTCGGGGATATGGGAATACTCCACCCCTCCCAGCCACGCCAAGAAGGCTCGTCCCACATGGTGTATCACCTGCACGGCCTGCGGGCACACTCCTGTACCCACCACAGCCATCATGGCGCCACCCCCAGCATGAGACCAACAGCACCGCTAACCTCTACAACATCGCAGCAGCTACAACTTGCGGTCAAGGAAGAGGCTCCATCTGCCGGTTACATCAGATAGAAGAGGCAACATCAAGGCGAGTGAATGGCTCTCTTAGGTGGGAGGCCAGGGAGCATTAAACCACTGCAGTTCACCACACTGCAATGTGAGGTTATTAGCGCCAAGTCAACCAGTGTCTACGTGTGAGTAAGTCCGTGTGTCGATGCAGTGAAATGTTAGAAGTTTATTATTTTCGCTTATGGCCTTTTTAATATTATATGCAGTGTTTTTATTTTCATTAATGGTTTATTATTTATGTGCAGTGTTTCGTATTATTATTTTATTTTAATATGTACTATTGTTAAGATGTGTTCAGAGTGTATGCATCAGTTGCACTAATGCAACGAACAAGAGCAGTGGTACATTGTATTTATTTATTTACGTGTTGTTTTTGCCATAGCTTTTGTGTGTATTATATTAAAAGCAGGGGTGTGTATTGTTTAGTAAGTATAAGTGGGTAACATGCCAAGGGCATTCCATGTTTTTTTTATTTCAGAAGTGTTCCTTTCCAAAGAACGTAAGTATTGTAATGCGTTGCATTCCAGTGTGACACGTATGTTTATTGTAAATTATAAGGATCTTGTTTAGTTGTGTGCATATAATAGATGTGTATACTTGTCATGTGCAAACACCAAACACAGTGCTAGAGTATGGGCTCTCGAAAATATTGCAGCACAAAATTTGTTATATTATTTTATATTAAGTTCATAATATATTACACTTGCATGGATGAGATATTGCCTTTCAGAAATAGCTATGCTGGTATAATCAGTATTAATATATGACCTTGTCCAGTATTCCAGTCTGGGATGACTTAAATCATCTGCTGTGTGATGAGAGCGCACAAGCCACATGGTCAACTAAACTAACTTTTCTTGGTTTGATATTTAGTTAGAGTTTTCATGTGTGGAGAGTTTATGCAAATAAAATTGCACTTAGGTTTCAGTGTATTGCTATAATAGTTGTAGTGAAAGAATAGTTCTGGGCAACCACAGCTCCAATCAAAAGTATGTGATACCCGGAGCGAGTGCCACCCCACAACCCAGATCTGTTTGCTACATGGCTGGGGTGTAACTTCTCAACATAACTATATAGTCCTAGTACCTTGTTTTCAGTGTGACAGCTCACCGAGATTGAGAGACGAACATTGTGTTTCAGTGCCCCTCTGGGTAAGCAGGGTGAATAAAAAATGTAGCATCAACATGTGCTTGTTTATTTATGCAAACCACTTCACTACTGTTTTACCTTTATACCATTTGTTATCAATAATGTGTTACATAACAAAAGGTGTGGAAATGACCTTAAACAGTTTCCCCAAGAGTGAGAAAGGTGTTTTAAGAATGCTAAAAAAATTCCTTCTCTAGACCCGGCATTGTGCATGGATTATAGTATTTCCAGCCTTCAACTTGGATGCTGGACATCACAGATGGCCACATGGGCCGGCGACACTGCGACCCTACATCAACAGTTTGTGCTCTACCACTGAGCACTGGCGCCCGAGTGGTGAAGAGTCAACAACTCCATTCCTACCTAAACTCACCCATGTCCCTGATGTACCAAAACGATAATACATGAAAGTAATTTTTTCGAAAACATTACTGGTCCGGAATAACTAAGATATCCGCCTGCTTACCGAAAACAGAAATATGATGTATAAGAATCGTCCTAGAATATTATATCTGAGTTATTGGCGAAAGGTTGGTTGTGAAATATCATTCCGATATAATTTTGGTGATATCCATCTGTTCTCTTAAATAAAACAGTGGGCTGTTGTCTTTATCCTAATGGCTAATACACTGTATAAATATAAACATAGTGCTATTTATGCCTTGTGGCTGATTGAGAAGGGAATGGGGTTATGTTTCAGGGCGGTGGAAATTTGGGTGAAGAAATTTCTGTATGGTTACCAGAATAGGTGCCAGACATCGCTTAAAGGCGGTGTCGATGATGGTGAAGTTGAAGATGGAGATTCTGATGCTCTGAAGATGCTGCAGGCCAATTCACCTGGATGCAAATATCCATTGTTGAAGTTATTAATTATTACTGATAGTCTGTAGTAATACAGTTTACTAAACAGTCGCCTATTATGGCTGAATATATGTCACTCACAAATTTTCCATATTTGCACATAACATACAAAGTATGAAGACATATTAATTAATCTATTGATAATGAAGACACATGGCACTGAAGTACGAATTGTAAGGCCCCATGCCCTGTAGATCCTTAGGCTATGCACATTAATAACACAACGAATCTTTCCAGTTGTATATTTCATGCCTTGAAATTACATCTTTCTCTACTGGAAGGCACTAGTTACCATATGGGCCCGCATAAGCATGCCGGCACGGCGATATGTAACAGGCACAAAGGCCACAATGGACTAAATGCTAATAATTAAATCCATCTGAGCGATGCAAGCCACATGGGTGAAGGGCAGGCTTCTCTGGTGGCAGAAACACAAAAGGTTCCAGTATTTATGTTATGCTATTGAAATTACATGGTTGGAGCACAAATGTTGCTAGCCACTGGAGGACAGACGAAATGGAGCAGTGCCCTCATAAGTCCAAGACCTTACTAACATGCTCCGCTATGGCGCCAGACCCTCAAATGGTGGGAGTAAGTGTGCCACGCCGGAACTAGTATCTGGTGCAATTGCTACTCTGCTTAAAAACATGCATGTGACACTTTCTCTTGCAAACACATGAAATAGAAAACACTGAATTACTATAACTAACACTTTGGCATTTGTTGAAGCATTGGAAATTTAAATGGATATCTTTCTGAGTTCCCGTTACTTAAGGGTGTACATCATGCACATAATTTATGCCAGTTTAACTACAGTGTCCAATTCCCAAGCTACAATGCATTGCCTTGTACTTAAATTCTCTCTACACTACGTCGGACTCTGCACACGTACACTACACTCCAATAGAGCACCAGTGCTAGCTGCTCTGTTCGAAGTTGATGGCCAGTTAAACAAGCAATGTGGGGTTCACGAGCACACATCAAATGCCCCCTCCCCCTTTGTGAGACAGTTTGTATGCCGTATGCCGCTATCTGCAGAATCTGTGTTTACTCAACTTCCTCCGAGGAACCAGATTTTACAGCTCCCTTGCCTGGGAGGTACCTTGCTGAGATGACTGCTGGTGCTAGTGGTTTGAGTGGCCTGATGTGCTGTGGGGCATCTTGACATTCCTGCAGTGCAGGCATGATTGGGCCTGGTGTTCTCGCCTATGTGAACGGCAGAGGTGGAACAAGCCGGCTGACACGCTGTCTTCGCTGCTGCTGTCAGTGCTTGCACTCTCCTCTTGGCTGTTGCATCGACCTCGCTGCCTCCGGGAGCGACCTGGGTGAACAGCAGCTGTGGGATGGTGATCATCCATCGGTTTCCCCTTGGCTGGTGACATCTTCCTTGCTTTTCTCCTGTCGTGCATGGTAACCTCCTTCCAGTGGTTCCCATTACTAGAGACCTCTCTGACACCGTCGACAATGCATTAGGGAGATCAAGTATGCCACCTGGTGCAGGTGACACTAGGGATGTGAACCGTGCGGTCATTGCTGGTTTCATGATGTCAGCTGGGTGCTGTACCACAGGAAGTGGTTTTAATGGTGTGGGCACTGGTGAAGCAACAGTGACACTTGTAGGTGACGTGCCATCGGCGTCACTTGGACTGGCTGCCGAATGCTCCCTGTGGGATGCAGGTGCGCCGGGCAACATCGAGCTGTCTCACAGTGCTTGTGGTGTTCCTTGCTGAGCTACTGCAGTACCTTCCTCTCCACTACTTCCCCCTGGTGGCTTGACAGCAACATTGCTGTCGAGGGTAACCTGGGTTGGTACAATTTCATCTTACTGCTGTGTTGAATCTGGCGCAGATCCATCCACTAGAGGTACCAATGCATTTCCCTCCTCACTCATTGGTTGGGGGAGCTTGGCACAGCCATACCAATCATGGGGTTGAGGGAAATAGGGCTCGACTTCGTCGCCGATGGATCCCGGCATGATCCGGATATCGTCCAGATGTACTCTCACCCTCGTCCTCCTGAGTCAAACTGAGTAGGTGGTGGGTCCGTGCCTCATGATGAACCGATGTGGTCTGCGCCATCTAGCATCATATCCTGCATAACAATATTTGTGGTCTGCAGATTGCGGGTAGCTGACCTCGCCCAGCAGATGAAGGTTTCGTCCGAGTAAGACTTTGTTGGGTAACTGGCCAGTGGCAGCATTGACATGTTGGTGGAGGGTGTACAATATGGCGGGCAGATTTTCTGTCCATGTGGAGTGTTGATCCCCCACACAGAGTCATAATTGTGTCTTCAGATCTTCTTTACGATGATCCTTGAGGGTCACTCTAGGGTGGTAAATCGACATCGTCATGTGGTGTACCTCCCACTTAGTGTCAACTCCCTCCACTTCTTTCTCATAACTTGCATGTCATTGGCAGACAAGAGGTTCTTAGGATATTCCCTCCTCGCGAAAAAGTCCACAACACGCATGTGATAGTTGTGTGGCATGTGCTGCTGGCCGGGTAAGCCTCTATCCACTTCGAAAAATTGTCGATCACTACAATTACGAACTGTTTTCCCCCTGTTGTTCTGGGGTACAGTCCCATAATCTCAAAAACCTGTGGTTTCAAATGGCTTTCTCGAAATGTATGGCTGTTGTTGTTGCTACCATCTGCATGCCGCTATTTAAACAGGTTGCACTTAGTACATTTTTGCACATATTAGTGCACATGTTTATTTTGATCAAGCCAGAAAAACCATTCTCGTACATTATGTAATGTCTGTGTAGTATCGGGGTGTCCTGTCATGCTGCCACTGTGTGAATAGGCTAACACTCGTCCCCTTGCACACGTGAAAACAAACACTCTCCACTTACCAGAATCCTGGGGAGAACAAGTTTCCAACATCCCATCCATTACAAGCCACCCCCACACTTCCTTCTGCATGCATCTGCTTTTTTTTTTTTTTTTTTGCTTGTGTGACTGTATGACCTTTTGGTAAAGTTCATTGATCAAAACAATAAGGTCTGTCACATCCATTTGATGGATGTGCACTTCCGTTACTGGGTCTTGCATCACTGGCAGTAAAATTTCCTCAATTTCATTGTCGTCCTGCACGATTACGTCTGGTTTGGGAGAATGTGACAACATACATGCTAACTGGTTCTCCTTTCCTGGTACATGTTCTACAATAAAATCGTAGGTTTGCAAATGTAATATCCATATTGTCAAATTGTTCCTTGTTTCGCACATGCTGTGCAACCACATTGTACTAAGAAAGAGAAGGTAAAGGTGTGTGCATCTTCCCTTACTCTACCTCTTGGTCTCTGATTTCATCTGTTGGTCAGTGGGGTAGCCAGATAGGGAACAAGGTTTGGCTAGGCTGCACGTGTTCAGTTCCTCTCTCTTCCCACCAATCATTGTGTACATTTTAAATGGAGGTTGTGAACGAGATAGGCGAGGTTATTGGAAACGATGTTGAAATAGAAGTTGTTGGAATTATCAGTACTAGTGAGGAACAAATGTGATTTTACAGGAATAGACTTCCAAGGATTTCCATAGCAAAGTATGTGTTCGAAAGGTTGCGAATTTTACGAACAGTAATTTTGTGTGGTTTGTAAATAATGCATTAAACCGTTACTATACTTATTTTAATGCATTAGGTCCGAAAAAGCACCACTTCCAACACTTTTGTAGTGTGTAAATAAAATTTCTTTGATTGCTTTTATCGTAAATTCGATTAGTAAAATGTTAACTTTGGTCGAAGTGTGTGTATTGTGCATCTGTACAACTACGAACAGCGATGTATGTATAATGTTTTGTTTTTCATTGAACTTAAAAGTTTCGAAATTACAATAATGTGAATGTTATTTCAATATGAGTGAAATTTTCTACCAGTCCATCAAAAAAATTTGCTACTCAAAATGCCACATACTCGTACAAATGCTGTTTCATGAAAGACGTTACTCTAAAGACCCCCAAACCCTCCTCATTGTTTTTATTTTCCTTAGAAATTAAATAAACAGAACCCCAACAAACTTAACTTGACAATTACAAATATAAATCAGGTTGGAATACCAACCTAGTTATAACAGCCACCAGTGTTTCAGTGCCTGACATGGGTCAGAACATATGAGGAACATACAGACACAGAAAACCAACAAATAATAGTTACCAGCAGGTAGGAATATGTGAAGAACACAGAGAATTCCGTGGAAGGAATTCAGTAAGTAAACAACAAATTACAGAGAAAAAATCTAATGGTGGACACAACACAAATAGACACAGTGCTCTTCTTGCAACTAAATGATTCCTTTTGCAGAATTCTGTGAGATTATTTTTCTGTTCACACATATTCCTGTTTGGTATTGTGTGTTTGTATGTTTAATTATAGTTTTCTGCAACAAAACTCTGTTACAACATTGCATATCCAAAACAATTAATTATTTGTTTCAAGTGTAACTATTGTAAATTATCATCAGCTTGTCAAAACTCTTACCAATGTTTTAAAATCGAGCAACTAGTTCTACTGCAAAAGTTTTCAAATGCCACTTCCAGGAATACAGGACTTCTCTATAATTTTCTGTAATTTAATTTTCTTTTCTGTATATTTGTAAATCCCATCTCTTAATGTTGTATGTATACATGTATGTAGGTACATTGCAACCAGTTTATTATTTATCACAACTTCCCATATGTACTGGAAAGAAACAAGTAAGTATAATTATATAAAATAAAATGCACATGTGCAAAATACTGTTCCTCCCATTCAGAAATCGGATCTATGATAAGCTGATAGAGAATAATATTGATAGTTAAAATCCCATTTTTTAAATTCAGCTTTGTAATTTACTTTGTCAAATATAATTGAAGAAATAAGGTGCCTCACCAAACTTCATAATTTGGGGAAGGGGGCATTTGCGGTGGGAGTAGAAGAAGGACGCATGCTTTCCACCAAAGTGATTCATGTTCTGTTTCCCTATGAGATTACACACGTAGTAAATTTGCTGAATAGTGCTGCTGGCTGGCATGTGTTCTCAAGGTTTTCCTGTTTCCATTGCTCCTGCATTTCTGCACTGCACCATCTACACCATATTGTGATCTCACTGGCTCTCCGACACCTCTATTGTTACAAAGCACTTATTGCCATTCTGAAATCAGATATATGGTCAGCTGATAGAGAATTATATTGATTGTTTCAATCATATTTTTTTAGATTCAACTTTGTAATTTGACATGTGCCCACGTTAACCCCATCTCCTTAGACCGTTTGCCTGTCGCTCCAGGTTCCGTAACACAGTGTGTGTACATGCTCCACGAGCGGAAGTGCAGTGCAGTGTGGCAAGGTACGACGCAACTGCAGAGCACAGCAAGCTGCGACCACGTGCATGTGGCACAGGAATCTGAAAGTAGACCCTTTAAAATTTATGTTTAATTAATTTGTGCAATTAAAGGGCAAGGTAAGTCCACGCAAGGGGAAGCAACTAATAAAGATGCCTGCCTTCACAGCCCTAAAGCACTCAATGTTTTCAAAGTATCATTTTGAAATTTTCTGTAATGTTCATTCACATGTTTTTGATCTCTACCTCATCCACACAGTTGCAATGCTATGTCATAATGAATATTATTTACAGGGTTAATTTAGTAAACAATATGTAACAACCGGCATGCAGCGTATGTGTCCGGTTTCCAAATGTTGTGCGCAAGGAAGTAGTGCAACGTGGGGTGCTAGCCCACCAAGATGGCCATCATGCCGCCCAGAAGGAGTTCAGTAGTTGTTTGTCTTTACAAGGGGTATGCCACATCACATTGGGATTCGTGTTTCGCACGCTCGGGCAGCCATCGTCATATTGGACTATTCACTTCACTGCAATAAGTATTTAGTATACCAGAAACTCTATATTTTTTCAGCTGCCCGAGACATTACCACCCATCGCACCTACCCACTGTTTTCATCACCTGGGTAGGCCTAAAATGCACTTTATTTTATGTGACCATGTGTCGTTTAAGAGTATCACCCAAGCTGATGGGTCAATAAGCAGCTCCAATGTAAGTTTTCTCCTATGGAGATATAGCAACGTAACTGAATAAATCTCAGCAGTTACGAGTTTCTCAGCAGTTTCCGCCGCAAGGCATTTAAGGTACCTGCCTTTTCCCACGAATTTTCTTAAAGTGTGATTTACTGAGCAAGTATGTTTGAAATGGTCAGTGCTTCGCATGGGCATGTGGGGAGCCCAGATATCCCACAAAGCAACAAGTAGGGAAATTATTCATTCAGTATTAATTTTATTCTACGAGGAGACAACTGCTCTTGGAGGATTTGCCGTGGTCGTCGGGCGAACGTCCCTTAGTAACGAATCAGATCTTCGATTTCACGATATTGTCAACCCGACAATATCTGTCACCCTGGGTAACTATCTCCACCAAGATTCCAAACTATATTCACCGCTCCTCACCTATCCAATGTCCTTATTGACCAACACCTTGACACTAGCTGCCAGCTTCCTGTGCATTAGACAAACATCAAATTTACTTTTTCCCAAATATAATTGAAGAAATAATTTGCCTCTCCTCAATTCCTAAGAGTTGGGGGGGGGCTGTGGTTGGCATAGTGGTAGGGTGCTTGCTTTCCACCAAAGCGATCCATGTTTGTTTCCCTGTGATGTTACACACATATTTTCACATTTAGGAATTTTGGTGAATAGTGCTGCTGGCTGGTATATATTCTCCTGATTTTCCCGTTTTCCCTGCCCTTGCATTTCTGCAGATCCATCCACACCATATTGTGCCCTCATTGGCTCTCCAACACCTCGGTTGTTACAAACCACTTATACCTCTCAGTTCCTCCCTTCCTAAGGTAATGGGGGCGATGGTGGTGTAGTTACTAGAGTACTCGCTGTTTCACGAAACACAATTAATTCTAAAGATGTACCCATGATTCATCATGAATATTAAAATAAGCTTAATGTCCAATTACCCAGTTTGATTCACAATTAGAATTTCACACATCCTTTAGAAGGATGAAATAGCAATTAAAGAGCATCATGAAACTTTTTCAATTTTGCAGATGATGTAGTTACAGGAAAAGATTGATTTATCTAAGTTTTCTTTACATTAACTAGCTTTGGAAAATAATAAAATGTACAGATTTGTCACTTACTGTAATGATTACCGCCTATTGTTAAATACTTCACCATCTAAACACTCGAGTAAACTTTATTCATTTATCTTAACATCTTGATGGCAGTATATTTATTAGAGAATGGTACACCAAGAACACTGTGAATGGAATACAAGGAAGGAATTGGTCAATACCTTTATTAATGCCACCCCAGAAATTGCCTGGAGTGAGTTCGAGAAACAACAAATCAGGAAGGCTGGAATCATTAGCCCTTAGAAATATTAGAACTGATTTGATTGTATATTCTTGTGTTGATAAACAGATGGTTTCTTGTTTGTCACTGAAACTCTCCTGGCTCGGGGAAAATATTGTAAATGAGACTTTTTTTAAAAGGTGTAGCATTGCATTGGTTCACTATGTTATTTGACATTAATGCCTAGCAAACAGCAATTTCATTACGAGGAAAGCTAAAAATAATGTATGCCAACCTGGATCAGTTGTTAGGATTTTTTTTTTTACCTTTACTCTACAAACTTTCACAGCCTTAATTATTAATACTTTAATTCCATGAACTGCTACACTGAAATAGCAAATTGGAAGTTAGAAAAATACGTATCTATATTTCTAATGAGTCTGAAATTTACACTACAATTGTTCATTTACAAACTTATGCTGACATCTTGAGGGTCGACCAACTAAGAGAAAAAGTTATGTGGAGGGGATGTGTAAATACTACCATAAATGTCCGGGGGTGACATTGTTCTCAGTGGAGAGCACAAGTACAGAGGGTCGTGTGGCCAACGGCCTACATGTGGCCCCCTCGATGTCCGACATCTCGTTGTAGAAGTTGAAGAAAGTTGTGAAATATATCACTTGGTATATCCAAATGCCTGGTCTAGTGAGAGTTATTAGAGCTACTCTCATAAGCTCATACTAACTCCCGGGCTGTTATAGACTGTCTTATGCCTTACGAAAAATATATATTATGATTGAAACGGACAGAAGTGGCCGGGGAAATAAATAACAAACCGTCTGTTCATGTGACTTGCTTATTTATTCCAATTTCACCTTCAAAGAAGCTCTGATACAATTTGCCCCATTAAAGCCAGGTGCTCGCTAGAACTGTGAAAAGGCAACAAAATGCCCAAGTGAAAATTCCATGAGATGGACCAGGCTGTGAGACAGCTCACTCTCCGGGCTAAAACAAAACAAAGGTTCGTGAAAAATTACATTAAAACTATTGAATACATGATCGGTACAAACGGTGAAGTGCCCAGGGAGAACATGCAATGTATGTCCATCTCACGCTGCACCCGTGACTCTACTACTTAGCATGGCAGAAGGCTACCTGCTCTCTGGCGCCAACTCCCGCCACCATGCCACGTGATCAACAAATTAATCTAACGCAATATTTAAATGAGATGAAGTGAATGAACATGGCCCTAGATTGATATAATACACACAAAACATAACACTATAAGACACAGTAGAATATTATAAGAAAATAAAAGATATATAAATAAACATTTCTCATACTTACCATGTAAGGCACCCTATCCTCACTCTGGGGCCATACAGTTTTCCTGTGCACAACCCTGCTCATGCCGGGATTACTCTACATTCATGTACACAATATTTATTTACTACAGTAAACATAATCAAAATATTCTACATGGCAAAATTTACATAAAAAGAACAGTTATATATATTAGGCCACTTTTTGGGCTGTGGCCAATGCGTTACATCACTGGGGTTTAATGGTTTGCTGTTCACGTAAGTCTTTGGTAACAAAACTAACCTCACAATACTAGAAGAACACTGGGCATATGATACTAACTACTATTGGCCTTATTATTATAAAATCAATCATATAATAAATAGTGGCTTGCGCTCATAATTATCTACGTGGAAATATATGTAGCAATTTTTCCCATGTTGTGTCACTGTTACACGTGTGAAAAGCAATATATCTCTCACATTAGCTTATGTGTGCTCTATGCATGTAAAAACCTATCACTCCAAAATTGACATAACTCTCTTAAAAATCTATACAAAATAAACTCTGAAAAAATATAAGCTGCACCATAAATTTTATGGTTGGCATTGACTTACCGTGATTCTCTTATTGTACAGTGATGCAGTGGTGCATCTTATTAGGAACATGGGAATATTATATTATATTTAATAAATCATTATCCTCGTAAAAATAAATATATAAATAACACTCTGTTCCAATAATACCATCAAGTGTCATATTTGAGACACTTCATATAAAAACATTTTGTTTACATTTCACACAACATGTCAACATAAACATAATGCTCAAATATACTTGTGGCACAATTCTTGTCGTACAAATTGTACTCATACACACTACCATATGTTTTAAAAAGGCCACATCAAAATATAAACAAACAAAATAATTACGCTTATTCACATAGTGCACTATCATGCACTAACGCACTGGTGCACACTCATGGAACAGTATGATGGTCGTAGCGGCTCTCGCTGTGACAGCTCTGTGGGCTGTGTGTGTTGGGTGCAGAAACATGGAGAACGGCCTAGAGTGGTGGCAGTTAATGTCAGACTGTATCTCAGCAATGACACTGGTTCGTAAAAAAATATACCGAAGTATAAAAAACTGATGAACATTATAAATGTGTTTTACATTACATAAGCTATTCGTGACGAATGGAAAATCAACTGGAAATGAATCTCTTCAATAACACCATATTACAATTGATTTATTACATTCATTAACCAAACACTGAACTAATGTAATAATAAAACAAAGGTTACATATTGTACGACCATCGAGAACGATTACTTGGGGAATTTGTAAACAAATTACAAAGATTAGAAATAGGAACAGGCCTGACAAAACCTGCCCTCTCGATGCCAATACTGGCGCACAAAAATTAATAAGATTTCTAAACACTAAAGAAATAGTGCATACTAAACACTTACATACAGTTCATTTTCCCATCGTCTCTGAACAATTTAATGTGTTTAGTACATTAGGACGATTAAACTAAACCGAGACTAATTAAAATGTTTATTTACATATATTAAGGAAAAGGGCCACCAAAATACACGTACGTCGTCAATTAAAATTAAGTGTGGACTAAGAAATTACATATTAGAGAAGCAGCTTTCTGCGATGTTTCTGTTAAAAATCAGATTATGGACCTCGGAAATTCCCACAGAGTGTAGGTAAATGTGTCTGAGGGATTAAGAGTTTGTTACTTTACAGAGAATTTGATCGAATGTGTATTCCATAATTTGTTGCTACTTAAAATGATAGGTCACCTGCATGTAGTGCTTCAGACCATTTCAAATATATGCTGCAGAATCGTTAATCAAGCAAAGTAAATTGTGATTATTTTTCTTTTTTTTATATTAAGGGCATCACATAAATGTAGATTACCAAATATTATATGAATTCTCGTACAGTTTTGGACAAATCCTGAAATTCTGGTTTGATTTGAATGCTGAGTGTAGCTACAGTGGCAAGTGAAGCCAAAATCGCAAAGGCGAACAGACAGGGCGACGAGGGCTTCACCAGGTGTGCTGGCTGCATGGTGACGTCATGTGCAGTAGCCGACGAAACTGGTCTGCCGCTTGCCTTCCCCCTGGTGCAACCACACTAGACACCTGTTGTTCATTCTCAATGTAAATCTCTGATATTCGAGATAGGCCCTATATTCCTTGATGGCTCAAACAACAGCCAAACACTCCTGTTCTTACATTATAGCACCGCTCCGACTGGCCGAGCTTGGCACTGGCAAAATCGATCATACGCTTCGCCCTAATGTCATTGATCTGATACCTACATCACAGCCCCTAGTTCTTCCTGGCTTGCATCGGTTTGCAAATATAAGTGTCTGCTGGCATCATACCGTGCAAGTGTTGGCATTACCGGAACTTATTTTTAATATTTGCAAATGCGGTTACTGCTTCCTCTGTTCACTGAAAGCGCCATTGCGCTCGATGTGTTCTCTAAGCAAATTAATTGACCGAGGAATTTTCTCAGATGCTTCCGCATGTATGGTTGTAGGTGTGTGTCTATTAACCTCAGCTGTTCCGGGTTTTATTTATTCCCATTTTCATTCATAATGTGGCCGAAAAAGTCATTACTGGTTCTTCCCACATGGTATTTCTCAATTGCACAGGTTAAACCATCAATAACTAAGCACTCTAATACCACTGATAAATGGCATAAGTGCTCCTAACAACTGTTCGACCCTACTATTACATCTTCCAAGTATGCCAATGTGTATTCGCAAATGAGGCCGTCCAACACCCGGACCACCGTTGATTTAAATGTGGCAGGGGCACACTTAAGCCTGAATGGCATATCACAGGATTAATAATGTCTCCCATCGGGAGTGGTGACAGGCATTTTCATTCTGTCCTCTAACTTTACTGGTACTTGGCATTAGCTACTCTTTAAATCCAAGGAGGTAAGGATTTCCGCCTGGTCGAGTGAGCAGAGTGCATCCTTAAGACTTATATAGGACAGAAGTGTGCTGCATGTTACTTGGTTAATGGGCTGGAAATCCACACAAAATCGACAAGTCTTATCTTTAGTAGGAGTGAGTCTTATTGTCGTGTTATATGGGTAGTCTGAAGGCTGGATTATGCCATCATCGAGCATCCCCTGGATTTGCTGTTTAATTATATGGGCCTGGTGTGGCAGATACCTTTACTGATTGGTAAAATTGGGCCCTTCTTTAATTAGTGGCATTTCGTGTTATGCTACTGTTGTATGGCATAAGGTGTCGTGTTTTGTGAAAACATCCCTATGTTCATTTAGCAGGCATTGAAACACTGCCTAATGTTCTGGTGGATTTTGATTGTCAGTTTCCCCTAATGGTATTTTGGATAGGCTACCAATCTGATAGCGGTCTAGACTGTACACAGTGCACCATTATTTTGCGCTGAAGTGACTGTGGCATGCCGCAGGCTCCCCAGTAGTATACTGCTCGAATAGCAATGGAAATCCTGGGAGAGCAACTGCCCTCTACAGTCTCAATATCACAAACTCGCACTGCTATGGTTGCCTGGCCAAACGTGGTATTACATTGCTCATCAATAGCAAGCCTAATCATGTGGTTTGTGGGAGTGACATCTTGTTCATTCACAAAGTGAGCGCACAAGAAATTATGTGATGCCGCAATATCTATCAGTGTGTGGCACCATTGGCCATTCACTGTGATGAGAATATGGATAATCTGTGATTCACTATTACTGGTCTGATTGATATATACTTGTGGTATCATATCCAGTGATGCTTGTGGTGGGGGCGGGGTGTTAGGAGCATCTGGCCCCCTCGCCCTGTGTACTGTTTCGCTGTTTCTTCTTGCTTGCATCTTCCCTAGCAGAATCCAAATGTGGATTATTCGAACACTGGTTATGCCAATGGTACATTTCACTGGGACAATACCGACACGGGCATTTGGGTGGTTGACTCTTATCACAAACACGACCTTGGTTTTCCGCTCTGGTTACGTCACTTGTTTTATTTGGCTTGTAATCACTTGGATTCTGTGGGTTGGCAGGTGCGGAATTTTTTTTTGGTAAATTTTATCTTGGTGTTGATAGAAAGATTGATAATTTTGAGGAATTTGACCAGCTCTGTGTCTGTCACCATATCCGTTTGTTTGCTCATGGCGCCATCACACTGTGCATGGGTCGCAATACAGTTGTCCAGGATTGCATTCCATGATAATGGTGGGTTGCATAAGGTCTTCTAGCGTACCTTTTAACAAGTAAATTAAATCAGCACAGAAATCCGGTTGCGCTCTCTCTGCAATCACTTCCAGAACTTTCCTCTCTGGCAGGTGTGGATAGATATGGTGGACTAAATTTATCTTCCACATAATGAATGTGATTAGTGAATCGTTCATTTGCTCCTTCTCTGGGGCTACGTTGGTCTTGGCCTTAATTGATGTTAACACTCCTTTGAACCAGCACTGAAAAGAACTGTAAAACTCAACCCACAGCAGACCATAATGGTTCTGTGATGTTCTCTAACACAGATTGTCCATTCTTACTTGCTCATGGGGTAGAAGGTTAACCGGGGCGTACAGTCATCCAGGAAGTTGGCTGAGTCTTCAGCCAGTGTGCCGACGAATGTTAGTGAAATCTTAAACTTGCCTGGTGTCTTGGCTGTTCTTGATATTGGTGGGTTTGTGGTGTGATTTGGATCAGCGGTTTCGCCTCACATACTACCCTCTAGTGGTTGCTGTGTGATTGGTGTCTCTTTGAAGTTGTTTGGTTGGCACAGTGTCACAGACTGAAAGGACTTGTGGTAATAGTGGTGGAAATATTGATGCGGGGTAAAATGTTGGTGTTTGAGGGTAATAGATGGGGCTGGTAGAAACAGGAGAAGTGTTGTAGTAAGGGTAGGCTGCTGCAGTGTTGACTGAACTAGTGGTGGTGCATTGTCAACATTTACCCCTTGCTCTGTGTGTTTTGCTCCTTCTCCTTCACACTGCACTCCAGGCATGTGAATGCTAATCCGACCATGGTTGATAGTTCTGTTGTGTTCAAACACACATGGTGATAATTCTCATGTTAAGAAGTGCACTTCAGGGTAATTGCATTCTGGCCCGTGCACAATAGGTTGCCGCACCAATTTGGAAAATTATAGTTCGGGAACACTGGTGTTTCCAATTTTGGAGGGTTCTGTATTTGCACTGTTTGTATGGAGATGTCACTTTATGCTGTATTTTCCCGGTGGGTTCTCTTGTGGCTGGTTGCTGCATAGTTCGCATGAAGGACCGGACTTTCGGCTGCAGCAGCAATAATGCATGCCGAGGTTATATTTTAGGACAATGTCCTTCGGAATTAGTAGCAAACACTGAAAACACAGCAGCGCTGGTGCGCCTGCCTTCATTTTTCCAGCCATGTTTGTCAACAAACCCATGTTTTTGCAGCACAGAGTTGTGATTGCAGGATCACATCGTGGCAGGTGAGGGTAGGTAGCACCATCTCACAGCTGGCCCCCATATGTGCACCGAAGGGGGTAATGATGGACAGAGAGATGAGGGGGTTAGTGACTGCCCACATGATTCCTCATTGCCGTCAATAGATTTTTCTCCCAGCTCTTCTGGTGCCATAATATTAACAGCGCGAAAATCGACACAAAACCTACACATTGCGTATTTTTATATGCCAAGTTTATTGCAGTATTGTAGTTGCTCTCTGATGGTTCGATAACACCACCCCTTAACATCTCACTAACATGAGTGTTAATGATATTCTGATGGAATGGTGTGTAGTCTCTTGGTGGTGTGTACAGTGGCACCTCATGGTTGGTTGATATATGCTGTTCCGCTATACTGGTGCGGTGTAGAGGATCCTCAAATGAAAACACATTCTTGTGCTCATTCAGTATAGCTGTCATGGCAATTTTAAATTTTTTCGGCACTGTATGGTCGAAATCTTACCGGTTAACATTTTCCAATATGGTGATATGCAAATTGGTACACTGTTTTTGAGCGGATCTTGCCAAAGTGGATGCAGTCGAGGGAAATCTCGATGACAGCTTGCAGTTTGTTGAGCCATGGTTTCACGGAATTATGTCCTCCATGAATTCTGGCATTATAAGCACAGGAATAGGCATGGTTTCGTCCCAGATGCCAATATTCACTGTTGCCATACTGTTTGTCAATTTACATCACGTGTGGCAAGTCTTCTGTTACTTATGGTCACTGCACTGTACAGACTTTATTAAATTTGCATTGATGAAACTGTGGGATGCAACTGTGTCCATGAGGGCCAATATTCATCTGTTTATATAGATGGGAATGCATAGTAAACTGTCATAATTATGGCAGATCTTTCCCAGCTAATATGATGTTTCCATGTTTGTTGTTATTGTTCTGGGGATAGGGGGCCCGTCCCCTACCTCTGGTCTTAATTTTCTGGCTCCTGATTCACTTGTGCTCTGAATGTTGAGTAATCTCGGTGCCAATTCATCTGTTCACCTGAACAATATCTGCACAGTAATGGCAGTGGCCGGTCAGACCTGTCTTTCCCATGTACTGCAGGCTGTGCAATGTTTTGGTGATAATGCCAGCTTGCCCCTTCGATTTTCCCTGGTGTAGGCACTGCTGCTCTTCTCTTATGGTTGGAGGGAGGTGGAACATTAGGCACCCTGTTGTTATTAATTTGATTGCTACTGGTGGGCATGGCAGTTTTTACTGTTGCCGGGCCACGTGGTGGTGCTCCTTGTTGTTATAACTCAGCTGTGTCACATCAAATTCCTGCAGTGGTCCTTACAAAATTTTCGAAACCATGGTGAATGGTGGGTCATAATGCAGCTCTGTACTCTCATACCACTGTTTGTATCAGTGATTCTAACACATCCGCAGTGACATGCTGGTAAAATCTGGCGACCAAGTTCTCTTTCTGCCTGACAAACATCTCCAATTCTTCATTGGGTGTTGTCTCTTGGTGAAAATATCATCTTCCATCTGTATTGTGGCCAACATTCTTGTTACCACATAGAAAATTTTGTGACAAACTGTTCCCACATCATGTGGTATTTAGTGATGGTTCTCCATTATACTCATACAACACCTGTCAGTTGTGTGCCCACAACACTCTGCTACTCTTCCACCGGAACTCTGTGCCTCTGCAATCTTGGCACACACTTGTCAATGAATGCCCTCAGTCCTTCTGAGCCTTGTCCAGCAAAGCTTGGGAGCACCTGAAGCTTAAAGAAAATTAGCAATAGAATGGCATATTTGACTGGAGACTGGTATGGTACAAAGGGTGAGAATGCAGTGTTAGGTTGTTGAGTTGGTAGTCGTAGCACATTGGGTGTGTGTGGTGGTAACAGGATTGAATATCCTGGACTGTGCAGTTCGTTCATTTCACGGGTTATCACTGACTGTACTGTGGTCATGTCACTCAAGCTGGTGTGATGAGTCATACAGGTAAGACACTGTTGTGGTTGCTTTGGGGTTACTCCACACTCGCATGTATTTGTCATGCATAAGGCATGGTGTCAGTTTTGGTGATTGTGACAGGTATCTGTGTTTACAGTAGCTTGTCCACACATTTCCATGTCACTCATACCTGGTACTGTGCATTCCATCATGACAGTGTAGTCCACTGGTGTTCAGCGGTTGCTACTTGTCCGCCTCTGACACGATGCAACACTGGTAGCACACAAATATTCCCATCTGCACTCCGATTCTCTCTGCGGTGTTGAGGGATTTCACCAGTTGTTGCTTCCAGTAATGAGTACAGGATGTCAGATCATGCTCTTGTTCTTCACATCACAATCGGTTGTCGGTTACTCTATACCTATGCCCAGCTGTTTGCATATACTATGTTGGTGTAGATGAAGTTGAAGTTCTTCCTGGAAGGTATCTGCAGATGTTGGCTGCTTGTTCCTATTTGGCAATCGGGTCACTGTCCTTATCTTTTCCACAGTATCCAAACATAATTGGACTCCAGCACTCCATCATGAACATGTCACATGTGCGGTTGCCCGATGTGGTTGTGCAACATAGCTGCCCGGAGATATTCACAGGGGCTACAGCCCTCCTGTTCTTGTATTTGTCTCCTATAGGTAGACAATTTTTATGACAATAATTGTCGCGGCTGGTGCTGGGGCTGGCGAGCACATCTTACCCTTCCCCCCTTCCGTGTACAATGCAGATGGCTGGAGAATTCATGGAACAGTGGGTGGAGGGAATATGTCACCATTAGAATTCCTGGAACATGACACCAACAATGGCGGCCTCCTTGCACTCCATATTCGTCAACAATGGAAAATGGTGGTTCCACAATTTGATCACCCATGAGGCCACATCGTTTAGCCACACAGAAGCACCCGAATTGACAGGCAGGAAATTTTTGTCCACAAAGATGTCCACTCTAGACACCCGGATGCCAATTGACGGGCAGGAAATTAGCGTGCCAACTAACCAACGAGGGGGATACTCTCTAGTTAACATGATAATCTTGAAGTGGGCCATGGTCAAAAAGCCCAGGCTAAATGACGCTGTGTCCCCTGGTGTTTGAATACGGAGATGTTATATGACTGCTGTAGACTTCCATAAATTACAAAAATAAACACTCGAGCTGGGATATTGTGGCTCCACAATATGCCTTTCATACACTGCAATGCACTTCCAAGTGAAATACACATTGAGCACTCATAGACATATGTGAGATAAACGCATTGCAGTTTTCTGGAGAAAATAAAGGTCCGTCGACCTAAAATCTCCTCGGCGAGCGAGAATATGTGTATAAAAACACACCAGTTCAATAAGATGATAATTATTAAAGACTGATGATGAGAGAGTACAAGGTTTAAAATATATGGGCATGCAGAATGAAGCCCTGCACAGGCTGATGCTGCAAAATGGTGTAGTCTCTGAGAAAGGAAAGTTATAAGTATCAGTTATGCCGGAGGGGCCCTGAGTCTGCTCCGAATGGGAGGCATACTTGGAGGTTCGCAAAGTGAATGGAAAATGATCCGATAAAATTAAAGTCTATTGAAGCAAGTTGACCATTGCAAAAGTGGTTTCACCTCGGAGCTGCGAGATGCACAACCTGGCCCGAACATCTGTCAAACGAAGACTAATGAGGGTGGCGTGGCATCGACGACGCCTCGGTACTGATTCCGCACCAGAACAGACAAATCACTTGCAAAATAATTAAAGTGAATTATATGAGTCATAACACTGGTTGATTCATACATCAAACTGCATGTCATGCAATACCCTTCAAAACGAAATAAACAAAACTTATAAATGGTATGTTTACCTGAATTTTATATGCATAAATAATTTCGTGAAATAATTATCTTTGTTTCATGAAAGAGAAAATGACAAATAAACACACTGCCAATTTAAAATGGAACATACTGAATTAATTTGATACACTACAAATTAATATTCAACTTCTGAAAAATATTAAAAATAATTTTGTGTTGTGCTGTTGGAAATGTGTGCATTGCACTGCAAACATCAACATGAACATTTAGAGATTTAATAAATTGCTTTATAAAAAGGGCCCAATGGTAGTCAGAAGTTCCTTGATTTTGTATTTATGATGCACTAAACACTTGAAAAATATTGTCGGATGGCTGAGATCCACATGCTCACATGGTCGCTATTCGGCACTGTAACATCTATGTGGATTTAATTAGGATCATGTCACATTCATTTTCTGGTGGGTAATTTAATGTACGGCTTATTTTAAGCTATGTGGCACTACACAATTCATTTGTTAAAAGAAGATAGCCCTGCGGCTTTAAAAACCACTGCACTGACACACATATCTTCTTGGTGACTGTTTGCCTGCGGCAGTGCGTTACATAGCCAGCACACTGTGGCATGTAGCTCCTGCTGGTACCACTAGATAGAGCACACAGGTGGACAAGGGCTTGTGGGCTAACCGTGGACAGCATCAACTTCCTGAAGTATTGGCATAGAGTAGGTGAGGGTGTGTTGTTACTGTCCCCATACACATGGCTAGAAGTGGGCATGGCAATGACAGCTGTGGTACACACTGTCCACATGAAAAAACTTTGCTCTCCAGGTCACACCATTCGTCCGATATTACACATTGTTAATGTGCGCTCTTGCCATAGGACATGCAGTTGATGATTTTTCCCGCTACTCCTAAACAACGTTGTTTGCGGCCAGGTCAGGTGTGATTTTAAATTCCCAATGTGTGGTTCTGTTTTGATGTTGATGAGTTGCTTGAAATCTGTGGCCAGTGCTTATCTAAAACAGCAGGTACTGTCGATAATTTTTGCCCCTCAGCATTGCTTGTTCTTGTTATGATACGCACTTCTTGTGATAGATTCGGAAGCACCGAGCACACGCAAATGTTGCCGCTCCTACTCCATCCTACCAACAATTTTTAGCAGGTTTCACAAGTTTCGCCTGAAATTATTTGGTGAATGTCCATGTTTTGTATGAAAGCTGGAACATGTGCAAAGTGCGGGAAAACAGACAGGTTTGACAAAGCCCCAGACCTGTCGATGTCTAATGCACAATCCGCACACATACTCTGGAGTGCCTGTGATGGTACATCCCTATGCTTCTTTGCAGAGTTCAGCATTTAGACTTTCAATGTCGGCTAGCAGCTGGCGAGCTGTGGTAGTGTCATGATGGAAGTAGGTGTTATTTATTAAGAAGTCCCGTGAAAACAGATCTGGTTTTGATGTGGCGTGCAAACATGTCATGCATAATGATGTTGGGTTGCCGTTCAGTGACTGCCATTCCAGACGACCTGGGGCACCCACACGATGCATCTGACATGGCAGCGAAGCCATCAGGAATTCAGTTGTTACTGTTTTTGCCTCATGGCTTGTTTCTTCCACCCGAGCAACACAGCATGTGAGAGGTGGTTCTCGAAATGTGGCAAATGAGGGAAATGCAGGTGGTACACTCCCCTATGCTGTTGGTTGTCCCAAGATGGTGATTGGGTGGCTGATATCATGGACACTGCAGTGATCGATGGTGCTGCATGCAGTCCCAAGATGGTGGATTCTCCTGGTTTTTTTGGGGGGAAAAACAGTGATTTCTGGTTCCGAAATTCCAAGCTTCTTGTGCTGATGTTTCTGGCCCAAAATTGTTCGGAAAAGTATAGAGTGGTAGGTAATTACATACGAAAATGTTGCCAGTAGCAAAAACAGGGAATTAAGAGGTTCAAAGGATCGTACACATGTGAAAACATGAACACATGGTCACCAAAACATGAAACATTGAGGGAAAATGCAAGGGCCATGAAATGGTACTTCAAAGAAATTACACAACATGGAAATACACTTGGTTAAGGAATTTGCATAATTACAAGTAGGTTGCATTTTGAAGCACAACACAAGTTGTGGGGAAAGCATGCATATGCCCACCCGGACACCAAAGCCCACACAGAAGGGTCAAATTGATGCATGGGTGTTTGAATCATCAGAGGAATAGAGGTTTTCTGGGTTGAAATGGAGCATCTGTGTTTTACCAAGGGTGCCAGCACAGAGAGCCCTAGTGATGTAGGGCATGTGGTCGATGGCCCTGACTCGACCTCCTCTGATAATCCAGCATCTGTTGATGATGTTTTATCCTGTAATTTCTGGGCTAGTGACAGGAGCTGTAGCCCCTCCCAATGCCATATGCACTCCCATCAAATATGTTTTAGCCCACCACTACACCTTATGCAACATAATGTAAATCATGAAAAGAGGTTATGTGGCCATTAAGAGGCCAGAGTAAAATAATAGTGCACATTTCAGATGACATTGCTAATTTATTTCCACATGAACCGTCCGAAGAAGCACTGATACAAAAATCCCCAGTAGAGCACAGGTAACTCTTATGCTTCAAAATTGGCATGAAACCTACATGATACTTAAATGAAAATTAGGCCCAGCGATTGACACGGCACGCTGGACCATTTGGAATATAGGTTATTTGGATGGAAATTATTGGTTCGTTAATCACCAAACCAGGCGGCATCTCGCAGTGTCAGCGAGCACGAAATTATGATGATTTATGGGTGGTGTGGTCGACTTCCCCAAGTGGCTGTCCCAAATGTTCCACAAACCACCTATGTCACCACAAAAGGTACTGATGATTATAATATTGCAGCTATATTTCCAACATGCTCAGGATAACGTGGCTGTAAGCCTCCCCAATGATAACTCACTCCCGAGGGCATGTTTGGCTATCCCATGCCATTATGTCGTTACCATAAAAATAGGTTATATAGGACAAGACTCGTCCCAAAAATAAATGCATAGGAGAAATTAATTTCTACCTCGCGATTTATTGAAAACCGTCATTTGAGGGACTGAAATAATACATTACACACTATAGTAGGAGAGCACTAGTACAGTAAGAAAATTTGCGCATCCAAGTACAAGACACCACTCTCCACAGATGGGGAGGGGGGGGGGGGGGAAACAAATAATCTAAGGTTCCATATTAATATTTCACTTTTACATATGGAATACTAGAGAACAAAGATGAAGTGCACGGGGAGGTCAATGCGATATCTGCTCCACAGTTCATATATGATGACTAAATTGCATTGGCGAGGTAGCTCGCTCACTGACTGAGGATTCCCACCCACACATGAAAATCATAAAAATAAAAAGTAATGATGGTGGATGATTTGATTGGTGGTGATGATTCACTGTTGGCATTAGAACTAATTCCTCCCTTCAATTTACCTGTACAATATATATGTAAGATATTATTAACATAAGATTCACTTCGAACATTTGACTTGGCGAAGGCAATCTAACATCAACTTCGTTACGACTTTAACTTGTCCTGTAGACTTGCAGGATCTTTCCTGTTTAAAATATATTACATAAATATGCAAAAAAATCTGGCAATTATAGTTTAAGTACATGAAACACTATAAAAAACACTGTTTATATGAAAATGTAACTAATTCTAGGTAAACTGGCCACATGACTGGCCACATTGCAGTGCACTGGTTCATTCAACTGTGAATGTTATAAATACTGGCAAATGCCAGTATTTAATACTGCCTATACTGTTATTCTACGTAAAATCATGAAATGTGTGTCTGCTATGCAATTAAAGGATAGTTAACTTTCAATTGATATTCACAGGCATTCCATATGTCTTGCGTGAGCATGTGTCAATAGATTGGAAATCTAAATGACACACAAAGTGCATGAACATTCGAACTCTGCATTATGTAAACAAAACCTTAAAAATTAAAATAAATACAAAACACTGTCCTACAAGGTTATTGCCTCAAATACTTACATTCTGTTAGTGTAAGGTAAACTGGATACTAAATAAACACTTGACAGAACACTGACATATATGACAACATAACCCTGAATTGACAGATAAACTGTCAACAATGGCAAATCACTGGAACACTATATTGACATGTTCCACATTCCCCCAAACTCAAATTCAGCCCATTCGCAGCATCGCAGCCTCGAAGAGTGCAGTGAAGTGATACATTATGTGCATTTGTGTTTTATATATGATTATTTTAAATTCTTATTCAGTGTTGACATCAGATTTCATGTCTGCACTGCAGTGACTATGTGAGTTTGTTTGTTTATGTTATGTTTTGATGTACCAGTGGTTTTTATTGAAGGATTATGATTTATGGTATTTTAAGGACTTGTTTATTATTGTGTTAAGGTAAGTGCAGTGTACAAAGAGTACACAGAGAATGATGTCGTAAATAAGAGGGTATAATTAAGTTTGACAGTTGCAGTGGTCGTGTGTCCAGTTTTATGTACTAGTGCACCAAGTCATATTGTGTGTTAATATTAATAATAATAAGATTGTTATATTTTTGGTGCCCATTTGTTTTGTGACATTTACAAGGCCAACAGTAATTAACGTAGCATCATTGCTTACATTTGCATCATGTGCCACATAGACCTATATATTTTTTCAGTGTTTATGTTAGTATTAGTGATCTGAGTTTAATTGTATCATGGTTTAGTGTTTTGTTAGCTTGTAAGAAAACATAACCTTCAATGGCCAGTCAGACGAAACCACAGTGGCCAACCATGAGGGCATGACAGTGGACGTGTCCATCCTAAACAAAAACATTTTTCAAGTTTGCGCCAAATGTCAATTTAAGTGTTTTTGTGTAAGACTGGCCTAGTGCAAAGAAAGACATACAAATAAAATACAGCCACAAGTAAATGTGAGACAATCCACCATAAGTCAGAGTCACATGCATTCACGTAAAAACTATGTAGTTGAAGTTAAAAGGGACCGGCTGCATGACAACCCCGACAACACAGGTCACGTGGTTCTGAAATTAAGCATTTTAATATTTATTTTTTATTTTATCATGTACAAGTGTTTTGTAGCATCTAGCATGTTATAGTAATCATTTAAGACCATCATTCATTTCACATAATATGTAATACTATTTTCCATTTTTTTCCATTGGGTCACGTGGGAATGACCACGCTTGGCACCAGCCATCCCGCGCGGCCATGCTCAGTAGTCTAGTGGTACTCGAGTAGTGTAGACATCCATCGTGGCCTCCCTGGCCCCACCACCACCTTTGTAAACCAATCATGTAGTTTTCAATAGTAATTAGTAGTCTGGAACTTTAACTCCTTATTCTTTGCCCGGGGAGTGCACTGCACTACAGTCCAGTCCATTTTGTACACGGCCGGGCCTTAAATTTTCACATAAAGTTTCATGTCGGCTTCGTGCCATTTTATAGTTTACATGCCCTCCCACGCCAATGGAGAAAGTGTATTATATGTGCCTCATAGGAGGGTATAAGAAATAAAATGTGTGGTTAAATGAACTTAACCAACTTTTATTTCTGGGTACGCCTCATGTCACATTTCACAGTATGGCCATAACGATCCTCAAGAAGTGAGTGGCATATAGGGGAAGGCGACAGCCCCTACTAGCGAAGGTATCAAGGGAATATAATAACTGAATCTACATCATCATGTGAAGACAGTCTCCACAGACATAGGAGCATTTGAGGAAGCCATGATGATCGTCAGGCGCACAACCCTGCCTGCAGACTCGTGCTCATGCCAATGTGAGCTGGCGCCTAACCAGTCAATATTTATGTCAGTATTATTTTTCCAATTCACGTAACCTCACCATCCCTTCAATGGTCCAACCACCATGCCATTAATATTTATATAACGCTGATCGAACACGTCACACAAATAAAAATAAACAAATACTGCACACATTATTTACTCTCAAGAAAAATAAACAACACTTAAAATAATCTAGAAACCCTGGATGCACTCCATGCACTAATGCATTGCACAACACATGATACATGCACTGAAACAGTGGTTCGGGCCTACTATTGAACACATGTGGTGGTTGGTTGGCTTCTGCACACTGCCATTGACGATGTGGGGAACAGCCTAGGGTAGAGGACACGCGGTACACATCAAATCCCCCTCACTCACGAGGCCATCCACTCGTCAGAAACTGCTCCCTTCAGTCGGTACAGCAACCTGCCGCCGGCAGGAGTTTGTCCTGGGGACATAGGTCGTCCCAGGCTACAGCTGCAGTGGCTGCTTATGAGTTGCTTGATGAGATGTCTGCTGCGGCAGATATATGACAACTGTGGTGGGCGATGGCGAGTGCCCACAGGCCGTGCATGGGGCTCTCTTGACAACACGAGCTTGCTTGTAGGGGGAGAAGTAGCCCTGACCCCCACTCGTCGCTGCTACTGGTTCTCTCTGTGTTTTTGCGGGCAGCATCGATTAGTATGCTGGGCATCCCCCACACGAAATGATGGCTTGTTTCCCTCTCTTACTGCCGATTATCCCATTGATGATGATAATGATTATGAGCGTGCAGTAGACACCTGGCCCCTCAATAACTTCACAACACCATCGGGTGGGGTCCGATTTGGCACATCGCTGTAGATGTCATTAGTAGGCAGTGGTGTGGTACTGCTGCGCCGATCAGTGCCTTCCAAAAAAGCGTTACTTGCATGAGCACCTATCGACGCTGAAGTGTCGGGCATGGAAGCTGTAGGTGTCGCTGGTTTTGTACCAGCAGCATGCTGACACGGTGTTGTTGTTATTACTGTGTCCCTCGTAGGTAGTGTGCGGGTTGCATTCAGATTTTCCCTCAGTGAACGGACATCGATGCTGGGTGCCACGATGCCGGCACTGACAAGGTGCAAGGCATCTAGGAGAAAAAATACTATTCTGTGGGGACTAAGGCGATCTTTATAGCATGTACCGCCCTGCTCTTGCATGATAATATGCAGCCCGCTCAACATCTATGGGAAGCCCTCACAAAATCCTTTTTGGCCTGCCGATGGCAGATGAGTTTTCATGTAAACATGCTGGTCGGCCCGCAGCTGAGGAGGTGGTCACATGTGGGGGGGGGGGTGTCCACTGATGCACATAGCAGGACTGTTCCATCTGGCTTTGTGCAGCTGCCTCTCTCTCCTTTCCACTCTAAGCTCCCCTCCCAGCGGAACATTGGTATGCACTCCTGCCCTGCTCACAAACTCGTTGGGGAGGGGAAGGTCTCGACCCTTCAACAGCTGTGCCAGCATCTTCCCTGTAATCAAGTTGGCACACATGTACAAGGTAAAAAATGCTGCCAGCAGTTGTTCGGCCAATGATGCATGTTGTTCACCGATTCTCAGATGCAGTCAGTTGCTTCCTCAGCTCCTGGTTCTGCCTTTCTGTGGGATTTGCTTGAGTGTGGTACACCGCTGCAGTGTGATGATGTACAACCCGATGAGTGCAGAAACCCTGTCACATGCTGCCAGTGAACTGGATGCCATTGTCAGGGAGGACTGTGTGTGGATAGCCACAGCAAGAAAATAATTCATTTTCCAATACATTCCCCACTGTTCACAATTATGCACTCGAGACCAGGTAGATATCCACTCAGTGCCAAAATAGACCCATAACAACGATGAAACATTTCTCTGTTGGCGTGCATGGGTAAGGGGCCATCATTTGCAAGGCCACAGTTTCGAATGGTTGAGTCGGGAAGCAGGGTTGCTGCTGTCTGCTGTATGTGCACCGGCATTTGAAACGGTTGCATGTAACACAACTGCGCACAAAAGTTTTATGTTTGTCGACACACCCAGCCAATGGAAATGTCTGAGTATGTTCCAACGTGTTTGCACAGCACCAGGATGGCCTGCCAGATTGTTGGAGTGGACGTATTGTAGCACTGTTTCCCATGCTGCACTGGGCACAAATATACACCAGTTGTTACTGTTGTTGTCCATGCTCGATTATAAACAACTATCTGCTGAATGCCAGCAATTAAATTCCCATTGTTCACTTAGCTGTTTCCACTTACATTCTGTAGGGCAGTCTGTTTGTAAGTTTATGGGTTCTTTTCACACTTGTCAGTGGGTGCATGGCTGTTACCACTGTTATATTATAGCACTGTACTAGCGTGGTGTTTTCATTCACATGTAGGAGATTTGAAACAACACTGCACCTATGCCCTTAATGCTCGCATCGGTTTGCAGGTACAGATGACAAGCGGGATCGCGGTGTGCTAAGGCAGAACAATTATTGAAACAAAATTTGATCTCTTCAAAGCTTTGCTGTAGTTCTTGCTGCCACCTGAAGCATACACTTGTGGGCATGCCCCAGAAACTGGATATTTGTTTTGCCGATGTGGCATATGTTGTTAGCATACTTCATCCCACTGATGGCTAATCGCTCAAATACCAAGGACAGGTGGTGTATGTGGACTGTGCACTACTCGCACTAAACAATTCCATCGTCCAGATACACTAGCGTGCACTCACCCACTAATCCACCCAACATCTGTGCCATCATTGACTGGAAGGTTGATGGTGTGCACTTGAGATGGAACTGTATGGTACAAAATTGGAAGCGATGGCCATCAGGAGCAGTGAAGACAGTCATGTGGCAGTCCTCCAGAGATCGATAGTGGTGAGTACTCTGGCATGACCCAATGTGTTTAAGGTATCCATAATATGGATATACGGAGTCGGTGCACTGGCAGTAACAAGGCTAAGATGTCGAAAGTCAACACAGAAACACCATGTACCATCTTTTTTGGCACTAAGGTGTTGCATAATTTATTTAAGGCACTTTCAGATGGTTCGATGACACCCTCTGCTAGCATTTCGGTGATCTGCTACATTATTACCTTATATTGATGTGAGTGGTATCTTCTTGGGTGATCATACACAGGCTGATCTGTGATGCTCTGAATACAATGTTCCGCAACTGTGGTGTGGTTTAACAAGTCGGCAACGGTGAACACATCTCGCCTTTCACTTAGAAATTATTGCATTGCTTCGTGGTGTTCGGGTGGCACAGTGTGGTCCAGGTCGTCCAGTTGCACAACTGGTGTACTCTCAGCTGTTCGGAGTTCAAGGTTATAGACTGCCTGTCTCTCCATCTGGCCGAAATAAATCCGGCATGCCGTAGGCTCCACTACAGTGTTTTGCTCTATGAGCCAAAGGAAACTGGAGTATCGCGAGTCTGTATAACAACTGCTGAATGAACGAAAGGATATATTTACTATTGTCAATTTGCTATGCAGAACCACCATTGCAGAACATGCTATTATGTTAACCACCAATACACGATTGTACGACAGCCCACATCGCTACTATCCGAATCAACAATAGATAATTCAGCAACAAATTGCCGAAATGTTAGCTGAAGGGGTTATCGAACAGTAAGAAAGCGCATTTAATTCGGTAATCACCTTAGCGCCAAAAAGGATGGCACCTGGCATTTTTGCGTGTAATTCCGGCACCTTATTCTTATTACGCGCAGTGCTCCACAACCATACATCCACATCCAAGATGCTCTGAATATTCTGGAGAAAACAAAAGTACAGACAACAATTGACCTCTGCAGTGGGTATTAGCAAGTCCCGGTAAAACCAACAGATCGGCACAAAATGGTATTCCCCGCAGCCGAATGGCGTCTTTTTCAATTTTGTGCCATGCCAGTCGACCTGAAATGCACCCTGTCAACTTTCCAGGAAATGATGGTCCATGGCCTGGATCGTTTGATTGGCACCTGCGCATTGGCATACCTCGATGATATGATCGTTTGGAGTGAATCATGATCAGAACATCACCACCTATCACTCGTGTTCGACTGCTTGGTGATAAATGGTCTTATTTGTTTCAATAAAAAGTGTCATATTGTCAAAGAGAATAACCAGTTCCTAGGTCACCTTATCAGCGAGAACAGGAGAAAGCCGGTGCCAGAACAACTGAACCTCATTGATTATCCCGTGCCGAAAACAACGAAAGAGTTAAGAAAATTCTTTGGATTATTTAACTGGCTTTGAGAGTACATCGAATGCTTTTCAATCATCACTGCACCGCTGAATGAGTTAATGTCACTAAATGTAGGTTTCATTTGGCAATCTGCAGAGCAGCAAATCTTCGAGGAGGCCAAATGGAGTTTCTACGAATGCCAAGTACTGTCGAGATACGACCCCAGCCATCACTTGTATGTCCAGATGGATGCAAGTGAGAAATAACTCTTTTTGGTAATTTTCCAACTGTCGGAAGAAAACAAGCGGCTAATTGTCGACTTCAGAAGCGATAAGTTCGGCCAAGTAGAGCACTGCTGGAATAAAAATGCTTTAACCTGCAGACCGACAACCGCTGCCTACTGTGGTTACACAGTATGAAGAAGAGTCGAAGTAAACTGACACGCTGGGCTCCTTTGATACAAGCATACGATTTCGAAGTACAGCATGATGCAGGCATCGAAAACCAACTCGCCGACCACCTGTCTCGAACGCCAGGAAAATAGATTGCGAAGGACGAGGAAGCTTGGGAGAATATCTTACCCTCTCCCTCTGCCGACACACGAACACTGGCCACATCATGCGTGCAATGCGCGAACGTAACCACGCTACCACAAACACCCTCCTTTAACACAGTGAAAATGCATGTGGTAAAGAACACACTTGCTGAGTGCCCCATCGCACGTAATTGGAAGTTCGAGTGCCAGCAATGGTTTTACGACCAGTGGCATATGTTGAACAGTACCCTGCAGTCATGTGCCAACAACTACACTTACGTCTGCACAATGTATGTGCTGCTTGCTGCCAGCAGCATCGTGTTACAATACACACATTCCAACAATCTTGCAGGACATCCCACTGCTGAACAAACCCGCTCGAATGTTTCGAAGCACTTTCACTGACCAGGAGTTTCAGTTGATGTCCACACCTTTGTACGCGAGTGTAGGACCTACAACAAATTCAAGAACCGATGCACAAATGGTGCCCAGGAATAGCAACCCCGTACTCCGAAAGAGCTGTTTGAGACAGAAGCATTGGATTTAATGGGTCCATATCCTCGCACCTCGATGGGCAAACGGTTCATTGTCATGGTAACCGACTTGTTTTCCAGGTGGGTTGAGGCATATCCTGTGCACAGCACCCATGCATGCACTGTGGGAAAAGTGGTAGAGAATGATTTTTTGCATGTTGGGGATAACCACACACGGTATTGAGTGATAACGGCACTCAATTTACCGGTCGTGAGTGGAGAAATATGTGCGAGAAATGAGGTGTACACCACCAACAGCTGTTTATCATCCACTCACAAACCCGACTGAAAGACGCAATCAGAAATTGAAGACCCAGCTGGGTCTCCATGTGAGTGAAAACCATTCCTCGTGGGCGGAACAAATCCCTGCTACCATCTTCACCCTCAGAAAGCGTATAAACCAGGCCATGGGGATGACGCCAGCCTTCTGTAACAGGGCCATGAAATGATGTTCCCAGTGAAGTTTACGGGCGGAGCAAGAGATAGCACCAGCTGCACAGGGGAAAGCGAAGCAAGAGATGAGTGCATGCATGCACAATGTGAGTGGCGAGGGATAACCAATGGCGCTACATTGCACAATGGAAGCATGCCTAGTCCCGACCCCCACCACAACTCCAGTAGGGATTTTGTGCTGGTTAGCAGAGAAGTGGAACGTCCCACATGTCATCTCTAAACAACTGGGAGATAAGTGCTACAAGGTGCGTTTCAGCACTAGGAGAAAGGCAGTATTTCACTGCAGTGCCCTCAGATTAATAAGTACACAAGTCAACAACGAACGACTACAAAGTGGTCTGGAAGAGAGTGAGAGAGCTACAACACCTCTAGTGGAGGTTACAAGTGTCGGTAAATTGGTTGTCTCGCAATCGAGCCCACAGATGGGTGCCACACCCAAAGAGATTTCGTACCGGTCATGTCGTCATGATGCCGCCAAAGAGGAAACACCGAGTGAATGGTCTTCGAAGGGGAGGGCATTTGATGTTAACAGCGCCTCGGCTTCAGGCCATTCACCACGTCATGACAACAGAGACGTCAAGAATGCAACACAACATCACAGTGGAGCACCTGAGTCGACGTACCAGAGCCATATATATGTTATGTGGCAAGTCCAATAGTGTGTTAGGGAGTGTGCAGTAGTTGTTTATTTTTGTATGTCGACGTCATCATCCTAAAATTCGACAAGTGCCAGTGTTCTGTATCACGCTTCAGTGTGCACAAATATTTGAAGTTAAGTTACCATGCAACCAGGTACATATTTGTACGAATGTCAGTGTCCTATGTCAGGCTGAGTGCCACATGCTTTTCTTTAATTTTAGTATTTACATTTTGAGGGTCAATGTGTATGTAGTGCCATATGTTATGTCAGTGTTTTAATTTTCCCATGTTACCCACGTCATGTAAGTACAAGACAATTTGACTCTTTATATTTTATTAATATTGTTTTAGTGTATTTCAGTGCAACCCTGTATTTACATAATTATTATGTTGTTTGCAGTTCGTTCACTATTGATACCATTTTGTGCATTTAATTGAACATCCACAGACAACACTATTGTGACAAATAGACTTCTCTATAATATTTATGATAGTTATTAACGTAACTTTTAATGCATTTCAAATCATTCTTTTATATTTTATGTTTCAAGAGTGTTCGACTAGTACTGGCAGTATTCAAATACTGGACTTTCCTACCATGTTCAAAAACGAATCATCAAAGTGGACAGGTGAACACAGCCACATGGCAAACCACTAAAAATAAAAATAAAAGTATTTTTGAAGTGTTTTTGTGCAGATTAATATGAACTAACATGTTTTGCCACGAACACAAATCATATAGATGTAATAAACTTGACTGGGGACAGACCCTATAAAGATACTGTTTATTTGTATGTGTCAATGTTGAGGTTAGGTTTCCACAGCAATGCAGTCTGGTTGAACATGTGTATTAATTTTTATAATTTTTAAATGTGCTTTTACATTTTTTTTGTTAAGATTTTATTGATATGTACATCTCATTGGCATTGTAGAGCCCATTATGTTTCATTCATTTTATTTAACTTTATGTCAGCCAGTGAGTGCACTCTGCACAAACAGATAGTAGTAGCATCTTAGTCTTGTGAGATGCGCCACGGTGATCTGGGTACTTAATCTTTGTTTGATAATCATAATATAATTCTGCTTAGTTAACGTTAGTCTACCAGCACCTTTTGCTTATTGCTCGCCCGGAGTACTCAGTCTCTCAACCTCTGCTCATATTTTACATGACGGAGGTGTACTATGCAACCTAAGCTCATAGGCCCTACAGCCATTTCATCTGTGTAAGAGCTACCTGACTAAAAGGGCGGTATGTAAACCTCAGTGCCCCGATGGGGAAGAACTTGTAATAAATACATATTCGTGAGATACCAAAGTTTTGTTATAATTAACTGCCTATCGATTATTTAACTTTTTCTCATAACTTTGCATTGACCACGTGTTTTTAATAATGGCATTGGGGAGCCAAAATAACCCTTCGGGAGTGAACTGGCTTATCAGGGGGGGGGGACATCCCTGACTAGACGAGGCGATTTGGAGTTTAGTTTATGGTTGGCAGAAAGGTACTTTCAATTATATAATATCCATCAAGTCGTGGACATGAGGGTAGGCCAATGGTCGTCGGCCGTGATGACCCGAGAGGAGTCTCTAACAAGTATAACTTCGTGCACACACCGCAGGCTGGTGCCCTTAACCCTGGCAAGTATAATTTTGTATCCACCATACCTCATTCCCATGAGCCCAACGTTTTCTCATGCTCATCTGAGCTGGTACCTTGAACCGGATTTTATGAAGAAAACCTTATTTTCCCTTAATTCCCCCTGTTGCCTGTCGAGGCCGCCCACAAATGGTTTTCCCAGCCGTGTGGCTTTTCATGAACATGTTTCAGAGAGGCTGTTTTCCTGCTCGACAAACTGGAAACCCCTTTGTGGCATTGTCGACCCACCAAATTCATTGTGACTTCAACAGACATCTGAATCTACTTTCCAATGTCCTTTTTTCAAGTTTCGCATACCATTCTGACAGTCTTCTATCTAATGCATTCACTGCTAACCTGTGCCATTTCAGTGTATTTCAATGTTATTTCCATGCAATTCCTTGTCTCCTTTGTTCATTGTTTATGTCTTGTGTGCAATGCAAGAACAAATATGTACACATGTTTTCCTTTCCTCTGAGCTTTGGCTCACTATTTAGAGCTTGTGGTTGTACTACCTAATGTGCCAATTTCATGTTGGGTCGTCACGTCAAGAAATAACGATGGGACAACCACAAAAAATCCTACCCCCATGCTCTTTCGTACCAAAAACTGCAGTTTTACCATAGGACAATGTAAGTTGGCCATATTGAGACTGTACTTCACCTGTGACATTAGTCGACCATAACTCTCGTGGCACCAGCTGAGGGGTAATGTGCAGACACACCTCCAGTCAGATAGACAACACACCTCCAGTCAGATAGACAGCTTGGATTTAGTGTAGGTTTTGCCACCAAATGAAGCAGCCATCATCAAGTTGTGTCAAAACAAGGTAACACCTACCACAAGATCATTTAAGTCGCAGTGGACACGCTATTTTTCACCGAGACGGATTACTGCTTGCTACCACCGGCATCGCAGTGCCTGATGCCGCTATAGATGAGATGCCTGCCGCGCCCCCCAACTACGTCTCTTTCACATCTGATATGCACAGTGGGCAGACTACACCATGTGCGAACAGTGCTGACGCACCTGGTGTGGAGGCGTATACATGGCACCCAGCAAGAGATGCTGCTGAGTAAACCCCCTGCATTCCAGACTTTTTGCAACTGCCTTCGGTGGCTCTTCATGATGTCACCAAGGACAAGCCATGTGGGCCACCTGAGAATGGCTAGTATCTACAGGTTAAGGACTCACCGGAGTGTGTAGTGACGTTGAGAAGATGCCATCCGAATCCGGGAACAATGGCAGCAGTATTAAGCTCTTCACAAGGAATTGGGGACGCCCAAGTGCCTAGCCTGCACCGCCCGCATTGTAGCAGCAACAACAGCTGTGACAAGTTCAGTGTAGGGGAAGCTTCCTCACCTCCCTGTCATTCGAAGAGCGCATGTGTTATCCTGTGTGGGACGTGCACAACCTGAAGGTGCAGTAGAGCACCCAACACAGCTGTCACAACAAAACTGGATAATGCGGGAGTAGTGACAAAAGCCCCACACTCCTTCACCTAGTCGCACCTACAATTTCCCGCTGACAGGACAGTTGCACCCAACACACAGATGTTGCAGTAAAGAGAAATCTTACATCGAGTGAACAGCCTCAAAAAGGGGAGAGGGGCATATGACGTTGACCACATCCCCTGAACCTACGTCCGTTCACCATGCCGTTATCTAACATCCGCAGCAATCACCTCTGTTCGTGTGTGAGCAGACTGTCGCAAAATCCATCATCCCAAGTGCATGCATGAGTGTGCACAGTGCAGTGCGGTCCAGTGCTGTGTGTGTTTATGTTTTTTTTATGGGGTAAACGTGTCAGAAAGAGAAAGTGAGTACATAATGTTTATTTATAGCCCTTGCGATATAGTGTTCAGAATATGTTGGTTTTGATTCCACAGTGCTTGTCACATTTTTTATTAAGGGTTAGTGTGAATGCCATGTATTGCGTTGAGTTGTTATGTTTCGTACACCCTCATACACATGTCAGTACATAGACAAATAGTCTCACCATTTTTAAAGTGACATGTGTAATTTTCGGTTCTGTTATTTTAGTTGAGTTTAAAATGCACGTGTTCCAAATACCAATGTACTTCATGCACTTTCTATTTCGAACACTTGTATGTGGACATACTTAAGTACACAGCCTAAGTATGCCATCAGGGTACAAATATTATTTGTGGACGAGTGATGTGTATTTTACCAAACAGACACGCCGGGTTTCGAAATTGACAACCCTAACCTGAATAGTCCATTATTGCAATGGTGTCGTGTGCCAGTATTCCTAGATGTTCAACTTTTTTAACAGATTGGTGCACATGATGTGCTCGACCACGTGGTTGAAGAGTTGCAGGACATCATAAGTTTTAATATATTGGTTTTTTAGGGTTGTAAATACATGTAGAATGATTTGCCCCAACTTTGAGACATCCTAGCATAATAAGTTAAGAACAGGAGGAGCCCCGTTAACTATAAACTGACTTTGAAAACTTTAACAAAGTGATGTTAGATTGCCACGACAATTCAGAGTGGTAGAAGTGAAATTTATTTTCGTAATTTTTGTAAGTAATATTTAGAGCTATATAAAAGTACACAGTATAATGTCATTAGCCTAGCGGCTAGACATGTAGTTTCATTTTTTATTTTATTCGTTTATGCAATCATGATCACGATTTGTTGGTGGCAGACGCAACAAAACAGGGTTACCAAACACCAGTTAGTATTGTATTCATCTTCTCATGAGGTGGCCGCCGTGCCGCATTACCCAGGCACTTCAACTTTTTATACCAATCATTATAATTTCTGTCATGTGACATAATTTTCTGGAACCTTTTTATTGTTCATTAGCCCGGAGTTAGTGCCACCTCACAAACCTATCCGTATTTTTCGCTGTGGGGATGTAAGTTTCATTGTAAGTACCCTGTAGGCCGACAGCCAATTTTGAAGCTTCAGAGTCCCCCAGGCTTGATCGGCGATGTTCAAATATAAGTGCCTTGTTGGGGAAATGTGTTTAAATAAAATCACATGACTGGAATTCCAGCCTATGTTATTTATTCCAGCCACATCTCAGCTATTTGCTAAAATATTACTTTCACTTAAAACTACGCAAGTAACTGATGACATTGGGGAGGCCAGAACAGCCCCTCAGGAGTATATTGATGTCTTGGGGAGGGCAACAGCCCCCATTAGACAAGCCACGACTTAGAGTATAGCACAACGGAGATCGTCACAGCATGGGAGGAAGCATGGTAACTGCTTGACCTGCCACCATTTTTACTTCTGGCTGAATAAATTACCAGGGAGGGCACTTCAGCCACCAGCCATATGACCCCATCCTTTTTTCGTGCTCATCTGAGCTGGCACCCCGAACTGTATTTTATGATGAAAACCTTATTTACCTTTGATTTACCCTGGTGTCCGACGAGGCCACCCACAATTTTTGGTGATGTGTAGTAAAAACTTTGTGATGAAAAAATTAAATGGTAAAATGTGACATCGAGAATTTTTGTATTAATTTGTGAGTATACCTCGATTTGCTGTTGCTGTGTCATACCAGGGAGGAGGAGGAGTCGAATAGATTCTGGCTGAACCCAGCATTATGGGGACCCCGACGTGATTTGTGGTATTTATTGATGATAAAAGTGAAAATGAGACTTGAATCGTAAGTAACACTGGAAGGTCTTGTAAAGCGACGAAAGCCTGTCAGAATATTGTTCACGAAAACATACAAAGCCATATGTCAGCAGGTAAGCGAACATAACTTGATCATGACAAAGAAAAATTAAGTTTTTGTTTTGCAAACTATAAAGACTGTCGGAAGATATGTGCTCACTGGACGAATGAGTGCATGACCTCACTTTGCAAGAAGACGAAGATGGTAAGCTTTATGAAGCAGAGTATTCCACCATTGAAGACTACAAAGACTAAATGGATACAGCCAACATAAAAGTGGAAGAATTCTTAAACGAAAATGTGAAAAGTATTTCTGGCAAAAATGAGGTAGGTTCTACATGTTCGTCGCCAATTTCGCACAGGAAGAAGTTGAAGTTACCCAAAATTGATCCGAAGAAGTTCGGTGGAGAATTGAATGATTGGCTAAGCTTTTGAAGTCAATTCAAGAGGATACACGAGGATGAAGATTTAGAACCTGAGGATTAATTCCAGTACTTAATTCAAACAACAACTACAGGTATGAGAGCACGCAAAATCGTGGACAGTTTCCCACCAACAACAGAGAATTACACTAAGGCAGTTGACAGCATGTGTGTGAGGTTTGGAGAGAAGAGTTACTTATAGAGTTATAAGTGAGAGAGCTTTTCGTTCTTGTAATTAAAATTGCATCATGCAGTAAAGGAAAAATTGGTATATCTCAGTTGTATGACCACATCGAATCCCATATAAGAGCCCTAGAATCAATAGGTAAAACTCAGGACAAATGTGCCGTCATGTTGTTCCCTCTTGTAGAGTCATGTATTCCAAACGAGAGCCTGAAGGCTTGGCTAAGGTGCCCTACAAGTAGAACATCTGCTGATCACTTTAATGTGGGTGGTGATAACACCTATAGTGGAAAATTGCAACAGTTGTTAACCATTATATGGAGTGAAGTGGAAGATGAAGAGAGGATTTCTCTGCAAAAGCTGGTTTCAGAATTTCAGAATGCCAAGAAAACAAGATAAAGCAAAAAGGGCCTCAGAACATTGTGTCCCTACAGCAAACAATTTGTTTTCTGGAGAGAAATACAGCAAAAAAAAAAAAAGAAATTTATATATGTGAGAAGTCTCATGAGAGCAAAGAATGTTTCCTTGCACAAAAATGCCATTTAGTAATAAAAGGATGCGTTGATGAAAGGAAAAGCTTGATGTGTGCCCACATAACCCACTTTCCCTTAGCCTGTTTGCCCGTCGCAACAGGTTCCGCAACACAGTATATGCGCACTCTACAAGTGCAATTGCAGACCAGAGTGAAAAGTACAGAGCAGTGAGCAAGTGCAGAGCAGTGTGAGCTGCTATCATGTGTGCCCTGGTGCAGGAATCTGAAAGTAGGCAGTGTTATATTTCTTGTTAATTAATTCTTAGCATAAAAGGGCAAGTTAAGTTCATGCAAGGGGACGCAACCAATAAAGATGCCTGCCTTAGCAGCCCCAAAGCCCTCAGTGTTTTAAACTGTCTTTCTCTAATTTTCTGTTATGTTCATTCACGTGTTTTTATCTCCAAATTATCCATGCAGTTGCAATGTCATGTCTTAATAAATATTAATTACAGGGTTATTTTTATGGGTAATGTGTGTTACAACCGACACAGAGAGTATGTGTCCAGTATGCAAATGTTTTGTGCAAGAAAGTAGTCGAGCAGAGGGTGCCAGCCCGTCAAGCTGGCCAGCACCTCGTGTAGGAAAGTTCAGTAATCGTTTGTCTTTACGAGGGGTGTGCTGCATCACGTCGGGGCTCGTGTTTCGGGCACTCGAGCAGCCAGCATCATGTTGGACTAATCAATTCAATGCAATAGTTTAATTAATACACAGAAACCTTTATCGTTTTCAGCTGCCCAAGACTTTACCGCCCCTCGCACCTACCCAGTATTTGCATCGCCTGAGTAAGCCTAAAATGCACTAATTATACTAAGACACCTCGTGTCGTTTTAACAGTATCACCCACACTGATTGGGTTAATTGTCAGCACCAGTGTACGATTTCTCCCATGGAGATGTAGCAAAATATCTAAATAAATCGCAGCAGTGAAATGTTTCCACGTGTGATCTAGTTCTAGTTCACTGTAAGGCCTTTAAGGTATGGGCCTTCTCCCACTAATTTTCTTCAACCTGAATTTATTGTGCAATTATGATTAAATGGTCACAAGTAGGTACAATAAGTAACAGTGCTTCGTATGTGCATGTGGGGTGCCCGGATAACCAACAGCACAACAAGTAAGGAAATTATTCAATCATTATTAATTTTATTATAAGAGGAGACAACAACTGCACCAGAAGGATTTGCTGTGGTCGTCGGCCGAACGACCCTGAAGAACGAGGCAGTTCTCAGACTTCACGATTTTGTCAGTCTGACAATATCTGGCGCCCTGGGTAATATCTGCACCGAGATTCCAAACTATGTTCAACATGCCTTAAAAAATAACCAATTTCCTTTTGGACCAGCACCCCACATCAGCATGTTTTGTGTGTCTGAAAATTTAGCACAGATCCTAAAAATATAGAACAAGTGTGAGATGTGCAATGTATGGGAGACGACACCCTGTAGTGATGTGTACTGACTTACCTGTTAACAAGGAGAGTCCTGGGGTAGAAATGACAAACGAAAAAACAAAAGACAAGAACACTAGGGCTTTGTCTAAATAATGCAGCTTTCAAGAAGTATTGTTGAAGAAAATGAGCAGAGCAGGACGGTGAGAATTCTGATTGACAGTAGTTCATAGCACTCGTATATTCTGAAGAGAACTGCTGAGGTGATGGGTTGAAAGCCTATTGGTTCTGAAATTTTGGTGCAAGTGCTTTTTGGGAGTGCTAGGACAAAAAGAGAAGAGCATCAAAGCTACAATGCGACATTTTTCGGCTTGAAAGGGTGTAAGTCATGCAACATCAGTGTGCTCGAGCAGCCCAACATTTGAGGCTCAATTCCCAGAATTAAGAGTGGACCTGTAGTGACAGAAATAAAGAATATGGGAATATGGATAAGTAATTTTGCTGAAGTACGGCCTGTTATTGAATGGTGTGGACAATGCAGGAAAATTGTTTACTAGGAAAACCCATCAACTGCAAGGCGGATTTACAGTGATGGAGATACTTCTTGGATGGGTGATCATTGAAGAGAGTGTGGTCAGCAAAATAATGTTTGTTGTGTTATTGTGGTGACATCTCATTTCGTCAACAGTTTGTGTCTACCTGATCTTTGGAAGTTGGACATTATATGTATCAAAGACCAATTCGAGACAAGAACAAAGGAAGAAATGAACATTGTGGTGTTGGACCTCTTCAAGGAAACTGTGACTGTAGCGGTGATATGGGAGGTAAAAAAATTCAGTGCCTTCCTGGAGTACCGACAGTTTGTGCTATGCACGGATAATTGGTGCCAAGTCTGGTTTCATAAATCCAAGGAAGCAAGAAGCAAACTTACCTGATGGGCGCTGCTCCTCCAAGCCTATGATTTCGTGTTAGAGCATGTCCCAGAATAGGAGAATCAGCTGATGGACAAGCTCTCACAAGACACTGGGAACAGCCCCATTGTAATAGATGATACAGAGTGGGATGAAGTCCTGCTTAGTCACAACCTGGTCCTGCCGAGGAAAAACAGTGTCTGCAAGTAAGCACAAACAGCAGTGCGGAGAACAGTATCGAGCAATAGGAGGATGGGTGCAGCCAACGGCAACAGCAGCAGTACCAACACCAGTATGCCACGAGGTGGTTCCCAACCATAACGAGATCACACCCGGCACTGCAAGCAAGGTAAAAAGTGTATTTGCATGCCCATCAGCAGCCAGCAGCAAGGAAAAAAATTATATGTGGGTCAGGCAGCGAAGTGTAACAGCCCACATAAACTAATATGGAGCAAGGGACCAACTTCATACATGGTCTGAGTGGGCAGAAGGTTAGTAAAGGTCCACCAAGATGGCATATGCCTAGCACCTGGGAACGTCACCGGTGAAGACAAACCTGACACCCCGATCCATAATTATGGCGAGACAGCTGCTGAGCTCTGAGAGCAAGAGGAAGGGGAGGAAGGCTGGTCAACACTTCCGCCAGAGGGACCCCCAAATGATACACAAGTGCTGCCACTGCTAGATGTGGCCACATCTTGCAGGGGTCGAACCGACACAGGCACGAGTCGGGAGGTGGGAGAAACACAGGCCAGCATTATGGCCCTGAAACAACAAGAGAGTCAAGCATTGAGAAAGGAGATGCAAGGAATGTAGAGCAAGAAGTGGGTGGAGAAGCAACCCCAAAGATGCTTATTGAGGGGTGTGCCAACAAGTATTACAGTGCTGCAACCAGAGCAGCCACCGGCACTGCACTCGGCAATGCAGCACCTCTGATGGAAGGGGAGAAACAGCAAGAGTAGGCAAGTGAAGCAGTGCGGGCTGGGGAGCCACAGAGGGGTAGTCATCCCCCCAGATGCCAGTTGCACAGGTCGCACCCAGCTATGGCAGCATAAGGATGAAGACAGCACGAACAGTAGTGACACTGAGAGCAGTGGGTCGGCCAGCCCCTATTACCTCCTCCAGTCATACTGGCGGAGAAGGCCCCCAATGGCATGCAACACCTGTGTTGGTGTGACAACATCCCGCCAACAGCAGATCCAAAGAAGGAAGTGACTGAAGCCACCTCTTCGAGACCACGAGGAGGCGATGAGGAGCCACTATCAACTACGCCAGAGGCATAGTTTATAGTATTGTATCAGAAGGGGGTGGGGTCGTTTGATGTTTGCGCATCCTTGCTCCATCATTTCCATTTCACAGCCGCAACACAGCTCAATGGCGCAGTGCACACATGCACTCGAGGCCAGTGCAGTGAAACGTGAGTGAAATTCTTGTGTGTGTCAACAAAACAGCGCAGTGTGAAGCGCAAACAAGTGCCAACAATGCAGTTTAACATCTAAGCACAGTGCACTGTGCTGCGTGTATGAATACAGGTCACTGCAAAAAGACCCAATATTAAGGGCAAATATGTTTAGAAGGACTTTGTATGTAGTTTAATAGCACACACATTCATGTGCTCGTTAAATATGGGTAAGGGAATAACCCAAAATATAATAAGTGCAGTGTTAAAGTGTTTTTCTTTTTTTTTTGTAAGTGTACAATTCCACAGGTGTGCCATCCTCATATCATTCATATAATATTGGCAAGGTAAGAGTGTTCTGTGTTAAAGTTATAATATTTATGTCCACATAAATTTTAAGGTTAGAGGTGCAAAGTTATTTGCTGTGCAGCACATGTTGAGAAAGTAGATCAATGTGGCTCGCCAGCCCACCAATGCCGGATGGTGCATCATGCCGAGCAGTCAGTCAGCATCGAGCATCTCGGGAGTATTGTTCTGTGTAAGCATGGCTCAGGTTTTGCACGCTCGGGCAGCCATCAAATTTTGTCTTCAATCATTTTCACGCACTAGAGTAAGTTTTATCAAAACAGTTTTTATTTTGCTACTCAACACGCCACCTCCTTCTTCCCCAGTATTTGCATCGCCTGCAGAAGCTAAAACTGAACTTAATTCATTTGTAGGCTTCATGCCAATTTTCTGTTTCACCTTACCAGCAGGTTAAGTCCGGCAATTTGTGTAAAGTATTGGCCTCAGAGCCATGTTAAAGGTTCAAGTAAATACCACATTGAGAACAGTCGTGAGTGTACTTTATTTCGTTGCATTCAGGCTCTTCAGGGCATGGGCCCTTATAATACCCTCCCCATTTTCAAGTGTTTTATCAGTGATTTTTTTTTTCGCAAGGGTTACATGTATGTTCCGATGGGTGCAGTAAATGTAAGGAATGTGACTAGCCGGAATAAGTCACTGCACAGTATGCAAATAGTCAATTTTCGACGAGCTTTTGTTTGAATAATAATTCATATTGGGCATGTGGCTGTCCCAAGCAGGCCACGGCCAAATACATATCTGCATAACATCTACAACATCTTCTACAGAGGAGCTCACCCCAGGATTATGCTCTGATCGTCGGCCGAACGCCCCTAATTAAATATTTTTCTCTACCGTTCAAAACACAGCATTACCCAGCAACGCCTGGCACCCCAGATAAGACCATCCCAATTTGCCCAATTTACCGAATTTTAACCGCTCCTGAAATACCGCCTCTATCCACTGAGGTTCCCCGGCACCACGTCAAAATGGCTTGCCCGAACATGAGGCAAAATCACTACCTCTTCAGCATTATAATTTTACCTGGTCTCCTCCAATTCAACAGCATCACATGGTCCACATGTTCTCCAGTCTTGCCAAACAGACAGAGCAGGCAGAACCGATAGTTGTACTAGTGTAAGCAGATTTTCAGCATAGCCATTTTGTTGTTGGATTCGTGATTTTTAACAGCAATATTCTAAAACGCATTGACATGTACTCGTCCCCCAACTTAGACAGTTTGTCAGGCCGACCACTTCATCAGTGCAGCATGCACCCACACTCTGCACCTAATCAGCGTGGAAGGTGCAGTGTCGTGTGACGCCGAAGTGGTAGTGCAACGACTGCAGTGAAGTGTAACAAGTGCAGACAGTGTCAGGTAGTGAAGTGCCTCGTGCACTCTGCCCAGCCAAGGCAAGGATAGAGGAATACATAATAATTTAAAAGGGTTCTAGCAGGTTTCGTGACAATTTATGAACATGCCATAAGAACAAGTGTTTGTTATAATAAAGGCGACTTTTGTAAAACCTTGTAGCTCTATAGTAATCATCCTTATTGCAGTGTTTTGTGTTGAATTGTGTTTTGTCATCGCCACCAGCGTTTTGTTCACGTCATTGCATCATGTTTCTAGCAAGGTAGGTCCTGTTGTTATGGTTGTTAATAATTGCAGTGTTTGTGTCCTTTGCATAGTAATAAAGCAAGTTGAGATTCATGCACATGTGCAAGTAGATCTCTCTACGGCGCTTGGGCCCACTCTCGCCCCCCTTCGTGCCACAATGGGAGTGCAGTAACATAAGAGAGTAGCGTCCAGTGGGGTTAGTCCACGTGACCGCATTTCTCGTTTTCCCATGCCGGGTGGCATCATCACTTCTACTGGCAACTTCTCAGCAATAGTGTAATTATTTTGGAACCTTATTCAATTATTTAGTTGCCCATAATACCATCCCTCGCCTCCCCAGGAATAGCATTGACTTGGAAGTGTTTGTAATGTTATCAGCACACTGTAAAAGCATCTAGCCAAGTGCTTTTTTTAACTGTTTCGCCTCGCTGCAGGTTTACAGCCAGTAAACATGTAAAGTTTTCGCCCTGGAGAGAAGTGTAATATTCATACCGATTAAAAATGGAATTAACTGGCAAGTCCCTTTACATTTGGACGCCGCATAGCATTTCCGGGCATGGGCCCTTCAATCCTGCATTTATTTTGCAAGTGTTATTTGTGTCATCTTTTCAGGGTATTCATTTCATGTGTGTTGCAATGTGACAAAGTGTTAATATTCCTGGGTATGTGGTTGGCCCGAAACAATCCACAGTGTAGGGAGTTCTGGTCAACTCAGTATAATTAATTTGCAATACCATATGGCGAATGGGCCACGTGAATAGACCCTAATTTACTAAACAAATTGTGAACGAGGTGTACAACCAGGTGAACTGCAGAGTATCATGGGAATGTTGGTCAGGGTGATCAGCCTGCAGCACCCCAAGAACATCAAGGGCAGTCAGCTCTACCACAACTGCAACATTGATGCAGCAATGGGCGATGTCTGGCACCTACCGCGTAATTCTTCATAACATTTCCTCACCTGAATGTTCACCGCCCATATTAACTCAACCAACCATTTCTCAGGCAACTGACAGCCATCAACATTTTAGATAACGAACTAGATGATGTCGTTTTTCTACTCTAGTTTAAAATATCCTTTATAGTGCAATTTTATTAGTAAATGGTTTTCAAGAGGTTGTAATTTTATTTTACTTCCAAATATGTTTCCTACTCGCTATCTGTAGGTTAATTTTCAAACTATGTATATTTAGTACAACTGCTCCATAAATGTAATGTTTATATTGATGTATTTCATTATAAATACTTACATTAAACTATCTTTTAAATTTGTATCAATACACGCCAATTATTCAAGAAATTAGTAACTTAAAATATGTGGACCAGCTGACTTCTAGAAAATTTCGGCGATGTCTTCTCTTTCCGCGAACAGAAAATACCGATGTGAGCCCAACTTTCTGTGCGACTCGGACGGAAACCAAGGACGGCTTCTGATTGGCTGTTCTAGTCTTCCGCTCTGTCTGTTCTGCGAGATCGACGTACATATGAACCAGCAGTGCGAGAATGATTCTTTTACATGGCACTTTCACAGTTCTGACATGACATATGGATGACAGCAATGTGGTGGTGGCAGCACGAAAATGCGAGCATTGATTGTGTTGTCATAACTCTCCAGTTAGCTAATGCATCGTGACTATGAAGGCTTGGGAGTGTAAATGTACAGATGGTATTGAAATTGCACAAAAAATGTGTTGTTTTTTGAAGTTGGATAAACTGTCAACAATGTTAAGCCAATAGAAAATGCCAACAAGAAAATAAACAAACAAAATTGATAACATTGTTGTGTTGTAGTTTAGATTTTTCTTCCAACACAACAGTTTCGAAACGATGTTTACAGTGCAAGCTGACCTCCCACACTACTGCTCTCTTTACCTGCCCAGACCAAGATGCCAACATGTCCATGACAAGGGCTCCAAGAGCACGCACCAAGGTCAAGTTGCTATCTGCATGAGTTATGATGCTTGCACTCTTAATATATAACATGATGCATTTCTCACTCTGAATAAAATAAACATGTTGGTGACATCCCCACAAGACTCCGGGTGTTCCTAAAGTTGCTCAAAGTCATAGTTGATGGAAATGTCACCGCACAGACACTGTAATCAAATTGCTCCATAACTGTGTTGTGCAGTTCTTTGTAATAGAGTTGCTTTACTGTTGTATTCAGTACTAATTAATTACACTTGCAGGTCCTTGGCTGCTATTTAAGGGTCCTTTAGAAAAGGTGTCACAGCTGCCGCCATGGTGCCGCACAAACGCCACTTCACCCTGCTCACACCACGCTTGCGACATCACTACATAGCACTGTTTTCTACATGCTAAATGGGACTACTGCCACTTCAGTTTGCCGGAACTACAAAAAAAACTTAACACTAAGTACTTTTTGTACATACAAAATTTGAATATAGGCAGGGCAATGCTCTTCCCTGCCTATTGTAGTTAAATAGGGGCAGCGATGCTCTTTACAAACGTCTACAGGCCTGTCTAAGTATCATGCATTGTACGAACTCACTACACTACTTCGCGTGCTGTTCACTCGCTCCTACCAATGTATGCTGTATCTCGCAGTCGTGGCATTATGAGGACGCCGTACCAGATCGTTAACGATTTGCCTTCAGGGATTACCTCTTGAAGGAAAATGAGTAAATCGATCATTGGGAGCTGCACAATCCAGATCCCCGAGAAAAGTCACTTCCTTGTTCTCTGCGACCTACACAAGCGTACTCTCGGCTGTTCTCGTCAACCCTCGGCACACTTTAGGTGCAATTAGTGTCTGCACAGTGCACATGGTCAAGCAAGATGTAGAGTGAACCCTGTGTTCATGCCATATTTCAAGTGCAATAGTAAAACTCCTTATAACAGGTCCAAAAATACATCTTTTTTAAATACCATAAAAATGTCTAATTGAAATTTGTCCATGTTATTTTTATTATTGCCTAAATTGGAGCTGTAAAAATGATATGTTACAGGTTAAGAAAGTAATAAACATTACATGTAGGCTACACTTATTAGCATGAATCCCTTGTATTTTACTTTAAAAATTATTTTTATCAGCATATAAGTTAATTTTTGCAGGAGACAAGATAGGGATCCAAACGAAAGCTGACGTCTTTGTAGCTGCCCCATTAAAAAGGGCACGAGAAAGAAAATGGCCCTACAATTCTTAAAAGAAACAGAACAAAACTGTTAATTTTCTTACACAGAGAAGGCGGAAAGAGGGTACATTATAGATTATATTCTGTGGTTACTAATGTTTTACATCATTGTCATAGCATTATTATACAACACAAGATGCAGCTGAACACCCCTTATCGTGTCAACAGTGTGCACTGGGCAGTTCACAGGAAAGTGGAGTAACTTCGGATGAATTCAAAAATTCTAGTCGAGAGGAAATGTGTAACAAGAACAGTCAGCTGATTTTTGAGGACTTTTAATATATTTGATGTAATAACAATTTGTGTAATATAATACTTTGTCAGTAGTCATAGTACAAATATACATTGTGTAGGATTGGAGAGTAAAAATAATAGGCGAAATAATAAATAAACTAATGTTATGTGGGCGGATCTATAGGGACTGCAGTAGTCACATCCACTTGGTTTTGCTTATTTGTCATATTGCATGTAATGGAAAATGGATCGGAGGAGAAGGATCACACCCTCCGAAAAGTTGATTTCAGGTTATAGTTAACATGATGGGGACGAGCGCTCAGCAGTAAAGAGCACAAATAAGTTGGGTCATGTGGTCAACCGCCCTGAATGTGGCTTCCTCCAGAGATCTGCCATGGTCGGTGCTACTCATAAGCTATATGGTAGCATGGTCAGAATGCAGTACAAAACGTGGCCTGGGCTAGTGTGCGAAGTTGAGTTACAAATAAATACAGTTTATGCACCATGAAACGGCCGGTGAAATAATAATATGCCGAGTCATGTAACATACTTATTTATTTTAGACACCTTCGTATAAAGCACCCACATTATTTTTCCATTTAAGTAGGGATAAACTAACATGGTAAAAAGGCGGCAAGATGCCAAATGAATCACATGAAAACAAATACTCCAGTGATGTTCAAATGACCGAGCTGTAAGGCGGCTTGCTCCCCAGGCTACAAAACAAGCTAGGGTCCTGAAATTAACATGAAACTATCACAAACTACAGGATTGGCTCGAAAAAGATGAAGTGCCTAAGGAGGACACCCGTCATGCGCCCGCCTCACTTGGTACCCAAGATGTAACTACTAAACATGGCAACAGACTGCCTGATCAATGGCTCTAAATCCTGCCACTGTGTCATGTGATCAAATTAAACACAATACCTTATTACTAAATGAAATAAACACTCATTGAATAAAATAAACAAACACATATTAACACTGAAAAATCCCTGGCAGAATCAAAAAACACTGTACACTAAATCCCATGGTCGATACATACAATTAAATAATATTCTTACTTACATTGGAATGTGTCGCACTGGTGCACTCGGTGTGACTTATTTAATATCACGTGATCAACTGGGAAATTTATATTGACTTTGCATCAACGAAATAATTTATATAAACATATTTAATTCTCTGCAATAAGAATAATAATAATAAACACACAACAGGGACACAGCAAAATATAAATAAAAATAATGCACATATACAGCATGCCTACAATGGTGCAAACCCAAGCATGTACACAGAACACTAGTATACACACTTCTGCCCTCGTGTGGCGCAGAGTTGGACTTGGGAAGTTTCTTGATAGACGTGGCAAACGGTATTGATGGCTTGTTGGTGTCTGGACCATTGGGGGATGGTAGGGTTATTTGGATTGGAATACTGAAGTGAAGATTTGCTCAGATAGGCGCCAGCTCGCAATGTGGTGGACACAAGACTGCAGGCAGGATCGTGCGGACGACAGCCAGGATGGCTTACCACCAATGTTCCGCTGTCTGTGCAGGATGGCTCCACATGCTGTTGTAGACTTGATATCAATTAATTGCCATTATGTCTGAAATCGTAGGTGCTGTTGGCCTCCCTTAAGATGCCACTCGCTCACTTCCGAGGGATTGTTCTGGCCATCCCCCAACTTTGTTACGTAGTGATAAAATGCTTGTTATGTGGGCCGATAAGTGTCCCCAAGAAATAAAAGATGGAGAATACCATTCATTCATACGATTTATTTCGTAAATCCTCGTAGGAAGCACACATATTACAAGTTCTCTGTTATGCAGGAGAACGCGAACACCGCGTAAAAAGCAAGAAGCCTACATGAGATATAATGTGATGCTTGTGGTTTGTCTTGCACAAAAATGGCCCGGACTGTGGTGTAATGCTCTCCCTGGGTTAATGCAAAACGACTTACTGTTCCATTTTAAAAATCATGCTATTTCCGCTACATGGTTGGTGAACAAATTTATGAAAGCCTGGGGAGGCCGTGGTGGGTGTTTGCAGCATGCGAGTACCGGGAGAAGACAAAAGATGGCCATGTGTGACCCTATGAAAAAAATTATAATGTGATTTCATTATATATGATATGAATGGTGGTATTAAAATGATGTTTCTGAACACTAAGATTCATAAACACTTCCAAACAATTAAAATGAAATAATTTATGTTAAAATATGTAATATTTGTAACCATGCGACCTTGTTGTCCTGGCTGTCCTGCTGCTGGTCACCATTAACCTATAATGTGCGGGTTTTTGCAGAGCGTGTGTGGCTCTCACTTTGCACTATGTGTCCCACATATACTTGTGTGAGTAATTGGTCCACATTTCTTTATATACACTATGCCAGTTCTTTATGAAAACCCTTTAAATACAATTTGGCACAAAATTAACATATTGTGAATGGACACATCTGTTGCCGTAATATAATGTTGGCCAATGTGTCCTGGCCTGATTAGCCATTGAGGTTATGTTTTCTCACTATAATATTCCTAACAATAATAAATGCCTTATGTTTTCAAAATCCCTGCTATGATTTAAATATGACACTATGTGTGACACTACACACTGATGTTATAGCTGTATGTATAAATGGCACATGATGTCTTTTGTTGGGATCAAGTATGTCAACACACTATAAAAATTCACATAACACACTTAATTATTATAATAGCATATGCATGGCATCATGATGCACTCTAGTGCACGAAACGGAACATAATCAACTACATAAGTAAATATACTGTCACATGATTCTCTAAGCAAGTACAACTGTCAAAAAAAGCGAACATAATTGCCCTCTTATTTTCTAGAATCATCACTGGTGTAATATTTGTACACAGCACCTACCTTGGATAATAATAATAATAATAATAATACACATCAAGCACATTTAATAGCAAACACTTCAAAAGAAAATATACACTATACTGAATAGACAAAATACAAAGTAAACAAACACACTCACATGGTTGCTGCAGCACACACGTGACATATGATGTCAACACCAGATTTAAAATTGCCATGATGAAAAAATACACAACATTACATAAACACTGCACTGCACTCGTTGAAGTAGCGATGTGGCGAATGGGTTGAAAAGGGGCGATGAGCATGGTACATGTCAGTCTAGGGCCAGGGACGTGGCACACATTACATATTAGTGTGGAAATTGAAGGGCTTGTGTACTGCTGGCACCTGCCTAGCTGCGTGAAATGCAGAGTACATAACCAAGCTAATCCTAGGTGAATTACAGGGGGTATGTGGGCCGATGCTCTTACCTCGTTTCGGAAAATGAATAATGAATAACAGTAATAAATGACTAATTAAATTGTGAAATTTAACTGCATTATATTGTGGAACCCTCACAAAAAAACTTCATGACAACAGTAATTATTAAAAGGATTTGCAATGTATTTCACTTATATTCACAAACATATATAAAAATCATTCAATCAAGTACAAGGATAGATAATTTATACCAGATCCAAAGTTCCGTCAAATAATTGCAAGTATATATAAACACAATTATATTATTTTAGGCTGCTCCACAACAGTGATCCACTATTAAGGGCCTTGCCTAAAAAAATATGACAATACAGAATTTATCACAAGGTTACAAACGACCTTCTGACAACTCTTAAGGAGCCATTCACATTCCTTATTCTTCTTTACAGTATATTTTGGTATCTGAAGTCAAACAGCAGCACCCCCTTGACTCTGGGAAAATATTTTAGACCTAAACTAATTGTATGGCCAATTACGCCTTTCAAGCTTACATTGAATCAGGGAGCTAAATTTAAACTTCGAATCACACTAAAAATTACTCTGGACAAAAATAAGTAGAAACACTTGCCAGCTTGGCACAACCAGTTTGGGCCAATCAAAAGCAGAGAAGGAAAGACATTTAAAAGAAAGCTAAAAGGGAATCGGGGATGTACGCCCAACAAAGGCATCCAAACAATTCACATTAAAACATTATAACACTAATATTAAAATGCAATTTTACCATTTTTAAGCATGCTCCCAACACAGAAGGAATCCAAAATACCAAGTTTCCAAAATCGAGGAAAGTAGCCAATTATTTGCTCATCCCCTATCTAACTTGACTTCAAAAGGTTTAGTTAAAATATGCTCACGAATTATGATTAAAGCCCCAGACATTTGGGGAACAATTAGTATTTCAAGGCGTAGTTTGGCATGCCGATGATGCATGACACCACAGTCAAAAGCGCCCTAAAGCTTTGCAAAACTCAAACCAATCCAAAAAGTCAGAAGACATATTGAACAATTTTACAACAAACATCTCGGCAATGCAAACCAAAACACGAGTGAAGAAAATCAAAGTACTAAAGTTTCAAACATTAAATGAAGCTAATCCAAACAAGAATTTCGAACAGGCACCCTAAACAAAATTTTACTGTTAATAATAATTTAAGTTACTTTAGCCCTGGATAACCATGACTACTTTCTTCACATTTAATTAACTTCAAAATGTCATCTGCCAAACCAACCTGTCTCGTGACGAACGTCGTCCGAATTCATGTGAAGCATGGTAACAGACCACAACCCCGCTAAAGAGTCAAGTGCTTTCGTCGAAACCTCAGAAGGAATAGGCCGAACTCACGCTAGCTCCGACGAACTTACAATTTCCAGGGAGAGGATAGTTGGCCAGTGTGCATGCGCTGGAGGGAGGGTAAAATACCACAAAGATGTGGAGAGAAAAAAGGATGGGAATATTGAGGTCGGACCAGCGGAATGCGAAGCAAAGCCAAGTAAAGTGCGAAGCCTGGCAGCATAGGTCGTGCAATATTTAATAAGACCTAACCTAACTAAATATTTCACTATAGGTGTATCACTAAGGTTGTCTGAGTAGATGCATTACCGTGCTCTGGAATACAGACAGTAAGGACTCACAGAATTAAATCTTATTTTGAGACAGTTTAATTACAGTATCTTACTCCTGTAGGTTCTTATTGTATCTTGTGCAATATATGATATTACATCAGCACAACCAACTTCTTGGATTCATCTATAATGAAGTTAGGTTAGGTCCTAGTGAAATCAATATAGTTAAAACGACACAATTTAGGATATGAAAGTAGTTTTAATCTAACAGAAACTTTGTTACTTAAAGCATTTCTTTCTAGGGATACAGTAAGTTCTTACTTACTGTTAATTTTATTAGGCATAGTACAAACCTTTAGGAGTTTGGTGGCAATAGTGCAAATAAATTTGCATTTTATATTCTAATTGATGAACTCAAATACAAAAGTAGAAAAATACCTGTTAATACCTACAACCATTGCCTATTATGAAACTAGTGCAATAATTTTACCGTCAATTATGTTGTCTCGGACATTATTTTTGCGTGGTAACCCTCAAAGTAGAGGATAGGTACACGAATTTGATTCAGCAGCTTTGGGTTTAAATTAAATTCTCAGGGGAAAACGCAACTAATCATTAAAATATGTGTCGTTAAGTAATTACTAGTAATTAAAGCTTCACTCTTGGACATACAAAATATCAATTAAACAACGCAAATTGAGTTATAGTAATTTTGCTGTACTTCTTCCATAGCAACTGCCTTGCAATGAGTTGTTTTCATCCAGTATGGGAGTTCCTTAGAATCATCAGATATAATTTCAGTTGATGATACACAAATTCATTACCAATTCTCGATACATCAAATTATTATGTTTTCTTCTTGGGGTGCCCAAGTTTGTTGTTAACGTTATATGTTGTTGATTTTTATTTAAATTATTTTCACCTATGACAGTTGTGGTGTTTGTACACAAACTAGAAAAAATTGTTGTATTGGTTGTTGCAGTTAGGAATTTGTGTAGTGAATGCCAGCAACCTAGGTATTGTAGGATTCTCGTTTAATATGTGCTCTCTTGGTTATTTTGTAATGTGTTGTCAGAACACAGTTGTTTTATTTAATAGGGTGGTGTTTTGAGTGCCACTAACTGAGCATTTTTGAAACTGTCTGAATGCGTGTCTATTTTTGAAGACTTGGTAGCGAATTTGTATACCAGAATCGAGCTGTAGAGTGCTGGAATTATTGTGACAGAAAGGCATTTGCTGGAATTGTCATTCCTCTAGAAAAACACCCCCAAAAATGGAATTGATCGACGTTTACTTATAACACAACACGAATTTACGGTTATATAAAATGCTAAGTGGTAATTATTACGAATAGGGACTTTTTCGAAAATAGGAAAAATAATACGTGGATATGTTAGATATGATTATTGGTAATTGTAATTACTAGGAATTTTGGAGGGGCTTCTAGTAGTTTACTGTAAAAAAAAAAAAAAAATGTGGAAGGGAGGAGGGTTATGAAGATTGCTGTATGTATGCTATAAAATTTATATAATTTATGTATAATATATTTTATGTCGGGTCACTGAATTGTTTTACATTTAAGAATTCAGTTTGTAACAAATATTTAATGCGTAAAAGTCATTTATGGGCAATATTTATAGTGTGGTGCTGAGGTTATACAGGTAAACAACACGGGTATGGAGCAGTGTAGGTACATTATGTTATTCTGGTGAATTACTCAAGGCTTATGTTGTCTATATTGACGAGAGGATAAAATATATTACTAGTAGAATAAATATACATATCATAGATGATACAGAGCCCCGTTCAGAGACGTTTATATAAGAGGCAATGTATAATGCCATGTTATTTTTCCTTACACTGTGTGGCCATGTTGGTTGATGTCAGGTGGATTGTGGGAAATTGCCAGACATTAGTTTATTAAGAATTCTCAAAACAAAATAAAAACTACATGGAATATTGTAAAAAAACACAACAGGAAGAACAACAGAGCAATGTCCAGTTGTAAACCTAAAAGTAAATGACTGCATATCATCAGACCCAAAATTAGTTGCAGAAACATTTAAAAACATTAAACAAGATATAAACCTTATTCCTACACTACAGGGTACAGAATACCCTGCTATATCCTTTACAAACACCACTCCAAATGAAGTGAAGAAAACAAAGAAAGCAATCTATTCTTTGCAACCAAAATGATCTAGTTGCTATGATGGCATTAGCTGTATGTTATTAAAGCAATGCGCTTTTGAATTCAGTGTTCCATTAAGTCATATTTGTAATGATATCGTCAATACAGGATTGTTTCCAGACTGACTCAAATGGGTTAAGGTAACACCATTGTTCAAGAAAGGAGACAAGACCGAAGTAAACAATTTAGACCTATCTCACTTCTTACATCCTTTTCAAAAGTAATTGAAAAACTAATTTTCAGGAGGTTGCTGCAACATTTTGAGAATCACAAACTATTATCAAATTTCCAGTTTGGCTTTAGGAAAAACACGTCAACAAATGATGCAATTTTCAAACTAACAAATAGCATTCTTAATTCACTTGATAAAAATATGTCATCTAATGGAATATTTTGCGATCTCACTAAAGCATTTGACTGTGTAAATCACAACGTACTTATAGAAAAAATAAAGTTTTATGGACTCTTAGGTACACCAAATAAACTAATAAGCTCATACCTTTTAAACAGACAACAAGTGCGGATCAAAGGAAAAACTACTTCATTCTACTCTGAACCAAGAAAAATCAAGCACAAGGATCAATATTAGGCCCCCTACTCTTCCTAGTTTATATAAATGACCTCCCATGTGCCTTAACACCAGAAACTACTCCAATTTTATTTGCAGATGATACTAGCATCTTAGTCTCTGGAGACTCAGTAAATGATCTTACACAAACAACGGACATGACATTTACAGAGCTAAATGCATGGTTTACTGCAAACAAATTATATCTCAACCTAGATAAAACATATCTTATGAATTTCCTCACAAAGAACAGAAAAAACAATAGTTCATATGTTAGCAGTAACAGAGACAAAATTAATGAAACTGCAGTGATTAAGTCTCTCTGCTTAAAAGTAGACAATTTACTTAACTGGAAATCTCACATTGCGTATATTTTACCTAAACTAATTTCAGCATGTTTCGCCCTGCGGAGTGTTGCAGAGGTTTTAAACAAAAATTCAGCAAAAATGGTATATTTTGCATATTTTCATGCCATCATGTGTTATGGTATAACTTTTTGGGGCAATTCCATTAACAGCAAAAAAGTATTTCACATGCAAAAGAGAGCTGTAAGAATAATCAATGGCAAAACAAAGTCAAACTCGTGTAGACCTCTTTTCAAGAGCTCAGAGATTTTAACATTTGTATGTGAGTACATGTTTTCAGTACTTGTATTCATGTCCAAAAACAGTCATTTATTTCAGAAAAATGAGTTCTTTCATAAGCATGACACTAGAATAAAAAAAAAAACACATGTGGCTTCAGTTAACTTAAAACTTGCCTGGAAAGGGCCATCCTACCTTCCAACTTTTCAATTTCTTATGATTCCTGCACCCTACTGGTGGTGATTGAAGGAACCCTGAAGGTGCAGCAATGTGTACAGGAAATTCTGTGACCATGTGCACTCCCCTTCCTGGTGCAGCAATGTGTACAGGAAATTCTGTGACCATGTGCACTCCCCTTCCTGGTGCAGCTTGACAACTCCATTTTCCAGCAGGATAATGTCTAGCCTCACACAGCATGGGTATCTTTGGCCTGCCTACATGATTTCAGCATGCTTCTTTAGCCTGCAAGGTCCGCAGATCCCTCGCCCATTGAGAATGTTTGGGACCATATGAGGCAGAATATTCTGCTAGCGGCAAGTACAGTGGATTTGGAGGATCAGTTGCACGAGCTGTGGTAGGATATTCCTCAGGAGAACATCCGATGCCTCCATACTTGACTGTATCACCACCTTTCATTGTGCTCTGGGTAGTCCAACACCATACTAAGTACATTCTGAAAGAGTTTGTTCCTTACAGTACATGCTTTGTGTGGTACAATATTTGGATATTTTTTTTGTATATTATTGCCTTGTCCTTTGCCCATACCCACTTAAGTGCTCCTGTGATGGCACCTTTAAGGTGATCAATATTTTTTTTGTAAATGAGTATATAGTTTTGTTAATGTACAAAGTGAAGCTCAAGAGACAAAAGAGTTCATCAATAGTATCTTGTTATTTACAGTAACATGTTTACTTTCTCTGATGATAATTTCCTAAAATTAAAAGTCTTCCTTTTTTATACAGAATGTTTTATGACTGTTTATTTTTCTCATTTTATAAATCTTAAATTGTAGCTCAGCTGAATGTTTTTTATCCGGCAACATGAATTATATCAATATTATATTTTAACCACAGTCACCACTATATATTTCAGGAGCAAATGCTGGGTCTCAACTACTTATATGTATTTTTTTATGCAGCTTAATTAAATAATTTAGTACACAGAGTAGAATGTAGAAAAGTGTAATTTATCTGATGCTATTTCGAAACAAAATGTAAAGACGTATGCCCATGGAGCCTGCCATTATTGTTCTGCTTATATATGTATTCTATTTCATATATCTTCAGTAAATTTTGACAGTTCTCAAAAAGAAGTGCGGCCACTGTGTAGCCCTCTGTCACAGCTGTTCTGTCTGTGAAGAAAATTATATATGATCTTTGTAAACAAACTATGAATCCAATGGCAGGCCAACAACTTCAGTCCAGTACTTAAGCTACTATAGCAGGTTGCCATTCCCAACTGTTTTATTTTTGTTTTGACCGCACAATATACTAGTTATGTTTCTGTTTATTTTATTGGTGGGGTGGGGAACACTAGTTTAATATCTTTTGTGAGACATGATTGTTTTGCTGTTCTTCCTGTGAAAGTGGCAATTGGAACTTACATTGTTTTGATAATGCAGTAGAAAATTTTGTTCGTACGGAAATAAAATTCAGTTTAGGTTTTAACTTTTTAGAAAGAACTAAATGTGATACCCAAATGTGTTGCTGTTTGTACTGATGCGAGAAATACTCATCACATAAAATTGTTACTCTTTTTAATATAATGAACTACACTAGAAGGGTATTTATTTAGGCCATGTACATTTGAAAACCTCCCGCAAGAACAAAACTCAATAAATACAGCACTGTAAATACCAATGTCTGAAATGCACAATATAAATATTTTCACCAAGTTAACTTCCCATATAAAATTCGTTAGTGTTTCAATAAAATAAATTTGGGTAAAAGAAGGGCTTTTTAAAAGGCCAAATATTCTAACAACAATTTAAGAAAATGTTATTTTCAAAACACACAAACTTATTGTTCACTTCGTAATTCCTAAACATGTGGCGAGCTTTGGATGATTAGTTAACTAAAATCACTTTTATGGGCCACTGATACAAAATGATTTATTTGCTGACCTATTCAATTAAGAAAACACTTGAGCTATTTCTTGAAACCAATCAATTTAAACTTCACCACATATAATACTTTTTCGCTCGTACTTTGCGATGGTCAAGGAAAATGGTGGATCGCAGCACACAACAAACCCTTTTTACAAAGCAGCAGACATGTGTCAATTATTTACTTCACTGAGGAGACTGCCCTAAAAAGGCAGCTATGACAAACTATATATAATGAAATACACAAATAAAAAACTAAATAACTACATACTTAATATTCTGATACCACCAGCAAGGAACTGTTGCATATAGATTAATATGAGTCAACGAAAGAGAGCTCAATGGCAGTGGCATTTCTCAGTGCGGGTGGAAGCCTTTCACATAACCATAATGTTCACGTGCTCTACCATAATATTTCTAAATTTTTTTAAAGCCCTTCTCTATAACTCAGAAAAATTGTACATTAGTCTATGAGCTTAATTTTAACCATAAATCTTGTAATTATCATTAAAATTCTACATTTAAATTTTTATTGCAGAGTACTATTTGCTTCTGCAATCATCACAAAAACTGCCACCTCAATAACATGCATCCTGCAACAACCATCAGTTGACACAGTACGTTGCAAATGTAGATGTTTACTGTTGGCTTGTTGTATAGGTTGGACACATCTGTCAAATGTAACAGAAGTAATATGAAAAAGAGAATATCCACTTAGTAACATATTAAACATTCATGATTACCAATTTTTTCTGCTTGGCTATATTCAGACATGTTTATTGTATTTTCCATTAAAATTTTTGTGCCCAAAATGTAGTTACATCTACTGTGTGACCTATGATTAATGTTTTTACTCCTTTATGTTTTGAAATATTAGATTTGATTCAAACAATTCCTTTTGCTCTATTTTCTTGGTACATAATTTTAACTTAAACTTGCTTCCTTAGCAGTTTATAATTTTTTTCAGGATGTCATATGAAGAACTTAGCCATTTTGATGAACGAAGTGGCATAATAGCCTGCAATACTGAATGGGGATGCTGGCATCAGATGGTCAGTATTGTTACTATAGAAGTGAATTTACCACCAGGAGTGACGGCTAAGGATGTTAAAGTGGAACTAAAAGAAAAATTCATTAAGTGTTCTTTGAAAGACAGTGTTATCATACAGGTACTTATCATACAGATATTATATTTTAGGTAATGTTATTCAGTATAACTTTATGGCATTTATGAATGTAGTTTTCTAACCATTTTTGAGTCCTCAAACCACAACAGCCCTGCAAACTGAGAATATAATTTGTATTGCAATAGTTAAGTTTTGAAAAAGAAAAAAAATGAAAATACACTCAATGCCATAAAAATTTGCATATAAAGAAAGTACCATTGGATTAAACATGAATGTATATATTGGTCTGATAGTAAAGATAAAACAATTCATTAAAATAGCATATGAAATAGGACAATATTCTGCCCACCTGCAGCCCAGAAGGGCTGTTCAGTACCTAGTTGGATTGCCTTGTATCTGGATACAACATTGATACAATCTGGCATGAAATCAAATGCTGTATGTGATCCTTTGGCATAGTTGTATATTTATAACAAATAATGCTCAAAATTATGAACACATTAATGTCCTATATAATCCTACGGATGTTCTATGGGTAGAAATTCAGGCGATTGGGCTAACCCCAGGAGTTCAGAAAATAATAAATACATTAACACTCTTGGAAAACCAGAGTTTTATGCACACAAATATTATCATGCTTAAAATGGACTCCACGTCACCTTCATATTTTTATATTTGCTATTTTTCCAGAGGGTGCATGCTTGTCAGCACAAGAAATTGAACAAGTTATATAATAAAGCTTTTACGTAAAATAAAAATACCACTTGTCTTTATGTTATTAATGTGTTACACATTGTTTTATGTTCACATTTATAATCTTGCAAAATCCTACCTACGTGGTTTTGTTAGCTTAATATAATTTTTTTTTTTTGCAGTATTTTAAGTTTTTTTTTAAATTTTTATTATTTCTTAATATTTAAACCAATTTTTTTAGGGCATGGTTGGTTTGAGGTTATTTTTTGTTTCCAATGTTTTTGTGGATTTTTTAGATTTCTAATTTTTTATCCGATATTTCCAGAAGTATTCCAAAAATTATTGCAATTTACCAAGATTTTTTTGTTGTTTTCAAAAACTTTCCGTAATTTACCAAGATTTTGTACAATTTACAATGATTTCTAAGATTTTCTATGATTTGCAGGAATTTTTTTAATGATTTACAGGGATATTTTATGATTCACATGGATTTTCTGTGATTTACAGAGATTCACAGCAACTTCCCCCCCCCCCTTTTTTTTTAGAGAGATTCTTAGTGATTTTTTTTCCATACTATACACCTATTTTCTTGAGTTGTTGCCCCCTCGATTACTACTTTTGTGTATTATGCAGAAATCAACCAAATGCATCAGCAGTTATATAAAAATCAGCCATCATTGGTCGCACAAAGGGTCCTCTCCTCTGGGCAGACAATACAACCCCACATAGCAGATTATAAAACAAAATCTTAATGTCTTAAGGTATGAAGTAATCCTGTGTACTCCACATTCCGCAACTTTATATAATCAGACTACCATATGTTTATGCATTTTATTTTCTTGAAGGATAGAATGATCAAAACAAGCATAGTGCAGAAAGCTTTTCCGGGACTTCCTTGTCTCAAAGCAACTATGTGTCATTGCAATCAGAAACTATTTTGAATTGTACAGTAATGCTTGCTCTATTCCTAAATTTGGCAATTGCGTGCAATATGAAAATTACTATTTAGTTATTATCAGTCTGCTTTGTTCAACATATTTTTACATTTTAAATCTAGGTAAATTTTTACATATGTGCTATCATTTTCCGTCATATTATTTACAGGGAGAGTTATTCGGCACAATCCATGTGTCTGATTCTACATGGGTAGTTGAAGATAAAAAACTACTGCATATGATTTTGTCAAAAGCCAATAATGCAGTAATAGATGATATTTGGACATCTTTGTTAAAAGATGGTACATACAAACCTGACCTACTGACACTTCATGAAATGAGAAAAAAATCTGATCTGGAGAAATTTCAAATTGAGGTAAACAAGTGTTATTTTAAAACTTTTTTTTTTTTTTTTTCAAGTTGTTAGTTTGTGTGTGATAAGACTTTTTATCTTTTTGTAGAGAAAAAATTATTCAAACAATTTTTGCTACATAACACTATTGTAGTTCAGGCAGAAACACAACATGTAAAATGTAATTAAATCCAATTTATTATAAGCATTTGGCTAGCTACAGCCATTCATAATTTCAATTTCTTTCAATCACTCAATTTAAAACCTTTCATAAATAAAATAATTGTTTTACAAATATTTTCTGTAGCATTAATTTTACAAAATTCATTTGTACAACTTACAATTTTGTGTTTGTTATGTAACCAGATTTAAAAGTACTTAATCTGTGAAAAGGGTAGCTCTGAGTTGAATCTGGTTCTACCAGTAGTGATGTTACTGGCCCCTTTTCCAGTAAAAGAAAGAGGTCCCACTGTAAGGTGATGGGCACAGGCTGATAGTTTACTAGGTACCGTGTACCAAAACATCAACAATCTGGGATTTGTTGAAATGTTTTTGATTGTGAAAAAAGACAGTGTAATAACATAATCAACACACTGGTAGTCTGAACAGGTACGTTGACAAACTATACATCCTTTAAGAACTTTTACTAGTAGAAACTTCAGAAATAAACTTATACCTCCTCCCTGAACAATATGCATGGAACGAAAATCACAACACGATGATACAAAAGTTGGCCAATCTTTGTGAAGTGCATGCAGAAACTCAAATTCATTGGATTCATATTCAAAAGTCATGTTTAAAAATACAGTGACTAGTAAAAATTGTTACTCAATTTTCATAGAATCCAGGGCTACAAAAAACAATTAAAATGTTTAAAAGTCTAACAGATTTCCCACTACATGCACTAACACCTCAATGAACCAAATAACAAGGTCAATATTGAAGACCTTCTTGAAAATACACCTGGATATACATTGCAGGCTCTGCACATGTCAGGTATTATTGTCATACATACATACACTCGCAATTAGGCTACCGCCCGGTGGCGAGCTCTCTCAACTCTCCTTCACCCAACCAACACCTTTTCCACTCCCTTCCTGAATTTACCAACCCCTCTCACAGATACCAATTCCTCCCTCAACACATTCCACTCCCTCACAGACCTCACAAGCATGGACTGCCTACCCCGCTCCGTTCTCCTCCACACCCTCTGAAGCTTCTCACTGTTGTTTCCTCTTCCTCTAAACACCCCCTTACTTAGCTTGCAGTGTAGCCCGCCCCATCCTCCCTCTTCATTCACCATCCTGTACATCCTGACTAACCGTTCAACTTTCCTCCTGTCCTTCAATGAGCTCCACCCCATTTCTTTCATCATCACTGATGGCCTATAGTTCCCTTCTTCCTCATTATCCTGCCCTTGCCTTCTTCACCTACCCTTCACCCATCTTGCTGCCTTTCTCTCCACCTTTTCCAGTTCTCGCACCTCCACCTCCACATACGGGTCCCATACTGCTGCAGGATATTCTAGCATTGGCAGTACCATTGTGCCATACGCCTTCTCCTTCACCTCACAGCTGACTCCATTCAGCACACTTCCCAGCATACCCAGAGCCCTTCTTCCCTTTGCTACCACCCTCTCTACCTGTTTTTTCCACCTGAGGTCTCCCTGCAGTACAATCCCTAGATACTTATATTCTTCTGCTTCTTCTATCTCTTGTCCGTCCCATCTGTACATGTCCCTACTTATCATCTTCTTCCTTGTGAACCTCACTACCTTAGTTTTATCGATGTCCGCCTGCAAATTTCCGCCCCCCTCTCCCACCTCAGCATTTACAACACAATCATCGGCAAACAATCTGATTTTTCCTCTAATCCCCAAACCCATGTCATTTACCATTATGATAAATAACAAAGGACCCAGCACGCTTCCCTGTGGTACCCCTGACGTAACCTCCCCTTCCTCCGATATTGCCTCCCCCACTTTCACCCTCTGCCTTCTCCCCCTGAGAAAGTCCCCTATCCATTCCACTACCCTCCTGTCTGGTATCAGCGCCTCCACTTTCCTCATCAATGTTCCATGGGGCACCTTATTGAATGCCTTCTCAAAATCTATGAAGCAGGCATCCACCTGCTTTCCCTCATCAACTACCTGCACCAGATCCTCTAATAACCCAGCCAGCTGAGTCTCACATGAGTAACCCCTCCTGAAACCATGCTGGCACTCCTCCAACCAATTCCTATTGTTCATAACCCTCACCACATACTGCACCACCAGCCTCTCCATTACTTTTCCTGTACTTGATGTGAGACTCACCGGTCTGTAGCTGCCAGGCCTCCCCCTATCCTCTCCCTGCTTGTGTATAGGTACCACCATAGCATCCTTCCAATCTTGTGGTAACTTACCCTCTCCTAAGGACTTTTTAAACAGCACTTCTAAATATTTCGCTAACTCCTTGCCACCAAACTTTAGTGCTGCGTTTCCTATCCAATCTGGTCCCCTTGCCTTACTGCTCTCCAAACCTCTAATTACCTTTTCTAGCCCCCACTCCCTCATCTTAAACTCACTATACACCCCCGAACCCTGTTTGTCCCCCTATTCCAACCCTCCTTTTCCTCAAACACTGACAAGTACTGTACTTGCAGCATCTCCGATTTTTCTTGGTCATTTGTCGCGTGCCTACCATCCCTTCCTGTTAGCAGAGGGAGCCCTTCCTCTCGTCCCCTTAACCGCTTACATACCTAAACAATTTCCCCCATTCCTTGCAGTTTCTTTCTTCCACAATGTTAGCCAGAAATACATTCTTTGCCTGTTTGATCTTCCTTTCAAGCTCCCTACCCATTTGTTTTATCATTTCTTTAGATCTTATCATCCCTTTATTTCTCCACTTGGCATGTCATTTTCTGCACTTCTTCTTCATTTTCAAAATCTCCGGTCCATAATATGGAGATCTCCCCCAGTCCGTAACCTTTTCATTGGCACAAATTTCTCCAACATAACCTCCATTAATCATCTAAACTCCCTCCACAACCCCTCTACACCCTCCTTCATAGACCATTTTTTAAACCTGTCTCTCAGGAAGGTTTCTGTCCCCTTCTTGTCTCCTCTCCCATACTGCCACACCAACCTTTCTGCCATTTGCACTTCTCTCATCCTGCCAATCCCAATTTCTACAACCGGAATATGATGGTCGCTTATACCATCCAATACTATTGCACCAACTACAGCATTCCTAGGTCTGACCAACACAACATCCAGCACTGCCCCAACACCCTCCTCATTCCATCTTGTAGGTGTTTCTACTAACTGGACTAATCCTCTGTTGACTAACTGTGCTGCCATTCTCTGCATTATGCTACCCATTCCTTCTGCACCCTCTACCTATTTCACCCCTGGCATATTCAAATCCCATGCTACAACAACCCACTGCCTGTCCTTTAGTCTATCGACCCTCTCCTTGATCATCTCAATTGCTTGCCATCCCTGTCCTGGTGGTCTATACACTGCCAGCAAAGTAATACTCCTATTACTACTGCCACTCAATTTAATTTCCATTACCTCGACATCCTCACTAACCCATTCTACCGCCCCTTTTAGCCCTTTCCTTACACACACCATTATTCCTCCTCCTCTCCCTACCCTGTCTCTTCTGAAAATGATGAACTCATCCTGCCTACACTCTATGTCCAGTACTTCCTCAGTCAACCAAGTCTCCACAGCTACCACTATATCTGCCCCATATCCTTCAACCTTTCCCCAGAAGCCCTCCAGTTTGTTGTACACACTCCTACAGTTCACCACCATTATCTTTATACTAGTACTCTGTTTTACCATCCTATATTGCTTACCTCCTATCTCCACCTCTGCGGCCTCATCAATGTTATCCTCTCCATTTCTCTCCCCTTCCGTTTCCTTGCTTCTAACTGATTGCTATTTCAACAACTGCTGCTCTGCCCTGACCCTATCCATGCAGCCAGCTACTTCTCTACCTAGCAGATCACCTAGAATCTTCTTTCCCTGTTCTGTCAGGTGAACCTGGTCCCTCCCTACACTTTCCCAGCCTAACTATTTCCTACTATCTATAAATGTAGCTCCCAAATCCCTACACACCCTCTCATATACCTCACTCGCAGCCACTGCCTTCCTATAGGATACTCCTTTCCTAACCAGCATGCCACTGACTACGGCCCTAGCTCCAGGAAACTTCTCCCGCACTTTCCTCAGCAATCCCCTGAGGTCCCACTCTACCTCCTACCCCACCTCCCTATGAGCCAGGTCATTTCCCCCTACATGAATGAGAACGACCTTTGCCACCCTGCTACCTTTCATACCACTGACCCTTTCCTCCAATTCTGTGGTATTTGCCCCCCCAAAAGCTGCTTTATATGTAATTTCCTTCCTGATATTCCTCAGCTCCACCCCCTTTACAATAGAGCTGCCTAGAAAAACTACCTCTGGGTCCCTTCCTACAACCTTTTCCTGCTTTGTGGCTCTTTCAACCACCTGCCTATCCTTGTCTCTGGCCTCCTGCAGAACCCTTGTTTCCCTCCCTTTGGCCAGCCCTCCTCTTTCCCCTATGGCCCTGAACTGTCTACTTTGTCCTGCTTGCTGGTCTTTGCTAATCTCACACTTGCAAGCCTCAGCATACTGCTTCCTACCTTCTACCAATGCCTGTTCCCTGCTTTCTGATTCTCGTTCCTCTATTCTTGATTGCTTCCTGCCTACTACTATCACCTTATCCCTTGCTACTATTTCTTACTCCTCTAACCTTATTTGCTGTCTTATGTCTCCTACTGTCTTATCCCTTTCTACTGCCTCTAACTCATCTATCCTCCTCCTTAATCTTACCACCTCTATCTCTGCCTCCCTCTTCCTCTGCCTTTCCTCCTGCAGTTCCTTCTGCAGCCGTACTTGCATTCTGACTAACTCTTCCTCTCTACTCAGCTTTTCCTCCTGTGGACTGGCTTTCATTTTCCTTAGCACCCCTTTTACATCTTCCAACGTCTCCTCTAACTTATCCACCCTCATTTCTACTCTACTCTTACCCATCTCATTCCTGACCTTTTCCTCCATCCTCTCAATCCTATGCATCATTTCCCTCTCTTTCCTGCTCATCAAATCCACCATCTCCCCTTTCCACCTCTCCTCCTTAGCCTCTTCCATTGGCACTGGCACACCTTCTACAAAGCTTCCCCTCAGCATATCCCAAATCCAGTTTCCACCTTCTCCACTTATTTGCATTTCCTTCTCTACCCTCAATTTGTTCCCTACCACTGCCACAAACCCTTTCCCTCAGCACATTCCTCACACTTCCACTTATGTTCCTGTAGTGATTCCAGTTCCTCCTCCCTGATCCCTATACAGCCAACATGTTACCAGCCGCCACACTGGTCACACTGCACACCATTATCTAACCTTCTCCACACCTTTCCACAGCCCCTACACTTACACCTCCCTACCATTTTTTTCTTCTTTTTTTTACCCTTTCTCTTAAAAATAAAATAGTTTAACTAACTTAAAATTAAAACTACTCTCCCTTATAACATACACCAAATATCTACGTATACACACACTTTCTTAACTAGCCTAACTTACACCGTACACCCTTTACACTCGTACAATAACAAAGGCCTCGGCCTCGTGCACACAATCGGACACTACTCCCTCCTTATAACTATTTACCATATAAAGCACTAATCTTAACTCTTAAAACTCTAATTATACCTCAAACTACTACTCCACCTATATTTAAACCTATTGCAAGAACTAATCACAAGCCAAAACAACATTAAATACGGAACAACACAACCTGTAGTCCATCTGTGGTGGCCATCTTGACCTCATTCCTATTGCCACAAGATCACATTTGAGTTCAGAACTACACAATACTGCAACTTGGGCACTTTCTGTGTTGTCGTAAGGCCCACAGATACAAAAGTTTTTAGAATGGAATTACTACACTGGACTATAAGTCATGCCATGAAATTATCCTACAACGCCAGTGTTGTGGAGATCATCGCCACACGACAACTCACTGCAGTCAGTCAGCTAAATGTTTTACTTTGCAGGATGATATGTGCAAAGCAATTGTCTGAATCGTGATATAGCACCTAAAAATTGTGGGAATTGTGGAACCAAAGGCCATGAATGCTGTATCTTAGGATCAGTGCCCTCGTATAAAAAAGGGTCGAAATCTGCACAAAAATTCACAAAAGGGAATTTTGCAAAACATGCAAAAGTCTCTAATGACTCAGGCTCCACCACACTTGATAATCACTGGCAGGGAACAGTACCTCTCCTCTCAACTTCTTTTGAGCACCATACATACACATGTATACTATCTGATCAATAGTATCTAGATGTGTTTCTGTAAATGTAAACTCGCACCTAGATATACCTCTGTGACTGCTACTGCCACTATAAAAGGAGACAGAGGGCTCAATGTTGGTCAGTGCTATGTGGTACCACCATAATTGGTGGAGTAAGTGATCTCAGTGACTTTGAACATTGTGTAGTTATTGGTTGCCACATCAATAGGCAATCCATCAGGGCAATTTCCACCTTTCTCAAGTTGCACAAGTCAACTGTTAGAGATGTGATTGTGAATTAGAAAATGATAAGGCACACCCACCATAAAACATTTACTGGATAGGTCACGTGTGTTGACAGACAGGGACTGTCGTTAAGCACTGAAGATGGTACAGGACCATCGTATGTCACTGTGTGATACCATCCATCGCCTGTGAATTCCGCAGTGTCACTAATTGTGCATCTAGTACCATCACTGTGTGCCAAGAGTTATGACGACTTGTGTTCAAAGCTCAGAAACCTGTCCATAAACTGCATATTTCGCCTGTGAATGTGAAACACCATATTCTGTGGTATAAAAAGCTCTGCCACTGGAATGTGGATGACTGGAGACACGTGATTCAGAGTGATGAATCAAGCTATACCATGTGGCAGTCCAATGCGAGGGTTTGGGTATGGCAAATGCCAGGTGATTGCTACATGCCAGCCTATATAATATCCACTGTGAAATTTGGTGGGTGTGGGTGTGTTATTCATTGAATAGACTTGGTCCTTTCACAATACTTCTATGGGGCACATTAATTGTGGAAGGCTATAGAGATATTTTGACTAGTTGCATGTTGCCTATGGTGGAGGAACGGTTCAGAGATTATATCTCTGTGTTTCAGCATGACCATAAAACATGGTCTGTTCATGAGTGGTTTATAGACAATAGGGTTCCGGAAATGGACTGGCCAGCCCATTGCCCCAACCTCGATCTCATCAAACAACCCTGGGATGACCTGGAACGGCAACTGCACACAAGACTCCAATGACCCACATCACTTAATACCCTTGCTAGTGCTGTAAGAAGAATGATTGGCCATCCTTCAAGAATCATTTTCAACTTCTGGTTGAGAGTCTTCCCTACAGAGTTAAAGCTGTAATAAAGGCTGCTACTGTGCAGTATATTCGAGAGTATTCAGCTTCATGTACTACCACAATTAAACAAGTCACCACATGTACAGTTTGTGCAAATATTTTCAAAGGCTGTGGGGTCAGACAAGAAACCCAGACTTGTATGCATATGCGCATGCATTCACACACATTTAAAAGAGTGTTTGGATGACACAGTTAGGAAAAATATAGAAGCTGCCTGAAATCTTCCTTATGTATTATTATGCTAGCTTTATAAAAAAGTTATAATTATTTTAACAACTAACCCACGAATTACAGCATTTGCAAAAGAACATTGATATAGCCCATTTCATATATGTGGTCTCAAATTTGACAGTTCTAGGAAAGTAGTGCCAATGGCATCTGGTTGGCTATGTATCCTTCCGCCACAGCTGAACTGTCATTGAAGGTGACTGTTTGCAAACAAACACCATGTGACTGCTAGTATTTGTAAACAAACTGTATGTACCTCCTCCCAAATGACTTTTGGAAGCTGTGAAGGGCTGTTCAAACAGTTGCAAGTTGGCAACAACATTCCAATTTTTTTAGTTTATAAATATTTTATGTAAATGACTAAGAGCCCATGTAATAAGTCTATAAATTGATAATTTCTTTACCATGCAAGAAATTTATAACCAGGATGCATGAAAATGAAATTGTATTTTGACTGTCAAATGAATAAAATATATTTTACTGTTTTTGAATACACTATAAATATATTAATGACAACTAATCTTGTCACACTTACCTGAAGTATGTTCTTGTAAACAAAAAAATTTAGCATGGTTTCCACAAACACCAAATACCAAGGACCCCCCCCCCCCCCCAGGAATGCACAAATACAGAAATACTGACCCCCCCCTCTCGCCCCTTTTTTTTCAAAGACAGTGTACATTCTTACATACAGACAATGCCTACTATTGCATTAAAAGTACATAATTCAGCTTTGTGGTATGATATGACAACAAACTCTATACAGCCTGATACTTTTATGGTGGTTATAATTCTCAGGATGTTAAAGTATGTAGGTAGACAAAATAATATTTAAGCAAATCTTGCTTAATTTTAATAACTCTCATTTAGTAACTCAAATGTTAAGTATTGCAGGTCTACATACAAAATACTTTAATAACTTTTCTCAAATACCTACATGTTTAGATTGTCATGCTGCGAATAGAAACTTATTTCTGACTCAGTGTTAATATTTACACTGAAGTTCAGTCACACAACCTCCCTCCTCAAAATTGTGAATACAGTCCTAGGCTTGTTCTTGGGTACCTAATGAAAAACTGTATTTCAGTTCAGAGATGATACAAAGCGCTCTAGAGAAGCAGATGTGACCTACAGCAACAATATATCAAACGAACATGTTACTTATACACTAAAACGATGCTCCACCTACCCAAGATTGAAGGCATCTTAAAGTTAATTTTCCTTAGCGATAAATTTTGTAATGTTGCAGTTCCTGCTGATGCATGAGACACTTCTTTATGATGTTGGAGCACCTTCGTTGGGTGCTTAAGTTTAAATAATTTTGTTTGATAAGCATGTTGTAATTTACTTGGTATGAAAAGTTGTCTTTCCAATGTAAATCCTGTTTGTGTGAATTATTCTTCTGTTATTCTTACAATATTCTTAACAACGTATGTTAAAAACATATGAGCACTTTTCATTTGCAAAACAAAAATGCTGAAAACGTTTACGAAAGACACCAATTTTGAAACCTACATGCCATTATGTTACTTTCAAATAAAGCCTTTAAATTTATTTGTTAACAAGTATCCCTGCATAATAAACTTGATTAATTTTATATATGTTCTAAAAAAAAAAATAGTGATACAACTTCCAAGTTTGTATGGCCAGTAAGCTTTACATTTTGAAACCCTCCAGAACCAGAGTGTTAGAGTTTCAATCAATGATAACACAGAGAAATGATCATAGCAATGAATGTGGGCCCAATTAGGGTATCATTTTTATTTTATTTAGAAGGTAAAAGGAAAAAAGGGGGGGGGGGGGGGGGGGGCTTTAGTCTTTCATGAGACGGGATTATTTTGATGTTCTTACGATGCCGGCATCACATAGCCCTAACGTGCATGACACGACGGCCAACAGCCAATGAAATACTACATAGATTGTCGTAAGTCCGACCAGCAATTTTGGATTAGAAATGATATCTATTCTTCGACGTGTCGTGCGGCATGACACAAGAATGTACAACAATGCAAAATGAAATTGTATTGCAAGCTTTCCCTACAATGGTAAATACACAGCTTGTGAGAAAATTTAATTGAAAACTACTGTATCTAACTCTTTAAAAATAATAATTTTACTTTTGTATGCGTTAGCAATACCAATGTTTCACCATTATGTATTACAAATTTCCCTCTTGTTCACCGCCTTTGAGACTAACGTAGCCTATCAGCACCTTCTAAATAATTAGGTTAAATGCCGGGAGTGTGGTATCGGTCGTGCTGTAAATTAAAGTAATCGCATTGAAATATGTTGTGGTTGTGTTTTTGGTCATGTCATGCTGTGTTGGTCAGGTCTATGTGATTTAACGATGTGCTGATCAATATTACATTTCACTCAACAAAACGCACTACAACGGTACCTACAACCAACTATGTTTGGAGAAAGCAAATAAAAAATAATTAACTGCCGATTAAATATTCCGACAACACCAATAAGATATTCGTATAATAAACACAATGAGAAAAAACACGCTTCCACAACTTCCTTCACCGGGCTGGAAACATAATCATGGCTAGCCATTGGCTGGAAACATTTACTGTTCGTATGTGTCGACATACTCTGTCATCAATGCTGAACATGTTTTTAAAATCCTGTTACTAATAGCCAAGAAAATTTAATTTTGCTTTAGAAACGTAATTTAAATCATAAATGCTGTAAGTATAATTAAAATTTTAAAATACAACTTTTAGTTCCGAGTACTATTTTCTTCCAAAGATATCATCAAAATAGCCAACCTAACAACACAGATTCCGCAGCAGTTCATCAGCTGATACAATACTGTAGTAGTGAGAGCATTTACTGTTTACATAGTGTGTAGGTTGGTCACAATGTCTGTTAAATTTGAGACCACTTATATGAAATGGACTATATCTTATAAAAGCCATATCCAAGATAGGTAAGGAGTAAAATGGTTTTCATCTCAGAAAGTACTCTGCAATTATTAATATTGTCACCAGAATTACCAATAAATTACACAAACTATATCAATAACTTGTCACATGGGAGTGATGTGCTTACATTACTGACTTACATCCTAAACCATAATTATTTTAGCATCTGTGGGTGTACTATTTACAGAACTGAAAGAGACACGGCCCAAGGTGACATAATAACATGGTTACTAAGTGTGGAGGGGTGAACAGCACTTCACTTTTATTCCTCAATTCCAGCTTCTACTAGTTCAACACAATATCCCCAGGTTTGAAACCTAAATGTCTGGATTATATTAATTTTAAAATGCAAGGAAATTGCTGATTAGCTACTGTTTATATCATTTAGGATTTTAACAGTGCGACAACCTTAATGTACAATTACCATTCTAGGCGATGAGCCCTTATAATATGATTAATTAGGAATCAACATCATGAGTGATAAAAGGAAAAAAATAGAGGCATGAACATTTATGATGCCTATTTACAGAATAAAAGTGTATAAAATTTACAGCAGGTAGCAGTGATCTGCCAACAAGAATAATTATACCCAAAACCTGATAACTATGCGAACTGGCCTGAAAATTAATTTATTAATTAGAAATGTATATAATCTTGTCTTAGACTGCCCTGTTGCACAGTAACAATGAATTATTACTTTTAAACTCTTGACTTACTTCTTTGAAGCTATGGGTGCACCTTTTTTTTTTTTATTCAGTGGTCACTCACATTCAAACTGGAAAATTCTTGAATGATTGGTTCAGTGCTTTTGCCCTCACAACTCCTAGTGTCTGCCGTGCTTCGAGGTTGGCTGTGCCATCTGGCAAATGTATGCATGCTGACACATGTGCATGCTCACTCACATGCATTTACATGCATGTTACAGCTTTCACACATACTGTTCTGTCACCATGGGTTCCCCTTTGGAAGATCCACCCCATCAAATACTTGTGGCCGTGTCCACAATTCACTGACCACTTTCACAAGTCATCAAAAACTTAAAATTAAAACTGACTTGGGTGGTCTCTCTATTGCTAGAACTGTTAACACCACACAGCAGGGAGGATTATAGAGATGTATATTCTGTAATGACAATTGAAGCAAAGCAAAGTTTGTAACATACTGACGTGTAGCGGACGGGCACCAAACTTGTAACATTTCTAATTAGAAATTAAAAAGTCATAATTATTGGTTCATTAACTTTTTACTGTTATTAGTCTTCTCGGAAAAACATATGACAAATTCTTTTTTTTTTTCTTTTCTTCTTAAAAACTATTAAATCATTAATAAATATTTATTATGTATGAATACTTTCAAAATTAAGATTATATTTAAGATTAATCTCTATATTATTCAGTATTATATAAATTTTTTGTAATAAATCTCATCCACGCATCCATTTCTGGTGGTGGTAGTAAGAGATTTGCTAAAGAAATTTACATTCAATTTTTGGCCTTACTTATTTTGTTACCTGTCTTCTGATCGGCTGTTGTCTGACCATGCCACATTTCTCCACCAACCGGCAGTGGTGAGATGAGAGACACCCAGGATAATTTTCTGTAGTGAATTTGTTTAATAAACATTCACTTGATTTTTACCCTCTAGGGAATAATTGAAAAATAACTGCTACATCATGGAATACTGAATACTGTGTAGAAACAAATTAAAAATACTTACACATGATCTCTGTGTTAATAAACTATTAAATTAACCAAAGATTATTCTGAATTTTGCTAAACTAATATAATAAAGCTTAATTTGGAAATTATATTAAATGAATTGACAACTTAAGCAATTACTGTCTTATCATATATAATTAAAATGTCTCATACCAACTGTAAACATGACCCCTCAAAACTGCAATTTTATAAACTATTTCAAGCAATGCCATTGCACTGTATTAAAATTAATATGTATATTTGTTTGGAAGGAAACAGGGAGCAAAGTACTAAATTATCGTAATTTTGTGAATGAAATAGCACAAAAAATATTACATGTTAAGAAACTGTGTGTACCTTTGAGAAAGTAACTATGAAAATATTAAGTCTGGAGAAATGGATAATTTTGTAACGAGTGGTGGTGGTTTGCACTTTTCCATCAAACTTCTTATTTACAACTGCAACAGATAATTATCTTAAATCATGAACACAAAGTTATAAATAATAAAATATAATAACATTGTTGATCACATTCTAGAGGCTCTGATAGATACTCAATAGCAGGATTACAGTATCCCTCCACTGTCACTCATTTTTTAAGTACACAAAGAACTCCAGGGTTACAGTTGCCTTCCACTCTCACATGCTTTTGGTGTACACACAGTGCTCCAAGGTTATAGTTACCTTTCACTCTCACTTGCTTTTATTGTACACATAGGCTCCAGGATTATAGTCATCTACTATCACTCCCTTTTTGTATACACAAAAGACTCCAGTGTTACATTTAGATACCTTCCACTCTCAGTTGCTTTTAGTGTAAACACAGGGCTCCAGGGTAACAGTTACCTTCCACTCTCATTTGCTTTTGGTGTACACACAGGGCACGAGGTATATAGTCATCTTCCTCTTGTCACTTGAGTTTGGTGTACACACAGGGCTCCGGGGTAGCAATCACCTTCCACTGTTACTTGTTTTTTATATACACAGGGTTACAGATACCTTCCACTGTCACTCCCTTTTGTTATATACACAGAACTCCAGGGTTAGTCATCTCGTGTCACTTGCTTTGTTATACATACAGGGCCACAGTGTTAGTCATCTCCCACTGTCACTTGCTTTTGGTATACACACAAGACTCCAAAGTTACAGTCGTCTTACCCTGTCATTCATTTATGTGTCATTTTGCCACTGCTGAGGCTGTGCATGATATTAGGAACTCAAATCGAAGCTTCATCGACCTTACTGGTAAATTATGTATATACATTTTTTGCCTCAATGTAAAGTTATTACAGGCAAGAATAGAACTAGATGATAGTCAACTTTGACCAAAACTGTGGTAATATTCTGAAAACCTAGCATATGTTCCAAAATTCTAAGCTAGAAATATAATTCAAAACTATTATATCAAACAATAAATGCAAAACCATCAAAGCCATAACTTTTCAAGTGGTTGGAAATCAGACCTAGGCTAGACAGGATCAACTGTAAATGTGCCATGAATGTTAGTACCTCCACATCCTGTTGTGGCCCTAAGTCTCTAGATCACTGATGAAAAAGACACACCAAATGTTATCCTGTATTTCAAAATCTGTAATACATTATGTCTGTATCATGTCACTCTATGTAGTTTTTAAAGTTGACATCATGTCTAGTGATGCCATGTTCTTTTTCAGAATAAATCATTCTTGCTTGTAACCTTATCGAGTGTGTTTCTGTATAACATGTTATAGGCCCAGATCCATATTTTTCAGTTAAAATGCAGATTACTCAGGACTATAAGTGTGTAGACTCAAAATGGCTGTGAATTATATGTCAGTTGGGCCGAAATTGCTAGGCCGTGAAAATTATAGTGATTGGACTTTTGCTGTGGAAAACTATCTTGTACTTGAGGGACAGTGACAAGAAAGCTACAGCCAAAGCAAAATTAGTACGGGCACTTGATCCGTCACTTTTTTCACGTAAAAGAAGCAAAAACTGCTAAGGAAATCTGGGACCTCTTGAAGAGATTATATGATGACTCAGGTTATACCAGGAAAATCTGTTTATTGAGAATTTTAATCTCCTCCAGACTTTGAAAACTGCTATTCGATTGCTAGTTACGTGAATTACATTGTGGAAACAGGGCAAAAACTCTGTGGCACGGGTTTCAATATTGATGACGAATGTATTAGCACATTACTTTTGGCAGGATTGTCTGAAAAATTTTCCCCGATGATATTGACTGTCGAACACTCCGGTATTGCCATGTATACAGATTCTATAAAAACAAAATTGCTATATATGGAAGGTGATGTTGATGAGAGTGGTAGTGCAAGTGCAGGAAAATTTTTGGGGCAGTGGTTACAGTAGACACTACCAGAGAAGAGATGGCAACTGCGCGAGTGACAATCACAAAAATTACAGAGCTTTGTCGTTGGTCAAGTATTATTTGTAAACAAACTGGACATTTTGAAAACATGTGCCCAAATAATAAATATTATGATAAAGATAGTGATAGTAAGAGTAGAAATGCTTTGAATGCGTTCAGCATAGAGTTTCGTAGTGGTAATTTTAAAAAAGACTGGTTGGTATGTAGACTTTGGAGCTAGTTCTCATCTTACTGCAAACGAAGAATTTATTAAGATCAAGTCCAAAAATCTAGACATAAAGGAAATTATTGTGGTCAACAGAAACAACAATAGTCAAGTAACTTGCTCAGGTAAGATTGAACTTAAAACAGTTGTTGATGAATGTCAGTTTAACATAGAAGTTAAAAATGTTCTTTGTGTACCCAAACTGACTACATACCTTTTATCTGTAAGCCAGCTAATAAAAAAATGGTAGTACCGTATATTTTGGGTTAGACTGCTGTGAAATCTATAGCAAAAACCATGAATAATTAGTTGCTACTGCTGATCGTGTGGATGCTGTATGTAAGTTAAACATCGTGAAAGACAAAAGTTGTTTACTTACATCGCCATAGGCGATACATAGAATGATTTATCAGGAAACTAACCCCTACACCCCAGAACAAAATGGGATGTCAAGAGTGTTTAAATGGCACCAATTGTTGAAAAGGCTAATTGCTTATTATTTGACGCTAACATGAAGAAAGGTTTTTTGATCAGATGCAGTAAACACAGCTGTTTACTTGCGTAACAGATTGTTAGCCTCAGGTTTGAACAAACCACTACATGAATATTGGTCAGATGTTGAACTCAATGTGAGTCACCTAAGAATTTAGTAAGTACTGTGATGGTATGTGCTCCAAAAGAAAAAGGTTTTAAGTGGGACAGAAAGGTGATAAAACATATTTTAGTTGGGTATGGTGAAAACCCTAAGGGATACAGAGTGTACAACCTAAACAAAAGACAAGATATTAGCAGTAGAGATGTAACAGTAATGGAAAATATCAAGAGTGGGGTTGGTATTATAGTAAACAACCTGAAAAAGAAACAATGGAAGACTTAGATTCAGTGGGTGGAAAAAATCACGAGCAGTATATATTTAGTGACACTAAACATTCAATTGATTTTCTTGAAGATAATGACACACGTGATACTGACTTTGTTCTATATTATGATAAGGTACCAGATGTAGTGAGAAGTTCTGAGAGAAAAAGAAAACCTAAAAACTTGGAGGGCTGTGTGACATATCTGTGTACTGAAGAGACTGATCAATTAATTGTACCTCTGACAATGTCTGAAGCTTTATCTTGACCTGATAGGAGAAATTGAGAGAAGCAATGACTGCTGAAATGGAAGCTTTCCGAGAGAATGAAGCGTAGGAATTAGTGGACTTGCCTGAAAGAGGTATTGTTGTTGTCTGCAAACGGATGTTTAAAATAGAGTGATGCTGACAATAAAAGTAGTTATCGTGCTAGATTAGTGGTTAAGGGATACACTCAAAAAGAGGGTATAAATTATACTGACACATTTGCCCCAGTAATTGGATATTCAACTTTAGGATTGTTAATAGTTTTGTCAGTAATATTGAACTTACTAATATCACATTTAGATGTATAAACTGCATTCCTTAATTGATTACTTGAGGAGTGAGGCAACCAGAAAATTTTGTTGTGAAAGGTTTGTAAACTTAAAAGAGACATTTATGGATTGAAGCAATCGTCAAGAGCGTAGTATAAAATAATGGATGATTTTTTTGTTAAAACTATGTTATAAAAGATCATTGCATAAACCTTATATTTATAAAAAAAAAAAAAAAAAAGGGAATATGATTTATACACCTTATAGCTCTATATGTTGATGATTTTTTAATATTTTCAAATGATAGTAATAATAGTGATTTATTGAAAATGGAGTTAGGTTCACAGTTGAAAATAAACAATCTTGGAGAAGCCAAGAACTGCTTGGAAGTAAGGATTAAAAGAGATTATAGTAATAATAGTATAACCTTAGATCAAGAAAGTTATGTTGAACAGTTATTAAAATGTTTTAACATATCTGATTGGAATACTGACACACCACCATTAGACAGCTTTGATGATACCACTAACAGCAAAATCAGGATTTGTGATAGGAAAATGCCTTATCAAAGACTCATATCCTTGGTAGTTAAATGTATTTAGTAGTCATGACATACCCAGATATTGCTTTATCTGTTAGTTTTTTTAAGCCAATTCAATAATTGCTATACTAATTATCATTGGAGATGTGCCAAACAGGTACTTAAATATTTATAAGGCACAAAAACGTATGCCTTAAAATTTTAAAGGATAATGGTGATTTAAAGGGTTTTGTGGTCACTGATTGGGCCAGCAATAAAAGGGACAGGAAGTCCTACACTGGGTTTGTTTTTAGTTTTTCGGGCGGTGCTGTTTCATGGGAAAGCAATAAACAAAAAAACAGTTGCCCTATATAGTACACAGGCAGACATGGCCCTCAGTGAAGCTTGCGAAGGAAGCCATATACCCTATTTAAAAAAACTTACTGTCTGAATTAATTAGTTTTTATGATAAAGTAACTATCTACAGTTATAATCAGGGTGCACAAAAACTGTCTATGAACCCTATATTATATTACATGAAAGGACAAAACACATTGACATTAGACATAATTTTGTGAGGGAGGCTGTAACAATTAATTTGATAGATATGAAATATTTGCCTACAAATGAAATTACAGCTGACATTTTAACTAAAGGATTGTCTAGTGTCAAACACAGTTATTTTGTAAGTAAAATAGGAATTAAGTACATTTTGAATTAGTTGAAGTGTAGTTATCCTGTATTTAAAAATCTGTCATGCATTACGGTATGTCTGTATCATGTCACCCTATGTAGTTTAAGTTGCCGTCATGTCTAGTGATGCCATGTTAGTTTTCTATATACTGTAAATCAGTATTGCTTGTAACCTTATGGAGTGTAGTTCTATACAACACCAAATTCCACAGCAACCTCTTTAGTGGATTTCAAGTTAGTGATATTTTCATAAAACCACCCCATCAAATTGATGTTGATACACAGAATCTTTTTATTGAGGTAGTCATTCAGGCTTGTCATTTAGGTATGAAACTTAACAAGGTACGCAAATAGGGAACTGTATCATCTCAATTGAATTCACATCGCTGTGCCTTCAAGCTTGGGAAGCAAAACCATGACTTCTAAATTACAAAATAAAGTTCATAATCTTCCGCTCCCTACGTTAACCACTTTTGCTCAGTCTACACATGGAAAAAACAAATTTCTCTATGGTTGAGTACATTTCCATTGTAAAAGTGCACACAAATAATCCAATTTCAGTAGTATCGTCCATATTCTGCCCACTGCTAAAACTTATGTTTACCAAGATGTTATGTCAAAGGGTACAAGGATAAAAGTGGCCAGTTTTTCAACACACTGTCTTACCATTTGCCTACTGAACCTAATTAGTAGTTCTTTAAAAAATAACTAAACTGACAAGTTCATTGATGTAACTGAAATTGAAATAAAACATACCATAATTGTTCTTCCCTTAAATAAAATATGTGATTAGCTGAAAATCCAAACCCTGGTATCTAGCTTTTGCTTCTTTACTATCTCACCTACTTGGAATGATTATTTAATTTGTCATCTTAAAGATATTAATTTTGGTTTAAAAATTTATCATGAATTATTTAAACATTATTGTACTCCCAAATAATTGAACACAATTAAAAGAAAATCAATTAAACAATCAAATGTTTAGTTACTTTTGAATATTATTTTACATTTTAAAACCAAATGAAACATCATATGTTGAATTGTTGTACAAAAACCCAACGGTAGCTTTAACTTCCTCATAACCATTTACCCTAACAACATTCCATTTTAAAATAATGTCTAGAAAATTTTGTAAGCCATTTTAAACAACCAACACCCCATCCGTGCTCAGAAGACTAGTAACCCTAAAAGCTTAGAGATTATCATGCTGGCATCCCTAATCACAATACTGTAATCTCTGGTATCATCCTCAATGCTTCACTTGCACGATATAAAAAAAACACTACTCCCAAAAAGCCCTGGATTAATTTTTCTGTATAACTCCATCCATGTGACAGTCATTAACAATCAAGTACAGTAAACTCCCGATTAACAGTGTTCATTGGGACCAGAAAAAACACGAAAAAGCAAATTTGTATTTAAAAAACCCAAATAATTGAATTTATTATTTTTTTTTGTTAGTGGAACAGCGATATTGGCTGCAAATATTGTGATGAGAAAAGTACCTATTATAAATTTCAAAGCAAACACAAATCACGCACTGGATGGGCAGGATTTAAAGTACTGTACTATATACAGATCTTACCGTATTTACTCGTGTATAGCGCACCCTTTTTTTCCCAATATAAACTAAAAAATTCTGGGGTATGCACTGTACACAAAAAAAATCAAGGAAGGTGAAGTTTTATTCGTAAACTGTCTGGAGATGTTTAGAGGAAGTGTAGCTGAACAGTCTGTTATCTCATCTCTCGCTCTTACATCATCACACCTCTCCCTTCTCTCTTTCCCCCCTCCCACATGTTAAGTTTCCCCTCCCCCCTTTTTCAGGCCATATGTTGCCGATTGATACATTCCTCCAAGCTTTCTTTGTTTCCGTGTAAGGCAGAGGATAGCAAACCACGTATACTGAATTGTTGTGGAGGGGGTAGAGGTGATACTTTTTGAGAGGATAGTGTCATTCCAGCGCAGCAAAAAAACAGAGTGTCACTGCTTAAAAAAAACCAAGATGAAAAGGAAGCAGGCCACCGATCCCAGTTGTTGACCTTCTAAACGACCCCCACCACTATCTGCACGACATGCACTTTGCATTAGCCTTTGTTAGTTTTTGTTGATGTTCTGCACAATTTGTACCCCGATTCTGAAGTCCAATGCCAATTTCACAGCTGTCTTGCCATGCTCAAATTTTTATTATTTCTAACTTTTTCACGATAGTTAAAACTGTCCTTTTATGCTTTGTTGACATATTGTGAAAACGACACTGCAAACAGTTATCAACAACTGTGCCCGAGCGGTCGCTAAACAACAGTTTATTACTGCATAATTTAATTATTAATTCTCGTTAACCCTCAGTAAAACCCAATTCCAATCCTCCTCAAAGTAGAAAAAATCGTAATTATAAATTTTTTTTAGATAACAAATTAATTTCCTCCACTTTTTAGTGCTCCATATATATTATTACTTTCAATTAAATGTCATGATAACAAATAGTAATTACAAAATAAATTCAATTTATGAAAATATCTTTAATGAAAATAAAATGTATCATATTTATCACAATAGTCTTAACTAGCCCTCAAATACTTCCTCAAGATCTGTGACTTTTCCTGCAAATGATTTACACTCAATTTTAAGCTCTTTTTGTGCTGGCTTAATTTCCTGAAACATTACCCTTTGTTCTCCCATATATTCCCGAAACTCCTTTTGAAACCCATTTTGTTTTGCTTGAAATTCCTGAAACATTGCCCTTTGTTCTCTCCCACGTTCTAAAACTAACTTTAAGATTAAACTTAACTGACCACTCATTTGTGAATTTTGTGTCATCTTGCCAAAATTTCTTAATTACCTAACCTGTATTAATTATTCTAAGGCACATTAGACTTATAAAAAAAATTTACATCGCATACAAAAATCACAGTGATATTAATAACGGAAAAAAATGACATTATAATTTTACAATATTGCTCATACCTGCAATTTCTTCGGGGAAGAAGTTTATATTTACTTTGGTGCATTATTGTTTGTTGATTGTACTTGGCGGTATGGAAACTGTCTGGAACTGTTGTTTTGAAGCCTGGTGACTGGAAGCTGCGGGCGGTGTCAGCTGGGTTGTTGGCTCACTTGTTGGTGATGCAGTTACATTCACCGGGACACAACTGATGAATGAAAACTCTGTTGTGCAGCGACAGCTGGGCTGGTAGGTTCTTGAATAATTGATTAGGATGGATGTCTGCACTCTTCACATCGCAGGGCATGTGTAGAAATCCAGGCCTAAAAGTCAGGCGTTGATTGTAATATGCCCCACATTGGGCGCCAATTGTAGTGGTTGCTGTGTGTGCTCGTGCGAGTCCGCAGCAAATACAGTTCATTGATTTAAAGCAGAAAATAAATAAAATGTGATTTATGCAGTTCACTAAAAGTTTATTACCGTCTCTTTAAAAAAAATGACACTTGCAGCAGATAAACTCGACAGACAGAATGGCTGCCTTCACTAAACAAAACTTCTCACTTCGAAACTAAATAACTATGAAGACGGGAGAGAATCACTACTTTTCTCTCCTGGCACCCTAACGACTTCTTGCACCGATGGAAAACAAATTTAATAGAATAGAAAAATGTCAGAAATAAAGACAGAAGGTTGAAATTGTGGGTGGTGTCGGTGATAGTGAAATGGTCACTCACCGAAGGCTATTCAGCTGACAACTGATAAATGAACTGCATCAACGAGGAAGTCACTTTTTCTTTACTTATACTGCCTGAATGTTGCATCACGTAAACATGGTCCAATTGTGGCTTCGCAAAGTGCGGTAATGTCTAAAAATAGCCCGTGAACTCTGACGTGACTCACGGAATCAAAGTATTACGTGCCTGTCGCGAGTCATGTCAGCAAACTGTGACTTCAGTACTCTTTCATTGCATCGTGTGGTGCAACCCGATGACTACGTGTCTCGCTTACTAACTCCTTGAAAAGTTTCACTATTTTCCTACGATGATTATTACTACTGATGCAATGATTTTGATAAAATAATATATTTAGAAAAACGAACATGCACAAAATACAAACAAATTGTCATTGCCACAATATTTTAAATATTAAATCAATTACTATCCTGAACACAAAAATATACCAAATTAAGATAATTTCTGAAAATATAAATTATAATATGTTGCAATGCTACAGGATGGTTTACAAAAAATTAAATTTGAATGGTCTTTTTTAATTTAAAATAGCAACATATATAATTTTTTCTCTCTCTCTCTCTCTCTCTCTCACACACACACACACACACACACACACACACACACCACCACCCCCCCCCCCCCTCCTTCTTTCTCCTGGGTTATATAAAATTGTTCGCTCCACTGTTGCATCATGCAGCATGGCACCCACAATCTTCCATCTGCTGGTTGTCTGCTCTCCTATATGTTGAGTTACAGTTTGTCCTTACAGATTTACCTTCCTTCAACGTTGTTTCACACATGGAACTGAAACACCACTAAACACTTTTTAACATCCACTGTATTGCTCATCCACATAATTAACACTCAAACATCAGTGTCTAGTTGACATGCACATATTTATGTATTCTACTGATAAGTTATCCATTTTATAATCAATAAATAAACTTTGACACTAGCTTTATTTACACTTTTATATTTTCGTAGTGTGTTACTTTCCATTAAAAATATTAGTTCTGTTAGTTTCTTAGAGTAGCAGGTAGCAAAATAAAAAAGTTATTTTACCAGTTTTTTTTTAAATGGGCATTTTGAGTATTACCAGTGCTGACTAGTTTTTGAAAATATCTTTAACAAATTATTCCATCCATTTATATCATGTATGGTTAAACCTCAGCAAAAATTTTATTTAAAGTATAATCTCTTTCCTCCTCTTTCTTACATAGCCCGTATAATTGGGCTAGTAGTAGAACAACATTTTTATCAAGGGAAGCATACCATGATCTCCTGTTCACTCTATCATTAACCTGAATCTCTTTTTTACAGTTGTGCTGATGTTTAATAATCAAGGTTACCTGCCACTTGTCTTTACCAGTACCTTCCTGAAGCTCACATACTTGGGCTGCCGTCTCCTAAATGTTTAAAAGTAATGCATAATCTGCTTTCAAAATTGCTGCCATAAAATCAGTGTAAGAGAGAGTGAGAGTGAGTTTGGAGTTAGAAAGACGACAGTTTTTGATTAGTAATTTGGGGTTGGGGGCGTGAAAACAAATCTTCTCATGTGGCAAAAAATGTCTTCATCTATCTCTGCCCTTGGAACTTAATGTGTCACGCACTAGCAACCCAGCCACCCCACCATTTATAAGATTTTATAAGATTCTAGAGATCTTTGTGGTCATGCTTAAAACTTTTTCATGCATTCTTAGAAGCAAACAACATACTCCCGTTTTACTGGGGACAGCTTAATGTGGTTGTGACTTAACAATGAAGCCACCAGTTATGGTGGCTTCTTGAATTACATGAATGGATGACAAAATATCACATTAACATAACTATTATTTGCCACAAAAGTTATTCCATTGCAAATCAATGTGCAGTTTTAATAAGTAAATAAATAAATAACATTTATTTTCACTTTGTTGATGAAGTGAAAAGGGGAGTACAAAAAAATAAAATGGCAAGCCGGCCTCAGAGGGGCTCTGTGATTGCTGGCCGAACCCAAATTATTAGCCAGCAGAATCATGTCACATGGAAATATTTTTAGATCTTGCGGAAAATGTAAAACTCTGTGAATTTGTTCATATATTTTTATTTTCCACATGAAAAACGAGTCATTTCATGTGGGTATGGCTTCCGAAACAAACTACGTGCACTGGGCATCAGATGGCAGCACAATCACCTATTTTGCGGCTGTGTCTAAAAGTATATGTATCATATCATTTAAAAAGTTAATTTTTCATCTCGTTCAGGCTCAAATTAACTTGGGTTTGAAATATATTCAGTCAATTAATGTAGAAGTATTTGAAAAATACTCTACAACAGATGTGCGGCTTCTTCAATTAATATGAAGCATGCATGTGTGATGTTAGCAAGCACTAGGTACAGCCTATGAAGAAGAGGCAGACAAAGCTAAATTACCATGTACAGTTTTAAGTTCTATTTTGTTTAAACACCTGCACACTATTTTAGAATGAAGTTTAATTTTTTACATTAATAACAGTTGTTTTGTAACAATATAAAAAAAGTAAAATACATAAACATTCTTTTCTCTACAAACTCTTTCCTGCCCACGTATTTCTCCGATATCTGTTGTGAAAATATAGGCTGTCAAAATAGCCAACATGAAATTCTTTTGGAATTGTTCATGCCTCAGCTGATACAGGATTTTATGTATGGAATGTTGTTAATGTCATTTATGGCATGTTGCCACACACTGGCTGTCAAAAAATTGAATTATTATATGACTATATTATTAGTTTATATAACCTACATGTATAATATATAAATTAAACATATCTCCCCAACACCCCCCTTGCTTTAACCATGAATATTGGTTATCTGTGAACCATTAGCAAGTCTTTACCCTGAAAAATCTGGAATTTACTGTATTTATAACAGGCCTTTCACTGCTTATGTGTTTCTCCAAGCATACTTAATTGGCTTTATGCTTGTTCTTAGCATTATTGTAATTTTTTTGCACAAGTCCTGGGTGGTGACATTAATAACATATTAGCTGCCCATCCATACTCTGCAATCTCTGTACATTCCTTTTATAGACTTGTAGATCTCAGGTAGTGAGCCTCCTTTTTGGTCTGTTTGTACATTCCTGCCTTGACAGATTCTTTCAGCAGTCACATGATGACCCACCGGCTGTGTGCTGACACCACAAAGATCTGAGTTGCTTTCCAGTAGTGTGCCAACTCTTTCATCTGATGGTTCAATGCTTCAATGCATTGGCATAACTGCAGGTGGTACCAGAAGGCATCACATATTACCATGCTGGATGATTCCTTGTTTGCATTATGGCTGACTACAGGACACAGGAAGGTATGATTAACAATGAAAGGCACTGACAATGATGTGTCAACTATGAAATGTTACTTCAAAACTAGTTGGCGAGGAGGTGAGAAGCAGTGCTGAAAATGGCGGCAGCTACTCTTTTGTATGCATGGTTGAATATGCATGTCATATTTTTTAGTCAGTATCATTACACTGTGAATGAAGAACATGTATATAGCACTAACACATGCCTATAAAACATGTCTGATACAGCTAGGAAGAGTAGTGAATGAGTCAAATTTTTATCAGTTAATTGAAAATAACATTGGTAATAGTGATAGGAGTGGAAGCATAACACTCAGTGCAGTCAGTTTTAAAAGTGATACAAACCATAATGATTGCTAGTCAGATGATACGACTAAGTTGCCAAATTACTTCACATTTGGCTGAATTAGTGGTATAAGGAACAGCATAGAGAGCTGAATTAATGGTTCATGTGCTGATGGGTGAGTAGATATCCAAGTGGTTCCAACAACTATAAGGAATGGCAGGCTTAAACAGAACTCGGAGAGTAAGAGCATTGTTAAGATAAAAAAAATTTCAAACTAATTGAATGTAATCAACAAATGCCAAAAGAAATTAACAACTCCGCAAAAGCTGAGGTGTAAAATTGGTAACCTTGATACACACATAAATGTCAATATAATAGCGGTGGAAGCTCTGTCCCATACTGCATTTGCAGTAGAATTCTTTCTATGTTGTGGATTATCATGTATAATAATTTCATTTAAGACTTGGAGCTGAAGCGGGGTTGAATAATTGAACTTTTCTAACCACCTGATATAAGTGACCAGAATTTGAATCCCTGAAATTATACCTACAGAAACAAAAATATGCCAATTATATGAGTACATATAATTTGAAATCAAAGTTATTTACAGTTATTGTGATTGTATATTATAGATTACTGATATCTATCTCAATTTTGCTCACAGAAGGGATTCAAGTTGCTTGCACTGCTTTCTAGCTGCTACCCCACTTTAGTGTTTGTGCTTAACAGATAAGACTGAACAAGTCCAGATTGCGAGTAATTTGGGCCAATATATAATAATTTGTCCACATGTTTGCTAATATTATTGTAAAATTTGCATATAATAGAATGTCTTGCCTTTTGAGGATGGCAATAAAAATTGTGACTATTGCAATATTTGATAAATAAATTGTGTGCCAGTTCAGTTAACATGAACATTTTGATGGTGGGATACACACAATATCAAAAAGCAATATTAGCCATAAGGATGCAGAATCACAGATAAAAACATATTATGTGGTAATTTGGCAAATCAGAATATGTACACAGCTTCTTAAAACATATTAAACCTCTAATACATAATGACACCGGCTAACAGCCAGCCATGTTAAGACCATAACGGCGCTCACCACCCACGTGACACGTGGGAAACACGTGCGCAAAGAGGCCTTAAATTGGACTTTCCCATAACGGGAAATATTATGTTTTAAGTGTACAACATGTCTTTCTTTATTTCTGGGCTCAGTGTTATAAAATGTTAAATATTTGTGTGTTTGATAATATTGCGCAATGTTGGTTATTAATACTAAATGCACGCTGCGCGAAGAACATGAACAGTATTATTCCGGCGTGAATGCAGTCATTAAAGACATTGAGAAAATACAAAAAATTAAGAACCGGAATATCAAATGTAAATCAATATCTGAATTCTTTTTGTGCCATTTCAATTTTAATATAAAAAGTTTTGCACTGCGTGCATAGCACTTCCGGTTGTGTGAACCCCGTAGGCGGCCATTGTAGGTCTACGCCACGCTTGCCTCTGGACAGTCCGTCGAGGAGAGCTGACGAGGTAAGACGTCACATACACACTATAACCTTTGAACATTGGGGTAGATTTCAAAAGCTCGTTTTAGTATAGAAGTCAACCTTTGCTTTGCGTACGTTAACCAGACATTTCCCCTGCATTATGCTTCCGCTTAACCTAATTATTTGCGCCCTTGCGGCTTTTTGATTTTTAATTGAGGAGAAAGTTGTAGGAGAGGCCACGCAGCCCGCGTAACTTTGAATCAAGCGCCATTCGCCAATGTTAAAGGCATTTCAGTGTAATTTCTGTGTAATTGATACGTGCAATATTAAGGGCTATATTTCTATGTATTTATTTGAGGGTATTTTTGCATGTTTTATTGTGTTGAGGCCACATTGCCCATAGCCACGCGGTCAGATATCACTAAGTCTGTATCTGCGCCATTCATGCGCTTTCAGGATATATTTGTGTAATTTCATATGTGCTTTATTAAATGTCAGAGTTCTATGTAATTTTCATTCAGGGTTCCGTGTAATTTCACGTAAATAGATGCTTTGTATGTATGACCACACTGTCACTTTCATGTCTGATTTTTCCACCATCAGTTGCGTTACAAGCATACAAATGCTTAAATCGTCAGGGAAATATTTTCCCCAGCAGCAATAATTTTCTGTCTGATCATAATTTGCCATTTTACGGAGAAATATTGCAACTTCACCTGCACCACGTGGTCCGCTACAAACTTTATCCAGCGGCATCCGCGCCATCTAAGCTTGCTTTCATGCAATCGCATGTTCATTGTGACTACTCATATCATGCCCCATCTTGTTTTATCCATATTTCTTGTGTAATTTTGTAGAGTGATATTATTTCTGTCCTAGCCGGCTATGTGTATAGGCAGTCACCATACTAACCACGTGCTGGAGGGCGAGCCCCGATGAGTCCGCGCTAGTGATGCCAAGTAATCACACGTGTTCATGTTCATGCCTGAATTTTTGAGATTTTGCGTAGGTTCTATTACATTGTCACTCAACATTTCACATACCTGTTAATTGATCACATGGCAGAAGAAAATACCTGGGTCTCGTGGCTTGGAGTACACTGGGTCCTCGTGTGTCTTGATGATGGCATGCTCAGTGACGTCGGTGCACTGTAGTTTTCCCTCGGTGTGGAACATACCAGCATACTGAAAGCATTCTTAAATGGCGCGTATGCCTCTGGATGAAGTTCTTAGTGGGCCACGTGGTGCAGGTAAAATTGTGATATTTTCTGTATAAATCATTGGAATCCTGTTGGACAAAATTATGGTGTTCTTCAGAAAATTATTCAAGTCGTATCTCAAGTGTACAAACACGTCTGAGGTGTTTGGTGATGGAAGTCAAACATGTAGGCAAACAGATTGGTCATTTACAAAAACATCACTCATTGTAAAAATTACAAGAACCCTTAAATGAAACAATACATATTACCCTGAGACAATACAGCGCACATGAAATTACAAACAAGAACACTTTAAGCGCAAGAATGGCACAGACACAGACTTTGCGGCAGTTAACCACGCGGTCGCAAATGCTGTGGCCGTAAAACAATTTAACATGACAAAAACCTTAAAATACATACATACAAATTTACCATTATTATTGCTCGTGCCAGTGAAGCAGAAATTACAATCCAAAAGCCTTTAACATAGGCGGATGGTGCCTGATGCAAAGTTGCGAGGGCCGCATGTCCTCTCTGACATCTTTCCTCCTTCCCTCAATTTAAGTTTCAAAAAGCCGCAAGGGCGCAAAATAATAATTTAAACGGAAGCATTATGTTGGGGATGTCTGGCAAAACATACGCAAAGCATGGGTTAACCGGTAAACTAAAGTAAAGTATGGAAATCTAACTCAGTGCAAAAATATGAAGTGAGTGCGTGACAGCGTCTTACCTTGCCAGCTCTCCTAGGATGACTGTCCAGAGGCAGAGGTTGCACAGACCTACCATGGCTGACTACAGGGTTCACACAAGCGGAAGTGCTGTGCATGCCAAGCAAAATTTTTATGTATAAAATGAAAAGGCACAAAAACATTGAAATACATAATAACAAGAACAATTTAAATAGTTAAATATTGGTGTTTGATAACTGTTCTTTTATAGGCATTTTATACCAGAATATTAATGTCCTCATTATTCGCGCAACGCACGTTTTAAATTTGAAAGTAACATTGCTCAGTATTTTAGAAAATACATATTACACTTTTAGAACACTTTTGACCTGAAAATAAACATACATGGCACTGAAAAAGATGTTACTTTTCCCGTTTTGGGAAAGTCCGTGGTTGTGGCGTCTGCGCGCACATGCTCACCCACGTGTCACGTGAGCTGTGAGGGCCATCATGGTCTGACTGCTGCTGGCTGTTAGCCGGCATCACGCTATAGGTGGCGGATTACTGGAGTCCTATGCCCCTGAATGCCCTTGATCCACGCACAAAATGATGCACATTTCTTGCAAACATCCATATATTTTATTACTAAATCATTACACTGCTCTGTAATGAAGTGGAGAATTTCATATTTGACACTCTTCCAAGACCTACGCTATACGGCTTTAAAGTGCGGACTCACAAGGTCGTGCACACGTTGAATTAAGTTGAAATAATTATGCTTCCCTAGGCAATGGTATTCTTGAGGAAGGTGGGGCAGCTTCTCTAGTCACTAAAACAAGTGGTTCCTGATAAATTTAACTATTGCAATAAAGTGATTGGTGATACAAACTGTGAAGGTATCTAAAGCACCTGAACGGTGTGCCTGCCTCTCACGAACTGGTAACTGAATTTGTCAGCTTTGTCACATGGCCGGGTGTGGTCAACCAGCCATGTGCCAAATTCTACCTAACGTGCATAATGAGAACATAAAAACCCTTGCCACTACATACTAAAACACTTGGTGGAATTACAGTGGAAGCTCTTGCTTTGAAAACATAACCAAAATAAATTGTATTTTAGTGATGTCATATAAAGTGAAACTCAGAATGTAAATAAAATCACATAATAAACTTCAAAATTGACTGCTGGCTTGCTATGTGAATATCTTGTGTGAAATATACATCCACTATTTTTTAAAATTAGATTTTTATTAATTTAGGCTTGGCTCCCTGCATAACTGGTTTGAAAAATTCTCATACTTTGCTCATTGTGCTTGAAAAAATTTTCCATACTGCTTAGCAGGACAAGTCCAAGCTGCCGGGAGGGCTCACTGATCACTACACTGGTTAACACTTGTGTATGCTATTCTGCACTGATCCTGTTAGAGGCGCAAGATTGCTAGGCTTGTTTTAAGTTGTTGCACACAGTGTGGCAGACTATCTCAAGGGCAGGACGTTGCCCTGCCAGTTGATAATGACAGGGGGAAAGTAGTTCCATTTCTTAACATTGAATGTTATGTATTATGTAACATTTGTTAATACTGAAATGATTTCTTTTGCTTTCTTTTTGTAGTACATTAAATGCAAGAAATAACCATTTTTATAATAAGAACACAGTTTAAATTTACCGACACATGAATAAAATTATTAGTCACATGGACATGTTAATTTTACCTATGACAGAAGTTAATTTTACCTATGACAGAAGAATACGCTATGTCTATACAAGTCAATCTTAAGGAGGGCTTCCAAAAGTGCACAGTTTACCATGAACAGTTTATATCACCAATGTATTCATGTTCCTAGTTAATGATTAGCTGAAAAGTTTACTCAAATCCCAGTATACTCACATTCGGGGAGAACTGCCTTGGCACCGGGGGGGAACAATTCTGTGCTTCTCATGCACACAAGACTCTAGCAGTTGTCACTACAATTACTTGGGTCATTGGCACACCACTTGCTACAGTTACAAGAGATGAGCAAGGAAGTGGGTCCATGAGTCATTGGCCAGAACTTTCCAATGAGTAGGGGCTGTGTCAGTCTTCCAGGCCATGGGTCACTTATCTTCTAATGTGAGTTATGGGAAAGAAATTTCTTCACTGTCCCACTTCCAAGAAAAATAATATGCTTACTGCCAGATAATCTTAACTTCCATCCTGGAACACTCTACAATCCAGTTAAGCATATGGCAACAAATTAGCCACTGGTTCTCTTGGGTTAGGGATGAGCAGATATACAGCTAAGAATATTAACTTCCTAAGACATGCTCGTGAATATGAAGAAACTGAGAATCTGTACTAAAATCGACATGTTGCATTTTGTCACATATTGTGGTTAATTACTATACCGTAAAGATGTGAAGAAAATGCACATGTTTGCCAAGTGAGAAAAATTCACACATTTGCCAATGAGTGGACTCGCACATCTTCTCACTTTGTTAATCACTGAATCAACAGTGTTGATGTGGTGTCCTAACTGACTCTTCTTATTACTTGGCAGCCCAGTGGGGCAGTGCAGCAAAACACACTGCAGTTCAACTTTCAATCATTGAAACTGTGTGCCTGTCCCTTACAGGCCAGCTATAGTTCTAATATAGTAGTGGCTGTGGCATAATGAGGGCAAGCCATGGTAAGACTGTGATTTAGCTAATCTCATCATTTTATAAATTCTCGTTTCCAGACTTGATATGCATGATTTGGTGGCATTAACTTACACTAAATTTAGAAGCAGTTTATTTCATTTTTATGCATTGTATCAATGACTTAAGCTCCAAAACTAACCATTTACTAAGCAAGTATGGTAACTTATCTTAAATACTACTTTAAGCTTGCAACATAGACTGTACATAGCAAAAAAACTATAACCTTAACAGGGCTGCCTGGTTCGTCTACCCTCTCGTTATGCAGGTTGCATTGCAGGCCATCTTGGTGCACTACATAACAATAATTAAAGTGCTCTCGTATTACGGAGCGGCCCGCGAGCATGTTGACAGGGGGCAAGGAGAAGATAAGTAGTGAATGAGTTCCAGTAGCACAGCGGGTACTGTGCATGACAGAAATGAGCGGCCCTGATGGTGGGAGAGGTGGGGTTGGGGTGAAGTGGGAGAATTCCTGGGAAACCCCGTCTAAGTAGCAGTCATTGACCTGTCGCCATACAGTAGTAAAGTCATGCACGCAAACATCGGTCCCATGTTCCTACATTTCCAAGGTTTTGTTGAAATATGAGATCTGTCAGTGACCCATCTGAACATTAACAAATTGTGCATATTATTTTCTCTAGAAAATTTAACGAATTTTTGTGTGTTCAGTTATAATTCCGGCAATGGTTTCTATTAAAAAGAAGAAAGTAAATCACAGTGAGGGATGCAAAATCATAAGTAATGTAATAGAGAAGTGCGATGATGAAGCAAAATGACGGTTTTTATCATTACTGGTAAATCAAGCAACTCGTTGCGCTGCTTTTTACACGGGTGTTGGTGTAACCACCATAAAATAGATCCAAAAAGAAAATAACATTAGAATTGCAACTGGCCACAACAGATTATTACCTACACCTGGAAAAAAAACACTCCATTGTAAAGAGACACACTTCTATGAAAGTGGATGATTTCAATAAGTGTGTTATTAGAAACACTATCCATGATTTCTATGTGCGTGAAAAGAATGTTCCAACTAGTTACCAATCATCAAAAATTAAATAGATTTTCCATGGGGAGCAAGAACACTTCACCGCTTAATAGGAAGTATGGGATTTAAGTGGAGAAAGTGTAGGTCAATGAGGAAAATACTCATTGAAAGAGCCGACATCGTGACATGGCATAATGACTATATACGTAAGATAAGACACTACTATGAAGTTGGCAGAGAGATAGTTTACCTTGATGAAAGTTGGGTTGATAGTAATTTGACGTTTTCCAAGTATTGGCAACACAATGAAGAATTTGGAATGCAAGCAAATTCAAGTGCAGACAGGAGACTAATATTGTTGTACGCAGGTAGTTACAATGGATTCCTTCCTAATGCACTACTTCTGTATAGCGCCGGAACTGTCACTGGAGACTACCATAGCCAGATGAACCATTTCAACTTCGAAAAATGAATTGATGAGAAATTGCTACCTAACCTCCCACCTAATTCTGTTGTTGTAATGGATAATGTACCTTATGATACTGTGGAGCTCAATAAACATCCCTCATAATATTCCGTAAAAAACATGTTATTGTGGCTTAAAAACAATGGGGTAGAGTAACGGAAGTAATTGCACTGTACACAAATTACAAAATGCACAAAATACATAAAGACTCTTAAAAGATGATGGGGCACAAGATGAGTATTTACAATAACACACACGTGTGAAAACAAGCTTAGGTGGCACGGATGGCGCTGGATAATGTTCCTAGCAGACCACGTGATGCAGATGAAATTTCAACATTTCATCTTGAAAACTGCAAATTAAATTCAGACAAAATATTATTCTGAGAGAGAAAATTATCCTTTTTACGATTTAAGTGAGTGCAGGCTTGTTGCATGCCTGATTGTGGTAAAATCTAACATTAATGTGACCAAGTGGTCAGGTACAAAAAGCATCAATTACACGAAAAATACATTCAACCCTGAATGAAACATACATAGAACCCTGAAATAAACTGTAGCGCACATGATTTTATGTAAATGAACACTCAAACTGCATGGATGGCGCAGACATAGACTTGGCATAGGTTAGCCACATGGTTGTACATGAAATTGCCGTAAAATATTCAAATATGAAAATACCCTTAAAATACATATACAAAAACAAAGCCCTTAAAACTGCACGTGGCAATAATACAGATATTACACTGGAATGCCACTAACATAGGTGGATGGTGCCTGATTCGAGTTGCGCGGATCATGTGACCTCTCCGACATCTTTCTCCTCTCTCCTCGATTAAGTTTGAAAAATACAAGGGCGAAATAAATTTTTAAGCGGAAGCATAATGCTGGAGAAATGTCTGGCAAAACGTACGCATTCAAACGTTGACCGGTAAACTAAATTGACTATGGAAACCTACATCAGTGAACAAAAGTTGCAGTGCGCACGTAACAGTGTCTTACCTCGCCAGCTTCCTACAACAGACTGTCCAGAGGCAAGCATTGCATGGACCTACCATGGCCGCCTACGGGGTTCACATAAGTAGAAATGCTATGCACGCCGAGTAAAATATTTATACTTTGAAAAATAAAAGTGGCGCAAATTAAATTAAATGTGTTTTACATTTTTATAATTTTCTAATGGATTTTTCATATTAATTCAGTGTCTATTATGGTATTCACACCAGAATATCAGTGTTCTTAACCAAAAATTTTTACCACAACAAACATTAAAAATATTTCAATACAAAAATACAAATACAAAACACGTTTTACACTGTAAAATATTATTGATGAGAGTTCAAAAATATTGGCCTATTTGTGTATGTGTGTGGACACGTGCCACACGCGTGGTGAGTTCCGGCATGGGCTCTGGCACCGCTGGCTGTTAGCCGGCGTCAAACAACCCCTCTCTCGAAGGCTAATATGGTGCGAACAATGCAACATTACTCTGGTGGTCTCTATCCGGCTGGTTACCAATTGAGGGCAAAGGAATAAAAAACCTCAGAGGATGTCGTTTTCTTTGATGTTTGCAGGGGGTGGGGTTGTAGGTTAGAACAACAATGTGGGTACTTGGTGGTGACTCGGCTGGCCTCTTGTGAGAGCTGTGTTGCGTTTTGTTGACACATGGCGTCACACTCACTGCCATACTAGTTTCCCCAAACCCTTTCAAACTCTCTTACCTTACTATGCTCTACGCTGCGGGAACTGGAAAGCCTCTCAAAGGCGTCTCACCTTCACTTGTGGTTTCAAAATTTACATTTTCACTTTTGTTACAACCAGATTCACTTGTGCCTTGGGGAAACGCCTTAAAACTCAACTCACTGACACTGATTGTGTTTACATTTACGTGTGCACTTTGGTTACCACTCTCTTCATATACACTTGAAAACCCCTTTAAATCACTTTGATTGGATGTGTGGTTACGGGCGTTGACAGAAAAACCCAGAAATGATGTTTCTCTACTACTTGCTTCTACCTTCTCACTACTAGGTGTTGAGTGTTCTGTCGGTGCAAAACCCCTAAATGACAGTTCATTCCCTTGGCTAGGTGTTCCCGTGTCAGTGTTGTTGTTTTCTTTAGTGTACATGTTGACATTTCCCTGTGAACTCCTTGGTAAAATTTTCCGAGCTCGCTGGGGTACTGGGCGTAACATCGTCTCCTTACTGCTTTTCTCTACAGGTGGTTGGGCTATACGCAGGTCATCATGGTGCCGTTTCGTGACACGTCTTGTTCCCAACTTCATTAAATATGTGGAATTTCCCATCTTTCCCACCACTCTCACTGGCCCTATCCATCTAGGTGCCAGTCCAGCACAGTACTTTTTCACCCCGGCCGATAGCGGGTTTTCTCTTACATACACATACATTCCGGGTACAAGTTCGGGTGGCGGCCTCTTGCTCTCCGGTACCCACACATTATATTAGCCAATTGGATTTGCCTTGTTTTCCTCGTGTATTTTCGCCTGGTGTTCGACAGTTTGTTCAGTTGGTCTAGGCGGGTTTTCGTGGATGCTCCGGGGGCACGGAGGTTGCGACCTTGTACCATCTCGGCGGGTGTCTTCCCGGTTGCTGCATTTACTCTATTTCTTAGGCAAAACATTATCTCTGGGATCAATTCGGCCCACCTAGTGTGATCTAACCAGAAATGTAATTGTATTTTGGCGTCTCGTTACATCTCTCGGGTTATCCCTGGGATGGTATGCTAGGGTGGTACGGTGTTCTGTTCCCCACCTGGTACAGTATTCTCTCCACTTCTGCCCTACAAATTGTGTACCATTGTCCGTCAACAAATACTCGGGGTGTCCCCATCTCGGAATAAACTTATTCTGCATTACTTGTGCAACTGTGTGTGCACGGACGTTACTAACTGGGAATGTCTCTGTCCAAAGGTAAACAAATCTGTGGCAACAACAAAAAATCTTTTACCAGTTTTTGTACACGGGTACGGGCCCATGATGTTGATGGCTACTGTTTTGAATTTTGCGGTTGACAGCCTTAGCTGTTGTGGAGCATCGCCGTCTGCTCTCCGCAGCTTCCGGGTGTTACACGTGATACAGCTGTGTACATATTTGCTCGGATTCTGGGTATCCATCCTCTAAACTGTCGTGTGCATACTTTAATACAAGTTCCCATTTCTCTTTCGGCACATATGTCCACCATCGCATACAATTACCAGGTGGTTTGGTTTGTATTTCTCTGTCCACTACCCTCCAGTGCTCTGTGTACTGTGTGGCGCATTGTTGCCAGCATTGTGCAGCATCTGGGGAATTTTCTTGGGCAGTATGTACCTTTCTTAACACGTCCTGTACATTCTCAGAAACAAGTTCATCAGGTGGTGTGGAAACAATGCTTTGTACAACAACGGTTTGTGTTTCCGCAGTTGGTATCGCACTGCAAGGTGGTAGCGCTTCTTCCTACTCCGCGTTGTCTGTTACCATTAGATTTGGACAAGGTGTCCATTAGCTTGTTGGTTTTTCCCGCTACGTGTTCTACCTTGAAATCGTATTCCTGCAGTAACAACGCCCAGCGGGCAATTTGCTCTTCCCGTTATGCATGCCCTCTAACCATACAAGACATTGGTTGTCAGATTTGAGCGTAAGCTGCCTTCTTAGCAAGTAAGGCCGGTACTTCCACAATGCATGTACAATGGCCAAACATTCCTGTTCATTAACGTGATATTTACGTTCTGTGTTCCCTGAACTTTGCGCTGTGGTAACTGATTATATGTGTTTCCACGTGTGTTCCCTCCTGATACAACACAGCACCAATGCCTTCTTGACTGGCGTCCATTTGCACTACAATGGGCAACTCTGGGTTGAATCTAGACAGTGGATTACATTTCTGGAATAGAAGTTTGATGTCGTTAAACGCTGGATCAGCTTGAGGTGTCCATACAAATTTACGTTTCTCACACAACAAAGCAGTTAATGGTACAGTAATTATGGAAAAGTTTGGCACAAATTCCCTCTATCAATTAATCAGACCAAAACATTTCCTGACCTGTTTACATACTCTGGGTGTGGGTTTGTTTTGAATTTCCTGTATGTGTTGTTCTGGTTCGTGTCCGTTTGCTGTTACATAGTGTCTTAGGAACTCCATTCTGCTTATACCCAACTTACACTTTTTTACTTTGCACGTAAGTTTATTACGTTCGAGCTGTTCAAACACAAGGCTCAAATGGTACAAATGCTCCTCCCAGCTGTTAGACCAAACAGTTACTTCCTCCAAATACACCATCACAAAGTCTCCTATGTATCAGTCAAGTACGTTTACCATCAAGTTCTGAAACGTTGCAGGGGCACACTTTAAACCAAAAGGTATAGCATCAAATTGGAACTTACGTCCATCTGGGGTAGTAAATGCTGTTTTTTGTCTGTCTTGAGGGGGGATAGGTACTTGCCAATAACCAGATTTTATATCAAGAGGTGTGAATACTGAAGCTGATCCTAATGTTGACAAAGTGTCTTTCATGTTTATGACTGGTGGCAGCATCTTTACTGTTATTTTATTGAGGAAGCGAAAATCAATAAAGAATCACTGTTCGCTTTCTTTTTTTGGAGCAAGGGTGATACCTGAATTATAGAGATTCTGTGTAGGTTCAATAACATTATCATTGAGCATCTCACATAACTGCTGGTTGATGACGCGGCGAAAGGAAATACCCAGGTCTTGTGGCTTGGAGTACACCGGGTCCTCATACGTTGTGATGATCGCATGCTGCATGACGTTGGTACGCTGCAGCTTCCCCTCAGTGTGGATCACACTGGCATATTGGTCCAGCAAATGTTGCTGATGTGTAGGGGGCACCTCATGCTTGGAGTCAGCAAGCGGCACAGCAGTTGTTGTTGGTGGTGTTGCTCCCACGGCGTAAACAGTCCATCGGCCACATGTTCCCACATGCAGATGATTCAGGTACAATTCTATCACACATTATTGTCAACAAGCCATGGCAGTTCCAAAATCACTTCTTCGCACAAGTCCGGCACAATATAAACATTGCACTTGGTACGGAGTTCTCTGATCCCACGTGCATAACACTTTTCGCTTCTCCCTGTTGGTGTGTGGTAGCAAATTGTAACCGTCGCGGCGGCAGTCTAGCTTGTATCAGTCCTTTGTGTGCAAAATTGTGACTGGCGGCAGTGTCAATAACAGCAGTGACATTTTCCCCCCCAAGTTCTACACAGATTCTTAGCGCTTTTATGGTACTGTCAGTTACTTGGAATACTTTTGCACCCTCATTAGGTGGATTGATATGACCTAGTGGTGAGATTGGTGCAGGTGCGGTTTCGCCAACCTCCCGACTTAGTTTTCTGACCTATTGCCCTGGTAACTATTTCCCCTGTTGTGGTGAAGTTTCTGTGTTCGTGGTTCTGCCTTGCCGGTATAAACATTGACGGCGGTCGCGTAACATCTGGCAGCACTGTAGGTGTTGACGTGTGAAAGTTCAATCTCTGGGATCGGTATGCCTGTCCCGCCTGCACGTTCTGTTCATGTAAACACGCTTTGTGTGTAAACTGTTCGACACTTGCTCTTGTTGCCCTTCACAGATATGGCCTAATGTCCGGTGTTGACAAGGCGACAATGATCTCTAAAACACTGCTTGTCTGCTGACCTGGGTTCAAATGCTTGAATAATCCTAACTTACACTGTATGAACTCATCTTTACCATCACGTTCATGTTACTGTTCATGATACAACCGCACTTGAGCTTGAATGGTATCTCAGTCCGTATTAAATCTTCCCAACAATCTATATGAAAACTCCTCCCGCTTCACACGATAGTCTCTTACAAGGTTCCACCATGTGGCTGCTTTTCCTCTCAGTCGGTTGGCGGTGACTTCAGTCCAGTCATCCCGGTGTACACGTTGTTGGTTCAACTTCTCTTCGCACACGGCCAAGAATGTGATCAGGTCTTGGGAATCTTGTCCTGCAAAAGTTGACAGTAATACATTACGATCTGGCGCTGTTAAACCCTGAGGCATGTACGTAACAACAACTGGCGGCCGCGTGGGTTTCACTTCAGGTGTTATCGGTGGCACAATCTCAGCACAGTTTTTATTAGGGCACTCGTCACAGTTTATAACACCGTCGCAGTGGGTGGTAAACTCCGCAGGCCCTATGCATTGTAAATGTGAGTCTTTCCTACATTGTTGGCACTGCTCCCACTTGGTTCCCGCCCTGTATCATCTGGTGTTTGTGCACAGGTGTTGCTCTGACGGTGTACAAGCGGTATGAGACATACACTGACATAAGGGTTGGTCCCATGAATTGTCTGCAAATAGATTGATCTTACTGACTGTCACAGTGTACGCAGCGTTCGACCAGCATGTTCATATCATTTGCGATCGTGGGTGTCATGGTTGCTGACGCGGAAGTCTTGATGATGCCTTCTTGCGGATGTGCAGGCGTGATGTCCACCTTCTTCTTGTGGTTGATGCAACACGGTTGAACACACTTGGCCCCACTTGGTAACGCCAGTTGACGCCATCGGGTGAGACACATGATGATCGATGACACAAATACTTACTGGTAATATGGATGCCAGCGGTGCTTCCCAATCACCGCACTATTGAGACTCAGGGTTCTCAGGGATGCTGTAGGTTCTGTGTATCCGTCTCACCCATGCGTACTTACAAACACCTTGGCAATACTAAACTTTTACTAAACATCACTTTGAAAATAATCACTTGATAAAATACATGTGGCTAGGACACTGTCACTACTGAGTAAAAGATGTAGGTTAATGATGTTTGCTGTTATTGTTACTATGCGTACACATCAACGTGCCAATGAAATTATGATACTCTCAGTCATGACTAGCCAATTCTGCTTGGGTGCTCCCCAGCCTGCAATTAATCTAGCACACGCCTAGATGAATTATTATCTCCGAGGTGGGTGAAAGCACATCCTTCACAAGTGAAGAAGGCAGACAGCAGGTAGGGTGGACTGACGGTTTTCCCCTGAAGACAGGTCACTGAATTACAAGTGAAACCCTTGTTGAAATCATTTAACATGTGTGACTACTTGGCATCACTAATTCAAACTCGTCTGGGCTCACTCTCCTGCATGTGGGTAGTGTGGTGACGTCCTATACACAGAGCCAGCTAGGACTGACGTAATTGCACCATACACAAATTACAAAATGACACAAAATACATAAAGACCCTTAAAAGATGATGGTGCACGAGATGAGTATTCACAATGAACACACACATGTGTGAAAACAAGCTTGGGTGGCATGGGTGCCACTGGATAATGTTCGTAGCAGACTATGTGTAGCAGATAAAATTGCAATATTTCTTCTTGAAAACGACAAATTAAATTCAGACAATATATTATTCTGAGAGAGAAACTTATCCTCTTTACGATTTAAGTGATTGCAGGCGTGTAGCATGCCTGATGGCAGTAAAATCTAACATTGAACCCTGAGTGAAACATACATAGAACCCTAAAATAAATTGTAGCGCACATGTTTTTACGCAAATAAACTCTCAAACTGCATGGATGTTGCAGATATACACTTGGCATAGGTTAGCCACGTGGTTGTACATGAAATTGCAGTAAAATATTCAAACATAAAAATACCTTTAAAATACATACATAAAAATAAAGCCCTTAAAATTGTGCATAGCAATAATACAGATATTACGCTGGAACACCACTAACATAGTTGGATGGCGCCTGATTTAAGTTGCGCAGGTCGCGTGACCTCTCCGACATCTTCCTCCTCTCTCCTCTATTTAGTTTGAAAAATACCACAAGGGCGAAATAAATTATTTAAGCAGAAGCATAATGCTGGGGAAGTCTGGCAAAACGTATGCAAGCAAAGGTTGACCTGTAAATTAAATTGACTATGGAAACCTACATCAGAGAACAAAAGTTGTAGTGCACACATGACAGTGTCTTACCTTGCCAGCTCCCTACGACAGACTGTCCAGAAGCAAGCATTGCACGGACCTACCATGGCCGTCTACGGGGTTCACATAAGCGGAAGTGCTATGCACGCCGAATAAATTATTTATACTTTGAAAAATAAAACTGGCACAAATTAAAGTAAATGTGTTATACTTTTTTAAATTTTCTTATGGATTTTTCATAATCATTCAGTGTCTTTACTACGGCGTTCACACCGGAATATCAGTGTTCTTAATCTCGGTGGTGCGACTACTTGAATTCCATAACCAAAAATTTTTACAACAATAAACACTTTAAAATATTTCAAGACATATTAAACCCTGCAAATACAAATACAAAACATGATTTACACTGCAAAATATTATTGATGTGAGAGTTCAAAAATATTGGCCTCTTTGTGAACGTGCATGGACACGTGCCACGCGCATGGTGAGTGCCTTCATGGACTCTAGCACCGCTGGCTGTTAGCCGGCATCAAAAGTTAAACACAAATTGATTTATTTGGTTATAGCCGCAGCTTCACAATGTCATTTCTCGCACATAGGTTTTTGTTTCAAATTTATATATTTGAAAGTGTCTTCTCTAAATGTCATTTCATTAACATATATTTTCCTATACCCAGTGCTCACTGATTTCAAATCAGGCAGCAGCCATAAGTAATAATAAGTTGGTAATGTGATAATAAATTTTACTTTCCTTTGGAGAAATAATGTTAAAATTTAAGAAATGTAAGAATTCAGTAAAACTTACATTGGTTACACTTTGTTGATGAACTTAAGTCCAGGACCATTATCATAAAATACAGTATATTGGCATGTATAGGCCGCACCAGAAATTAAAAAAAAAATGGGGGATATTTAATATTCCTAGTATACGCTACACCAACTTTTTGTATTACCATAATGCCAACTGGCACAGCAAAAGCAAATTATGGCAACAACTAATTAGTTTCCCATTGAGTGTGTCCTTGTCGTGCCAACTGGTCTCGGCCTGCTGAAAAGTGGAAACAGCGCAGTATTCCGCCAGACAGAGTGACGGGTGGTGTAACAGCTAAGGGGAAGAGGGGTAGGCTTTGATCTGTCCCACACTCTGTCACCAGAACTCCTCACGCCCCTTTAGCCATCACTTTCACTTTTCAGTGTCTCCCTCTTGTTGCTTTTTTCCTCCCGTTACTACCCCCCTCCCTGCGCCGAGTACCATTCCGTTTGCCATTTTCTATCAGTTACCTGTATTGTTAATGAGAAATTTCTGTTGTGCTGTTGTACAATATGTATATAAATAATTATACTGTGTTTGTTTTTCCAAAATAAAACTTACATAGGAATCTATATAATACTTATTTGGATATGTCAAAATGCCTCAACACAGCATGTGAATAGCAGACCATGTGCATTGTGTCGTGCGTAGCCTGCCAGGCCAGAGGTGGCCGGCTGTTGTAGGGTAGGCAATGGTTACTTGTGTGTGTGTGTGTGCATCATCATCACACACACACACACAGAGCTGAAGCTGTACACGTGGGCAACCCTTATTGCCGGAAAAAAAAAATATATATATATATATATATATATTGTCCCCGGAAAATATACCTGCGACCCATACTCGAGAGGGAGACCCTTTTGCGCGGATAAATACGGTATAGACTGTTCACGATAAATTGCGCACTTTTGAAAACCTGGTGACTTTCTTTTAAGCCATTTTTTATCATTTAATAACCTTTAATAATAAATATTGCAATGTAATTAACAAACACAGTGTGTATATTCCACCACACACAAAGGTTAACATCTAAAGTTTATATGAAATATATTTATTGACTATTATTCAAGATGAGAGGGCTTTTAAAAGTGCTCACATTGCAGTGAATAGCCTATATTAATATTTTATTCAGAAATTGTAATATTTATTCTAAACAATAATTATAGTGCAACCTTCTTCTAAGTGTCTTCTTGATGTGATGTTCAGTTATTATGCACCAGACTGTACCAGTTACCCAACTTATCACAAGAAAAGATCTCGTGTCTGACAGTCGCCATGCGGGGCCCGGCCGGCCCTCCACCCATGTAGTGGGGAAGGGGACAATCTGAAGGCAGCGGCAGCCAAGGGAGCATGTTTGTTTACATTATACTTGGCCCTTTGCCAAACTTTTTTTTATACACCTGAGTGATGAGCTATTAATTTGTTCTTTTTACTGTCTTGACATCCTTAGAAACTAAGTTAAAACATTAAAGCATTTCTAAAAAAAATTTCTCCAATATCTTGTCAATAGGCTGCACACCACATTTTGTAGTAATTTTTTTTAATTAAAAATGTGCACAAAAATACGGTAGTAGTGAGCCCCATGTTTTTACTGCATAAAAACCTGAGTTCAATATATTCAATCTTATGTCACGGAAATTAAGTATTAGTTACATTTAAATTAATTATGTCTATGGTGTTAATAGTTTCTTCATTCTTTATAATTTTCAGACCAAAAATTGTACAATTTTATTTTGCTTTTCAGAACCCTGGATTTGACTTCAGCTCTGCTAAGTTGGCAAAGTGTTACGACAAAATTCCTGGTGATGACTAACCGTAAACTTATTCGCTTAAATTTGGTTTGTTATAAACTACCTGTATTTTTAATTTAAAAAATTGTATTAATTTGTTTTGTACAGTAGTTTCATTATATTTATTAAAACTTATTAGCCGGGGGTCAGCTGTAATCATTTCTGAAGATTCAATTTGTTTTATTTACCAGTATGTTGTGTTTTCATTATTTCAAAGTGGAACAGATAGGTGGCTTTCTCCCATTCAATTTGCTTACCCCTCACAAATTTCTTTCTTTTAAAAGAGCAGGTTTGCTGTTTTTATAAATAGCTTTTTATAACTGTGATAAAATCAATGTCAATGCCAAAAAAAGATCTAATATTTAGCTGTCAGACTTTATTGTTAGATACTATTTCTGTTACACTTACAAATTTTACTTAGTTTTATTTTAAATCTGATATGTAAATGTGATTATTGTGCAGAAAATTAAAAGTTATATACATGTACAAAATTGTTTTGTTTTATTAACTCTTGAATAAAAGAATGATGTGTCTGTTACAAGAAATCATCTTTATAAGTGGAATAGTACATTCTGTCTTTTGCAAATATGAATTTTTTGAAAATTAACTAGTTATTTTCACCATTGTTCTCTTCGAAAATTATATGTCAAAAAGGAGCTTACATCTCCATAAAAACTAGTGTTGTTATGCTTGTAGGATGCACGGAGCCTCCACAAGTGAGAGTGGCTCACCTTCCGGGCGGATGAAGTTAATTACATTAATTAAACTAAAGTTCTTTTGTAAAACAAGAAGAGAAATCTATTGAAACATGGTGAGTATAGCCAACTCTCGTTACCGCCTACTTCAAGCTCAGTAGCCAAACTGGCTACTGAGCCTGAGCAGAGGCATGGGGGCATTGGAGCAATGCTTGTTGAGATTGTTCTAAAATGTTCTAGAACTGCAAATAGGTGTTCTGAACCCTTGAATATACATGATTTGCAATAAAAATGAATACTATTATTTTGTTGGGTTGACTTGAGTTGTTGTGGGTTGGTATGAGTCTGTCTGAGTTTATAGCTGGACTAAGTGCAAATGACGTACTGTACCACATTACAAATGCACATCTTTGTATACATGTAATTAACATATTATTTTAACACATTTTATTTTACCATTTGACATTTCCACGTAATATCTTACGTATATACTTTTTGAAAACACTGTTTCTACACGTCACTTATGTAATTTCATATTTGCACTGTATTTGTTTTTAATATCTGTTTTTATCATGTTAGGATTTTTTAATTAGATGTATGGTGGCAATTTTAAGATAAGAAATTGGGTAGATTTCATTTATTCTTATTTGTATTTATTTTTATGTTAGTAATTTTATTTTCATTTTTCTGTCTCATTTTGTGTTTCTTTTTTTATAATATTTTTGTATCTGTCCCACGACCATATATTCTACGTTTTTCAGCAGTTAGGAGCTTGAAAGTGGTTTGTTTGGGAGTTATTTTTTAAGTTTTCATCCCCATTGGCCCACAGGTTCGAACCCTGACTACTGATTGGCTGGGATGATAGGCATTGAAGTTAGTTCTAGCCAAATGAGCTCAATGCTCTCTCTTTCATCCAGTAACCACCACCATGAGCAGACTTAGCTTAGGACGCTCACGTGTACGTAGGCATAGTGTAGGATTTTTGCTTAGCTGATACGGTGTTAGATACTTCCCTCTAGCATAATGTGAAATAATTTTAAGTGTTCCACCAAATGTGAGGGCTGAAATATTGCCACCTTTGCTATGTTTTTATGTTGAGAAGGTAGGAATATCTAGCTGCGTTACGTGTAAGAGCGAGGCTCCACGCATTGTTTGAAACACCAGCCCAATCCTACATTTTCCTACAAGTGCCATCTGCAGAGTTGTTTGCAAAATAAAATTATTCTTCATCAACGAGAGCAACGGGAATTTCACAGCTTGTAATGATGCTGGAAATAACACCATACAAAAATTAGTAATATTCGCCTAACCTGCTACCTGCCACCTTGAATGATCAGCAACAGGGATTTTTGGAGAGTTGCCATCTTGCTGGCCTGATTAGACCGCGAGCGGCGCAACTACAGGCAGCGCACTTCTGCCTGGCTTGACTTCTCGTTGAGCACTGTCCAGCATGGCACACATACGTGTCCCCTCTCTGCACCTCGCTGAAGCCTACAGCCTTTTCACGCAATAGGCTAGCGCTTAGCAACCATCCGACGTGGTGTAGTACATAATCAAGATTTAGAATTAATTGAAGTTGTAGTTCCGGCAAATTGTTCTATCGTGATATGTTATGTTCCTCCACACCCGACAACACTTTGCATGGACTATAAATGAGGCTATTGCTACTCCAGAGGACACACACAGCACTAGACACTAGACAGGAGGACCACACACGCATTAAATATGTGAAGGAAACAGGCAGAGGGCATTTCCTGCCATGTTTTAAAAGGTTTTGTTATGGGCATGTAATTTTATAATACCGGGCGTTAATATTGGGGCATTAATATTGTCAAATTTAAGTGTTTAAAATATTATTTGCAAAAAGGGAATTTTGTAGCAATTTTTTCATGTACTTTTAAAAGGAATATTATCTTGTAGTTTAACTTTTATATGCCCCTATTGGCACTGTTTTTTATTTTGAAGCCTGTTTTCAGGCATTTTTGTATTGTATTTTTGTACCATAATTTGTGGGCATTATTTACAAAAGTAATCATCAGTCCACTATAAACGAGAAAACTTAAATTTGATGTTTATCATTTCTCATGATTTTGGGGGACTTTACTGTAATTGGCATCAACGGGATTGGTAAAACCTTTATCTTTTTTAAAAATAACTCTGCTGAATATCTTAGAAAGTTGCATTTGCATCAAGCGATTGGTATGACAGTTGGTGAGAACTTTGGTCACTGCCGCGGAGTTAGTTTCCTCTGGGTGCTCCTGCTCTGTGACAAGCTACTCTACCAATCAGCAAATGAAGGATGGTATTCATGTGGTATTCCAGCATCTGCCATTATATTTCTAGAAGCTTTTCCCTAAAGGCGATGCCATATTGTATTTTGTCAGCCTAGTCTATCCGAGCTTAAATTTTGCTTACAGGTAACCCAAGATGAGTTTCATCCTACAGTGAGCTAGACACTATAATCAACTTTGATTTTTGTTTTATTTTTATACTATTTTTCTTATTTTGTGAAACAGAAACATCGTTTCAATGAATTTCAGTTTGAAATTTTACTACGAACGCGTACATTAAAACAGGGATACAAGAGGCTAAGTATGGCCACTTACAACAGCATTAGGAGTGTCTTGTGTCTTTTATTAGTTGTTGCAAATTGCCACCAGGGGTTTTAATGTAGTCAGTCCAGAAAACATAAGGCATTAATGAATTGAATAAAAAATATGAATATAAATCCAGTCATGTTTCATTACATTCTATGTCTGTCCATCTATCTATCTATCAATCTATCAATCAATCAATCAATCAATCAATAGTTTAATATCACTGGTGTGCCTTTTTTTTTTTTTTTTTTTGCTAAATGGATACAAATATTTTCACAATGTTTCTCCGAGTTGTTTCCGTGCACAAAAGTGTATGTTTCAGTTGTTCTGCTGAACGATGTGTGATAGCTCAATAAGTTTCTCTCCCAGCCTGCTGAGACAAGGACCAGGCAGAACGAGTATTCCAGTCTTGATATAACACTCTCCGATACACTCAAAGTAGAGATTGAGTTTTTTTTTGTCTTATTTCACATACTAACATGCTTGTGGTTAAGAGTGATCAATATTCAGACAAGTCTTTAGAAAGATGAATCTAATGAAGTTCATCGCATAAAGACTGGCACACTAATTGGTCATATCAGTTCTACACAACCAATCAAATTGACATTGTGTGTACCGGCTTTAGACTGTGTAATTCAGTAATTACAGTTATATGTCACTGAATATTTAAGAAACTTTATGATGTGGATTGACAGTAAAAAGGATTGCAGTCCCTCCGTTAAATCAGGTAATATTGGTGCTCATTGCCCGGGCAGTAACACATATTTTTCACCTGGTATTATTAAATGTGTGAATATTATTATTCTACTATTGTTGAACACAATTGGAACGTAAGTGCAAATACTGACTCTACCTCAATCCTCAACACAATTATATATGCAAAATAATATAATCTGAGCTTACACATTACACACATTACAGTTCACTTGTACACTACAAAACACTACACATATCTGCACTAATTTATGGTAAATAAATTAACAAAAACCCTATAACCATACAGACATTGTGTTCCATTGTGCCCTGTGTCACTCTTTGACACCTCTGCAGGCTTGTTTGTCAAGGTCATAAGTGATGCTCGTGCCTAGTACTGTTCTGTGCTTGATGCACTCAGTGCACGCTGGGTTTCCTCAAACAGGATGCACTGCACTGCTTTTAAGGGCCCACTTTGCACTGACACTCAAGTAGCACTCTGGCATTGACTGTAGTACCACCCTGATCAGGGTACTAAATTGCCTGGTGATGCCTTCTTGCATGCTACATCCTCATAGCAAAGTGTAATTCTGGAGCATACGTGCCTGACAACTGGTATATAGAGCATGGTGCTGTTAAGTGTGGCCAGCCATGATAGGATGAGCCGCTGATGGTGGTTGTGGCATGGTACTCATCCAGGGCTGTTGGTGTTATATGGCGCAGTGAACGGTCGCGAGAGAGACGTGAGGTTCAGCTCACGTCAGTAATGTATGACAGAAAAAAACACACAGATGGTCAGCTCAGCTACCCCTCTGAGTAATTGCCTTCAAAAGATAGAGGACCCTCATACAGCAGATGGGGCATATGTAATAACGTCACAACTTCCTAGTTATTCCAGCCATTTAACTCAAGACAACATAATTCCCCACAAGATACATATTTCCCTACAGCTACCACACTCCTTCCCACTAAATATGAATCCCCACTACACCAACAATCAACATATACATAACACAATAGGCTACAAGTCCAGCCTCTGGGGTTTACAAATTGTCTGCCTTGCACGAAGATTCCTTCCTTTGATAACGCTGACTCCGAGGGCTCTGGGCTTGGAAAGCCCCGGAACCTTTCTTACAATGGTGAGCCTTCAGCTGTGATGTCCAGTCGCCCATCTGGGACCTCTTAAGCCTTTGTGCCCTGTTGCCTCATTCTATAGGGCAAAGGACTCTGCTCATGCATCATCCTCTCTTCTATCCTCAAGCCCGGCTATGGTTCCTGTGGTCTGTATGCTGCCATTCCGGTTACCCATTGATGTTTCGACTGCTGCGGCCCGCGGTGACGCACTACCCTCGTGTGAAGGCAAGGCGTGCCATATCCTGAGGTGGTCAGCATGACATAAACGCCTCCGACCTTGTACATAAACTTTGTACTTAACTAAACTCTGTGTTTGACTTGTTCCAGTAGCCAATTAATTTTCTTTGCTCTCACACTACGTACCCAAACCAGTTCGCCCTCCATAAAGTGCAGAGACTGTCTGCTCCCCAAGCTGCTTGGCACTCTGCTTTGCTTGCATCCTATAGTTGAGCAAAGGCTGTAAAATACTTAGACCTGTATGAGGGTGTCACATTAACAAGAGTTCTGCAGGAGTTATCCTGTGGAGGAGGATGGAGTATTCCTGTATGAGAACAGATAACTAGCCAACTGATACTGTAATGACAGGGTAACCTTCCCTGTCTCCTGTGAACATATATTTCAACAGCCCTTTTTTTACATCCTGCACTACCCTTTCAGCCATCCCATTAGACTGAGGGTGATTTGGGGGAATCAAGGCATGACGTATACCATTCTTTGCTACGAACAACTTGATTCCTTCAAACGAGAATCGGGGGCTATTGTCAGAAACTATTAACTCGGGAAGTCCATAGGAGCTAAACAATGTTTGGAGTTTTCCCACAATAGCCTCTGCCATAGTTGAATGCATAAGGAAAACCTCTACCAACTTGAAACCCGGCCTCTCACCAAAGCAAAGTCCACATGTATGCATTGCCACTTTCGTGATGGCCATGGCCACTGTTGTAACGTAACCTTTATGGCAGAGGACTGAACACTCTTGGCAGCAATGACACGACTGTACCATATCTTCATTTTTGCTCTCAAGTCCTGGCCACCACACATGACTTCATGCCAACATCTTCATTCGAGTAGCACCAGGATGCTCCTCATGGAGGAGAGTGAGAATAACATTCTGTAAAGATGCTGGAATGATAACCCGGCATCTCCATAGGACACAATATTCCTCAACTGTGAGCTCTGTTCTTCTAGTAAAATAAGCGGAGATCGATTCGTTGGGGTTATGCTCCAGCCAGCAACGTGGTAAAATCCTTCACTCTGGCAAGAATAGGATCCTGATTTGTTGCTCGCCCAATATCTGCTGGGAGCAACACCTTACTCATGATGGGTGCAAAATATTATATAGTCTCTGTGAACCCTGACACTGGTGATAATGCAAAGTCCTCAGACTCCACAGATTGATCCTCTGTCACTGGCAGCAGAGAGAGAGAGTGCATCGACATGGGTACATCTACACCTGGTTTGTATCGGATTTCATAATCATAGGCCGAGACAACACCACCACCCATCGCTGTAATCTCGCTGCGTCCATTGATGGTACTCCTCGCCGCTCGCCGAGAATTGCAGTGAGGGGTTTGTGGTCCATCTCGAGAATAAACTTGCGATCATAAATGTATTGTGAAATTCTTTTACGCCCTCGATAATGGCCAAGGCCTCGCGATCTAATTGCGAGTAGTTCTTTACTGCCACTGTTAGTGTTTTAGAAACAAACCAACAGGGTGGTCACCATTTTCTCTAAGGTGCGACAGAACCGCTTCAACACCGTTTGGGGATGCATCACAAGTCAGTACAAGTGGCTTGGCTGGGTCAAAATGGACGAGCAGACTAGACTGACAAAAACAGCCTTCACTCTCTTAAAAAAGTCTACTTGTATCAACATTCCACTCTCAAGGCACATACAGATTCAGCAATTTGTAAAATGCTCTGAGGTTGCTGGATAACTGGGGAATAAACTGCCTATAGTAATTTAATATGCCACAATAAGCTTGTAGTTCTTCCTTGACCACCCTCAATAATTTGTCTGATGGTCTAATGCCCATGCGCTCAATTACGTGACCTAAGTAAGTCACCCGAGACTCCAAAAATCTGCATTTTGCTGGGTTGACTCAAACAGTGTCTCTTGAACTGAGCCAATACCTTCTCTAACCTTTCCCATGCCAGTTCAATTGTAGGATCTGCCACTAAGACATCATCCAAGTAGGTCACCACTCCGGGAATTCCGCTGACAATTTGCTCCAACACGGACTGAAAGATGGCTGGGGCTGAAAATCCAAACTGCAGCCTTATAAACCTGTATAGCCCCTTTTGCGTGTTTATGGTTAACAGGGGTTGCGACGACTCTGCTACTTCCAACTGGTGGTATGTTGATGATAAATCCAGGACTGAGAAACATACACATCCGGCTAGTGAGACAAAGATATCTTCTGGCTTCGGAAGAGGATAGGGTCTTTGTCTAGTACAGAGTTCAATGTTACCTTGTAGTCAGCACATAACCTCAAACCCCCCCCCCCCCCCCATCATTTTTAGATTTCTCCACACACACCAATGGTGTTGCCCAGTCACTTAGTGATACTGGATAACTTACCCCTTGCCATTTCAATCAATCCAACTCCATTTATACTGGTCCCTGCAATACATATGGCACTGTGCTTGCTTTACAGAACTTGGGTGTCACGTTAGACTTCAAGTGGAACTCTGCAGTATGACCTTTAATTGTACCTACTCCTGTCTTAAAAACATCTGCATACTTTTGTCTCAACTGGTACGCCACCTCTGCTGCCTTGTTAGACAAATTCAAATTGACCTGAAATATGGAATGCCAATCCAATTTCAATTGTTCTAGCCAATTTCATCCTATCAATGCTGGCATATTGTTGCTAAGATGTTTAACCACAAATATGGGCAACCTCACAGATTAGTTATTGTGCTTCATGTTAACTATCACCTGACCTAACACAAGTAGACCCTGACTTGCATAGGTATTCAATTGGACTGACACTGGTTTGCAGTCTAAATGTTGCAACTGCCGTTGGTAGATGAGTTCCGGTAACACACTAACTGCCGCCCCGTGTCCAGTTCCATTTCCAACGGCCGACCTTCAATGTTCAGCTGCACTTTATAACATTAAGGTGCAATGCCAACCCTCACCGTACACATTTAACATGTAGGGTACTCACCATGCAATGTCCCCATTACCTCAATATCCTCATTGGGATTCACACTTTCCTTGGATGTTATCTGATGTACCTTCCTGGGGATAGATGAAGTTTGATTCTTCTGTTTACCCTTAGTTGAACACTATCTTGCCAAGTGCCCTTTGTGGGAACAAGTGTAGCATATAACCTCCTTCAAAGAACAGGTGTCGGCTAAATGTGAACCCTGGCCACAACGAAAACACTTCAACGGCTTGTCACCTCCAGACCCCAGCCACCGACGGGGAACATTTAGCCTAGCGATCCCATTGGTTATTTTGTGACCAAATTCCCAGGCAATCTTTTGGATATCGGCTCATTTCAACCAGAAGATTAGTTCGTATGCATCTTCAAGCGACAAATATTCTGACAACAATCGCTGATGCACGCACTCGTCTGCAATTAAAACCACCAGCTTGTCCCGTAATACTTCGCTCAGGAAAGTACCAATTCACACGATAATGCGAGATGTTTAATAGCCACTACAAATTCGGCTATCTTTTCCCCAGATTTCTGTACTCTGTTGTAAAAAAGTAATGTTCAGCCACTGCAATCTTCCACGGAGTATAGGTGTTCTACAAACACTTTTACCAACTCGTCTTATGACTTTGCATCCACACTGTGAGATGCCTTCCGACCCCCAAAAGGGGAGGGGGGGGGGGGATGTAACAAAATGTGCCTCACTCTGACAAAAGAATCCCCAATCCCTGTCCCTGGATGCAGTTAGATGTACTCGATGTTAACACTCATCCGAGCCATGACCCGTCATGATCTTATAAATAAATTACTGGTAAATACATCCAACAGCATTAGAAGTTCATTTCAGTGGCCTACGAAAGAATGTTTTTCCAATTCCAAACTTTTTGTGGCAAACAATTTATTTTGAAGGTACAATCCATTGATCTGTGTGGTATTGTAAACATCTCAAACCCTCATATTTAAAATACTGCAGAAAAACATTACGCTTACACAAGTTCCGACAGTTAATTTCTCACTCTAAGTAATATTTCGTACCAATACAGTTTAACGCAAGTTCAGCCAATTTATTATTGCAAGACACCACAGAGAAGCCACTGAGTTCGCCCGCTGACGAGTTTAAACCACAGTGTGATGTGTTGCACTCCGATGCGAGCAAAATACCCATATACTAAACACAGTACCCAGTACCTTGCAGCGACCCTACCATGGGCCTGTTGAAGGGTAGGGGACAGTCCGACAATTTGGGCCACGGCGCGATGCAGTGGTCGGTCCGCCTCTGCCCGCGACGCCATCCTGAAGTACTTTTCTGCTCGCGACAATCAGCCCAGCTGTTTTCTTCCTGCAGGCACGAACTTCCTTTCCATTGGCTCTAAATGTTAAATATGCTGCTCTGTCGCAATATACTCGCACACACATGAAGTTTACCGCAGAAAGTTTTGGCTAGCGGAACAGTACAGGTGTTATCCCCGGCCAGAATGATTTTCGCCATTCAGCTCGACAATTTTACCAGGGCAACTGTCCAGTAGCACTGGGCGTAATTTCTACCACGTTCGTCGTTCACATGCAGTTTGGATTCTCTTCAAGAAATGTTCTACACCAAAGTCCCGTAAATATTTCAATGACTTTCGTAGCGAATAATTTGATCTATGGGCATTTGGTGATCCTACTACTGTCAACATAATGTTCCAAGTCTCGGTAAAAACAGTCTACATTTCTAATCAGTTTAGCCCACATTTCCCTGGGACACCAGACATTACCCAGACAATAATGCAGTGAATTTCTTGTATAGCTGACTCTCCATTTCGGCAATGTGCGGCCGATTACCTTCGATCGATCGTTCGATCCTTCGAAGTGTGTTGCTCCAATATTCCTCAGGAAAATATATTAAATATACGCGTGCTACGCGGTGGACTATTAGGGCTGACCACACGCCCAGAAATTACATAATTACATTGCAAAACCATTTGAACACTTTTGAAGACACTGAAAATAAGAACACTTGTAGACACTGATACTTTTGGTGGAAATGTGAGAGCCCGCTCTAAAATGCTTTGCGAATGGCCAGAATAAAACACACGCGAAACTTCCACTGTTGTATTTACTCTGTGCTAGAATATTACATGTTTCTATAGGAAACAATTTACATAGGTGCGAGACTTAAACCTGCCGGCGTCGGCGAAACTGTGAAATTGGGGCGAAGCCATACATCCAAGTTACATGTGAATTAAGCCTCCCCAGGCAATTCAAGCAATGGATGAGGGGGGGGGGGGGGGTGAGGTGCCCAATCCCGGGCGGCTGAGAATGAAAGGGTTCCAGATTAATTAAACTATTGTCATACTAAATGATTCTCACAAAATGTGTTGGCCGCCCCAGCATGTGAACTGCGAAATACGGTGACACAGGTCCGCCCTCTCAAGATGCACTGTGATTACTAAACTTGCAAAATGGTGCACGTGCTGGCATTGACAACCAGGGGGACTATGTGGAACTACTTACTATATCAAACACTTTCATGAAAATGCTTTTACACTTACCACACTTTCCATACTTGCATTTAAGAAGACAGAAAAATACTCTGCACTATAAAAAATTTAACACACTTGCACATGAAAATGAACATTAGAGAACATAAACATACACTTGCCAATACACTAGGGCATTAAAGTGGCTTTTGAGGGTGTTTTCAGGTGTTCGCATGTCCTTGCATAGCACTGCCCTTACCTTTTAAGCTCTTTAGAAATATTTGTTCGTGAGCACTATTTCTATGTATACATGCGCCTTGTGACGCACGTGGTTGCTTGGTTATGCTCAACACTTGTTGCACTACACTGGCACTGCACTTGCCCTGCACACTATTGGACTAAAATGGTGTGTCACCTTTTGCATTGCTCATGTGTCGCACGGGCACACTGGTGTGCCAGCGCACTCGGTTGAGTATGGCCCTCCGCTGCACTGTGGAGCTCGTTGCAGTGGACAAATGGTCTTGGGAGAGGGGAACACTGCATGCGTCAAAGTACCAAGACTGTTGTGGAGGAATGAGTCCTACATCACATTGGTAACCATCCTGAGGACAGCACCAGATGCATAGCTAGAGCAGCAGTATGTGTAGAGTATGTCAGTATGTAAAAGATCCTCAGGAAAAAGTGCTGTATACCTACCATATTTGAGTTCAGGTGCTCAATGAAGCACATGGCATTCACATTTGCTTGCTGCAACCTTTACTAGGGATGGCTCCATTAATTTCCACAATGCCCATAAATGGGCAGATGAACCCTAGTGAAATAATGCAATCCTGGAACCTACATAAGTTAATGCTAAATGTCTCGGGTGGTATTGTGGGTAATGAGTTAATGGGTCTATTTCGGTTATCTGGACAGTTTGTTGCCATGTTTCCTTTTTGCCAGCCGGCAAGGTAGACTGACAATAACCATAACCGGGACACTACAAGAAGAACAAACTCAATATACTGGTGAAGGGTGCCACCTAGTGTAACCTGGCAAGGGCAGGGAGCATGGCATCTCGACATGGTGGCACACAGTCTAAGCTGGACCATGGAAGGATGGAGGTTATGTGGATAGGTAATGCTTGTTCTCTGGTGGGTGCCAGTCCTCAATAGTAAAAGAGCACGAGTTGATGGAAATCCTCGGGGTTGTTCGGCAGCCGGCTTGTTGGCTCTTCCCCAGTGGTCCACGTCTTGTAGGTTAAGTACTGACTAACTTACAGAAATATCCCATGGATGCCTGGTCTAGTGAGGTTTGTCGGCCACCCTCGTACGCTATCTCACTCCCGAGTGGATATTCCGGCTTCCTCACACAGATTGTAAGTTACGTTACTCTTAGAAAATTACAGGTTAAACAGTCGAGACACAACTGAGCGAATAATACGTCGGAGAATACTCATCTCGTAATTTTGTTACACTGAATCCCACATGGGGCATAGACATTAATACCTCGCCGTTGTAGTGGGTGACAACTGAAACTGTAAAACAAAGCGGAAAGCTTACATGGGTTTAAAGCTTAAGTTAAGTTCGCCGGTCGTGAAAAACGAACTGGGGCACGAGACAGCGCTCGCTCCAGGCGAGCAGAAACAAGGTTCCGGTATACTATATTGATGATAAAACATGATTACAAATGATTAGGTTGAATATGATGAAAGCCCAGAGTGGTGCAGACACGCGGCTGTCTCGCCTCATGTTCATGACTCTACTTACATCAAATATGGTAGAAGGACAATATGGGAAACTTGAGTCGTTTTAACATTGTCAACATGCGAGTCATGCTACAACAGCGCTCCTAGCGACTTGTGCTGACGAATAACCGGGAAATTCGAATTTACATGGCTCTGCATGCACAATATAAGTGCAATTGTCGTCTCGTAGTATTAAAACGTGTTGTTTGGCCGAATGTAATATAATAGTTGCTTATTCATATTACTATACCCGTATTTAAAAAAGTACTTAAAGCATAAATATTGTCACTTGAAACAAGGACAATCAGTTGTAACAGAATCATGTTACTGGGCACAAACTTAGATGTTGCAAGTTACAAAGGACAAATATTAATTTTAAAAAAAGTAAGACAATGGAATGCTAAATAGTATTTCATTTGTTAGACACATAACTGAATGCATTTATTCAATAAATTATTGAGAATGGAGCTGTCACCAAACCTAAATTTCTGCAAAAAAATAGGGAATGAACATACCCAAACATTTTTTTGGACAGCTAAATCTCCACAACTTATCTGTGGTTTATTAACGAAAGATTAATTAAAAATAGCTCTACTACAGGTACTTATTTAACATTATGGCTTTTATTAGCTCTATAAGCAGTAATATTGTATAAATATTAAGATTAACCTCGCAACATAATAAGTTGCCGAAATATTAACTTACTGCTTTTTGAAACTATTATCATTAAATTAGCAACAAAATAAATTGTTCACAAATTTGTATTTCTAACCGATATGGTTTTTGTTCTTCTTTCGTAGAAGGTATATTTTGGTTGGAAATACATTTTCAAGAGAGAAACATTTTGGGGAAATAATTTTTTTACATGATTAAAATGTATACTGAATTATTGTTTATGTTTTAAATTCCTAAATTTACCACCAAGATCAATAAACGCATATCTAGCACCTTGAATTCTATTTCAAAGTGCATATTTGTGTCTACAGAATGTCGTCAGTAGGTGGTGGCCCATCCGTCGAAAGTTAAAGTTTGAGATATATTTGATGGGTAGGAAAACGTTACCCTGCAATTTGTCGAAAATCACGTGACTGCTGGTTAGGTGCGATGGATAGTTGAAAGTCCACCTTTACACATATAAATGAGTTTTTTGTGCAATTTTGCCACAACTACACTGCCTCAAGTAAACACAGGCAGCTAAACTACACTGCCTCAAGTAAACACAGGCAGCTATGGTTAACCCACTGGCAGCCATGCTTCAACCATAAGTAATAAACACTTGAAACCTCAGTCACTTCTTCATAATCCGATTGAACCAGTTATGAAATTTTGGGGGCTGTAACCAAAAATTATAAAGAAAGGACTATTCTGTCTTGGCAATATTTAGTGCCTATACTTCAACAAAACATAAAGAATCTTGTGGTACAGAGCAACTCGGGATTGGACTTTTTTATTTGATTGGGCACAGTCTAATTTGTAATTGTATAAATTATGGTAAACTGCTCACCTCACGCCTTTTTAAATGTTTTATTTCTATGTATTAATCTAAAAAATATTTAGTACAACAGTATTTTAATATGCAGTGGCGTTCAATTCAGATGCTATTAATTCAAGTGTTCACGAGTGGTTGCGATTTGGTAATATAGAATATTAATAAGTTTCGTTCTATGGTAAATTATCAAATAAGTCAGAATTTTACTCTACTAATTCAAACACCGCGCATTGTGTGTTCATAAAGTACATAAATGCATTGGAACAAAACTTCCTACTTAAGACATCTATTTTATTGGCTAGTGTAGATAATCCATGGAGGAAGCAGCAACATTGACTGCAAAATTCTTACAGCTTTCAACAACACAATGGTACTCCCATACCAAATATGAAAATGTAGCATTGCCTCTAATATCATACCATTTAAGTGACATTTGAGATATTATAGATGAGATAACCACCCTCCCTTTTTAAAAAAAACTGTTAAAAATAAATTTATGCAGTACAGCTGGTGCTAGGATGATAATGCAATGGGTCAAAATATTTGATGGTATGTACTTAAATATGTACTCAAGCTGTTAGCCAATTTACTCCACCTAAATTTTGCATGCATTAAGCACATTTAATTTTGTAATTCACTTATTTAATAACAAAGCTTATTTGCATCATGAACAAGTCACTTCTAATAACCAAACTGATTACATGCTTTTTACAATAAATTTTACCACAGATTTTCATATGCTTTATGGCGAGAAGACTGGTAAATATGTTGAAGAATTCAAAAGCAGCTGAACTTAAAATAACTTACCCTGGCCATGTTTTTAACATACTTTCTGTTCAAAATTAAGGACACTTGTTATTGTAATGCAATCTGCAAATACTTTCTCCAATACTGCGATCACTGCAAACAAAACTGTGTAAATAGGCTAATAAGGGTAACAAGAAATTGTGCATATTACTATCATTCCCTTACCTGCATTGCAGAATGTGGCAAAAAAATTAGTTCAAAAACACCTCATTTATGTTAATACCATAGGCATATGCACAAAGTTAAAATATTGGTTACTTCAGGTAGTAAATAAGAGGACGCGAAATAGAGAAAAAAAGTTTATTTATTTATAAAAATATTACAATAAATAGGCCTACCACTGAAATGCAACAATGACTCTCAGGAGTGAAATGCTATTGTTTGAAAGTTTTGTACACAGTTGTGTAAACAATTGTGAATAGAATGATGAGATGGGGGGAATGTCGCTTCTACTTTTGATTGGTTTCGACGGTAACCCTCACTCGACAGCTGGTTCACGCTCTCAATATATACACTGACTTACCAACTGTAGACAACTTGATGACATCTCCACTACTGCAATTAAAGTGGTGTCTGGTGTGTAGTGTCAGTACATGGTGTTTATCACATAGAATTAACTTTGATACACTGGCTGGAGAAGAATTATTCTCACCACCAAAAGTTATACTCTGCATCTCTCCACACATTCAAATGAAAATTACTTGCAAACAAGTATGTAGAGAAATTAGAATATTTGCACAGTAAAACAATAATGATATGCAGACCTTTGGGAGTGTAAAGGGTAAGCGACTATCTAGTAAGGAGACTATTACAGTTCTCATTCAATTGTTTATTTAATAATTTTAGAGAATATTTGGTAGTTGGTGCAAACATAACCCAAATAATGTACAAATTAATATTCAAATGCATAGATTCCCAAATGTAAACAACATTCAAAAGTATGAAAATACAGTATAAATTACCAATGTAAACACTGTGACTTGGCACACCACACATTTTTTGGACAAGAAATGTATACAATGGTCAGCAAGGTACAGCATTGCTTAGTAGATACACATCATACGTTCCTCGACAACAATTTTTATAAATTTTGCCCCAGGCTCCAGCCAGTTTAATAAACCAATATGTAAATATTGTACGAGCAATCACTGACATAGGCCTAAGTATGAAAACAGCTATTTTGAAGTAATTAATCAATTTTATCATTAGCTCAACTTGCTTAACTATACATACACTTAAACAAGAGACTCCAGCCAGTTCAATACAACAGCACTGAATATGTTAATATTGTAAGAGCAATCACTGACACAGGCATAGGCCTAAATATGAAAACAACTATTTTGAAGCAATGAATCAAATCTAACCCTACCTCAACTTGCTCAACTATACACACACTTAAACAAGAAACTCCAGACAATTTAACACACTAATACTGAATATGTAAACATTGTTTGCTTTTATTTTGCGAAGGTGTCACTCCAGTAAAAACAAACCTGCACCTGTCTCGTTAAGGGCTATCAAACTTCGCATGACCCTTCTGTGTACAAGATTAGAAATAGCAGCTGTGACACTTAACTGACTGTTTTGTCCCAGTGAATGCAAATTTGGGTTGCGAAATTCCTCTTATCTGAAATAGTTGGAACATAATGTTAGCGCGTATATTGCAAATTAGTATGACATTGACATAATCAAAACAGAACGCCCTACGTGTGGATTGTCAAGGTCAAACCACACTCCCATAAATGCTACTAGCGATACTTTACTTAGGTTGCAGCAATCATACAAATCAATATTTACCATTAAAAATTCACAGACACTTGCATCAGGAAATGGCATATTTTAAGGGGCCCATGCCCTAAAATGCCTTGCAGTAATCGAATAAACACAGTCATAAGTTCATGCTTTTTATTACAAACTTGAACATTCCCTCCATGAGAATAGCTTATACACTTGCTCGCTTTGAACCTGCGGCGAAGGCTATACAGTACAAAAGAAGCCCTAGGCTTACACGAAAGTTACGTGTGCTGGTTATGTTAAAAACTTCACAGGCTATACAATTCCTGGGGTGGCGAGGGGGGTTTATCCCGGATGGCTAAAACGAAAAACGTTCTTGTTACTTAACTATTGTTTACAAAGATGACCGGTGATGAAAGTTGATGCTGTCCGGGTGGGAAAAGTGAAAACATGGTTTTACATGTGCCTCCCCTCTGGGTGCAACTTGCTGACTGACTTCCCTCCGTGGCGCGAGGGCTGGTGGTGGCGGGCCCACATGCCATGAAGGGATCTACTTGCACATGCAGATACACAAATATACAGTTACATGTTATCATATTGGGAAATATTGCACAAAACACAAATGAATAATTATTCTACAACATACATTGTGGTTAAAATGACATTGGGTGAACGTAACATCGGTGGTGATAAAAATAAACATTTGTGACATAAAACAATAACACTTTAAAAACAATAACATTGGGCGTAAAGGTATGTAATAATAATGCACTCATTTGCGTGTCATGTGTATCTATTACGTGACCAGAAATATATTTGTGGAGAAGCAACAACCCTATTTACGTAACACACGTGGGTGTGTATTCTTCCGCCTGCTCTGGTGGGCGCACATGGCGTTACACTCCCTGCACTACACTGCTCTTGCCCACTCCTGCACCCACAATACACTACACTGTTCGGTGGTGATCAGTTGTCGAGAGCGAGTGTGTGCTGCGGATGGGAGCAGCTGGCGTGACAAACGACCTAGCAGTGAGGGCCACACACGTTAATTACTTGCACCTCCGAAATTAAAAAAACAGTATTTAAGTAAATTAAGGCATTGTGTGATCGGAATTTGCAATAAAAAGACACTGACAATAATAAAACAGTGGAAAGTTTGCTGTGGTACTTATATGTAATAATACTAACAGGAACATGAGGACATAAATAACAACAAATACACAACACAATCATATCACCCTTTCAGCATGGCACTCTGGCCACTAAGACAGTCAATAGGTATGTTGGCATTACTTATGTGTACATACATGACACTAACACTGGCGAAATAAAAGAAACAATTACACTATTACCCTTAAAAAAATACATAAAATACACAACCCTGAATAAACTTACATGACACTTATGCACACCATGCATGAAGAGGAACACTCGTAAACACTGAGCACTTGGCTGTACACACGTAATACTTAATACTAAAAAGGCTTTAGAAAAACACATTTACAGAATAATTTACACTCGTTGTTCACACATATGACGTGTTTCTGACGTCCACATATCCGTTTGTCCCATCGCAGACAAATTAACCACACAGCAACACTCGACTGTTCGACATTAGGTCGGAGTCTCGATCAGTGCATGTCGACAAGAACGGCATTACACTTTTTTGCCGCCCTGTAACTCGTGGCCGCGGGTCATGATATTTAACATTCACCACACGAGGTAACTGTCTTGATGAATGGATATGTGGCCTAAACGAGTGTGTCCTGTGAAGTCACGACTGTTAGATGCAAAATCCATTGGAGGGAACACTGTGGTAAGCGGTACTGCTTATTCCCACGACTTTCTGATGTACGCGATGTCGACGGGCTCTGTGGCCGAATCCGGAGTGCGACATTGTCCAAGTGGTTTCAAAAGATGGGGAATCAAATTCCCGCAGGAAGTGTGAAGTAGCGAGCAGTTCCCTAGCCACATTAATCAATAGGAGCATTTTTAAGCATAATTCACGGTGATTGCACCATAACTCACCAGGTAAACCGCCCTCTCCAGCATAGAGAGTACATAACACTCCATAGAAGATAGCCTGTTGCTCCGCCCTTAGTTACAAAATCAGTGTTTCGTCACATCCATACACATTCCTGAAATTAATTACATAACGACACACACCGATTCTAAAAAGTTAACTATAAGAATGTACATGTAATCATCTATCGAGAATCAGCCACCTGAGGCATCATTTCATTTAATATCACCCTTCAAGTGTGGTGACATTCTCATGACGTCACATTCTTAGCCATATCTGGGGCTCCGGCATTAACGACTATAACACCAATGTGTTGTAGTTTAGCAATTTTAATAATGTACTACATCAATTTCACTTATCATGTTATTCATTAAGTCCAGTTTTTTTCATGTTTTCATTTTGGCGCCGGATTCGCCGGACGTGCGGCGTAACCGACGCCATATCGTTAGTCAGACTTCAGCACTCCTGACAACTGGCAGGGAAGACGGTAAGCTTCACATACCCCCCTTGGAAATTCAATATAGGCTGCATTTTCTTCATATCCAAATTTAAGAACCTTTAAGTACTTTTATTTAGCCGAGGGAAGCTCTCCCTGCATCCTCACGTAATGTACCAGGATTTCACGTACGGGATTCATTTCACATAATTACAATCTAACATCTTCTCGTTATTTTTCAGCAGTAGCGACCACCGGCGGGTCCAGAGTGCCGGGTCCACCTAACTAAGGTACGCATTAACAAGTTCAGTAACATTCCATTGTACCTTTACAGTAATAAAACAGTCATACCATAATTAGACATGTTTTATTGCATTAGATCTCCTGAGTTTATACGGTACCGTTCCCTAATAGCAGACTTCAAATTTACAAGTAATTTCATTGTATGATTTGCATTTATGGGGCCTGCCTCCCTTAAGCAGGATAAATTCAGTGGTAATATAGGTATGCGAAGTAGCCAACAGCTTCGCCCACGTGCAATATTTTATCTTTACATAATATAACTTACAAATACACCAGTTCTCCCAAATATTGACCACATATCCAGAGTCGCCGTAGGCCATCGACCGTACAACCCCTATCAACAATTGTTTTCTCTACCGAACGTGGGGCCGGGCACATCACCAGTTCCTGTTCCCCACCTCCTCTCAGGCGGGACACAAACACATCTCAGCACCTCTGGAGGCGCAACATGTTACACACTTCACTGGCATGATGTGGTGCCTGATGGTGCTGCATGAAAGGGAGGTGTGGTGAACGGGCTCAACAAAGTGGTTCACGTCAATCTGAAGGCATGGATTGGTGTCGTAATTCCCTTTGGGGCAGTGTGCAGGTTGTGTACGTAATGACATTCACTGCGACTAAATATCTAACTCTCATGCAGGCCAGAGAGGACACCTATTCCCTCACACTAAACAATGGTGTGACATGCACAATTCCACTCGTCAGTCTATTCACCACGCCTTTCACAGCACAGCACACTCACCATGCCACCACGTGAGGGCAGCAGTGTACACCCATTGTTCCCCTTGCGAGTATGAGTGATTAATGCAGTGCATCATCATTAATATTTATTATTATTAATTATTTTTCTGATGGCCTCTTTAATAATTATTTGTGTGCAGTGTTATTATCTTAATGTGCGTTTGAGTGTTGCATTATTATTTATCTACAGTGTTTTGTGGCACACTGTGAAAGGTTTGTTGATGTGAAATTTGTTATAGTTAAATATGCTTGAGTAATTAATGAGTTGTGCTTCACAGAGAAGGGTTTTAGTCATTGTTAGCTTTAATAGTGTCTTTTTGTTGGTGTGTATATATTATTGTTTTGAGGTGTCATGCACACAATGCAGTATCACGTGTGCCACACTGTGCACCCCATCCCATGGCAGCGCAAGGCAGTATAGAATATATTTTGTTTTTTAATAGTGAATGTGTTATTGCATGTATATACTTTTGTCAATATTTATCATTTCATTCAACTAGCCAGTATTGTCTTGTATTATCAAGTATCATGGCCAGTAGTTACTCAATCAGTTTGAGTTTGGGTGTGCCTTGTACCATAAGCTTCGGTCCGTAACCAACTACCAGATGGTGGCCTAGCCCCACTTTTTAATAAAATGTAAATAAAGGTTGTTCGTTTTAAATTGTGTACAATTAATTATGTGCTATTTGTTGCCTATGGAATAATAGGCATTATGAGGGACACATCAGAGGTGACAGAAACATCGATGAAAAAGATGTATTCTTTACGTTTAGTAATAAGGCATAGTAAAAGTCAGTAAACATAAGGATTGAATTTTTATAATTTTTGTGTTTAATTTTTATTAATAAAGAAAGGGTTTTTGTATTGCCTCGCCTTACCCACACTGTACAACCATCAGCCATTTCATTCATCAACATCATAATATGTAATATGTATTGTTTTCATGATCACTCAGGAAGGTGCCACTGAGATGGCTCCGTGCCAACACTAGGTCATTAGCATTATCATTATCTGACTGAGAGGTCCTGCTTGCGCATTCTCCCTGGACCATAATTTGTTTTTTTAGTCCGAAAAGTGCACCACTCTGCAACCCATCCATCTTCAAATTACCGGGGCGTAACATTTCACACAATCATTATGTAGGCCTTGTTCCATTTTTACCATTTAAGTGAACTCCATGCTAGAAAGGAGTTCTTCTATACCAGGGCCTCGACTGAGGGAATCACGTGAATAAATATGATAGCAATGGACTTGCATATTTTTATTTACTTCGACCACTTTACTGCTGCTTAACCCATTAAAATAAATTTATGTAATTCATTGGGCGAGAGGACAGCCCTTAACAATTTTTGCGAGAGTGAGCAAGCATCTGTAGGGAGCTTGAATACCTTCTACTAGTCTAGGCACTTGGATTATAATGAGACCATTAACATATACAGCAGCATCCAGAGACGGGGAGCATCAGGGAGGCCACTTCAGGGCTGTCAGTCAACGACCTGCATCACGTTTGTGCTCGCACTGAGCGTTGGCACCCGACCGGAAATCCTGCTTCTGTGTCAATCCAATTCACATAACCTTTTTCCCTGATGGTCCAGCCACAGATGCCATCAAATGTCACCTCTCTGTGTAGCTTTTATACACCCGCCTAGTATTGTGAACATTTCCATCGACTTACAGCATTGCTTCGAATTGCAACAAACTTGTGTGGTGAGACACGAATAAGTCACCTGCAACATCACACGTTGCCTTGCAATGTAATTTTACTCCCAGTAACCAACATCCAAGTAATATAACGTGTTTTATCCTTTTCAATTTTCATGTCCATGTCTTGTGCGCCTATGTGTGCTTATGTGTGCCCAAATGAATATGTTCCTTTGGTCCCTATATTTCGCTACTGGCGAATTTTCCTAGAATTTACTGTCATTCCAGGCCAGCATGTCAAAGAACTGAAGTCAGAAAACCATAAAATAACTTGGGAGTTTTGGTGCCAGAGTCTTGGGCAAACCAGCAAAGTCGACCATCTTGGGCCTGTGCACTACTCCTTCGACTGCCAGAGCACTCATGATGTCAGTTCCCACCACCATCTTGGAAAAATCAATCGCAGTGGGGAATGCATTGACTCCCACCCCCCTTCCAAACTAGCACCACACCATGTTGGCTGGACCACCCCTTCTGCATGGTACATGTGGGGGACAGACGCGAGCAGCGAGGCCATGTGGCCTGGCAGAACATAAACATTGACGACACCATGACCTTTCTGTGCCAACTGTGCCACGTCCCCGACCATAGATGACTAGGATGGCAAACCGGAAATGGAAAGTCATCACCACTCTGTACAAAATGCCTCTCCCTCAGATCCAGCCCAGATATCTTCTCATTGAATTTCCTCCAGAGGAAAATATATGTTTGCAACACACTTACCACTGCACGCTGGCTGCGGGAGGACATTGATAGCGTGAACGTGGAAATTTGCTCAGGACTGTTAGCATGCATAGTGTCTCGGGAACCTGGAGATATTTGCGTAACATGCTTGAAACAGCCGGGAAAATAAAGGGTTCATTAATCCTATGTGTGCACCTGTGATTAGCACCTGCGCAGAACTGGCACCCAACCAGACACATCTGCCATCTCAGCTAATCATGACATTATGCAAGTGCACCAGCACCAGCACGTGCTATGTTTCCAGAATTGCGATTCTCACATGAACACAATGCAACCGAATATATATTGGTCAGTGTGTCTCACCTCAAGAATGTGCAATGTGGCATGAACAAAATTTTGTTGAATGCGCATGCTGTCAGACAACACTTGTCAAAACTGAATTTATGCAAGTGGTTTACATCAAGACTGAGACACCCCACAGAGTCAGTGAACTCTACATGCCACCCAGTCAACAAATAAAGTCGTCCAAGGAATATTTTATGGAGCCAGAAAACAGCTGCAGTGCATACCATAGTGGACATTTCCACTTCCACCGACAGTTACCTACTCAGGAGCGTCACCAATTACCTCACCTCCTGCTCAGTCCATGTGGATACTTCAACTGGCGTTCCCACCTGCCAATAATATTCCAGTTACATCTTCAGCACACCACAAGCCAGAGAAGTCGTCTGTTTACTAACAGCCGACCACGTCTCCTGGCAGATTTCAGTCGCTGCCAACTTACCTGGGTGCAGCGAGTGAACACCTCTTGGCATTTCTGCAAGACTGTGAGGATAGGCTGAGCCACTACGGTGTGGATAGGACCGACTGGCCGCTCTCCATCGGCGAGCATCTATCAGGAGATGCAAAATTATGGGGTGAGGGGTGGTACATTACATAATAACCTGGGAGGAATTTAGCAGTACATTCACATAACAGTTCACTAAAATGTTCACCTCACTACGAGCACATAGTAGGGTCATCCTTGAAGAAGAATTGGAAGAGAGTATGAACAACTTCGCAACACACAAGATCAGCCTCATCAGAGCTTATAATCCAGCCCTATCCCTCAAGGACATTTTGGGAGGGATTCCCAGCACTGCTTGCACTGAATACTGGGCCGTACAAGCACCAGTATTTCATGCTTCAGAATGAGACTTCATCCAAACTGTCATGCTTTTGGAGGCCAGTGTATCGCCCCGACCGCATCGTGGCCGGGAGACTACACAACCGTGCCAGGAACTGGGAACACCAGAAGAGCCAGAACACAAAACAGTGGAATCTGTGCAGAAAAGTTCTGCCTCCGTAAATGCAACCAGCTGCACTTCAACAACAGCAATGTCCAGCCAGACCACGATGGACAGCACAGCATCCCGTCCACGGCCAGGGAGCAAACAGCCCCCAACCCATGCCGGTGGTGCGGAGGGCCCCACTGGAATAACGAGTGTCCCACATGGGAGTACTAATAACCACCAAGATAACAAAAAAACACCATCGAGATACAAGAAAGTGGGGTAGGGTGCCTGGATGATGCTTACCCCAGGTCTGACATGTCAACTACTGAACCAACGTCCCAACAAGTACTCCTGCCTCAGATCACTGGTCATTATAGCAGTTTTATTCGCATACCAGTTATTGTTAATGGACATTTGTGTAGGCCCCTGATCGACACAGCAGTATCACATAATTTTTTTATGGTCAAAATTCATTAGCGCTTGTGAGATATAACGTGTTCAACGTGTGATCTGGCTACCCGATAACACGGGAGAAATAGTGGGAGAATTAAACACCTTTTAAATTAGAGACATGACGTTTTCACAGCGGCCGACCCATTGCACCAGACAACTTTGGCTGAACACAGCACACCGCTCAGCACAACCACCACCATTGGCGACCAACCTCGACGTTACTACCCTCGCCAGTGCTGCATTATCAAAGAGCAAGTCATGGAGATGTTACAGGAGGGCATCATTGACCGGTCAGAAAGTGAGTTCAATTCAGCCATAATCGTAGCTCCAGAAGGACTGTTCGTGGCGGTTCTGCGTAGATTTTCGCAACCTCCGTACATCCATGTCAATGACTCCTTAAACATTCTAGGGAGTGCGAAAATGCTGACCACTATTGACCTCTGAAGTGGATACCGGCAAGTGTCCGCCAAGCCAGAAGACTGGTACAAACAAGCATTCACCATGCCCGATGGGTGGTGCGTTCAATTTTGTGCAATGCCATTCGGTCTTAAAATGTACTCCATCCATGTACCATGCGATGATTGTGCTTGTCGTTGACGGATTAACTGGTGAGTTTGCTTGAGCCTATTTGGACGATGTGATAATATGGTTCGAGTCCTGGGAGAAGCACATCGTCTACCTGTCAGTAGTGTGACGTGTACAATGCGTCTCGTCCAAGGGCATTCCCCACGTCGTCAGTACCAGCACTCAGAAGTCAACCGACCACCACGTGAGAGTGGTAGTGGGCCACTAACCTTTGTTGCACGTTTTTTGTGTATATTTTCAAAGTGTTTATATGATGGGCTTATTAAGGTTATTGTGTTACATGCTGCATTAATAAATATTCTGTGTGAAGTGTTCAGATGTGTCTTAGTATTATGTTATGCTAGTGCATGCTGCGTGCACGAGAAAATAGAATGTTGTGTTTATGTGTGTAGCCACTGCTTCAATAAGATGCGTACATATAATAGTAATTTTTAAACAGCAATATATATTTGTGTTGTGTATAGTATAATTATTTATTTTTCAAACAAAGGGTTATGCCATGTTGTTGCACAGAACATTATTTTTAATATTATGTATCGCACACACGTAAAAATGTATAGCACAAGGCACTAAATAATATTTGCACGCAATGTGCCAATCCAAACATTTGTGTGTGCCGTATTATTTATTTTTACATTAGCTGTTTCCATTTTTGTCGCACACCTTTTTCAGTTGCCTGTTCGTTAAGATACGTATACAATCTAGGTTTGTTGTGAGTCGACATAACCTAATGAATAAGTGGCAGCCGAACCCCAATTTTGTTGTAATTTTATGAAGTGTCCCAACTTGTTAGTTTTAAGTATGCGTATATAAAAGGGCATATGTATAATGCAAACATACCCAATTAGTTTCACTAGCACATAGACAATAACAAAATACCAGCCAGCCGCATTAACATCCAAGTTGAGGTTAGGTTGTTAATGTAATGTTCAATTTCACACATGATTTTATATTTTACCAATTTTCATGTGTGTTATTGTATAATGAAGTGAAAGTGTAAATGTGTTCTCATCCTACCAGTGAGCCATCACAACCCATCAATTCATCTATCATCATTAAATTTTGTATTTGAAGTTTTTTTATGTGTGGGTGGGAAGGCTCGGCCAGTCGGTTAGGTCCCTGCCAACGCCAAGTTAGTCATTGTTCGGTACTCATACGGAGTGGATGTGTCGGCATCTCTGGGCCCATCACCATTGTGCACAGGTAGTTTAGTTTGCAATAGTTAATTATCAACATGGAACTTTAGTTTATTTGTTTGTGCAGCCCGTGGAGAGGGTCACTCCATAGTCTGGTCCATATTGTAAATGGCCGGACCTTACATCTCACTTTATGCTTCATGTAGGCTTCACACCAAATCTACAGTATTAGCGCTCTCCTGCTACAATGGAGAAATTAATCATGTATGTGCCTCAGATGAGGGTGCTGAACAAATCATTGTGTTGAAATGGACTTTGCATGCATCTTTATTCCGAGACCACTTCACGGTCCATTTGCCTATTTTCATGACAAAACTTTCGGGTGTTTGGTAGACTATTACAACCTCTTGTGAGTGAGATTGTGTTGAGGGAGGCAGACACCCCTCACTAGACCAGGCATTTGGATTTTAGCCTATTATCAGCACCTGCAGTTCCATAGAAGATGGCAGAACATTTGTGGGACAGTCAAGTGGGAGGTCGACCACACGACCCCAGCATTAATAACTCATGCTTTCCGGCGAGAGCTGGTGCCCGACCTGGTTACGATGCAAACAAAGTTCCTGTCCTCGTAACCCCCATCCCCCAATGGTCCAACAGAAGGAAGGGAAATTTTTGTTTGAGTTCAACCAACTAGTCGACACAATCAATATTTTATTCTTCCACAGTCGAAAGAATGTACTGGGTCACTTTGTCCATCATCAAGTACCACGTATTGAAACTTCCTCCACTATGATTTTTGCGAACAATTTTTTTGAGTAAATTGTGATCGATCGTGAAACAGACGTATTTTCTCAAAGGTTCGTTTCCAACAAATGGAATTTGACAGTTTATTTTGATCTCATCGACATCGTTAAAATTTACGAGTTTAATGTTCGAACCGAATAAAGTTGGTAATTTCATCATCTTCGTGGCAATAATTATTCGCATTTTCCTTTATTTGATTGTTGCAATAAAACTTGAAGTAGTTACCATCAATTTAATGCAATATCGAAACAAACTTCACTTCGGAATTATCCTCGACTATGCACTGTAGAGATGTTTTGTTCTCGACCCATTGATATTTCGCAGTCGGTTTCCCATCCATCTGTTGGTTGATTGGTGCCTGAATATATGATTCCATGTCTTGAGCATCTATGTCATCATCACAACATTCGTAATTTTTTAACTTGACTGATTTGCGATCTTCCGCCATGAGATTAGTAGAAGTATAATCGAAATTGTCGAGCTGACATAGCTGTGGTTAAGGCTGCTGTTGTTGTTCAGTAGCTTTACTAGGGGCATCCATCATGCCGAGTTTATTCTAAGCGACTGGTGAAATAAAAACGATTCGCTGCCTCTTTTATAGCATTTATCTCGAATATAAAGAAATATTATATTTATTTTTTAATATATTCATTTCTGCTTCTTCTTTTTCAGTTAGGGTCTTCTAGGGACCACGAACCATTTTCAAGTCGAAGTTGGCTTGATTGTCTCTGACATGGTTACCGTCGTCTCTCTCTATGCAGCGATCTTTACAATTTCCACAAAGAGGTTTTGTAGTTTACTCAAACATCAGTTCACTATAACGATTTTCTGCTCCATGTTGGTGAGATCCATTCCTCATGTATAACTAATCCTGGGGGTTTGTCGTTGCATACTTCTATATATATATATATATATATATATATATATATATATATATATATATATATATATATATATATATGTGTGTGTGTGTGTGTGTATTGGAAAAAAAAATTAAGTTTTATATATTTTTCCCCCCTTTTTTACAATTTGTCACCAATTCCCTTCACTGAAAGGAAGAAATTTTATCATTGTGTTTGGAGTAAAACTTGTCGTAGGTACCGGCAGTGGGAATCCCATCGTGATTGGTCATCAACTTGGCCAATTTTCGATGGTGCATGGAATCTGACGGCGTTGTTTCGACGAGATGGATATTCGGGTAATGAAACTGAGTTTTTTTTTTGTAAAGATGATTGCATAAATGGTATTTTTGCTTTGTGGATTTTCAGATAGGAGGTTGACCAAGTCCTCTTAATGATAGAGAAGATTTAGGTAGTGCTCGAATGCTCTGTTGGAGTACGAATATTAAATCTGGGGCAGGACAGAGTAATCATCCCTCAACTTGAAATCGTCCATTTTATTTATGTGCTGGTAAAAAAGTTTTAACTTCTCACTGTTGATTTGTTCCGCGTCATGCACACCATCATCGAAGGGAACGAACGTGATGATGGATTGTCGTATTTCGTACAAATGATACGACTTGCTCCGAACCAACAGCATCCAAAATTGGCATTATGTTTTTGCAGGTCGAATATGGTATTTTCGATTTCTTCAGCCAGTCTTGCATGCAAATCAAAAAGTTCACGCTGTACCCATTACTGTACAGTTCCTTGGCATTTGGATTTATCTCATTGAGGCGTTTAAGAGATTTGGCGAAAGATCGACACTGGCATCAGGTGAATGCGAATTCTCGGTTTGCTTGGTAACAAACTATCGGATTTAGGTTTAACGATCACATCTTGGGAAATGTCGGCGATGCGATGAGAAAGTACCACAGCATCTTGTCTTGCTTTTTCAGAAACTTTTCTGGTCACTATCAATTCTTCATTTGTACCAATTAGTTTTTCGTTTGTGGATATCAATTTTTCGTTGGGCAATATTAACGATTTGCTTGCTTTGAGTAAGCCGCAGTCAGTACTTAAATTTTTTAATATTTTTTGATATATTGGGTTTGTATTGACCTTTCTTTCTCAAGGAGGGCAAACCATCTTTGTAGGCCTAATAAATTAACTTTTTGGCAATGGGTAGTGTTAAGTGTGTTAATAGAGCATATAGGCCTGGTTCAGAAATGAAGATGCTGTGTGGTTGCCACAGTTGGAGGGTATGTCAAAGGTACCTATAGACATACCCTTCCAATTTGCCTACATTTTCATCCATTTTGGTTTAATAAAGTCTAAAATCACATTGTTTGGTCGTCCATATTCAAGAAATGAAGCTATGTCAACACCTTCGAACCAAAATTGTTCGTTTCCATTACGGTTGATCAGCACGAAAATTCAACAGTTGAAATTCTCAACATTTGATAACTGAAAATATTGCTCGACCAACAACATTATGAGTGAAATTATATCTAGTTTCTTATATATATATATATATATATATATATATATATATATATATATATATATATATATATATATATATATATATATATAAAATAGGACTTAATATTATTCGTGAATCTGGTTATTCCATAATATTGTTTTTGATAGAATAATAAATATAAAAAAATTGAATTTTTTTATGTTCATCGTAACAATGAACTTACAAAAATTAATTTTTTTAAATTTATTAATAAATTAACTTCATCTGTATTCTACAATAAATATTAATTTTATTCAATATAAAAATATTTTAAAAACTGAATTTTTAAGTGTACATTTGCAGGGCCTCGACCCACATTGTTCATTTGAAGTACCTCCATCATGACGTTAGTTTGTTGTGAAGGTGTTTGTTTTGGTAAAAGAGTCAGATAAACTTTATGTTATAAATATTTAAAAAAAATTATTTTCTAAGGGGCCCCATTTTAGGTAACCATCCCCCCAAATGCTAATTAAAAGTACCCCCCCCCCCCCCCATTTCCACTACGATGTTGGTTTGTGGTGAAGGTGCTAGTTGGTGGTTGGCGGTCAAGGGGAGTCGGATAAACTTTTTGTTGTAAATATTAACAAATTTAGTTTTGGCATGGTACCAATACTGAGGCCCATAAATTAAATTTTGGAAAGGTAACTATTCCGGCCAATTCCTTCAAAATTCAACCACATTCTCTTTCACGTAAAGTTTGCCAAGTCTGAAATTACATCAGGTGGTCGTTTATACCCAAAACCGATGCAATATGTTTTCCTTTTCAACAAAAAAATTGTTAGATTCCATTATAGTCCATTAGTGTGAAAATCCAACAGTCAATGTTTTCGAAATTCGAAAGCTGAAATGACCTTCGGTCCAATGACATTGCAGGTATAATAGTTTTATGAAATGTTTCTTACTTATATATAAAACAATGTTAATGAAAATAATAATTATTTTCTATACTGTAATTACCTATCCAATGAACTAAAGTCTTTTTTTATGATTTATTTTTTCTTTAATCAGTTATCCGAATGATACTGTTAATAACACTTCACGAATTGAAATTCTTTTTTTCTATTAATTGAAAATTGTAATTTTCATCATGGGGATTAAATCTGACAAATGTGCTATTCAACTATTTCTCGATGTACTTTTGCCTTTCGATTTCATATTCGGTATTTCTGTCCCTGCGATTATGTTCGTCGCATTCGACTGTGATTTTTTAATCCTGAAAGTAGAATTATATTCGGTAATTATTGATAGTATATTGTAACTTGTAGTTAAGATGTTTGAAACTATTTACAGTTATGCTGATGAAACCAAAATGAGTTGTATCAAATTATTTTTTAAACACTTTTATTTTTATTCATGTAAAAATAGCCTTTAAGTTTGAATTCTTTAGCTATTTGTTTCAATTCTGAAACTTTCATATCTTCTAAATTCTTTGGAATTGTTTTTTCTGAAATAAATTTATAATTACCTATTTGCCCCATCAAATCGTCTCTGTTTCGATTATAGTAATTTCTAATTTTGAGGACTGTTACTACAGCTTTTATTAATTTTTTAAAATTTAATGCTTCAATTTCAGTTTTTTTTTGGTAAGTTATAATTTTCACATCTCTACAACTTCTTGTTTTCTTTTACAGGAATATCCGTTGATATTTAGTTGTTTTGCCATTTTTTCCTCAATTTAGTGTAATTTGTATTATACAGATCTTTATTTTGAATGTTATTTTTAGTGAGTTCATATTCCTAAAATATCGATTCGAGCTCTCTTCTAAACTGCTTGTATTGTTCCCCATTGTATTTTTTTTTAAACTTGAATTTTTGATCCATTTTCAGAATACCCATTAAATCGAACCGAAAATTTTTTGGGTATTCGACAACCGAAGAGACCCTTTATCCAATGATGTTGCAGTTGTAATTCTTTTATGAAATAGCGTTCAACTGTTTATATATATACACAAGAAACCTTATAAAAATTTAAAAAAATGAATTCTGGAGGTGTCCTATCTTTTTATTGACCTTTTAAATTAATGTTAATTTTTAAAAAATAAAAATAATTAAATTTTAGCTGGTACAATGTAATTGGTGCCTTTCCAAAATTCTGATTTTATTTTTTAATATAAATACTATTTTTATATAAAATATTGAATTTAAGCTAGTGCCCCGTTTTTGGTACCTTCTCCACAAATTCGACCATCAGGTGAGACATGAAACAAACACTGACACAGTGAACTTACTGTAGGTAGGTGCCAGCAGTGTTTCCCAGTCACTGCGCTGTTGAGACTGGGGGTTCTCAGAGATGTTGCGGGTTCTGTTTGTCCGTTTAACCCGAGTATACTTACACAACACTTTGCATTACTAAAAAACTATAATGAACTTGGATCACTTATAAAACTGGGCGAGAGGTTGCTGCCACTACAAAAGAAATACTTAGAGCACTGTGTGTTTGCTTTTATTGTGTTAACCATACAAGATCGTGCCAACATTACTCTTATGAAATACTCGGACATGTCTTACTAACTCCATTCAGGTGCTCCCCAGCCTTCAATTAATCTAGCGCACTCCTAGATGGATGACTTCTCTGTGGTGTTAGAAAACACAATCTCCACAAGGGAAGGGGTTAACAGCCGCCAGAGTGTACTGACTATTTTCCCTGAAGATAGTGTGCAGAGAATAATGAAATGAAACAAAATGAACAATTTGCACAAACACATTTGATTATTTAGCATTACTAACACGGACTCGTCGGGGCTCGTCTTGCCGCACGTGGTTAGTGAGGTGACGGCCGATAAACATAGCCGGCTAGGACAGAAATAATATCACCGTACCCTTTACATAAATTACATAAATACCCTTGCAATATAATGGGACACGACATGAGTGGTCACAATAAACACGCAGATGCGAAAAAGCACATTTAGGTGGTGCGGATGGCGCTGGTTATGCTTCATAGCAAATCACATGGTGCAGATGAATGATCAGTTATCCCCCTTAAAAACTGCAAATTCTGTCCAGATAAATAATTATTTTATTGGGAAATTTATTATTTTGCAGATTGAATTGGTTTTGAGCTTGTAACATGCCAGATGGCAAGAAAATCAAACATTGAAATGACAGCATGGTCAAACACACAAACCATCAATTACATGAAAAATTACATGAAACCCTGAATACGAATTACATGGAACCCTGAAATAAATTACAGCGCACTTGATTTCACACAAATAAGCGCTTAAAGCTCATGTAAGGCGTGGACATTGACTTGGCGGCTGTTAACCTCGTGGTCGCAAGTGATGTGGCCGTAAAACAATCAAACATGAAAAGTACCCTGGAATACATACTTTAAAATAAAGCACTTAAAATTGCAAGTAGCAATAATAGAGAAATTATACTGAATAGCCTGAAACATACGTGGATTGCCTCTACGGCATATTTCCTTCCCTTTCTCCTCGATTATATTCCAAAATGCTGCAAGGGCACAACTAATTATGTTAAGCAAAAGCATAATGTTGGGAAATGTCTGGCAAAACGTATGCAAAGCAAAGGTTAACTGGTATACTAAAGTGAAACTATTGTAATCTACATCAGTGGAGAAAGTTTGTAGTGCGTACGTGACAGCATCTTACCTCGCCAGCTCTCCTCGATGGACTGCCCAAAGACAGGAGTCGGGCGGACCTACCATGGCTGCCTACAGGGTTCACACAACCGGAAGTGCTATGCACGCCAAGTAAAACTTTTACATTTTTTAATAAATGGCACATAAGCAATTTAAATATTGACTTACATTGTGATATTCTCTTATTAATTTTCTGTATTTTTTGAATGTCTTTTATGATGGTGTTTATGCCGGAATAATAGTATTCATAATATTTTCACAGCACACATTGAAAATATAACCAAACATGTTGCAATATAATAAATAATACATTTTAACATTTTTGACACTTGAAAACATGAAAATAAACAGGAGACATAATTTTACACTTGAAATTAATATTCTGTTATATGAAAGTTCAATCTGAAGACTCTTTGTGCACATGTATGGCCACATGACATGTGAGTGGTGAGCGCCGTGGTAATATATGCGTGCTGAAAGAGAAATTATAATATTTGTGCTGTGGTTTAAGTGTATGAAGAGTTGAATGATATGTTACATTGTGTGGATGGCAATGCAGTCGGTGGGTTTGTAACAAAATTGAATTTAACTGCAGGATAGTGGGGAGGCTTACAAAGAACAGGGAAATTGCGGGTTAAAACGAGTGGAAAATGTGTACGTTTTGGTAATAAAATTGTACTCCACAATGTCCTTCCATTTCATAGCCCCCCAGTTATCGTATTTGTAACTTAAATTCACAATAGTATTACCAAACATTATGCACCGAGCCAGAGTCCTCAACGTGCTTGCGATTAAAATTTCTGACCATTTACGTTAGCACGAAAGTACTTTTTCTTCAGAATTGTCCTGGGGGATGCGAAAGGCCCAATAAAGGCATATCCTTTACCCAAGTGTTTGGTGAAAAAAGTCATTATTTTACACATTAACAACCAGAGAAAATTTTTTTTATGTATTTACACATGCAGTGAGTTTTCTGAACTGATTATATGAGATAATACTTTAACGTGTGGCATTCATTTAAATAAAAAATATTTTTAAAAAATGTAACTATTTATTCACATCCCTGTGTCTATAGGGAATGCAACCTTTTCACAACATTAGCTTGTATTTTTATATTTACAGTACTGTAGTACCAGGAAACTAACCAATTTTTAAATTAAAAATCACATTGGTTATTATCATGTGTCCTGCTTCATGCAGTAAAAATCTAGTCACCCTATTTAAATTTAAGTAGTCATGGCTGACGTAATACAGTGCATTGCATTTTAAGATTGGAATGGACCGCCGCATCCAAGGTCAAGAAGCAAGGGAGTGATACTGGCGACACTACACACACGCCTATTGCCTCATCGCTCCTATGTGCAAGGCGTGAAGTGTTTCCGTCGTAATGCTGTACTGTGTAAATTAGATATGTAACAGTGAGGTTTTATTAGACATGATTCAAGCCCACAGATTAAACTACTCCAGTATCTTTGTACTTTTCTCTTGCCACTTAAGGAAACTGCATAGGCAAGCTTTAAAATTGCAATATTTTACCATTTCCGCATTTTTTTTTCTCAGAGAATACACTTAATATAACAAAATTAAAAAAATAGTGTCACAGATAATGGTTTTCTTTTTATATATATATTTTCTGACAAAAATTCGAATTTGCAGAATGTGTATTTACCGAGATACACATTCTTGCGCAAACAAGTATTTCACAAAAACCACAGGGACCACCTCACTCTTAACCAACTCTTAACCATTTTGGTAATAGTGTAAATAAGGGTTTCAACAAAACCTTAAAAGGAGCCATCAGGAATACAAGGTGGCATGAAAATCCACACACATTTAATTACAAACATACACATGCAGTATTTTTCACATAAACAACAACATGTTTGCCAATATTGAACACTGTGCCTATTCAGACTGAATATCAGGGAGTTAAAACTGTCTATACAAAAAATAAAGAGTGTTCACTGTGAAGTGAGCACTTTCAAAAGACCTGCTTAAGATCTGATTGTGTGTACATTGTTTATTCTTCCATCATATACAAAATTAACATTGATGTGAGCTTGATCACTTTATTTATGCATGGTAAAGTAGAAATAAAGAAATGATAAAACAACAGACTACTTTCCCTCCATCGTTACCACCGTTACTGAGTGCATGCCAGTCAGTCTGCCCATTTAAATATATGCAAGGTACAGGCAGTGACATTTTTCAAAGGTTGATTTCAAAAGTGCTCATTTTACCATGAACAGCATATAACAGTATTAGGATATTACAATATAAACGAAGCATAGTTTGCAGTGAATACAGTGTAAGGATGATGATGTATCTAAATATAATGTTCCCTGCTATGTGCATGGAAGACATACTATACACATCATAATATTCATTGCATTGCTAAAAAAATTCTATACATGTGAGGCAATTCCTTACTCACAATCATCACAATCATATATATGTTACTCTTACGAGAAACTGAAGCCTACTTCTGTAGGTATTGTGCTAAATAACAGAAAAATTGACATACAAGCATTGTAAAATAAATACCTGTACTTTACAAACAATATCCTGATATAAAAATAAGTGCTTTGCAATGATGTTTAATAATGTAGTTACTTTCCTTGTGGAAATATTGTGGTGTTGAATTCATACAAAAATTCTAAAGCTCGAAAACAGTAGATAGTGAAATATATTAATTTCTTTGCAATTAGCCTGCAGTCATGAAATATGACAAATATATTTGCTTTATTATCTTTTGGAACTTCTAGTATCAGATATATCAAGCATTTACTTATTGTTTACTGTTGGCACACCAATACTTTTCTATGTAAATAGGTGCAAGGCTAACGAAGGGTCTGTAAAGAGGGACAGATGATAACAGTGGGAATATTCAAATGGTATGGAGAACATAATGGTGAATGCACTCCATGCTCATGAGGTCGGAATTGGAATGTATTACAAAGACAGTTGGTGAATGTAAGAGGGGTAAGTCTGTTTCGAAAGAGCCTGGAGAGGGAATGAAGGTAGGCTTGCACTTCCCACCAAACGACAGCCCAACTGCGAGTTTATTACTATTATTACTTTATATGCTTACTGTCCGCATAACATGTAATTATAGAATAATTATGTTAACTTCAAACTATGTAATTGGGAATAACACTTGCTATTGAACAAGCAGGAGTAAGCTAGTTATGGTATGTCTATCTTACAGATTACCAAGGAATATACAACTGAGCATTAAGTTACTTGTTTTCCTCCACAATATAATCAAAGTATTACAATAAAATGAAACTGCAGTACTCACATTAGTTGAAGTGTTGTGCAATACTGCACAAGCATTTACGATGATAGCTGCAACTGGGGGCTTGTAATGTAGGATTTTCTCAGACACCTAAATCTTGCCTTCAGCACCCCATTGCACCTCTCAATACAACATCTTGTTGTACTTAAACTGTCTGTGTAGTTACTTCTGGGCTGCCAGAAGGTGCATTTAAAATAGGTGTAAATAACCATGGCTGCAAAGGATAGCCAGAATCTCCTAACTAAAACATATCAAGATAAACATCGCACATCCTTTACAAATGTAGGCGTAACTCCGTATAAATGTCATCAGTTTATTACTTTATTTTATAGCATTTTATATACCATCATGATTTTGAACCACCATAGGATTATTTGAAAGTTCTCATGCTATTTACTGCCCGGATAATTGCGCAGGTACACATTTTCTACTGAAACTTACCCAAAATCTGTTATGATAGCCCATCTCGAATGTAAATGGTTTCCATTATCTGCCTAACTTGCGAGTTTCGCCATACAAAGGAATCGTATGTTGCACCTCCACTTTTGGCATTCACACTTAAGATTTCTAGGTCTGTACTGCAGATATATAACACACAGGACAGTTCGTAATTAACTTGATAACGTGTAATGGAGGCATAAGAATAAAATATTTTAGTTAATGGAGTTAACTGTCTAAACTTACAATCTGGACATTCATAGAATGGTACCCTTTTATATTCACGTACAGATTTAATGGCATCAATTGATTATTGGCTGCTGGTGCATCTATTGCCACATGCGTGCAATCAGTAACACCTACAACGCCAGGGAAATTGTGTGCATTCATGAACCTGAAAAGTCATGTAAATTATTATAAAAGGAATATCATTAATGCTTAGCAATTTAATTCTTTTTTCAATTGATATCGCATATTAAGAGCTCGACAAACATAATGCTTACTTTTGTTTTGCTCTCATTATTTCTGCAGGAGATGTTGGGAACTTGATCCTTCGTCCCATCAAAATGTAATTTATGACAGTACTGACTTGTCTTATGCATCTACTGACTGAAGACTGACTCATGCAGTAAAAAAGTTCTGCCCAACTGTAAACTGGTAGCTCCCACAAGCCAAAAATCTCAGAGCTGCCAAAACCTTTAAAAAACTAAGTAAAATATCAAAATCATATTATAGTCTATTTCATATAAGTGGGGTAAAATCTGACAGACAAGGTGACCAACCTACACACTGTGTAAACAGAAAATGCTGTCCTTTGTAAAGTATTGTATCCGCTGATGAATTGCTGCGGGATCTATGTTATTAAGTTGGTGATTTTGAGGTGGATTTGGAAGAAAATTGTACCGGAACTAAAAGTTGTAATTTAAAATCTTAATTATGCTGACAACATATATGGTTTGAACTATATTTTTAAAGCACTATTAAACATTCTTGGCTATTAGTGACTGGACTTCAAAAAACATGTTTAGCAGTTATGACAGAGTATGTCGACAAGTACGAACAGTAACCTTTCCAGCCAATGGCTAGCCATGTGTGTGTTGCCTGTTTCCAGCCAATGAACGCAGATGTGCATGTGCTTTTTTCTCATCGTGTTTATACGACTATCTTGTTGGTTTTGTCGGAATATTTAATCGGTAATTAATTGTTTATTTGCTTTCTTCAAGTATACTTTGCTGTAGGTACCATTGCAGTGTGTTTTCTTGAGTGAAATGTAGTATTAATCGGCACATGTTTAGCGCTTCGTAAACGGCTAGTTCCGCCATTTTTCTTATCGCTGTCTGCAATGAAATGACACAAATATAATTTACGTATCCAAGTTTCATTGGTTTCAGGAAATTTGTGCAGTGTTGATTTTACTGAATGATTCTGCAAATAAATTATTTAATGCCAGTGACAAACAAATGTGGTTTTAGTGAAGTAAACTTGCAAGAACTGCCATAGAAAAGCACACGCTCATGAGGTTGCAAATTTTACAAACAGTTAGTTTGCATGTTTTGTAAATGTATTTTCAAACCATTAATATAATTATTGAAATGCACGTGGCCTGAGAAAGCTGCACGTTCTGTACATTTGTAGTGACTTAATAATATTTCTTTATTTGTCTATATAGTAAATTCAACTAGTGTAACGTTAACTTCAAAGTGTGTTATTAATGGCTGCATCTGTATGAATACGAACAGCTATGTATGTTTCATGTTTTATTTTTCATTGAAATTAAATAATTTTAATGTAATTTCCATATGAGCAAAATTTTCCACTCATCCTTCAAAACAATATGTAACTCAAAATGCCACACACCTCATACGAACATAAATGTAATGCCGTCTCGCAAAAGATGTTAAACTAAAGCCCCCCTGCCTCATTGTTTCCTTTTTCCCTCAAAATAAAATTAACAGAAACCCAACCAATTTAACTTGGTAATTACAAAAATTAAACAGGTTGGAATACCAACCTAGCTATAATATCGTACACTACTGGACGGAAGTTAGCTAATGATAAGTCTTTCAGTGCCTGTCACGACTGGAAACTCTAGAAAAAGGAAAATGCAGGTGTGCATTGGACTCTGAACATTTTTTGTTTACGAACGTATATACCTTCAGTGACATTTTCCATGCTACACTTCGAGAACTGTCGAAATTTACCCCATTTGCATGAAATAGACTACACTTTTATTATCAACTTGGATACTGAAGTAAAATACCTACATGTAAATGTACATTTTTTAACAGGTAATAGTCTTAATATTTTGGACTTGTACTCATGAACATTGTATTGGACATCATTTCATATGTTATCATATTCAAAATAAAAACATAGGTAGGTATATTCTGTTATTCCACGGACATTAGTCAGTCTCACATGAATTAAATTTTCTCATATCAGAAAGTTACGTTTATTCAACTGACAGAAAAATACTTCTGGGGGGAAAAGAAATCAACATTTCAGATCATATCCAGTGCACAATTACCAAAACTGTACATGGGTGTTGTCTAAATCGTAGGGCCCTCCTGTCTATATATTTATATCCTAGTTTGAAGGAGAACTACACATACTTATATAAAACCACCTAAAACAAAATTAATGTCAATAGATAGCCTTCACATATGGCCAACAACAAAACTAATTTTAACCACTTTTTGTACCATGGTATAGACCATGCATCTTAAAATAATACAAAATTTTATCGTAGTTTAGATACACTTTTATTAAGAACAGAAACAATCGGGGACTTTTACCTTTATTTCCACATGTATTCCGTAGTTTTTCACTCTGTTGATGTGTTCATACAGTTCATTACAAATCATTCTTGCTAGTCCTCGAGTCAGACGAAACATTGATATAAACGCCCTGTCTGACATATCGAATGGATTATTCTCACCACAGAACAGTCTCCAATATCTCGCGGTTCGGTAATTCTTAAGAATAGGGGGTTTTCTGTGAAAAAAAAATTCTGAAAGTGGAATAATTTCACTCTACTAATTACACAGAACACGAATTTACTAGGGGCATCAATATTTGACCAATACAAACCCCGAAAATGATAGCGGGGGAGGCTATGAAGATCAGGGAAATTGTGGGTTAAAATGGGTGAAAGATATGTAAATAATGTAATATGTATTCATGAAAATATATTTTAATAGCAAAAAAAAACTTTACCAAACAATAACAAAATAGACAATATTACCAATTCAAGCTACAAATAGAATGGTGGGGAGGGCTATGAAGATCACGAAAATTGTGGGGTAAAAAAATACAAAATAAGTACATATTTGTTATAAACTTTTACCCCTCAATTTCCCTCCAGTCCATAGCCATCCCCACTATAGTATTTCTAAATTATATTTATAACATTGCAAATTTAGGTCATGTCTAGTTCAATTTTGTTTCAATTAAACATGCTTTCATGCGACAATATTACAAATAGTACAAAAATATGTAAATTTCAAAACACACACGCATTATTTCTCAGTGTAAATAGGCTACACATGACAATAATTGATGGGGAAACTCCAAGCTTCACTGATGCGTGACACTTCGCGTCATCAACTAAAAAAAATTGCTGGCACGCCTTAAAACACTGTTTTGGGGATTTACTCCCCCGCTGGGGCTGGGACTCTGGTTCGATGCATAATATTTGGCAATGCTTGTACATTAATTTTAAGTCCGAGGGGGCTACGCTTGAAAATCATTTCTGGGGAAACTCGAAGCTTCGTTGTTGTGTGATGCTTCGCATCACCACCAAAAAAACTTGCAGGCGCACCTTGAATCACTGTTTCGGGGATTTACTTCCCTGCTGGCACTGGGACTCTGGCTCAGTGGATAATGTATGGCTACACTTGTACAGTATTTTTGCAATTTAACATATTTTCGTCAATAAACATTAAATTGTGTACATCTGTTTCACTCGATTTACTCCACAGTTTATCTGATCTTCATAACTCACGCCACTATCGTTTTTGGGGTTTCTATGGGTGAAATGTTCATGCTTCTAGTACACTTGTGTTCTGTGTGATTAGTAGAGTGGAATTATACCACTTTCCGAGAATTTTTCCCAAAAAATTAATTTAATTTAGTCAATATTCACCTAATCACATGCCATTCATGCAGCTATACGAATATGCACTCCACAACTTCGGTTTATATAGACACACTAATCACGCACATATATTATAATTTGCCTTTTCCCTTGCTATATAGCATAGAAACACTCGTAATTTCACATGATAAAATTCGATTTAACACTTCAAACAACATGAATTGCAATAAAACACGTGTTTAATCACTCGTAAAACCGAAGCCTCAGACAGGACCGGTGCACACCAACATCCCGCAATTTCGCATGATCCATCTGAAGTCAACTAACATGGACGCGCAGTGATGCATAGTGTTAACATGGCAGTATACGTGCATGCACAGTGTATTCAATATAACATGGCAGTATACATCGTCTACAAAGGTAAACACAATCTGTGAACGGGGTCTGTGTCATCTACTATATCTATATTTATTCTGCTAGTAATATGTTGTATCCTCTCGTCAATATAGACCAGGTAAGCCTTGAGTAATTCACCAGAATTACATAATGTCCCGACAATATTCCATACCTCTGTTGTCCACCTGTATAAACCTCAGTGCCGTGCTCTAAATATACAACATAAATGACTCTTAATGCATTAAGTATTTGTTGCAAATGGTATTCTTCAATGAAAAAAAACTAAGCGACCCGATATAAATATATTCTATACAAATTAAACGTGTTTTATAGCATAAACACAGCTTGTTGACAACCCTCTTCCCTATTACATTTTTTTTACAGAAAACTACTTGAAGCCCCTCCAAAATTCCTAGTAATTATGATCACCAATAATTCTAACATACCCAGGTATTATTTTTTCGAATTTCGAAAAAGCTCCTTTTCTTAAAAATTACCCATGGTTGTCCTCTTCCGAATCTAAAAGCAACACTAACCTATACCACGCACCCGCCATTTTTTTCACAACAAACCTCCTTAACGAAGGTAACGTCCACCTAACGACAGCCCGAAGAGCTTCGTGCTTCGTTTACATTTCGAATGTGATTTCGAACATAGTGACGTCAAACACTTGAAGGTACTTAGAATACCTCCTTTCGTGAGCAAACGAAAATTCGAGTAGTAACAAATATTTTTTGTCGAAAAGAAACGTAACGAATAACTTAGAATAAGCCCCCAGGTTTCTATTACATTTTCTTTCCCAGGCCTAGTACATCACCGCTAACTTCTTGGAAGATGGGCACCCAAAGGATTTTTGTATGTCCACGACTTTGAGATTATGGTCATAATTACACAACTTTTTAAACCATCTCTTTTGTTGTATATCTGCAACGAATTCTGGATTATACAGGCCATATTGTCTTATCAAGTGATACAATTCATATTTCATTTCGTTGTAGGTCATTTCTCCATCCCGCCACTCCACTCCGTGGAATCCTTCCGTCAGCAAATTATACATTTTTGGACGTTTATCATCCAATGCGGAACACCGATGCAGAGATTAGAACAACCGCAGTTCTGTCTAACCATTCATGTAGGTGACTGCCAGCTTCTTCAGCACATATTCTCCATTGTTATTGTAAGTTACAAAACATGGTGTATTTGTTGTTCATATTATAAGGCACAGTGGAACAAATACACCATCTGTCTTATTAAAACTACAATGTACCTTCACGAGAGTCGCCATCAACATACTTCATCCTTTTAGTTAACCTGGACTTGTAATATGATACATGAAAATATCGAAAGTTTCCATGGCGGAAATTGTGTGTATATTTACAGCATCACCCTTCCTCCTATCAAGTGCATGAAGGGCCTAATGAACTTGACCCATGTCTTTCAATATAAATTAATCTTGGATAAATTAACAAAGATGATATATTTTTATAGCCTGTTCATGGTAAAGTGAGCACTATATTACAATCTCTTCAGACATATTTTATCCAATAAAAACATTTCATTTTGTCCTTGGCCTTTTATTTAGAGCATGGGGAAATGTATAAAGTGTTTCAATTATTCACTCGACAGTGTTTATCTTCATGTTACAGTACTGCGTTTTATTTTTCCATAAATGACTGAAGGTACAGTTGACAGTACTACAGGTGGAGTTGATTGTTATAATGCGAACCAAAATAGAGCAGGTAAGAAGACAAACATTCCATTTTTTTTGTATAAGCAAGCAAAATTTGAGATGTGTATTAATAAAAATAGTGATTTTTATTTCAGTAGTGTGAGGTATTTTATTTTAGCAAATTCACATCCCTCCACTTGTTAATGTGAATACTGCCATGTGAGTTACTAATTTACACTGCAGACCTATATCTTTTCCCGTGCTCTATAAACAAAAGGCCAAGGCCATAATGAAATGTATTTATTGGTTAAAATGTCTGATGAGACTGCATCACAAGTGCTCACATTACCATGAGCAAGCTATACAATTATATCATATTTGTAAATTTATTTAAGACTAATTTATACTAAAAGAAATGGGTCAAGTTCATTAGGCCTACATGATACCAAACAAAAGAACTAGACTAATGCATTTTCATTAGGCCCTTTATGTACTTAGTAAGTGGACGGGTGATGCTGTAAATATACACACAATTCCCACCATACATACTTTGGATATATTCACGATGCTATCCATGCATCATATTACAAGTCGAGGTTAACTAAGAGGACAATTATAAAATTAGCGACTAATACTATCCTACACGTAATATAATGAAGCCTAAAAAGCACTCACAAATTCTGTACTGTACCAATAATAATTCTTACCGGGCAAATTCAGGTTAGTCATGGAAATAGGATTCAGCCGTTTCGTACCAGGGCTGAAACACTTATTCCCCTAATGCCAACTACAAATCTTTAATTTCTTGTAGATATCGTCATTACTAAATTCCTTAAATTTTGGTGACGCTTATAACTGCTTCCACAATTCAAACCGACGTGCATAATAAAGGTCAGGAAACCTGTATAACTTCCCGATGCATCCTTACAACCTGGAACAAAGCACTTCGTCATCCTGCAGATCACATCGCGTAATTTATTTATTATTTATACTTATACACATTGTCAGAAGGCCCTAACACAATAGAGGGATGACCGCAATTAATCTGAAACACAATAAAAAAAATTGAGAGGGCAGAAATGGACAGAAGTAAATAAACAACACTAGCTCTGGATACGAAACTGTGGTTGGTCATGAACTAAATTGATGCTCAACAGAATCCCTATAGCGATAACAGGCCCTGACTAGTGATTTACATATATGCACTCGCAAGTCAAGTTACCCATATCACACCACACATAACAAAATACAGATGAGCCCAAAACAGTGTACCAACTTATAAAAATTAAACATTGCTAGAGTGCAGGATCTTCAAGCATAAAAACCACTTCACTGATGGCATAGAAGCTTACAACACTTCCCCTTGCTCTGCCATCAGTAAATCAATGTAAACACAAAAAAAAGGAGAATACAATTACTCTGCAACAATTGACAAGATGAACTCAGAACAAATGCATTACCTTAACAAAACATTGGGTTCTAGGCCCATTCATAGCTTTCATGAAGAGATCTGCCAAGTTCTTATTGATCGAAGCATACTCAAACTTCATAATTCCCTTTTCAACATAATCCCTACAGAATTGGTACTTAATGTCAAAATGCTTAGACAATTGTGTATGACAATTGTTTTCTGTAAGTTTAATAGCACCCTGATTATCACACTTGATAATGAACAGCTTAGGTAGAAACTTTGTTTGACCTAATTCAGTAACAATCTGCTTCAACCAGAATGCTTACTTTGCAGCATGGAAATTGATGTGTACTCTGCTTCAGTAGTTGATGTGGCCACATGATCTCTCTTCTTTGGTAGTCTAATTTTCCAACTGACTGATGCATTTGCCAATGTCGCCACGTAACCACTCACTGACTTCCTTTCTTTTCCATTTGCAAAGTTGTGACGAAAACACAAGACTGTAGACAATATTGGTTACAGAATCGCTTTAGTTTTAATTCTCTGTTTCATAACTTTGGTTTTACAAATAAAAGGATAAAACAACAAATTAATAAATGTAAATTGACTGTAGATAATTTAAAAAAAGGAATATAAGTATATATTATAAGTTCTCACTCTATACTCATTTGAAAACAACGAGAGATTAAATATATGAGTACCTTAAAATCTTTGTCACAGTTATCCTGTGCATGCGTCGAAATGGGAGGGGACTGCTAAGAAGTAGGTGAGAAAACGCAAGGGAAAAATTAACCAAGGCAATCGAAGGTGGAGCAGCAGTTCAAGTCACTTACACAACATCAGTGCACTCTATTGTGTGGGCGTCTCAGACACAAGATGCGCAAAGTCTGCATCGGAAAACAAATCAACATGTTTACCAGTTAAAGGGAGGTTAGCTTCAGGTTTTGAGTTTTCTTCAGGTACAACATAATGTGTTTTACATCTTGCTAGTCCCTTTTTATAGGGTCGCAACTCTTCTGACATACTCTACATACTGAATGCCCTATATCTGGCTTGGTAGTTGTGGATAAGTACAATAATGAACCCACTGCCTTCCTGTACAAATATGCATCATATTTCTCATCCCCAACAGAGTTTCCATTATCATTATTAATTCATAAAGGGACTGATCTACCCTTTCCATTGACTTGTGTCTGTTCCCCACCTTAGGCCATTTGTCACGTCGGCCATTCCCCAACGCAGCACACATTCGCACTCGACGATTGATTGTCGGCGAGTAGTATCAATGTCGCGTGAGTGCAGGAGTGGTACATGCAAGTGCAGGATAGGGCAAGTGCAGTTCACTGCAAAGTAGGGTAACGACACATGCGTTTACCGGCTTGAGAGAGCATGTGGAGTGATACACAAACACATGTTATTGCATCAAAAGGGTTATAAACATTTTGCAGGAATATTTCTCGATATGTGGCGAGGATACGTGACCAGCAAATAAAGTAAAAGATGCCTAGAAACACTTATGCCCCAGTGTTATTGTTTTTGCAGTGTTGTTGTTCTTCATGAATGTTTATTTTCACTGCCACCAGTGTTTTGTCCATTCCAGTTCACCCTATTTGCAAGGTAAGCCTCAGTGTAATTATTTGATTTGTACTTGCAGTGTTTAATATTGTTTGTAGCATGTAATGGTAAATATGTTCTTCCAAGTGTGCAAGTAGATCCCTCTGCAGCATGTGGGCCCGCGTCCACCAGCCCTCGTGCCAAGGTGGAAAATTAGTCAGCAAGCCGCACTCAGAGGGGGAGGACCATGTGAAATCGCACTTGTGCTTTTCCACCTGGATAGCATAATTCTTCATCACCGGTAACTTTTCTGCAAGAACCCCTATGTTTTCTGCCTACTGGGACACTCCCCCTTGCCACCCCAGGAATTGCATCGCCTGCGGAGATCGAAAATGTATCAGCTCACTTAATTCCACATCAGCCTAGTGCTTTTATTACCATGTCGCCTTCGCCACAGGCTGAAAGCGTACGGCTGTGTAAGCTGTTCTCCTGGAGGGAACATTAGAGTTTCCAAATAAAACCGCACGAACTGACGAGTGCTTTTTATTCGATCGCCGAAAAGCATTTCAGGGCACAGACCGCTTAAAACCTGCCATTTTCTTCTGCAAATGTTTATTTGCACTTTAAGGGTAACTATTTGTTTTCATGCATGATGCAACGTATTTCAAAGAATCGTGTTTAGCATTTATGGGTATGTGGTTTGGCCCTAACAAACCTCGCATAGGGAGTTTGATTACGCCAATTCACTATGTCAATAATTGCAATACCACGTGGTGATTGGGCCACCCGATGAGCCCCTCGTTTAGCAAACAACGAGGCCTCCATATCACATGAACAGCAAGACATCGCTGGAAAGTATGGCTGGCTGATCAGCCTGTAGCACCCCGAGGTAACGAGGACTCAGCTCTACTACACCAGCATCGACACCACCACAGCGATGCCTGGTACGTACCGGGTATAATTCCAAAACACCTCTTTCCAAATTTTGTTCACCACCTTTGTTAATTACCTATCAACTCCTTTCCAAGCCATGACAGCCGTCACCATCTCCTAACTTTAACTCCCTCAATATTTTCTTAACGTAATCAATCTGGTGGATGGGCATTTCCCTATTACAGTACTCTACATTCATGAAAAGAAAATGGATCATATTCCCTAGCTCTCTGATCTTTAGTTTCACACCTAGTTCTTCCTTGAACCACTCTACATGTTTATTTTTCCCCAACATCCGAGATCATCAACATAAATCCTAATGAACAGATCCTTGCTTTCATTTACATGAACACATGGGTCTTTCACAATTCTATTCAGTCCCAAATCCCTTAACACTTTGTTTAAAGTTCCATGTAATCCCCTCCCACATTGCTTAAATCTGTACAGACTTTTCATATGTTTACACACACTCTTGCTGTCAACCTCAAAGAGTTTTGACTGAATCACATAAATCTCTTCACTCAGATCACTGTGCAAATAAGCTGTATGTACATCAATATGTTCCTGAACCCACCCATTTAGCACTGTTAGGGCCATCATCAATCTGGCGGTTTTTTCTTTTTGATCACTTTTGCATTTAATAAACAGCTCATTATCATCAGGAACATTTAATATAACATGAAGGTAACTAAAGTAATACTGCTATTTATAAAGGAGATTGATCAAATATAGAGAAGTACAGACAAGTGAGCATTCTTCCTGAATTTTCAAAACTATTGGCAAAGGCAATATTTATAAGGCTTATTAGCTTTATTATTAAAAATAAATTACTATGTGATGAACTATTCGGTTTTCAAATAAATAAACCCACTATTACAGCAACATATCAACTAATTATAAATATACTTAATGAAATAGAAGATGGCAAAAAAGTTATTGTTATATTTTGTGATTTGTCAAAAGCCTTACTATAAATCACTTACAGTTACTCAACAAACTAGAACAATATGGTATTATAGGCATCACCCTAAACTTGTTTGCCTCATATTTAGAAAAACGACAGCAATGAGTACACATCATAGAAAACAAAAAATAAATTCCTTCAAACTGGGATATAATTAAGACAGGAGTGCCACACGGAAGTATACTTGGCCCCCTACCTTTTCTAATTCACATAAATGAGCTGCCTCTTCATCAGTCAAGTTATAAAATGATAGTTTGTGCAGATGACACAAATGCAATCTTGACAGCTGATGACAACACTCAGATAGCATATTTAGCCTCAAAGACCATACATGACATGGAAAACTGGGGTTCATAGAAAATAAACTATAACTAAATGTTAACAAAACAAATGTAATATTTTTTTAACGTAATAATACTCTAAACCACACTATCAATTCTCTTATGTACAACGGATAAACCATCAAAGGAAAAAAAGACAACAAAATTTCTAGGTTTTCAAATAGATGAACATCTAAGTTGGAGTATACAAATTAGTAACACTTGGAGTGTTCTTAAAGTCCACGCATCTGTTGTGCCCATTTGTTCCATTGCATATGCATCAACCACACAGCAACATTCTACTGATCGACGTTAGAACATAATCTCGATCAGTGTAGGTCAACAAGAACGGCATTACATTTTTCTTGCCGTTCTGTAACTCGTGGCCATGGTGTATAATATTTATAATTCACAACAGTAAGTAACTCTTGTGATGAATGGATATGTGACATAAAAAAGTGTGTCCTGTGAAGCCATAACCGTTAGACACAACAGACATTGGAGGGAACACTGGAGTAAGCGGCGCGGCTTATTCCCACGTCTTCCCGATGTGCGCGATGTCGATGGGCCCTGTGGCCAAATCCGGAGTGCGATGTGGATCTGAGTGGTTTCAAAAGATGGGGAATCAAATTCCCGCAGGAATTGTGAAGTGGCGAGCGGTTCCCTAGCAGCATTAATTATTGGCACATTTTAAGCATAATTCATGGTGATTACATTATAACTCGGTAGGGAAACCAGCCGCTCCAGGATAGAGAGTCGATAACATTCCATAGAAGACAGAGTGTAGCTCCACCCTTAGTTACAAAATCCTTGTGTCGTCACATCCATACACATTCCTGAAATTAATTACATAACGACACACGCCGATTCTTAAATGTTAATTATAAAAGTATACATGTAATCATCTATCGAGAATCAGCCACCTGAGGCATCATTTCATTTAATATCACCCTTCAAGTGCGGTGACATTCTCGTGACGTCACATTCTTAGCCATATCTGGGGCTCCAGCATTCACGAGTATGTCACCAATGTGTTTATGTTTAGCAATGTTAATTATGTACAACATCAAATTCACTTATCATGTTATTCATTATGTTCAGTTTTTTTTATGTTTTCATTTTGGCACCGGATTCGCCAGACGTGTGGCGAAACCGACGCCATGTCGCTAGTCAGACTTCAGCACTGGAGATAACCGGCAGGGCACACGGTAAGCTTCATGTACCCCCCTCGGCAATTCAATATAGGCTACATTTTTCTTCGTATCCATAGTTAATGTAATTCAAGAACCTTTTAGTACTTTTAATTAGCCGAGGCGAGGTCTCTCTGCATCCTGACTTAACATACCAGGACTTCACGCACGGAAACGTTTCCCGTAATTACAATCTAAGGCCTACAGCTTATTTTTTTAGCAGTAGCGACCACCGGCAGGTCCAGAGTGCTGGATCCACTTAAGTAAGGTATGCATTAACAAGTACAGTAACATTCCGTTGTACATTTATGATAATAAAACAGTCATACCATCTTTATACATGTTTTATTGCATCTAACTTTCTTGACTTCATCGTGTACTGCGCCCTAATAACAGCCTTCAAATTTATAAGTGTATTTCAGTGAATTTTTTTGCATTTATATAGGTGTGTGAAGTGGTAGAGTGCTTCGCACACAGGCAATATTTTAACTTTCCGTAATATGAAGGACAATTTCACTCAGCTCTCCTTCATATTGACCACGTATCCAGAGTCGCCATAGGGCGTCGACCGTACAAGCCCCATCAACAATCGTTCTCTACACCGAACATGACTCTGGGCACACCATCAGTTCCTGTTCCCCACCTGCTCTCAGGCGGAATACGAACACACCACTAGCACCTCTGGAGGCGCAACATGTCAAGTGGGTTTCCCAACTCGGGCGTATAAAACATCAGTCTACACCAGCAAGCCACATTCCTGCGTCAAATGGTTTGCCCAACATGGGCGAATCAAACAACAGTAAAAAATCGGAGTGCAGATAAGCGTCAACATCATGTTGGTAGTCTGCTCAATGCAACACGTGGACAACAGGCTATGAGACAAAGGTAACAGTGCGACAATGTTTCAGATTGAACAGCTACAGTCATTGGTGAGTAACCTTAGACCTTCAGACACCTCTCTACAACAACGCAATTAGGAAAGTACAGTCAACAGTACAGTCAACATCGATAAAATCAAGGGTCTATGTTTTAATTTGGCACATTAAATATTACAAATCTTCATTGGTCAAGTTGTCAGATTAGTTTACACTGTCGAGTGCATATGTGTTACGTCAACAGATGTACAGTGAATCGAGTGGGTAATAAGGTACGTCAACTGACATCTAGTGAATGCCTGCCTCTGTCAAAACAATCCACTAATCTGGGTTGTTTACTTGCAACATCATCAGACATTTTAACTTTTGTAAAAATACCCTGGTTAGATGTCACAACACGTAATGCAAAATACAAAAACTGTAAGCCAAACAGATGCAAGTCGAACACACCCACTCGTCACTGCAAGCGTAAAGTATATGTAAAAGTGTGCCTGTATACAACACAGCATGGCAAATGTGCATAAGCAGGTGCGAGAGTGTTTTGTAAACAAATGCATGAGGCGTTTTCAATGTGTACAGTAGTTGGCAACAGGTATCATGGGAAGTAAAGATGGTGTTTTTAAGCAATACCAGTCAGCAATTAAGAAACAAAAGCAATCAAAATCTAATTTAATTATTTCGGGAACTTTTCCAGAAAATTTTGCAGCATTTCTCATTAATAAAAAATTTTCAAACTTTTTCAAATTAAGCAATAAACTTTTTCAGTGTAAACCCTTGGACAGTAAAGAACTAAAAAATGGTCAATTAAATTAATTTTTAAAACTTTTCCGAATATTTTCAAAAATGATTAAATATTTTAAGGATTCTTCACGCACTTTCAAAAGTCAACAAAACTTTTACAGTAATTCATCAAGAGCATTTTTGCAAAGCTTTTCAAAGCTGTTGTGCGGCAATCATAAGTCAAGAGCCAACAAGTAATGTTCAAGAAACTTTTCCAAGTAATTTTCCGTTTCAAAACAAGCAGTATACTGGGAAAACACGCGCATCAGGTGCGCAGCTGAAACAAGTGTTCTCAGTGGGAAAAGAGGCACTGCGAGAAATGGTAAATATCCCCCTCCCCCCGCGAGGAGCGACTGAGGGCCAGCTGCGTAACAACACAATGTCTGGCCTTGAAGCCCGTGCTCCACAGCATGCTGCGATACGATATACTGCCAGGCAGCATTTGAATTGGTGTACGAGCGCAGGACAAGCGAGACTGTTATTTTTGACGTGTGTACAACCCACAATCAGTACAAACCCCTTTGAAGAAATAATATGTCCATGTAGGGAAACACAGAATTTGAAAATTCGCAAAAAAAGAATAAAGGCGGTAAACAGAGCTCGAGTGGGCATAGTGTGGAGTTGTACCTCAGGTGGTACATCAGCAATTTTGTGTGCCGACTGTGGCAAAGTACAACCCATGTGAAATGACCAAGGTTTGCCAAGCCAATTTGTTTGTAAATGTCAACAAAAACACTTAATCGATTTCAATTCTACATTAAATGTAATTACGCATTGGCAGGATGTCAGGTGTGCGAAACAAATTACATGTGTAGGAAGAGGAAATGGAACCGTAATTTGTGTACAGTGTGCACGTAGTTTTCATCTGGAATGTTTAAGCTGGACTGAAAGGGCCACCGAGTCTGTATTCTCTGTGAAACGTGCGAACACATTCTTTTCCAAACTGAAAAATTTCCAAAGGAGTCAAAATAGAACATGAGCAGTGTCAACAGGAAATTTGCAGGCAATGGTCAGGAGAAACCATGAGGTGTGAGGTGTGCAGATGCAAAACGTACTGGCAATATCTGACCGGGCAAGACATGGAAAATCAAGCCGCCAGGATATTCAACTGCACACAGTGTGCATTTCCATCGCTGCGGTCAGAAGTCAAGTCAATAGTAGGGGCGGAATTGTCTAGTACAAATCACTGTGAACGGGAATGGACCAGTGTGTACCAAAGCCCACTGTCACATTCAACCCAGAAGAGCAGAATAACCGTAGAATCAGATGTCACAACCCATGCTTGTCACATACCCGCAGCAAAAAGATCGTGATAATGCGGATTTCAACAATTACCAACGTTTACAGGCCTACCAAGTGAGGACTGGCAGGCTTTTCTAAACGACTGCACAACACATTAAGAGAGATACAGAGCGTGTCAACAAGAGTGGGCAAATCGTACAGGGACACAATTGGTCGGTGAGGCGAGTAATTGGTGGAAAAAGATCAGTCATTACGGTACTGAGTGGGTAGAATTCCGTAACAGCTTTCAAAGTCGATTTGTAAATACCTACACCTCATTGCAAGCACAGAGCAGGGCTGTGCTAGAAGTGCAAAAAGCAGGTGAATCTCTGACCACATTTGCAATGAGGAAGATATGGCAAATCAACAACTTTCATCCACACATGAGCGAACGTGAGATCCTAGAGGTAGTTGCGTCAACTGTAAGAGCGGAAAACAGGCTAGCAATGGCACCGTTAATACACAGTAGCACAGAGGAGTTCATGCACTCTGCCGCATTGCTGGACCAAGCCAGCCGAGAACAAAACGCCGCGAATAGAGAGGGTGACGTGTACCATTCGCGCCGGAGAAAAGACACAGAGCAGAGGGAGCGAACAGAGGAGCAATCGGTAGCGAACAAGTAGTAGGAGCAGATGCATTCCGGACGAGAACACATCCCGAATGCATGATGGCAGTACAGACATCAGCAACCCCGAGCATAGTAGGAGGCCCATGTGAGCCGCAATTTTCGTGTCAATATTGCAAGGGAGAAGGCGTAATGCATTGGCACAGTCAGTGCCCAAAATGCAACCAACTGCAGAACAACAATAAACAACCAACGGGAAACAGACTATTGGGGTGGGCGAGCCGGACGCTCACTACCCCAGGGCAAAGGGCCCCCATGGTAGAAAGCCTCCTCAACAGGTAGGGCAGGCAGGAATTGGAAGTCAGCAATCAACCATACAGAAGATCAGTAAAATACAAAACCGAATGATTAGAAATGGAGTACATTAAAATCAGCGACCATTCCATGCAATAGTAGATAAAGCAGAAAGTCATAATTTAGTGTGTGTCGAATTCGTGGACACAAGTGAGATTACACCAAGTACATAGGTACTACACCTCGCAACAAAGCAGAATGTGAGGGAATCAATGGTAGAGACACTGATTACCAATCGAATTAGAGATGTGGACACCATCACCACAGCCCTCGTGTCTGCGGACCTATGGGAGGATGCCATCTTGGGTATCCCCTGGCTCAGCAAACAAAAGACCATTATTGAGCCAGCTGCCTGTAGGATCCATTTCGCCCTGAAGGAAAGGCGAACAGTGTACAACAACGAATACAGACCCACTTGTAACGAGCCCAGAGTGCAACTTGAATTCGATCATGTGATCCATCCGGAATACAGGGAGTGGGTGCAAAGCATATTGGATTAACGACGTGAAGAATTTGCGGCAGGAGACCCATTCTGTCGAACAACCATAGCCGAGCGTTGTATTCCACTGGAACATGAACGGCCGATCTACCCTGGACCCAGAAGTTATAAGCCGAATCAATGTGCCATCATCAAAAAGCAGATTGAAGAAATGCTAGCTGAGGGTGTGATTGAACCCACTCGCATCTACTACAACAGCGCAATTACTTTGGCACCCATGAAGGAAGGGGACGTGGCGCTTTCGTGTGGATTTCAGAGCAATCAACCATATCACACTGAGCACCCCGCCCCTGATATAAGTGTCAAGGATGCATTGCATACCTTGGGCATGGCTAAGGTCATGACATCATTGGACCTGCAGAGTGGGTACTGGCAGGTGCCAATAAAACCCGCAGACTGTCACAAAATGGCGTTCACAGCCCCAGATGGGATAAGGTTCCACTTCTGCACAATGCCCTTCAGCTTGAAGAGCGCACAGGAAACTTTTCTAAAGATGATGGTTCAGGTGCTCGATGGGTACATTGGAGATTTGGCCCTCGTGTACCTGGATGACATGGTCATCTGGTCTGAAACCTGGAATGACCATATTCAACACCTGTCACAAGTTTTGGAGAGACTAGTCATCAATAAGTAGTCTTGTGCGAACTGCAAGTGACACATTGGCCACCTATGCATACAGTTTCTTCGGCACATTGTCGATGAACACAGAAGCTGACCAACAGAAGAGCATTTGGCCATCATTTATGACTACGAGGCACCACGCACGAGGAAACCACTAAGGAAATTCTTCGGGTTAGTGAACTGGCTGCGGGAAAACATACAGGATTTTGCAACCATAACTGCACCATATGTGGAGAGTGAAACACGAAGCAAGTTTTCAAGAGATCAAGAGCAAGTTCTGGGAGTGCAAGACATTGGCTCGACATGACCCAAGTTTCCATTTATATCTTCAGACAGACACAAGTGAGAAGAACTTGGGAGCAGTTCTATATCAGATTGGGGTTAACCAAGAGAAGTGCATCATTGAATACAGAAGTGCAAAGTTTGGGGCAACTGAGGGCAGGTACGACAAGAACAAGCGGGAGTGTCTGGCTGCAGTGTGGGCCATGAAACAGTACAGGGCATTCCTAGAGTACCAACGGTTCTCACTATGAACCGACAACCGGTGCTTACTCTGGTTTCACACCATGAACGATGCCAGAAGTAAATTAGCATGCTGGGCACTCCTCCTTAAAGCGTACGATTTCGAGGTGGAGCATGTACTAGGAGCTGAGAATCAGTTAGCAGACAAGCTCTCACATACACCAGGCGAAACTGTAGTGGTGGACCAAGAGGATTGGGACGACCTACTTCCCCTTACCACAGCCAACCACCCAACAACTGGTGAGGGCCGTGTGACTTGTGCCGTCATCGAGGCTCCCGGGGAAACCAAACTGGAGATCGTTGACTTGCAGGACAGCGTTTTAACAGCACAACTGCAGTGTACAGGCACCCAAAATCGTATCACCTCCATCATGCAGGGTAAACAGGAGTGGTGGAAAATGAATGGCACCTGCATCGAGACACGACCGCATCGCCCTGAAGCAACCTGGAAGCCGTATGTGCCCGAAAGTGCACTAGCGCAGATGCTATATCATGCACACGATGCACGATTTGCAGGCCACCCTGGTGCATCACAAATCACAAGAAATGTGCAGAACCGTTTCCACTGTCCCAGCATTACCAGATAAGTCCGGCAATATGTGAGGGGTTGCATAAAGTGTAACCTCTGCAAGAGTAGGAGAGCAAATAGAGTAACACAACAACAACCACAGAAGCCATAGGAGCTATTCGAGTCCATCTTGCTGGACCTGATGGGGCCATATCCGCGCACCCCTATTGGCAAGAGGTTCCTTCTTGTGGCGAGTGACTCGTTCTCAAGGTGAACGGAAGCATACCCACTTTTCCAGTGCATGGACACGCAACATAGCCTGTGTAGTGGATACCAAATTCTACCCCAATTGAGGCTATTCACGCACCCTCTTAACCGACAATGGTACCTAATTTACAGGGAAGTATTGGAGATAAATGTGTACCAGGTGGGTAGGCCAGCATCATACAACAGTCATATACCCCCCGCGGGCCAACCCTACTGAGAGGAGAAATCATGACCTCAAGACTCAGTTATGCCTGCGGGTAGGAACAAACCATGCAAGTTGGGCTGAACATCTGCCCGCTTCAGTGTTCACAATCAGACGGAGGGTGAAACTAGCCACAGGTAAATCACCAGCCACTATTCTGCAGGGAAGGGAGCTGCCCCTCCCTGGAAAATTCAGAATTCGACAGGCAAACAGCTACGCAGCAGAAAGTACAGCAGGCAGGTGACAGCACTGGGAGCAAGACCTGGAAAATGCACGCATTCACCAGGAGTTGTACATAGGACAATGGGTACCAGCAACAACCCGACCATCAAATAGGCTCAGGATCAGACAACATGTTTACGTCTGGTAGCACAGGCTGAGCAGCGCAAATTGCAACTTCTGTGCAGGATTTGCCCCTAAGTGGAGTGTACCATATGTTGTAAAAGTGCTGGGGTATACAACTTACATCATCAAGGCCAGCAGCAGATGCAAGGTGGCCGTACACCGCGACGACCTTCGCCTAGTCATTAGGGACCCAGCACAAAAATCCTGGAGCAAGAGGAAGGGCCCAATGGCCAAGAGCAGGTAGCAGAAATGCCCATTGGCGAAGCAGAGGCAAGCTCATGCACTGATGGGATTGCTTTTCGACAACTTTTTCCCACTGCCACACTTGGTAATCATATGCCCATATGGTTGGCAGGGGAAGAAGAGCAGCAAGAGGAAGACATCACATAACATCAACATCGCAGGTTCTGCAAACCAAAGTGAGCCAGACCAGAGTGTCATGACACCCAGTGTAGAGACACTGTTTTCCGAAGACGTCGCACAAAGCGAGTCAGTGGGGGCAACTACGGGCCCTATCAGCCCACAGGAAAGCTGACCGCTAGACTTCGCCACGACGACAACGAAGACTATGTTTGCGACTGACCTCGTATTGGAGAACCACATCAAGGGCACAGAGGAAGGTTCAACAAAAGGAGCATCAAGGCCAGCAAGGGGCAGCATACCTATCCCCTCGTCAGAAGAAGGAGCTTCATGGGATCCGAAGTGCAGCGACAGCATCAGCAGCAGCGATGAGTCGACGGAAAAGAGGGTCACAACCCCTCTCCGCTGCTCCAAGCATCAGTATCAACATAGGCTGGCGTTCACCACTTGCGATGGGAACAACCCCATTCAGCAAGCACAGGCAGTGGCACTTCGCCATCAGCAGGGTCATCGCCCTGGAGCATCGGCAGGCAGTGCAGCACAGCATCATCGTGATCCTTACAACATGAGGCACAGCAACCAGCTGCAACCGCCGACATCCTGTTGCGCCTAGCGGCATGGCAGTCCGTTTAGTGTCTGCGAGGACCAAACGGTCACCAGAGAGGGGGCGTTTGAGGGTTCCTTACGTCCATGTATCCCTTGTGTCCATTTGTTCCACGCAGATGCATCAACCACACATCAACACTCCACCGATTGACATTAGGTCGCGGTCGCGATCATTGCAGGTCGACAAGAACTGCATTACACTTTTCCTGCCGCCCTGTAACATGTGGCCGCGTGTCATAATATTCAACATTCACCACAAGAGGTAACTCTTGTGATGAATAGATATGTGACCTAAACGAGTGTGTCCCATGATGCCATGACCATTAAACGCAGCAGCCATTGGAGAGAACTCTGGGGTATGTGGTGTCGCTTATACCCACGAATTTCCGATGTGCATGATGTCGACGGGCCCCGTGGCCGAATCCGGAGTGCGATGTGGCCCTGAGTAGTTTTAAAAAATAGGGAATAAAATTCCCGCAGGAAGTGTGAAGTGGCGAGCAGTTCTCTAGCAGCATTAATTAATAGGTGGATTTTTAAGCATAATTCACGATGATTACACCATAACTCACTAGGGAAACCACCCGCTCCAGAATAGACAGTCGATAACATTCCATAGCTCCGCCCTTAGTTACGAAATCCGTGTCTCATCACATCCATACACATTCCTGAAATTAATTACATGACAACACATGCCGATTCTAAAATGTAAATTATAAAGGTGTACATGTATTCATCTATCGAGAATCAGCCACCTGAGCCATCATTTCATTTAATATCACCCTTCAAGTACAGTGACATTCTCGTGACGTCACATTCTTAGCCATATCTGGGGCTCCGGCATTCACGAGTATGTCACCAATGTGTTTAAGTTTAGCAATCTTAATTATGTACAACATCAATTTCACTTATCATGTTATTCATTAAGTTCAGTTTTTTTTATGTTTTCATTTTGGCACCGGATTCGCCAGACGTGTGGCGAAACCGACGCCACGTCGCTAGTCAGACTTCAGCACTGGAGATAACCAGCAGGGCAGACGGTAAGCTTCATGTACCCCCCTCGGCAATTCAATACAGGCTGCATTTTTCTTCATATCCATAGTTAATGTAATTCAAGAACCTTTTAGTACTTTTAATTAGCCGATGGGTGGTCTCCCTGCATCCTGATGTAACATACCAGGACTTCACGTGCGGGACACATTTCACGTAATTGCAATCTAAGGTCTACACCTTATTTTTCAGCACTAGCTACCACCGGCAGGTCCGGAGTGCCGGGTCCTCTTAACTAAGGTACGCATTAACAAGTGCAGTAACATTCCATAGTACCTTTAAGGTAATAAAACATTCATGCCATAATGAGACGTGTTTTATTGCATTTAACTCTCATGAGTTCATCATATACTGCACCCTAAAAGAAGCCTTCAAATTTACAAGTGTATTTCAGTGTATGTTATGCATTTACGAGGCCTGCCTCCCTCAAGCAGGGTAAATTCAGTGGTAATATAGGCGTGCAAAGTGACCGACAGCTTCGCCCACAGGCTATATTTTACCTTTATGTAATATAATGGACAAATTAACTCAACTCTCCTTCATATTGACCAGGCATCCAAGTCGCCGTAGGCCATCGGCCATTCGACCCCCATCATCAATCATTCTCTACACCGAACGTGGCCCCGGGCATATCATCAGTTCCTGTTCTCCACATGCTCTCAGGCAGGAAACGAATACACCACCAGCACCTCTGGAGGCACAACGCATCACACTGCTGACAAATTAGCAAAAATATGCTATGGCCTAAGGATAATCAGACATTGTCAATACAATACTTATGATCCGTATATTTCGCTTACTTTTATTCAGTAGTGTGTTATGGCATACAACTCTTGGGACATCACACATCTGGTGTTAGGATATTTAAGATTCAAAAGAACGCAATTAGACTAATTTCTGTTACTAGACCATCATCATCATGTAAAAATAACTTTAAAGAATTTTAAATTCTACCATTTTATTGTGAATATTTTGATAAACTTCAACTACTTATAAAAATAATCTTCATGTCAATTACACAAATGGTGATGTACACTTACATTCAACACTATATACACAAAATCTCAGGATACCTTAGCACTCAACAAGTCAGTATACCAGAAACAGCTTTTATATAGGTATTTACCTGTATAATTCTCTGTTTCAAAATATATAGCAGCAAGACAAAAGAAAATTCACACAGGAGTTAAAAAATATCAGAAAATAACCTTTTTTATTCAATGTAGGATCTAAAAGATTACATAAACGGAAAAACTAGCTTTAAATAATTTATTTATAATCTGATAACTATTTTAAACAATTACTGTAAACTGATTAAATCTCTCTTACCACTAAAGGAGGCAAAATTAATTGTACTAGAAATGAATAACAATTAAAAATTCTTCTTAGATAGCTCAAAATATACAAAGCTAAATTGAATTATTAACAAGCATCAAACAAATTGTCATGTACACTTCCTACAAATGTAGAGTTGTAATCGATAATGGATACTGTTAGTAACTTAAACCAATATTAATGTTTATGTATAAAATATAAAATTTTTTAGATATGTATACAACTGCAAATATGATTAAAATATGTATATTTCTGTTGACATGTACTAGGATAATGAAAATACTAAGAATCTGATATAGTGGTCGTATAGTGATGATATTGAAGATGTAATTTTGTATATTACTTAGACCTGAATTGTATTATTTTGTAAATTAGAAATTTCTCATATTCGGTGAAGAGGATCTAAGAATTGAAAATAAAATAAAAATAAAAAATAAAAATAGGTCTCATGGAACTCAATTCCCTAAATTTGAGCAAACTCCTGAGTGTTCGATAAGCATAGCCGAAGGTTTGAACTTCTCATTGAATTTACCCTGCTTTCTTAAAGTCTTGAGACACTCTCTATACAGGGCTATGCCAGTCGCAATTTGCCTTAGCGGCACTAGCGCTGCTTTGTTTTAGTTTGTCCGCCGCCATGATTGCTGCGCTCGCGCTGACCTACATGTGATGCCTCTTTCCCCTTCCTTCATCCATGGCTTCCCCTACCCCATTTCCCTCTCCCGATTGCATTTAACCCTCTGTCGGCTATGGCATTAATAATATTTTCCAGTGAAGACACTTCTCAATCTACCTCAGATGAAGGCAGTTTGGCCTCAAATAAGTGCTGTGATGACACGAAACTCCGACAGGCCTGTGGAGCTAGCATATTGTGTCGACCAGTGTTTTCGTCAGAGCTTGGCCAAAATGTAATAACGATTCTGTTGAGAATTCTTTCTAGGTTTTTGATATGCTGGTAGTTGTATTTAAGTATTAAATTTGAAGTTAATTGTTTGAAGTAGTGAGCTGGGGGCCGTAGTGTGTGTTTTTCGGCTCTTTTAAAATGATTTAATTATAGTGTAGCCGTTTTAGCTGGTCGTGTATTTATTTGGTGCTTGATATTTTTTTCTAGGATACTTCATGTACCTGATTTGTATTTTAATTACGTTTGTCTGTCCAGCATTATTTTGAATTTCGGGTGTTAAAGTATTTAATCTAGTTAAGCTCATCGCCCCATTTGGCTATCAATGCCTTAGTTGTCAACAGCGGCTTCCACTCATTACTTGTTTAGTAACCTCTTTTAACTTTGTGTTTTGTGTTTTAATTTACTGGTTAGAATTGCCTTGTGTTTTAATATAATTATTATCGGATGCCCCTAACCAGTCTGTAAGGGGTAACCCCTTCTAAAGGAAATTTTTAAATTGTATTTCTGCTCGGGGCTTTGACGGGCTGCAGCCTGCCACCATTTGGTTCGTCCGTATGATTTTCTTGTGCCATCTTAGAAACCTTTTAATTTCAATTATTGGCGCAGTGCCTTCTTTTTAGATCGTTAAGGCAGTTGTGCTTTTAGTATTGTTTCCTTCCAGAAGTATTATACCCTTGTGAGACGCTAATGTACTTTTGTGTTAGCTTGTCCGTCTCTTAGAATTGTTCCGCGACAATTTGTCGCATGTGAATTTTATCCTATTATTAACACTGTATTTAGAGCACTTATTTAACTACTTGTGTTATTTTGCATAAATCGAGACTTAATTTTGTTCTTGTTTCCATCACGCCTGTTAGATGTGACATTTTAACAGAAGCGTAAGGCCTGTTAGACGCGACGCTTAAACAGCAGCCTGAAATCTCATCAGTGCGAGTGGCTATTGAAACTGAACGACTGCATTCACTCGAAAAGTGTTCTTGTCACGAGTTGAGTGAGGCCTTAGGTGTCTAATTTCATATGTCCTTAACTCAATTAATCTGATAACTGACCCTTTCAATTTGTCAAACTTGATAATGTCTTGTTTTGGTTATGTAACTGTCCACAAGGTGGCTTGGTGTAGTGAGCTGAACTCATCTTAGCAAAAATTATAGTGATTAAAAACGAAATGGATTCTTGATTATAATTTTTCGGTGTTGATTCCCTTTACATTCTAGAGTTATTTTATATCTAGTGTAGGGTTTGTGCCCTCGTGTGGTGCAAATTTCTGTGCATGATTCTGCTTGTTCAATTGTTAATCGGTTCAGTTTTGTTTATTGCCTGTTGGTGAGCATGGCTAAGGTCAGTTGGATTTACACATTAGAGTCTGAAGAATTTGTCTGGTTGTTGGAGGATTTCAACATAGAGTTTTACCTGTTTAGTGTGGTCGTAGATTGAGACGTGGTTCCACCGAGGAGGTTTTTTGGCCCTAGTACGAGGCTGTTACTTCATTGCAGACCACCCAGCAGTCAATCCCACCAGCGGTGAGTCAACCTCTTAATTCATCCAGTAAATTGTTTTTCCGATCCCAAGACCAACTTCCAGCTCTGACTACCATTGAACCAGCAAATATTCTGTTATTATTTATTAACCTTTTTCAACATGGCACAACTTCATTTGTGTTCAGAGGTCTAACTGCTCAAGGCTATTTTGTAATTAAGCTACAGTGCCATGTTCTACAGCGCCTGCATGAGCAGCTCGCTTGTCAACCGGATTGTAGCTTTAAGGGTTTCAAACTTATTGTTTTACAGACTCTTTTTCTATCATGTGTTAGCCAATGCTGTGAACTTGAATTTGTATGTAGTTTTAAGAGACCCGAGGAGTCAGCAGTAGGATTTGTCAATTCAATCTATAAATATCATGAGGCCATGTGCATAAATTTACCTGAGCATGACTTAGTCCATATTATCATGGACAATTTTTCTCCCATTCTGAAGACCCATGCCATGATGGTATTCGCTCTACATAACCTTTTGAAGTTGCGTCAAATAGCGACATAAATTCAGGCAATCTTCTTGCCTCCTTACAGTATTAGGCATTCTATCCTACTTCATCTAGGGGTTCAACTAAGACTCCTGCCTTTGGTAGTAATAAGATTAGTAGGGCGTCGACTCCGCCTATTTTAGATCAATGGGGTGCAAGGGCGAATTATGCTAATTGTACTAAAGTAGGGGATGCAATTGCCCTTTGCCCTCAGGGATGGGTAGGGTTTGAACAGAGATGCTGCTTTCGATGCAGTAGAATTGGTCATCTTTGTAGTATGTGTGGTAAGTCGGGAAACGATGCGCGAATGAGTGGATGCGTGGCCCGCTTGGTCGTACCACCACTCCCTGTCTGCGCTCTCTTCAATCTTGTCATGTCTGGGGTTGCTATTGGGTGTCAGAACCACCTTGCCTTTGTTGATACGGAGGCAACCCATATTTTTAATGCGTGAATCTATGTTAGAATATATTGTGGATAATCGTATTGTGTCCAAGAGTAAAATTTGTGTTATGCCTGGCAAGTCTTTATGTATCGCCAATTGTGACTTTGTAAAAGTAATAGGCAAGCCTTTTTGCACTTTAAGATTGGTAAATTTCTTGGACTTTCGGGTTTTGGGTACTTCCTCTGTTTTCCAATTATTTAATTTTAGGGCTTGATTTTTTAGGGAAGCCCAGGGCTACCCTTAATCTCGATGGGGGTTATCTTAGCTTTGGGTTTGCGCCCAACATTAGGGAGGGTTTACATATAAACCATGAAGTGGTCAGTTCATTTTGTGCAGTTTCCTCCACGAAAGATTGTAGCTACAGGGAGGGATTTCAATCGCATTTACGTCATCTGCGCGAAGAATTTTGTGATGTTATAACATCTAGGATTGGGAAGTGCGATGTCCTTCCTTACAAATTTTCCCTCACTGATGACATCCCTGTCAGGGACAAGCATTTTAAGTGCCCTACCCCCAAATTACAGGCATTTCGCGAGATTATTGAGAAACTTTTATCAGCTGGAGTAATTGTACCCTTCAAGTCCGATTATTGCTCGCCCGGGTTTCTTGTGAGGAAGAGGGATAGCGACAAATACTGTCAAGTCGTGAATCATGCATTAGTCAATAAGAAGATCCATACGGATCCCTTTCCTCTCTCCACTATAGATTGTGCAATTCAACATCTTGGCAAGGCTAGAGTGTTTTCAGTGCTGGACCTCAACAACAGCTTCCAACAGTGTATTTTGGATCCTGCATGCAGGAAATACACTAACTTTAGTACTTCTTGGAGTCAATTCGAGTTTATCAGGATACCCATGGGTTCTAATTTTGGGAGTCAGGCATTGTCGCTCGTCTTGGATCATGTCCTGTCGGACTTCAAACTCAAGTTCGTTTTTAACTACATCGATGATTTTATCATTTATAGTGAGGATCTGAATACCCATTTGGAATATCTGACAAAGGTGTTGAGGAGAATGAGTGAAGTGGGACTTACAGTTAATCCTGACAAGGCCACCCTTGGTTCACAAAAGGTGAAATTTCTCGGGTACGTTCTTAGTGAAGGTCAACTTTTTATCGACCCTGATCATGTGGCTCCCATAGTGGGTTTTTCCACGATCGAAGATGCTGAAAGGAGTCCAAAAGTTTTTCGGGCATCATGGGCTATTACACCCGATTCATTGATAGGTATTCAGTGTTGGCAGCCCCTCTGAATTTGCTGAAGAAGAAGGGCATTGATTTTAATTGGGGTCCCGAACAAGAATCCACTTTTGTCAAGCTTAAACAGGTGTTTATCTTTCCCTCCTGCTTTACATCTTCCTGACTTCTCGAAGCAATTTTTCCTCCAAGTGGAAGCTTACTTGTTGGCTCTTGGTGCAGTCCTTAGTCAGCAAGTGGACAAGCGGCTGGCTCCTGTGGCATTTGCGAGTCGCACCTTAATGGAAGCTGAAAGCCATTTAGGAATCTATGATAAGGAAACATTAGCTTGCCTTTTTGGGTTAGAGAAGTTTGCTCAGTATATATAACATGAGAAATGTGATCTGTATACTTACCATCAGGCTCTTTTCTGCATACTAGGACATCCTCAGCAGTTGGAGAAACTGGGTCACTGGGTTCTGTGCCTGTACAGGTACTGGTTTAAAGTTAACAATGTGAGGGATTCTGATAATCAGTTCGCAGTCGCTCTGTCTCGCATGCACGATCCCAAGAATTTTGAGAAAGTATAAAAAGACTCTCCCATCGCTAATCTAAACTTAGTTCAGGATTTTCTGGAATTATTTATCAAACTGTGCCAGGCACAGAAGGAGGATTTTTTTGCTCTGGTATTGTTCAAGATTTGGAGGCTGGGCAAATCATATCTTATGTAGTCGACAAGTATATACATTATTTTTATGGTAAATCGGGTAGGGCTAGAAATATTGTAGTTCCCGAATCCTTGATACCGATGGTTCTGGCTTATTATCATGACTCAGTCTTCGGAGGCCATGAAGGGGTCAGTCGCACTTTGAATAAGATCTTGTTGCATTTTGCCTATCGAACTTTGAGAAAGGAAGTTTCTGAGTTTGTCAAGTCTTGTGACACATGTCAGAAATGCAAACAGGCTAGACAAGCAAATTTCGGCCAGAATGTTGTTCAGCTCCCTGACGTTCTGTGGGAGACCATCCATATGGATATATTTGGATCCTTGCTTCATTCCAAGAAAGGGAACATTTGTGTTCTGATCCTGCTCGATAAATTTTCTAACTTTGTTATTCTGTTACCCCTCCATAATGTGAAGTCTTCGACCATTGTCAGGGTCTTGAGTGAGCAGGTTTGGAAACTCTTCAGTGCACTGGTAGAAATTTTATTTGATAATGCTAGATACTTCAGGTCAACAGTTTTTCATGATATGTGTTTTAAATTGTCTATCAAACATTTACTGTTTAGCCCCGACTTTCTTAAGGGGAACCATGTTGAGGGTTTTAACAAAGACCTCAAAGCCTGTTTAACCATTTTTTACAATCATGGTCATTTCCACTGGTATTAGGACATAGAGCTGATCAACATTGGTTTTAACAGTGCTTTGCATGATTTTAACAGAGTTGCTCCATCTCTCCCATTTTTAGGTCGCTCCCTGACCTATCCTTTATTGAATATCTGGTGTATCCCCCCATTTCATTCACTCCTCTCCGATGGTGACCAGGATGAGCTGCTGAGTCGCGTTTATCTTAAGTTAGGTCAGGTGAAGGATTTAGTGAATTCCTGTCTGAATCAGGCCAGGTTGCCACTCACCTTTAAAGTTGGGGACCCTGTTTTGTGTAGATCCTTCATGCTTCCAGACCTTAGCAACCAGCTCACTAGCAAGTTCCTCTCCAAGTTTGTCGGTTCCTTCAGGATTGATAAATTACTTGCTCCTAATACTGTTAAACTGGTCAACCTATCATCTGGAAAGGTCCTTGGGAAGGTGCATGTAAGCCAATTGAACGCTTATGTGTGCAGGACCTGTTAGTTTAATACTGATGTTTCGTAATGTTTAGATATTAAGTTAACACTCTGGTACATTGTTATTGTTTTTCTGGTATTGCAATCTGTATCCCGTCCTTCATCCTTTCAGTGTTTTAGGTTTTATGGTAAATCCCATTCTCTAACAATCCCTATTTTTTTTGTTATACCCACCTTCCCCTGAGGCATTTGGAGGTCGCGTGGTGGTGCTTCTGCTACTTTGGATCCAACCTTGGATGGTGAGAAATCTTCACTTCTTGAATATGGATGGCCGGTGTATACCCCTTTCTTCGTAGTGCTCAGTGCCCAAGAAGATGCTGCACACACACTCATATAATGAACTCTATCATCAATCTTACATCCCCGGGTATGTACAATCTTCACGTTTGGAAGCTTTATGAACTGTTTTGTGCATTGAGTGTATTTGTACCTCTGTTGTGATTCGTCATGTAGAACTTCGCCTTGCTTGGCATTCTTTCTAATCTTTGATTATCTTCCTTGTTCTTCGGACCGAAGTGTTATGAACTGATTTGTATGTTGAATGTAGATATTCTTCGGACTTTTTTATGTTACTGGAACAGTGTATTTGTGTGTATTGTGTGCTAGTGCCCAGGGACTCTCACCTGATTGCTTCTCGATGTTTGCTTAGATGTAACGCGGTTTTAAGGGGTGGGAGTTGCAAAATATTCGTTGTGCACAGCCGAAGATTTGAACTTTGCATTAAATTTACACTGCTTTCTTAAGGTTTTGAGGCATCCTATATACATGTCTCTGACAGTCGCGATTTGCCTTAGCGACACTTGCACTGCTTTGTTTTAGTTTGTCCGCCGCCATGATTGCTGCGCTCGCGCTGACCTACATGTGATGCCTCTTTCCCCTTCCTTCATCCATGGCTTCCCCTACCCCATTTCCCTCTCCCGATTGCATTTAACCCTCTGTCGGCTATGGCATTAATAATATTTTCCAGTGAAGACACTTCTCAATCTACCTCAGATGAAGGCAGTTTGGCCTCAAATAAGTGCTGTGATGACACGAAACTCCGACAGGCCTGTGGAGCTAGCATATTGTGTCGACCAGTGTTTTCGTCAGAGCTTGGCCAAAATGTAATAACGATTCTGTTGAGAATTCTTTCTAGGTTTTTGATATGCTGGTAGTTGTATTTAAGTATTAAATTTGAAGTTAATTGTTTGAAGTAGTGAGCTGGGGGCCGTAGTGTGTGTTTTTCGGCTCTTTTAAAATGATTTAATTATAGTGTAGCCGTTTTAGCTGGTCGTGTATTTATTTGGTGCTTGATATTTTTTTCTAGGATACTTCATGTACCTGATTTGTATTTTAATTACGTTTGTCTGTCCAGCATTATTTTGAATTTCGGGTGTTAAAGTATTTAATCTAGTTAAGCTCATCGCCCCATTTGGCTATCAATGCCTTAGTTGTCAACAGCGGCTTCCACTCATTACTTGTTTAGTAACCTCTTTTAATTTTGTGTTTTGTGTTTTAATTTACTGGTTAGAATTGCCTTGTGTTTTAATATAATTATTATCGGATGCCCCTAACCAGTCTGTAAGGGGTAACCCCTTCTAAAGGAAATTTTTAAATTGTATTTCTGCTCGGGGCTTTGATGGGCTGCAGTCTGCCACCATTTGGTTCGTCCGTTTGATTTCCTTGTGCCATCTTCGAAACCTTTTAATTTCAATTACTGTCACAGTGCCTTCTTTTTATATTGCTATGGTTGTTGTGCTTTTAGTATTGTTTCCTACCAGAAGTATTATCCCCTTGTGAGACGCTCATGTACTTTGGCTTTTGCTCACCCGCCTCTTAGAATTGTTCCTTGCAATTTGTCACATGTGAATTTTCGTCTATTATTAATCAGTGTATTTTGAATACTTAAAATGCATAGCCTTATTTAACTACTTGTGTTATTTTGCATAAATTGAGACTTAATTTTGTTCTTGTTTCTGTCACGCCTGTTAGATATGACACTTTTAACAGCAGCCTAAATTTTCATCATTGTGAGTGGTTATTGAATAGTGAACGACTCCGTTCACTCTAAAACTTTTATTGTCACGAGTTGATTGAGGCCTTAGGTGCCTTAAATTTAATATGTCCTTAAGTCAATTACTCTGATAATTTGCCCTTTCAATTTGTCAAACTTGATAATGTCTGGTTGCGGTTGTAGAACTGACCGCAAGGTGGTTGGATGTAGTGAGCTGAACTCTCCTTAGCAAAAATAAAAGTTATTAAATCCGAAAGGGATTCTTAATTCTAATTTTGTTGTGTTCATTACCTTTACATTCTAGAGTTTTTTGTATCTAGTGTAGGATTTGTGCCCTTATGTGGTGCACCTCTGTGCCACCAATCTTGCTTTAAATCTACTGATAGTACCATCTGGGTTCTTTTTCAGTTTCAGAACCCACTTGCTGCCTAGTATGATCTTGTCAGAAGGTTTGTAAAACAATACATATGTGCCCTTACTCTGAATAGTATCTAGTTCCATTTTCATTGCATCATGTCATTCATCTGCATATTCCCGTTTCAGTACCTTGGTTACACTAATAGGCTCTTCAACATAATCGGCTGTGTACACAGACAGATATCAACATGAACAATATATTTCTCCATCTAATATTTTTCTAATCCGAGTACTCCACCTTGGTTGTACCTCTTCACGTACCTTCTCGACAGTTCCAATTTCAACATTTCCAGTGTCATCATTTTCTTCCCTTAAAGCACCATGTCCCTCAGTATCAGCAAACTCACTACACTCATCAGTCTCGACAAGTTCATCTACATTACTAGAATTAAAAAAATACATCATTAGTTCTAGGGCAATCTAATTTTCTCAGTGGAAACACACTCTCTTCAAATTCGACTTACAGCCCAATCACGATTTTCTTTGTACTCAAATTGTACAATCGAAAACCCTTTATGTTACTTTCATAACCAAGGAACACACACTCTACAGCCCTTGGTTTGAACTTTCCCTTTTTCTGAGCTAATCTGGCTCTACATCCAAATACTCGCAATCCAGGCAGTTTTTTGTCTACATTTTCTCCTTTCCACAATGCAAAAAGTAGCTGATTGTGAATTGGCCTGGGTGGGCACAGATTCCTTATAGAACAGCCTGTTATGGAAGCTTCACATCAAAACCCTTCACTCAAACCCGATTGCAATAGTAAACGTCTAGTCATATCTTAGCCGCTCCATTCTGTTTGGAGGAGTAGGCTACCATTTTCCTATGGGTGATACCATTTTAACGCAGAAAATTTTCGAATTTATTCTCACAGTATTCAACTCCCCCATCAGTTTGAAAACTCTTCAATTTCAGCCCATGGAGCTACTCTACTTATGCTTTATATTCCTTGGATTTGGTAACTGCCTCAATCTCCAGTTTCAGAAATTTCAGAGTAGCAAATCTGGAATAATCATTAAAAAAGCTCCTTCTTATACGATGCACCAGCATTTGATTTTGTTGGAGAAGATATTAAGTCACTGTGTACTAGCTCTAATGGTTGGGCAGTCTTATACTCACTTTTCTTTGGAAAACTACTCTCAGCCACCTTACCCTGAACACAAATAGAACAGTCACTCTGATAATCTAAGCTGTCAAGGCCAGGGAAACTTTTCATTGCATCTGCATGGAGGTGGCCAAGTCGTTGGTGTTTCACACTGGCAGCCTTTAATGCGACAGCTTCAATCTCGACTTCGTCCACTTTCTCGGTCTTGTTCTTGGCTTCAGCAACTAGAGCTTCATGCCTTTGTAGTACATTGGCAGATAAATCACTCTGCAAAACATACAGTCCTTCCTTACCAAAAGCACTGAAAACACACTCAGCTTTCAATACACCAACAGCTTGATCTTTTGTAAAATTTACGTGAATACCATGAGCAGTTAATTTTGTAAAAAAATGAGGTTAAAATTATTTCAGGTACATATAATGTTTTCTTCATCTATAAAGTATTTCCCCCACATGAATTCAATAGTACAAGTTTGACTGTACCTATCCCTTCTACCTCAAAGTCGCCCTTTCCAAACATTACGTGTCCTCGACTAGGGGTGAAATCTGTAAACAATCCTCTGCAAGAGGTCATGTGCTCTGTAGCAGCCGAGTCTATAAACCACTGATTACACTCCTTGCTAGTCGTCAGTGCAAATACGCTAACACACCCTATTGTTTTACCTTTCTGAACATGATTTTCTCCCTCATCATGCTTACCCATCTTTTCCCTTTACTATTATTATGTTTCTTGATACAATCTTTGGCACAATGTCCAAACTCATTACACCGAAAACATTGAACTTCAGGGTAAAACTTACTGATATGTACAGGCTTCTTGCACTTAAAACAGTTACAATTACATCATTTGTTGACCACATTCTGCGAACTACTTGCTTCTAAATTCTTTCTTGTGAACTGTGCCCTGTTGTTTACTGTACATGCTAAGGCAACTTGATTGTGTTCTCCATTGGAAGTTATCTGTTGCAGTCACAGGTGTATGCTATGTATGACCTCGTCATACAACCACAGTGGGCCGTTCGTGTGCGCCCCCATAGGCCAGGTTTACATGGCTGTATCAACCATGTTCTTTTCATCCAGCCAGTTAATGGTCACAGTTCTCTCAGTGACTGGGGTTGCCTCTGTTCTTCTCACCAGTTGCTTATGGAGAAAGATCTCCCTATAGGAATCGGTTTCCTTTGGCTGTCTAGTTTGAACCTCATACATAGGTCCCCCATTTCCCATACCTTACTGGCACAGTTCATGGCACAGACAGTTCTGTTGTCTCGATTGAGCATTCGGGAGGCTTTCGCTCATGCTACAAGTAGCATGAGCGCAGCCCTCCCGAACGAACACCACTGGGCTCCATGCACACAGCCACCCATCTTTTGCACCTTCTTCATCTTTGCCCTGGTCTTGTGTTTCTTGTTGCTCAAGGTCTATAACTATTGTTAATTACGGTTCCGATAAATTAATGAAAGTCTATTGTAGTTACTGAATGGTGCAAAATAATGATGGCCGCCCAGGCATGCGGACCGACAGTACACACGACCTGCCTCTCGAAGTAATTCGCATCTACTGCAGTTCCAACATGGCATGTGTGCCAGCATTTCCGCACAAGCGAACCATGTGAAACTACTTTGTCACATCACACTTGCATAACAACATGTACTAACCTAATATGCTATTACGTACTAACAAAAAACCCTTTGCAAACTGAACTACATGATACACTTGCAAAATATGTGAAATGAAGCAAGGTTGAACACACATGGTGATGGGTATATTTACAGACAAATTGAATAAGACAGTTCGCACTTAATTATAGGGCACTTTATTAAGTTTGTTGGTGTCACATTGCACACATGTGACCTTGCATCAATACCCTTGCTCATTTAAGACCTTTGGACAATTAGTAGTATGGTTGTACTCTTTCCTGTATCACTGTGCATGTGCGCTTATGGCTGCTTGGCCACTATGACCTGCCACACTTTACACTGCATTACCTTTCGTACTTTGCACTGCACCTACATTTGTGTAGTGTTTGTCACCGCTGATCTACCACACGTGGTAAAATGCATCTGAGGCTGTGCGGGGTGGGCAAATAGTATAATGGGTGGGGGAGCTTGGAACAAATAAACCCCCCCCCCCCCAATTTTCAGACTGTTTGCAGCCATTGCACCCTCACTGGCAGCAGGCCAGCTGCCTCCTGACTTTTTGTCGCGGAAGCAGCTGATAGGGGCACCTAGGTGCCTTCCATTGATGTGCTGTTGATAGCTGCTGTGGTTGATCCCTGCCAACCGGCATCTTCTTCCTCAGTGGCCTGCGTGGTGTCGGGACACCCTGCAGGTCGTACATGTTGCTGGCAGATGTTTCAACATCTGCGACCGACGTAGGAAGTACGAGCCATCTGACTTGTCACTTTCGTCTTCACTGCTTCCTATGCTCTTGCAGTGCTCTTCTTGCTCTTGCTTGTTGCATTGCTCCTCTGCTTGCTCTCTGTGCGTACGACCTGCACTCCGGGGGCAGTGGGGTTGAATCACCCTAATGTGATCCCCCAGCTTTAATTTTATCACTTCCTCTTGCACTAGCCAGTTTACCACTTGCCCGGTGCATCATGGTGTCTGGCACTGTACCACCAGCTAATGCTCTCCCTGGCAGAATTGCGGACACCCTTTGCGGTGCTGGCACTTGAACGGTGCCGCTGGTGGGAGGTGCGCCGTCAAGTGTGTTGGGGCAAGCCTTTTATTGCGCCCCCCTCGACACTAGTGTGTCTGGTGTCGTCGGGCTTCCTGTACACATTACTACTTGTCCTGGCGAAGTTGCTAGCCCACCTTCCATTCTCCTCCGACTTACATGCTGCTCGGCATCGATGGTGCCATCAAGCATCATTGGCGCCATAATTTCTCCATGTTGCATTACGATTGCAACTTTTGTAACGGTGTGTTGTAGCATGTTCTCATGTGCCACTCTATCTAAGTTAACGACATCTGCTGTCGCTGCATCGTCCCCATTACAGCTACTCACCTCTTTCTGGGATCTGTGGGACACTGTTGTATCCGGCATCGGCGAGAATTGTGTCACTGGGGGTAGGTGTTCTGTGTGAACTGCCGACCCACCTTCCTTCTGACTTGCTTCCCCATGGATCTCAGCAGGCTCTTCGCCATCGTTGGGTTGTGAGGTGCAGGGTGCATCTGCTCCGGCTACGTCTCCTGGATCTAGACATATGTCATCCTGGTGCGGTCTCACTTGTTTGTGGCCCACCAGACCAGGTATAGGGTTGGCCAGATGCTCCATATCACCTCATGAGGACCACTCCATTTCGCTGCCAGTCCAGCGCAGAAGTTCTGCCATGCTGCGGACTGTGGGTACGTTCCCAGGTACGCCTGTGGTCCCTCTTGCAGTGGGGGTGTCGGCCTTGTGCTGGGCGGGACCCACCTTGCCGCATATCGCTCTTGGTGTTCCCATTACTCACGATGTCTCGTCCTGTGATTTTTCCTCTATTGTTTACTTGCTTCCTCGCTGCTTGGTACCGTGTTTCTAGGCCAACCTTGTTCATTCAGCAGGGTTAGATATCTCTCTAGCAATACATCTGCAGGTGTTCTCCTAGTGGCAGGTTTCACACGCCAGTGGAAGGTAAACAGGGCAGTGGGCTGATGTTCGGCCCATCTGTTATCTTGATTCCCACATGGAATCACAACTGTGATTTTAAATCCTGGTTGCAATGCTCCGTGGGATTGGCACGTGCATGATAGATTACTGTATTTAACTGATGCACCCCCTACAGTGTGCTGACCTCCTGCCACTTCCTGCCCGTTATTTGCATGGCTTTATCAGTTAGGATCTACTTCGGATAACCCCAAAATACAAAAAAATTTGTTTGGTACCATTTTCACTACACTTATGACACGTGTGCTGCTAATCACGTATGCCTCTATCCACCTAGAGAAGTTGTCAGTTACGACCAGAATAAATACCCTACCCTCTGCGAATCGGGGGTAAGGACCCATTAGATCAAGGCTGATAGTCTCAAACTGCTGTCTTTTTGCCATCCATGTCTGCTGCTGCATGCCATCTGTGCGGTGCGACTTGAACGATTGGCACTTTTGACAATTGCATACGTACTGCCATACGTCACGTGATAATCCGGTCCATAAAATGTTTCTCTTACATTCCAGATCATTTGGTCCATGCCGGGATGTCCTGCTGTGTGGCTAGCATTTGTATGCCCAAAAACCTTCTCGCATTTTAATAAGTGAAAATAACCTCCATTTGCAGTTATCTCACTGTGAAAAGGTGTTTAGTTGGTTATCCAGTACTCGCCATTACTCTACAGTTCTATGCACACATTTCTGTATTTGTGCTTGTGAATATGCACAATATTTTTGCACTGCCTCTACTGCCTTATAAAGTTCGCTGTTAACAATCTCTGCCTTCATAAGATCTGCCTCGTGCAAATGTGCTTCGCGAAGCTGTTCGTTCGGTTCTGGCAGAAATATCGTATCCCATTCTGCCTTATTGTATACGGTGCTCGTGATAGCGCATGACTATAGGTCTCGGTCACAATCAGTGCAGGTCGACAAGAACGACATGTTCACACTTTTCTTGTCGCTCTGCAAACTGTGGGCTGAGAGCCACCATATTTTAAATTTATTACAAGAGGGAACTCTTGTAATAAATTGATATGTGGCGTAAAAGAGTGTTTCTTGTGAAGTCAGGACCATTAGGTGCAACAGCCATTGGAGGAAAAACAGGGGTAAGCTGCCCCACGACACCCTACGCCTTTCCGATGTGTGCGACGTCGGCGGGCCTTGTGGCTTAAACCCGGTGTGGTACCTGGCCCCAAGAGGGATGAAAAGATGGGGAATAATATTCCCGAAGCAATTGCAGCGTGGCTAGCGGCTCCCTAGTACCAGTAATTAGTGAGAGGCAAAACAGTGGATTTTGTCTAGTGTTGCACCATAGTTTACTAGGGAATCCGCCCATTTTTCCATAGAGGGTTGCGCGAAACTCGCAGATAACAGGGCTAAACCACGCACACAAAAGTGAAATGCATTTAACATCACAAGAAGTGAAATACAAACACATAATACTGTTATTTGCCGTATTTCACTAATCAGGCGTACATATGTTAGTTTTAAGATGGCAAATGTATAAACCTATCGATAATCAGCCGTGTCCATCTAACATCATCCTTCAACTGCGATGGCATACTCGTGACTTCACATTCTTTGCCATATCAGGGGCTCCGATATTCTCGGATGTCATCAATGTGTTTGTAGTCAGTAATCATAATTATGTTGAGAGTTCCTTCATGTAATTTTTAAAGTTATGTTTTTCGTGTTTTGCATTTGGCGGCAGTCTCGCCGAGCTCAGCGAGGCTGCGGCCATCTTAAATCAGTTCGAATTCAGCACTCACACCATCATGCAGGACAGACAGTAAGCTCCCATGTTTACCACCCTCAGCAATTCAACTTAGGCTGATTCTTTCATTGTAATAGTATAACATAACACAGAGACCTTATTTATATTAGGCCGGGGATAGGTCCTATCTGCTCCTGTGTTAACATTCAGGACTTCACGTGTGCAACCATGTGTCTTTCACGTAATCATTCTTAAGGCCCTCGCCTTACTGTACAGCAATGGCCACCTGCAGGCCACGAGTGCCAGGTCTGATTAAAAGGGTGTTATTATTGCAGAGTGACATTGTTCTGTGCCCTAAATGTCAATAAATGTGTCAGCTATTGAATTTGTGATCTTTTATTGATTAATACTCTCCTGAGTATCTTTGGGAACTGCGCCCTATTGCAGTTTTATTTTATCAGTGTACATTTGGGGTTATGGCAATGCTTTTACAGGGTCTGCCTCCCACAAGCAGAGTAACTTCAGTGTTAGTATTGGCATGCGAAGTGGCAGACACTCTTGGTAAAGGGTTTTTTTTACAGTATTTATGTAATAATTAATCATCCAACTAGACTTTCTTCAAATAGACAGTGGCTCCAGAGACCGCCGTAGGCCGTTGACCATACGATCCTCATCATCATCGTTCTGTACCAAACTTAGCACCAGGCACATTCAACAGTTCATCATCATCTCTGGGGATGCGCTGCATCACTTTGATTTGTTCTTTAATTATTCTAGCCTGGTGCTGCATGTAGTTGTACGATGCATTGTAAATATGTCCATCCTGAGTAAAAGGAATCCGTGTTCTGCGACAGTTGTACGTCTGAGTGCTTCATGTTGTTCAAACACCTCTTTTCGTCCAAGAGCCTTTGGAACAGGGCCAGGTGTTGTGACGGTATATTATGATAAAATTCCTCCAGCATTACCCTAAGGGTGTTGTCGGTTGCACGCCTGTCAATATTATATACTGTCAGCTGCTCTTTTGGGCCAAAATTCACGCACCTTCCAGCTGGCTCTCCAATAGTATTTTGCTCGCTTAACCAGGGCATGCCTAGAATTGCCTCTTCCGTAATCTCATATGTTATTATTGCTATTGTTGTCGTCTCTATGTTGCGAATTCTTACAATGACTATTGCCCATCCTATTGCATTTCTACTTTCTTGTCCTGTGGCCAATCTAATTACATGCATGGTAGGTGTGACATCATGCATGTTTACAAGTTCCAGTTGTAGAAAATTATGCGTGGCAGCTGTGTCTGTCAACACTTGACATGGTTTCCCATTTGCAAACACAAGTATGCTGATAAATTGCATCATACTTCCACTCACCTGATTTACATGTTCTGGTTGTGGTGTCAAGTTGGTGTTGTCTAATGGTACTGCGGCATCAAAGATGTCAGGCCTTCTTACCCCCCACTGCCCATTTCCCTGCTGGTCGGGTACTTCTCTCTTGTGGCCGTCAAGGTGCGGAATACTTGGGCACTGACTGTGCCAGTGATTCACTTCCGCTGGTCTGCAGTAGTGGAAGGGATGTCGTGATTTTCCTGTCTGATCCCACCTGATGTTCTGACTTACGCGGACATGTGCCACACTGTCAATTTTACACATTTGCATTTTTCCATGCACTGTTTTCACTTGTGTTTGCGGCTGCGAATTTTCCTTACGTTTGTCCGAACTGATGTTCCCGGCATGGTAGACACAGGTTTCTTTCCAGTATAATTGCAGCCATCATCATTTCTTAAATTGTGCTGTTCAACAATGGGACGACTGCGGCCCTATACTCTGGCAAAACTGTCTCGGCCACTACTTCAATTATCTCGTGTTCTGGAAGTTGTGGATGGAAGCATTTTACTAGGTGCACTTTTCTTGCTATGAATGAAGATGGTGAGGGGTTTTCTGGGCTGTTGCGCTTGGAGTGTCAACTTGCTCTGAGCCTGTAGTGAGGTGAATGCATCTCCAAACCTGCACTGGAAGCTATGCACAAACTTCTCCCATTCTAAGCCATAATGGTTTAGGGAAGGCCACCAAACTTTCGCCTCGCCTTACAGTTCCATATCGACACATCGTGCAATTTCTTCCTCCCAAACTCTGTACTGTTTCAGAGGGTCAGTATGGGTCTTTCAAAAATGCCATGGGATCCTCAGTTAGTGTTCCTGCGAAAATTTGCAGTATTTGAAATATTGTAGGCATTATCTTCTTCTCGTGCTCGTGCTGTTGTGTACTGCTATTTGCCTGTGTCCTTTCTTTGAGTAAGATGTGTTGTCTACAACTCTGATCTGGTGTTATGTCTGTATTCATTAGCGGCACTGTTGTCACTGGAGTTGCAGTCTGGAGTGGAGTGAACATGGCTGGTATGACTGGTGGAACGTTTTGAAGGAATAATGTGGTAGCATAATAAGTCGGTAACAATTTGGAATATGGTGTAGGCGGTATGAAAGGTTGAGGTACTGAGGTTAGGGTCGGCACTAAGTGGATGGACTGAACCTCCTTTGCTTGCATGCTGTCAGCTGTCATGTGCATCTTTTTTACATGTGACAGTAACTCTGTGCTGTTCTGTGCTTTACAATCCCCATACAAAATTGTGCTCCCTAAACTCTCCTCTCTCATGCAGTTTGACACCATTCATGCACCATTGCATTGCCATTATGACATTTTTGATAGATACCTCCAGTTTCTCTCGTCCATGTTGATCTTGAACGCATCATGATGTGCTGCTTTAATTCAATGAAGAATTCCTCCCAGTTGAAAGATGCACTTTGCAGTTGTGTTAAATTGTGGTTACATTTAATAAAAACATAATGTTCCTCCATTGCACTCTCGAATTACATCTCGTCAAGACATTCGCGAAAACACTGTATTTGACATTGTGCACACACAAGGAATTGCATACCCTGTTTTGTACACAACTAATTGCTGCACCAGTTTTCCTTAGTTAATACTATTAAATTATCTTGCACTTTATTGTCCTAAATGTTTGTGATTGTTTGGCTGTACTGTTCAGTTTCCCATTTCATTGGTTGTTCGTGGTTGTCCATGCATGATTGCTTGGTTGGCTAGACTGAGGTCGGAATCGGCAGTAGTAATTGCCAAACTCATATTTCGTGATGAAGTCCTGAGGTATGAGACGTAAACAATGCGGGCAAAGTAGCACTGGTGCACTATCTTCTGTCCAGATAGCCATGGCCCCACATGTTCGTGGACGTGCAATGCAGAAGGATGGCGTGGCACAGGTGTATCCATCGCGATTGTCCTTGCTCGGCACGGCACAGGGGTCAATACATGGTGTGCTCAGCTGATGCATGGCACAGTATGGGTGGTCAGCTGGTCGCCAGTGTATGAAGAGCACGGGAAAAGGAGAAGGAACTTCCCACCCACCATTTCTACTAATCTTAGTTTCTCCCAGCTCCTCCTTTGCTCTACATGGTATGACATAGGTGGAGGGGGTTGACGCACGGCGACTTACCCGGGTCCTTTGTCCCTCTGCTCTGATGTCGCACTGTCCCAAAATGGCCACTCCACAGTCCATGGGCTCGCCTTCCTGCAGCAATGGCGGACACTCACTGCTTTCCCCGCAATTTTCTCCGCTGACCACATGTCACCATTTACGACAACATGCAGGCATCTAGAAGATGCCCAACACTGTTAACGTCCAATTGTACTGTCCTTGTTGCCTTCATTATACAGATAGTGGGGAATCATTGGGGAAAATGTTCAGTGGGAAATTAGAAATTATGAAAAATCTTGCAGGAAAATTTTGTGATATCTGAAGTCAGGAAATTATGGTGAAAGGATATGCCACAAAGTTGGGCGACATTTTGATGGGTGCAAAATGCTCAGAAGGTTGTGGAAATTTACCACATGCTTGGGCAAGCCATTTTTGTTGCTGTGGTGTTGGATGATTTTGTGTAAATTTAATTTTGATGAGCAATGAAGTCTGGAATAAGGTATTGTGTGGGAAATAGGTTTTGTTACCCAGGGCAGCAGGCAATATTCAGACAGAATGCTGTGATGTGTTTGTAGAGCAGACCCTTCTTATACTCAGGGTCGTGCGGCTGACGACCATAGGCAACACTCCTCTCACCTGTGCTGCATCATTCCTCTGTAGAGTTATGAATAACTAATGTGCATACTACGCTGTGAATTATTGGGGCTGTTCACACTCCCATATATTACATTGTACAGCCCTGAAAATACTTGCAATATTATAAAAGTTGAAAGTTCATACACACATGCGTTTTGGCAGGAATTATAAGTACCCGTACCCTGTTAAATGGTGAAATGGTGCAAAGGCTCTTGCATGACTTATTGTGAATAATACTTCCCCAGTCAATGCAAACATTGGAGAAGGTGAGGGGCGGTGTCCTGGGCAACAGTTCCGATAAATTGAAGAAAGTCTATTGTAATTACTGAATAGTGCAAATGATGTTGGCCTCCCAGGCGCGTGGACTGATGGTACCCACGACCTGTTTCTCGAAGTACATCGCGTCTACTACAGTTCCAACATGGCATGCATGCCAGCATTGCTGCACAAGCAAGCAATGCAGAATTACTTTGTTATGTGGCACAAGCAAAACATAACATCTACTTATCAAATCTGCTATTACATGCTAACAAAAAATCTGTGAAAACTGAATTACATGATACACATGCAAAATACATGAAATGAGGTGAGGATGAACACATGTGGTGATGGGTACATTTACAGACACATTGAATAAGACACTTTGCACTTAATTATAGGGCATTTTATTAAGTTTGCAGGTGTCCCCTTGCATGCATGTGACCTTGCATCACCACCTTTACCCTTTTAAGACCTTTGGAAAATTAGTAGTACTGTGGTACTGTTTCCTCTATCAATGTGCATGAGTGCACGTGGCTGCTTGGCCACTATCACCTGCTACATTTTGCACTGCACCTGCACTTGCGAAACGTTGGTCACTGCTGTGCTTCTGCACATGGTAGAGTGCGGCTCTCTGCTGCTGTTTCTGTGTATGGCAGACAAACTGTCTAAGGGGTTGGGGAGATTTGGTACTCATCAATGGGGGTGCACAAAATTCTGCGGAAAATTTCAATACCATCTATATGTCTGCGAGATAAGATCCACCTGTTTGTTTAATGTGGAATCATTATATTGTTTGTTCACTGCAGCTACAAACCCCTCGAATTTGGTTATGTGCATCGCTGGTATATAATTTTTTGTATTTTAATCGTGTGGGAAATGATTTGCAAAACTGATGGTTAAAAGTCGGTTAATGAAAGGTCAGTAAAGGAATTCAGTGGACGATTATTTATACGATAATTTGTCAAAATATTTGCAATTAATTTGAAATGCCGATCGGTTAAATTGTGTATCTGCGACAAGATTTCGTACATTTCAAACAGCTTGAGTATAGGGTTCCCATTGCCACGATCGTCATTTATACTTATTTTTCTTTTGTCATTTAACCACAACCTAGAAAAATTCATTAGGTTGGCAGCAAATTCCAAAATAATGACTCCACCTACAAATATTAATGTTTAATACAAATAACGAAACATATTTTTTCTATAGTTGAACATATCGCCGCCAAAAATCATATTCTCCACATTTTTGCCCAATATATCGGCGATCGCATCCGTCCAGGAAGTATCGACAGAATGATATTCCTTGTTGATGTCAGTCACAGGAGGATAGTTCCGTGCACTATCTCAATGAACGCACACAACTTCACCACCCCCTTCATATTCCAAACACCCGGCCTTTTTTACTTCATCGAATAAAACTTTCTCGTCGCATAAACCCAAGTAACTATGTACTATGGATCACATAAAAGATAAAGACACAGAGCAAGCAAAAACACCAAACGACCCGAAGCGCTATTTATAGATCGGCCATCCTTAACAGGCGAGTGCTTGGCAGCACGCTGGTTATTTTTATCTTCCATCCTCGCACTCAAGGTCAAATTTTTAGCCTAGAGGAGGTGAACGTGCCCGCTCATAGTAACATTAGTGAGCTAGCCGCGCACTCGAATAAAACACAATTCCTCATAAAATCCGAACCACTGTACCGAATTAAGTCAGACAAACTGCAATGTCATCACAGTTAATCCAGTAATTTAATTATGACAAATAATGGAAGTATGAAGCATGATGAATAATGTTACAGTCATCACAGACAACAGACAAATACAGATTTGATAAACTGTATATTGGATCAGAAATCAACTATCAAATTACAACAACACACCACAAGGGTGTATTCCCCCTAATAACTTCACTGTCAACTGACACACGTATGTGTATTTATAGGTGCAGTTATAACTTCATATTTCTGGGTCGTTTGGTTCAAGGGCAATGCTAGGGGTTATATGTTGTTTGATTATGGCACCATCAATATATGTACAGTTAAATGGAATAATTTAAGAAAAGGATAAAAATGTATTGACAAAACATAAACCGATTATTACGGCAAAAGATATTTATTATGGATTGTGGTCCATATTTATTATGGATCGTGTAACGTAAGCAGGTTGGTACGACTGGTGACATGCATATTCATGGTCATGCTGAATTGTATTTTAATCCATAATAAATATATTTTGCCATAATAATCAGTTTATGTTTTCTTATTACATTTTTCTTTTTATACCAACAATTCAGCGCAGCTAGCTCATAAAGATTACTATGAGCGGCCGCATTCACCTCCTCTAGGCTAAAGATTTGACCTTGAGTGCGAGGATGGAAAATAAAAATAACCAGTCTGCTGCCAAGCACTCGCCTGTCAAGGACGGCCGGTCTATAAATAGTGCGTCGGGTCGTTTTGCTTGCTCTGTGTCTTTATCTTTTATGTTATCTAAGGTCATGTGCTGGATGTAAATTGTTTTGTGCTCATGTTTTGCTCATGAATTCACCAATCGTGGTGTTGCCAATTCGTAATATTTGTTTGCCATTTCCAATCATTTTCAAGCCATATAATGATTAATTGAAAAAAAAATTGACCTCAAGAGGTTTCAACATGGTTATGTGTAATTACTTTTTTCCTCACTATATATCACAAGTCAAAGGTTTGGGAAGTTTGACGGCGACGTCAGTAAGATAAACTGCCAAGAAAAAATAAATAATAATTACCAATCCAATGATTGCTTCCATGCAAGTTTTAATACTTATTATTAGTATTACTACCGATGTACATATTATTAGTTGTTAACTATTATTATACTTTGTGTTTAACAAATGATGTAAAGAAAACATTGTCGATTATTTATAAAAAAAATATTTCTTATATACCACAGCATTTTTAAACACACACACATACATACATTAGTTGTTTTATAGCATAAATCTTGATTTGATATTTAAAAAAATGTTTAGTATATTTATTCGAGTTTGGTTGTTTTTTCCAGCATGTGTATCTCTACATAATCAATCAACACATAATTCGTGTAGAAATATTAATTACTCATATATTAATCCATTTTGCGTGTGGTTTCGCACAGTAAAGGCGATGACAAATGTTTTGTTGATGGCGATGTTGTTTGAAATGAAAAGTTATGCAGATTGTTTATCGTTCTCATAAGTTTGTCTATGTTTGTGTGTACCATTTGCAAGTGGTTTACAAGAAATGTGTGATGTTAGGACCATCGAGGAGAAAAGGTTATGTGGATAGGATTTTTGAAATACTACCATAGTTGTCCGGGGGAATCAGTGTTCTCAGCAGATAGCACAAACACAATTGGGTCGTGTTGCCAATAGCCTACATGTGGCCCCCTATATGTCCAATGTCTCGTTGCAAAAGTTGTAGAAGTTGTGAAATTTATCCCTTGAAATATCCGAAATGACTCGTCTAGTGAGAGTTATCAGAGCTACCCTCATACACTCATAACCACTCCCGGGCTATTATAGGCTGCCTTATACCTTAAGAAAAATATGTACAATTTATACGGCCATTAAATGGCAGGTGAAAAAAATAACAATCTGTGGTTCAAGTAACATGTTGATTTATTTCATTCACCTTCACAGAAGCACTTATACAAATCACCCTGTTAAAGTAGGGTAATTATAATATAGTAATTTATCTCAGGGTTACATACCCAGATCCCTGCCAGTGGATTTTCCCCAAAGAGAGCGAACCAGCCTCGAAGAGTTTGTACTTTCCCTCTGAGCAGGAATGGCTCCTGCATCAGTACCAAATCCAGTTTTTGAACATAGTTACGATGGAGCAAAAACTGGATTTGGCACTGATGCAGGAGCCATACCTGCTCAGAGGGAAAGTACCAACTCTTCGAGGCCGGTTCGCTCTCTTTGGGGAAAATCCACTGGCGGGGATCTGGGTATGTAACCCTGAGAAAAATTACATTCCGTTAGAGATTCTTTCGAACACGCATCATGCGTGTGTTCGTTTGGAGAATGGGGGAGGAAGCATGACGATAGTCTCGTCGTACTTTCAACCTCAGGACCCAATCGACCAACATTTAAGTCAGTGGGAGAACATACTGACGAGAGCCAATGATACAAAAATCATACTTGGTGCAGACATCAACGCCAAGTCGGAATTGTGGAATTCCCCGAGGACGGATGGGCGCGGAGAGGAGGTAATAAGATACCTAATGGAGAAATACCTGCAGGTGGTCAATTGACTGGGACACAGGGCTACCTACATGTCCCCTGCCCATGATACAGAATCGTATCTAGACATTACCGTGACGATGGCACATGCTGCTGGCTGTATTGGGGACTGGAGAGTTTCAGATGAGGTCGAGTCTGATCATAAGATGATCCTGTTTACCATCCAGGTGAATGGAATTCGCCAAACCAGATTAGAGCGTCCCCGTAATGTTACTGCCAAGGAATACTGGTCTCTGTTTGACAGAGAGGTGTTGAGGCATCTTAATGAGTATAGAGCTGAAAAACTGCTTCTGTCTGTGGATCAACGGGCTGAAAAGCTGGGGGAAACGGTGATGGCCGCCTGTAATCTGGCCATACCCAAAACCCAAAGGAATGTTCTGCACCATCCCTGATGGGATGATGAGTTAAAGTATTATCGGAAGCAGTTCAAGTACTTGCGAAACTGATTCAAACGAACATATCGCCCAGACCAGAGACAGCAAGCGGTCCAACAGTACAATGTTGCCATATTGCAGTACCGGAGAATACTCAGGAAGAAAAGACAAACAGCTTGGAGAGAGCTTGTAACGGATAGGGGAAACCAAGACCCCTGGGGACTGGTTTACCGAATGGTAACGGGAAAGATCAGAAGCTCAGAGGTGCTTTCTGCCCTTGAGTCAGATGATCGTCTCTTGCAGACATCTGAAGAGATCATACAGCATTTGCTTGTAAAGCTCTTGCCAGATGATACTGCGGTGGGGGTGACCGAGTATCACAAGAGGATCAGGGTAGCACAGTTAAGCCCTATAATGATGGAGAACACTGCGCCATTCTCTCTCAAAGATCTTGATGCTATAGTCAAGAAGACGAAGCAGAGGAAATACCTAGGATTTGACGGGATGACAGGGGAAATGCTCCTTCATGCATACCCTCAGATACGCCATGAAATGTTTGACTTGTTTAACAACTGCCTCTCTGAAGGAAGATTCCCCTTAGGGTGGAAGAAGGTTCTCCTGATTGTAATCTACAAGGGAGCTGGGAAGAACCAGAGAAAGGGAATATCGTATAAGCCAATAATGCTTCTCCCAGTAATGGGGAAGATGCTGGAGCACCTTGTAAACCAGAGGCTGATGCAATACCTGGACATTGTCCACTGTATTCATCCTCGCCAAAACGGGTTCATGAAGGGCAAGAGTACTGAGATGGCAATTGTGCATGGTCGATCAGGTGAAAACCTACGACCATACATATGTTATGGCCATATCTCTGGATATCTCGGGGGCTTTTGACAATGCGTGGTGGCCGCAGATCCTGTGGCAACTACGCTTGTTGGAGTGCCCCAAAAACATTTACGAATTGATAAAGGGCTTCTTGACTGATCGCAAATGCGCCCTGGAAATGGGAACGCATAGAGAAGAAAAGATGCTGACCAAGGGCTGTCTGCAAGGGTCGGTCCTTGGTCCGATCCTATGGGATGTGATCTTTGAGGGTCTGCTCCAGCTGGAATTCCCGCAGGGCTGCGAGGTCTATGGTTATGCGGACGATGGTTTGCTCCTTGTCCCTGCCGGGTCACATAAAGAATTCGAGGATAAAACAGATGAAGCATTGAAAATTGTTGAAAAATGCGCTGAGAGGTTCAAAATGTACCTCTCAGTTGAAAAGATCAATGCAATTCTCCTTAAGGGAAACCTTAAGCGGAATCTTGTGATCAGGTTCAGGGGCAGGGCGATCAGGATGGTCACCAAGATAAAATATCTCGGTGTCATCCTGGTAAGTTGTTTGGCATTCCATGCCCACATTCGCTATGTGGTGAACAAAGCCGTCGCAATGTTTCATCGGCTCAGGGCAGTGGCACTAGCGAACTGGGGGCTAGGCTATCGGACGTTGAAACTGATGTATAAGTCCGTGTTACTGCCCATCCTCACGTATGCGTGTGGGGTGTGATACCCAGAGGCGGAGAGAGTACATGGAAAAAGAATAATAAATAGTGCCCAAAGAGCAGCACTATTGGGGATAACCAAGGCCTATAGTACAACATCAAGCGATGCTCTCCAGCTCATAGCTGGGGAGATCCCTCTGGATCTGCTAGTGGAGCAGATGGGTTAAATTTTTCATTGGAGAAGATGTGGAGTAATTCCCCTGGCTGACCTGAGAGAAATAAAGGAAGCCACACTAACAGCATGGCAGACCAGATAGGACCTTATCAATAAGGGTCGTCAAACACATGGTTTGTTTCCTTGTATTCGGGAGAGACTGCGATTGGAGAAGTGGTTCGAAGTGGGACACTACTCCGTCCAGTACTTGACTGGACACGGTAACTTCCTGCGAAGCTGTCCTACCTGGGCCTGGTGGAAGACCCCATGTGTGTGGTGTGTGGGGTGGAAGACATCTCTACCCACGCACTGGAATGCCCCAAAGTCTAAGACCTGACGATTGAATTTGAGGAGATCCATGGGCCTCTCCATCTCGGGGGCATGCTCCGGGACAGGAACAAAACAAAGGCGGTGTTACAACATCTTACCAAAGTTGGTAAAAGAAGAGAGGAGTTCGACGTCTGGTGGTCTGGCCCTCGGCTGAGCAGGGACCTGGACATGTCGGAGGTACATGAGAGTTATAGACCTAGAACCTCACAAGACAAGTGGCCAAGGTCTTCAAGACCAAACCACACCTGGATGGCCGTGTACCTGGAATCCAGTTGTGTTCATGCGGGAGGGCTTTGCTCGTGTGACTAGTAACATGAGCAGGCTCAAACGTGACAACAGACGACGGACAATCTGTGCCATGTCCCGAGCCAGAGAGGTATGGTCGACAGGAGTACCAATGGAGGAGGTAGGGACCGATCAGCCACAGGAAACCAAGGTTGAGAGGGAAGTCTTCCTCCATAAGGTCCTCAATAGGAAATCGGAGGCAACACCTGAGGAAGCGAAAACTGTTGAAATCGACTGGCCAGATGAGAAAAACATGGCTGATATTGCAGTACAGCCTGCACAAGCTGACCCGGACGACCCACAGTGGTTGTACAATGAGCTCATCAGGGGAGGAATGTTAACTAAATTGGAGCAACTACGTTGACATCTGCCTTGGCCCTTGTGATAAGAAATATGGAGGGAGGGGACAGGGTCCTGCTCCCAAGAATGGAAACAATAGACAGGCTTGTCGTCGCCCAGGCAGACCTGCCGACCAAACCTTCAGAGTTGATAAATCTGTTAATGGAATGTTATTGGTGTAGAGACGAAAGATTCAACGAATCTGACGTCCTTGAGGATGCCATCCATACATATGGGAGGCGTACTTTCGACTACAGTAAGCCCTTCAATGGGTATATAGTGGTCCAGTACTAGTCCTCCAATTCTGGATGGCACTCTACCAACAGATTTGGTAATGCCACACAGAATGTTACATGCCCCTCCCTCGGGAGGGGCCTGGCCAGGTGGGGAGAGGATCTGAGGGAGAAAACGTTTGTGAGACAAAAGACTTGTGACATTTGAAAGAAGAAAATTTGGAAAAAGGAAAACAAGGACTCTTCCCCATTGAGCCTCCAGCCATCTGGCCTGTTAAAATTAATGGCTGAGACAACCCTATAAAGACCTAATGCCATTGAGCAATGTTCAGGAACATTTCATGATTTGACAATGATGATTGTATCTGTATGTAGTATGTAGTTGGTTAACAAGCCAAGCGAACGAGCGCAGTGTTGGATATGTATGAGTGTGTGTGTGCATGAGTGCCGTATCGAGCAGTAGTTTTTGAGTGTAGACATAAACTCTTTGCGCCCAAGGGCGAGGTGGTGGGGAATGTTTCTGGTTACCGGACATCCCCCCAAAACTAAGCCCCGCATAACCCGTCCGCACTGAGCCGAGATGGCAGTTATGGGAATATCGTCATGCTTAAGTTCAATTGAGAAAGGATATGCGCAGTCGCGGAATGTAGTTAGTCTGTTTGAGTGAGCAGAATAGTATATTTTTCATTTTTTCAATTTTCGGACAACATGGCGGTGTCAAAATTGCAAAGTTCCCGGGTAGTATCTGAGATCAAAAGAGCCGATTTTAGCTTGTGTTTGTGGGGGCTAAGTAGTATGGATAAAAAGTAGAGCTCCAGGTATGACTTTTTAATAGGTATCGGCCACCTGGAGGGGATGTTTGGAGAGGCCAGTGCCTGTTCCACCGGGAACTTTGTTGAAGTAGAGTGCTCACTAGAAGGCTCACTCCTCGGTCTAAAACAAAGCAAAAGGTTACTGAAAAATTGCATTTAAGTCTATTGAATACTACATGGTTAGTGCAGATGGTTAAATACCCGGGGAGGGCATGCGACGCACGTTCGTCTCATGTGGTAGCCGTGGCTCTACTACTTAACATGGTGGTGGGCTGCCTGTTCTCTGGCACCAACTCCTGCCGCTGTCTCAAGTGATCAAAAATGTATTTAACCATAATATGTTAATGAGATGATGTGAATTAACATTGCACAAGATGGATATGATACACATAAAACATAACATTAAAAGTCACAACTTAATATTAGAAGAAATAAAAATATATATGTTAATGTAAAATTAACTTACAGTGTAAGACACCCTAACCTCACTCTAGTGCCTTACGCTTTTCCCATGCACTGCTCTGCTCATGCCGGGATTACCTTGCATTCATGTACACAATATTATTTTATTACACTCAATGTAATCAAAATACTCCACATGGAAAAATTACACATAAAAAACCGTTATAAATATTGGGCCGCTTTTTGGCACGTGGCCACTACATTACGTTACTGTGGTTCAAAGTTTGCGATTCATGCAAGGGAAATACTGACTCTGTCTGGTATTACACTGTTCTTGGTACTGTTCAGTTTGTAAGAATATCTCAAATTAAGAAACACAAGTTAACGCATTTAATACAGAAACTTGGAAACCCCTTAAGTGATTATTCCACATGTATAGTGTCTCACATGTGGTTGCACGGTTTGTTTACATTTGCACCAGCTGCACACATCCACATTTTTCACACAAATAAATACATAACACACATGGAACACTATTATAAACCCTTCAAATAAATAATGAACATATAATACTCCATCGCACGGGCGATATTCAGATTGACACAAAATAACAAGTCTTCCTTATACATCGCACTGGTGCACATGGTACGGCGTGTCTGAGACCATTAGGTCACATGATGTAAACAAATAATATTAAACTTAAACTGGCCATGAAAATTGCGTTAAAAATTACCTTTACACATATTAACATTGAAAAAGACAATAAAACAAAAGCAAAACATAATAGGGCCATGAAAGAAACAAAATACATACGCTAAGTACATATTCACAGCATGCCCTATTCGATCCACACTAGATCGCGCACACATCACACTGGTTGGACTCATGTGTCGACGGTGGCGATGTGTTGGCTTGGTAGGTTTCTCTCCAGACGTGATAAACGGTATTGGGGTAAGAACATGGCACACATCATATGTATGCGAATATAGCTACAAACAACAATACACCAGAAAAAATGTTTGAACATTTTTTTCCCTTATTTTTCTAATTTTTATTTATTTTTCACAGTTCGCAGGTAGTCGATTATTTACACAATATATACAATGTTTTATTTGTATATATTCGTATACAAGTATCGAAATGAAAAACCAAAGTATATATTTGGTTACTTGGCATCACCCTAAAACGACATGAATTCCATATTAATTTCTTACTCTACATTTTTTTCGCCAATGCCTTTACCCTTTGGTGGGTTTCGTGGTTTACTACTCGATTATGAGGATGGTGTTGATTAGCCATTCTTCTGCTGTTGCGGTTGATTAGCATTTCCTGCAGCAGTAGTTGTTGTTTTTAAAGATGCACCACTAGTACCAAAATGCGTAGCCAAGGAAGTCTTAAGTTTATATTTAAATATCAAAATCACAAAGGCCTGAGCACCTAACATTAAAATGGTGCCAATACCAGTCCACTGATATATTTTGTTTGTATTATTCATTTTCTCATACATCAATATGTACGTGATGATTGTAGCAAAATACAGGTTGTCATCTTCACCTTTGTAATCCATCATCGATTGAGTGGATTGATCACCACCATAGCTGTTCAACAGATGCATCACAAAAGTGATGGGAAAAGGAAATCTATAAACTTTACATAAATTAAAGTATTGAAAAGTATGAGATACTTTCAAGTGAAATGCATTTGAATTTATTTTTTTTATTTGTTTGGGTTGGTGCGAACCTCGACAAGCCAGCCCGGTTGTTATGAAAATATCTCCCCGGGGAAGGGCAATGAAGCCAGGGTTGCACATATATAAGTCTGGTGCAATGGCGGCTCGTGGCCATCTTTGATCCAGCAGCCTGAGAGACGACTACAGGAGAGGACCACCAGGCCCATGGTCCTACTTCGATGCCCTACTGCAGCCACCATCGAGAAGGTCTTCCTGTAGGCGACATCGTAACCAGACTGGGTAATTATACATCCAGTAGGGCGCCAAGAGTCGTGGAGACTTGGGGATATTCGGGGTATTAATTTGGACTCCTGAGTCAGAGGTCAAATAAATGAGCCTAATACTATAATTGCAGTTATTGCGTTTGATATTGATACTTATTGTTCATAAAGTAACACCTGTAGACGATCCTTGTAAGAATCTGCAAAAGTTGTTGTGACTTGAATAAAAGTAGTGTTTGTACATCAGAGTGTTGTATCCATCTAGTTATCCTAATCCCCCTGATTAATGTGTGACCTAATCTCCTCAGAACAGGCCACAGCAATTGTTGGCGGCACCGGCGCTCCCAACCTCCCATTTCAAATCATTGCATTTTAAATAAACTTAAAAATGAACGTAAATGTGTAAGAGTAATAAGAAACATTTTTAACAAGACACCTCATGTTCCCCATTACTCCACAGGGTTTCACCCCCTGCCAGTTCATATCATAAAGCCAGTTAGTTCGATAACCTGCCGACAATCATAGTAAACAGTCATGATATTAGTAGTATATATTCAAAGCCATAAGGTGTTGCACTACTCAGCAAATTGTGGCCGCATCAGAGTGCTCGAGCAGGTACTGCCGTGGTGCAAATACCTCCACCTACAAGTCACCCATTTTAGTGTAGTGTGTGTGTGAGCTTTCGCTTATAAACAGTTCATGCATGTAAATCCATGGCCGCTTTTCGGACTGTTTTGCACATTGCTAACCACAAAATTTCCACAAGGGACTGCGCATTGTGGAAATAAAATTTTCTTTCCAGCTTGTGTGTGCATGCTATTTATTAAGATCACATGTTATAGTGTCAAACATTACACATAATATATGAGGGATGAACCAATAGCATCGTTTGTGAACACAGCCAGAAACATCCTTAAACATGCCACCATAGACTTGTCAGAAACACAAAAGAAAATACTAGCTAGAACCACGAACACAGCCGACAAGTTTCAACACCTAATTGACTCAGCAGAGAAACTTTTACAAGAAAACTCGGACTGATTGATCAATTCAACACAAACTCTACACACATCACACATAGTTTAATCAAAAAATTTCCAACAGTAGCCTTCTGCCAACGACACCACCCCTAACATACCAAAATAATGAACAGAAGACATAACACTATCTTATACCGATTCAATTTGACACCAGTACTAGAGAACCCATTTACGAAAATTCACACTTAGCTTCACCACTTGAAAATCTACAACCGAATTCCAACATGGCAAACTTAGAACCCCTCAACATCATTGTTCAACAACCAATGACGGTACCCAAATTTTCAGGAGACGAAAAATAAAAGTGGCCCGAGTTCCTTGAACAATATAATCATGCTGCAGAACACAACAATTGGGAAGACACAGAGAAATGTCGACGGTTCAAATAATATTTAAAGCTATCGTCAAAACACACTTCGGATAACTACCAACAAACACATGTAGGAGAAATCATGTGGAATGACGTAGTCACTAATCTTAAAAACACATTCTCCACACCTGCAACAGAGGAATACCTGAAACTATTATACATGACAAAACTAAAATTTAATGAGAGTGCACAAAAGTACATAGAGAACCTTCTGTTCTACAGGCGTAAGTATAATCCAAACGTCACTGACACTGATTTCATTGGAATCGTATGGTGGTCTCTCCTGCCCTCCATTGCGGATAGGATAGTAGGCCTAAAAGCGACACTATTCAGGACATAATGACAAACATAGCAAGAGTGGAACTAGGGTTGTTCCGATACTATCAAGCAATCTCAAGACACCAAATTAACTCTGACACATATACATTAAGGACGGAAGTGGTCAACCTCAATGAAGAAATTCCCAACCTAGCACTGCAAAATCAGAAATATAAAATCTGCCACAAAAACCCACCAACACAAGACTACTACCGGAACAACGCTTACAAGTAAAATCGTCAGCCTTTCATTGTCACGAAGAAATATGTACCAAAAAACAGGAAATATTTTCCAACCGCACACCAACATCCAACCAAGAAATTCTAAGAACCTTCAAACAAGAACAAACATGAGACAACAACCAAACAACCCCATTAAAAAGGACAATATATATTATCAAAATGAAAACCAAACCAACAAACAATACCAATAAAAAACACACTATACGAGGGAGCAATAAGAACCACCCCCATTGATAAATCACAGAGTAAGGTGCACCCACATCATCAACACAACAGGCAGGCAGGCCCCTTAAGGGCAATTAGCAGAAGGCAAAAACAACCACCCTACAATGCGTGTAAGGTACCATATCATGATAAAGGACAGACAAGGCTCATAAAAGAGACAAAGTTCAATCAACCATATACATGGAACACTAAGTCTCAAATTAAAGATAGTAAAAGTGTGAAACCGGGAGTCAAGTTTCAACACATAATTAATGCCTTTGAGGCATTATTTAACAAATGAGTACCGATACGGTATGTACGGAAATCGTTAAGTTCAATTCCCGAGTGGAAAATATTCCGATATTTAGGCAACCTACAAAGCGGCCAAAAGGAATCATTCCAAAACAAGTAAACCTGGAAATCAGGTCACCCCGCATAACATTTCGCGAAACAAAATGCGGTTCAGTGCAAATTAGTCGTAATACTGACACTCAACACAAGAACAATGTTTCAGGCAAGCAAAACACCTCACCCATGAAAACCGAAACCTCTATCACAGAAGCTGCGGCGTTCATCGAGGATGGCCCAAAGGAATGTACGAGTCAGCCCGATGGTGATGTCAGAACCGCGAGAGTGGCCTTCATCGGGCCGCAATCGCAAATGTTCTACAGGTGAGTGCTGTATTTGTATACAGGACACCAAGCCGAGACTTGCCCAGTCTTCCCCATATGCAAAGCGGAATTTCAAACAGACATAGCAGCGCATTTCTGTAAGTTAAAACAGCATTTCGCGATTGGCGAAACAAAAATAAATTTGCAGTGCACAGGAACAGACACTTCAATAAACACTAACATAGATCCTGTTGGCGATGATGAGAAGTCTCAGCGCAACCTGAGCCAAAGGCGCTACTTAAACACTTTACACAAACATCACACACCGGTCAACAAAGACGAGTGCCGCCCAGGATATGTGAAAACATTAACACCACGCATCCTTGTGCCGCTTGGCAGGAAAATATACAATGCATTGTTTGACACCGGATGCTCTTGCTCCTGTATGGCGTCAACATTGATAAGCAAAGAGAAAAGAACCCCAGTTAACAAAATATTTTCATTAGTAGGCACCACTGATGATATAGAATAACCTCAATTAATAACTAAAGTAAATATTAATATTTGTGGACATAATTTTTATCAAGAATTTCTATTAATTGACAACCTAAAGCTAGACCTCATCCTTGGACTTGATTTTATTAAACAATATGATGTATTCCCAGTTCAAACCAAGGATTTCCTGTTTATTTTGCTTCCAATAACATGCAGCAATGCTGCGCTCTTTTGATTAGTTCACGCCATCGCCACCGCCGCCAGCATGCGAGGACGTTCTCCATTGCCATCTGATCAACCCTCCATTCTCCTTTCTCTTCCCCCACTCCCCTTTCACCACCTGGCACATGACTAAATTTCATTGGATGGGGTCAAGTGACTACTTGGGGGGGGGGGGGGTTGTGAGTGCTGACCCCTCTCTAAATTTATTCTGCTGCCGATCACCACACCGAGATTACTTGCGTATTGTGAAGAGGGCATCGCTGACAGTCATAATGAATACGGCGTGATTAAAATTGTACCATCCATTTCAGATTGACATTGTTTGTTTACAAAGGCTTTAATTTTAGCTGTGTAAGACGATCTGCCATAATGGGACGAACAGTATCGGTGAGTGCTGGGCAGTTTGACAAAAGATAAAGGGTCAAGTTTCGAAAATTTCTTGTAACTGTTGAGAGTGCTTAATTTTGGTGGTGAGCGATCTTAATTTCTAGAGTAGCATGTTTGTATATTTTTTGCTTGCACATTCTAAATTTTAAATGGTAATCATGTGTGTAATTAATTTAGAGTGTCAGCATTTTGTACTGGAGATGCATAGTCTAGTTTGCTAGCTGCTGCCCCGTTTGTCCGGCCCAGCTCAATGTTGCTTGTATCGGCGAACTGTCCACACTTTGCCTGAAGCAGAAACTTTATAATTGTATTTTCTAAAATTGTAAATATTAAGTTTCACGATGCTTTGGAGGCCCGTGAACTCATATTGGGTGCCGTCGTGTAAATTAAATCTGTCAGATTCTTTTAATATAATAGATTTTATAGTGTATCTTTTATGGTAAATGCCCTTTGATGGGTCGTTTTGGATGCCACATTTGCCACGTTTTTAAATATATATTATGCTTGAAGCCAAGTAATATTTAACAATCGTTTGCATGCTCCATTACTAAACTGCATATCTTACATGCATGTTCATGGTATGCACGAAAATACGAGCAGCAAGCCTTAAGGAAATTTTCGAATGATTAAGAGTGTTGGAACCTTATAGGCATTGTGATCACCAACAAAGTGAGTTTCATTATTTTTCGTCCTCTACTGTCGACGAATTGGTTCGAAGAATATTTTAAACATAAAGGCAAGCTGGTGAGAATACTATTTACCACTTCAAGAGTCAGTCAATGTGACTCACTGGTAACTAGGAGTACATTATAACAGTTAAATGCAACTTTCAGGCATGTGAGTTTGTGCCTGTTAAACTGTAGTTTTGGCAGATTGATTCAATTTCATGTGGTGGCTAGCTTCATTCAAATTACAGGAGGCTAATCAGAATAAATTGTGACTGGAAAATCTTCCAAAGAAATGAAAAGGTATATTTGTTGAAAATTGCTTTGGGTACTCTGGATTAGCTATAGGGATCTTCCTTTATGTCTACTGGCTAGTAATATTAACGAAATTGTATTTAATCATTCATTCAGATATTTTGGGCAGTACGTGCCATATAGTAAATGTGGTGTGTTGTCGGGGCAATACATATTTTATGTAATAATTTTCATGCCCTAAGTTAGTATCTCATAATTTCTTACCGATCAGTATTAATTATTGTAAGTTTGTGATTTTAAATACCTTTGTCAGTATTATAGATTGAAACTACATGATAATCACGTTTTTATTTTAGTTATGTTGTTAATTAATATAAACACTCTTAATCCTTGTTGAGTTTTGAAAGTGATATAAAATGCAGTTTTCATTAAAGATGGTTGTTATTTGTATGTAACGCGCTGAATTATCAGTGCAAACAATAAAATATTTGACATCCACATTAACACCAACACTATTGAATATGATAGGAGCAACTGTATAGAGTACCACATTCACAAGATAACTGCTACGGACAATTACATGTCAAATGAATCACTCGGCAACATGAATTCTCAATTGTCAGCACATAAAAAGAGAAATGCGACAATTATTAAAACAATACAGAGAAAGTTTCGTCAGTTCCATACATGAACTTATGGAAACCAATGTGTATGAAATTAAAACAGAATTAACTAAGGACAAGCTAATCCACATGTCCCTATCACATTAACCCAAAACTGCAAGAGCAAGTATTAACACAAATACAGCAAATGCTCGACTCACAGATTATAACTCCTTCGGAATTCCCTTTTGCCGCACCGAGTTTAATAATACTCAAACGCCTGGGTGGTATCGATTCCTCACAGATTTTATATTATTAAATCAACATATAAAAATACAGTATCCAATAACAAGAATGGCGGATATAATCAACACCTTACAAAATTCTAAATATATCGCCTCAATAGACATGTTCAGAGGGTTCTATGCTATACCAGTCCACAAACAGAACACAGAAAAACTCACGTTTAGCGTGGACAGAGCAGGTTTATACGAGTACGCCCGTTTGCAAATGGCACTTGCCACGATCCCCAACTACTTCCAAAATGTTGTCGATATTATGTTAGGGTCATTGCATGGAAGAACGCAGCAGCGTATATCGACGAAATATTCATTATCAGGAATACATTAGAGGATCACTTAGCCAACATCAGAAAAGTCATGGAATGCCTACGTAAATATAATGTCAAAATTAACAGCAAAAAATGCAATTTTGCCCAACAAGAGATAACAGTTCTCGGGCACTATATTATGCCAAATGGAATTCAAATGGACTCTGAGAAAATAATTACAATTCAACAAATGGCCCTGCCAAAAAATGTTAAACAGGTCCGCACGTTTTATGGATTTATGTCCTACTTAAGCCGATATACATTTAGCTAAGCACATATAGCAGAACTATTAACTGAACTAATGAAAGATACCATACAGTTTAAATGGTCCCAGCAAGAACAACTAGTGTTTGAAAAACTCAAAACTGCATTGACTGACCCACCCATTTTAGCCAAATTCGACTAAACCGATCGAACCATACTTGCGTGCTATGAGTCTCAAACTGTGATAGGCACAGTTATTATGCAAGAACAGCCAAACATCATAGAACGCTCCAAAAATTGCCTTTGCATCCAAAAAAATTAACCTTGAAAGAGAAAAATGGAGGCTGTATCCTTGTTGTCGGATCTGTTTACATAACTAGCTCGGCGACGCCTCGCCTTCGCGACCTCGCCCTCTTTACATAGATGGTGGTTTCATGTTATCGCCAAGCCAAAGGCTTGGCCGCACCACAACATTGCCCTCCTGTTCTAAGAAGCGCGATGTCCTCATCTCGCGGAGTGGTTTGTGGTCGATACAAAATTTATTTTATGGAGTGGTGAAGCTGTTAGGAAGATCCTGGGATCCTTCATCTGCCTCCTGGCAGCAGGAATAAGAATAGTTGAAGAATCGTCTTCGCTACAGTGGGAAATTGTTGGAAGGAAAGTAGTACGAAGCAGGGATAGCGGGGTAAAGGAACTGCCCTGCCTTCTTTCTTGATTATAGTTACGCCCCCAAAATTTTTGTTTGCGACTGCAGTTCCGGCGTACTACTGCTTGTTTGCGTACTGGTGAATGAATGTGCTTGACTGTGCTCCTGGTCGTGAACTTGTTGTATGAAAGAGGTGTACAGTCTTCCACGCGGTTGCCACAGCTGTCGCCACGATGGTGGTATGGTCCCGTCAGCCACCCCTTGAGGTCCTAAGTCTACCTTATCGGCCGTGGCTTGCAATTATACGAGTTACATTAATATTTCATTTTAAATGGTTGTGAAACAACAAACTTTTACTTTACAAAATAACATGTTAAAAGTTTATCCTATCATGTGCTCCTCCCTTTGCAAATTGTTTTAAAAATGAAGTTAAATGTTACATGATTTAAAATGAAAAATATTTGTAATACCTATACATTTGAACAAGTGTGCCATTAAAATGAAAATTATGATGCTCAAATAAAGAATTGATTAATATTAAACACTTTACAAGTAAGTTTGTGAACTTGTGCTACATGTACACTTGAATAAATGTTCATATTTAAACATAGACATCAGTTCTAATATTAATTACACAACAATAATTACTACGGCCTGTATGTCTTACTACTAACTTACAAGGTACTACATTTTGCGCCTTTTTTTAAATTTGGGATTAGATGGAATTGCGTATCGAGACGTAATTTCTTCTGACTTAAAAGTTAACTCAATGTTAAAATTAAAATAATTCAAATATTGTTCCCCATTACACCTCGGTACAAGGGAAGGTTTAAATGGATTGTACCCTACTCTAAGCTCTCAATATTTTTATAATAATTAACTAATATAAATGCTTTTGTAGTAAGCTTTGAAACCTTAGCATAATAAGACAATTAGGTGTCTCTCTGTGTGTATATTGAATGTTTTAATTGTAACTTTGACCAAAAATATGCTATCGGTTTGCTGTAAGAAAAAACATTGAAATAATAAATGAAGTTTTGTTTGCACTAATATAAAGTTAATACCTTAACATTAAATGAAATCATGGGCCTTAAACTGCTATAGGCCTTCAACAAGCCATGTTTTTACTTGAAGTCTGAAAATTTTGTAATTTATGAAAATATTACAATGTGTTTCTACATTCTCCTTTTAAAACTTTTTTCATAAAACTTCATTGAAACACACATTATAATTATTTACAATGAAACTGATTCGAGCTAAATAAATATATAGTACTATTTATTTGCTTTGTCTTACTATTCATTTTTCTAATTACTTTAGTATTTTAACTGACCATTATTTTTATTTATATGTAATACTCTTACATCATTTCTCAAACTTTAAGTAGAATGCATCATACTTTTACTTCTTTTAAATACATATAAAATGTATGCAATTTCTCTTTTTTAACTAATTTAAAGCACTTTTCTGAAATTTAACATTTATAAATTGCTTATATTTAATTTGGAGCAAACATTTTTTGAATATACTACTCGTGTGCTGTTAGATGTTTGTGAATCTGGATCTAGATGTATTTCAATGTTAAGTTAGTGAGGTGTAAAACTGGAGACTTTTTACCATTTTCTGCCCTGTTACCTTTTGCTACGTGCTCTGGCAGCTCGCTGCACCTCGCGGCATTTCCCGATGTGCTGCGCTGCGCTGCCATGGTTGATGGCACCATCGACATGACGTGGTTCATCTGCGCGCAGCTCCCATTGGCACGCAGTGTTGTGACGTAATTTCCCCTGTCTTATGCTGGCGTCTTGCTGGAATCTCTGTTGCTGTGTCTGGGCTGCCTGTAACACTTTCATGTTGCCTGAATATTTTGTGCTACTTTTATAATCTTAATTTTTCTTTATAGCTGCTATACTTGTTATGAATTGGTACACTTTCATTATGCTTAGTTACACTGTTATTACATATCCACTAATTGAAGTGCTCTTCTATTCCTTACTGCTCTAATGGATTACAATTCTGCCTTATCTATGAAATACTCTTTTAAACTTATCTCCTATATACTTTCAAGCATATTACACCTAAATAATGTAATTTATATTATTCCTGAATAATGAATATCACTCTTCTTATATGAATTCATATCTACTGCTGGCTTTTACTTTGGAATTCAACACTTAAACGCTACACTGGAATTCTATTGATTGTCGGGAACTGGCCTCAGCTCAGGATTTCTGGAACGCAGCCATGCCCTCGTGAAACAGCTGCTTTATATCGCCTGGCGCGATCTCTCGTGAGAAACTAGTGACCTCAGGGGTACTAGTAGGCTAGCGTGTAGCATACTCGAACCATGGCAGAAAGTCTTTAGTAATGCCTAGTTAGTGTCACTTTCTCGGCCCGCTAACAAAACCTTTAGAATTTTGGTTACTGTGTAGCACATCGAACCCACAGAAAAGGTCATTCGCCCTCTATCTCCCTCTATCGCATTCCCCATAAGTCCTTCCAGTGGGAGATACCTCGACCACATGGGATAGGAAATGCATTTATGCAATTATGCCTACACATATAGGCCGTCACTATAATTTGGGTTCGATTCCCAATGATGCCCCAAATTTTCTTTCAGCGCTCGGGCGCGAAAGGCAATGGCTATCTCCTGTATCGCAGACTAGACTGCTTTATTTCTACCTAATTCAGTTCGGTGGGAGGCACCTCAACCACACGAATGAATATTTTTAATTGGGCACTCACAATAATCCGGGTTCTATCCCCGATAGATCTCTATTTTCCTCCTGCGCTCGTGCACAAAAGACACTGACTTTTTATCGTATGCTCATGTGCCGATTACTTTGTCTGGGCCGATTAGCTGGCTAGACCATCATGTACCCTATAATTATATCTGTATTCGCTTTCTGTCGCCTGAAACCAATAACCCTGGGCAGTATTCTCGATGCATAATTAATGCATTGACAGTAAGTGTGAAATTTTCAATCACTGGTTTTCAACCTGGCATCGCCGAGCAGTGTGTACAATATCCCGCGTGCCTTCAAACGTGCCTGTGTTTGTATATGTGTAGCCTTCGTGGTGATGCTTTTCGTCAATACTCCGCTGGCCTTGCGTGATGCAGAAATGCTTAATCGCACGGAAGTGAGGACGAGGTGAGCAGGGAGTGAGTGTTGTGCAGTTGCAACTATAAACGTGTATGTAGGCCGCACGTACTTGCAGCCTTGAGCGCCTCAAGTGTCGATTTCCTAAGGCAATTTTACTACAACGAAAAAGCACGCCTTTAAAATCTGATACTAAGTGCACATTAAAATTACTTATTTTTTCAGCGTTTTTAATGCCGCAATTGTCTTACTCAATTTATCTCTGCTGTAAGGCACTGTATTTTAAATATAACCATCTAATTTTAATTATATTATGTAATATTGCCTGGCGTAGCACTAAATTCCTTTATTTTGCAGCTCACTACTTCTTTTGTATACTTTGAAATATATGTACGCAGATAGTTTACTTTAATTTACCACTTATATCTTTAAATGCAATTATTTAACTAATAATTATAATCCATTTAAAACACACATAAAAGTATGTCATTTACTATTCTTTTATCCACTCAGCAACACTCATTACTTTACTCTACCTATTTCTGGCAATAATTCTATTTACTAACTTGCAGATTTACCATCATAAACTTCCTACATTTAGTTACTTATTTGCTTCCATGGACAATTTTCTACCTTTTTTTCCTTATCTGTACCGTTTGCAATATTTCTCTTACTTCAATAAGTGTTACTATTATTCCATTTAATGCAATTTCTTATTCTAATTTTGCTTTCTGTTACCTTTAAATTTTGCTCTCTGTTTGTGCGGAGGTTGACTATTTGATTTCATTATATTAATTATATGTATTTAAAACTGTGATATATACATACTTAGGCCTACTCATAATTATATCGTTTCAATTACTAATACATATTTGCAGTATATTATTCTGCTAACTTATTTCAAACTCTTATCACAATTTACATATATACACACTTTGTACATTCCTGGAACACTGGCGCTGTTCTGCTCTCAAGTTCTTATCTAAGGAGTTTTTTTAAAGTCATTCCGTCGCATACAGAGATTTGAACTATTATGGTAAACGTTCTCTCCTATTTATGTATATTCTCATAATATTCACTGTCCGCCTATAGTGATATTTATTGGTAAAAATTTACTAATGCGTGGGTGGGAGGGAATTTTCTAAAAAAATTGGGGGAAGGTGGCTTTATATCACTCCTTCACACGATTTTACTGATTACTCACGATAATATTTACAATTAGAAACTTTATGACTCATATTTAATATTTAAAAAATATAAAATTCTCTAACGCAATTGGCACAGCTTTGTTTAGATGGCTTATTTAATTTAAAACAAGTGTCTGATACAGTTGATATTATTACTTTTAATTATTTCTTAACATTTCAAAATTAGCAATTATTTTCATAGTTTGTTATCAATATTCTTTACTGTCTGTGCGCTGTTTAAAATCTGGTTTTTGTTTATTTGTTTATTTTAATTTCATTTAATTCTCAACTCCTCTTATCTTTATTGTAAGTAACACTAATTAACTTTTAGCTTAATTACTATGTAGACAAAATATGCCTAATACCAAGAAACAAAATTAAATTTTCCTTTATGCACAATATAATGGATCCTTGTTAACGTCACAATTACAATATTTCTGGCTTTCTGAAAATTCAAATACTATTTCTTTTTGAAAATTGAAACTCATTTTCCTCATAATTATATTATTATTACCTCACAATTAAATTATTGTTGTCAATGCATAATCAAAACTCTGTTGCCTTGTATGTATCGTAGATTCTCCCACTGTTATAATCATATGTATAACAAAACATTCCTTGTTCTTAAATATTGTCTCAATTTATCACATTAGTTTCTGTTATACATGATAATAGTGGACTTGGGGAATAATTAATGTTTTAGCAGCAAGAGGTCAAGATCTGCTAAGTGACTTCAGTGAAACTTGTGGTCTACCATGTAATATCATCTACCCATGGTAGAGAGTCTTTAGTTATGCACTGCTGTGTAGCATAAAATTGGACCCATAACAAAAATCCATTAGTATGTTTTACTGTGTAGCTATCTAGACCCACAGTAAAGCCTTGTGCCATCTCAATCGCTCTCATTCTCCATAATTCCATCTGGTGGGAGGCACCTCTACCTCACAGGGAATTGTTTGGCTCTCTTTATCATGCGGGTTCGTTTCCCAATGGAGCCTAGGCGTCCTGCACTCGTGTGCAAAACAGGATGGGTGACGCTGATCGGGTGGCTATGCCGTCAGACATCCCCATTTATCGCGACCTCTCGCGAGAATCGTGATGTTCTGGCTAAACTTTGGAGCGACTTAACTCGAGTGGGTAACCATAGACTCTCTCTACATGGCGGAAGGGGTGCGTCAGTGCACCGTGCCTGTTTCCGTAATTACCCTTTACATTAAATTATTTTGTCCATCTGATACCGATCCATATTATACTTATATCAGTACCAGGCGTGATCTGTATTCCAAATTGAAACACGGTGTTACTACTCGTAAGGAAAAGCAAGGCAGTGTTTTGAAGTTTGAGGCGTGCTGCACCTCTCGCTTGAAGGTGCTGACACTATAATAAAGGCAGGGGGGGGGGTGAGGCCTGTAGAATGTCAACTCATAACATTTAATGAGGTCGCATCGCATTTCCGTACTCGCTCGTTTCTAGACTCATGTTCTGGCTTGCAAAAAGCATTTCTTAAATACAGTGTTTCGTACACTATATATTACAATGACTGTACAACATATTTAACTCCGTTAACAAATTATATTAATCATAACACAGTTCTATCTTTATTTCTAAATAATTAAATGTGATCATAATACCCTTTACTCTCGATATATTTTATTCAATAATAACATGAAATTTGGCTTCGCTTACCACTAACTGATAAGGTGTACGTGTAGCAAAATTATTTATCTTACATTACTTAACTTTCATTTAAAGCACACAGACAGCTTAATTTATTTAAATTGCTGTATTTAATTCTCTGTGCAATGATACATAAAATTATGTAACTTTTTTTTATGTCCATAAAGAACTGCCTAATTCTGTCTTGTTAAGTCTTATATGACATATATTTATATGCTTCATACTTCAATATTCTCATAATAGTGCTTTCTTAACTATAATTTTGACTTATAAATATCTCCGTATAGCTATGGACACTTGTATTTATAATACCTTAAGCTACTTGCCATAACTAATTCCTAATTTCTACCTTTAAATAATTAATCAAATATTGGACATGGCGATTTACTAACTTAAGCCCTCCGTGCGCACGGCGATGTACTAATGTACTTCATTATTCTTATGGTATGCATTTATATTTAATTAATTACTCACTAATCGCTTAATACTTATCTCTACTGACCTTGTATTTCACTTAGATAATAATTATAATTTTCCCATAACACATATAACTAGGTTATTCTAATACTCTAATGTTAATGTACTTGTCAAGTGAACATTTTCCAATTATATCGCACATTCTCGGGACACACAACCGTTTCTCTGCTCTCTCATTCTTACTCCAAGAAGGCCTAATTGCAGTAACCTCATGGTATGCTGCCCAGAACTGTGTATTGTGTATATTGGACCCATAGTTAAAATCCTACACATTCCAAAAGCACTTTTACTGCCTGGATGCACCTCCACAAGACAGCAGCGCGTTTATAAAGCATATTTTCTTCGGGTCAACTTCCCGAAACTAGCCTTAAAAGTTTCCCGCTCATGAGCTAAACAACACATATTGTGCGGCTTTCTAGGTAAGAAACTTCTTTCTACTTGCGCCCGATGTGCATATAATGAAAATAAACAAGATGAAGCATGTCTGAGAGGAAGATATGCCGCCCCATATAGCGAAAGTCGGTGCACTAGGCATCGCACTCGGAAATACTTGCTGTGCAAGGTCCTGCTGATCTACAGAATACTACATAGTTGAGGTTGTTGGTGTGACTTTGACCGCTAGTAAACCTACCACATGGCTGCTTGCCTTTTAATATTACACTCGTATTTTTACGTAAACTTTTATCTATCTCGCAATTGCATTTAATTTATTATGACCTTATAAAATTTCCTACCATATTTCACTTTATTAACCTGATGATAACCTTATAAAAATTAGCAAACTAACTATGTATTAGTGTATACAACAATATACCCTAATACTTCCGTCACATACAGAGGCTTGAAATGTTCCGTTAAGTTATCATATGTGTTTGACATAATGTAAAGCAATATAATTAAAATTTATTTATGACGCATTATTATATGTAGCTTGGTTGGGAGGGGTTCGAAAATTTAATTGGGGGAGGGGGTGGTATAGGATTCATCCCTCGCAATAAATTTTACTAATTACTTACGATAATATTTACAAATTTAAACAATTATAAAATTTATAACCCATTAGATTATACAAAAGATATTTAAAGGGGATTGGTGGAGCTTTGCATGCTAAGAAGAGGTGGGGAAGGCCCTTACCTCCACCAATGTTGTGATTTCCCTGATGGGCTATCACACAAGCTGTTAGAGAGTTCGTATACTCAAGGTGAAACACACATTTAAGTCATTCCGTCATTTATATTTAACCACAAATATCTCTTACAATAATATTCGTACAACAAATTTTAACTACTACTTTACATTGTGCCGGGGAGCGTATAAGTTATCTGACTCTGCAAGCTTCTACATTATTTAGCAATGATACCAATGGCCGTGGAATCTAGCTAAGAATCCTTACATCGTATTCTACTGGAATGGCTTTACCTGCAGTGATGCCGTAGACTGAAGACACTGTGTTTACAGTGGTTCGAGCCCCTGGAGCTGGTCCATCTTCCTCATTGGCGGCGAGGTGATGTAAGACCTCGGGCCCGCCGCTGTGCACTCCTTAAATATGGAGGCTGTATCCTTGTTGTCGGATCTGTTTACATAACTAGCTCAGCGACGCCTCGCCTTCGCGAAATCGCCCTCTTTACATTGGTGGTGGTTTCATGTTATCGTCAAGCTAAAGGCTTGGCCATACCTCAACACAATGATCCCCATATCCAGCAATTAAAATTAGCATTAAGAGAACCAGATAAATTTACCTCTAAATACCGATGGTTAGCCAGAAGATACGCCATTTCCGGGAACGGGGAAGCCTATATAAAGCAGGACACACCCAATGGGGAAAGAAAACTTATACTCTTGTACCGAAATATTACATTCCCGAAATAATTACAGTGCATCACGACACTCTCCTAGGAGGGGGGCATTTCGGACAGTTTAAAACTCTCACAAAAATTGAAATGGCATATTATTGGGATCCCATGAATATGTATATAAAGGAATATATAAAGAACGGTCCTGTTTACCAACGCATTAAAGCCCTAATCAAAAACCAAATTGAACAAATGACCCCTATACCGCCCCCCTTCACCATTCTTGGGGCCTAGATGCTAAAGGGTCATTACAAATGCCAGCATCCAGCAACAGATATGTACTTGCAATGATGGAATTTTTCACCTATTACCCTGTCTCCTGACCAGGACAAACTATAGATGCAATACCATGTGCCAACTTCGTCAAAGACATTATTTTAGTTTGGCTGCCCCAAATCTATCCTAATGGACAGGAGAACATCGTTATTCCAACAAAATGATAACCGAACTATTTCGTAAACTAAAGATCAAAAAGCTCCAGACCACAGCATATAATCCGGCATGCAATGGCTTGATTGAACAAGTCAATAAAATTCTTTCGCAACCCTTAACTCCCTGGGCCAGCGAAGATTCCTCACACTGGGACAATTAAGTATCCTACATTACATTGAATTATAATACAACCATTAATCGAAGCACGAAATTCATTCCTTTATTCCTTCTCCTTGGAGTTGAAGCTGTACAGTCCTCCCATGTCATTAGCCACTCATACTACCCACAAGCTAATGATTGGTGCTAATGCTTACAAAAGACACATAAACAAGCGTGCGTAAACTTCATTGCATCTCAACAACAGCAAAATATATTATTTGATGCCAAATATTGACCTAATGATCTAAAAATTGGCCAATTCTTTTGGATAAAAATCCATGCATGACAAAAGGCTCTCTCCTTTAAATATCAAGGGCCATATAAAATTCATGATATATTAGGACCATCCATGATAGCAGTGGAGGTATGCAAGAGGGGCATAAATAAAATAGAAACAGTGAGCACATGGAATATAAAAATTTACATTGTCAGACACTGACATTTGTCCCTATGTTACAGGAGGACTTTGTACCAGGCTTAATCCATTTCCGAGATGTGCCCTGAAAAACTCTGTGATGTACTACTTGTGCTGGGGTTCGCAACGAATACAGCGGCGGAACAACTTTACAAGACACACCATGGTGTCTACTTCACCGAGCTGATGCCACAGATCTAATATGAAGAAACTGTTCCACTTCTGTTCACACTACCACTGTAAGAACCCAGGACACCGATCAACATAGAGGAATGGTTCCACAGTGCCTGCACTGTCAGAAATTCCACCGTCTGCAGGGATGCAGACAAGTTTAGAGAAATTGTTAATGCCACATATGTTAACATTGTTAATAAGTTCCTTTCTGAAGTTTCCTTACCCATGGGAAATAGAAGATCCCTTACCTTCCTTGGAGATGTTGCAACGTTGTGTTGCGACATCTTAACTACACATAGCTTAAAATTGCTGCTTTCAAATGAGGACATGCTAGCTGTGCAACTCAATGACATATGAAGTAATGTAAGAGCTTCAATTAACAACTTTAACCTCACCACCCAGAGAATGGCTGAAATTAAAAATCAGGTTAAGGTCAAAATTAATTCTATTTCAGATATATTTCACTCCATGTCTAGTAGTTCTAATACACAACAAAAATAAATTGAAATATCGCAGGTGCAAAGTTAAATTATGATAGGTATAGTTCTGGAGTTAATAATATAATTAACGAAATCAGCTTGAATACATACATACAGGCATGTCAAAACAATATTTTACCGCTACAAGTTGTATCAAGGTCAATGTTAATGAGAGAACTCATAAAGTTGTAAACAAATCTTAGACAATTGGATTTCAAACTTAGCATTCCAATTGAAAATGTAATTATTTATTACTCTGTTCCTATAACAGAATGCTCCTTTTCTCCAACACAAATAATGACTACAGTACAAGTACCTCTTCAAAGTACCAAATTGATGTGGGAATTTTTCAAAGCCACAAAAATAACTTATTTCTTTAAAAACGAATTAAGCACGATTGACTTGCCAACTGAAATCAGAGCTGAGGATAAGTTTATTCATACAACAAGTGTGGTAGCTGAGGAAATCAATCAACTTAAGGATATGTATTTAATATCCAAAAACACAACATAATATAGTGAAGTAAGATGTCTTAAAGAAGCTATCAAATTGCAGTCTCTAGAAAATTTTTATGTATTTTGCAAATTTACCTGTGTCTGTAGCAATCAACTACAGTTTGCCCCTATTTAACCCCATCATTATGTCATAACAAACCCTTCTGGGACATTGGCATTACAATGTGTTAATAGGACTCTCTGCCAGACAATTACTCATTCTGATATAGGCTCTATAGATTTAAGCGGATGCAAAGTTACGATAAACGAAGTTACTGTAGTAGAAGCAACACACGTATGTGACATAAAAAGCCCTGTAATTGCAGTTGCTCATACTATCTTACCCATTCACTGTCTTAAGAGCAATCATTTCGCGGCAACACAATTATCTCTAACTGAGGGAATTATTTTTATTCCATTAATGATACGCTCAATAAGGAATTGATAATTTTACATGCAAATTTGCCAACTGTAGAATATGTCTCAATCAAAAATAACCTGTTTCATACCCCAGTCTTCTCAGTTATGTCTCAAGAACATTTTAATTACCTTAGTCCACTATTGTGGCTCTGATAGCAGCTCTAGGATTGTTATATTAAAGTTAATTAAAATATCTATTTTGCTGGAGAAGACTGTATAGATAGGCGTACACAACATGTACAATACAACCAGTCATTGATAAATGCTTATGTTCCAGCAAAGTAAAGGAATATTTTGATACCAGGAACAAGCAATTCAATAACAAGTGCTCAAATTATGTGTCAAGCTAGACAAAATAAGTTACAATTATGATGTGCCACTACCTGCACATAAAGCTTGTGAAAACTTTCTCACACGCAATAAACTGTTGGTGCTCTTAAAAACTTGCTTGCCGTAATGACAGCACATTCTTTCCTCTGACTAGGTAACTGCTCATGTGTGGGTAACAACTGTCAGCAATGTTACCGCTAGAGTACACCAGCTGTTAAGGCAACTGAATTTTGTTTCTAAGTTAGAGAGCAGCACTGACGGATTTCCTGTGTAGCGAATACGCCATACAGATGAAAATTAAATGTATTTCACATCTAGCTGGGCCCTTGTACATCTGTAAATAATTGTCTATCAAATTGCAATTATCTGTTGCACAACACAGAATTCAATTTGCTACTGTATTCCTTGTAAAATTCACGACCTAAAACTGAAATGTATGTTTATTTTCATGTTATTAGGTTAACAATGTATGTGGGGTAACTATGTTTTAATCAAATGAATTCTAGAGACAGTCACATCATATAATAATTTTTAGAGTTATTAGTTCATACCATCTGGCGCTATGGTGGAGTAGTAATTGTTGATTGGTACACCTAATTTTCCCTCTTTTTCCATCTAGCCTAGCAATCGGCGCCGACGATCTTAACTTGCTTAATACAATTTATGGTGTCAACTTATGTAACTCATGGAGCCGAGCACATTCCCATCACAAAATCCAAATCACATGAAACCATAGTGGCCAATATCATCATACTGGCACACACACACACACACACACACACATACACACACACACTCTAATTACTATGTAAATTAACTTGTTTAGCACATAAAATGCTATTAGTACTTGGTTATTACTTTGAGAAATTACAAAATACAAGTATGTCAGGATGCACAATTAACAAAGAATATATATCACTGTATTTAGTAAGTAAGTAAATCAAGTATATTCATGTCCAAATAGTCATATTTCAGTATACAGCTATACCAGCTACACTAATTATAAGTCAGAATTTAATATATAACTGCAAGTTTCATTTTCAAATTGTACTCTTAAATACAGGTCAGACGACATAACGTCTCTTAGTCAACCATGTAAACGATATCCCTAATCTAGTGACTCATAGATCCCTAGGGAAATTCTGAAATAAGTGTGTGCATGGACACTAAATAGTAAAACCTTGAAGGCAGCCGCGAACAAGAGAGACCCCTTCCAGTGGCATATTATAAACCTCTACTGATGGCATCTGAGCCAACCCTTCACAGCAGAGCTGCCATACTTCATCAGCGGCCCGGCCTCACTCATTACCTTCCTCCTTCGGCCAGCCCCATTCACTCATGCAAGGGTTCGTGAGATTTGTGGAAACAGGGGGCCCTAGTGTGGTCACCAGTAGCCAGGGCTGGCAAGCGACATGCTAGAGCACAGGATGGCGCGACCTCGACAAGCCAGCCCGGCTGTTATGAAAATATCTCCCCGGGGAAGGGCAATGAGGCAGGGGTCGCTCCTTTTTAAGTCTGGTGCAATGGCGGCTCATGGCCATCTTTGATCCAGCCTCCCGAGGGACGACTACAGGAGAGGACCACCAGGCCCATGGTCCCACTTCGATGCCCGATTGCAGCCACCATCGAGGGGGTCTTCCCGTAGATGACATCACAACCACACAGGGTAATTATATATCCAGTAGAACGCCAACAGTCGTGGAGACTTGGGGATATTCATGGAATTAACTTGGACTCCTTCTGAGTCAGAGAGCACCTTAAGGAACCCAATACTATACTTGCCGTAATTGAGTTTGATATTGATACTTACAATTCATAAAGTAATGCCCATATGAGATCCTTGTAAGAATCTGTAATAGTTGATTTGAGTTGAACAAAAGTAGTATTTGTACATCGGAGTGCTCTATCCATCTAGCTATCCTAATACCACTGATTAATGCCTGACCTGATCCCCTCAGGACAGGCCACAGCAGGGTGGAAAAAGTAAATTTTCATTCAAATAGTTGACATAATAGGGTTTTTCTTTGTTCTCGAAATCGTAACCAAACAATTTGCTTCATAATGTACTCATACCGGTCAATAAAGTAAATGCTTTCATGGTTTTCAATCAAATTTCAGCCACCCTGTCATTGTATTTTACATCTACGTATTCATTGTACATTTCGTCGGCGAGGAAAGGGTTATTTGCGATAAAAGCCAATTTACGTATAAACTAGAAATTTTTAAGTTGTTTCATTTTGATCATAACTTTTCGGAGTTGTCTGGGTAAATGAGTGATTTTGTACTGATTCATGTTTGCATCCATCATATTATTTTACCCGTGGGTTAATCTTTATGTTTACAAATTTCGTAATTAGCATCATGAACAAAGCAGATGTAAAGAATTTTCCCTCGGAATAAATTCCGTTCACGATTTTCACATCAACTCCATACTTTCGCCTAATCATTGGGCCATCGAATTCCAAAATGGATAGAGGAGTGCCAGATTTCACACTGATCAATACTTTGTTCGCTTTCATGTAATCGAGAAATAATAAATCATTTTCGAAATACAGAGTGTAATTAATAAGTTTCGATTGAATTGTCAGATATGCATTGTACATTGTCAAAATCACTGTGAACGGTGCAGAAGGCAACCACATCGTTCAGGTTTAGTGTGCACTGCAACGAATCGAAACTTTCGTTATCTTCCGTTCGAACTACTTTGGTTAATTACGAGAACCCACATGCACACACAAATAGTTTAGATCGATAGATCCATTTGGTACTTTGGCATCGCATTGAACAAATGTTTGGAAGATGTAATGCATTTACCCAAGTTTACTGAAACTTTTATGGGATCGCGATTAGTCCTCGAAGTCGGCTGTACTTTATAGGCGACGGTGTAACCCATTTCATTTCTCTAAAATTAATTCAGTAACTGTTAGTTAGAAATTGTTTATCGTCCAAGCATTATACATACTGATGACAGAATCTAAATGGGCGATGCACGAAAAGACACCTTGTGGTATGAACGTGTTATGGTTTCGGTCGTGTTTTGCATCGACACCAATTTATTGTTTATGCTAATGACTCTAGAATAATATATAAAAAATCTTCGCGAATTTAGCACAAACTCAACATGTGGTTATATTGTGAACGGACACGTATGTTGCCATGCCGTCATGTAGGCCACTGTGTCCTGGCCCAATTGGCCATTGAGATTATGTTAGTATTCACTCTTAATATTCTTAAAAATAACAATTTGGATTATTTACACAGGTTCCTTTTTGATATGATGTAAAACATAACACTATGTGTGGCACTGCACACTGATGTAATTGGCATAAGCAAAATGGCACGTGAGGTCTTGACGCCATCTGTTTCCCCCAAGCCTGTTTGCCTGCCATCACCGGCAGCTGCTGCAGGAACTCACACTCCACCGGGCACTCTTGTGCACCAGTTGAGGAGTGCACCATGGCAGTTACACCGAGAAGACTCTAGTTCACGAGTGCGGTCGAGGTGCCTATTGAAGCGCTCGTGTCGTGAGCAGTGCAAGAAAGTGTGAGTGCAGAGCAAACAATGTGTGCCCATGTGCATGTGTTTTTTAATGAGACCCTGTGAAACGGGTCATTAATGGAAGAGGTAAATATTATCAAATGCTTAAGGATGCCCGTCCATGTGATGGCAAAACAGGAAGCCCTACAACATTTAAATGCCCCTACAGGCTTTAGTTTACTTGTGTATCAATTTCTGTCATGTACCATTTTCATGTATTTCACACTCATCTCGTTTTATGCAGTGATTTGTTATGATTAAAGTGTTTATATGTTCAGAATAATTGTTTATGTAATAGCTGCAGTCAAGAGAGCAGCATGGATATGTTTACGAATATTTTTGTGTAAGAAAGTAGCATGTGCAACCTTCCTGCCCACCATCACTGGCCAGCATGCTGTGTCAGCCCAGTTAGTCATACTTGTGTGTCTAGGTGAAGCAGATGTGCGGACTGATGGGGTTGAGTTTCGAGTGCTTGGTTGGTGCATCACCTTTGAACTAATCATTTAACGTGCAATAAACTTTAGTATACAGTATCAAATGTTTAATTAGCCGCACAAGTCTCTTCGCCTCTTACTGCCCTATGGTTTAGCAACTACTTCAATATCAGCGATTCACCCTCCTCACGGACAATTGTTGTCTAGTTTGGCTGCATAATGTACGAGAAAACCACAGAAAGTTGAAGCACTGGGCACTCTTCCCACAAGCCTTCGAATTCGAAATTCATCATGGTGCAGGCAAGGACTACAAGCTCGCTGATCATCTGTCCCGTGCCCCAGGAAACAACATTACTCACGATGAGGAGGAGTAGGAGCACATACTTCCCACTCCCCCGTGCCTACCAATGTCAACAAACAACTCTGTGCAGTGTGCCAACGTTACAGTGTGCCAACCAGCTCCACATCTGGACATATTTCTAAAAATTGTTACAAACGCCCAACTACAGGGCTGCATCACATAAAAAGGGAGGATAGAGTGTGCAACCGGAATAACAGAACGTTGGCGCATAATGTATGGCCGAGTGGAAACATGTTCAGACACTATCAAAAGCAAATGGCGTGTATTTGTACAAGATGTAACTCGCATCGCAGTGTTACAGTATGCTCATGCCAGTGCCGTGGCCTGACACCCCGGCACAGCTCACACAAGAAGGAGTGTCTTAAAAACATGCTATTGGCCTGGGGTTTGGGAGTTTGTGCACACATGCATCGCGTGCAACTATTTTAATTGCTGCTTAACCTACAGGACACGACAACATTTCCACACGAACCATCAAAACAATTCGAATGCATTGTGTTAGATCACATGGGGCAATACCCACGCACATCATCCGGAAAACACTTTTATGTTGTTGTCACAGACTTGTTCTCGCCATGAGTTGAAGCCTATGTGGTGACGAGCACTCGTTCATGAACAATATGGAAAGTGTTGGAAACTGAGTTTTCCCCCAACTGGGGATATCCCCATGTAATGCTCAGTGATAACTGCTACCAGTTACTGGGAAATCGAGGTGAGACAACTGCACAAAATGGGGAGTGCAACATGCAATGATAGTGGTCTGCCACCCATGTGCCAACCCGACTCAACGAAGAAATTAGGAATCAAGACCCATCTTAATTTGTGCTTGGGTGAGAACGAAGTTTCCGGGGCAGAACTACTGCCGGCTGTGTTGTTCATGCTATGCACCAGGGAAAATCAAGCAAGCTGCATGATGCCAGCACAGCTGCTTCAAGGCCACGAACCATCCCCTCCCTGGCGAGTTCAGGAGCAGGACGAAGGAGTGCACCATGAGGCCAGTGGATGGAGGGGCATAGGAGAGGAACAGGTGCTCATGTGCACTGACACACGAGATAATCAGTGCCACTATGCAGCCCAATTGTTACCTACCTCCACACTCCACTGGTAAAAAGAGATTTTGTGCCGGACTGGCAGCTAAATGGAGCAGCCCACATACCATCAGCAAGGCATTACGCGAGACATGTTACTGCATCTGCATTGGTCGGGGCTGGTATGCCGTTTACAACAGGGACACCTTGCAAATCGCCGAAGCCGATATTGGGAAGCTCGGCATCAATGCCACCCGGCCAGGAGACCAGACTATAAGTGGCACTATTTAATATGCCCACCAGCGATACAGAAATGGTGGCGGAAGACGACCCGAATGCACCACGCACAGAATTTGCAGCAACACCCAATGCTTTTGCATTCAAAGGGGCTTCTGTGGACAATATTGCGCCCTGTGCTCAGAGCTTGCCAACTACACAAGATACCACAACGGCCATGCAGGACATATTTACCCCCTGGGTGTGCTCAGCAACACCAGCAATCAACGAGGAAAAATCATCATTATCATCATCATCAGAGTCGGTCCCGCCTGATCCATGGAGTCAACATGACTTTAATCGCAAACTGTCCCAAAACTGCACCCCTTGTACTGCCACAACCAGCACAAGCAAGGACGATTCGGAACGAGAAGACAGTCTTTCTCAGCTAGGTCGCTCCAAGCAGCCGCTTTGCATTTGGGATGCACCATGCACGATCGGTGGACTATCTGAGACGCCCAAAGCTGCTGTCACAGCCCGAGTTCAGCCCAGATACCAGCAACACAGAGGGTATGCTCTTCGGCTGCGTGCATTCTTATGTCTGCTGGCCACATTCTATGAGTGAGAACAACTGAGCAGCTCTTCAAGAATGATCTCCAGAGGGGAGAAGGGGCATTTGATGTGTACCACGTTCATCATCCCATCGCAGCTCATTTGCAGCATCGCTACTTCAACGAGTGCAGTGCAGTGTTCATATAATGTTGTGTATTTTCATTACGACCTTTTTAAGTACATAGTGCCATGTTTTACATAATACCAAAGGGAACATGTGTACATAATGCATTTGTTATTTATAGAAATATTAAGATTGTAAACAAACATAATCCCAATGGCCAATCGGGCCATGACACAGTGGCCAACATGACAGCACGACAAAAGACATTTCTTTTCGCAATATAACCACATGTTAAGTTTTTGCCAAATTATATTTTTAAGTATTTCATAGTGTAAATAAAGAGATGTGGACCAAGTAAACACACAAGTAAATATGGGGCATATAGTGCCACGTAAGATCCACACATGCTCAATAAAAACCTGCATATTGTAGGTTTAGGGTTCAGGACTGCAGGACAGCCAGGACAACAAAGTCACGTGGTCAAAAAATTATATGTTTTTAATGTAAGGTATTTTATTTTATTCTTTTGCAAGTGTTTATGAAATCCAGTGTATATAAGCATAATTTTAATGACATCATTTACATTATGTGTCATTTAATAACATTACCATTTTTTTTGGGGCATGCAGGTGGGTTTGGCGCCTGGCTGCAGCCCTTCTGCAAGGCCATCTTTAGTAGTCTACCTGTACACTCGTGGTGCAGACGACCGTCGTGGACTCACCAGGCATTTATCATTTGTTCATCAATCATGTAGCATCAGTAGTGTAATATTTAATCTGGAATTGTATGTCTTTTTGCATCTGCCTGGGAAGAGCTCTGCACCACGGTCTAGAACATTTTGTGCACAGCCGGACCATAATTTCCATGTAATTTATCATGTAGTCTTCGTGCCTTTTTACTCAGTGTTCGTGCTCTCCTGCATAACAGAGAACTTGTAATTTATGTGCCTCCTATGAGGTTTTATGGAATAAAACGTATGGTTGAATTGTGTTCTCAATTTTTTATTTCTGGTGATGCCTATCAAATCATATAATAAGTATTTTATCATGAATGTAAAAAAGGCGTGGGAGAGCCGGAATAATCCTTAGGGAATAAGTCACCCTACTAGTCCAGGCATAACGGGAATTTATTGATACCAAGTCTACAACAGTATGTGGAGTCATCCTCCACAGATGGCGGAATATTGGGGGTAAGTCATGCTGGTCTTCGGCAGCACAACTCCGCCTGCAAACTTGTGGTCACCGCATCGTGAGCTGGCGTATATCCGAGCAATCTTCACTTCAGCATTCCAATACACATAATCGTACCTCCCTCCCGCCTAATGGTCCAGACACCAACAAGCCATCATAATCTTACCTGTTTCATATCTACTCACAAAACATTGATTTTACCCAACATGTCGATTTGAACAAAAACTTTGTTTTGCAATTCCTCAACGAATGCAATGTTATAACCACTCAAATTGAAATTATGTATTTGAACGGCGGGCGAAAAGGGGACGAAAAGTAGATAGGGTGTGAGAAAAGTGAGTCTGCGCTCGTCGTCTAATTTATTAATATAATATTCTCGCCTTTTGTTTATGGTTACCTGTTCGATAAGGGCCGTTTCTCCACTTGAACGGGCCAGATTCCATTGACAAAAATTATTGTTCTCTTGTATTAGTCACAATAGTCGTAAACCAATTCATTGAATAGCATTTCGGGAAGATGGTGAATTTTTCGATCGAATCATGCATTTCATTTTCGACGGTGATTCGATATGTGTTGAGTAGAGAAGATTCGTCAAATACGCAATCGGAAGTAATTCGATTACCATCTCACGATTGGAATACACCTAACGAACGATATGTGATGTTTCTTCTAAGGTGACAAACTTCAAACCACAAACATCGAGTTAGATTTCCACTGCCTCGCTCCGAACTACAGACACGATCTTACCCTGATAAAACTTTAATTTGACGCGCCAACCAAAGTAAACTTTGAGTTGATAGGTAATGACACCAGACTCATTTAAACATCGGATTTGGATTTCGGCCGATTGGGGATTTGAAAATAATATAGCAGGCAATTTTCTTCATCTTGGTTCGTTGGCGATGCAGATTTATAAAATGTTTTAATCAGTGTAGACTCGGTATTTTCCACAAACTGATCAAATTTTTCAAGGTTAATGGGAAGTTGGATTGAAAGTTCAATTTCGTGATTAACCTTTCGAGGACATTTGGAAATCCATTCGAGAATATTTCCCGGTGGTGGTTTTGTTTCCTTTCTCACATTTCGCACAAAATGCCACTAATTTTGTTACTCGAATAAAGGAAATAAACTTATATTATATATATTTATGTACGTATGTAAATATATATGTTAAATAAAAAAAACAAAAATAAAAGTAAAAAACCACAGTATGAGAGATGAGTAGGATATGTGTGCCATCATGTATAATCGGTCCTAAGTCGATGTGAAGTTTGTGCCATCACACCATCTTATGTTGATATGAATTTTGTGACATCATATCGTCCTAAATTATTGTGAAGTTTGTGACATCACACACACTAAGTTGATGTGAAGTGAATAGAATTGTAACCCAACTTGTCCAATGTTACATTACTCTTCACTTTAAACTTACAAGACAAACTTTCAATACTAATTACTTGTATAAGGACCAATGGATAAGTTTTTTAAGTTTTGTGAGATTTTGCCAGAGTATTCCACAATTGCTAATCCTCTCCCTCCCCCCAACAAATTCATTCAATAACCAATCAGAGTACACAATGATCTCGCTTCTATACATGCTTCCAAATCAGTTACCAGACCGTGAGGTAATGGAAGTGGTAGCTGAGATGGTACTGCCAGAGTACCAAAGCAGCTATCGTGCCACTATTCAGCAGCAGTGTAGAATAAATTATGAGAGTGGCCATTATCTTGAAGAGGAATGCATGCAAACCACATCTGGAGTTCAATGATGCACGAAGGCAACACAATGAGCCACGTAGTGAGAATGTTGCCGCAAACAACAGCTAATCCGGACATACCAGGAAGCAGGCTTTCGGACAGAACAATGAAAAATTCATAAGTACAAGTTCGGGCCGGTATAGTATGATGCAGAATAAATCCAGTAAAAGTGAGAGTGCACAACCGGCTCATGGGTACTGCAGTGATAAGTGATAGTACAGCAAGAAACCACATCATCCTTGCCGTTACTGTCGACAAGGGGAGGAATACCACTTTCACTACAAGTGCCCCAATAATCCACATTTGGATGATGGACACAAAGGAGCTGCACCCGACCAGCAGGGAAATGGAAGCGGGGGTAAGGTATCCGGATTGCCTCTCATGCCCCAGTCCCGCCGCAACCCACCCAACTGACACCACAGCAAGTGCTTGTAAACCAGGTAAATAGTAATGCATCACAGTTCATCTACTTTCTAGTGACTGTCAATGAGAAGCCATGCCGCACGTTAATAGATACGGCAGATTAACGCAATTTTCTCAATCCATCTTTTGTTAACGAACATGACTTTACACCCATTAAACATGTAATTCAGCTTGCAACAGGTCAGACAACTAATGCCGCATTAAGACAAGAAACTGTCACTATGTACATCCGTGAAATGGAGACCATTACCACTGGCATTATCACTTCCGAAATAACAGTACAGGCAATTCTAGGCGTACCATGGTTAATCGAATAGAACACAGTATTAGAACTGGCTGCAAGACACATTCATTTTGGTGCAAAGGAGAGGCGAACAGTATACAACATTGAACAAGCGTGTAGCTAACAACAACCCCCACATTTTGTTAGAGAAACTTGACAATGACATCCTGCCACAACACCAGACCACATTTCAAAGACCGTTGTGCAAAAGGAAAGACCTATTTGCACAACATGATGCATTGCGACGAACAACTGTTGCAGAACATTTAATTCCTCTTATGCAAGAAGAACTCGTATTGGCAGATACTGGTGAATCAGCAGAATCGTGAGAAAACAGCATTTACTGTGCCAGATGGATGACACTTCCAGTTCTGTGCGATGCCTTTTGGTTTAAAGTGTGCCCCGTCCACATTTCAATGTATGATGGTATGAGTGCTGGATGACCTGAATGGGGAATACACACTCGCATACTTGGATGGCGTAGTCATTTGGTCGGAGAGTTTGGAGGACCTTGTGCATCATCTGTCAGTTGTGTTGGAGAGGCTTGCCATGAACACATTGACTCGTGAGGTAAAAAATGCCACATCGGAAAAACTAGCCCAGATATCTTAGGGCATGTAGTCAGTGAACAGGGGAACATGCCAAATCCGGAACAGCTCAAACGCATTGACAATTACAAAACATCCCGTACATGCAAAGAGCTGCAAAAATTATTCGGTCTCATCGATTGGATTCGAGAGTATGTTGAAAATTTTGCAATAGTTACAGCACATTTCAATGACTTGTTGTCACCACAAAAGAGATTTGCATGGTCATAGGCGTCTCAGGAAATAAAACCATGTTACAAAGCATGTCCTACATTAGCCAGATATGATCCCATGCAGTAACTACTTTTGCCAATTGACACCAGTCAGGAGGGGCTGGCTGCAGTCTTGTATCAATGTAGAGATGATGGTGTAAAGCATGTAATGGACCTTGCAAGTGCGAAACTCGGACCAACAGAAATGAGATATGATTTCAACAAACAGGAATGTCTCACAGTGTTGTTGACAGTAAAGTAGTATAGGGCTTATTTAGAGAATCAAGAATTTACCCTGCAGACTGACAATCATTGCCTCATCTGGTTGACCAGCATGAAAGATGCATATAACAAACGATCTTGGTGGGCGTTGCTTCTACAGGGATATGACTTTGCCGTAGAGCACGTACCCGGGAAGGAGAATGAGTTGGCACATGCATTATCAGATGCACAGAATCCGGAATAATTGAAATACAATGATGCAGAATGGGTTTGACATTCTACCGCCAACTTCAAACACACTGCTACAAGAGGCCAAACTGCGCAACATACACACCATTGACAATGATATTGTTGTAAGTGAATTGTATTGTAAGGTAGCAGGTGTGTAGAAAAGTAGTGCAGTTGCGCAGGAAAAAATAGAACTGTGCCCGAAATAAAGAATACAACAATGGTGTGTATTGGATGGCAGACTTGAAACTTGTTCCCTTACAGATAATAGCAAGTGGAGGTTATTTGTATCATAGAGCACGAGAGAACAAGTGTTTACAAACGCACATTCAAGTAAGATGGTAATGTGTGACCGGTGTAGCACCTGGCTGGACCATGGCGGGACTGGAGGTTATGTGTATAGGAAATGCTTAAAGCTGCAGTTCTCTGGTGGGTACTAGTGCTCAATAGTGTAAGAGCATGGGTTGATGACGTTCTCGGGGTCGTTTGGCCGATGGCCAGTTGGCTCTTCCCCAGTGGTCCACCTCTTGTTGGTTAAGTTTGATGTCATACAGAAATATACACCAAAAAAGCCTAGTCTAGCAAGGGATATCAGCCACCCTCGTATGCCATATCACTACCAAGAGGATATTCTATCTTCCTCATGGCAACCATGATTCACATTACTCTTAATAAATATGGATTAAGCAGTCGAACGGCGACTCAGATCGAATAAAAGCCAGAGAATTCTCCTCACGTAACTTTTATTCCACTCGAAATACCATATGGGGCACATATAAAATGGGTTCGCCATTGTAGTGGGCGACCACTGAAACAGTTAATAAATCGCCAAGTTTACATGGTTTTAGAGGTGAATTTAAGTCCACCGGCTGTGCAGAAAATGGACCGGAGTACGAGACAGCGCTCGCTTCAGGTGAGCAGAAATAAGGTTCCGGTACGTTACATTTAAAAAACAGAATTACGTTATGATTGGATTAAGAAAATGATGAATGCCTGGAGCAGGGCGGACAAGTGACTGTCTTGCTACACGTTTATGGCTCTACCAATATGGCGGTGGGCATGAGGCCCTGTCAGTGGCCGCTGCTGTAGCATATTACACGTGACTTATGTGAATATTATCTGTTTGACAAAGTATGTGACGAAGTAATGTGACAAAGCATTACATTAAAAATAAAAATGGTTTGGGCAATCAACACTTGCAAATTACATTGTTTTAAAATAAATATCAGTCATTTTGGCCTCTGTTCTGCAGGGTTGCCATATCAGCATTCTAACCTTCACAGTTCCAATTTTGTAGTGGTGGGTGCATGGCCCACGGGAAGACTCCCAATTGCAACATACTACTCTGAAATACTAAATTCTTACTGCAAAACAATATTACATAAACATTACAATAAAAACAATTCAAATAATGTTTGCAAGCAATTCATGGCTTCTCGCCATGTGGTTGGCTATGTTACCATATATACTGTATACCACTTCTATGGGCTGTTCGCTGTGGCCTCTTGTGGCTAGCACGTGTCCGTGAAACAAATGAGCATCAAGTAAACACAAACATATCTAACCTAGCACAACTCTGAATGGTATTTGCATGGTACTTATGTGTGACAATTGTTACAGGTACACAGAGAAATTAATGACACAACTACACAACATAAAGATATAAACTCTCAGTATGTCACTCTGGAAACTCGACTGTCAATAGGATGTTGACATTATTTACATGACACTAACACTTGCTGGGGAACAGAAACAATTAAATTATTACACTTTAAAAACACAATACCAAACATAACCCAGCATATTTTTGCATGAGCGCACTGAGCGCTTGGCTGTCCACACATTTACACTTAATATTAATAAGGCCTTAGAAAAACACAGTTACAATAAACTTCGGCATATATAGTGCACACATGCTTCACTAGAAGGGTGTGATGCATATTGGAGGTGCAGGAAGGGAGGCGTGGTGAACGGGCTAACCATAAGCGGTTCATGTCAATGGCAGGACATCTGGATATGGATCAAATAATAAGAAATGTGAGGAAACATATCTTAACCCTTATTTGTCCCATGATGCACATATTTCATATGCAAGTGTGATCTGTGTCAGAAGTTAAAGTCTCGCCACACAGATTGCGCCCAATAGCAGCAAGTAAGGTTTCCGATGCGACTGTTTGAGAAAATCAACCTTCACTAAATGGGCCCCTATTGCAGAATGTCGAGTGGTAAGAGATTTATCTGGGTAGATACAGATAAATTTTCCCGATTTATCTGTATCTACCCAGATAAGTCTGTTATCCAGACAGGAGCGAGTTGAGATGCCCGGACGCCATCCTCAGTCGAGCTGTTGCTGTGTTGGGTTAGTTGGCCGATAACCAACGGGGTGTCCCTCGAGGCAGTGCCTTGCTGATGTTGCTTATGGTGATTCGCTGTGCTTACCAACACTGATGCTCAAAATGGTATCATGTATTACCATTGCAAGTTGCCAGATGTCTGCCCCCTGGCACACACTCATTAAGAAAAAACTGTGATTACTTTGCACTTATGGGTGCAGGAGGTGGGGTGAGCTCAGAAAGTGCATCCTGAACCCTGACCATCACTTAAATTAACATACAACACTTTAATCATATGAATTGCAAAACAAACCCTTTGTAACTTATGTTACATAAACAAACATATTGGCGACATTCCCATTACTCTAACATCTCTAAGACGTCCAAAAGCATGAAGGCACGGGAATACCGCCGACCATACAAATTGCAATAAAAGGGGTGAATATATGCGATCACAATTGCGTATGAGAAGTGTCATTATAATGAATTAAAATTCTTTACATCTTATACTTTAATTTCTGCATGCAAATAGTTTGGCTCTCTAGTGCATTGTGCTTAGAATCCACAGATGTGACTGTACATAAAGGAATGTTCCATGAACGTGCATGATGCATTCTATGATGTGCTCTACGTGATGCTCCGGGTGCTAAAAGGTGCTATGTAGGACTTAAATTCTTACACCTATAAAGGAAACACAGCTTGGCTGACTTCCATATGGATGGAAATTAATCCACCTAGCAGGGTATTCTAATGCCTAACCTTCCTACTGCGACACACATTGTAAACACTTGATGTATTGGTCCCGATGCCCGTTGAAACGATGCACATTGTAGGTCGCAAATGCACTGCTGCAAGAGCAGTCACTTGCTCTCTCCAATTGCTGTTGTTCCAAACGTCCCTGCTTCATTTGGGACACAATGATTGTCTGCTTGCCCATTTACACCAAGAGTTACCTCTTGGGGTATATCAACAAATCGGCCTTTGTGAGATACACAATTTTGGTCGCCGAGGAAAAGCATAGGTGTCGTCCTTGGTGGCCCATATCGTCGCACACTGGGGCTGTTCGACTCGCTGTTCATGTTGCTCTATGCGGCAGATTGGTTATGGGGTTCAAACGGCCAGAGAAGCGTATGTTAATGGTGCATTCAAAGTCAAATGCCCCCCTCTTCTGACGCAGCCTCCCACGTACTCCACCATGTCGTTAGGCGCAGCAGGTCGTTGTAGCTTTGCTCAGTGGTCGGGGCCATAGATGGTATGGCCCATGCTGTTGTTTGCTGTCTTGCCTCTCTGGTGCTTGTGCTGGTGCTGGAACCTCCTGCTGGTCCTGTGTCTGTTGCTGTTGCCGGCATCGATTCCCAGCTTGTGCAAGTGTGCGTGGTCGGCACCCATCACACCTTACACATGCTGCAGTGACCTTGTGGCATAGCCAAGCAGAATGGCAAGTTGTCGTCGACTCCCTCTCTGCCGATGACTCACTACCTCCACTGCTGCTGCTGATGCTGCTGCTGTCGCTGCAGCTGCTGTTGCCGAGGCCAATCCTGATGCCTCTCCTGTTGCTGTTGCTGCAGTCCATGCTGCTGTTGCAGAGGCCCTTCCTGCTGCCTCTCCTGTTGATCTGGTTGCTGCTGCTCTGCCATCGAACTACGGCTATGGGTGAAGGGAGAGGAGGTGGCGGCCCACACGATTCCTCGTACAAGCTAGTTACACTCCCCCCCTCCCCCTGCACTTGTGCCATCATCCATTATTGCTTTTCCTGCTGCTTCCTTCGACTCTGAGGTTGTCGCGACCAAGTCGTTTCTGAACTCCATCGAGGGAAGAATTATACCCATTGATGGCTCCAATGACTGGTCGTCAGTGGAAAGATCCACCCCTGGCAATAAGGTCACTTCTCCCTTGATGCTGCAGGTAATTTCCCTTTGCCCTTCCATCCTGCTTGCTATTACCTGCTGTGGTGGGTCGCACATTATCCCTGACATTGCAGTTTCCTCCATGTCCTTTTGGGCATCTCTATGCCAGGCATCATGGTCGGAAATAGGCATCTAAGTGCCCTCCCATCACGATCTGTGCTTCGCTCTGCCTCTGGGATTTCCTCGGCCATTCTCACTTCTGGAAATTTACTTTGGCCCTTCATCAGAAGTTGTTGGTACTACCTCAGGTGGTATTTCTCCTTTGGTCTCTATCGCGAGGCAGTGGTCGTCCCTGTGGACAGCTACCCTTCTCTTATTGCTCAGCTTCACTAGCTAGGTCGTATAACCCAGTGGTTTCAACACCTCGTGGGCGCTGCTACATTTTGGTGCAAATCCCACACAATACTTCTTCGTGTTGCTTGACAGCCTGTGCTCTCATACATATACTCATTGTCCCGCCTTTATCCTGCGGGGTGTGCGAGTTGTTGCCGGTACCCATTTGTTGATGTACCTCTCCTGAGTATTGTGTGCACCTTCCAGTATTGCCTCTCTGTGTTCTCGCCTTGCTTCGGCGTTCTGAGGCACTCTTGCCACTTCTGCTTGCCTGCTCCGAATCTCTCCAGGTGCTGGCAACTCTCGCCCTTGCAGAATTGCCGCTGGTGTCCTGCCTGTCGCCTTGTTTACATGTCGCCTGATCGTGAAGAGGGCAGCAGGCAAATGTGCTGCCCATGATGCATGATATTCTCCCACACAGAGATGCAATTGGATTTTCAGGTCCTGGTTGCACCTCTTGGTAGGGTTTACCCTCGGATGATATATGGTAGATGCTTGTGGAGTTACTCCCCATCTGGTGCAGAGGTCTCGTCATAGGCGACCTGTAAATTGGCTTTCACTATCCGTCAACAAATGATTGGTATAACCCCAGTGAGGGTAAAATTCAATTTCAAACATCCACGATATAGTGCAGGCACATGCACTCTAAATCTGATAAGCCTCTATCTAGCATGATAAAGAGTCGTTCACTGCGAGAATGAATCGTTTGTTTGTTGTAGAGAGGGTGGGGGGGTGTACGGTCCCATCATGTCTAGAGAGACCATCTCGAATGGTTCCCTGGGTACATTGGGCTGCTGCTTGGTTACTACATCAGCTCTCCTGCTCTTGAAGTGGTTGCACTTCACGCACTCCTTTATGTGCTAGCTCACATATTGCATTGCACCAGGCAAGTAGAAATGTTGCATAAGATTCCTAGTGGTCTGTGCCGCTCCTGGGTGCCCTGCATTTCTTGCTGGAATGTGCATGCTGTAGCACTTGCCGGCATCTCTCTCTCAGTACGTACAAGCGCTATGGTGCTTCCAGTTGCTTTGGCCTTGTCTCGATGCTGGCCTCTTGTATGAGCCACTATTCATTGCTGTTTCTTCTCAGTTCTTCCCTTTCAGCCTGTGAAAATTTGCATCTTAGCTGGATTGTGCTCACAATCTCCTTCTCTTCGTCAATGTGTGGTTTTAATTCCATGAGGCTGCAACCCGCTGTTGGGGTTTCGTCGGGATATGCCAGTTTGGTTACTGGTGGTAGCAGGTCTTCCCATTCTGCATCATTAAATTATATTTCAGTGCATGATGCTCTGGACAGGTGATCCGCCAGTTGGTTTTCAGCACCTAGGCCATGTTTCACCTCGAAATCGAATGCTTTGAGCAACATGGCCCATCATGCGAGATTGTTCCTTCTGTTCACTTCGCATGGAGCCATAGCAAGCACCTATTGTCCATCCTTAGAGTAAAGTGTTGATACTCTAAGTAGACGCGATAATTTTTAATTGTCATCCACTCCCTTTTTTTGACATCGTAATGTGACTTGGTGGGACCAAGTTTAGCACTTGCATATTCGATTATCCGTTTCTCCAGTTCATCGCCTAGCTAAAACAACACGACTCCTAGCCCTTTCTCACTCGCATCTGTCTGCAGATAGAGATGCCTAAAGAGGTCGTGTCGGGCCAAGCTAGTGCACTGTCGGAAGTTGTGCTTCAGTTCTTCAAAGCTTTGTTCGTGCTCGGCTGTCCATGCAAAATTCTTCAAAGCTTTGTTCGTGCTGGGATGTCCATGCAACGACAGCATACATGTGAGTGGTGCTGTTATTGTTGCGAAGTCAAGTGCATATTCTCGGACCCAGTTCACAAGCCCAAAGAATTTACAAAGTTGCTTGCGGGTACGTGGCTTTTCGTATTGCTCTATGAATGCCAGTTGCTCTGGTGTGGGCCTCCTGCTGTGCATAGCTTACCTATGTGGCACTTTCTTTCCGCACATGTAAGCTTGTTTATGGCAAGGTGTTCCAATACTAGTGAAAGTAGTTTCACATGCTGTTCCGAGTTCTTCGACCAGATGATCACATTGTCCAGGTATGCGAGTGTGAATTTACCCACATACCCATCGAGTAACTGGACCATTATCTGCTGGAAGGTAGCTGATGTGCATTTGAGCCCAAATAGGATGGCACAGAACTGGAAATGCCGCCCATCAGGGGTGGTGAACACTGTCTTGAAATGATCTTCCAGTCTAATGGGCACTTACCAATACCCACTGTGTAGGTCAAGCGTTGTCATGACTTTCGCTTTTCCAAATATGTGTAGTGCATCTTTCACACTGATATAAGGTGGGTGTGCACTCTGCATGATCAAGTTCAGTGGCATAAAATCAACACAAAAATGCCATGTGCCCTCCTTCTTTGGTGCGAGCATTATTGCGCTGTTGTAATTTCTGCACATGGGTTCGATGTCCCCATCTGCCAACACTTCCTTTACCTGTTATTCTATAATTGCATACTGATGTGGCTGATAACTGCAGGGACCTGCGAACATGGATTTGTCATGCTCAAGATGTATGCTGTGCTTTGCTTTTTCCATTCTCCTAAGTGGATCTGTGGCTGCAAAAACATATCTTCGTTCGTTCAGAATTTTCTGTACTGTGTTCTGGTACTCTTCTGGTACTTCATGACCAAGCTCGTCGAGTCTCACTGCAGATGCACTGCTGTTGGTACATGGTACCAATTCATAGACAGTTCTGTGTTCCTTTTGTCCAAAATAGATCCTGTGAGCAGCTGGCTCCACGACCTTATCTTGCTCGGTGAGCCAGGAATACCAAGGATGGCATCCTCTCTCAGGTCCTCTGCCACTAGGGCCATGTAGATTGTTTCAACGTCACGTATACGGATGATGACAGCAACTTCACCCACTGTGCACCCTGTGTGATGCTTTGTAGCCAGGTGTATGACTTGCTGACTAGGTTTCCACTTTCTTTCATCTAAGAATTCGGCTCTCACAAAGTTGTGCAATGCTGTAATGTCGACGAGTGCCAAACACTTCTTTTCATTCAGTATGACCGGAATCCATATCATTCTGTGCATCGCCTCTTCAAATTGCTTCAGGATAACTTGCTGTAGCATCTTTGCCACCTGCCTGGTTTCTTTGGGTGTCGATATGGTGCTCTTGCATCTTCTTTTACTGGTGGTGGGATGGTAAACATCCAGTTCACCCACCCCCTGCCTAGTTTCCTGTCGATTAATTTCATCCCTTTATCTTGACCTCAATCCTCTCCTTCAGGGTTGGGCATGCACTGTACCAATGCTTTTGCTGACCGCCTGGGCATAACTTGCACATTGCGATTTGTTCTTGTCCCCGTACATTTGCTGGCAGTCCCCCGCCCCCTCCTCCCTGACCTTGACTGCAGACATGGGACCAGCATATCGGCCATGCCATACATCCCTGCAAGGTTGGGACTGGTCGCCATTTTTGTGTTGGTTCCAATTTGCTTGCTGTCCTTTCTGTTGCTTCTGAGGGGGGTTTGGCCCTCGATTAAATGTTGCCCCTTGCTGTACTCGCCGTAGTGCCAGGTGTTCGCATTCTACTTGATCTAGCAGAGCTGTGGAGCAGATAGAAGCTTCCATGCTCTCATGAATTAGTGGTGTCATAGCCAACTTGCATGCGGGCCTATCAGTGGAGGCTACCACTTCCAAAACCTCTGTGTCTTGCATGACCGGGTGAAAATTCCTAATAAAATTTATTTTTCGTGTTGCGAAGGCCATCAAACTCTCTTTCGGTCCCTGTGCGTCCAGTACCGCTCTGCTTTGGGCCTGCAGTGATGAAAACGTGTTCGCGAATCGACATTCGAATAATGTCGAAAATTCTGCCTAATCCATGTCATGTTTTATCCATTGCCACCATTTCCAAGCTTCTCCCTGCTTTTGCTCTCCTATGCACTGTGCCCACTTTTACTGACAAACCTGGAACCTTCCAATCGCCCAGTACAATCCCGAAGGAAAGCCTGCGAATCCTCGTTAGTTGTTCCCGAAAATGTGGGTAATGTTTGTAATTTATTCGGTGTCACATTCCTAGCAATCACTTGCTGCACCTTGCTTTCTTCCATGCGCCTTGGTACATGCGGTATCACACTACTCGTTTCAAAATTCGGCTCGACGGAATTTTCTCCACACGCTCTTACTACTCCCTTTTTCGTGGTGTGTGGTATAGGGTTCCGTTTTTTCCCTGTATGCATCTCTGTTTGTGAGTGGCAGGGGGTTTATGGTGTTTCGTGGTGTGTTTATGCATTGTCCACATCTGAATCTACCAGATACAGTATTCACAATCTCTGTTTCCATAGTGAACTGTCAGTGTGTTATGAAACAGCATTATTCACACATTGCAGTTTCCGTCTGCCCTCCAATGCAGACCTTCTGGTGGCACCTGCATAGGTTAAAATCTTCCCCAGTTAGGAAATCTATTCGTCGGAGAGGTGTTGGTAAAATTTCTTTGTACATTAATGGTATAGTATCTTGCCCTGCCTATCTGTGGTTGCATATTCCTCCATGGAAAGGCATCCGGCGCGATAATTTTACTACACATAGCGCAGGTTATTTAATCTGGGCCTAAGCCTACACATAACATCTGCTTGTTGCATCACACATTGTTTACATTTTGATAGGTTTTTCCAAATTGCATTTTTATTTGTCCACTACGTGCACACTGATACGAGTAATTACTAGCGGGTTTGGCATCTCCGCGGGCCACTCGTGGCCTATTGCACTCGGTGCACAGTGGCATGTGGGTGCCGGCAGAGGTCTTTTTCCACACCCTGCAGATTCCATCTCGGTTTTCTCTTTGAATGCTGTCGATGAGCTATTTGGTTGCTTTGGGTTCCCGATAGGGGCAACTCAACTCAGATGTCTTGTCTGCGGAAGCTAGGGGGCGTACGCACTATATGCAAAGTATACTTAGAGCTCCATTGCTTGTGCTCCAGACATTTGGGCATATCCTGCTCGATTGTCCAAACATGTCCGGCATTATTTCTGTCATCGTGAATATTGCTGTTTTATGAGTGTATCCCACCTTTTCTCATGAACACGCATGGGAAAAGCCCCGATGCTCTCGAGGGGGGAGAGGTGGTCAACCGGTTGCAGCATGTCCCGCTGGTGTCGCATCACATGCTAGCCTCAGGTCAATAAATGGTTGGGGGGTGGGTGGCTCATTGTGCATGGTCGCAAAATGGCCACTTCACGCATACTTCCCCTTATTCCCAACACTCCAGCAGTGGCGCTTGTGTGCCAAAAGAAAAACGAAAATTTATGTTGAAAATGCCCGAAAATAATTTTAGAAAATGTATTTATTGTAGACTCCATGGTACACTATGCTTCTTTTCTTGGCGAGTTCTTGAATCCTGCTCGCTAATTAGCTGCATGCTGAAAGCTTACTTGATGTATATTTCACAGTAAAATTTTCACAACTCATTGGCTTTGTTTACATCTGACTGATCTCAGCTTTGGTGTTTCACAGGTCCTTCAGGACACTGAAACTCACACGCCCATACAAAACACATGCATGTAACAATTTGCTATGTAACACAAAAAAATAACAATTTATTTTCCAGAAAATCTTGCAAACTGGTCATCTAATTATGTGCATGTTTTGTGACACGTGTGTGCATAACATTACATTAAATTCTTGAAAAATATTTACAACTGTGTGTTTTATAACACGTGTGCACAAAGTAATCTATAGGCATACATTAAATTCTTGAAAAATGTGTCATTTACTTTTGCAACAAAAAATTAAAATGCACACTGTAATTTTGCATGTTCTTTTGACGGAAAATTTTGAAAATTTTGCACACTTCTATACAACATAACAATTTAAATTCCAGTTTCTGCACACTTTTTAAAGAATGCTGTACTAGTCTCATTCATGAGTCACTGTAGTGTAACATTATTTCTGTTTACAAATTGGTAAACTAACATAATGTAATTTGCCCTGTGTGCATTTCTGTCACACGTTCATTACTTGTTGCATGCTGCTAACTCTTGTTAACAAAAATTTTTGCAAACTGTTTACTTTAGTGTGCCTACCACTAACTGCCCTGTGCGAATAACTCTTAAGCTTCGATTCAATGTTCATAATACAGTACTACCCACATCTATTTATTGCATGCAAATATAAATATTCTACTATCCTGTGATTACAAATTTGAACAATTTTGCCGTATTCCTCATGCCTGCATGCTGAGTGATGTAATTTCTGTATCCTTGCTCACGTGTTTCGTGGCACATTAATAATAAAAACAAACAAATAATATTGCTGATTACGTGTGAACGTACTCTACAGGATACAATGAATTACCAACTGTTTTGCAACTCTTTAAATTTCTCATGGCATTTTCGCTGTGCAATACTCTTACATAGCACTCTATACACAGTTTTACCATTTTCAGTGGGTACACTAAGGGTTTTTAAGCCCATGCTCTTACCATTCTGTTGTGTGGTTTCCTGATGGGGGGAAAGGAGGATTTTATCTGCTCAAGGTAACCAACTTATTTCACTGAAAATTTATTTGTGTGCAGCTTGTTGCTTGACTGGCCCACATGTTGGGCACCTATTCCGAGGTTTGACGTGACCCACTTCGTTGAGCCTGTTCTCCACACCTCAAGTCCTGCAGCACCACCAGGCACCCCACCCTGCTACTGAAGCATGTGTGCACCATAGGTACATAAGTGTAGTGTAACTATGTTTTGCTAAGTCCTCATTAATATAAAATGTAAAAGTGTGTGCAGCCAAGCGCTCAGTGTTACGAGTGTTCCAGGTCATGCACAAAGTGCACGAGTGTCACGTAAGTATATGCTAGGTTACATTGGGTATTGTGTTTTTAAAGTGTAATAATGTTATTATTTCTGTTTCTTCGCCAGTGTTATTGTCATGTAAGTAATGTCAACATTCCTATTGACAGTCGAGTAGTCAGAGTGCCATACTGAGAGTTTATATGTTTATGTTGTGTAGTTGTGTCATTCATTTCTGTGTGCCTGTAACAATTGTCACACATAAGTACCATGCAAATACCATTCAGAGTTCTGCTATGTTAGATATGTTCTTGTTTACTTGATGCTCATTTGTTTCACGGACATGTGCTAGCCATAACAGAGGCCACAGCGAACAGCCCATATAAGTAGTATACAGTATATTTGGCAACATAACCAACCACATGCTGAGAAGCCATGAATTGTGTGCAAAAATTATTTTAAGTGTTTTTACTGTGTGATTGTTTATATAATTGAGTTTTGCCATAATAATTAAATATTTCAGAATAATAAGTTGCAATTGGGAGCCTTCCTGTGGGCTGTGCGCCCACCACTACAACAGCGGAACTTTGTAGGTTAGAATGCTGATATGGAAACCCCACACCACAGCATCCAAAATGACTGATGTTTATTTTATAAGAATGTAATTTACAAGTGTTGATTGCCCAAACCATTTTTGTATTAAATGTTAAGTTGTGCCACATCACTTCCTCACATATTTTATCGAACATGTAAAATTCATGTAAGTCACATGACATCCAGCCACTGCAGCGGCCAATGATAGGGCCCTGCACCCACCACCATGCAAATAGAGTCATGAATGTGAGACAACCGCATGTCCGCACCACTCCAGGCCTTCATCATTTTCTTAATGCAATCACAATGCAATTTTTTTTAATGTAAATGTAATGTACCGAACCTTGTTTAAGTTCGCCTGGAGTGACCATTGTCTCCTGCCTCGGTCTGTTTCTACAGGGCCAGAAGACTTAACATCACCTGTAAAACCATGTAAGTTTTGTGCTTTATTAACAGTTTCAGTGGTCGCCCAGTACAATGGTGAACCCATAATGTATGTGCCCCATGTGGGCTTCGAGTGGAATAAATGTTACATGATGAGAATTCTCCAGCTATTATTCGCTCTCAGTCGCCTATCGACTGCTTAACCCGTATTTATTAAGAGTAACGTGAATCATGGTTGGCATGAGGAAGCCAGAATATCCTCTCACGAGTGAGTTGACGTATGAGGGTGGCCGACAGCCCTTGCTAGACCAGGCTTTCAGGAGTATATTTCCAATAGTCGTCAGCACTTAACCAACAAGACGTGGACCACTGGGGAAGAGTCAACTGGCCGTCGGCCGAATGACCACGAGAACTTCATCAACACGTGCTCTCCCACTATTGGGCACTGGTGCCCACTGGAGAACTGCAGCTTTAAGTATTTCCTATCCACATAACCTCAATTACCCTCATGGTCCTGCCAGCTGCCCACATTGGTCACATGTAACATAGTAAAATGTATTTTCTATGTACCTTTTGTTGTTTAATTAGCCCCACTAGTTGGGCAAGACATTTCTGATGTAGTAAACATGGCTTGCCTAGTGGTTCACTATTAAAAAGCCCCATGTTGGGAGCCAATTGTGATGAGGGTAGACTCTCAAGGAGGTGTTGAAGGTGACTTCGCCCAGTCTCTTAACCAGACAGGGGCGAGTTGATATGCCTGGGTGCCACACTCGGTCGAGCTATCGTTGCGCTGGTGTCATGGGCCGGCGGCCAACGGGGTGTCCCTCAAGTCTCCGCCTTGCTGGTATTGCTTTTGGTGATACGCTGTGCTTACCGACATTGATAATAAAAATGGTATCATATGTTACCATTGTAAGTAGCAGGGTGTCTGTCCCCTGGCACACAATCACTAAAAAAAACACAGTGATTACTATGCATTTATGGGTGCTGGTCATGTAGTTACAACACTTTACGTTTATGAAGCCCTGAATTTACTCTGCAAGAAGGTGCACGGCCCATAAGAACAAATCTCTTTTAATACTCGTCTATAGGGGGCCGTACCCGAAATTCAAGACAGTGAAAAACGAATTTGTTTCACATGTTTATTCATGGCTATTGTGTACAATCATGTACTCCGTACATAGAAAACAATTAAACGGGCCTGACCCTCGGGTCCATCAGTAACCAATATTGAGAAATTTGGCGTGAAGGCATGGAATTAAGTTGCATCACCTTATATAAAAGAAGTACAGTAGTCCCCTAGGCACTAGTGAAGAAGGAAATGTTTCCAGATAAAATTAGTCTATTCGTATACTACACGGTTGCCACCTAAATTGCAGTGCCAAGGGTTTGCACGAAATGAGCATCGAACGTGCATGCTACTTACACTGGTTGCGGAGACAGACTATGAGCATGGCACTGGCCAGCTCGCAAGATGGCTGGGGCGAGCTCAGAAAGCATGCCCTGAGTGTCACTTAAATTAACATACAACACTTTACTCTTATGAATTGCAAAACAATCCCTTTGAAACTTATTACATTACATAAACAAGCGTATTGGCGACATTCGAATTACTCTAACATCTCTAAGATGTCCAAAAGCATGACATCATGGGAAAACTGCTGCACTTACAAATTGCAATAAATGGGGTGAATATGTGTGGTGGTAATTGTGTATGGGAAGTATCATTATAATGAATTAAAATTCTTTACATCTTATACTTTAATTTCTCCATACAAACAGTTTGGCTCTTTGGAGCATTGCACTTAGAATCCACAGGCGTGACTGCGTATAAATGAACGTCCTGTGAACATGCATTATGAATTCTATGATATGCAATATGTGATGCTCCGGGTGCTAAAAGGTGCTATGTAGGACTTAAATTCGTACACCTATAAAGAAAACACTGCTTGGCTCACTTCTGTACTGGCGGAAACTAATTCACTTAGCAGGGTATCCTTTTTCCTAATCTTTGTACTTCGACACACATTGTAAACACTTGCTGTATCGGCCACAAGGCCTGTTGAAGCGACGCACATTGTAGATAGCAAATGTACTGCTGCGCGGGCAGTCACTTACTCCCTACAATTGCTGTTGTTCCAAATGGCCTGTTTCATTTGGGACACAGTGACTATCCGCTGGTCCATTTGCACCAAGAGTGACCTGTTGGTGAATATCAACAACACGGCCATTGAGAGATATACAACTTTAGTCACTAAGGAAAATAATAGATGTTATCCTTGGCGGCCCATACCATCGCATACTGGGGCTGTTCGACTCGCCCTCCATGTTACACTATGTGCCAGATTAGCTATGTGGTTCAAATGGCCAGAGAAGCGCAAATGAGCAGTGCATTCATGTCAAGTTCACATTTAACTAGCATTATTAAAGTGCTGCAGAATCAGTTCTTTGCACATTGGGACACCCAATGAGGCAATTTGCAGGCGGACATTGATAAGATATGGTTGTGGACCAGAAAAAATTTAATGAAGCTAAATGTAAGAAAAACTAAGGTAGTGAGGTTCACAAGGAAGAAGAAGATAAGCAGGGACATGTACAGATGGGAGGGACAAGAGATAGAAGAAGCAGCAGAATATAAGTATCTAGGGATTGTACTGTAGGGAGACTTCAGAATGAAAAAAACAGGTAGAGAGAGTGATTGCAAAGGGAAGAAGTGCTCTGGGTATGCTGGGAAGGGTGCTGAAGGGAGTCAGCTGTGAGGTGAAGGAGAAGGCATATGGCACAATGGTACGGAAAATGTTAGAATATGCTGCAGCAGTATGGACCCGTATGCAGAGGTGGAGGTGTGAGAACTGGAAAAGGTGCAGAGAAAGGCAGCAAGATGGGTGAAGGGTAGGTGGAAAAGTCAGGGGCAAGATGGTGAGGATGAAGGTAACTATAGGCCTACAGTGATGATGAAAGAAATGGGGTGGAGCTCATTGAATTACAGGAGGGAAGTTGAATGGTTAGTTAGGATGTACAGGATGGTGAATGAAGAGGGAGGATGGGGAGGGCTACACTGCAAGCTAAGTAAGGGGGTGTTTAGAGGAAGAGGAAACAACAGTGAGAAGCTTCAGTGGGTCTGGAGGAGAATGGAGCGGGGTAGGCAGTCCATGCTTGTGAGGTCTGTGAGGAAGTGGAATGTGTTGAGGGAGGAATTGGTATCTGTGAGAGGGGTTGGTAAATTCATGAAGGGAGTGGAAAAGAGTTGGATGGGTGAAGGAGTGGTGAGAGAGCTCGCCACCGGACGGTAGCTTAATTGCGAGTGTATGTATGTATGTCCGCGAGTGCATTATAATATTTTTTCCGTTCTTTGTGAGGAAATTCATAAGATATGTTTTATCTAGGTTGAGATTCAATTTGTTTGCAGTAAACCATGCATTTAGCTCTGTAAATGTCATGTCCATTTTTTGTGTAAGATCATTTACTGAGTCTCCAGAGACTAAGATGCTAGTATAATTTGCAAATAAAATTGTAGTTTCTGGGGTTAAGGTACATCGAAGATCATTTATATAAACTAGGAAGATTAGGGGGAATAATATTGATCCTTGTGGGACCCCATGCTTGATTTTTCCTAGTTCAGAGTTGAATGAAGTAGTTTTTCCTTTGATCCACACTTCTTGTTGTCTGTTTGAAAGGTATGAGCTTATTAGTTAATTTGGTGTACCTAAGACTCCATAAAACTTTAATTTTTCTTTAAGTATGTTGTGATTTACACAGTTAAATGCTTTAGTGAGGTCGCAAAATATTCCATTAGATGGCATCTTTTTATCAAGTGAATTAGGAATGCTATTTGTTAGTTGTGTTAGTTAGATGTGTTTTTTCCTAAAGCCATACTGGAAATTTGATAGGTTTTTGTGATTCTCAAAATGTTGCAGCAACCACCTGTAAATCCATTTTTCAATAATTTTGAAAAGGATGTAAGAAATGAAATGAGTCTATAATTGTTTACTTCGGTCTTTTTTCCTTTCTTGAACAATGGTGTTACCATAGCCCATTTGAGTCTGCCTGGAAACAATCCTGTATTGAAGATGTCATTACAAATATGGGTTAATGGAACACTGAATTCAAAAGCGCAATTCTTTAATAACCTACATCTAATGCAATCATAGTCGGTAGATAATTTTGGTTGCAAAGAATTTATTGTTTTCTGCACTTCTTTTGGAGTTGTGTTTGTAAAAGATATAGCAGGATATTCTGTACCCTGTAGTGTAGATAATGATTTATATCGTGTTTAATATATATATATATATTTTAAATCGTGTTTGCTAAGACATTTAAGTTGTATGAATGAAATGTATCTGCGACTAATTGAGGGTGTGAGGATATGCAGTCATTTACTTTTAAGTTTACAACTGGGCATCGCTCTGTTGTTTTTCCTGTTGTGTTTTTTACAATATTCCATGTAGTTTTTATTTTGTTTTGAGAATTCTTAATGAGGTTACAGAAAATATCCTTTTTGCAGATTTTATGACCGTACCTAAAATTTTGCTGTATTTTCTGTAGTGATTCATTGTGTCAGGGTTGCTGTTGGTTCTGGCGTCCTAGTATAGTTTATGTTTGTTTCCGCAGGAAATTTTTTTTCCTTTTGAGAGCCATAAATTTTTCTCTTGATATGCATTACTGTGGGTCAATCGGGATGGGAAACATTTTTCAAAACAACGAATACCTTGGTTAAGAAAAGAGTTAAATTTTTTATTTACTTCTGTACAAGTATACAATGTTGACCATTACTCCCTGCTGAGCTCACTTTTGAATTGTAAGACATTTTCCAGCGAAAAATTTCGCTTTTACTTATAAAAAATGCTTTTGCAGGACATTTTTATGGAAGGCATAACTAATATTTGTGCATCATGATCTGATAAGCCATTTATTATTGGGAGACAGTTACACTCTGCAACTGTGTTACTATCAATGGAAATGTCATAAATTGCTCTCTGGTTGAAAGTACTGAACAGACTATCGAGTTCAGCTCTCTGGTTGCTTTCTTCTAAATAATCAATGTTAAAGTCTCCACACAGCAGAATCTATAGATTGAATCTCTATTCGTTTGAAACTATTAATTAAAGTACTTGTAAAATATAAAGTTCAAAGAGTAAATATGAAAATCTTAACTTGAGATATAAAATAAAGTATAATAAGTTTTATAAGAATAAAACAAAACTAGAGCAGGAGCGATTTAACAGTCGGCTTTAGGTGGCGGCCGTTGGTTCATTTGTGTGAGTTGAATTGGACTTTTCGATTTGTGTTGTTTTGCTGTTTAAAACTTTATCGAGTTTGTAGAAATTTTTTTTTTTCGATTTTATCATGTCTGGCTTATTGTTTCACGGAGAATCTAAGGCCAATAATTGATATTGAAGTCAAGGCTGTGAGCGCCGCAGTTGCCACTGTTTAAAGAAAAAGTAAAATATGTTTACATATGTATATATAAATTAAAAAAGAAATTTAAGCGTGATAATTAATGTGTCTGTTTGTTTTCGTAATATTAGAGGAGTTTCAGAACAAATATAATACATGTGGAAACGGTATAGGCAGAGATTTGTCCCCTGGATTGCATTGAATTTGCGAAATAGGTATTTGAACATTGCAAAATTTTTGCTGCATAAAGTTGTGCCAGTAATGTATATTAGTTTTTATCTTTAAAGGTAGGCGTCTGCCAAATTTACGGAAATTCCTGCTTTAAGAGAACTTATTTATTTAATTTTCTGTCAGGTGAGCCCTTTCAGGTTCTGCCGGGATTTGGAGTATGTCAGTACATCGGGCATTTAGGCCGGGATTACGATGATTTCACCTAACACTCATCACTGTAAGCTTTCACGTGTATGTAAAACGTCTTTATGATGCTTCACGTAAGAACGCAACCTTTTTGTACTGCATAAAAGTGTCCCTAGGGCATAAGTTTTGTTGCTTTTCATTTTGGAAACATCCTAAGTTCTTGATATACATACGTATTTCTATTTTAATGTTAATGGGATTTGTAAAAAGGTTGCGAAAGTATGACGTTCGTGAATAATACAAACTTTTAAAACAAGAATATGTCAGCCCAAGAACTAAATGCCTCTGGGAAATGCAGACACGTTTTCATGTACCTGTGCTTGAACATAATTTACACAGCGTCACAATAATCAAGCACAAAGTAAAAACTGCAACCAATTCAGAATTAAGCAATAAATACAAAAGTTGTTACGCATTTGACACAGCTTAGTGCCAAAGCATGTTGGTGATTGATTACTGATAACTTACATATGACATGTTTTCCATCTATTCTGATGCAGTTGGGTTAGACACGAGACGAACAGTGACACAAAACTTAGGGTAGATGGGCGCCAGCAGTGTTTCCCAGTCATCGCACTGTTGGGACTCTGGGTTCTCATGGATGCTGTGGGTTCTGTGTGTCCACCCGAGCGTACTTACAAAACACTTTTCATTATTTAACATCTTTACTAAACTTTTATCACTAAAAAATTACTAGAGGTTGCTGTCATTACAAAGAAAATACTTTAAGCACTGATACTTGCATTTTATTCTGTTAACCATACAAAATTGTGCCAAAGATATTGCCTCCACCACTTTCACCCTCTGCTTTCGCCCCCCTGGGAAAGCCCTATCCATTTCACTACCCTCCTGTCTGGTATCAGCAACTCCACTTTCCTCATCAATGTCCCATGGGACACCTTATCAAATGCCTTCTCGAAATCTATGAACCAGGCATCCACCTGCTTCCCCTCATCAACTACCTGCATCAGATCCTCTAATAACCCAGCCAGCCAATCAATTCCTATTGTTCATAACCCTCACCACATACTGCACCACCAGCCTCTCCATTACTTTTCCTGTACTTGATGTGAGACTCACTGGTCTGTGGCTGCCAGGCCTCCCCCTATCCTCTCCATGCTTGTGTATAGGTACCACCATTGCATCCTTCCAATCTTGTGGTAACTTACCCTCTCCTATGGACCTTTTAAACAGCACTTCTAAATATTTTGCCAACTCTCTGCCACCAAACTTTAGTGCTGCATTTCCTATTCCATCTGGACCCCCTGCCTTACTGCTCTCCAAACCCCTAATTAACTTTTCTATCTCCCACTCCCTCATCTTAAACTTACTAAACACCCCCCGAACCTTGTTTGCCCCCCCTATTCCAACTCTCATTTGCCTCAAACACTGACTAGTACTGTCCTTGCAGCATCTCCAATTTTTCTTGGTCATTTGTCAAATGCCTACCATCCCTTCCTGTTAGAGGGATCCCTTCCTCTCCTCCCCTTGACCTGCTAACATACCTAAACAATTTTCCCTATTCCTTGCCTTTTCCGTCTCCCACCATGTTCCCCAGAAATACATGCTTTACCTGTTTGATCTTCCTTTTAAGCTCCCTACCTATTTGCTTCATCATTTCTTTAGATCTTAACTTCCCTTCATTTCTCCACTTGGCATGTAATTTTCTGCACTTCTTCTTTTTCAAAATCTCCTTTCCATAATAGGAGGGATCTCCCCCAGTCTGTAACCTTTTCATTGGCACAAATTTCTCCAACATAACCTCCATTAATCCTCTAAACTCCCTCCACAACTCCTGTACACCCTCTTCCGTAGACCATTTTTTTAAACCTGTCTCTCGGGAATATTTATGCCCCCTTCTTGTCTCCTCTCCCATACTGCCGCACCAACCTTTCTGCCATTTGCACTTCCCTCATCCTGCCAATCCCAATTCCCACAACCGGGATATGATGGTCGTTTATACCATCCAGTACTATTGCACCAACTACAGCATTACTAGGTCTGACCAACACCACATCCAGCACTGACCCAACACCCTCCTCATTCCATCTCGTAGGTGTTTCTACTATCTGGACTAATCCTCTGTTGACTAACTGTGCTGCCATTCTCTGTATTATGCTACCCATTCCTTCTGCACCCTCTACCCATTTCACCCCTGGCATATTCAAATCCCATGCTACAACCACCCACTCCCTGTCCTTTAGTCTATCGACCCTCTCCTTGATCATCTCAATTTCCTGCCATCCCTGTCCTGGTAGTCTATACGCTGCCAGAAAAGTGATTTTCCTATTACTACCACCATTCAATTTAATTTCCATTACCTCGACATCCTCACTAATCCATTCTACCGCCCCTTTTAGTCCTTTCCTTACACACACCATTATTCGTCCTTCTCTCCCATCCCTGACTCTTCTGAAGATGGTGAACTTGTCTTGCCTACACTCAATGTCCATTACTACTTCAGTCAACCAAGTCTCCACAGCTACCACTATATCCGCCCCATATCCTTCAACCTTTCCCCAGAAGTCCTCCAGCTTGTACACACTCCTACAGTTCACCACCATTATCTTTATACTAGTACTCTGCTTTACCATCCTACATTGCTTACCTCCTATCTCCACCCCTGCGGCCTCATCAATGCTATCTTCTCCATTTCTCTCCCCTTCCGTTTCCTTGCTTCTAACTGATTGCTATTTTAACAACTGCTGCTCTGCCCTGACCCTATCCATGCAGCCAGCTACTTCTCTACCTAGTATATCACCTAGAATCTTCTTTCCCTGTTCTGTCAGGTGAACCTGGTCCCTCCCTACACTTTCCCAGCCTACCCATTTCCTACTATCTATAAATGTAGCCCCCAAATCCCTACACACCCTCTCATATACCTCACTCGCTGCCACAGCCTTCCTATAGGATACTCCTTTCCTAACCAGCACGCCACTGACTACTGCCCTAGGTCCAGGGAATTTCTCCCGCACTTTCCTCAGCAATCCCCTGAGGTCCTGCTCTACCTCCTGCCCCACCTCCCTATGACCCAGGTCATTTCCCCCTACATGAATAAGAACAACCTTTGCCACCCTGCTACCTTTCATACCACTAACCCTTTCCTCCAATTCCGTGGTATTGGCCACCCCAAAAGCTGCTTTATATGTAATTTCCTTCCTGATATTCCTCAGCTCCACCCCCTTTACAATAGAGCTGCCTAGAAAAACTACCTCTGGCTCCCTTCCTACAACCGCTATGATGACTTCTCTGTTGTGTTAGAAAACACAATCTTCACAAGGAAAGGCGTCGACAGCCGCAAGGGTGGACTGTAGAATTTTCCTGAAGACAGGGTGCAGAGAATTATGAAATTAACAACCACGTGTGATTATTTGACATCACTAATGCAGACTCGTCGGGGCTCGTCTTGTAGCACATGGTTAGTGTGGTGACGGTCTATACACATAGCTGGCTAGGACGGAAATAATATCACCATACACTTTACATAAATGGCACAAATACACATGAAATAAGATGGGGACACGACATGGATGGTCACAATAAACACGCAGATGCGTGAAATCAGACTTAGTTGCCACGGATGCCACTGGATATGATTTGTAGTGGATCACTTGATGCAGACACATTATTATTGTTTATAGTAAAAATGTTTTCCTGCAAATTGTGATGTTGATAGGCGTTCAGCATGCCGGATAACGGGAAAATCATTCTTGGAATAGACTGCGTGTTCATACATACAAAGTATCAATTTCATGAAAATTACATGAAACCCTGAGTGAAACAATACATATAAACCTGAAATAAATAATGGCACACATGATTTTACACAAATAAACTCTCAAAGTTCATGGATGCCGCAGATATTGACTTTGGTGCTATTACTCATGTGGTCGCAAATGATGCAGCCGTAAAACAATTAGTCATGAAAATTGCCCTGAAATACATTGAAAATAAAGTCCTTAAAATTGTACACAGCAATTAAACAGAAATTACACTGAAACGCCTTTAACCTTGGCAGATGGCACCTGATTTAAAGTTACGCAGGCCGTGTGGTCTCTCCGACATCTTTCTCCTCGTCTTTGTTTATATTGAAAGAGCCACAAGGGCACAAATTATTAAGTTAAGCGGAAGCATAATGCCGGGGAATGTCTGGCAAAACATACGCAAGGCAAAGGTTAACTGGTATACTTAAGTGAAACTATTGTGATGTACATCAGTGCAACAAGTTTGTAGTGTGTACATGACAGCATCATACCTCGCCTGCTCTCCTCAACGGACTGCCCAGGGGCAGGGGTTAGCGGACCTACCATGGCTGCCAACAGGGTTCACGCAAGTGGAAGTGCTATGCACACCAAGTAAAACTTTTATATGCTTAAATAAATGGCACATAAATAATTTGAATATTGATTTACATTTTAGATATAAATTGTGAATTTTCTGTATTCTTCAAATGTCTTTTATGATGGCGTTCACACTGGAATTATATTGTTCTTAATCTTCACACAGCATGCATTTTGAATTCATAACCAAACATTGCGCAATATTATCAATCATACGTCTTAAACATTTAAAGACTTGAGAAACTGCGAAATAAAACAAGAGAGACAATTTTACACTTCAAATGAATATTCCGTTGTTGGAAGGTTCAGGTTACGGCCTCTTTGCGTATGTGCATGCCCACGTGTCATGCGAGTGGTGAACGCCATCATGGTCTTAACGCGGCTGGCTGATAGCTGGCGTCAATATATATGAATTTTCTAAGAGCTCCTTTATTGTTTTTTTTAATGCATTATCATACCAACCGATAATTCTAATAAATTATCTTTGCTGATCTCTGGGTTCTTTTTTTAAGTGTGGCTGAACTTTGCGTTGCCTTTGAGTAAAGGGAATAACAAAGGGCTACAACCTAATAAAGAAAACAGGCATGCCTTGAATCACAGTTTTGGGGATTTTCTCCCCTGCGGGTGCTGAGGGCTCTGGCTTAGTGCATAATATTTGGCTACGCTTGAACAGTATTTGTCATTGAGAGGGGACTATTCTTGAATATCATACTTTATCACAGAACATTTGATTGTGTGTGTATGTATTGAGAACCCTGAGTCTCAACAGTGCGGTGACTGGGAAACACCACTGGCGTCCTTCTACCGTAAGTTTATTATGTCACATTTTGTCTCATGTCTCACCTAATGGCGTCAATTGGCGTTCCCAAGTGGGGCCAGTGTTCTCATCCACGTCGCATCAACCACATCAAAATGGCGGACACCACACCTGATCATCCGCGAGAAGGTCTCAAGACTTCCGTGTCAGCAACCGCGACACCCGCGATCCGGAACGGGAACTACTTGGACATGACGATCGAACAAGTGTATGTTGTGGCAGATTGAGCGAAGTAAACTTGTTTGCTGAAAATTCATGGGATCAACCGTTATGCCAGTGTATGTCCGATACCGCATCAACGCCGTCAGTAACATGCCTGTGTGTGCACACCGGATGTGACTGTACGGGAATAAAGTGGGCGCAGTGCCAGCAGTGCAAACGGGACTCTCATTTGCTATGCATAGGGCCTTGTGAATATGTAACCTTCTGCTATGGTGTTATAAACTGTGACGAGTGCCGTAAGACGAACTGTGCAGAGACTGCACCACCAACAACACCAGGGGGTGAAACGCACGCCGCCGCCAGTAGTCGTTACGTACACGCCACAGGGCTTAACAGGACCAGACCATAATGTACTTTTGACAACTTTTGTGGGACTTGATGCAGAGTATCCGGGCACGTTCCTAGCAGTATGCGAAGTGAAACTACACAGACACCGGGTACATCGCGAAGATTGGATGGAGGTCACAGTGAACAGATTAAGGGAAACAGCTGCCACATGGTGGAACCTAGTGAGACACTATCGCGTAACATGTGTGACAGGTTATTGGGAATTCTCTGACAGGTTATTGGGACGGTTTGACACAGATGGCGATACCATCCAGGCACAAGTGTGATTGTATCACAAACAACAGCGTGAGTGAGAAGGGATAGAAAAGTTCATCCAGTTCAAAGTAGGCCTTTTCAAATTCCTGAACCCATGGCAACCGACGCGTGAAGTACAAGAAATTATTGTTGCTTTGTCAACACCGGACATTAGGTCGTATCTGCGGAGAGCAACAAGGGTGAGTTTAGAGCAGTTTACGTGGGAGGCATACCTCTATGAACAGGCTGTGAGAGCAGGACAGGCATACCAATCCCTGCGAATGCAGCACCACACATCAACACCCGCCTTGATGCCAGATGTTACGAGGCCACTGCCACCATTTACGCCTGTGAGATCCAACCGTTGACAATGGAACTTCCACCACAACAACCGGGAGAATTATTATCATAGAAATTGGATGGGAAACTGAGTCGGGAGGTTGGCGAAACAGCACCCGTACCAATCTCACCGCCAGGCCGTAGGAATCCACCTAATGAGGATGCCAAAGTGTTCTAGGTCAGTAACAGTACTTGCGTTAAGGGTCAATGTCGAACTTGAGGGGTAGAATGTGTTCCCTGTGATAGACACTGCCACAAGTCACAATTTTGTACGTGAAGGGTTAACATAGACAATAACAACGAGAGTGCCGCCACATCGCCTACAGTTTGCTAACACAAACCAACAGTGTGAGGCAAGAAGTGTGATGCACGTGACAGTGGGGATACATGAACTCTGTACAAAGTGTGATGTCTACATTGTGCCAGACCTGTGCGTGGATATGATATTGGGGCTACCGTGGTTGTTTGACAACCAGGCTGTGATTGAGGCACATTTTGACCGTCTGCTTGTGGGGACACGGAAGTGGACGCTGTATACAGTAAGAGCATCGCCGCCAGTGACAGCTGCCGTGCTGCTCAGCAAATTCGAGCACTAGGTGCCCGAACAACATGAATGTCTGCAACATCTGCTGGACCAGTATGCCAGTCACCCCAGCGCCACGTAACGGATGGAAGGTGCACCAGTGCTCTTAGCTAGCCAGTCTGTAAGTCAAGGTCAAGGTGACAGCCATGCGTGCCGGGCATATACGTGCAGCACATATATGTGTCCGTGCACACTTCACGTATCGCTTGCCAATGTCAATCATCTGATCCAGAATTATAAGGCAAGAAAGCAGTCTTCACTTATTAATTACATTTTTGGCATGGTAATTTACGAGAAATAACATCTGGTGGATCACTTTCTTATGTGGAGTAGCAGATAGGCAGGCACACTGTGACGCAAACGGAGCATAGTTAAACGAGTCCAGTGGGGTGGGTAGGAAAATTCCATGCAGAAAATGAGACCACTTGCCTCAAGATAGTGACCGCTTCGCGGTCACTCATCAGCAAATCTTGGAGTTTCCCCAGAAATGTTTTTCAAACATAGTCCCCTCGCAAAAGAAATAGCTGTTCAAGCGTAGTCAAACATTATGTACTGAGCCAGAGTCCTCAGCACCAGCAGGGTAGTAAATCCCCACAACAGTGATTCAAGGCGAGCCGGCTTTCTTCTTTAGGTAGTGATTGCAAAGTGATCACACATCAGGAAAGCTTAAAGTTTCCCCAAAAATGATTTTTAAGCATAGCCCATTCACACTAAAAAAAAAAAAAAATGTGTAGTTGTGTATTGGTAATATTGTGAATGTAGGTATTGTTTGGTTTGGTCGTTTTGCAATTGAACATATTTTCATGATATTCGTGATATAATTGTAACATTTTATCACAAAAACATGAGTAATTGCGAAAAGATCTAACCAAACAATACATAAATTGACAATATTACCAATACAAGTTATAAATACGATAGTAAGGAGGGCTATGAACTGGAGGGAAATTGCAGAGTAAAATTTTATTATGAAAACATACATTTTTTTACTCGTTTTACTCTGCAATTTTCCTGATGTTCAGAGCCCTCCCCACTATTGTATTTGTAACTTGTATTGGTAAAACTAAGGTAATGAAAAAACTAAGGTAGTGAGGTTCACAAGGAAGAAGAAGATAAGCAGGGACATGTACAGATGGGAGGGACAATAGATAGAAGAAGCAGCAGAATATAAGTATCTAGGGATTGTACTGCAGGGAGACCTCAGGTGGAAAAAACAGGTAGAGAGGGTGGTAGCAAAGGGAAGAAGGGCTCTGGGTATGCTGGGAAGGGTGCTGAATGGAGTCAGCTGTGAGATGAAGAAGGCGTATGGCACAATGGTACTGTCAATGTTAGAATATGCTGCAGCTGTATGGGACCCGTATATGGAGGTGGAGGTGCGAGAACTGGAAAAGGTGCAGAGAAAGGCAGCAAGATGGGTGAAGGGTAGGTGAAGAAGGCAAGGGCAGGATGATGAGGAAGAAGGGAACTATAGGCCATCAGTGATGAAAGAAATGGGGTGGAGGTCATTGAAGGACAGGAGGAAAGTTGAACGGTTAGTCAGGATGTACAGGATGGTGAATGAAGAGGGAGGATGGGGAGGGCTACACTGCAAGCTAAGTAAGGGGGTGTTTAGAGGAAGAGGAAACAACAGTGAGAAGCTTCAGAGGGTGTGGAGGAGAACGGAGCGGGGTAGGCAGTCCATGCTTGTGAGGTCTGTGGGGGAGTGGAATGTGTTGAGGGAGGAATTGGTATCTGTGAGAGGGGTTGGTAAATTCAGAAAGGGAGTGGAAAAGGAGTTGGTTGTGTGAAGGAGAGTTGAGAGAGCTCGCCACCGGGCGGTAGCCTAATTGCGAGTGTATGTATGTATGTATTGGTAATATTGGCAATTTACGTTTTGTTTAGATAGGTCTCTATTATATTTAACATATTTTCTTGTCTAAACATTACTATTATGTACATATTTTTCACTTTTCCCCTGCAATTTGTAATTTCCCTGATCTTCATAGCCCTCCCAACTATTGTTTTTGTTGTTTCTATTGATCATATCTTGATGCCCCTAGTAAATTTGTATTCTGTGCAGTCCATGCTTGTGAGGTCTGTGGGGGAGTGGAATGTGTTGAGGGAGGAATTGGTATCTGTGAGAGGGGTTGGTAAATTCAGAAAGGGAGTGGAAAAGGAGTTGGTTGTGTGAAGGAGAGTTGAGAGAGCTCGCCACCGGGCGGTAGCCTAATTGCGAGTGTATGTATGTATGTATTGGTAATATTGGCAATTTACGTTTTGTTCAGATAGGTCTCTATTATATTTAACATATTTTCTTGTCTAAACATTACTATTATGTACATATTTTTCACTTTTCCCCTGCAATTTGTAATTTCCCTGATCTTCATAGCCCTCCCGACTATTGTTTTTGTTGTTTCTATTGATCATATCTTGATGCTCCTAGTAAATTTGTATTCTGTGTAATTAGTAGAATGGAATTGTATCACTTCTCGTGATTTTTTTTTCTGGAAAAACCCCTATTCTTACCATTCTTAACATTTGTCAGATTTTACACTTAACAGGGAAATAATCATAAAGAAACACATTCCCTTTAAAAAAGCATGGTTCTTAATAATTACCGCAAGAAGCACTAAGTTTGTCTGTTATGAGTTTAATTGGTTTTTCCTATTTAAATTGTGAACCAACTGTATACCAAGAAAAATTTATTATTGAAACCCTGTAAGATTATCTGAAGCCTATTATTTAATATGTACTTATGAAATAGTTCTGTGTATTGCAAGAAATTCTACATAGTTAGTCTTTTCTTTATTAAGGACTACCTGGTTTTAAGTGCTGAGAACCAATTTGTGTTATGAAAACTTCTTTCATTTTGAATTTATTAAGAGACTTAGAGTATATATAAGATGGAAGGTCATTTATAAGTATTAAAAAAAGCAAAGAACCTACGATTGTTTGTAGCCCCCAAACATAAGAATGGGATTTTACATGCTTTCGAGTTTAGTTAATTCAAAATTCATCATATGAAATTTGAATTAAGTTTTTACTAAAGTGTCTGTGAAATTCAAATGATTTATCACTGCTGTAGTAATTAAATTCTTATGTAACAAAATGAGCATTGCAAATGGTCACTTTACATATATGCACATTGACGCCGTCAGGTGAGACACGAGATGAACAATGACACAATTTACTTACTGCATGTGGGCACCAACGGTGCTTCCCAGACACCGCACTGTGAGACCCAGGGTTCTCAGGGATGCTGTGGGTTCTGTGTGTCCATCTCACTTGAGCGAACTTGCAAAACACTGGTCATTACTAAACATTTAACACTGAAAAAGGTGAGCAATGGCTGGTTTGATGTTAAATAGAAACATATTTTGTGCACTGGTAAAATTGCTTTTATTTTACCACTCTTACATATTGTGCCAGAAAATTATTTAATGATTATCTTCGGACATGTCTAGCTAACTCCGTTAGGTAATTTCCCCAGATCGTAATTACTCTAGCGCACTCCTAGATGGAGGATTTTCATCAGGGTGTTTGAGAACACAGCCCCCACAAGGAAAGGGGTCTACAGCCGCTAGGATGGACTAGATTTTTCCTGGGGACAGGACACGGATAATTGCAAGAATGAACACTAACACGTGTGATTACTGATATCGCTAACGCATACTCGTCGGGACGCTCCTCCCAACCACGTGGTGTGTGTGGTGACGGTCTATACACTTAGCAGGCTAGGATGAAAATAATGTCACCATACAAATTACACAAATGTTGATGATAAAACATGGGACACAATATGAACAGACACAATAAACACGCAAATGCATGAAAGCATTCTTACATGGTGGGGATGCTGCTGGATGAAGTTCTTAGCAGGTCACGTGGTGCAGGTGAAAATGCAGTATTTTCAGTGAAATTCATAGAAATCCGGTCGGACAAAATTTATGGCGCTCTTCAGAAAAATATTCCGATTGCATTTGAAACACGCCTGCGTTGCTTGTGCGCCTGATGGCAGAAATATCCACATGTGCGATTGACCGCGTCATCAGTTACAAAATATCAATCATTGCAAAATTAAAAGAACCCTTTTAACGAAACAATACACATTACCCTGAGAAAATTATGGCGCACAAGAAATTGCCAACAAGAACACTTTAAGCACGATGATGGTGCAACACGGACTTGGTGGCGGTTAACTATGTGGTTGCAAGTGGTGTGGCCATGAAACAATTTATCATGACGAAAACCCTGAAATACATACATACAAATTTACCCTTAATATTGCCAGTGGCAATGAAGCAGAAATTACAATGTAAAAGCCTTTAACATAGGCGGATGGCGCTTAATTCAAAGTTCCACGAGCCGCGTGGCCTCTCTGATTTCTTTCCTCCTTCCGTCAATTTAAGTTGAAAAGCCACAAGGGCTGCAAAAGATTTATTTAAGTGGAAGCATTATGCTGGGGATGTCTGGCAAAATGTACGCAAAGCAAAGGTTAACCAGTAAACTAAAGTGAACTATGGAAATCTAACTCAGTGCAAAAATATGAAGTGCGTACGTGACAGCTTCTTACCTCACCAGCTCTCCTCATACGACTGCCCAGAGGCAGGGGTCATGCAGACCTACCATGGCTGCCTACAGGTTCACACAAGTGGAAGTGCTATGCACGCAGAGTAAAAAATATTATTGCATAAAATAAACGGCACATGAATTATTTTTAATACAAAATTGTTAAAGCAATTTTTAATCAAAATATCACTATCAAAAAATTGTCTTTTGAAGGCATTCATGTCTGAATGTCAATGTATGTTTCTTCTTGTGGCGCAACATTTTGAATTTGAAAAGAACATTGTGCAATATTTATGAAAAGATATTTTAAATACTTTATAACACTTTGAGTCCTGATAGAGAATGGAGAATCATACAATACACTTCAAACAATAATAATCCAGCTATGGGAAAGTACGTATTATGGCCCCTTTGTGCACGTGCATATCCACATGTCACGTGAGTTCTGAGTCCCGTTATGGTCTGACTGTGCTGCTGGCTGTTAGCCTGCATCATTATGTAAAGGCATTCTCCTGCACATTACTACCTTTCCTATGGATGTCTCTGAGTAGCGGGTGGCACAGAACAAGCAACTGAGCTGTCACCCCTCAAGTCCTTAGACAAACAACTCCCACTATTTTCCTGCCTCATTTATTGCTCTTACGTTTTTTAAACCCGACCTTTACATTTGTGGGAGAAAGGATAAAAAGAGAGCTAGAGAATTTCTTGTAAGAAAATTAATTTTTGTGTGGTGCTTTGGTTTTTTTTATAGTATCTTACATAAAAAATAAGGCAAGTGCGAGGGACATAAAGTACAATTCATAAACTATTTCAGCAAATTTTTGAATTGGTAATTAGGGAAATTGCTTTCAATGGTGCCCACTTACTAGAAAAATTATGCTTAAATAAAAAATATATTTAGAGAAAGTCCAGAGACTACAGCACACAGGGTGTAATAACATGACTTGATAATGTCAGCATCACATAACTAACATTACAGAATGTGTCCAAGGTGTCATTGGATAAAGAGTGTCTGAACTACCAATGTCATTTTTATTTATTTTATTTATTTATTTTCATTCCATTGGGTCCACTTTCTAGCCAAGCAACAATGCTATGGAAGAAGTCAAGTTAAATGTAATGGTACATGTTTAAAATTAACAAATGCATACAATAAAAATCACAACATGCAAGAAATAAACAAACATAGTAATGCAATAATCCCAAAATCAAAAAAGTTTCACACAACACAATATGGTAACTCACTTATCTTGATCCATAAACTCCTCAACAGAATAAAGAGCTTCATGTACATAGAATGGTGTAACTTTGTTTTTAAATAATTATCTATTATCATGATATAAACTTCTTATATTCCTAGGCAGTGTATTAAATATACGTGATAGTACAGGACCCCTTTTTAGAATGCTTTCAAATGAGTTGATGGTATATGTAGGTTATTTATTGCCATCATGTTGTATGATCAATATTGAAATGAAAAGTGAAGGATTATGGGTTATCACATACATAGTATAATAGAGATACATGTACTGACAATAAAATGTTAAAATTGTATGTTTTTGGAAAATGATTTCCTACAAGATTCACGTACACCAATTACTTATATTCCCAAAGCTGTTTTTGTAATTTAAACACTTTAATGCCGTCAGAATTTCCCCAAAAAATGATGCCATATGACATGATGGAATGAAATATGCCTAATCCCTAATAAACTGATTTAATGATATATAATTTATTAAATAGATAACCCGTCTAAGCAAAACATGCTACACTAAGTTTTTGTAATATTTGCACCACATGGTGTCAGTGATGTTGTGTGGTCATTGCTCTCTGCAGGTAGTTGCTTTGCTGCCCTTAGTTTTTCAGTGTGATGTCATTCACAATGGGTTGTCTCGTCTGTAAATATACCCTGCTGACAGGAATAAGTGTCACAGAGGAAGGGGAAAGGGAAATGCTTGACAGCTGCTGGTGTTGGGAAATGGAGAGGTGTGGGGGAGAGTAGGCTAGCATGGGAATGATTCTCTTGTGGAAGACAGTGCAGCATGGAAGCTTGTGACTGAAATCTACTGAAAGGAAGATAAAATTTACATCTATCATGGTTTGTTTTTCCTCCATCCCATTTATACGCTTCGTCAACACAATTTTTATTTTTCACAGTAGCACAGTCACCATGATTCATCATTAATTTTTAACTTTCCTGTAAATTCTAAAGCTGCTGTTTATGTAGGTGGCTACCAGTGTGCTGAATTTAACTGAAACACATTCTATTTTAAAACCGCTCCTCCCTTTTTTTCTGCTTAAACAAGTTTTCACATTGGAAGACTAGTTTCTGTTTTCTCCTTCCGTTTCTATATTTATTTACAGTGTCACAGATAAAGTCTCATAGAAGCAAATTGCCACCAGAATAACAGTACTCCAGTTCAGTGTATAGTTGGTTTAGTGTTTGATGTGTGTGCCACAACCACCCTTATCGCTAACACACATCTTGGTCTTGGACACATAAAATTGTCTTGGTATGAGTTACCTTTAACCGCAGACACATCTACAAGTGTTTTGTGCACGTCTAATTTTATTTATGATATTTTTCATTACACAAACATGATGTGGTGCATGTGTGCGCCAACACTTACCTTGCTGCCGGTAACCATCCCAAATTCATCAGTGTGTGTAAATGACTCAAGTTCTGTCTGATCCACGTACCACCAGTGCTGTTTAGGAGGCCTTATTTTTACGAAAAATGTTAGTGCTACATGGGTAAATGCCACAGATTTTAATGTTCATAAACCTTTGTGAGCTGAACACCATTTTCTAAGGAAGAAAATGACATGCCCTGAGTAAAAACATATTGACAGAAAAATATCTTCTTATCCAGATAATTCAAAAGTATGTAATTTGAAGTACAAATTTTTGGCTCCTAACATTTCTAATTATTAAGGTCTTTACTGTATTCAAAAAATGATGTAAAAATTATCAATGTCTTTTAATCTCTGAAAGTTTTTTTTTTTGCTGGCATTTGTTAATTAAGATTTACACAAAGAGTTAATTTTATTATGCACACCATGAAATTGTAGTTTCTGTGTGCTTATATTGATACAATATACTTCAAGTGTAGGTAACACAATCAAAAACTTTAGATAAGTAGCAAAATATACCCAGAATGTTTTCTTTCATGTTCAATGTTGTAGTAACTAACATTGGTGTGATGGGATAACAAGTGGAATGAGTGTTGAAGGGCAGTAATGTTGGGGTCAGGAATTCTGTTGAGGAAAATATTACCCGTCAAGGTGTCAGGTCTATGTTGTTGGAGCTGGAGACCCTTAACGTTCTCAGGGTGCTGTGGGCCGTTCGCCCAGACGTAACTTTCCTTTTTTGATTTAATACCCCTCACCTTTAATATATGCTTTGTTTACTAAATGGTGGACCTATTAAAGGTTGACCCACACGCCTGATACTGTATTACTGAGAGAATTACGCTCATAACGAGACTGCTACAAGGTAGTGAGAAATTTTGCAGATTTTATGGGTGCTGAGCCTGACATGCCTGAAGGCTCTGTGAAGAAATAACACACATGGTTCTTACCAGACATATATTTGACTTGCAATAAACAATACAATTCCACCCTAGGTGGACACTTTAAGCTGGTACCGTGCTTGGCCTGCTAGTTGGGCTATGATGTAAAAATTGCATGAAGCAGATAAACAATGACTTGTATATTTATGCTTCCCCAGGTGATGCAAACTCTGGGGAAGTAGGGGTGGTGTCTCTGGGCTGCTAAACAAACGAGGTTCCGATACAATTACACTATTGATATACTAAAGATTGGTGATGCAAAAGTTGATGTCCGCCCGGAGTGTGACCTGACATACACAGACTGACCCCTGTGAGTTCACGTTGGCAACTGATCCCTCCTCGGGCCGTGTGTTGCCAAGTTGGCGGGACAGTGCAGCACGTGGAGAACCATGTTCTGTGCATACGTGCTTTAAAGATTGAAAATCACTTAAAGCTCTTGCAAACTAACATTTATAATATACCTGTGAAAACAAAAAATAACAAAACCCTTGCAATAAAATGAAGTGAAATGTGGGTGAACAGATGGAATGAGTACTACTTTGCATGAAAACAAATAACACAAACACAATTAGTACTGAAATTAATTACTAGGGACATCTTTGATAGTTCCCATGCTAAATGGGCCCATGTATTTGCTCTAAGCCCTTTTTGGGGCACCCTGCCTTGAACTCACTTGCACTTTGCTCACACATGCTGCTCTCATCACACTATTTGCACTACCTGCACATTGATACAAAATGTCGCAGAATGTGTGTGCCTGCTGCGGTGATGCAGGGTGTGCAGTCGGGCAAACTGTCTGGAGGCTAGGGATGTGAGCACACGTCAAACTCCACCCCTCGGGAGACAGTTTGCAGACCATGCGTCGTTAGGCGCAGCAGGGGCACTCCTTCCCCGCTGTCTTGACTGCAGGGCATATGGGCCTCTTGGCTGTCCCGTATGCCGTTGGAGCGGCTGCTGCTGTTGCTGCGGGCTGCCTGCTTCGGTGTGGGACGCTGGGGTACCCCCTCATGTCAGGCACACCCAAGATGGCTGTGGCTGTCAATGTGGCCATTGGAGGCAGAACAAACCAGCTGACTTGTTGCCATTGTTGCCATCATCACTACTAGTGCTTCTACTGGTTGCTGGTGCATCGCTTGCTCCACTGTCGCCGGGAGCGACCTTGGCGGGCAGTGACCAAGCAGTGGTGGTCACTGGGTGATGTCTCCCTGGATGGTGACGGTATTCGTGCTGCAGACTTGTGGTAGACGGCCACCCCATCACCAGCTGTGGGCACCCTTAACACCGTTGAAAATGCTGCAGGGGATCCGGAGGTGTCACCTGGTGCGGGCGACGTCAAGGAGGTGGACACCTCTGATGTTGGTGGCACCGCAACATCAGGCGTTGTGCCATCTGCAGGCTGTTATGGTGTCTGAACGGCAGTGCTAGTAGACACTGCGCTGTCAGTGGCACTTGGATGGGCCATCAGACACACCCTGCCGGGCGCCGATGCAAAGGGCGATGTGTGGCATCCTGTCTCAGCTGGTGACTCCTCCGGTGGAGGTGTTGATTCATCTTCCTCCCCTGAACCCCTCTGGGGATGCTTGACAGGGGTGGTATTCCTTTCTCCTTGTGCTGTTGTTCCTGGGGTGTTGCGGGTGTCAGGCCAACGACATCTTATGGCACTGCGCTTTCCCTGACACCTGGACCGACGTCACAATGACTCCTGGTGGATACTGGTGTGTCTTGCGCCAACGTGATGGCCTCTGGTGAAGACACCTCTGAGGAAGTTGTGGATCCCCCTTACTCTGACGTGACTACCTGGGGGAACTCGGCAATGGCGTCGCCATCATATGGCCTCAGTGTACTCGGCGTGACCTTATTGGCGACATCACCAGGCCACAGCCGGATGTTGTCCCGATGTACTCTGATGCCTCTCCGTCCATGTAGGACCAAATAGATGGTGAGTCTGTAGCTCTTGACTACTTTGTGCGGCACGTTCCACTTCGCTGTGAAGCCCGCGTAGAAGTCTATGCAGGTGGGCACGAATGTAGGCCATTTGTCCTGCTTGCAGGGCTGGCGGTGGCCATATGGGGGTTGGCAGCCACTTCGCAGTGTAATCTTGCTGGTGCTGGCGCAACTCGCGATGTTGTTGTACGCAGCGCTCACATTGAGTGTTGCTGCTGATTCGGTCAGTGTCCTCCCCCACCTGCGGGCAGTTGGACTGACCCAGCAGCATGTCTGCTTTCTCTTGCCAGTGGCGTTGATGTGCTTACGGAGGGTGAAGAGGGCAACGGGCAGGTTTTTAGCCCACGTGGTATGCTGTTCACCCACATGGAGCTGCAGTTGCACTTTCAATTCCTGATTGCGGTGCTTCGTGGGGTTTGCACGTGTATGGTATACCACAGTCTAGAGGTGTCGTGCCCCCCATCAGGTGCACAACTCTCGACACTTTTTTTTTTTTCCATAAACTGGCTCCCTTATGCGTTAATAGGTTTTGCAGGTACCCCTACCTAGGGAAAAAGTAATTCTGTAACACTCGTGCTATGTTGGCTGTGCATTTTCTGTTGGACGGGTATGCCTCTGCCCACTTAGAGAAGTTGTCTGTGATGATAATAATGCAGTGCTTAGCCCTTGCTGATCTGGGGTAGAGTCCCATAAGGTGTAGGTCAACTGTCTGAAAGGGTTTATACGGTAGGCATGGCTGCTGTTTCTGTACTCCATCTGCTCCTTGCTTTGAATTTGTTGCACTTGTGACACTTTTGTACATGTTGACATGCCCGCCTGGTCAAAAAATAATTTTCCCTTACATTTCGGACTGTTTGATCTGTTCCCAAGTGCCTTGCCATACTGCTGCTGTGTGTGTACCTTAGTACCTTCACTTGTGCATACGGGGGTACAATTAACGTCCATTTTTGTTGGTCAGTCGGGGAACACATTTCAAGGGGGGGGGGGGGCGTTAACTACTTGCCAATACTCAACGGTTTGTTTCGCACACGTGTCCTTCACCTGGGTGAGTGCACATTCTTGCTGCACCTGTTCTACCTCGTGGTACAGTTTGTTCACTAATATGTTGTTGTTTACAACATCTAGCTGTTCCACATTCACCTCGTGCAATGGCTCCTGTTGTTCTGGCTGCATTATTTGTTCCCATTCTGCATCATCTTGTACCATGGCATCAATGCTTGGGTCCTAGGCAGTGTGTCTGCTAATTGAATCTCATTGCCAGGGATGTGTTCAACAACAAAATCATATGCATGCATGAGTAACAGCCACAATATGTGGCCGTAATAGACATTGGTTATCTGTACGCAGGTTGAATTCCTGATACTTGAGAGAAGCCCTGTATTTCTTTATGGCCCAGATGATTGCCTAGCACTCCAGCTCCTTTATGCAATACATTTGTTCCATTTGGCCGAGCTTGGTGCTAGCGAAGTCAACATGGTGGTCCCAGTTATCATCACACTGATACAAAACTGCCCTGAGTCCTTTCTGACTGGCATTGGTCTGTAGATTGACGCCATCGGGTGAGACATGAGATAAATGATGAGACAAACATTTACTGGTAATATGGGCGCCAACAGTGCTTCCCAATCACCTCACTATTGAGACTCGGCGTTCTCAGGGATGCTGTGGGTTCTGTGTGTCTGTCTCACCCGTGTGTACTTACAAACATGTAGGCAATACTAAACTTTTATTAAACATCACTTGAAATAAACTCTTAATAAAATATATATTGCTAGGACACTGTCACTACTGAATAAAAGAGGTAAGTTCACTGTAGACTTGTTTTTATTGTTACTATGCGTACACATCAATGTGCCAATGAAATTATGATTATCTCGGTCATGACTAGCCAATTCCGCTTGGGTGCTCCCCAGCCTGCAATTAATCTAGTGCACGCCTAAATGGATGATCATACCGAGGTGCGTGAAAGCACAGCCTTCACAAGGGAAGAGGTCCGACAGCCGCTAGGGTGGACTGACGGTTTTTCCCTGAAGACAGGACCCGGTGAATTACAAATGAAACACTTAATCATTAACACATGTAATTACTCTGCATCACTAACGCAAACTCGTCGGAGCTTGCCCTCCAGCATGGAGGTAGTGTGGTGACGGTGTATACACAGAACCGGCTAAGACGGGAATAATTGCACCATACACAAATGACAAAAACCCTCAAAAAATATATGAAAGAAGATGGGACACAAGATGAGTATTCACAATAAACACCCAGATGTGTGAAAACATGTTTAGATGGCACAGATGCCGCTGGATGAAGTTCGTAGCGGACAACGTGGTGTAGATGGAATTGCAATATTTCTTTGTGAAAACTGCAAATTAAATTCAGACAATATATTTTTCAGAGCAAGAAAATTATTTTCTTTATGATTTAAGTGATCACAGGCTTGTACCATGCCTGATGGTAGTAAAATTAAACATAAAAGTGATTGCGTGGTCAAACACAAAAGGCATCAATTTACATGAAAATTACACAGAACCATGACAAAATTTAACATAGAACCCTGAATAAAATATTACACACATGATATTACATAAATAAGCTCTCAAAATGCAATGATGGCATATACAAATACTTGGCGTCTGTCAGTCACTTGGTTGTACGTTATGTTGCCGTAAAATATTCAAACATGAAAAATACCCTCAAATACATACATGAAAACAAAGCCCTTGAAATTGCGCGTAGCAGTAATGGAGAAATTACAATGAAACACCACTAATATAGGCAGGTGGCGCCCGATTCAAGTTGCGCGGGTCGTGTGACCTCTCCGACATTTTCTCCTCCTCCTTGATTAAGTTAAAAATGCCACAAGGGCGAAATAAATTAGTAAAGCGGAAGCATAATGCTGGGGAAAATGTCTGGCAAAACGTACGCAAGCAACAGTTGACCGATAAACTAAATTGACTATTGAAATCTTCATCAGTGAACAAAAGTTGTAGTGGGTACGTGACAGTGTCTTACCTTGCCAGCTCTCCTCCACAGACTGTCCAGAGGCAAGCGTCGCATGGACCTACCATGGCCGCCTATGGGGTTCACAAGCAGAAGTGCTATGCATGCCAAGTAAAATATTTTATTATTGAAATAAAAAATGGAACAAATAAATTAAAAACTGTTTTACATTTTATAATTTTCCTGTAGATTTTTCATATTAATTTCAGTGTCTCTTTATGACGGCGTTGACACCGGAATATTAGTGTTCTTAATCTTGGTGCCGCGGGCACTTGAATTTCATAACCAAACAATTTCAAAATAACAACAAACACTTTAAAACATTTTAAGACATATTAAACCCTGCAAATACAAATATAAAACACATTTTACATTGAAAAATTGTATTTATGTGAAAGTTCAAAATTATTGGCCTTTTTGCACATGTACAGGACACGTGACACGTGCGTGGTGAGCGCTGTCATGGGTTCTAGCACTGCTGGCTATTAGTCGGTGTCAAGATACTAATGCTGACTGGGGTTGTACCTCGCCAAGGTCGGGCATGACCGGAACTGCTGTTTAATTTTGATGAAACCTTGTTGGCAGAGCTGTTCCATTGAAATAGTTCCATCAGTGGTGCGGTGATGACTGTGAAGTTTTCCATGTCCTCCCAGAGCCAGTTTATTAACACGAAAAACTTTCTAAACTGCTTTCGCAGTTGCTCCTTTGTCCGGTGGATGTGGTGAAGTTGTCTCACTGTCCAAAAATGGCTGCCCTCCTACACATACACTGCTCCGTTGTTACAATGGCTGCTGTTGCATAGTTTGGTGCACTTTTTCCTGCCACGTGGTGCGTGCATCATTTCTTAGCATCTTTATGGTGTTTAAAATATGTCAGAAAGTTGTTGGAAAATGCTAAGAAAAAATCCTGGGTAGGAAATTTTTGAGTGACTGAATTTTGGCTGGCATTTGGGTTCGGATGACTAGGAATTTTTGAAGGAAAAATTATGCCACATGGAAGGGCGACAATTTAATGCAGTGTGTTTGCATTACTTTTAGTGGAATGAGTATAGTGAGGCAGTGAGGCTGGGGTTAGGAATTCTGTTGAGGATAATGTTACCCGACTAGGCGCCAGACACCATCAGTGGCAATGTCTATGTTGTTGTTGGAGCTGGAGACTCTTGGCGTTCTCGGGGTGTGCCAGGCCGTTCGCTCAGACGTAACTTTCCATCGTTTTATTTAATACCCCTCACCTTTAATATCTACCTTCTTTACTAAATGGTGGGCCTATTAAAGGCTGACCCACATGCCTGAAATGGAATTACTGAGAGGATTAAACTCATAACGAGGCTGCTACAAGGAAGTGAGAAATATGGCGGGTTTTAAGGGTCCCGTGCCCTGTCATTCCTGAAGTCTCTGTGAAGAAATAACACACATGGTTCTTACCAGACATATATTTGACTTCAGTAAACATTACAATTCCACCCTAGGTGGACACTTTAAGCTGCTACCGGGCTTGACCTGCCGGTTGGGCTATGCTGTAATAATGGGATGAAGCCAATAAACAATTAATTTCACATTTACACTTTGCCAGGTGATGCAAGTGCTGAGGAAGTAGGGGTGTTGTCTCAGAGTGGCTAAACAAACAAGGTTGCAATACAATTACACTATTGATATACTGAAGATTGGTTATGCAAAAGTTGAAGGCCGCACAGAGTGCGACCCGATGGACATGGACTGACCCATGCGAGTTCAGGGTAGCAACTGATCCTTCCGCGGGCCGCTTGGTGCCAGGTTGGTGGGACAGTGCGGCAGATGGAGAACTATGTTCTGTGCACACTTGCTTTAAAAATAGAAAATAATATAAAACTCTTGTAAAATAACATTCATAAAATACCTTGCTTTGCGAAAACAAAAATAACAAAACCCTTGTAATAGAATGAAGCTAAATGTGGGTGAACAAATGAAATGAGCACTACATTTTGCATGAAAACAATTAAAACAAACACAATTAGCACTGCATGAATGGCTAGGGGCATCTTTGATAGTTCTCATGCTAAATGGGTCCTTGTATTTGCTCTAAGCTCTTTTTGGGGCACCCTGCCTTGAACTCACTTTCTCTTTGCTCACACTCGCTACACTCATCACACTATTTGCACTACCAGCACTTCGAGGTAAAATGTTGCAGTGTGTGTGTGCCTGCTGCGGTGATGCGGGGTGTGCGGCCAAGCAAACGGTCTGGAGATTAGGGACATGAGCACACGTCATATCTTTATTTCATTTATAAGTATACATTTTGCTACATCACTTGTTTGCTGTGTAAATTGTTACATTACATTCCCATGCATTACTGCCAACTTTCCTAATCAGATATTCCCTTCATATTCTACACTCCTCCCTTTTATAAATCTAGTAATTTTGTCTGTTTTCTCACTGTTTGTGGGTACCTCCTGCCTTTCATACTCCCCTCAGTTTTGACCATGCTGTCTGTCGGAAAACCTTGGAAATCAGGTGAAGGAGCTCTCCGTTCTGTATTTACTGTGCTGATTTTTTTTAATGCGCCAGGCTATCACCCAGAACCTCCTTTACTTGACTGTGGTCCTTTTTCACATTTTAGTGTAGAGCTATCCATTGTGTCACAAATATCATTTTCTTACTTGTTTGTGCTAACCACTACTGCACATCCTACTTCCTCGCAATGATGCTCTTGCTCCTGTATCTGCATTTCTACCTCTCCTCTCACTAGCTTATCAGTGTGCCATCCCCACTTTAGACCCTCACAAGTTTCAGCATCATATGTCAAGGGACCTGTTTGTTTCCTGATGGTAGCTGGAATCCACTTCTCTTTGTTCAGTCTATAATCCGTAGCCATAATACTGCTGCCCACTTGCAACTGCCTAATTTTCATTCTTCCTTCATCTTGCCTACCCTGTTGCTATATGACCCTATGCCTATCTGTAATGCTTGGTACTATTAATTATATTTTTGTGCACGGTGCCTCCCCTTTAGTGATCTGAGGGGTAGTTCTGTAACCCAATAAGAAACGTGGCAATGCTCTCACTAAAGAAACTTTTGTCAGTCACATTCTTTTTTACCTTATGCTTGAATGTTCTTACCATGTTCTCTGCAGCGCCATTTGTTACAGGGTGGTATGATGGCAAAAAAGTGTGCTTAATTCTATTAAACTTACAGAACTCTGCAAACTGTTCTGAAGTAAATTGTGATCCGATGTCTGTGACCATATGCTCTGGTAAACCAAAAGTTGTAAACTATCCATGAAGACATGGAAGTATCTACTCTGAGGTTAATGAATGTAATTTTTGGACCTCTGGTCACTTAGAGTAGCTGTCTATTAAAACTATGAACATATTCCCCAAGAATACACCTGCTAGATCAACGTATACTCGCTGCCTTGATCACTTGGCCATGTCCAAGGTATGAGAGCAGATTTTGGAGGGTTGGTTCTGTTATGCAGACATGCAGTGAATGACTCTTTTACCTTTCCTAAGTGAGCTTCAATGTTGGGTAACCACATATAGGACCTGGCTAAAGACTTCATTTTAACTATTCCAAAGTGAAATGAGTGCAACTCCTGTAATATTTGGCCATGCAGTTTGTCTGGTACGATAACCAGATGTCCCCAGAATACGCATCCTTGCTCAACTGTTAACTTGTCTCTCCGGTTCCAATATGGTTTTATATCTTTCTCTACCTCATCTGGCCAACCTAACCTGTAAAACTGTAACACCTTGCTCAACATTACATTTGTCCTTGTCTCAAACTTAATTGTTTTGGCTGTTACTAGCAAGAATTCTTCTGTTCCCACCCTGAGATACAAAAATTCCTCCACCTGTTTTCTGTTTTACCTGCTAAGGGTAATCATGATCGATGATTTTAGATTAGGAGTACTTCCCCTACTCCCGAAAATTAGCAACGAACAAGTTTTTTTTTTTTTTTTTTTTTTACCTCAGAGTCTAACTGCGAACATGATGTAGAAGTTTTACAGCACTCTGAGGATTTGTTACTGCTGCACAGTTACTTCTACCTTGGATATACTCATTGTGTAATCGTAACCCTTTAGTAGTGTTATTGCCCACTGCTGTAACCTATTGGCTGTATTAATATTATCTCTTTGAGAATGCATCTAATTTTAAACATTACATAACTCCATGTAAGGCACTTGGTACGTTAATAAGTATGTTTCTCTCTATCATTTAACGTGGCTTGACATGTTTATTTTTCAGCAGACAATATTAGGTGACTTAACATTTTTAACTTTACAAAGGCTGACAAACATTACACTTAAAGGTGAATGATTTCAAACAGCCTTATAAAAGACAAACTTTAAAAATAAATGCCCATACGATCCAGTATTTGTGGCAGTTTAAACTTAAATTACTTTTAGCTACCTACATGAATACACAAAGTTCCATCTTCTAATTCCTAGCCTGAAGGGCCTTAGTAACATAATGTTAATACATATCTTAGCTGCTCCCCAGGAGCTGACTCTCCAAGAGCATCCTGTAGAAGCCAGGAAGGGCTGCTCATGCATTACCACTTAAGCTACGATGGCCACACGAGGATATACCACTTAAAGTACAACGTACTATGGATTGAGACTGCCTTGTAAACAAACGCTGTTGACCTACTGGGCAATGCGTATAAAATGGCCGCAGAGACCGCCCCCCCACCCCCCAGTGTCACACCGACAATTGAGGTACCACCACGTTAGTTACCAGAGCTGGTATCGAGAAGGAGGACATCACGACATCGAGGCCTGGAGGAGTTGTGAGTCAGTCTACAGAGTTTTTACCCAATTAAGTACGTCTCACCTTTCACCAGTCTTGACAGTAATAAAGAGAGAGTGAGAGTGGTCAAGTTGGCAGAATAGGAGTTAGAGAAGGGGAGATGGTACAACCCAGTCCCCAGGGGTATTTGTATGCAAAATAAATGTCTAGCCTCCTCTAAATTGACGGGGTGCAATGTCACAATTTTTAATTTCTGCCAATAGGAACCATGGTACACTCGAGAATTCAGTTTAATTCTAAGAATTTATACACATGTAGTGCCGTCTTTTCTTAAACGTAACACTCCTTCATCATTGCAAGGCGACAGTGGCGCCTTACGCCGGAGTGTCCAGGAAACTTTGTTGTGCCAGCAGTCTGCTAAGAACCAAGGTGACGTACGACCGTGCTTCGGGCACCTGCGTCACCGACCTACCTCAAGGTACGTTTGATTGTCCGTTGGCATATCGCATATCGTTTGACACAATGTCGCACCAGCATGCAGTTTAAGGTAAGAAAATACTCATTCTTTAACAAAATTATTGGGATTTTTTAAAAATTAGGTGACAATATTATGCCAGTCAATAACTATATAATTTTCTTGGTGGCAGCATGATCATGAAGTTGTGTAGGCATCTCAGGCAGGTTTGCTGGGGCAGGTGGAAAATTTTTGTTGAACTGAGACAACCTGTCTTAGTAATGGTTCTTTGTGCTATTTCAGCACGTATTTGTTGACACTCGGGGTCAGCTATTTGATGCTCCTTTATATTCACAAACACTGTAGGAAAATTTTGAATCATATTTATATCTACTTCTTCCGTGCACTCGGATTAATTGATATGATATATAACATTTAATTCAGCTTGCATGACCCCCATTAAATTCATCCTCACAAAACAGGAAATGCATCAGCAACTGCATTTTCTTGGACTTTAATATGTTGTACGTTAAACTTGAAATGTGACAAATGCAATTACCATCTACAAGACATCCAGCATGTTTTTTAGATTTTAATAACCAACTTTTGTCAGTAAACAATTTAAATGGTGCGTGATTTAAGTAGTTGGCAATTTGCTTCATTACCCAAATACAGCTAAGGTGTTCTTTATCGTATATGGCATACTTTCTTTCTGCCCTCATTAACAGTTTACTAGCATATGCAACTGGCCCATATAACCTATTTTATTTTTGGCTTAACACTTCACCTAATGCAATAGAACTTGCATCACAATGCAAAAAAAAATTATTTTTGAAAATTTGTCTAATGTATAACAGGACTGTCGAAAATTACTTCAATTTTTGAAAAACCTGCTTTTGTTCCTTTTCCCATACAAATTCTACCTCCTTCCATTTTAACGTATTTAAATAATCTGTTAACTATGATAAATTTGGACTGAATGTATTGTAAAAAGTGACCATGGTGGCTACAGACAGGGAAAGCCTGGAAAACAGGGAAAAGCTAGGGAATTTCAAAGAGCCAGGGAAAACAGGGAAATATCAGGGAATTTTTGTACACATTGAAATGTTTAAATTACATTTAATTCTCCTTTGCAAAAATTTTTGATGTTCCTATAGTTGTTGACATGAAAGCGACATTTGCTGAATGCTGGCTGGCGAGTTGGATCATCAGTATTTGTAGCACACTTCAGACTGGAAACTAGTCTTTGAAAGGTTCCTTATGGGGTGCCACAGAAGTGATATTTCGTAAAACATGAAAATGTTTGCAGACTTGGTTGGAGTAATCGGGTACGACTCTGGTTGGCTGGACCACGAATGGCTTTACACCTGACTAGGGATCCTTGTCATCTGCTCTTCCTTAGTGTGGCTGATTTTAGTACCTTTCTTTATGCTATACACCCATAGGAGTGGTGCAAAGTGGCAAGCTAGGAAGGCAGCTATTGCCTCAGAGTCTAACTTGAACTGTAACCCGGCGCCAACTACCCTCTGCAGTCTAATCCCCGTGAACAAGTTCAAGCCTCCAGACAACTGGAGATGCCTCACCTCCCAGTCCCTCCATGCTACTTAATTTAGCCTCCCTACAAGACCACCGGCAAGCTGTATCCAGTTGTCAACTTCTGCCAGAGACTCCATGTACCACTGTGTATAGCAAACCTGTCGTTCCAGCCCAGCAGAACCTGCAGTCCTCCATGGGCTCCTATCAGTACCGCTATCTGCAGCAACAGCGGCCCAGTTAGAAGCTACCCTGGGCTACGCCCATTCTGGGTCAACCAGTAGCTGTGTGTAAATCAGTGTTGCGGAAGACAGTTAAGCCCACAACAGACTTTGTGCCGTGCCGTCAAGCTACACGCCTCAGCTTATATACCAGCATTGGTCTGGTTAGCATTGGTAAGTGACAGTATCCATGACATTTTCACGGTGCTCACACCACCTGAAAGCATCCTTGGTATTAATGATTGCCCTTACTAAGTTTAAATTTTTTTCACTTTCCACTAAATGTCCTTCACAAACCACACAAGAAAAAGAGTTCAATTTGACTTTACCCAACTGATGAGAGCAGAATGTTGTAGCTATCTGTCTACAGGCAACAGATAGTATCTGAAACATGAAACAGGCGATACGTCCTTCAGTCCCTTCTGTATATCAAAGTCTGTGTATACAAAATTTCAAATTTCTGGGTTCTCGAAGCACTTGATTCTTCTTTCTCTTCTCATTGGTCAGTTCAAAACGCTGCCTTGCCATGTGGCCTAAAAGTTTATCTGCTGGATTAGGCATAGGAAGGGGACTATCTCTGCACCACATGCCCTCCACTTGTATCAATTCTTAACCGACCAGCTGTCCAGCTGGACGCGACACCCACTGCTCCGACGAGGGCCCCATTTCTCCGGCATCATCAGGTATGGTAATTTCTGCATACATTCATGATGGTTGATTAACTTTACATGGGGGAACTACGACAACCCGTCACAAGTTACTGGAGACAACATAAGCTTTGTATTATGACATACAGAAATAACATCTACGGAACTCATTACTGCAAAAAAAAATCAGGTATTATGATCTCTCTTAAAATATTACATGGTTTTCTTCAGAATATTTGAAGAACCAAAACTGCTCACATTTTTTCCAAGAAACAATGAGGTTTGACAAAATGGCTCGCTCCTGTTATACATCACAAATTCTGTTTTGCATACTGTGACACCATGCAATTTGCAGTTTTCCAAGTTTTTACTGTCTTAACAAGCTAAAATAATTCCTGTCGGAACTTAAGAGAACATCACGAGTTAAAAATTCTCCATGTTGCATCACATTTAGAACAAACACTGGGTAAGTTTATAGGTCATACAATTAAAAAATAGTAATTTGATTCCCAAGTGATACCACAATTACAAGCCTTAGTAAATCATCATCAACTACTGCTTGAACTGCTGACAAACCATAATGAACATACATATTTTCAGCTTCAACTGGTACTATCATGTGGGTTGATAATGTGACACTATATATTATCATTATCATATCTAGAAACATACTGAGTCTGATGAGTACGATTATGCTTATGATTCACTCTTCCTTCAATTGCCTGACAGAGATTACTAGATTAAAATGAGCATTTGTAAGAGCTTCACAAGCTCGCAACAGTATTCCTTGCAGAGCTGTTCATGAGTAAGTCATAATATATGTTGTACTCCTTGTTCTAAGCTTAGAATTATGTTTTTATATCAGGCTTTGTAATGCCTAACATAATCAGTTGCAATCTTTTGAACTAACTTAGTAGGTATTGTTTACAATATAATATATATATATATTTTTTTTTTTCAGAATTCCTTAACAAGATTACATTGTTTGCAACATCATTAGCGATATCCTTTGAATTTGAAGCAACATTTTCAGGATGCTGACCTAAGATTTCCAAATCTGCAGATGTTACAATTCCAAACATAGCTTTAATGACTTTACCACCTATGTCAATTAATCATCTTTTATGTCTAACAATAAATTTACTTTCCGGCAACAAGTGAGTAAAACTTTCAACTTGTATTTTCAAATTATTATATGCATTAGCCTACTCGGTTATGCTAATGCAACATCAAAATTACTATTATAAGTACCATTATCTTCATGAATGACCTTTAAGTTATCTGATGTTTTAAAATTAAGTTCACTATTTAAAAAAGGAAAGTTATTTCACGTAGTCTTTAATATCTGTTCTGTGATTTCCTTGTCTTAGCAGAGCTGATATCTTGGTGGTTTATGTGTTTTATAGCATGTAAAATTACTAGCGCTTGAGAATTTTCATTCCTGTAATGCCACATTATGAGGTATCTACATACTGTAAATCATGCTATATTAATAGGATAATTATTTTATTATGATCATAACCATGCATACAGTTTTAATTTGTTTCGTATAGCATAATGTTTTTAACTGGCAACAAAATTGTACTCAAAACATCTTTGCCAATAAACCGTGGGCTGTTCTGTAATTTACAATAAATACTTCCCTACTGAAGTAGCAGTGTAAGCTTATATTTGAGCAGGTAATATTTATAAAACTATTAATTTCATTGCATCACACCTAATTACATGAATGAGGATTGGCATTACCTAAATGAGAATAGGCATTACCTGAATGAGAATAGGCATTACTTGAATGAGAGTAGGCATTACCTGAATGAAAATTAGTACCATAACCTGAAGAAATGAATTGTAGGCCTACATAAAAATGTTTACTTTGACGCCGGCTAACAGTCAGCGGCGCTAGAGCACATGACGGCGCTCACGTGTCATGTGTTCCACACATGCGCAAAGAGGCCGATAATTTTGAACTTTCCTATAACTGTTAATTTCAGGGTAAACTGTGTTTTATTGTCTTTACAGTCTTTAATATGTGTTAAAATATTTTAAAGTGTTTATACTAATTTTAATTGTTTGGTTCAAAGTGCCCGCGGCACCGAGATTACTTAATATTCCGGTATGAACGCCATCACAAAGAGACACTATAATAATATTGAAATTCATAAGAAAATTATAGAAATGTAAAACAATATTTAATTAAGTTTGTGCCATTTTATTTTCAATATAAAAATTTTTCACTCGGCGTGCAAAGCACTTCCGCTTATGTGAACCCCGTAGGCGGCCATGGTAGGTCCGTGCGACGCTTGTATTTGGACAGCCTGTCGAGGAGAGCGGGCGAGGTAAGACACTGTCCCGTATGGACTATAACTTTTGTTCACTGATTTAGGTTTTCATAGTCAATTTAGTTTACCGGTTAATCTTTGCTTGCGTACGTTTTTGCCAGACATTTTCTTCACCATTATGCTTCCGTTTTACTGATTCTTACGCCCTTGTGGCGTTTTTAACTTAATCAGGGAGAAGGAGGAGAAAGATGTCGGAGAGGTCACGCGACCCGCTTATTTTGAATCAGGCGCCATCTGCCTATGTTTATGGCATTTCATAGTAACTTCTGCATAATTGCTACACAAAATTTCAAGAGCTTTATTTTTATGTATGTATTTGAGGGTAATTTTCGTGATTGAATATTTTACGGCAACATCACGTATAACCACGTGGCCTACTGAAGCCAAGTCCCTGTATACGCCAGCATTGCATTTTAAGAGCTTATTTATATAACATCGTATGTGTAATAATTTATTTGAGGGTTCCATGTCAGTTTCATTCAGGGTTCAATGTATTTTTCACGTAAATTGATGCATTTTGTACTTGATCACGCGGTCACAGTAATGTTTGATTTCACCGCCATCAGGCATGTTACAAGCCTGTAACAATGCTAATCATAAAGAGAACCACTTGCTCAACACGACTAATACTTTATCTGAATTTTTTTTCCGTTTCCACGCAGGAATATTGCAATTTCACCTGCACCACGTGGTCTGCTACGAACTTCATCCAGCGGCATCCGCGCCACCTAAGCTTCACATGTGTGTATTTATTGTGAATATTCATCTCCTGTCCCATCTTATTTCATGTATCATTCAAGGGTCTACGTAATTGTGTAATTAGTGTATGGTGCAATTATTCCCGTCCTAGCCGGCTCTGTGTATAGGCCATCACCACACTACCGACGTGCTGGAGGGCAAGCCCCGACGAGTTTGCGTTAGTAATGCCGAGTAATCACACGTGTTATTGTGTATTAAGGGTTTTCATTTGTAATTCACAGTGTCCTGTCTTCAGGGAAAAACTGTCAGTCCACCCTAGAGGCTGTCGGCCCTCTTCCCTTGTGAAGGCTGTGCTTTCATGCACCTCGGTGAGGTCATCCATTTAGACGTGCACTAGATTAATTACGGGCTGGGGAGCATCCAAGCAGAATTGGCTAGTCATGACCGAGATAATCATAATTTCATTGGCACGTTGATGTGTACGCATAGTAACAATAAAAACAAGTCTACAGTGAACTTACCTCTTTTATTCAGTAGTGACAGTGTTCTAGCCACTGAGGTTATATCAATTGTTTATTTCACTGATGTTTATTAAAAGTTTAGTATTGCCAACGTGTTTGTAAGTACGCATGGGTGAGACGGACACACAGAACCCACAACATCTCTGAGAACACTGAGTCTCAATAGTGCAGTGATTGGGAAGCACTGTTGGTGCCCAAATTACCAGTAAGTATTGTGTCATTGTTCATCTCGTGTCTCACCCGATGGCGTCTACCTTTATTTCACATAAAAGAAACTATCCTGAATCACACAAATGGGCTGCTGTAACTTTTTCACAAAATAGAACTCCATGTCAGCAGTGATCATTTGCCCCTGAAACAGAAAGTGTAACATTAAGTACTGATTCTCATTGCTAACCAGGGTGTTAGAAAATATAATATGCATTTTGTTATACGTTCATGTTTTCCATTATGGCTTCAGTATATTTTGACTCCTCAATGCTGATGTGTCCCCTACGTGAAACTGGAACAGGGGCTTTGATCTGACATAGTATCCTCTTCACTGGTAAAACCTGTCAGTCCTTCTTACCCCAATTAAAGCTGACATTTCCTGCCTTATCCATGAAATCTACTGTAATAGTGTCACCTTCTCTGCTCTCTACCATTCCTGCAAATACATTTGTCACAAGCACATTGTTCATTGACAAAGTAACAGCTATTTGCAGTTTACACTGTAGTATTCATATTTACATAATTGCATTCTCATTTTGGTAACGTCATTGTGTTATAATTACCGGAATGATAAAATGTATGCCTTAGGTGTGACTGTAATTTATAGAAAAATATCCAAGGAAATTTGTATATGTTACCTGAAACCCTTCACCTAAAGAATCATAAAACATTTCCCATACAACATGAAAGCATTTTCGTTTTGTTACTGTTTGCATTCCGAAATGAAAATAAAATTAACCTATGGGCACAAATTATAGGTATTTTATTTAAATAACCAATTTAACATAAACAAGAGCGTGTAACTTATCGTCACACATTCTGACACAATCACTGCTCCTTCTGGAAATGTAATTATAATGATATCAGCCCAATCTGTTGTCTCACGGTAGAACCAAATGCACAGCATTACCAAAATGAGGCACAATCTGGGCGACATGACATCATTGCGCTTTAGTTACTGTCTCAGGATGCGTGCTATAGAAATTATTATTTATTTCTATTCCCTGACCTCCCTATCATGCAAAACAAATACGAAACTCAACATCTCAACTGTAAAACTAACTTAAAACTGAGCACAGTACCAGATAGTGAGTGGCGGTGACCATTATCCATATATTATTATTACAGACTTTCAAGTAAAATAAATGAACATGAATGGTATTGTGAACATCATTACCATAATACTTTAATGAATGCTTAAGAGTACTACAATTTACACAGGACAACTTACTGTTATTTCCTACAATGTGTGAATAAAATGCTACAGACAAGTTTTGGCCAGTTTCATGAAAACTACACGTAGCTGTACCCATGTATTTATTCACACAATTTACGTGGACGATTAATAAACAGAAAGGCCGCTGAAGCTTAAGGGTGACTGGAGAACACACCTCAGTGACAGGATATGGTCCTTTCCAGGTTTGCTGGAACTTCCTAACTTGAGTCTTCTTCAGCACTGGATTTCTCAGGTACACCAGATCAGCAGCCTTATACTGCCTGTCGACTCCTGTCTTGTACAGCGTAGCTTGCTGCAAGAATGTGGCATGGTTTCATTACTGCATTGATTTCCACATATTGTGCCATTTTCTTGCTAACTTGACAACATGGCTACCAACTGCAGGAGATTCAATGAGGTGCTCATAAGAAGTAGACATTTTTATACCATGACCAATCTCATAGGAACTTAGTTGGGTACTGGTATGAACTTGACTATTGTATGCTGCCCTATCATAACGTAAGTACACATCCCAATTATCATGTTGGCTGCTTACATAATGGCTGATCATCTTGCAATCATTCTATTGCAAAAATTCTTTATTCCCATTTCCTTGTGGATGTCCTGGAGTTGTTCTCAACTGTTTTACTTGCAACAGCTGATACATTTGTTTCATAAATTCGGACACAAAATTTGTTCCTTGGTCTGTGATACTTTAATCTAGTACACCAAACTTCAATATCTAATCAAATATGAAAGTTCTATCTACAGTTTCAGCTGTTCTGTCAGGGTGATGCTTCATGACCAGGTATCTCGAGAAGTGATTGAAAATTGTCAAGATGTAGTGGTCAGCACTTTCAGTTTTCAGCATAGGCCTATGATGTTGAGACCTAATATCAGGAAAGATCGTTCTGTTTCTGACCTTTATTGCTTTTGAAGCATACATCTGTTGTCCCCAACAATATCCATTATCCTGTGTTGCAACACCTCCCACTCAATGGTAAATAGTGTTTGCCGAGGATCTTTAGTAACATTTGGACCTGTGGTTTTTTTCCCTTGAATGGTGCGAGTGAACCGTTGTACCCATTTTGTAAACTGAGAAGGTCAACGGAGATGTTTCCAGCTATCAAACTATTTCCCTTACCAGCTGTGTCTGTAAGACCATGGAGCGTATGGTTAATGCGGATCTGGTATACTGCCTTGAAACCTGGCTTCTTGTATCACCTCTTCAGTGTTGTTTCTACCAAAATCGCTCTGGAGTGGATCATTTGGTCAGTGCCTTTTTGCGAGGGCAGCACCTCGTTGCTACTTTCTTTGACCTGGTCAAGGCGTATGATGAAGCATGGTGACACAATAACTTACGACAGTTATCTACTTGGGATTTTCATGTATGTCTTTCCACACTTTCAGGGTTTGCAATAGTGCTACCTACTCTGTGGAGTTCACTCAGGAGAATGGTGTGCTACAGGGAAGCATTGTGAGTGTTACTCTGTTTGCCATTGCTATTAATGCATTGTGTCAGTCGTTTGGCCACCTGTGGAATGTGTGCTATATGTGAATTACTTTACCATTATCTGCCATGCTGCATCTCTATGCATGGCAGAACGTCGGATCCAGCTGGCCATCCACCACCTTGGTGACTGGGCGTACAGCAGTGAGTTCCACTTTTCGCTGCCAAGACACATGTGGGTACACTTCTGTAGAAAATGTGGCATCATACTTTCTCCCAAAGTGCTCTTGTAGGGGTCTTTTTTTTTTTTGTTTCCAACATTACAATTTTTATGCCTCTTATTCGATTGTAAACTCTCTTGGAAGAGCCATTTCAGACCCTGAAATCTCACTGTGTAAGGGACCTGAATCTTTTGAAAACATTGAGTGGTCATGATTGGGGTACTGACACAGTAACCCTTCTTCAGCTATATTGTACCCTGGTCCATAGAAAATTAGGCTAAGACAGAAGTGTCATTTATTCTTGCACATGCCCTGGAGCAATATGAATTACCCTTCGCCTCACAGTGAAAAGCCATGCCAGATAACACAGGTATGTAGTTAGATAGTTGGGCTTAACGTCTCATCAACAGCAAGGTCATTAGAGATGGAGAAAATAGCTCAAGGAAGAGGGATTGGGCAAGGAATGGGAAAAAATCAGCCAGGGCCTTTTTTTTAAAAATAGAATCTGTTACAGCATTCGCCTAGAGTGATTTCTGGAAACCATGGAAAACCAAAATCAGGATATCCGGACCGGGAATTGAACCTTGTCCTCCTGAATGCTATTCCAGTGAGTTACCACTGCGCTATCCCACTCTTTACTGACAGCACAGGTCGAGGTGCACCTTGGCCTGGTGGGTTTTCCAAAGTTGACCTTTCCTCCTGTTGTTTACGAAGGCCTTTTCCTTCATTGTGCACCACCTGTTTTCTATGGGGTTTTTTTTTTGTTTTTACACTGATAGTTCCAAATAAGATATCTCAACTGGGTGAGCCTTTGTGACTGGTGCTTCTGAGTGTCTTTTTAGAATTTCATCCATCCTGCAGCATGTTAGCTCAGAGACTTATGCTATTTACAAGGCTCTGTGTTTAATCATTAGAGGGTTTCACCATAAATTCTTTATTTGCTCCAATTCGGCGAGTGCCTTGACAACTATCAGATTTGGCTCCACAGCTCACTCACTTATTTCTATGATCCGGGAGAAGCGGGTGGGGGCTGTGTAGATTGGTGTTCATGTTGTCTTCTTATAGGTTCCATGGCATGTGGGCATTTCTGGCATTAAAACAATGGATGTAGTGGCTAAGCACATATGCAGCCTCCCACCTTGTGACTCTTGTGTCCCTATGTGTGATGTGCTGCATGTGGCTCATGGCTTTGTCTGACAAGCTTAGCATTGGGAGTGGACTTCTTTCCCAATGTCCAACAAATTAAGGGTCATCTCCGATCTGCAGGGAAGATATTGTGTTTTCTTGACTTCCCATTACGAACACGTGTCTGACACACGGATATCTGCTTTTTGGCGAACCCCCTCCTGAGTGTGCTAGCTGTGGCACTCCTTTGACTCTCCGGCACATTCTGGTGGAGTTTATGAACAGGCTCATCTGACTTTTAATGTTCCTAATGACTGACGGGTTGTCATGGTCTGAGGAGTGGGGAGAAGTGAGGTTAGGTTTGCGGTACAGGTGTTATGGTACTTATAAGGACGGAAAAGGATACCAGAGCATGCGATACTCATCCAGGGATGGGCCAATCGCCCACGTGACTTCTCTTGAATTCACCCCGCACGACGAGTCTATGTCGTTGGTATTGTTAAGTTCTGCCTATGAATACCTACGAGGGTGTGGGCCTTCTCATATGCTTCTAATTATCATCTGAGACTGTTAAATGGCCATCACATATGCCGAAACATCATGAAGACATGATCAGGGGTACGGTTCATCAGTGGGTAGAAGACCCAAAGTTATGATACGCGGCCGTTAGGCGGCCGATATTAAAATAAAAACAAGAGGTCATTTCCATTCATCTTTACTCACAATTTATTCCCTCATATGAGGCATTTACACAGTTGCAGCATTAAGGCTTGCCGACAGCCGACACTGACAAAGAGGCATATGGCCAATGAAAATAATTATGTGAATTAAACCCCCGGCACATTTCGATCTGGTGACTGCCCCTAGTAGAGGGCACATTGAAGCTGCTCTGATAAAGTAAGACAGTTGGGCTAAGGGAGGAGGATTACGCCATGCATCATACACCCCCTTTTCTGGAGGCCATTCATCCGCTGCATCCCATTGATTCCTGCTATGCAACTAGTGGCAGTAGGACAGTGGTCTATGTTGCCCTCGCCGAGGCCGCAGGTGGTACGGGCCTCTGGTGCGGAGTGGAGGTGGTGATGCGGGGCAGGAGCCCCACTGACATGGTACTGGAATGGCTGCCGAGTGAGATGGGTTGCCTCCGCATGCCATGCAGGATGCATGCATTGGATGACAGAGACGTATGGAGCGGCGGAGGGGGTGGAGCCCTCCACCAACTCTTGCCTCATCACTGCTGTTGCTGAAAGAGGCGTGAAGTCTGTGGCGTGGCCGCACAAGGCTCTGAGTGGGTGGTTGGGCATCGCCAACATGCCGTGGAGGCGTGCACACCACTGGCTCACTGGAGATCTCGCTCGTCGTTCTGGACACAGGGCGTCTCTGCATCGCCGGTCAGGGGAGGAACTGGCATGATCCCAGCAGGGGCCCCTGGTTGCAAGCCTTGGGCAGTGTCAGCTGAGGCAGACGTTGTGACACAGAGCATCTGGACATCACAATGTTGGGTGTCGCTGGTGCAGTCTCACATGTTGTGTTGACAGCAGCGACACTCGAGGTGTCTATTGATGACTTGCTGTCTGCGGGCCGTAGGGGTGTTGAAATGCAGACTCAGGTGCCACAGTGTCTGAGTCGCTTGCAGGTGGTGGTGTTGTAGCTGGTGCATCCATGCTGGGTGACACCATGCTCCACTTAGGCGCGAGGGCCGGCGCAGAAATTTTTAGATGCTGCAGATATATGATGTGACTGCACGTAAACCAGCTGGCCTGGCTGTAGTGCAGTAGGTGGGTGCGTGGTGTCAGGTAGCTGCTGCACCATGTATTTTTGTCGGTGTTCACATGCCTGCAGTAAGGCATGCCCCCTTCTTGGGGTCACTGACCTGGCCTTGGGGTGCATGTACTAACTCCCTTGGAAGCGGGAGCTGATGACCTTGTATCAACTCTGCTGGGGTTTTTTGGTGGCGAGGTTTGTGTGAGTGCACAATGTAAACAGTACTGCTGGCAGATCGTCAGCCCAGGATGCATGGTTGCCACCCACATGCAACTGAAGCAGAGTTTTGAGCTCTTGGTCTCTTTTTTTCTGTTTGATTTCCATGTGGATAATAAATTGCTATAGTATTATGCAAAACACCCATCTTGTGCAACATGCACGCCACTTAAGTCTAGTAAATTGGGTTTCATTGTCTGATAGTACTGTGCGCGGGTATCCCCATCATGGGAAAAATTCTGTTTTCAACTGTTTTTCTTTGCACTTCATGTGCACTCTGCATATAATGTGTATGCTTCCACCTATCTAGAGAATAAATCTGCTACCACTAGCACAAATCTCTTCCCTGTGGCAGTATGAGGGTATGGTCCCATAAGATCTAGAGCAACTGTTTCAAAGGGTTTAGTTGGCTGCCATGGTGTCTTGTTCTTGCATGCTTTCAGTGCGCTGGCTTTTGAGACAATTATATGGCACACACACATATTTGCGAGTATCGCGCAAAATGCGTGGCCAATAAAAATGTGTCTGCATGTAATGCTGGGTTTGCAATGCACCTGGGTGGCCTGAAGCTTCTGTGTCATGCTTGAACTGTAATACTACGCCACAGGCTTCACGTGGTATGTAAGTAGACCAGTAGTCACTTGTGTTGTTTACACTGATTCTAGACGGCAGTCTACAATGCGCCATCTCTCATTAGTTGTGACATTCTCCCCTATCCACTTATGTGTTATATGGCATATCTATTGCGCCTGTAGTGCACACTGATACACATCAGTGAGAGTGGGATTATGGGAAGTTGCGGTCAGCTGTATGCATGTAACTGTACCCTCGGCCGGAGCAGGGAGGTTAAGCGGAAAGAGGGTAGGATCCTCTCTCACTCTTCCTCGTTGCATGCTGTTGTCTTGTTTGGCGACCTTGCGAGCATGTTAGCCAGTTTATTTTCTGTTCCCAACACATGTTTTGCTTTGAAGTCAAGTTGTAGTACGAGTGACAAGTGACGCACGTGGGTGTCCCGTGATTCAGACAATATCACTACATCATTGAGATAAGCCATTGTAAACTCACCTATGTAGCCGTCAAGCCCTTGCACCATCATTGCCTGGAATGTAGCTGGAGCAGTTTTCAGGCCGAAAGGCATGGCCCGGAACTGGAAGCGATGTCCATCTGGAGTAATGAATGATGTTGTATGCCGGTCTTCATGTTTTACTGATATTTGCCGCTGTTGAGATCTAGAGAGTTCTGAATTTTTTGCGCAGCCAAGGCTGTTGAGCACATCATTCACATTAATAAATTATATGGTAGAACATTTTCAGTAATGAGTTGAGAGGCCTGAAATCAGTAAAAACCTCCAGGTTCTGTCATTTTAGGAGCTAAAGTTATAGCAGAATTAAAAAAACAGTCAGTGGGTTCAATGCTACCATCATCTAGCACTCTTTGTACCTGTTCCTTAGTTATCAAGTGTTTGTGAGTTTGGTAACGGTGAGGTGTAGTGTACTGTGGTTTGGACTGTGTTAATGGTAATGCAATGTTCTGCCATGTTAGTGCAACGCAAGAGATCGGTGGCTGCAAAAACCTCACGGAGCTCGTTGAGCAGGCATTGTCTGATGTTACAGTACGCGAGCATCACTGTGTGGTTTAGCTTGTCCAGCAGCACGTCTTGTATGCAACTCGTGGTTTGTAGGTCCAAGTTATAAACAGTCTGGCATTCCTTTTGACCAAAATCAATTTGCCTAGTAGCTGGTTCCACTATGGTATTTTGCTCCATTAACCACAGTATTCAGAGTATTGCATGCTCGCACAAGTTGTGTGAAACAAAAGCTGTTGTGGTCATTTCAATGTCCCTAATGTGCACTGTTATTTTCACTTTCCCTGTGGTTTCACCGGTATGATGTTTGGTAGCTAGCTGAACAGTTTGGTTTTCTGGTTTAATTTTGCATGCATTTACCAAATTTACACCTACAAAATTATGAGAAGCTGTGGTATAAATTAAGTAATGGGACTGTTGGTTATTTAAAATGACTGGAATACGAATTACTTTGCTTTTGCTACTGCAAATTTGAGAAATAAGTACCTGTTGCGGAGTCTGGCCAGAATCAACACTGATTTCGCGGAGGTAGGTAATGTCTGTGGCCGCTCTATCCCATCCTGTCGTTTCCCAAGTTTGGTTTCCTATCACGCGGCCGTTAGGGTGGTTCGGGCACTCATTATGCTAGTGATTGTGTTCGCTATCGCAGAAACAGCATGCAGATGGCGGCGGTCCACATCCTGAGTGGGTTTTGAACTTGGTCCCTTGGTCCTTTTTCTCTGAACCAGGTCCGTCACTAGGAGGTGTGGTTTTGGTGGTTTTGAAACTTTTTCAGAGATTTTAGAGTCAGTGTCCTTCACAACTGGCACTTCTTTTGCCTCATATTCCCAGTACCAACGCGGATGTGCGAAGTTGCAATGCGGTGGCACAGGTGTTGATACAGAAGTCTGTTCTAAAATCACTATAGAGCGCATAACGTCATCCGCTTAATAATGGATGAGGGAGGCAAGCTCACCGCGGAATTTTGGTCGCACTGTTCCAGCCACTACTTCCAGTGCCTCCTTTGTTGTCATGTGAGGGTGGTACATGCGCACAAAATAAATTTTTTGTGTGGAAAAATTAGACAACAGTTCTGGTGGTTTTTGATTTTCTAAGATCAGGCGGCTGCAAGCTTGAAGAGATATAAATGTTCCTGCAAAATGGGACTCAACGACATAGGGAAACCCCTCCCAGGTTATCCCGTATGGCACAATACGGCACCACCATTTTCAAGCGTCACCATTTAAGCAATCTTCCACACAGTTTATGCCAGTATTCCTCTTCCATACTGTAGTGTTGCAGTCGGCTTATGCAGTTATATAGAAAGGCTGCAGAATCGTCTATGGGTGGGCCTGCAAAGCCTGGTAGGGACTGGATGCGGTTCGGCATGGACGCCAGTGCTGCTACAGAGATATTATGTGGCTTATGTTGTTGTTGTGGCCTGGGTGGGCATTGCATCATGTGGTGGCATGGCCATGTGGAGTAGCCTCATGTAATATGCTGCTGGAGGGGCGAGTGTGGAAGTTTGACCATGTGGGCCCTGGAGTGAGCGTGGCAGCAGCATGTTGTGGCTGGCTCCTGCGAGGGTTGCTCAGCATTGCGCTGAAGCAAGGCGCAGAGTGACCTCGGCCAGCCGAGCCGTGTTTTTAGTAACACATACCTGGGGATTTGGCACGAGGTCAGAAGGGAACTATATAAGCTCAGAGAGATGGTGGCTTTGAGCGCCATCTTGCCTGCCGCTGTTGGAGGCTCTGCCTGAGGACGACAAGATGAGAGGACCTTAGACCGTGGTCTGCCTTTGATGCTCGATTAACCCTCCATCGAGACAGTTGCAATGAGTCTACAACAGCAAAAGGGTAATTATCAAATCCCTGGTAGGCCGACTTACGGCACGCCAGGGCGCGGGACTTGTGACTACAATAAGCTCACTCTGAGCATAGTTCGCCTTATTAACGTTAAGCTGCTTTGAAAGTGATTAAGGGCAGCAGTACTCCTTGTTGAGATGCTTACTGTAGAGATATATCTGCTGCTTGTAGCTGATTGTTTGTGGAAGTAGATTGTTGATTGAGTTGCCTATTTGAGGTGAGATTGTAATGTTTTGTTATTAATAAAAGTAGTCTTTTGTATCTGAGTGCTTATTCTTTGAGCTACCCTTGTTCCCCCTAGTTAATGCGTGACTTGATTCATCCTTAGGACAAGTCACAGCAGTCAGTAGGCTGAGCTGCGGCATGCACTCCTGACAGATGAAAAGTTCATTCCCGCGGCCATACCACTTGCTCCAGTTAATGTACTGTCGATGGGCCTGCAGCTTGCAGCTGTCACAACATGTGAACTCGGAGCTCCTGCTCTGGCAGTAGGCTTGTTGACATTGCTCATTCTGGTTGTTTTAGTTGTTGGTAGTAGCACAAAATGTTGCTGTTTGGGTTGTTGGGGATATAACAGGTGGACATGGCATCTCCTGACACCCCAAGCACTGGAAAAAGTTCTTAGTGTTGACAGTGGCAAGTTCCTACTGCGTCACCCACTTGTTGTGGTACACTTGACGGCACTGAGTGTACACAAGTGTGACTTGGCTAAGCCAGTCACACCAATGCACATTGCTGCATTTTCTAACGTTTTTCCGAACTTTGGTTGGTGCTCTAGTTTGAAAGTTCACGGCGCACTTGAAGCTCGTTGTATCATGGACAGGGTTGATGGTACCCCGGACCTGATGATGTCTCACACAATGATCACACAAATCTGTCTTTTGACCTGTAGTGGTACGCACCACAGCCTCAGAGCACAGTTCAGTATTGATTTGATCAATGTCCTCGTGAAGTCGCTGGGCTTCCATGTGTTTGTCACATTGACAGGTGCTAGTTCGAAGTCGCACTAATGTAAAAGGATCTGAGTCTGGTGGTGGGCTCACATACTACAAGCACAGTTGTTCCATTATTCCGTTGGCGGTATGCCAGTTTATCAACCTGCTGTCACATCACGGTTGACAGGGAATCTCTATTGCGCCCAGCTGATCTTTGCCAAGCATCAATGAATCACCCAGCCCACTGCTTCCTCCTGTGCACTGCACATGGGAGGGGTAACTCACCCAAGCGGAGGTAGGGGTCGTGCATCACGCATGCATGCTGCCAGCTGTCGCCTCCTCGTCTTGCCCAGTGGGGTGAGAGAGAGTGTGGTTGGTGCTCCTCAATATGGTGGAATTCGGACCTGTTACTGTTGTGGAGCTGGTTGGCTTGTGGTCGCAAAGATGCTGCTGGTTTGCCAGTGCTGGTGCGATGTTCTTGCTGATTGGCATTGGCACAGCCACCTTTGGCATGGAAATTGGAAATTTAGGGTGCAGGAATTCTTGCCAGGAATTTTGTGAGGTTGGCCAAAGAAGTACAACGTTTCCACCAGAAAATTTGACACTTAAAAATTGCACTTCCAATAACGATGAAAGGTTTCCACATTGATGTTAGGCATAGGACAGGTTTTACATGATTAGGATTTTGACATAAATTTTAGCAGCACAATTGGGAAAGCCACATGACGGGATGTAGCCTCAGGAGCAGGGATAAGTGAGGTTAGGTTTGTTGTACAGGTGTTATGGTACTTAGAAGGATGGAAAACAGCATCAGAGCATGAGAGGCTCATCCAGGTATGGGCCAATTGTGATCGTGGCATCTCCTAAGCTCACCACGCGTAACGATTCAACGTCGTTAATAATATTGTTAAGCCCTCCCTATGTCTACCTATGTGGGTGAAGGCCCCCTCCCTCTTATACACTTCTAATTATAATATGAGACTGTTAAGTGCCCATCTCACATGCCAAAACACCACAAAAACAAAATCAGGTGTGCAGTGCACCAATGGGTAGAATACCCAAAGTTATGATACGTGGCCGTTAGGCAGCCAATATTAAAGTAAAAACAAGATATCACTTGCACTGATTTTTAACTCACAATTAATTCCCTAATACGAGGCATTTACACGGTTCTAGCAGTATGGCGTACTGGAAGCTAACACTGACAAAGAGGTCCATGGCCGATGAAAATAATAAATTGAATTAAACCTCTAGCACGTTTTGGGCTGGTGGGGCTGGGAATGGCACTGCCCCCGAGCTAAGCAAAGAAGTGAAGTCAATTAAGTTCCAGATAATCCAAAATAACGATTGATACACTAAAGACTGGTACAAGATATTGAAGAGCCTTGGGGCACGCGGCACATGTCCATTCTCAGCGCTTGCAGAACCAACTGGCCGAACATGGCGGGCCTGCTAGGGACACCTGCTTGAAAGCGTAACAAGTGTATCAAAATATACATTGTGACATTTACTGGGAAACAAATAGGCCTACATCCAAACACAGACGTCACTAAAATACCAGAACATTTTACAATATTAATTTGCGTGAGCAAATAACTCATGTCATGACTCATTCCGAATGCAAGCGCGTGACTAGATCACTAATACTACTATGAGCTGTCGCGCTTAAGATTTTAACCTAGGGGATTTAACCTTGGTTGGCGCGCTGCCAGTATGGGAGATAAAAATAGCCTGCCTGCTGCCAAGCACTTGTCTGTCAAGGTCGCCGGCTATTAATAGCGTGTCGGGTCGTTTGGTGTTTTTACGTGCTTCGTGTCCTTATATTTTATGTTATCTATGGTCATGTGCTGGATGTAACTTGTTCGTGAGGTATATAAAGGTTGCAGTTGGTTCGTGCATTTCATATCGCTCCATGTTATTATAGAAGACACATCAATAATGCTTCCTCGTCATTCTTGCACGTCTAGGTATTATCCTAAGAAGGTATACCAAAATATTTTGTCTTTCAGTAAGGATGTAAATAAGGACGATAGGTCTTAGACTGTTAAGATTGTTGATATTGAAGAGAGTTACATTTTGTTGTCTTTTTTGTACTGTTTTGGTCTTCAAGGCATAACCGCTAAAGCAGGTAGTGGTTTGTTGGAAATGTGTTTCTTCAGGAAGTCGCATACTCAAAAGGATCCTGCGCCTAAGGAAATTAGTGACATTGACTCTCGTGATATAATATGTTGGAAGACTTTCCCAGTTCATGAAGGGAAGATCGATAATACTGCTGTTATTAGCGTGTTTGGTAACGCTACCACGTTTTCTCATAAGAAACTGAAGTTTGAACTTGGTGATCAAATTTGGTTGTATCACAAGCTTGTTGGTACGACTGGTGATATATATATATTGAAATACTCCCCGGATATATATATATATATATATATATATATATATATATATATATATATATATATATATATATATATATATATATATATATATATATATATATATATTCGGGAAGTATTTCAATTGTCTATATTTCAGTCTAGGATGATAATTCATGTAATATGTGAAAGGTCGTGGCAACGACAACTTGTTTGTATTTAATATATTTTCGTGTTTCCAAATTTGTTATTTTTCTTTTCTCATTTCATCAGTAGTAGCAGACGTAAACAATAGACGTCGTCAACAACAGAAGTCATATGACAATAGCGCATGGTTAGTAAACTAAAAACTTCACCACCGCAAGGCACAACATGTTGAAACTTGTGAAACGAGGAAAATAACAGAGATCACCTTTGGCTGATATGACCGACTGCTTGAAAACAATATGTTTTCAATGAGGAAACTTTCTACCAATATATAATGAAGCGTGACCTTTCTCGGGTATCACAACAGTCGACGAGCACATCACATCACAACAGTTTTTCGCAGCACGTTCGTTTGTCAGCTGTCAGTCAGACAGCCTGCAGCGTGTGATCACGTGACTCGCACCAACCAGCGCCCGCGACTTTAACCTTCTTTTGTATTTCGGACATTTTAAATATCTATTAAATTTATTTTCCGTCGGTGCGAGGAGTCAATAGGGCGTCGGGAGAGAAAAGTAGCAATTCTCTCTCGTCTTTGTAACTCTTGAAGTGAGAAGTTTTGTTTTATAAAGGCTGCAATTCTGTCTTGGTTATTTTTTGTTTGTCAGCTGCGAGTGGCAATTGTTTTATCGAGACGACAATAATTCTCCAGACATTCATTTCTTTTATTTTATTGGCAATCCTGGTATCCACAAATTTTCATTATTACGTAGTCGAAGTCTCCAACTCACGCTGAGCTAGTCCGTTGGTGTTTACTTAGACAACGAGAGAATAGGACAGTAACCTGTTATACTGTGTATAGGCCGTCACCACACTACCAACGTGCTGACCATTGTACATGCAATGCGGAAGTACTGGCCATACTGGCTAGGAAGGCAGTTTACACTCAAAACTGACAACCGATGTCTAGTATGGTTAGAGGGAATGCATAACGGGAAAAGCAAACTTGCCTGCTGGGCGTTTTTACTTCAGGAATACGATTTCAAGGTAGAACACATGGCGGGAAAACCAATGAACTCGCGGATGCCTTGTCCAGGAATCTTTGCCTGAATCTAACTGTAGCTGACAATGCGGAGTGGGAAGAGGCACTACCACTTTGCAGTGCAGTACCAACTGCAGAAACACAAACTCTCAGTGTACAAAACATTGTTTGCAACACCACCTGGTGAACTCGTTTCCTTGAATGTACGTGACGTGTTAAAAGATGTACACACTGCACAATAAAATTCCCCAGATGCTGCGCAATGCTGACAACACTGTGCCACATGTTACACAGAACACTGGAGGGTAGTGGACAGAGAAATACAAACCAAACCACCTGGTAATTGTGTGCAATGGCTGACATATGTACCAGAAGAGAAACAGGAACTTGTGTTAAAGTATGCACATGACAGTTTGGAACATGAACACCCGGGATCCGAGCAAACATGAAGGAACGT